>CM060699.1:6297875-7574750 GCA_030686995.1 Artemisia argyi | reverse complement strand
TTGGGAAGTTTGTGTTGCTTACTAATTTGTAATTTCAGTCTAGCATGGTCAAAGTGTATGTACATTTTTTAAATTTAATCATTGGGAAAAACCTACAACCACATATTATGTGATAAACATAAACAAACATATAACTATATCTGAAACTATGAGGTTGAATATAAGAAATTTAAAAAAAGGACAAACAAACTATTGGGAAAAAACTATTAACATTTGTATTTTATCAACACTTTTTAAAAAATAGTAAATTATTAATCAGCCACGTATGTGATAAATAAATACTCCTTAATAAATTATTATTCAACCACAAATCGGATAAGCATAAACTAAACACCAGGTAATGATGGCTGTGAGACCATTATCACTAACAAACATCAATCGAATAGTAGTCGCCTGGAAAGAGTATAGACTGAAACATACAGTGTTGAGTGTCATTATTAGATTCTTGCAGGATTTGTGAGAAATATAAATAATATAAATATTACGTGAAAAAACATTAATAAATAACACACATCGTATGTATAATATATGTAACTAAACTTTATTAAAACAAACATAACAATGTCATAAGTTGATTGTTTGTGCTTTAATTTATGAGTTCATAAATTTCCAAATTGACCATATAATCGTCGTCAATGTCATGACCAGAAGCACGCATCTGATTAACTAACATTAACGTGTGATCCAATTTAGCCGACAATTTCTTGATATCACGAACACTCAGCACTTTGCATCCATACGTTTTAATTAACCAATAAAACATCGTCTCAAAATCTTCATCGCCTGTAAAAAAAATTGAAATAAAATAAATGAAAATTTTTATTGTAAATACACTCAATTATAAAAAATAACTGTTACCTGGATGTTTTTTGTTTGTATCAGAATGAATATCGGTTTGTGGATTTTTGCCACCAAGACTTTCGTTTGTTGAAAGTTCATTGGTCTTGGCTTGGTTTTTTGAATTAGGGTTTATGTCAGACATTCTCTCACAAATTTTGAAAATATATCTCTTATTAGGCGAATATATATAGATTCATATTAGGGTTTCGTATTCACATCCCAATGGATAGAATAATCTAGATATATATTTAAAACCACCGAACAAAATGATCGTTTTTAAAAGAATAACAAACTTACCCCTAACTTCACGAGATTTAAATTAAGACTTGTTAACAAATTAAGAAACTATATCAATCACGATATTAGAATCAAAATACTCTAACTACGTAAAATATACATACAATAAAATATTATTCTACTTCATTGATATTAGATGGTCAATTTCTTAAAAAATTATCCAATAAACTTTAATAACGAAGTTTTCGAATTTTGCATTATCTTAGTAGCAACTTAAAGTTTTTAAACTAATTCGTGCATGTTTTTTTCCCTTTGCAGAACATCTAAAATATAAACAAATAATATAAAATGACCGTGTTATACATCTGTGACAAATGCATCACGATTATACAATCTAAATATACAGTAACCATAATATGAACATGTTTCTGATACATACGACCCAATAAAGTAGGACCAACAAATGACAAACCAAAAAAAAAAAAAAAAAAAAAAAAAGAAAAAGAAAGAAAAAAAAAACTTTACATAAGAAACTACTAAACCACATTTAATCTAAACATTTTTCCAGTAACATACTTTTGCTAATACCATATTTTCACGATACCAGTTATCATAAGAAAAATTTTGTTCAATGTCATCATTTTCTTCTGATGATGAGTTGTCTCCAACAGTGTTCCAGTCAAAATCCAACAGTTGTTGATTATTTTCAACATCATGTTCAGAACTCACTCCCCCGACTCTGAGTTATTTTCATCATCAGTATTCTCAATATAAGAATGCTCAGCTTCTATCATTGGAATATGCGCATGCCATGTATGCAGATCACGCATCCATTCCCTATCGAACCAAGTATATGGACTGTAAAAAATTGGACCAAAAAAACTATGACTTACGTACAGATCAATCTCATGTTCATTGTTTTCGGCACTTATCAAAACCTGAAGATCAGTTTCTTTTTCAATAGGCATAAGACCACCATCTACCGAAAACACTGTTTGCTTGCCAGGAACTTTATAATACAACTTCTCAAGTATATTGTATTCATTGAGGTTTGTTGAAATCCAATCTTCAATAAAACTCAAGTTTATGTACCTTACTTCTATTGATGGTAGTTTTACTTCATCACCACCCCAATAAAAAATGTGGATCCTATCGGTTATAATCCTTCCACCATAATGAACGCAAACATTTAACATTCTTGATCCAAGCCCGACATGAACACTATATTTCAAAAAATACGTCAAGGTCAGGGTATCTGACACACACAATTAAAAAATATAGATTATAACTTACTTGTTTGGACGATGATTGTGGCTGTCGTCAATTAAAGCCGGAAATTCAGAGCAAATTGTGAAATAAACATAGTTACACATGTTTTCGTTTTTGAAATTTGGATTCGTTTTTGAAATTTGGATTAAAACCTACCCAATTTAATGTGTTTTGAAATTCGAAAAGTGATTTTTTAATATCTTTGGCCCTAAATGGTAGTAAAGTCGGTTAAGTATACCTATAAGCGTTAAATAGTAAATACTACGGGTATTCCAATAAAACTATCGCCAAAAATAAAATATCCAACAATGTCTTCCCAAACAGGAACTTTACATCTAATGCGGAAAAGATACATATAATAAATAATTATAATGTGAAATGTTTTTTTATACATATGACGTCGATGTATTAACATCATATAAACCAATAAATATAACATGTTTATGTTTCTGATACCTATGATTCTGATACTATAACGTTAATAAATATAACATATTTAGGTTTTTGATATATATGATTCTGATACTATAACGTTACATGCATAAAATATAACATACCACATGCAATTCTTACAAAATCAACTAAGTCCCCCCAGATCAGTTAGGAATCAGAAACATTTTATAAATTAGTTATATACATGAGAGACACACACAACCAAAAGAAAAATATAACGTAAAAATTAAATGGTACAACTAGTTTTTTAAATAACGACCTCCACATATCGTCTGAATGTCTTACCAAACAGGAACTTTACATCTAATGCGGAAAAGATACAGATAATAAATAACTATAATGTGAAATGTTTTTTTAGACATATGACGTCGATGTATTAACATCATATAAACCATAAATATAACATTTTTATGTTTCTGATACATATGATTCTGATAGTGTAACATTAATAAATATAACATGTTTAGGTTTCTGATATATATGATTCTGATACTAACGTTACATGCACAATTGGATAACGAAACAGAAACATATAATTTGGGATTTTATAACATACCCAAAAAAAAATTTGTCTACACCAAAATCACTTAAACACAAATGATACAAACGAAACATTAAATCCATTCAATTTGTGGAAAATATACAAACATATCCACGTGAATACAAATTCAAAAAACTAAATGTTTTTTTCATCGGAAGCCACATCCTCATCAGAAACATCATAAATCCTTTTTTGTACTCCATGGCTACCTTCTTAACCCTAATTTTATATAAATCATCAGCCATTTTGAGAATCTCAAATTCATTATCATTACCATCCTGCAAGCTGTGAAAAGGGAAAAATATAAACTATTAATTAAGAATAATATGACATATCACGTAAATAAAAATAGTGTTTTTTAATAAATCTTGTTACGTGAAATTTCTCTGTTGGTGACCAAGCTTGTTTTAATATCAGAATACGAATCCAACATAACCCCAACTGCATGTAAATCATATTCTTTTAGCAAAGTTAAATCACCTAATCTAAAAGTAATATAAAATTGAATGAAATATTAAATAATCGTCTTAATATGTGTATGGGATTATGACATATCTATATAAATCAACTACAAAAAAATCAATATAATAGTATTTTAATTAAATTAATAATTAGCTTGTTACCTTAAATCTTGTAGCATAAACCCTAAACATAATTTAGGATCTTTCTCTAGATCTAAAACCCTGATAATAAACTTTGCCGAAACAAAACAAAAGTTATACATAAACTAATAATCGAGCCAAATATAACTCAAACGTTTGCACTCACCAGATACGCCAGCAGAATCAGAAACCGAGATCATGAACATTCTCCCGCCTGCAATAAAAGAACGAACGCAAAACGATTAGAAGACTGATGAACAATGAACATCCACATTGGGCGACTATATATAGGCTCGGGATTAGGGTTTCGCAACCGTGATCCAGAAGATAACGCGTAATTCAAATATAGAAAAGATATCGGAGAGGATAACCATTATTTTTAAAACATTCTAGAAGGTGCCACTCATACTGCCAGAGACCCCGCAACACCAAAGTTTCAGAAAACACACCCGTTTACAAAAGGTTTTTTTATTCCCATTTTCGACACGTCTATGTTTGGTGAGGCCCTCAAAAAAACACTTCTAGCGCTCCGACATTCTCTCGATTACAAAACCAATTAACCAATGAGAGGCCTCGATTTCAAAATGGAGCCCTCCCATTGGTTAATCGAATTCCTCGATTTGGCCAAAAGTGAGTTCTCATATTATATAAAAGATTACAAAAGTTAATAAAATCCCCATTACTAGACCTGTTAATGTGTACATAATTCAAGGCCGGCCATTATTGGACTTAACTCTTAACATATCCCTAGACCCCTACTAATGACTTTCTGTTAAAATTAACTCAATATGGAACACAATAACTTCAGGGACTAATTTTGGCATTGTTTTATTTTCAGTTTAGTATGTTTATGGAGTTCCAGCTCTAGGTAGCAAGTTGGTTAAAGTTCAAGGACTGGAGCTGACAAGCTGCTAAAGTTGATTGATCAAGGCTATATAAGCTCTTTTTCTCAGCTAGAGTTTCATATCTCATTACGGATAAACTGCGCATAGTTTCTCTCAATCATATTGTATTCATTGTTACTTTAGAGTGATTGTGAGGTTTTGATCATTGTAATGGTACTATTGATAAGTAGTCAATAGCCTTTCACCTTATTAGTGGGAAGGATTGTGAGTGTTGAAGTGATTCATTGGTGATTTTGTTGTTAGGCTGATTGAGATCAGTTCCTTATTGATCTTGATTGATTTTGGTTGATTAATAAAGTTTCACTTGAATTCAAATTCAAGAGTTGGTTTTCTTGGTTTAAATCATTTTTTTCCTACACTTTCATTACTAGTTTAAGGGTTTATTAATGTGTTATTCAAGTCATGATCTCATGAACAATTGGGCTTGATTTTTTATTCATTCAAATCCTAATTATTGGAGTTAACTCTTAACATTTCCAGGTTTCTTGATGAATCTACAAATTTTCATCAAATATGAAACCCGTGTATTCATTATGCACGCCACTTTTGTAAGGACTTGCCATCAAAAAATTTATATGTTTCTCCATAGTTTTCGTCCAAGTATGAATAATTTTGTTGACATGTCAACACTTGAAGATTACCGAAAATACCCTTGATACGTTAGAAAAATTATTCATATTGAGATGAAATTTTGAAGTTCGTGATTTATATTGGTATTTAAGAAGGTAACTTATTTACAATGGAATACCAAAATGACAATGTTTTTCATTTTGATACTTCACCCGTCAACTAACCACAAATTTTGCAAGGAAATACTTGGTTGTTAATAATAGGGCTGAGCATCGGGCCGGATCCCGACCCGCCAAATCCCGAAACAAAGGAAAAACCCATACCGACTCCCGAACCGATTAATAGTCAGGTCGGTTCGGTTTAATTCGGTTATATTGGGCCGGGTTTCGGTATTTGCAATATTGTCCCGACACATCACCTTCACCCATCTCCAAATCCAATTCTATCCTTACTGATATCCAAATCCAAACCAAAAACTACAAATCCAATTCTATCCTAACACATCACCTTCAATCCCATCTCCAAACAATCAAGAATCGAATCAAACAAGACACTATCAAACGACTACAAGAATAAATCTCAGACTCGATCCACTTTATATCTTAAATAGATTTTTTTAGTGGAACTTGTATCATCACAGATCCTTGTTAAGAAGACATGCTTCATATTAATATCCGAAACTGATAGGAGAAGAAAGATAACAATTATGTTATTTTCCCTTCCTAGGTTCGTTCAATTAAAACACAAACACGTAAAAACCTACCTGAGACCATGTATATGATCTTGAAGTCGAACTCTTGTGTTCCAAGTTGGGAGGGATTTTTGAAGGAAGATGAGATCCAATGAAATTGTTGATGGAGATGAATAAAGATGGAAGATTTTTTATAACAATATAGAGGGAGGGATAAGGAAGATTTTTGATGGAGATGATATCCAAGTTGGGAGGGATAAGGAAGGAGGCAGAGTATTTGAGGTGTAGGTGTGAGTTAGGTCAAGTCAAATGAAAAGATAACAATATAGAGGAGCGTGTATTTTGTCGGGCTGTCGGGTTCAAACGGGATTTTGTCGGTTTTTATACCGACCCGACCCGATACCGACACATGCAATATATTGTAACCGAATCTCGTCCCGTATTTTGTCGGTTCGGTTTCGGGCCTAATTCGGTTCGGTCGGTTTGTCGGGCTAATCGGTTTCGGTCGGTTTTGCTCAGCCCTAGTTAATAATACGTTAGCAGCTTTTGACCGCTTTAAATTGTAGCATATGATGAGAAGGCCTTATTCTCTCTTGAGGCCACCAATATAATTAAATCCTGTTTTGACTCTTTGTGCTCTTTGGCTCTCGTGCACGCTAGCTAAAGGTACTTAAGACTCGGAGACTTTAGCTCAAGGCATGTGCTTCATGGTTTTCCATAAAATTTATGTCCCACAAGTCCTTGGTGTTTTAACTATGAGTAAATTGCAAAACACATCCATGTGGTTTGTCCAAATCGCAAGCGAAGTCCCTATAACTTGGAACTTGCAGGTGCAAGTTCGTGTGGGGAACTTTTGGTTCAATTTTTTTTCCCCGGCCAAAGTGAAATTACTGAATACCCATATTTAACATTTTACCGTGATGAGGGTATTTAAGTCATTTACTGAAAGTTCCCCATAAAGGAGCACAATTCGAGGTTATAAGGGCTCCGGCTGTGATTTAGACAAGATACATGCAAGGTTTTTGCAATTTACTCTTTAAAAATTAACTATGTTTTTTTATTTTTTTATTTTTTTTCCCACCTATCATTAACACATGCCAAAATTAAAGTACCAACTACATTTTGGGTAGTATATTTTAAATTTTGGTACATCTAAACTTTTGTGTCCATACAAGTTTGATTTTGTTGTTGGGCTTTAGCCCATTGGATAATGGCCAACTTTCTTCTAATTTCAAAAAGAAATAGCAGTTATGTTTGAATTTGATACATGTTGTTACATAAGTAACCGTTGGGTAATGATCATATACCTCTCTATAAAGTAATATTCCTTGTTCACCTACACAAGTAGGCACTCCCTGAATTGAATTTACATTATACCATTGATGACCGTTACCCAACGGTCATTTAAACCATTATCTTTCTATAAATTGAAACTAATTGTGACACACAGTTACACACATTCTTTATCCCTATAGATATCTTCCAATTCTACTCCTGTCAAATTTTTCATTCTTCTGACGTGCCTACCTCCCAACTAATGTGCATCACTTTTGTAATTCATTATGTTTTTATGTCCTTATGACCATCATAAGGCTGCTACAGATGTATTTGGATGGAGGAATGTTGCAGCGAAAAATTTCCATCCACTATTGGCTCACAAAGTCTCTAAAGAAACAGGTGTGAAGAAACATTCTCCCTTGCTTATTTTAAACTTTTCACATATATATCTTTCTATATTCATCTTATACATTGTGATTAAAACATGGTTTATCATCAGGATTTCATTCACCAAAAGTCAAACTTGGTGTGGGGAAATCAAACCATATACTGAGGGCATCATGTATGATGGTCGGTCATGTAGCAGGAGATTTATCCTATGTAACCAGCAAGGTTTGTTTTGTTATTTAGTAGTATAATTTTGTAATTTTATAGTAATATTGTTACTGACTGCTTCTCTTTACTATAGGAACCAAGGTTTTCAAGATCGGGATCCTACCCAGGATCGTTTTCGTCTTTGCAAGATCGTGATCGTAAGATCGGATCGGGATCTTAAGATCCTACTCTAATGTTATTTCTTAATAGTTTTTGTAATATTATACAAATCTACAAATTATTATACATTATAAACACAAAATATTATTGATGTTTCATAGAAATATTGTCCTAAATTATTATTATGGAATGTTCAAAAAGATTAACATGCTGTTTTTTGAATTCTACAAAAAAACAACCCACAGATTTATAGTTTTTTAGTTTGTAATCCGATATAAGTAAGATCAGATCGGATTAGATCTTAAGATCGTATGGTCAAGATCGGATCCTATAAGATCTTAAGCTTGCAAAGATCCTATGTAGGATCCGGATCGTTTTTGCTTTGCAGTATCGTAAAATCGTAAGATCCTAAGATCAGGATCGGGATCCGGACAACTATGATAGGAACGGCTCCGCGAAACACAATCTGGGTGTTCTTTCCGCCAGTATTCATTCGGATCATGCCAAGAATATGTATTTGATCATTGATGAATCTCCGTGTAAGCGATTTCTCATTGCTTATAAAACCATCATTGCCAATAACTGGATTCGTTTATAAATTTAACTCGGGCTTATGGCTTTTAATAATCAGGTCAATGCTCCTATCGAGATTGCACACATATTTCCTTATGAAGACTTGTTTAAGATTGCTATGGACGAGATCAATTATGCATACGGTCAAATATTTGAAGCTCCGGAATTGGATAATATAATGTGATTTTTTGCTTATGTTTCTCTAGGTTTAATCATTTTGCTTTTTAGAACTTAGGTTTATGTATGTTTCTTTTATTAGAACAGTCATGTTTCTCTGTTATAAGAAAGGCCATTTTTGATGTTCCGATTTGCTATTTATGTAAATGTGTATTCACATATAATTCTTGATAAGTTACTAGCTAACAATAAACAGAAATAAAACCATATATTATAATATTTAGGATGTGTGTGGGTTTGTTGCTATGAAATGAAAATGTAAATGAGTTTAATAGTATAACAGAAATGATTTAAAACAAGGTCTTATTGCCCTGCGTTGCGAGGCGGAATCAAATTAATTTATGGTGCATTTCGACTTATATAAGTTTAATTAAAAAAAAGGATTGCACATAGTTGAAAAGTATATAATGGATACTTTAACTTGGAGTTAACTACATTTTTGGTCCTTGTGGTTTACCGGGTGTAACGATTTTGGTCCAATAATTTGAAAAGTAACGGATCCAGTCCAGAATCCGACGACCCGTAACACTTTTAGTCCAATTTTTTTGTTGACCGTTAGTTTGACCAATTAAGACACGTGAAATGATTAAAATACCCTCGTATTAATGGACTAAAAGTGTTACATTTAGCAAACCATAAGGACAAAAAATGTAATTAACTCATAAATTTATAAAACTAAAAAATAAACTTTTAATAGCAAAAACTTTTATAGAGATTAAAAACTATCTAAAAAATTCGAAATAAATTATGAAATTTTTATCATAGCTAAACTTAATTAAGAACTATTTTTATTTTTAGAAAAAAAGTGAATTTTTAAATTTACGAAAATATTTTTATAAAAAAAATTTAAGTAACTAAAACTGCTTATAAGTTGACAGAAATTTGAGAACTAATTTTCTTTGAAAAAAAAAATCTTTGATTTTATTAAAAAAAAATTATTTTCTAATTACTTTCAAAGTTTATACACGTTTTTATATACGTTTTATTACACGTTTATTAACATTTTTATACATGTTTTTATATACGTTTTAATCTATGTTTTTATATAGGCTTTTATATATGTTTTTATATATATTTTATCTACAATTTTATCTACGGTTTAATTTACATTTTTATCTAAGCTTATATATACGTTTTTATGTACATTTTATATACGTTTTTATCTATGTTTTTAAAAATGTATATAAAAATGTAGATAAAAACGGATATAAAAAAGTAGATAAAAACGTATATAAAACGTATATTAAAATGTATATAAAAACGTATATAAAAGAGTAGATAAAATTGTATATAAAAATGTATATAAAAATGTATATAACAACGTTGATAAAAACGTAGATATATAAAAAAAAATGTATACAAAAACGTATAATAAAACATAGATAAAAACGTATATAAAAGCGTAAATAAAAACATAGATAAAAACATAGAGAAAAATATGTGTATAAAAACGTGTATAAAAAATGTGCATAAAAACTTATATAAAAACATAGATAAAAGTGTAGATAAAAAAACATACACACACACACACACACATATATATATATATATATATATATATATATATATATATATATATATATATATATATATATATATATATATATATATATATATATATATATATGTATAAACATGTGTATAGAAACTATTGGACTAAAAGTGAAACACTCGACAAACCACAAGGACCAAAAATAATGTAGTTAATTCTTTTATTTAATAATATAAATGAAAAGACCAAGATGACCTCAGATGTAACGGTCAAAATTGGTCAAACTAACAGTGGACCAAAAATTGGACCAAAAGTGTTACGGGTCGTCGGATTTTGGACTGGATCCGTTACTTTTCAAACTATTGGACCAAAATCGTTACATCCGGTAAACCACAAGGACCAAAAATGTAGTTAACTCTTTAACTTGTATAAGTTTTATTTACAAAATAAAAGATTGGCCATATTTGAAAGGGTTAAATATAAATATGAAATGAATTGTGAAATTTTTGATAATTGATATTAAGGGAAAATACCATCAAGCACATGCAAATATGTAACTTTTTACCATTAAATATAAGGAAAATGATTTGCATGACGTTCGATTCGTGTTTTTGTTGATATCATGTCATATGCAGGGCAAATAATACCGGGTAGTAAAAAGGGCGGTCACTAAGAAATACTATGTATCAGTTAGGAGGAAGCTTAGAGAAGCTGCTAGACGTGCAACTTTTAATCTGAACTTACTTGCACAAGGTGCTCTACCAGAAGCATTTCATCCTCAATCTAGCGATTTCTCCTTTTTTTCATCATCAAGGTTGACATAACGAGGGTATTTGGGAATGCTTATCTTAAAGCAAATAAAACACTTTTCAATAAGCATGTTGAAACCTTATTTTTAAATGCTTATCTAATATGAAATCAAAGTACTATATTACATTTACATCTAACATAAATCCTTTGACTGAAATCAATTCTTTTGACAATTTGACCCAATTGTTTTTTCTTTTGTACATTTTCATTTTTTTTTCAAGAACATTTGAGTTTGCATGATGTTCAATGTTCATCCACATCAAGCAATCCATGTATCCATATCTTTTAACCTTGAAGTAACAAAGTGATGATTGTCTTTGGCGAGTGGTGGTTTAACTTTTAAGACTATTTGGACGGAACATTTTGAAAACATATTGTTGATAGTGATTGCATTCAAAAATTATTTAATGTTCGACAAACTTTTATATTTACATTTTGTAAAATAGGATGATGACATGGAAATTGATTAAGACAACATACACATTCACATATTGCTTCTAATGACAGCAAATTTTCTTAAAAATGTTTATGTGTTCCATTTGCCTGTTGAATTTTGGTTTGGGTCATATTTGGATGGGTTGGACTTTCATTTAGGTCATATTTGGATGGATTAGACTTTAAATGGGTTGTGTTTGACTTTACCATAAACTAAAGTCAGCAAACACATTCACATCTCTTTCAAACACACTGACTTGGGTCAGTTACATACATTCACATCTGTTTCAAATAGACTAAACAACAAAGTTTGATACAAATGACAATCTTCATTTCATTTATAATCATCAATTACCAAAGACAACATTGACTTTTACATAAAATTAAGTCAACAAACTTAACACAAGAAACATCACAACAAGATCCAAGAACTAACTAGATACTTCTTCATTTTTGCATGTTCATCTTTACCTTTAAGTATTGCTTGTTCAAGATTGTTCCTTGACCTTAGTAAACCCGATATGATTTCAACAGCACAATAACACATTGGGGGATCATACCAACAAACAAATCTGTTAAACTGTAACACCCCAACCCGATAAGGGTAGAAGTATTACATTACAGTGACATATCAGAACAAACACAAGCATATGATTTATACATACAAAAGAAATTCAGGGTTTACAAATGGAAAATCTGATACTACAAGGTTACAAAAAAAAAATACTAAGTCTAATGAGGTGAAACTTCTTCTAATCATCTCTAGTCCAGCGTAACTATCAAAGCATAGTCTTCTAAGTCCAGTCACACTCTCTTCCCATAACCCAGCTTCCTACTAAAACCTGCCGCAGGAAAAGGAAATGCGGCTGAGCTTAAAAAGCCCAGTGAACAGATACATATACAAAACCATGATAATGAAACAGAACTGAAATATAGTGCATTGGGGAAATAGAATAAGGAATATAAAAAAGAGAGTAATAGAAAAGAAAAGAAGAAAGGATAGTCATCCACCACGAGCCCAAAACTCAAAGTCATATCTCAACATCATAATCTCAAAGTCATAATCACAAAATCAGAGGGGATACCTCTCAGGCAACCAGATAATATGAGGGGTGTCCTCATGTATCAACAGGGGTGGAGTGATCAGCTCCCAGGGGTTGTGAAGGGCATGTATAGCACACAGTACCAATCACCTCAAAGTCATAGTTAAATCCACTAAGCATACATGTCTAGGATTGCAATCCATACGCCCCTTACTCAAAGTCAATCTCAAAGTCATAGTAGCCGGCAGATAATCATAAAAGGGACGGCGTGAGAAATCACTCACCCACACATGAGTCATGCTAGTGGTGCATCACAGACATGCCTATGGTACCTCCATAGGTAGGAAAAACATAAATGGCTCGGGTATCAAACTAAGAGTCAGGTCTCAAAGTCATACAAAAGGTCATATCGCAAAAAGTGCATCTCAAGGTCATATCTCAAAGTCATCTCAAAGTCATAGCAAAGATTCAGAATATCAAAGGTCATAATATCAAAAGTCATATCAATGGTTCAGAATATCCAAGGTTCATTCCCAAAGGTTCGTTTCCAAAAGATTCGTTATTAAGTTTCATAAGTTCATAATAAAATGTGAAAGAGTTAAGAGAAAACAGATTTAGAAATTTGATTAATCATTTATCCATTTCATCACAAACATATCCCTTTTTAAACACTCTTCATAAAAGCCAATTACTCCTTCATTTAAAAATGGTTTCGTATCAAAATTATAGAGTGTCATTTCAAAACAGTTTCTTTCCATAACATCAAGTTATATTTTCCAAAAGGTCTTCATATCAAATTATCATAAAAGATGAACCAGAGATATCGGATATACAAAGGTCAGAAGTCATAGTAGTGGTAAAAGGAACGGATCACGAGTCATGAGAAACCTTACTGAAAGGTTAGAATATCTGTACCTTAAACCGCAAGTGCACACATGACAGAAACATAAAGGTCAAAAGCAAAATTCCTTCTTCAGCGAATCTACACGAATTAATGGTCGGCTTGTTATTAATAACTTATTCAATTCATATTTCTCATTTTAGTCGGCTTTCCAGTTTTAGTAACTTTCCATTTAAAGTGACTTTCCACTTTTAGAAAGTTTCCATAATTAGAAAGTTGAGTCATTATTAATGGAATCAAAGTATCTTTTAACATATTTACATATTTGGTCCTTAGGGTTTCATAACTTTACCTTTCACACCCTTATATTTCCAAAATTACACTTTAAACCTTTTTGTATTCAAAGTTACACTTTAAACCCTTAACTTATCCATTTTACATAATGATCCCTTATTTTAATATATTATACGAATGGATCCTCAAATATTCTTAATTCACACTTCAAGTCCCTCAAGTTATCAAAGTTACATATTTAACCTTTTAATTTACCATTTCAACTTTTAATTATCTATAATTACATATTAAGCCATTAAATTACCAAATTAGCACAAAACCCCTTGAATACTTTTAATTACTCAAAACAGCTCCAAGTTTCCAGAAATTACATGTTTAGTCCCTCCACTTTAATAAATTATAAAATCGCATAATGCTTAATTAAATAAACATTTTAATCCCTTTAAATACAAAATTTACACATAGCACCCTTAAGTTATATTTTATTCGAATTATATATGATCCAATTTAAGTTCTAAAAATAACCCTTAAGTTTTAAAGTTTACGAAACTCACCCAAATCATTTATACCAAATCGTATAACATTTTTATGCATGATTAAAAACCCTAATCAAACCTAATCCAATTTTAATCATTACTTAATCATTTAAGAGCCATTAATAAAATCAAAACAAGCCCTAGTTCATAAACCCTAGGTTACACGATTTTATTTTCTTTTTCTCTTTATACGATTTAATCAAAACAAAATAATTACGAAACACAATGTTTTAGGCCATGATAAATCTTCCAACATTTTTCCAGGTTATAACACATCATAATAGGTGTATAAAAATTTTATTAAGAATTATTTTGGGTCGTACGATATCTTTTACAATTATACACGTCTTTAGGGTTTTAATTCACGAAAATGATGTGGAGCATGCATGGATCGAATCCAACAATTTATTTGATGTTTATGAGGTATAAAGGGTCTGAGAAAAATACCAAATCAATTTTGGAACGTGTGGAATCAGCAGTTCGATCGGATGTATACTCGATTGGCCAAAACACTCCAAAAATTGTCACGACTTCACCAAAGGCCTAGCAACCTTGAAACCAATTTTCGTGGGTCTTATTACATATAAGGAACATCATAAAAATGATGAATGAATTTTATAGAGGTCGAATTAAGCAGAAACGATTTACCTTATTTGTAGGGCTCGACAAAAGAAAAACAATGCCACGATGGTGTAAGGCTTCAACAATTCGAATGGGATTTTTCTTGGCTTCTTAGGATGATGATAGATCACAGAAAAATGCTTGAGAGTGATGGGAGAGTCGAATGGAGGCTTGGGAATATTTTCTTGTGTGTTTTGTTTATTCGGTATTAGGGTTTGGAGGAAAAAGGGTATGGGTTGACTTTTATTTTGATTGTGCCGAGTAGGGGGGGGGGGGGTTATGGGCCAGGAATTTCGTGATTTTAGCTTGGGTAATATCTCTTAATAATTATCTTCTTAATTTACCATATATATATCATTTAAATCAAAATAAAACTAATTAAAATACATTTTTACCTTAATCGGCCATATAGGGGCATTTTGGTAATTTCACCACTTGTGTAAATGTTAAATGTAATAGTTAAAATTATTTGGATACATAACTTGTGCATTGTTTGAAGTTTGGGATTTATTTGGAGACTTTATAAGCTTTTAAATAAGTTTCAAATTTGTAAGGGCAATTTGGTCTTTTCACATGTTCTTAGATTTTAGGTGTTACAACTTCTTCCCCTCTAAAAAGAAAAATTTCGTCCTCGAAATTTGAAGTCGCAAGGTTAGACGAAGTCGTAGTAAACCGTAACAGGTCGTCACAACCATTCTCACGCTCGGGGAGGTTCTTCCAAAAGATCTTTGGACCCAAATGGTTTCTCATGACTCGTAACTATTGTCAAAATAGTTTCAGATTTCTCAGAAAGGCATATCATATTGAAATTGAATCAAAAGGATAATGTACCAAACATAACGGATGATAAACGAATTTTCCAGGAAGAGGTATAAAAATTCATAGGATTTACATCGAATTGATTAGGAGAATCAGATGAGAGTACATTGAATCGTAGCAAACATGGGGTGATATAAGGTTTAACTCTTCAGCTTCTCAGATAGTTTTGGCTTTTAGATAACCTTCCAAAGGTATTCTCATAAACGAACAGATCTCATTTCCTCAAAGTCCACAATCACATATTTTACTCATAGTAGATCATAATGAACATCTTCACGAATGCGAATCGTATACGGACAGAAAGCATATCGTTAGATATCGTCAACGGCAGAAATTTCATAATGGAACCGAAGATCCTTATCAGAAGTTGCAAAGATCAGCAAAACACGTGTCGAGAGTCCAAACGTATCGAATCGTATAACAAGGACAGCATATCAACGTATAGGTAGAATGAACCTAAAGTCTCACTAAACTCAGATGATCTTGATCAGATGCCAGAATTCTAAAGCTTCTAAGGCACTTCTTAAAATATCATATGCCCACCATAAGTGCACGTTATATGATGTAAGTATTATCACGTTGGCCAGGCGTCATAATACTGGCATCATATACATATGCCCTCATGATGATCATACTTTATCTCAAGTCGTGAACACCCAAACTTATTTAAATCCACCTAGTCCACCTATAGGCTCAGAGGTCACCAAAATCAAACAACATAACTAAGAGAACGAAATTACTCGAAGAGTAACGGAAATCCGAGAATGTCATTCAAAATTAAGGTACGTCATCAATAGCGTCAATCCTTTACAGCATCATCTCGTTTAAACACAATGTCCGCTTCAAAATTCGTCCACTCAAATACAAATTTCAAAATTTCTTCCAAGTTGGGGTAGTCTGTTTACTCTTGTCCATCTTGCCTCATGATTAAAAGAATTTAAAACTCGAGTCTGGTTCCTCCGGTCTTCAGCAGCTCCTCTTGGTAGTGTGGCATCGTAACGGCAGTCTCTGACGCGATCACTGTGGATCCCTCCATCCGCAGGTCTGCTTCTGCTCTCAATTCATCTTAGTACAACTAAAATGAATAGAGAAACAAGACTGCGTGTCTTCGACAGGTCTTCTGTCATGGCTCCAGGTTTTTAAGGTATATGATGTTGTTGTCGACTCCAGGTTGTGTTGTTGAATGGTTCGTCTTCTTTGGTCTGGTTGTCTTGATGCTCAAACTGAAATCTTCACGTATTGCATGATGTATGATTGAGCACTATCCCAGTTACTCTCTTCTTCTTGTATGCTTCTTCCATGATAATGCTTGTCGCAATCATCTTCTACTACTCTTCCACCAGGTTTCTAACTCCGATAACGGTCTTCAATCTCACCAATAATCTCTATGTTCTTCTTTCGTTTTAGAACACAACACAATGTCATACTATGATAATTTGTCCAAAACACGCGAAAACATGATTATTCTAGCCAACACCATTGGCATCATTCAAACTCATAAATGTTATAACGAGTGCAAAGGCAGCTTCAGAAATCATCTCAGGGAATTTTCACATCGCCTTCTTTCTTCTTCAAGAACTGAAATACTTCACAAAGGTTACTCTCGGTTAGTTAACCCCCTTCTTAGAAGTTCTTGTGGTTGCTTCTTCAGTGCTTCAAATCTAAAATGATGTAGTCAGATGCGGAGTTTCAAAGGAAGACCAATTTAATTATTGATACTCGGAAATAGATAATGATTAGTGATAGTGGTACGTTTAAGTTCACGATAGTCGATACGTCATTGCATACTTCTCTTGTTCTTCTTCATAAACAAACAAGAGCATCCAAAAGAATCACAAAGGGTTAACACAAATCATATTCCATCAGCTCCTTCAATCTCTCAACTTCTATGGTACCATGGTTTCTTAAACTGAGATCAGTTCAATGCCCACTCTACTTCCTACGCAGGAAGGAGTACCAAAAGGTTCATCAGAGAATACCGGAAAATCCTCGTACAACAAAAATTTCCCAATAGCAGAACTTTCCAAGGGTTGATAACAATGGTTTTCAGGACAACTTGGTAATCACATGAGTTTGGGGTAGGTGTTTCCATAGTGACAGAAATTTTAGCAGATGTAGAGAGTCATCATAATGGAATAGGGTGAAGCAGATTTTTAAGGTCACATTTCAGATATGGTAGTCTATGGTATCTTCACGAATAGCCATTTAGTCCAAAAGACCGTACAATCAGACATCTCAAAGTCAAAGGATTCATAGAGTGAATACAGTCGTCAAATCATACAGATAGTTCATATATCAGAGTCAAGTACATGGTTCAACAAAATGTTGGGACGGATAATCGAACAGTTCAATGTGGGAATTTCGTTTAGCTTCTTAGCATAAGTAGCAGGTAGGATGTGTATCATTGGTAATACGAATATCGTATAATCGTCAATTGTGAGAGGTACAGAATCTCAGTTATCAGCATCATCATGCTTAGTTAACAATTCCATACAGAGATAGTATTTACATCGTACCCTCCCAAAGGAAATGGTTGGCAGAACAAGGTTCATCATTCAAAAAGAGGAAACAAAACTTCTCATATTCGTGGTTCATAATTACCAGAATTCTCATAGGAGTAGTAATGGATCATACAGAGTTAAGTAGTATCGGGTGATACATTCATACCTAACATAAGTAATGAATTTACAGAATGTGTCGAACACATTGTGGTTGAATGACCTACGATATGGTCGAAAAGGTGTCAAACCGCTTATCAACAAATCGGAGGCGGAGATCAAAATCTGAAGGTGAAACTTAAATGTGTAAAGTATCCAGGTAGCTTTCCGAGGTATTCCAAACTTACTTGGTTACTAAGCTTAAGTTGTAAAACTTCTAACTTCTGAAACAAGGGTCCTTATAAGGCTTATCCAAGAGCAAAGGCACGATCAGAGTGATGCGGAAGCAAATGATACTTACATAAATGTCTTAGTCTACCCATTCCTCACTGGTAATAACTTGGGTTCCTATGGGGAATCCTAAGGTAAAGTTCCAAAGGTTGTCTTATGAGCGCCTACAGGGAAAACTTAGGGGTCCAAACTTCACAGGTCTCGGGTAAAAGTATTACAAATCGCAGTCTGGGCTCTGATACCATAATTGTAACACCCCAACCCGATAAGGGTAGAAGTATTACATTACAGTGACATATCAGAACAAACACAAGCATATGATTTATACATACAAAAGAAATTCAGGGTTTACAAATGGAAAATCTGATACTACAAGGTTACAAAAAAAAATACTAAGTCTAATGAGGTGAAACTTCTTCTAATCATCTCTAGTCCAGCGTAACTATCAAAGCATAGTCTTCTAAGTCCAGTCACACTCTCTTCCCATAACCCAGCTTCCTACTAAAACCTGCCGCAGGAAAAGGAAATGCGGCTGAGCTTAAAAAGCCCAGTGAACAGATACATATACAAAACCATGATAATGAAACAGAACTGAAATATAGTGCATTGGGGAAATAGAATAAGGAATATATAAAAGAGAGTAATAGAAAAGAAAAGAAGAAAGGATAGTCATCCACCACGAGCCCAAAACTCAAAGTCATATCTCAACATCATAATCTCAAAGTCATAATCACAAAATCAGAGGGGATACCTCTCAGGCAACCAGATAATATGAGGGGTGTCCTCATGTATCAACAGGGGTGGAGTGATCAGCTCCCAGGGGTTGTGAAGGGCATGTATAGCACACAGTACCAATCACCTCAAAGTCATAGTTAAATCCACTAAGCATACATGTCTAGGATTGCAATCCATACGCCCCTTACTCAAAGTCAATCTCAAAGTCATAGTAGCCGGCAGATAATCATAAAAGGGACGGCGTGAGAAATCACTCACCCACACATGAGTCATGCCAGTGGTGCATCACAGACATGCCTATGGTACCTCCATAGGTAGGAAAAACATAAATGGCTCGGGTATCAAACTAAGAGTCAGGTCTCAAAGTCATACAAAAGGTCATATAGCAAAAAGTGCATCTCAAGGTCATATCTCAAAGTCATCTCAAAGTCATAGCAAAGATTCAGAATATCAAAGGTCATAATATCAAAAGTCATATCAATGGTTCAGAATATCCAAGGTTCATTCCCAAAGGTTCGTTTCCAAAAGATTCGTTATTAAGTTTCATAAGTTCATAATAAAATGTGAAAGAGTTAAGAGAAAACAGATTTAGAAATTTGATTAATCATTTATCCATTTCATCACAAACATATCCCTTTTTAAACACTCTTCATAAAAGCCAATTACTCCTTCATTTAAAAATGGTTTCGTATCAAAATTATAGAGTGTCATTTCAAAACAGTTTCTTTCCATAACATCAAGTTATATTTTCCAAAAGGTCTTCATATCAAATTATCATAAAAGATGAACCAGAGATATCGGATATACAAAGGTCAGAAGTCATAGTAGTGGTAAAAGGAACGGATCACGAGTCATGAGAAACCTTACTGAAAGGTTAAAATATCTGTACCTTAAACCGCAAGTGCACACATGACAGAAACATAAAGGTCAAAAGCAAAATTCCTTCTTCAGCGAATCTACACGAATTAATGGTCGGCTTGTTATTAATAACTTATTCAATTCATATTTCTCATTTTAGTCGGCTTTCCAGTTTTAGTAACTTTCCACTTTTAGAAAGTTTCCATAATTAGAAAGTTGAGTCATTATTAATGGAATCAAAGTATCTTTTAACATATTTACACATTTGGTCCTTAGGGTTTCATAACTTTACCTTTCACACCCTTATATTTCCAAAATTACACTTTAAACCTTTTTGTATTCAAAGTTACACTTTAAACCCTTAACTTATCCATTTTACATAATGATCCCTTATTTTAATATATTATACGAATGGATCCTCAAATATTCTTAATTCACACTTCAAGTCCCTCAAGTTATCAAAGTTACATATTTAACCTTTTAATTTACCATTTCAACTTTTAATTATCTATAATTACATATTAAGCCATTAAATTACCAAATTAGCACAAAACCCCTTGAATACTTTTAATTACTCAAAACAGCTCCAAGTTTCCAGAAATTACATGTTTAGTCCCTCCACTTTAATAAATTATAAAATCGCATAATGCTTAATTAAATAAACATTTTAATCCCTTTAAATACAAAATTTACACATAGCACCCTTAAGTTATATTTTATTCGAATTATATATGATCCAATTTAAGTTCTAAAAATAACCCTTAAGTTTTAAAGTTTACGAAACTCACCCAAATCATTTATACCAAATCGTATAACATTTTTATGCATGATTAAAAACCCTAATCAAACCTAATCCAATTTTAATCATTACTTAATCATTTAAGAGCCATTAATAAAATCAAAACAAGCCCTAGTTCATAAACCCTAGGTTACACGATTTTATTTTCTTTTTCTCTTTATACGATTTAATCAAAACAAAATAATTACGAAACACAATGTTTTAGGCCATGATAAATCTTCCAACATTTTTCCAGGTTATAACACATCATAATAGGTGTATACAAATTTTATTAAGAATTATTTTGGGTCGTACGATATCTTTTACAATTATACACGTCTTTAGGGTTTTAATTCACGAAAATGATGTGGAGCATGCATGGATCGAATCCAACAATTTATTTGATGTTTATGAGGTATAAAGGGTCTGAGAAAAATACCAAATCAATTTTGGAACGTGTGGAATCAGCAGTTCGATCGGATGTATACTCGATTGGCCAAAACACTCCAAAAATTGTCACGACTTCACCAAAGGCCTAGCAACCTTGAAACCAATTTTCGTGGGTCTTATTACATATAAGGAACATCAGAAAAATGATGAATGAATTTTATAGAGGTCGAATTAAGCAGAAACGATTTACCTTATTTGTAGGGCTCGACAAAAGAAAAACAATGCAACGATGGTGTAAGGCTTCAACAATTCGAATGGGATTTTTCTTGGCTTCTTAGGATGATGATAGATCACAGAAAAATGCTTGAGAGTGATGGGAGAGTCGAATGGAGGCTTGGGAATATTTTCTTGTGTGTTTTGTTTATTCGGTATTAGGGTTTGGAGGAAAAAGGGTATGGGTTGACTTTTATTTTGATTGTGCCGAGTAGGGGGGGGGGGGGGTTATGGGCCTGGAATTTCGTGATTTTAGCTTGGGTAATATCTCTTAATAATTATCTTCTTAATTTACCATATATATATCATTTAAATCAAAATAAAACTAATTAAAATACATTTTTACCTTAATCGGCCATATAGGGGCATTTTGGTAATTTCACCACTTGTGTAAATGTTAAATGTAATAGTTAAAATTATTTGGATACATAACTTGTGCATTGTTTGAAGTTTGGGATTTATTTGGAGACTTTATAAGCTTTTAAATAAGTTTCAAATTTGTAAGGGCAATTTGGTCTTTTCACATGTTCTTAGATTTTAGGTGTTACATAAACAACATTAAACTAACAAATATTTGCTTTACATTAGTTTGGTTTAATTAATTCAACAATATACAAACTTACTGTAATTGGGCAAGAGTAAAATCGATGGCCTTGGTTTTGTGTCGTCCAAGATGTGCATATGATGGCATGTTGGAACACCCCAAATTTCACAGATTAGTTAGAAATATATTATAATGCTTTTAGGATTTTAGAGAAGTCTTTCCATTAAGTTTTATTAGAAATAAGGACTTGTCATGTAAATAGTTAATGAAAAGGACTAACGGTGCAAAATATTTAACGACAGGGACTAATGGTGCAAAATACACATTTTGGGCACAAATTACAAATTTGACCTTCGGGCTTAATAACCCCAAAAGTCCAGAAATACTCCTCATAGTTACACGTGTTAAGTATGTGCGATATTTGGAGGGGGTGAACCCTAGAAAGGGGTAGTGGGTTTGATAGTATTTGGAGGGGGGGGGGGGGGGGAACCCTAGAAAGGGGTAGTAGGTTTGATAATTTGGGTTATGTGAAAACGGGCGGATCAAAATACCCGCATGTGTATCATCCGACATGGACTAAAAACGTGAAAACTGTTGAATTACTAACTCAAAGAGATGTTAAAGAGGAATTTACAAAACCAACTCATTTTACAATTGTGGGTTCACTTTCTAGTCAAGAAAAAATGGTTTCTAAATTTTGTCTTGTGCGACAGTTAGACCGTGTGACTTCATAGATTTCTCGACCCGTGTTCAAAAGTTGGTGGGATGTTTTTTGCTATACCGAAGTGACGTTTTGTGTGATCAAAATTATATTTTGTTAGACTCACATGATTTTTTTTTTCTTATTAGAAAAGTGTCAACAATAGGACCTACTTTTCTACTAAGACAAAAACACATTTTCAAAAATGATAAAAGTATCTAAATGGTGAGTCCTACTTTTCTAATAAAACAAAATAGTTATGTTGGTCCAAAAAAAATAAATAAAAAAAAATAAAAAAATTGGTCTTACAAAATGTCACTTCGGTCTAGCAAAAAATCCCATCAACTTTTGGACACGTGTCGAGAATTTTACAAAGTCGCATAGTGTAGCCGTCGCACAAGAATAAATTTGGAAACTCTTTTTTTATTGACTAGATAGTGAACCACAATTGAAAAATGGGCTACTTTTGAAAATTGTTGTTAATAAAAACCGGACAAAACAAGTTTCTCTAAGCATAATGACTATAATGAAAGTTCAGTAGCATAATGAGTGAAAATTGAAGGTACGTAGAGTATCCATAGCTTTTAATCTCAAAGTAACAAACTGATGATTAAATTTGGCGAGTGGTGGTTTAACTTTTAAGATTATTTGGACGGAACAATTTGAAAACATATTGTTGATAGTGATTACATTCATGAATTATTTAAAGCTGAAAAACTTTTCTATTTACATTTTCTAAAATAGGATGATGACATGGAAATTGATTAAACCATGTAATGTTCGGTGCATTGTGACTGTTTAGCGTATAGGAAATAGATACCGATGTGTAGTGACATGTCAAAGCATCAACCCGTATATAGTTGAATGCATTGGAGATGCCCTGAAGCTAAAGATACTTTTACAATAAATTATTAGAAAACGCAAGCACTGGCCAATAATGATAGTAGTGTGCATGAAAAGCAAGGGAACAAACATGAATGATGGAGTTTGTGGGCTCAGAATATGGAGAGGTGGAATGTGAAAAGCATTTGACACATGGCATGTGTCGATGAAAAGGGGCCAATAATGAATGGTGTGTGTGTCAATGAAAAAGAGCCATCAACTATGCGTTTTAAGCATTTGAGCATTTAGAGTTTGAGTATCACGTTTCTATTCGAAGTATTAAGGGCCTGTTTTGTTTGAGGGGGTAAGCATAGGATTTGGGGATGATGGAAAAAAAATGTTGTTTGGTATGTTTTGGTGGGATCCGTAAATGGGATTGAATACCATATATTTAGGTGTGTAGTAAACCTAGCAAGTTAGCCTAATTTTTGATATACTTTCGTTTTAAGTGAGCCCAAGTTATATATCAATCACTCATATTCTACGGAGTATTTTATTTTCATTTAACAATAGTAACATATTTAAATTTATAGTACATAATATTCATTTATAACATATATAATATATTATTTTATTATATTTTTTTTCTCTTCATATTTAATTCAAAACATATATTAAATCCAAATTCAAATTTAAATCTAAATCTAAATCTAAATCCAATCTTAATCCTATACCCTTCTACAGACCAAACGGGCCCTAAGTTCCTTGGTTTCTCACAAGAGGTAAAGGTTCAAACTAGATACGTACATTTGGGGTGGCCAGAGAAGGGTTAGAAACAATCTTAGGATTAAGTGGCTCGTCCTCCTCAAGTAACACGAAAAACCATATCTAATGCGTGCACTTTGTCTTTTTTGTGAAATCAACTCATTTTATCATGGTGCCCATACTCTTCCATTATGATTCATTGTATCCGATAGATCCTCAGGCTTTTGTACACATTCACATCACATCATCCATCCAATAAACCCTATCTTATTTAGATGACAATTTCCTTTTATTAGTTACTTTGCACATATACACTATACATCATATTTTGTAACCTTTTAGAGTTCACTACCGGTTTAGGATTTAAAATATTGTAAGAAATGTTTTAACTTCAAACTAGTTCATTACAAATTAAAGCTAATCTTACCATCAAATATTGTTCCAACAGGAAAGAATATCCAATAAAGTACAATATCATATTCACACAGTTAAAAACTGAGTATTTTACAATCCAGTCGACAAGTCACGCATCTGTTGAACCAACAGACATATGGGTTCAAGACTTGTCGTTAAATAACTAAGTAATTTAAATGTTACAGAAAAAAAGTATACAAAAGATAAGAGAATCCCCAGTTAAGCCGGAACAGTGAACTTATAGGATGCATACGAAAGAGAAGACAAACCCCAGCTATGATGAATAAGTTCGGCTTTGGAATTTGCACCTGATGCACCCATGGCAACATGTAACGGATAGAAATGATCAGGCCATGGATGAGCCACGGTTGCATGTGGAGCCTTTTCCTTATAGTCATTGACATCTTGATACCTTCCATCAATTAATGCTTCTTTGAGCCACGCATCAAATTCTTGGGCCCATGGTTGCACTGAAGTGGTGTTACGCAACATTTTGAGGTTGTGGGTGGTGGCTCCTGAACCAACAATGAGAACCCCTTCATCTTTGAGGGGTGCTAATGCTTTACCCATGTTGTAGTGGTAAGTGGCGTCATTGTTTGTTTGGACTGATAGTTGACACACTGGAATATCGGCTTCTGGATACATAAGCATTAGTGGGACCCATGCACCATGGTCGAGCCCACGTTTCTTCTCTTCGTCAACTCTGTCATACCCGGAAGACATGAGCAGTTCCTTGACCCTCTTGGCCAATTTTGGAGCTCCAGGTGCAGGGTACTTGAGCTGGTTTTGAAACAATTTTCAGAAGGTTAGTTGAGATACTACAAATATATATACATTATCCAAGCGAGAAAATACAACTAACAGACGGTGTCCTTGCGTTCATATGATTAAGTCATTTACATTTCTGTGAACCTTTCTTGAGCTTGTTTATATTTCAAAACTCAAAACGTTCATGCGCATATACATGAGTACATAACTATGCATAAACTGTAGTTTAGCTTTGATGTAATTATTTCTAAGTGCATTTCAATTTCAAGCAAATACAAGTTCCACCTGATTTACAGCCACTAACCCACCATTCCTCATACTATATAACTTTTTAACTCTCCCACATATACCCTTTGAAACACACTACACCATAATACCGAGTTAAATTTGCTACCATTGTTCTGTTAACGGATCCTCTAACGAGTGAAAGGGTTAAAACAACCATCATTGTACTTTGTGAAATTTTGGTTAAAACTGCACAAATTACACGCAGTGTTCTTTTATTTCATATCATAGGATTTAAGGTTAAAAAATACACAAAGAAGACGGTCCTATCACCCGCCACATAACCAGAAACAAGTAATTTTCCTAAACAGTGAGTCAAGTTTGTCACACAGCCAGTAAAACTGTTAATTTCGAACAAAATAATAAATTAAGTATAACAGTTGAAAAGTCCACTTCGGCATATATGTGATTACAGAATTCACATCTTACCTACCCTAACTTACCAAACAATCCAAATCTTGATCACTTTGACTCTACGAAATATCATCAGATTCACAATCAATTAATCATAAACCAATTATCTCAACTCCAAATCACAATACCAAAACTTTGGGTCCGTTTGGTTTGGTGCTATGAATCACAATGGGTATGGGGGTTGGTATAGGGTGAAATGGTAATGAAGGGTATGATGAAACCACCCACACACATAAGATATGAGGAAACCTTCACATTTGGGTATCCCTAATCCATTGTAGTGGACCCCATAACCAACCAAACAACATTAATGACTTTCAAAGTCATAGATTCATATTCATACACCCAAACCAAACGGGCCCTTAAAACCATATCCAAACACCTCCTAAACAATATACTAGTAAGATTTATTCTAACACAGGTGGACTCAGAAATAAAAGTCATTTGCAGTTTATGATGGCTTCATGTGCAAATCGGATATTATTGTGCTTATAAATATATTGTGGTCAAAGCCTCGATAAAATGCTTTTAATACCATTCTTTGATATCATTTTCAGGAATAAAGCGTTAACAAAATTTTCCTAAGAGTGAATCAAATTTTAAAGCAAATATACTTCATTTCATTACATAACTAACAATTGAAGTTTGTGAATTCATTCCATTATTTTAGCAGCAATTATTCAGTTTCTGTCAAAATGATAAAATAGGGATAATGGTTGAAAAGTCCACTTCATCATCATATAAATAGAGGAGGAGACAGGAAGGGGGCAGGGTGGGCATTTGCCCTAGCGAGAATAATTGTAGCTTAAATTTTTAAAAATATATGGCTATTTTTATAATGTGCCCCCTAACGAACCGATTTGTAGTGTAGTTTATAAAAAGGGATAATACCGAAAATGCCCCGGTTGCCCAAGGGGGCTGAGACTATCTAGACGGCTTCTTTTGTGTTTCCTGATCTAGACCAGGGCAACCAGTACTTTTTTGGGCAACTAAAATCTGCAAGTGCCAAGTGTGACTTTACGGATTACAAGGTAGGGCACTTGTGTACTTTTTGAGCAACTGGCGGCCTTCATGTCGGACAAGTGGGGGCACATGGTTGGCTAAGTACCGGTTGGCAACCGGTCTAGATAAGCAAACACAAAAGATTGTCTAGATAGTCTCAGCCCGGGGGGGGGGGGGGGGGGGGGGGGGGTATTTTTGGAATTATCCCTTATAAAAATTATCAAAGTTTTCCGCATCGATTATAACTTTTCGGCTCCACCCTTACCTAATCTTGATCACTTTGACTACGAAATATAATCAGATTCACAATAATCAAACAGCTAAAAACAACCAATTATGTCTACTTCAAATTGCAATACCAAAAAATAAATAAAACGTAAGAGGGTATGGTTATAAGTACCTGGTACATTTTCTTGGGGAAATTATAGAAATCATAGATGGTGTCATTAGGGCCATCAGAAACAACGTTAACAGTGGGATAAGTTGTCTCCTGTTAAGAGACCGATTTGAGATGGTCAATCTCCCAAGAAACTAGATAAGAAAGTGATTTGATAAGGCCCTTGAGCGGGCAAGACTCCAAGAACAAGATAGGAACTAGACTTTAATATTCTCCATTCATTCATAATAATAACTAATAATGAGATTACAATTTATAAGCAAAGATGAAACTGCAATCACAACTACGTGACCAACTACCCTACAAAATAGAAACTTGCATTGAAAATAAAACGTGCATGCATATCACTAGCCTATTATTATGGAGACATGACCACCACAATGTAAGACTAAAATAAACGGGTAATGTTGACCCTTTCAACATGTCAACACGTATCAATTCTTCCCTCCTAAAAACCGGCCTTGTCCTCAAGGCCGAGACAAGGGCTCGTGTGAAAGCATCCCAGGTGGTGAGAAGGTGATTGTTAAATAAATGCTTGTACCAACGTAGAGCGTCATCAGTGAGGTGAGAGTTGTTCATGTTGATACGTTGGGGTGGTGCAATGTTGTAGAGAGTGACATATTTGTTAGCTTGAAAAATCCAATCGAGAAGGTAGGAACCCTCAAAGGTTGAATTGGTGAGTTTAATGGGGATGATTTTCAGCCCATTGTTGCTCAGTAGTGGCATGATGATATGTGGTTGTGTTTTTGGTGGTTTTGTAGTGACGGTTGGTGACGGTTGTGTGTTGATCTCAATCTTCCTGATGCTTGTAGTAGCATTGCTGGTTGTGGTGTTTTGGACTGGGATATTTTCTATATTGGTGATAGATGAAGAGGGGACGATGAGAACTTGAGCCATTGTTTTCTCGGGTTTAGCGGTATTGGTAATTAGAGTTGAGATCTTTTCGTTTTGGGTTGCAAGGTTTTGAATGGCAACGTTGAGTTTGGATATTGATGCGGCTATCTTTTCCTTGTTTACGGTCATGGTGGTGACAAGTTTTGAGAGGTTGTCGGCCATGGCAGCCCAAGGTTCCAATAGGGAAGGTGGATATCCTTCCGGAGGGATCGAGTAAGTCAATGAAAGCACCATTGTTAAGAGACCGATTTGAGATGGTCAATCTCCCAAGAAACTAGATAAGAAAGTGATTTGATAAGGCCCTTGAGCGGGCAAGACTCCAAGAACAAGATAGGAACTAGACTTTAATATTCTCCATTCATTCATAATAATAACTAATAATGAGATTACAATTTATAAGCAAAGATGAAACTGCAATCACAACTACGTGACCAACTACCCTACAAAATAGAAACTTGCATTGAAAATAAAACGTGCATGCATATCACTAGCCTATTATTATGGAGACATGACCACCACAATGTAAGACTAAAATAAACGGGTATTTTTGGAATTATCCCTTATAAAAATTATCAAAGTTTTCCGCATCGATTATAACTTTTCGACTCCACCCTTACCTAATCTTGATCACTTTGACTACGAAATATAATCAGATTCACAATAATCAAACAGCTAAAAACAACCAATTATGTCTACTTCAAATTGCAATACCAAAAAATAAATAAAACGTAAGAGGGTATGGTTATAAGTACCTGGTACATTTTCTTGGGGAAATTATAGAAATCATAGATGGTGTCATTAGGGCCATCAGAAACAACGTTAACAGTGGGATAAGTTGTCTCCTGTTAAGAGACCGATTTGAGATGGTCAATCTCCCAAGAAACTAGATAAGAAAGTGATTTGATAAGGCCCTTGAGCGGGCAAGACTCCAAGAACAAGATAGGAACTAGACTTTAATATTCTCCATTCATTCATAATAATAACTAATAATGAGATTACAATTTATAAGCAAAGATGAAACTGCAATCACAACTACGTGACCAACTACCCTACAAAATAGAAACTTGCATTGAAAATAAAACGTGCATGCATATCACTAGCCTATTATTATGGAGACATGACCACCACAATGTAAGACTAAAATAAACGGGTAATGTTGACCCTTTCAACATGTCAACACGTATCAATTCTTCCCTCCTAAAAACCGGCCTTGTCCTCAAGGCCGAGACAAGGGCTCGTGTGAAAGCATCCCAGGTGGTGAGAAGGTGATTGTTAAATAAATGCTTGTACCAACGTAGAGCGTCATCAGTGAGGTGAGAGTTGTTCATGTTGATACGTTGGGGTGGTGCAATGTTGTAGAGAGTGACATATTTGTTAGCTTGAAAAATCCAATCGAGAAGGTAGGAACCCTCAAAGGTTGAATTGGTGAGTTTAATGGGGATGATTTTCAGCCCATTGTTGCTCAGTAGTGGCATGATGATATGTGGTTGTGTTTTTGGTGGTTTTGTAGTGACGGTTGGTGACGGTTGTGTGTTGATCTCAATCTTCCTGATGCTTGTAGTAGCATTGCTGGTTGTGGTGTTTTGGACTGGGATATTTTCTATATTGGTGATAGATGAAGAGGGGACGATGAGAACTTGAGCCATTGTTTTCTCGGGTTTAGCGGTATTGGTAATTAGAGTTGAGATCTTTTCGTTTTGGGTTGCAAGGTTTTGAATGGCAACGTTGAGTTTGGATATTGATGCGGCTATCTTTTCCTTGTTTACGGTCATGGTGGTGACAAGTTTTGAGAGGTTGTCGGCCATGGCAGCCCAAGGTTCCAATAGGGAAGGTGGATATCCTTCCGGAGGGATCGAGTAAGTCAATGAAAGCACCATTGTTAAGAGACCGATTTGAGATGGTCAATCTCCCAAGAAACTAGATAAGAAAGTGATTTGATAAGGCCCTTGAGCGGGCAAGACTCCAAGAACAAGATAGGAACTAGACTTTAATATTCTCCATTCATTCATAATAATAACTAATAATGAGATTACAATTTATAAGCAAAGATGAAACTGCAATCACAACTACGTGACCAACTACCCTACAAAATAGAAACTTGCATTGAAAATAAAACGTGCATGCATATCACTAGCCTATTATTATGGAGACATGACCACCACAATGTAAGACTAAAATAAACGGGTATTTTTGGAATTATCCCTTATAAAAATTATCAAAGTTTTCCGCATCGATTATAACTTTTCGACTCCACCCTTACCTAATCTTGATCACTTTGACTACGAAATATAATCAGATTCACAATAATCAAACAGCTAAAAACAACCAATTATGTCTACTTCAAATTGCAATACCAAAAAATAAATAAAACGTAAGAGGGTATGGTTATAAGTACCTGGTACATTTTCTTGGGGAAATTATAGAAATCATAGATGGTGTCATTAGGGCCATCAGAAACAACGTTAACAGTGGGATAAGTTGTCTCCTGTTAAGAGACCGATTTGAGATGGTCAATCTCCCAAGAAACTAGATAAGAAAGTGATTTGATAAGGCCCTTGAGCGGGCAAGACTCCAAGAACAAGATAGGAACTAGACTTTAATATTCTCCATTCATTCATAATAATAACTAATAATGAGATTACAATTTATAAGCAAAGATGAAACTGCAATCACAACTACGTGACCAACTACCCTACAAAATAGAAACTTGCATTGAAAATAAAACGTGCATGCATATCACTAGCCTATTATTATGGAGACATGACCACCACAATGTAAGACTAAAATAAACGGGTAATGTTGACCCTTTCAACATGTCAACACGTATCAATTCTTCCCTCCTAAAAACCGGCCTTGTCCTCAAGGCCGAGACAAGGGCTCGTGTGAAAGCATCCCAGGTGGTGAGAAGGTGATTGTTAAATAAATGCTTGTACCAACGTAGAGCGTCATCAGTGAGGTGAGAGTTGTTCATGTTGATACGTTGGGGTGGTGCAATGTTGTAGAGAGTGACATATTTGTTAGCTTGAAAAATCCAATCGAGAAGGTAGGAACCCTCAAAGGTTGAATTGGTGAGTTTAATGGGGATGATTTTCAGCCCATTGTTGCTCAGTAGTGGCATGATGATATGTGGTTGTGTTTTTGGTGGTTTTGTAGTGACGGTTGGTGACGGTTGTGTGTTGATCTCAATCTTCCTGATGCTTGTAGTAGCATTACTGATATGAAAGTTGGTTGTGAAAGTGATTTGGATTGATTTGGTTGTTGGTGTACGGTTTTTATATATATAGGTGTACCTATTATGGTTATTGACTTTTTTAGAATCATTGCTTACGTAATGGTAACCCACATGTGTAAGTGTAATGTATGTAGACGCGAACACGCCTTTCCGGCTTTCCCACACGTAGTTTTATAATTTGAGTGCAAGTGTAATGTAATTAAATGAATCCTCCTATTTATTAATTATAAGTTAACCCAAAAACAACCTTCTTTCGTCACTCAAATTATACGACCCCCCATAACTCACATATCTTATTATCTTATAAAGTACAAACTAGTTTTGTAGCAATAAATGACTAAGACAATAAAATTTTAAATTTCAGCAATACAACTAACAAAGCAAAATGTACAAATAAATTAAACACTAAAACATTACAAACATTTATGCATACTGTACAATTTTTAATGCACTAAGACATTACAAACTTAAAATTAAAACATATAAAAAAACATATCTTACAACTTTTTAATAACCTTAATGCATTTAATTAACACATAATTAATACTTATATTAAAAACTTCGTTACTTAAAAGTATAATGATTTATGTATTCACATTGTACAACAAACTAAAAGCATATCTACCAAATTAAATACAACCAATTAAACACCCTCTTACTAAAAAAGTAAAATAAAATTTTCATAATGTACAATTTAAATAAGCTATAATATAATTCAAAATATAAACTAATTAACCACACTAATTAATGTTATTCTTAAAATACCCCTAAAATGAAAAGTACATGTTATTCTACACGTTGTACAAACTAGTAAAACACACAAAGCTTCATACAAGCTAACAAACCGTTGATACATATAGTTTTGAAAATAGGACCGGACCAACGGTTCCAACAGGGAACGAAAGTCGCCACCGGTTCAGCTAGCCAATAAAAGTCATCCGAAAACGAACCGGAGATGACCCATTAGAACTGATACAAATGGGTGAACTAGGCCTCATCAGGATCTATTTTTTCTGTTTATCGCGTGGTACCCACCGCCAAAACGCGCTGGTACCCTGCTAGTAACCAAATAAAACACAAATAAAAATAAATAAATGAATAAATAAATAAAATAAAAGAAAATAAAAAATCCTATGGCTTGGGTGGTATTCTCGGCACAAACCCTTATAACTCAAGGAGGAGGGGGTGTTAAGCCATAGGACGGTGCCATAAATTATAATGCAGCCTATCACTCTTTTTATTATTATTATTATTATTATTATTATTATTATTATTATTATTATTATTATTATTATTATTTTTGGTAACCGTGGTTTCCGACCTTTGGGCCGACTAATTCACAGGGTTTGAACCCACCGCCACACAGACTCAAACCAGGTAAAACCCCCCTTTTCAGGAGGTTGGCGTGGCTACTACAGGGTTGTTTGCACCTAGCAGGAATTGAACTTGAGACCGCACAAATCTTTGAGTGATAGTCATAAGCTCTTTTGCCACTAGGGCACCCCTGAATGATTTTGTGCATACCTTGTTCTTTATAAAAAAAACCATGGTTTCAATAAAATACACGATTATTCACTTATAACGATAATGTTTATAGTAGTGTTAATTTATATGTGCAACTTTTTATGTACATATGATGTTAAGTTAAGAGAGAGTGAAAATTGTTAGGGTTTAAATTATAATTAAATAAATATTATATTGCATTGTCTTTTATGAATAAAAATGATAGTTCAATCCTCACTCCTTGCATAAAAGTCAGAGGTCCTCTGAAAGTAGCCTCTCTACTTTTAGATAGGGGTAAAATTGTCTACATCTTACCTCCTACTTACATCATGGAAGACAGATTGGGTTAACATTGATTTTTTTTTTAATATATAAATAAAGATATTATAGCGTAACAATATTAATCATTTTTCAACTTTTTAGACTTCAAGCAACTATGTGTTATCTTTATATTTATTATAGATATACAGGTATAGTTTTTCCTTTTCAAACATATTACTATTACTTGTAGTTTGTTTATGAAACGCCTATTATATTGAATACGCCGTACAGGCCTGAATCCTATACGCCATATAAGATCTGCACTAGTACACCGTATTCAGTCATACACTGTATAACATTTGCATCATACACCGTATAGACCTGCAATATGAAAACTGCATAAACTAAAATTCTGATTTTGGAAAACTTGTAAACTCAGCAAAACACATTTCATTAACATAAACATGAATATTGTACATGTATTACATAAGCGGAAGCATAAAATACTATGAATGTGGGTGCTAACCCAAACATCCTTGTTTTGACCCATTTTCAAATACTTTTTCTAAATATATATACATTAATATCCAAACTTGATTGTTACAAATCTTATATATAATTATAAAGTTTGGGGCGTTAACAAGATGAATAACAAAGAATGGTTGAGATGCTTGTCACCTATACACCCGAGCATTACCGATCTTTTAAGTCATCTTCTTAATCTACAAGCCTCAAAGTCCTTATGACCTTACCTGCAAAACATGGAAACTGAGAATGGTAACTCCTGATGACTTAGTGAGTAAACGGGTCTGAGTCTGGATCTGTAACGTGAGCTAAAATAAATCTGTCGTGGTGGCTAAACTATACTGATTCTGATTAATAACTAAACTGTACTAGATCAACTAATAACTAGGTCTGAAACTGAATATGGTTTTGTATTTGGAAACTGATTCTAAGACTAGGTTTGAATCTATATAAAAAAATGAATATATTTCTATATCTGAAACTGGAATGTTACTTTATTGTACAACTGTACAAGTAAGAATCTGGGTTTCTGCATAGGTGCATCAGCACGATTCTGAATCTAAGCTATAGCTGAAATAGGGTAACTAAATATGCAATATTGACTTTCTGCTAACTTGGAATTCCATTGGCAACGAATACTCTTCTTGGGGCTCAGACTTGTTATATGTGCTTTTCTGACTGGGGTCATCTACCAAGGATATCATGAGTACGTGCACGAGTCATCCACTTAGGATGCTTTTATGTTAAGTAAAAGGATGCTATTATGGGAGTTCCACATCGTGCACTTCTTAGGCACGCTAAGTAACTAATGGTGTATTTCTTGTGCACCCATATCATGGCTAACGATGCTTCTTGTGAGCATCCTTTACTTGGCTTGTTTTCGGCTATATTTTAATCATATCAAAATATATAATACTCCGCTATTCCCAAGTCTATGAACATGGAAACCTTCGGCTATATCTGAAGTTATGTACATATTCTGAATTCATGTAAATTCTAAAATCATGAAACTCAAATTTGTGATTTCATGCTACAGGAATGATCAATACTTAAACGTAATCAATGGTGCATGGCTAAAGCAACTGTGACATACACCACTAATTATCTTAAACTTTCTATGTTATGAACTACTAAATTTTAATACATGATAAGGGATAATCATTTTAAAATATATTTTACTTGTAATTTTTTTTTCTTCAGTTTTGTGTAGCAAACTAATCTTTTGGCAAATTGAGGTACCAAACTTGTCATCTGATGAGGCGAAAAATGAACCACTTTTAGGGGGTCATTTAAGCCCGGAATTGAATTTATTTGATCAAATATTGCCCTAAATCGTTCCTTTTGTGATTTTAGGTACTTTGGGAGTGAAATCTGGAAAAGGAAGCAATTCGGACGTTTTTGGAGCATAAAAGTGAAGAAAACGCCAAAGACTTAATTTTCCATGCTGGGAACAGTGTATGACGGCGTCAAGAGGACATTCCTGACGGCGTCAAGAGTAAATACCATGACAACCCAGTACAAATATGAAGGCGTCACAAGTAGAGCGTCAAGAGTTAAATGTGTGACGGCCTGCAAAAGTGGACTACATGACGGCGTCAGATGTAGATCAAGGCAGTCCGAAGATTTATTTGGTGGTGAGATGACGGCGTCACAAGTTTGTTCTTGACGCCGTCAGCCTTTAATATCTATATATAGTTTTCTAATTTTCATTCATTAAAAGGAACAAGTTTGGAGAAACCCTAAGGCCGAACCATATACGTATTTTACAGCTTTTTCATGTGCTATTGAGATAAGTATTCTTTTAATTAAATCAATATGTTTATGTGTTGGTTGTCTATATCTTGCGCTTGTCTTGATTCCACCATGTTAGGCTAGATCTATCTTGTGTTTGCTTAGATCTAATGAAAACTAGATGTTAATTATGTGTTGATTACTTGTTTATGGTTGTATTGGATGAATGATTTCAATGTTAGGCTTAAGAAAACTGGCAGATCTCCAATTGGTAACATGCTTGAACGTCTTAGGAAACATGAACCGATGTGTACTAGGTTTTATTGGTCGTATTTAATGCATGAGTAAATTCTAATGATCCCATGTTAGGAGCTTCTTAGCCGGCTCGACATAGGAGTGAAGTAGGCACTCATAGGATTGGGGAGTTAAGTACGCCACCCCATGAATGGTATTAAGGAATACAATCCGTCATCCACGCAACTATAACAAGTAATTAACGTGTAAAAGATATCTAGGGAGTAGTGAAATATAAGTAAACACATTTCTCCACTTATTGCTCACAACCTTAGTTTAATATAGTTTATTTTCATTTTTAGTATTTTATTTTGATTGCATCTTTAGTATTGGGTTATTTGACTAGCAACTAATTCCGCCCAAATCCTTCAAACCCAAGATATTTACTTGCTTTCTAAAAAATATAAAAATACAAAAAAAATCATCCCTCATCTCTAGACTTAATCTTTAGGTTTTCTAATCCTAGCGACACTATTCCTAGCTGAACGATCAATCCCCCGGTACTTGTCACTATACTATACTACAAAGATAAGGTACACTGCCTGGTGGGGGTTGTAAGCTTCTCAAGATCCCTTGAGAGGTAAAGCCTGGTGCAATCCCTACGCATCAAGTTTTTGGCGCCGCAGCCCGGGGAATAGTTATTGTTTAGGTTAGAATCTCTTTTTATTAGGTCTACTTGCTAGATTCCTTTCTAGTAAGATTTTATTTTTAATTTTTAGGTTTCTTTAGTCTATCTTTTTCTTTGTGTCTTTGTTTATAAAAACCTTTCCATTGACTATTCCGTTAGCCATTATGGAGAACGCGAATCCACCATACTACCAACCACAAAATTCACCCACTCCTAATGACATCTTGATGTTTAAACAACATGAAGATGAACCTATCTATGATGCATGGGATTGTTTTAAATATTTACTCCGAAAAGTCCCTCATCATAATTTCGATCTGTGGTCCCAAATTGAAATATTTTACCATCGTGTCGACCACTATACCAAAATGGACTTTGACCATGCCGCAGATGGGGACCTTTGGGGATTAAGTGTTGATGAAGCATGGGAAACCATAGAGAATTGTGCCAGACTTGCCAAAAAAATGGACAACCCAACAAACATTGTTACGGATCAATTGATAGCAAGTTTAAGGGAACAGGCAAGAAGATTGTTTGGGGATAAGCGTATAGATGAGATAACTGGGCATACGGAGTGGTTTGACTTCACCACAATACAAGCTGAACCCATAGGTGACCTTGATGTGATGGAGGATGTAGCCGAACATGATCACATTGATAAAAAAAGACCTAGGTTTTATGATCGATGATGATGAATCTCAAGAAACACATGATGAATCTTTTGGGCAATTTGTATATAGTAGTCAGAATACTGAGGATGATCCTTATGATTCGGATATAGAAGTTGAGATGCCTAGAGAAGCACGTGAGATACTTGGGAAAATGTTAGGGTTAGATTATAATAAAACACATGTTGAGGATTTAGGTGATCGTGACATAGGGAATGATGAAGTAAATAACATAAGCTCACCAAATACCCCACAAGTCCTACCATCATTTGAGGCATACACACCACCCGTGACTTATTCGGATGAAGTAGATGAGACTTTAGGAATCCCAATTGAGGTAGAATCTTTGAACCAAACACAACTAGAGGATATAGGTTTGAATACTTATAATGATAACCTTACTCTTAGTTCTAGGGAAGTTCCTAGTTTTGATGAACCGGAGCCTCAACCAAAACCGTTACCTAATCTTCCATCCTTGGATGAAAATTTAGGAATTGAAATAGGTCCCGATCCACCCATCAAACCATATAGTCCAGGTAGTCTTATGATAAAGGTAGTGGACTCTAAGCCTTGTAGAGAGGAAGCCAATATAGGAGTGGAAAATGACCTTACATGCTTACATCACCCATTTATGACTGATCACAAGAAACATTATGGGTTTAAACTGGGTTTACTAGGTCAAGATGGATCCCCAACTAGTAGTCTCTTGAAGTTGATAGAAAATGATCCCTTTCTAGGAGGAAATCTTAATCCACCCATTAACCCGATTGAATTTTGTAAGGTTATGATGATAGGAGCACACCCCTTTGAGCATATAATTTATCCACCACACTTTCCTCACGTGACATATTTCCACTCTAAGGGTGTGTATCGCTACTTCCACCCGCACTTAATTCAAAGTGTAGGGAAAACCTCCCCTATTTCCGTTAAATAAGGGTAGAGTCAGGCTCGTGACTCGAACAAAAACAAGCGCTTCTTGGGAGGCAACCCATGATTTTGTGTAATTTTTATTTTGTTTGTTTGTTATTTGCTTCCGTATGCATGCTTTATTTTTATTGTTGGTAGATCATGTTTCTAAATTAAATAGTGAAAATACTTTACTTTGTTGTTTAGCCTAGTCTTAACTTCACCTAAAGGTATTTTTGCAAAAGATAAGTGTAAGGGGAAACCCCAAATATGTTTTTAAGAAACAAACCGATCATGATTCTCCACAATATTAAGAAAACATGTATATTCGTATTTGTTAGAGTCAAATGCTTGTATCGAGTCATAATGAAGTTTTGCAGGATTTTCCAGGAAGTAGGACCAAGTTTTTCCAGAAATTTTCTGGAAACTTAACACAAGAATTCCTGCAGGTCACTTCTGACGGCGTCATGAGCTTGCTCTTGACGGCGTCACGGGTAAAAATCTGGAAATTTTACCGGTTTTATTTTTCTAACGGAGTCTTAAAGTTTTTGCTGAATTATTAAGTTTTATAATCTCCAGGAAATCTGCAAACTTCATTCCACAAGCATTATATCTTATTTTGTTTTCTAGGATTTAGTAACTTATGTAGATTGCCGCCGATTTTATGCGAGGTTGCCTTGTCTATTTTCTCAGGATTTACAGGTTATGTATGACAAGAGGATGATTTATATTCTGGAAGGGAAGATTTGATTGTTCATTTTCTTGGAGGAAGATCTAACCTGGCCACCTTATTATCCATACCGAGCGAATCAGGGGAGTATTTGATTTCATTTGTTTTACTTATTTCACTTTTACATTCTTTACTTTAACATTGGGGACAATGTTCATCTTAAGTGGAAGGGGAAGGTAAAATGATGATACCTTACAGATACACTTTCGCTTGAGTTTGTTTGTTTGATGGTAGATGTGTAATAAAACTATGAGAAATACTTGTTAGTGCAATTTTAGCGCCAAATTTAAAATTTTTTACAACATTTAGGAGTGAAACTTTAGCCATAGCAAGCGTCTCATGGATAGGAGTCGTATGACTAGCACAAAACCGTAATATTCAGAAAAATTTTCCACCCAAATATGTGAGGTTCGCCTTTAGATTTGATAGGAAAAACATTTACTATTAGTGCTTATGAGTGTACCGGTAGTATTTAGATTCTAGAACTTGCGTTAGTGATGCATCCCGAGACCGCTAGTGAGACTACATTCGTGTAGTAGGATTTACTACATGATAAGAGGCATTAGGATCACCCTTGTGTTAAACCCGTATCATAATTACTTGACCATTTAAGTCATATTACTTGGCTAGTTAAGTCAATTAATTTTTCCCACACCCTTAGCGTTGTACTCATTTTTAGTACACGAAACCCCTAGTACACCCCTCCGAGCCTATCTTTTCGTTTCTAACTTTAAGCACATTACTTAAAGGAAGAATTTGTTACACCCCACTTAAATGTACACCCAAATCGCCTTAGCCTTCCGTGTATGCACTCATCTTTAGTGCATTATTGTTATTTGTTAAACCCTAAGTTAACTATCTAATTGATTACATGGTTGCTAAGTCGAGTCATATCCTTGTACATATTGTTTTAGGACGATTGGGACTCATGGGTAAAGTACTTATTTATGGAGTAATGGGGAAGAACATCATATATTACCCCCATATGTACGTTAATCTTAAAAGTATTCCAAGTGTTTTGATTTTCTTAATTCGAGTCATTAGAATAGTTTATTGTAAAGTATGTAAAAATTCAAGTGTAAGGGGAATGTCCATTCCCTATGATGTAAAAAAAAAAAAAAAAAAAAGAAAAAAAAAAGAAAATAAAAAAGAAAAAAAAACATACTGACTACCATCCCTTTTTATTCTCTGTTCATTTTATGTTTTTGTTATTTTTTATTTATTAGCTTAAGTTGAGTCTAGTCTTGGCTTAGCAATGCCATATTAATGTAATTAACCAAGATTGTTAACTCGCCACCAGTAAAGACTGCCTATATCCAACAAAACCGTGTATTTCATATCCCTACACCTAACATTACAACCCTTTAAAAGACCTCTTTGATAGTTTATCCTAGGTGCTTACACCATGTGGTGGAGGTTTGATCCTTTCTCAAGCCTATGGTAATCTATTTAGTTATGACAGGTAGTGAGAGATATCTTCCGTTTCCATATTGTAATTTATACTTTATTACACCCGAGAGATGTGAGTATCTAAACACTATTTGTGAGGTGCTAGTATATGGCCTCCGTGCTTGTCTTTGGTCTTTAGTGGAACGATTATTTGTTGTAATTACTTTTATATTAGTGTTAAATGACCCCTAACTTGTATTTTGATTAGAATAAAAGCGCATTTGCTTGAGGACAAGCAAATCTCAAGTGTAAGTGTATATGATGAGGCAAAAAATGAACCACTTTTAGGGGGTCATTTAAGCCCGGAATTGAATTTATTTGATCAAATATTGCCCTAAATCGTTCCTTTTGTGATTTTAGGTACTTTGGGAGTGAAATCTGGAAAAGGAAGCAATTCGGACGTTTTTGGAGCATAAAAGTGAAGAAAACGCCAAAGACTTAATTTTCCAAGCTGGGAACAGTGTATGACGGCGTCAAGAGGACATTCCTGACGGCGTTAAGAGTAAATACCATGACGACCCAGTACAAATATGAAGGCGTCACAAGTAGAGCGTCAAGAGTTAAATGTGTGACGGCCTGCAAAAGTGGACTACATGACGGCGTCAGATGTAGATCAAGGCAGTCCGAAGATTTATTTGGCGGCGAGATGACGGCGTCACAAGTTTGTTCTTGACGCCGTCAGCCTCTAATATCTGTATATAGTTTTCTAATTTTCATTCATTAAAAGGAACAAGTTTGGAGAAACCCTAAGGCCGAACCATATACGTATTTTACAGCTTTTTCAAGGGTTTTCAGCCCTTGAACCCTTACATGTGCTATTGAGATAAGTATTCTTTTAATTCAATCAATATGTCTATGTGTTAGTTGTCTATATCTTGCGCTTGTCTTGATTCCACCATGTTAGGCTAGATCTATCTTGTGTTTGCTTAGATCTAATGAAACCTAGATGTTAATTATGTGTTGATTACTTGTTTATGGTTGTATTGGATGAATGATTTCAATGTTAGGCTTAAGAAAACTGGCAGATCTCCAATTGGTAACATGCTTGAACGTCTTAGGAAACATGAATTGATGTGTACTAGGTTTTATTGGTTGTATTTAATGCATGAGTAAATTCTAATGATCCCATGTTAGGAGCTTCTTAGCCGGCTCGACATAGGAGTGAAGTAGGCACTCATAGGATTGGGGAGTTAAGTACGCCACCCCATGAATGGTATTAAGGAATACAATCCGTCATCCACGCAACTATAACAAGTAATTAACGTGTAAAAGATATCTAGGGAGTAGTGAAATATAAGTAAACACATTTCTCCACTTATTGCTCACAACCTTAGTTTAATATAGTTTATTTTCATTTTTAGTATTTTATTTTGATTGCATATTTAGTATTGGGTTAGTTGACTAGCAACTAATTCCGCCCAAATCCTTCAAACCCGAGATATTTACTTGCTTTCTAAAAAATATAAAAATACAAAAAGAATCATCCCTCATCTCTAGACTTAATCTTTAGGTTTTCTAATCCTAGCGACACTATTTCTAGCTGAACGATCAATCCCCCGGTACTTGTCACTATACTATACTACAACGATCAGGTACACTGCCTGGTGGGGGTTGTAAGCTTCTCAAGATCCCTTGAGAGGTAAAGCCTGGTGCAATCCCTACGCATCATTATCATTTTCGTTAGTTTGATGTATCATTTTACCTTCATAGCCGGTCACAGATTACCATAAACTAAAATAAAAAATATGACAAGTTAGCTACATTTATAAATGATCATTCTTAAATTTTAAAAAAGATGAGGAGTAAAGTCCAAAATACATCCTTGTGGGTTGTCCCGTGTCTCGCTTTACATCCTCGTTGGTTTTTTTTGCCACAAAACCATTCATCCGTTAGTCAAGTTGGCACAAAACCATCCATCCGTTAGTAAAATCAGTCAATGAGGACTACCAATGCAAATTATCCTCCGTTATCTCTTAACGCAAGCAAAAATATTTGCAACGTAAGTCCTCCGTTAGCTCCCACCATATATCTCCTAACCGTTTTACGTTTTCGTCTGTTTTTCTCAGGTTTTTTCCGTTTTTACATGTTTTTTGTCTGTTTTTTCACGTTTTTATCCGTTTTCATACGTTTATATCCATTTTCATCCATTTTTAAACATTTTCGTATGTTTTTCTCATGTTTTCGTCCGTTTTACATTTTTTGTCCGTTTTTTTCACATTTTCATACGTTTTATCCGTTTCCATACGTTTTATCGTCTGTTTTTCCCACATTTTTATCCGTTTTCGTCTGTTTTTAAACGTTTTCATCCATTTTTTAATGTTTTCATATGTTTTTATCCGTTTAAGTCCGTTTTAAATGTTTTCGTCCATTTTACTCACGTTTTATCCGTTTTTACACGTTTTCGTCCGTTATTTTCACGTTTTCGTCTGTTATTTTCACGTTTCCATACTTTTTTATCTGATTTCGTCCATTTTTCTCAAGTTTTTATCCATTTTCGTCTGTTTTTACACGTTTTCATCCATTTTTTCTCATGTTTTGATACGTTTTAATCTACTTTCATACTTTTTTATCCGTTTTTGTCCGTTTTTCCCACGTTTTCATCCATTTTGTCTATTTTTACATGGTTTCGTCCATTTTTCTCATGTATTATCCATTTTCGTCCGTTTTTTAAAGTTTTATCCGTATTCATACATTTTTATCTGTTTTCGTTAGTTTTTACGCATATACGTCTGCTTTTCTCATATTATAATATGTTTTAATCCATTTTTATCTATTTTCATGCATTTTTATCCATTTTCATACATATTATATGCATAAAAATGGATAAAAATGGACCGTGCCCGATTTGACCAAAACCTTTAATGAGTGTGTAAATACTCATCATTTTTACCTATTCTGAGCTGCCAAAACATCTAAAAACACTCAAAATTGCATCAAAATACTGAAAATATCCCAGGAATGTGTTTTATATGTTTCAGATGCAAAATAATCAAAAACATATGAAAAATGAACAAAGTTTGCATAATTGGCAGTTTCAGTCCCTCATCTTTCAAAAGTTGTCAAATCTAGTCCCTGACTATTTTAAAAACTTGAAAAAGTCACCAAAGGTCCTTTTAAATCATAAATAAACATTATTAGTCCTTTGGTACAAAGTTTCACAAAATTGCAAGTTTAGTCCCTGAACTTTGAAAATTGACAAAAATGGTCTCTGGGATATTAAAACTTTGAGAAAAACAAAATTTGTCCTTGTACTTCTCATCTATGGCAGGAATGGTCCTTGGTTGCAAAGTTTGGTGAAATTACAAAACAGGTCCCTGAAGATTGGAAAGTTGGCACATTCAGTCCCTGGAGTTTCAAATTTTGGAAAAGTCAACTATGATCTTTTGGTATATGGAATATGCCAAGTTTGACCCTTGGAAAGGCTTTGTAGAAGTTGCAAGACCAGTCCCTCATTTTTCAGCAAATTACAATATTGGTCCTTGTTTCTATCCTAAACCAAACCGGACCCTTTGATATTATTTCACCTAATCCAATCCAAACTAAAAACACAACCAGCCCACACCCCTTCCCCAAGCCCAATCCCTGAGCCCATTCCCTTCCTAACCGTTTTAAATAATCACCCCCGGTCAAATAAGTCAAACTTCACCCCTGTACACGCATCCCCCCCAACTTGACCCTGCAAAACATCACCTCCACCACCCCTCACTAGCAACCCCATCATCACCAACCCACACCACTATCACCTAACAAACAAGCCTCATTAAATGCTTCCCCCCTTTGGAGTTTTTCAGAAGCAAATTGCAAAAGTAGTTTTTGGCGCCAAAACACGTGGCAGCCAGTGGAAGCATCTCAGTGATCCAACGGCTCAGGATTGAAGTGGGAAATGATAATTAGGGTCCAGGGAACCCTAATCCTCTGCTATAAAAGGAAGAGAAGCAAGAAGGAAGGAGTTAGTCCATTTTTAGTTTAAATTATAGTCGTATAAGTTGTAGTGTGTTATTTTAGTCAATTCAAAAGCTTTTAAGCATTGTTTTAGTATATTCAAGTGTAATCTCAACTTTTTTAAGTAATATAATTCAAGTTTCAGTATCTTATTTAGTTGATGCAATTTTTACTTTTTTAAAAATTATTATCAAGCTCTGTTATTGTTTCTATGTAATGCTATGGACTCTTAGGTTCACTTAAGCTCCCAGAAAGCTTAATTAAGCTTTTTAGAAACTCTAAAATACAGTTTAGTATCAAAAATCAAAAGAATATAAAAAAGTCAACAAAAGTCAAAGTTGCAGGTTTAATGGTGATGAAAGCTAGAGCACTGTTGATAATGGATGGCAGTGGGTTAGTACTCCATTGGGAGTGTTAGGATTGGTTATATGGTCCTTGGTTCTTGGTTCTTGGTATAAGCAGGATTGCACATTGTAAGCCTTTAAAACTCATTTCTAAATTCTTACTGTAGCATTGCTTATATTATCACTTATTTGGCTTATTTATGTGTGTTTAGTGTTAATTAGTAATAATATTGCTTTAATTCATTAGCTTGTTAATTAAAATTGTTGTTTACTTAGTATTTCATTTCCACTGCCTCAATTAGTATTTTAGAAATTTTTGTTATTTGTGGTTAGATTTGTTGTTTCTGTGTTTAAAACAACTTGATTCATCACAATATAAACCTCTGAGATAATTACTTGGCCTTATTCAGTCAAATCCTTTGAAAATCATAAAATTATATTCTTAAAAGGGTGTTTGGGATTACTGAGTTAGCTATGATCTAGGTTGTTTTTGTTGATGCTTGTGGTTGTTACCTGTCACTTAGGGTTGTATTAGTTCAGTCAAGTCATAAAAACTTACCTTTGTTTATTAAAAAGTCAAATTAGCTTTTGATTCAACCTCATCTGTCATCTGTTAAGCATATTAAGTCTAAACCTCATCAAAACCTTTCAAAAGTAGTTGTTCTAGCTTAATTAGGTCTTATCATAGCTTAATATAACTTAATCAGTGCTTAAAATTGGGTAGAATCTCACAAAAGTCAAACTGAGTTCATACCTTCAAAAAGTCAAAAGTAGGTTTGCTTCAGAAATCCAAAATTTGGGAGAATTATTGTGATTTTTATGTTAGGCTTAAGACCTTGAACTTTTCAGAAGTTAAAATTTGTCACCTAGTCTACAAGTTTCCATAATCAGCTTATTTTTAGGATTTTTAATAAAGCTTGGGCAAGTGCTTATTTTGACCTGCAGGGCAAGTCTATGCCCTGTGCACAGGGTTTAGACCATATTTCATGAGCCTCCCCTAGGTTGATTAGTGGGTCCCACCCTTTGCAATTTAGCTTTTTGAGTAGCTTGTTAGTGTGGCTTAATAACTCTGAGCTTATTTTGGATTTTAGACCTGTGGCTTATAGCTTATTGTTGTCTTAAACATACCCTGACCAAACATCCACACTGAGTGATCAATGGTGATCATTCAATTTCATAAGCTCACATCTAGCTTATTTGTGGGATCTAGCTTATGATTTCTGGCTTATTTAGAAGCTTACCAAGTTGGCTTATTGGATCCAAGTTCCATTTGGACTTCCAATCAAGCCTGTGGGCCCCACATAGGACTTATTTAGTAGATTTAGCTTCATTTAGGTAAAAACCAGTGGCTTGTAGCTTATTTCACCAGTTGTAGCTTGTTTGTAGCTTTTTGCTTTTTAAAAATCCAAGTTTGGCTTAATAAGCCATCTGTTGAGCAAATAAGCTCGTACAAGGCTTATTTGGCTTTTCCTTATAAAGTGTTTTCATTAAAAGTTCATATTTTAGCTTATTTAACAGTTTTGCAAAAAGAAAATCAACAAAATAAAATGTTTGGCAAAAAAGTGGGGAGTGGGACTCGAACCTGGGTCATTTAGGATAGTAACATGCATAACACCACTCCCCCTTCCATCTGCTCTGGGGCACCAGTTCCATCCCTCTTTGCATAATTAATTTACTTAAGGTGGTTTTAGTGTATTGTGCTTATTTTGGTCATTTTGCTTATTCCAGCTTATCTGTATAAGCTGTTGCTCCTAGCTTATTTTTCCTAGCCTCTTTGTCACTTAGAACACTTCCCATAATTTTTTCATATTTTTCACTGTTCACCTAGTAATTTTTAGATTTAATTTTAATTAAATTAGTTTAAATTAAAAAGTCAAAAATAAATTAGATTTAGTGATTAAATTTTATCCCAGATAACTTTTTATAATTTTTCTAACTTTTATAAGTTATTAAGCTTCTGTAAAATTTAGTGTTACAATTTTCACTTTCCATTTGCTAATTTTTACATTTAATTTAGTTTAATTAGCCTTTAAATAATAATTAAGTGATTAATTCATAAATAGCTTAAAAATTAGTTGTAAAATTTTTTTTTATAATTTTTTAGGATTCCTGAGATGGTTAATTAGATTTGTAAATTTTTCTATAATTTTCTAATCATTTTTAGTATAATCAGTAATTCGAAATAGATTAAATAGTTTTAGTAATATTAGTAGTATTTAATTAATAGAAAATCCACAAAAAGACAAAAAGACATATTTTTAATTTTTAATATTATTTTAAGTCATTTTAGATTTTTAAAAAATTAATTTTACAATTTTCTAGTTTAAATTTGTATTATTAGGTTTTTAAAATAATTAGTTTTAATTAAATAGATAAACAGTTTTAATTAAATAATTAAATAATAAAAAATTCAAAAAAATAATTTTCTTTTTAATTTCATTTTCTTTTAATTTTAAGTTTGGAAAAGTTTCATTTGTACCCCCTGTAGTTGTAAAATTGTTAAATCTCACTTTTCTCTGTCTGTAACCTGATTTCCAATTTGTGTTAGTGTGATTATATCTGTATAACTGTTATTGTTAATATTATTTCAAATTGTCAAAATTCCAAGAAATCAGTAGTGTAATCACTTCTCAATCATCTTTGGCTACTGTCCTCAGTGCCACTCATTCTCAAAAACGTTTTCAAACACCATTGCAATCTCGTCGGGACATAACGACCCAGGGACAAAACTATACTATCCACGGAGCATTGCTCTAAGCTGTTTTTGACTTGTTGACCTTGGTCAATAATATCTGACGGTTTAGACCCAATCAAAATTTGGCGCCGCTACCGGGGAGGTTGTTGCGTGTTTAAAAATCGTTTTAGGTTTAGTGGTTTTCAAAACCCTCCCTGTACAAATTTCACCACTTTTTTAAAAAGTTTTTGTAAAAATATCAATCATATCAAAAAGGTTCATTAACACTTTTCCTGAAGTGTTAGCAACACCAAAAAAAATCAAAAACAACAAAACAAATCGTGAAGTTAAATTACTTCGGTTTCTTTAAGATTACAACCTACACATGTGGAATACGGAAGTTCTAACATTAAATTGCGAACTGAAGATAGATCCATTTTTCTCTCCCGCCACCCTGCGAGTAATTTTAAAGAAGTCGATTTCGGTTAACGAATCGATACCAAAAATATTTCCCAAAGATTTTTTGCACACACACCCAAAAAGCCCAAAAACAATTTTTCTGTTAATAATTACATAAAATCTTACCACCGCAAACCAAGGCAGAACACCCACCAACTAGGGGTGTGGATATAATAAGTTCCCAAACTAAAGATTAAACTTGCCATTGTATCCCTGTGAGTGGTGTACCTTTTTCAAAGAAGCCATTCACTTGTGATTATTGGTTTAAGTTCCCTGTTGTTTTGCGTCGAATTTGTTTTGAAAAATTGTTTTTAGTGCATGCGCACTCGTTCACAAACAAAGCGTAAAAATCAGAAAAATGTACTCGAGCTACGTACTGTTATTGAAGAACCTAAGACAGAAATGGACGACGGGCCACCACCACCCCCTGACCCTCCCAAGGATGAGCCAGCTCCCGATCTCCAAACGATGGAGGAGTTGTGCCAGCCTACCATGCAAGGGAGGGGCGGACCTATTGCACCACTCACTATTAAGGCTACGGACTTTGGCCTCAAGCACCACATGATCCAACAAGTCCAGAATTCGTGTCAATTTCACGGATTACTGGGTGACGATGCTAACAAGCATCTTGATAAATACCTTACCGTCACCCAAAGCATGAAACAACACGGTGTCACCGATGATGCCCTCCGTCTGTATCTCTTCCCCTATTCTCTCACCCATCATGCCACTACATAGTTTGACCGACTCCCCAAGAATTCTATTCGTACCTTTGATGAAATGGTAACCAAGTTTTTAGCAAAATATTTTCCACCTTCCATGGTTACCAAGTTACGAAATGATATCAGCAACTTCCGGCAGCGTCCCGATGAGTCTCTATTTGAGGCTTGGGAACGATATAAGCTTGCAATTGATCGGTGCCCGAACCACAATATGTTACAAGTTACCATCATAGATACCTTCTATAATGGTCTAACATTGAGGCACCGGGATATTCTCAATGCTGCTGCTGGTGGGACCTTCATGAAAAGGCGTCCCGAAGAATGCTATGATCTAATTGAGAACATGACTGCCCACCATAACTTTTGGGATTCCTCTGCGGAGAGGGATGAGTCATGTAAATCAGTCATTCCTTCATCATCATCTCCTGAAATAGCAGCTCTCACTAAAAAGATGGATGATATCTCTACGGCTGTGTTGAGAATGAACCAAACTATTTAAAATTAACAAGTTCAAAATCAACAAGTGAAAGCCGTAGCCCGAAGTTGGGAAACTTGTGGAGGCCCACATCAGTATTCCGAGTGCCCAGCTACTGCTGGTTATCCTCAAGAGAACGTTTATGCTGCTCAAGGTTCCTACAACATGGGGGGTAATTCTTACCATCCACAAGGGGACCGTAATCTCTTAAGCTATCGTTCCAACAATTTTCTCGAACATCCCGGTTTTAACCACAATCAAAAACGTAACTCGAATCAAAATTAGAATCGAGGAGATCTTAACCAAGGTCAAAACCCGAACCAAAATCAAGGTCATTTTAATCAAAACAATTTTCAAAATGGCAATCAAAATCAAGGTTTTCATGGAAATTTTCAAAGAAACCAAGTTCAAGGGAATTACAATCAGGGTAATTTCAATCAGAGAAACAATTTTCAGGGTAACAACAACCAAAACCAAGGAAATTTTCAAAACAACCGTGTTCAAAATTTTCCTAACCAAAATCAAAACGTTGTTCAACCCCAACCTTCCTCCGATGAAGTTTTAAAAAAATTCATGAAAGCACAAGAGGAAACAAATTGGTTATTGGTCAGCAAGATCTCTGAACTTCAGAAGTCTTTAAGTGATCGACCCTCGGGCCCGGGAACACTACCGAGCAACACGATCGCTAACCCGAGGGGCGATGTTAAGGCGATCACTACCCGAAGTGGAGTATCATACAATGGACCCACGACTCCCTCTACCTCTTCTTCTCCTCCTACCAAGGTAGCGGAACGTGAACCTCAGGTTACCACGGACACGGTACTTCCTACTAATAACGGAGATACCAACAACGTCCACCCTCAAGTTGTCCCGGTCCCGACTCGCAAGTCAAAAGTTGTATTTGATCCTCCGGAAATTCCTGATGAAATTCCAAAGAACAATCCCAAGCCTTCAATTCCATATCCTTCACGTTTGAATGAACAAAAGAACCGCGAAAAAGCTAATCATCAGATGGAAAAATTTTACCAAATTTTCCAAGAGTTACATTTCGATATCAGCTTCGCGGATGCTCTTCTTCTAATGCCTAAATTTGCTTCAACAATCAAACATCTGATAAGCAACAAGGAAAAACTCTGTGAGATGGCTAAAACTCCACTGAACGAGCATTGCTCAGCAGTGCTCTTGAAAAAGCTTCCCAAAAAGCTTGGAGATCCTGGGAAATTTCTCATTCCTTGCATTTTACCGGGGATGGTTGAATGCTTTACCTTGGCCGATCTTGGTGCAAGCATTAGCCTTATGCCTCACTCAGTCTGGAAGAAACTCTCTCTTCCTGCTCTCACTCCTACCTGCATGACTCTCGAGCTTGCAGACCGTACTATATCTCGTCCTCTAGGCATTGCCGAAGATGTCTTCGTGAAAGTAGGAAAGTTTTATTTTCCTGCATATTTCGTGATTGTTGATTTCGATGCTGACCCAAGAGTTCCTCTCATTCTCGGGAGGGGATTCTTAAGAACGGGTCGTGCTCTAATCGATGTTTTCAAAGAAGAAATCACTTTGCGTGTTGGTAATGAAGCCGTCACATTCAATCTTGATCAGACTTCAAGATACTCCTCCAACTATGACGCTGAAACGGTAAACCGAATTGACATCATCGATGTTGCATCAGAGGAGTATTCTCAAGAGGTCCTCGGTTTCTCGTCAAGTGGCAGTACCACTCTTTCTTCTGAGCCTATCATATCCGACTCTTCCCCTTCTCTCACTCCGTTTGAGGGAAGTGACTTCCTCTTGGAAGAGGTCGAGGCTTTTCTTTGTCAAGATAGCTCAATCTTAAATGAGATTGATGAAAACTATCTTGACCCGGAGGGAGATATTCTTCTTCTTGAAAGACTGTTAAATGACGATCCTTCACACTCTCCGTCTCCAAAAGAACTTCATAGAGCGGAAATTAAGTCTATTGAAAAATCTGAAGAATTTCCCGAGGTCGAGCTCAAGGACTTGCCTCCTCATTTTGAGTATGCATTTTTGGAGGGTGATGATAAATTACCCGTTACTATTGCTAAAGACTTAAAAGATGAGGAAAAGACTGCACTCCTAAAGGTTCTTAAGTCACACAAGCAAGCAATTGCTTGGAAACTCTCCGACATTAAGGGTATTAGCCCGGACTTTTGTACACACAAAATCTTAATGGAGGATGACTTTAAGCCAACAGTGCAACAACAGAGGAGGGTAAATCCCAAAATCCCGAAGTTATCAAACAATAAGTTCTAAAACTTCTTGATGCGGGATTGATTTACCCTATATCTGATAGTCCTTGGGTTAGCCCAATTCATTGCGTTCCTAAAAAGGGTGGCATAACCGTTGTCACCAATGAGGAAAACGAGTTGATTCCAACTCGTTTGGTCACGGGTTGGAGAGTATGCATTGACTATCGTAAGTTAAATGAAGCCACCTGTAAAGACCATTTTCCTCTACCTTTTATGGACCAAATGCTCAAAAGATTAGCGGGGAATGAATACTACTGTTTCCTCGATGGTTTCTCGGGTTACTTCCAAATCCCCATTGATCCTCAGGATCAAGAGAAAACTACCTTCACATGCCCCTACGGAACTTTTGCTTACAGACGTATGCCTTTCGGCTTATGTAATGCACCAGGCACATTCCAAAGGTGCATGATGTCAATATTTTCCGACATGATCGGGAAAACCATGGAGGTATTTATGGATGACTTTTCAGTCATCGGGGATTCATTCCAGTCTTGTCTCTCCCACTTGGAAAAGATGCTAAAACGTTGTAAAGAAACAAACTTGAGTCTCAACTGGGAGAAAAGCCATTTTATGGTTAAAGAGGGCATTGTCCTTGGCCATAAAATTTCAAAAAACGGGATTGAGGTTGACAAAGCCAAAATTGATGTCATCACTAAATTACCTCATCCCACTACCGTCAAAGGTATTAGGAGCTTTTTGGGTCATGCCGGCTTCTATCGTAGGTTTATCCAAGATTTCTCTAAAATCGCCCGGCCTATGACCCATCTCCTCGAGAAGGATGCTCCTTTTATCTTCTCTCCTGAGTGCATCAAAGCTTTTGAAACGTTGAAGAAAAAGCTTACTGAGGCACCGATTCTTGTTGCCCCCGATTAGGACCTACCTTTTGAGCTTATGTGCGATGCTAGTGATTTTGCCATAGGTGCGGTCTTGGGGCAACGAAAAGCAAAATACTTTCAGCCTATACACTACGCAAGCAAAACTATGTCCGAGGCTCAGAGTCATTACACCACCACTAAAAAGGAACTATTAGCTGTGGTGTATGCCTTTGAAAAATTCCGGCCATACTTGATACTCACCAAATGCATAGTGTACACGGATCACTCGGCTTTGAAGTACCTATTTGCAAAACAAGATGCAAAGCTGAGGCTACTCCGTTGGGTTCTCCTCCTCCAAGAATTTGATATCATTATCCGTGATAAAAAAGGAGCCGAGAACCTTGCTGCTGATCATCTGTCACGATTAGAAAACCCTCACCAGGATGTGTCCGAGAAACAGGAAATAAATGAAACATTTCCTCTCGAGACACTCAACGCGGTTTCTTTTCGTGGTGACTCTTCTACCCCATGGTTTGCCGACTTTGCAAACTACCATGCGGGTAACTTCATCGTGAAGGGGATGTCGTCCTAACAAAAAAACAAATTCTTTAAAGACGTTAAACATTACTTCTGGGACGACCCCTATTTGTTCAAAATCTGTGCCGATCAAGTCATCAGGCGATGTGTTTACGGATAGGAAGCCGCTGATATTCTCAAGGCTTGCCATGCTGGACCCACCGGGGGCCACCATAGTCCTAACTACATCACCAAAAAGGTGTTTGACTCCGGTTCCTATTGGCCCACAATTTATAAGGATGCCCACGAATTAGTCAAAGCTTGTGATGCTTGTCAGCGTCACGGGAATATTTCACAAAAGAACGAAATGCTACAAAATGCCATTCAAGTTTGTGAAATCTTTGACGTCTGGGGCATTGATTTTATGGGGCCATTCCCATCTTCTCGTGGAAACAAATACATCCTCGTGGTTGTTGACTACTTGTCAAAATGGGTTGAGGCAAAAGCTTTACCCACCAACGATGCCCGAGTTGTTGTGAAATTCTTGAAATCCCTCTTTGCTCGTTTTGGAACTCCCCGTGCCATCATTAGTGATCGCGGTACACACTTTTGCAATGATCAATTCGCAAAAGTCATGCTTAAGTACGGTGTTACTCACCGTCTTTCTACCGCATATCACCCACAAACTAGTGGGCAAGTGGAAGTTTGCAACCGTGGTATTAAACGGATTCTTGAGAGGACCGTAGGTGAAAACCGAGCCTCCTGGTCGGACAAACTAGATGATGCACTCTGGGCCTTCCGTACAGCTTACAAAACACCCATCGGGTGTACTCCCTACAAGCTTGTATACGGGAAGGCGTGTCATCTACCGATCGAGCTCGAGCACAAAGCCTATTGGGCCTTGAAACATGCAAACTACGACCTTCATAAAGTGGGTAATCACCGCAAAGTTCAACTCAATGAATTAAATGAACTTCGTGATCAAGCCTACGAGAACTCTTTGATCTACAAAGAAAAGACAAAGAAGATCCATGACTCCAAGATTAAGAACCGCGTTTTCAACGTTGGTGACAGAGTCCTTCTTTTCAATTCAAGATTAAAGATCTTCTCGGGGAAATTAAAAACCCGATGGACTGGACCATTCACTGTTGCAAAAGTATACCCATGCGGGACCGTTGAATTATCTCAACCCGAAGGTCCTAACTTCAAAGTGAATGGTCATCGTTTGAAACACTATTTTGGAGAGGACATACCATCCATGGTTGTCCCGGATCTCCAAACTTTCCCCATGGACCAATGAATTCGGGGATCGAGTCAAGCTAGTGACTCGGTGAACAAAAATTAGGAAAATATGGGTTTTCACCCATATCTCTGACTTCTTTCTACTTTCTACCAAACTAGTGTGGGGGAGTCCTCCATGCTGTTGTATATAAAGAAATATCAAAAAAAAAAAAAATGCTATTCCCACACTTGCCCAAGTTTCAAATTTTCAAATCAAAGTTTTTCAAAATATCGGCATAATGGCCGGTACTTTGAATATTGATGGCAATATTCAATTCTAGTGTGTGTGGGGGGGGGGGGTGAATTCTGGCGAATTTTATCACATTTTTACCCTATAAGTGCCATAATACCCCCATTTTAGCCCAAAAAAATTTTTTTTTAGTGGAAGTGCTTTGCACTAAACACAACAAATGTGATGAGGCGAAAAATGATCCGTTTTTAGGGGGTCATTTAAGCCCGAATCCGACTTTATTTGATCAAATATTGCCCTAAATCGTTCCTTTTGTGATTTTAGGTACTTGGAGAGTGAATTCTGGAAAAGAAGCCATTTTGGACGTTTTTGGAGCATAAAAGTGAAGAAAACGGCAAAGTCTCAATTTTCCATGCTGGGAACAGTACATGAAGGCGTCAAGAGTAAGTCATGACGGCGTCAAATCCCCATAATAAAAATCCGTAGTTGATGACGGCGTCACACAGGGCGTCAGAAGTTGATCAAGGCCGTCCGAGGAAGTATTTGGCGGCGAGATAACGACGTCACACCCTTGTTCTTGACGCCGTCACCCCTATTTTCCTATATATAGTTTTCTAGTTTTTCACATAAAAAAGAGAAGTTTTGGAGAAACCCTAAAGACGAATTTGGTGCAACTTTTACAAGTTTTTCAAGGGTTCCAAACCCTTGATACCTTGCATTGTAATTGAGATAAGTGTTCTTCTAATTCAATCAATATGTCTATGTGTTGGTTGTCTATATCTTGTTCTTGTCTCAATTCCATTATGCTAGGCTAGATCTCTTTTGTGTTTGCTTAGATCTAATGAATCCTAGATATTGATTATGTGTTGATTACTTGTTTATTCTTGTCTTGGATGAATGATTTATATGTTAGGCTTAAGAAAACTGGCAGGTCTCCAAATGGTAACATGCTTGAACATCTTAAGAAACATGAACCGAGGCGTACTAGGTCTTTATTGGTTGTATTTAATGCATGAGCCACTGTTTACAATCCCTATAGTTGTGCTGGGCATGGTGTAGGAGGAGATAAGAGCTCATAGAATTGGGGAGTTATGTATCCCACCCCATGAATGGTATTAAGGAATACAATCCGTCATCCATGCAATTATAACAAGTAATTAACGTGTAAAAGATATCTAGGGAGTAGTGAAATCTAAGTAAACACATTTTCTCCAATTACTGCTCACAACCTTAGTATAATTAGTTTATTTTCATTTTCAGTATTTTATTTTGATTGCATCTTAGTTTTGGGTTAGTTGAATAGCAACTAATTCCGCCCACTCTTTCAAAACCCGAGATTTTACTTGCTTTCCATAAAATATAAAAATACAAAAATAATCATCCCTCACCTTTAGAACTAGTATTTAGGCTTTCTAATCCTAGCGACACTATTCCTAAGCTGAACGATCAATCCCCCGGTACTTGTCACTATACTATACTACAACGATCAGGTACACTGCCTGGTGGGGGTTGTAAGCTTCTCAAGATCCCTCGAGAGGTAAAGCCTGTTGCGATTCCCACGCATCAAGTTTTTGGCGCCGCAGCCAGGGGAATAGTTATTGTCTAGGTTAGAATTTCTTTTTATTAGGTCTACTTGCTAGATTCCTTTCTAGTAAGATTTTATTTTTATTTTTTTTAGGTTTTCTTTAGTCTATCTTATTTCTTTGTGTCTTTGTTCGTAACCTATTTCGATGGATAACAATAACATTGATCGTTTGATTCCTGTTATTCGTGTTTTTCGTCGTAGGATCTTCCAAATGCCCGTCCCACGTCCTTTAGCAGAAAATGAAAACCCACCTAACCTCTCACCCAACCACTACTTTGACAATAATTCTGAGCTAGAAGAGTCTGGTCATGATGATGACCGTAGGGCTAGTCCTTTTTACTATTCAGACTCCGATGAGGATCTTGATGATGGTGACGTGATTAATGAGGATAGAATGGAAGAGGAAATAAACCCTCTTAGGTATGTTGACCCTAGAACTAGGATTGAGTGTGATAGTTCATTTAACATGCAATTCCCTTGTAAAATTGGATTTAAGAACTTTAACGCCTATCTCAACTCATCCCTTCCAATGAACATAATCTCACGTAATGAATACAATAAAATCATGGTAGATGAGTTAGAATACAAAGGAGAAAACATTATCGCTAAGGCAATACCATTGCATGTGTTTGTAGGAAGGTTGGTTTATCTTGTTGAGTTCATGGTTATGGAGAGTCTAGGAGAGTTTATTGATAATAAATTGACCCAAGTTGTGTTTGGAAAACCCTTCAAACGGTTGACCAGCCTCGATGGAAAACTCATAGAAGGGTTAATTACATTCTCGGATGGGGATGAAGAATTTGTCTATCAAATGCCCCGCACACACCCTAGGTTCAAGGATTTCTCCATGGAAAAGTGTAGTAGGTATCCGCCTATAGAGATGCTAAGTGAGAATGATAAGAGAAAAGGACTTAAGTACACGCATGAAAAGAATAAAAAATACTATCGCGGGTGCTTAGAGTTAGGAGACGAGTATAAGAAAGATGAGGCGACTATTAGATGGCTCACACTTGGTTATGTGAGCATAAGCGATACACGTTAACCCATGACCTTGAGTCTAGCTACAAGACTCGTAAATAAAGAAAAGCGCTTCTTGGGAGGCAACCCATGTTTTGTGTGATTTTATTTGTTTGATTGTTATTTGCTTCCGTATGCATGTTTTATTTTTATTGTTGGTTGATCATGTTTCTCAATTAAAATGTGGAAATACTTTACTATGTTGTTTGGCCTAGTCTTAACTCCAACCTAAAAGTATTTTTGCAAAAGATAAGTGTAAGGGGAAAACCCAAATATATTTTCAAGAAACAAACCGATCATGATTCTCCACAATATTAAATGAACATGTATATTCGTATTTGTTAAGAGTCAAATGCTTGTATTGAGTCATAATGAAGTTTTGCAGGATTTTCCAAGAAGTAGGACCAAGTTTTTCCAGAAATTTTCCGGAAACTTAACATAAGAATTTCTGCAGGTCCATTCTGACGGCGTCAGAGTTTTACTCTTGACGGCGTCAGGAGTTAAAATCTGGAAATTTTACCAGTTTTGTTTTTCTAACGGAGTCTTATGGTTTTTGTGAATTATTAAGTTTTATAATCTCCGGGAAATCTGCAAACTTCATTCCACAAGCATTATATCTTACTTTGTTTTCTAGGATTTAGTAACTTATATAGGATGCCGCCGATTTTACGCGAGGTTGTCTTGTCTATTTTGCAGGATTTACAGGTTATGTTCGACAAGGAGATGATTTATATTCTGGAAGGGAAGCTTTGATTGTGCGTTTTCTTGGAGGAAGATCTAACCTGGCCATCCTATAATCCATACCGAGCGAATCAGGGGAGTATTTGATTTCATTCTCTTTACTTTTTCACTTTTACATTCTTTACTTGAACATTGGGGACAATGTTCATCTTAAGTGTAAGGGGAGGGTAAAAAGATGATACCTTACATATGCACTTTCGCTTGAGTTTGTTTTGTTTGATAGTAGATGTGTAATAAAACTATGAGAAATACTTGTTAGTGTAATTTTAGCGCCAAATTTAAAATTTTTTACAACATTTAGGAGTGAAACTTTAGCCATAGCAAGCCTCTCATGGATAGGAGATTGTATGACTAGCACAGAACTGTATATTCAGAAAAATTTTCCACCCAAATATGTGAGGTTCGCCTTTAGATTTGATAGGAAAAGCATTTACTATTAGTGCTTATGAGTGTACCGGTAGCATTTAGATTCTAGAACTTGCGTTAGTGATGCATCCCGAGACCGCTAGTGAGACTACATTCGTGTAGTAGGATTTACTACATGATAAGAGGCATTAGGATCACCCTTGTGTTAAACCCGTATCATAATTACTTGACCATTTAAGTCATACTACTTGACTAGTTAAGTCAACTAATTTTTCCCACACCCTTAGCGTTGTACTCATTTTTAGTACACGAAACCCCTAGTACACCCCTCCGAGCCTATCTATTCGTTTCTAACTTTAAGCATTTTACTTAAAGGAAGAATTTGTTACACCCCACTTAAATGTACACCCAAATCGCCTTAGCCTTCCGTGTATGCGCTCATTTTTAGTGCATTATTGTTATTTGTTAAACCCTAAGTTAACTTTCTAATTGATTACATGGTTGCTAAGTCGAGTCATATCCTTGTACATATTGTTTTGGGACGATTGGGACTCATGGGTAAGTACTTATTTTATGGAGTAATGGGGAAGAACATAATATTATTACCCCCATATGTGCGTTAATCTTAAAAGTGCTCCAAGTGTTTATATTTTCTTAATTCGAGTCATTAGATTAGTTTAAATGTAAAGTATGTAAAGATTCAAGTGTAAGGGGAACGTTCATTCCCTATGATGTATTATTTTGGATGGTAGGGTAAGAGTGTATGCAAAAAAAAAAAAAAAAAAAAAAAAAAAAAAAATCGAAAAAAATCAAGAAAAAAAAATAAAAAAAAAAGGAAAAAGAGAAAAAAAAAAACATACGGACTACCATCCCTTTTCATTCTATGTTCATTTTATGTTTTTATTATTTTTCATTTATTAGCTTAAGTCGAGTCTAGTCTTGGCTTAGCAACGCCATATTGTACATGTAATTAACCAAGATTGTTAACTCGCCACCAGTAAAACTTCCTTTATCCAACAAAACCGTGTAATTCATATCCCTATACCTAACGTTACAACCCTTTAAAAGACCTCTTTGATAGTTTATCCTAGGTGCTTACGCCATGTGGTGGAGGTTTGATCCTTTCCCAAGCCTATGGTAATCTATTTTGCTATGACAGGTAGTGAGAGATATCTTCCATTTCCATAATGTTATATTACTTTATTACACCCGAGAGATGTGAGTATCTAAACACTATTTGTGAGGTGCTAGTGTATGACCTCCGTGCTTGTCTATTGGTCTTTAGTGGAACGATTATTTGTTGTAATTACTTTTATATTAGTGTTAAATGACCCCTAACTTGTCTTTTGAGTAGAATAAAAGCGCATTTGCTTGAGGACAAGCAAATCTCAAGTGTAAGGGTATATGATGAGGCGAAAAATGATCCGTTTTTAGGGGGTCATTTAAGCCCGAATCCGACTTTATTTGATCAAATATTGCCCTAAATCGTTCCTTTTGTGATTTTAGGTAATTGGAGAGTGAATTCTGGAAAAGAAGCCATTTTGGACGTTTTTGGAGCATAAAAGTGAAGAAAACGGCAAAGTCTCAATTTTCCATGCTGGGAACAGTACATGAAGGCGTCAAGAGTAACTCATGACGGCGTCAAATCCCCAGAATAAAAATCCGTAGTTGATGACGGCGTCACACAGGGCGTCAGAAGTAGATCAAGGCCGTCCGAGGAAGTATTTGGCGGCGAGATGACGGCGTCACACCCATGTTCTTGACGTCGTCACCCCTATTTTCCTATATATCGTTTTCTAGTTTTTCACATAAAAAAGAGAAGTTTTGGAGAAACCCTAAAGACGAATTTGGTGCAACTTTTACAGGTTTTTCAAGGGTTCCAAACCCTTGATACCTTGCATTGTAATTGAGATAAGTGTTCTTCTAATTCAATCAATATGTCTATGTGTTGGTTGTCTATATCTTGTTCTTGTCTCAATTCCATTATGCTAGGCTAGATCTCTTTTGTGTTTGCTTAGATCTAATGAAACCTAGATATTGATTATGTGTTGATTACTTGTTTATTCTTGTCTTGGATGAATGATTTATATGTTAGGCTTAAGAAAACTGGCAGGTCTCCAAATGGTAACATGCTTGAACGTCTTAAGAAACATGAACCGAGGCGTACTAGGTCTTTATTGGTTGTATTTAATGCATGAGCCACTGTTTACAATCCCTATAGTTGTGCTGGGCATGGTGTAGGAGGAGATAAGAGCTCATAGAATTGGGGAGTTATGTATCCCACCCCATGAATGGTATTAAGGAATACAATCCGTCATCCATGCAATTATAACAAGTAATTAACGTGTAAAAGATATCTAGGGAGTAGTGAAATCTAAGTAAACAAATTTTCTCCAATTACTGCTCACAACCTTAGTATAATTAGTTTATTTTCATTTTCAGTATTTTATTTTGATTGCATCTTAGTTTTGGGTTAGTTGAATAGCAACTAATTCTGCCCACTCTTTCAAAACCCGAGATTTTACTTGCTTTCCATAAAATATAAAAATACAAAAATAATCATCCCTCACCTTTAGAACTAGTATTTAGGCTTTCTAATCCTAGCGACACTATTCCTAAGCTAAACGATCAATCCCCCGGTACTTGTCACTATACTATACTACATCGATCAGGTACACTGCCTGGTGGGGGTTGTAAGCTTCTCGAGATCCCTCGAGAGGTAAAGCCTGTTGCGATTCCCACTCATCAAAATGGTAATCAGTCCACCATGTCATAATCACACAAGGACTGGCTAATCCAGGAGCAAACGGCTCTTGGTAAAGATATCTCAAAACCGTTGACGGCTAACAATTTGCCAAAAATTGTATGGGAATCAACTCACCATATCCTTAATCGTGAAGAGTTGGCTAGTCCAGAAGCAAACGGCTTTTGGTAAAGACAAAAAAATCCGTTTACAGCTGGTGGTTTGCTCAAAATCACATGGTTATCGGTGTACCATAGTTCTTACTAGAATTGAAACATTTGGCTACTCCAGAAGTAATGGATTTTGGTAAAGAGACTTCAAATCCATTAAGTTTTTCTCAAAAGATTGCTAGGGACTAGCAATGTTTTAGTGTGGGGGATTGATGAGTGTGTAAATACTAATCATTTTTACCTATTCTGAGCTGCCAAAACATCTAAAAACACGCAAAATTGCATCAAAATACTGAAAATAACCCAGGAATGTGTTTTATATGTTTCAGATGCAAAATAATCAAAAACATATGAAAAATGAACAAAGTTTACATAATTGGCAGTTTCAGTCCCTCATCTTTCAAAAGTTGTCAAATCTAGTCCCTGGCTATTCTAAAAACTTGAAAAAGTCACCAAAGGTCCTTTTAAATCACAAATAAACATTATTAGTCCTTTGGTACAAAGTTTCACAAAATTGCAAGTTTAGTCCCTGAACTTTGAAAATTGACAAAAATGGTCCCTGGGATATTAAAACTTTGAGAAAAACAAATTTTGTCCTTTTACTTCTCATCTATGGCAGGAATGGTCCTTGGTTGCAAAGTTTGGTGAAATTACAAAACAGGTCCCGGAAGATTAGAAAGTTGGCAGATTCAGTCCCTGGAGTTTCAAATTTTGGAAAAGTAAACTATGATCCTTTGGTATATGGAATATGCCAAGTTTGACCCTTGGAAAGGCTTTGTAGAAGTTGCAAGACCAGTCCCTCATTTTTCAGCAAATTACAATATTGGTCCTTGTTTCTATCCTAAACCAAACCGGACCCTTTGATATTATTTCACCTAATCCAATCCAAACTAAAAACACAACCAGCCCACACCCTTTCCCCAAGCCCAATCCCTGAGCCCATTCCCTTCCCAACCGTTTTAAATAATCACCCCCGGTCAAATAAGTCAAACTTCACCCCTGTACACGCATCCCCCCCAACTTGACCCTGCAAAACATCACCTCCACCACCCCCACTAGCAACCCCATCATCACCAACCCACACCACTATCACCTAACAAACAAGCCTCATTAAATGCTTCCCCCCCCTTTGGAGTATTTCAGAAGCAAATTGCAAAAATAGTTTTTGGCGCCAAAACACGTGGCAGCCAGTGGAAGCATCTCAGTGATCCAATGGCTCAGGATTGAAGTGGGAAATGATCATTAGGGTCCAGGGTACCCTAATCCTTTGCTATAAAAGGAAGAGAAGCAAGAAGGAAGGAGTTAGTCCATTTTTAGTTTAAATTATAGTCGTATAAGTTGTAGTGTGTTATTTCAATCAATTCAAAAGCTTTTAAGCATTGTTTTAGTCTATTCAAGTGTAATCTCAACTTTTTAAGTAATATTATTCAAGTTTCAGTATCTTATTTAGTTTATGGAATTTTTACTTTTTCAAAAATTATTATCAAGCACTGTTATTGTTTCTATGTAATGCTATGGACTCTTAGGCTCACTTAAGCTCCCAGAAAGCTTAATTAAGCTTTTAGAAACTCTAAAATACAGTTTAGTATCAAAAATCAAAAAAAATATAAAAAAGTCAACAAAAGTCAAAGTTACAGGTTTAATGGTGATGAAAGCTGGAGCACTGTTGATAATGGATGGCAGTGGGTTAGTACTCCATGGGGAGTGTTAGGATTGGTTATATGGTCCTTGGTTCTTGGTATAAGCAGGATTGCACATTGTAAACCTTTAAAACTCATTTCTAAATTCTTACTGTAGCATTGCTTATATTATCACTTATTTGGCTTATTTATGCTTGTTTAGTGTTAATTAGTAATAATATTGCTTTAATTCAGTAGCTTGTTAATTAAAATTGTTGTTTACTTAGTATTTCATTTCCACTGCCTCAATTAGTATTTTAGAAATTTTTGTTATTTGTTGTTAGATTTGTTGTTTCTGTGTTTAAAACAACTTGATTCATCACAATATAAGCCGCTGAGATAATTACTTGGCCTTATTCAGTCAAATCCTTTGAAAATCATAAAATTATATTCTTAAAAGGGTGTTTGGGATTACTGAGTTAGCTATGATCTAGGTTGTTTTTGTTAATGCTTGTGGTTGTTACCTGTCACTTAGGTTTGTATTAGTTCAGTAAAGTCATAAAAACTTACCTTTGTTTATTAAAAAGTCAAACTAGCTTTTGATTCAACCTCATCTGTCATCTGTTAAGCATATTAAGTCCAAACCTCATCAAAACATTTCAAAAGTAGTTGTTCTAGCTTAATTAGGTCTTATCATAGCTTAATATAACTTAATCAGTGCTTAAAATTGGGTAGAATCTCACAAAAGTCAAACTGTGTTCATACCTTCAAAAAGTCAAAAGTAGGTTTGCTTCAGAAATCCAAAATTTGTCACCTAGTCTACAAGTTTCCATAATCAGCTTATTTTTAGGATTTTTAGTAAAGCTTGGGCAAGTGCTTATTTTGACCTGCAGGGCAAGTCTATGCCCTGTGCACAGGCTTTAGACCATATTTCATGAGCCTCCCCTAGGTTGATTAGTGGGTCCCACCCTTTGCAATTTAGCTTTTTGAGTAGCTTGTTAGTGTGGCTTAATAGCTCTGAGCTTATTTTGGATTTTAGACCTGTGGCTTATAGCTTATTGGTGTCTTAAACATACCATGACCAAACATCCACACTGAGTGATCAGTGGTGATCATTCAATTTCATAAGCTCACATCTAGCTTATTTGTGGGATCTAGCTTGTGATTTCTGGCTTATTTAGAAGCTTACCAGGTTGGCTTATTGGATCTAAGTTCCATTTGGACTTCCAATCAAGCCTGTGGGCCCCACATAGGACTGCACATTGGCCTTTTGGCCTGCTTTGGTCTCAGTTACATATATAAGTGCTTATTGTCGTGTATTGGCTTATTCCTGTAGCTTATTTAGTAGATTTAGCTTCATTTAGGTAAAAACCAGTGGCTTGTAGCTTATTTCACTAGTTGTAGCTTGTTTGTAGCTTTTTGCTTTTTAAAAATCCAAGTTTGTCTTAATAAGCCATCTGTTGAGCAAATAAGCTCGTTCAAGGCTTATTTGGCTTTTCCTTAAAAAGTGTTTTCATTAAAAGTTCATATTTTAGCTTATTTAACAGTTTTGCAAAAAGAAAATCAAAAAAGTAAAATATTTGGCAAAAAAGTGGGGAGTGGGACTCGAACCTGGGTCATTTAGGATAGTAACATGCATAACACCACTCTCCCTTCCATCTGCTCTGGGGCACCAGTTCCATCCCCTTTGCATAATTAATTTACTTAAGGTGGTTTTAGTGTATTGTGCTTATTTTGGTCATTTTGCTTATTCCAACTTATCTGGATAAGCTGTTGCTCCTAGCTTATTTTTCCTAGCCGCTTTGTCACTTAAAACACTTCCCATAATTTTTTCATATTTTTCACTGTTCACCTAGTAATTTTTAGATTTAATTTTAATTAAATTAGTTTAAATTAAAAAATCAAAAATAAATTAGATTTAGTGATTAAATTTTATCCCATATAACTTTTTATAATTTTCTAAGTTTTATAAGTTATTAAGCTTCTGTAAAAATTAGTGTTACAATTTTCACTTTCCATTTGCTAATTTTTACATTTAATTTAGTTTAATTAGCCTTTAAATAATAATTAAGTGATTAATTCATAAATAGCTTAAAAATTAGTTGTAAAATTATTTTTATAATTTTTTAGGATTCCTGAGATGGTTAATTAGATTTGTAAATTTTTCTATAATTTTCTAATCATTTTTAGTATAATCAGTAATTCAAAATAGATTAAATAGTTTTAGTAATATTAGTAGTATTTAATTAATAGAAAATCCACAAAAAGACAAAAAGACATATTTTTAATTTTTAATCTTATTTTAAGTCATTTTAGATTTTTAAAAAATTGATTTTACAATTTTCTAGTTTAAATTTGTATTATTAGGTTTTTAAATTAATTAGTTTTAATTAAATAGATAAATAGTTTTAATTAAATAATTAAATAATAAAAAATTCAATAAAATAATTTTCTTGTTAATTTCATTTTCTTTTAATTTTAAGTTTGGAAAAGTTTCATTTGTACCCCCTGTAGTTGTAAAATTGTTAAATCTCACTTTTCTCTGTCTGTAACCTGATTTCCAATTTGTGTTAGTGTGATTATATCTGTATAACTGTTATTGTTAATATTATTTCAAATTGTCCAAATACCAAGAAATCAGTAGTGTAATCACTTCTCAATCATCTTTGGCTACTGTCCTCAGTGCCACTCATTCTAAAAAATGCTTTCAAACACCATTGCAATCTCGTCGGGACATAACGACCCGGGGACAAAACTATACTATCCACGGAGCATTGGTCTAAGCTGTTTTTGACTTGTTGACCTTGGTCAATAATATCTGACGGTTTAGCCCCAATCAACCTTAAACAATTAAGCGGAAAACGACCCAACTTTAACGGACTTAGTGTTACTCTTTTACGATATGATGAAAATCCATTACCATCCAACCCTTGAAAGTATTTTTGAATGAAATTAGACTCAATTATCTTCGAAATTACTGGTGGCACGACCCTTGTCGACTTACGAAAAGATATGAAATTCCAAAAATTGATAAAATCTGAAAAACCAAGCATACGGCCATATGAAATATTCTCATATGACCGTATGGTCATCTCTAGAATTTATAAACCCACATACGACCATATGAAAATATCTCATATGGTCATATGGTGTCTACAGACTTCCTGTAGGGGGCATATGGCCATGTGAAAATATAGCATGTGGTCATATGGTACCTGCAGTAAGATTTCAAAATAAACATATCTTTATACTTTACTTTAATTTCGGAAAACCGACTTATATAACTCGACATAACACTAAAACTTCCATAATTCATTAACATAATATAATAGATCATTTTCATAACCATTCGACCCGTTAATGGGTATAAATATATACTAATCCAAACACCCCTTTAATTTGACATAAACATTTTAACCATTTCTATAACACACTACTTGAAAACCAAAATACTTGAATGACCAAAGACATGAACCATGACCCTTGATGACACATTTACAAACCATTAAAGACGTCGGGGCATAACTTGGACTTTCAGCTCGATATTCTATACTAAGCTCTAACTTACTTATACAACCTTCTAATCCGCACTTGTCAATCCTAAATCCTTAATCCAACCATACCTCTTCGCAAAGACCTACAAAACTTTATAACACTAAAACATAAGCTAAAAGCTTAGTAGGTAAATTGATTAACACATGATTAATATTTCAATCATCATATATGCAACATGAACATTTCACACTAAACCAAGACATCTATCACTAATAAGCCTCATATCTCACCCTACTTCTAATCAACTATAACTATTTCTAACACCTTCATTCATGAACACATAATACAATAACATTCATATTAAGCATATAGTAAGGGTTATTATACAATGATGTCACTAAAGTTTACGTGAAATTTTTCCTAAGGTAATAAAGTTTCAAAGTTGTCATCCAGGTTACTAAACTATAAAAAGCAAACACGTCTATAATTTCAATGATTTTTACGTTTATTTTTTTGGTATGTAAGTAACATAAATGTCATGTCTTTACAAGTTCAGTAACCTCGAGGACAAACTTTCATAAGGTCAGTAACCTGGATGACAACTTTCATAAGTTTAGTAACCTGGATGACAACTTTGAAACTTTATTACCTTAGGACAAATTTCACACAAACTTTAGTGACATCTTTGTATAATAACCCCATATAGTAACCAAGTTACTTACCTTATCACCCAAGCTAGTTACCAACCCTTGCAACCAACATCAACATCATCATCTCCAGTCATCAAAACACCTATTAGCACAATAAAGCCATAAAATAGACAAGGGTTTATATAACCCAAGAACACACCTAAAACCTTATATGGTCATCACCATGATCATATACATTTAAGACTCTCCAATGAACACTAATTTATTCAAATAACTCAAATGAGATTACTTACTTAATGTAGGATTGGTTAGTATAAACTGAACTCTTGATTGGGACCTCTAATCTTCCACCACTTGATCACAAGCAAAACCTTGTCTTTCCCTCCTCTTTTCTTGCTTGTAAACCGACACCATCACCACACACCCACAAAACAATTATCCAAATGAACTAATAGAAGTCTAGAGAACCCTCTAGACATTTGTTAGTTGGAAGTTTGCCTAGTTGGCAACTTTAGTTCTTTAAGTCCCTTCCTATTATAGTTTGGCCACATGATACTTATAATTCATTTAACATATTACAACTTTAGCCCCTTAAGTATATTTCCATTTTACAAGATATCTTCTATAACCATATGGTACATACTTGACAACTAGATTGGCTATTGGGTTTGACTAGCCAATCATGTAAAGTCTTAGTCAATTTCATCTATGGTGGGGCCTATATGTATCTGGGATACGGGTCTAACATAAAAATATAAGAAAAATGGACGAAAACATATAAAAACATGAGGAAATGGATGAAAACGTATAAAAACGGATGAAAACATGAGAAAAACTGAAAAATAGACGAAAACGTATAAAAACGTGAGAGAAATAGACGAAAATGTGTAAAAACAGATGAAAATAGATAGAAATGGACAAGAACTTCTAAAAACGGATGAAGATGGATTAAAACGTGTGAAAACGTGAGAAAAACGGACGAACACGGACAAAATGTATAAAAACGTGTGAAAAATGAATGAAAACGAATAAAAACATGAGAAAAATGGACGAAAACGTTTAAAAATGGACAAAAACATTTAAAAATGGACAAAAAAGGATAAAAACGTACGAAAATGAATTAAAACGTATGAAAACGTGAAAAAAATGGAAAATAACGTGCAAAAACGGAGGAAAGCAGATAAAAACGTGAGAAAATGGATGACACGTTTAAAACAGATGAAAACATATGAAAACGGATTAAAACGTATGAAAACATGAAAAAATGGACGAAAATGTGTAAAAACGGATAAAAACGTGAGAAAAATGGACGAAAACGTTTAAAAACGGACTTAAACGAATAAAAACGTGAAAAAATAGACAAAAACGTGTGAAAATGGATGATAACTGATAAAAACATGAGAAAAACGAACTAAAACGTTTAAAAACAGATAAAAACGTATGAAAACTGATAAAACGTATGAAAACGTGAAAAAACGGAAGAAAACGTGTAAAAACAGACCTAAACGGAAAAAACGGACGAAAACGTAAATCGGTTAGGAGATATATGGTGGGTGATAACGGAGGACTAACGATGCAAATATTTCCGCTTGCGTTAGGAGATAACGGAGAATGATTTGCATCGTTAGTCCTCATTGACTGATTTTACTAACGGATGAATGGTTTTGTGCCAACTTTACTAACAGATGGATAGTTTTGTGCAAAAAATAAAAAATAAAAAATAAAAAATAAAAAAACACGAAGATGTAAAGCGAGACACGAGACAAACTACAAGGATGTATTTTGGACTTTACTCAAATGGAAGGCTTTAAAAAAAAGTTGGACATGGCACCACCAGCTAAGAAGTTAAAAAAAATAATAATAAATAATTAAAATATTTATTCCTCGTGTGAAAAGAATAAAGATGAAATGAGGGGAAACTGAAACTCATATTTTGTTTCTCCGCTCCAAGGAAAAATTTGGTTTTAAGAGGTTATCATTTGAGGTTGACTCATCCAATTTCGATTCTTTTTTCTCCCGCCGCCAAATGTTTAACATTTTTTATGTTTACAAGAAGTAATTATAGTTTCCTTTCCTCACGTAAGGTTGTTTGATTGATTTATTTATTTATTTATGTAGTTTGCAATTTGATTCATTATTATTAAAACAAATATCTTGTATTATAGGAAAATTTAGGAAACATATTTTCAAAAAGCACTTGGTGTCCCAAGCCATAGGCAACCTTATACCTATGGAAAGGACCTATAACTCAACCAAGACATCCCCTTGAGTTATAGGGGTTGGCGCCATACACACCAGTCAATCCATAGCCATTTTTTTTGTTTATTAGTTGTATTTGTGTTTATTGGGTTATGTGTGATCAGAGTGTCCTATAGCTGAGGTGACAACAGTTTTGTTGCCATAACGCGAGCTCTATGGCTCTAGCATACCTTGTACTCTAAAAGCGGAAGTTGTGTCCTTTTCGCAAAATTGACAAGATTAATTGTCTGATTAAAATACATTACATTTATCATTCAAGACTCACTATTTTTTCTTGTGATAATTCTAGTATTGATTAAAATGCATCAACTAACCCAATACAAAGATGCAATCAAAATAAAATACTAAAAATGAAATTAAAACTATATTAAACTAAGGTTGTGAGCAATAAGTGGAGAAATGTGTTTACTTAGATCTCACTACTCCCTTGATATCTTTTATACGTTAATTACTTGTTATAGTTGCGTGGATGATGGATTGTATTCCTTAATACCATTCATGGGGTGGCGTACTTAACTCCCCAATCCTATGAGTGCCTACTTCACTCCTATGTTGAGCCGGCTAAGAAGCTACTAACATGGGATCATTAGAATTTACTCATGCATTAAATACAACCAATAAAACCTAGTATACATCGGTTCATGTTTTCTAAGACGTTCAAGCATGTTACCAATTGGAGATCTGCCAGTTTTCTTAAGCCTAACATTGAAATCATTCATCCAATACAACCATAAACAAGTAATCAACACATAATTAACATCTAGGTTTCATTAGATCTAAGCAAACACAAGATAAATCTAGCCTAACATGGTGGAATCAAGACAAGCACAAGATATAGACAACCAACACATAGACATATTGATTGAATTAAAAGAATACTTATCTCAATAGCACATGTAAGGGTTCAAGGGCTGAAAACCCTTGAAAAAGCTGTAAAATACGTATATGGTTTGGCCTTAGGGTTTCTCCAAACTTGTTCCTCTTTAATGAATGAAAATTAGAAAACTATATATAGATATTAGAGGCTGACGGCGTCAAGAACAAACTTGTGACGCCGTCATCTCACCGCCAAATAAATCTTCGGACTGCCTTGATCTACATCTGACGCTGTCATGTAATCCACTTTTGCAGGCCGTCACACATTTAACTCTTGACGCTCTACTTGTGACGCCTTCATGTTTCTTCTGGGTCGTCATGGTTTTTACTCTTGACGCCGTCAGGAATGTCCTCTTGACGCCATCATACACTGTTCTCAGCATGGAAAATTAAGTCTTTGGCGTTTTCTTCACTTTTATGCTCCAAAAACGTCCGAATTGCTTCCTTTTCCAGATTTCACTCCCAAAGTACCTAAAATCACAAAAGGAACGAATTAGGGCAATATTTGATCAAATAAATTCAATTCCGGGCTTAAATGACCCCCTAAAAGTGGTTCATTTTTCACCTCATCATATACCCTTACACTTGAGATTTGCTTGTCCTTAAGCAAATGCGCTTTTATTCTATTCAAAATACAAGTTAGGGGTCATTTAACACTAATATAAAAGTAATTACAACAAATAATCGTTCCACTAAAGACCAAAGACAAGCACGGAGGTCATACACTAGCACCTCACAAATAGTGTTTAGATACTCACATCTCTCGAGTGTAATAAAGTATAAATTACAATATGGAAACGGAAGATATCTCTCACTACCTGTCATAACAAAATAGATTATCATAGGCTTGGGAAGGATCACACCTCCACCACATGGCGTAAGCACCTAGGATAAGCTATCAAAGAGGTCTTTTAAAGGGTTGTAACGTTAGGTGTAGGGATATGAAATACACGGTTTTGTTGGATATAGGCAGTCTTTACTGGTGGCGAGTTAACAATCTTAGTTAATTACATTAATATGGCGTTGCTAAGCCAAGACTAGACTCGACTTAAGCTAATAAATGAAAAATAACAAAAACATAAAATGAACATAGAATAAAAAGGGATGGTAGTCCGTATGTTTTTTCTCTTTTTCTTTTTCTATTTTTTTCTTTCTTTTTCTTGATTTTCGATTTTTTTTTTTTTTTTTTTTTTTTTTTTTTTTTTTTTGCATACACTCTTACCCTACCATCCAAAATAATACATCATAGGGGATGAACATTCCCCTTACACTTGAATCTTTACATACTTTACAATTAACTAATCTAATGACTCGAATTAAGAAAATCAAAACACTTGGAGCACTTTTAAGATTAACGCACCTATGAGGGTAATAAATGATGTTCTTCCCCATTACTCTATAAAATAAGTACTTTGCCCATGAGTCCCAATAGTCCCAAAACAATATGTACAAGGATATGACTCGACTTAGCAACCATGTAATCAATTAGATAGTTAACTTAGGGTTTAACAATTAACAATAATGCACTAAAAATGAGTGCATACACGGAAGGCTAAGGCGATTTGGGTGTACATTTAAGTGGGGTGTAACAAATTCTTCCTTTAAGTAATGTGCTTAAAGTTAAAAATGAAAAGATAGGCTCGGAGGGGTGTACTAGGGGTTTCGTGTACTAAAAATGAGTACAATGCTAAGGGTGTGGGAAAAATTAATTGACTTAACTAGCCAAGTAATATGACTTAAATGGTCAAGAAATTATGATACGGGTTTAACACAAGGGTGATCCTAATGCCTCTTATCATGTAGTAAATCCTACTACACGAATGTAGTCTCACTAGCGGTCTCGGGATGCATCACTAACGCAAGTTCTAGAATCTAAATGCTACCGGTACACTCATAAGCACTAATAGTAAATGCTTTTCCTATCAAATCTAAAGGTGAACCTCACATATTTGGGTGGAAAATTTTTCTGAATGATACGGTTTTGTGCTAGTCATACAATCTCCTATCCATGAGACGCTTGCTATGGCTAAAGTTTCACTCCTAAATGTTGTAAAAAATTTTAAATTTGGTGCTAAAATTGCACTAACAAGTATTTCTCATAGTTTTATTACACATCTACTATCAAACAAACAAACTCAAGCGAAAGTGTATCTGTAAGGTATCATCATTTTACCCTCCCCTTACACTTAGGATGAACATTGTCCCCAATGTTCAAGTAAAGAATGTAAAAGTGAAATAAGTAAAACAAATGAAATCAAATACTCCCCTGATTTGCTCGGTATGGATAATAAGGTGGCCAGGTTAGATCTTCCTCCAAGAAAATGAACAATCAAAGCTTCCCTTCCAGAATATAAATCATCTTCTTGTCATACATAACCTATAAATCCTGAGAAAACAGACAAGACAACCTCGCATAAAATCGGCGGCAATCTACATAAGTTACTAAATCCTAGAAAACAAAATAAGATATAATGCTTGTGGAATGAAGTTTGCAGATTTCCTGGAGATTATAAAACTTAATAATTCAACAAAAACTTTAAGACTCCGTTAGAAAAACAAAACTGGTAAAATTTCCAGATTTTTACCCATGACGCCGTCAAGAGTAAACTCGTGACGCCGTCAGAAGTGACCTGCAGAAATTCTTATGTTAAGTTTCCGGAAAATTTCTGGAAAAACTTGGTCCTACTTCCTGGAAAATCCTGCAAAACTTCATTATGACTTGATACAAGCATTTGACTCTAACAATTACGAATATACATGTTCACTTAATATTGTGGAGAATCATGATCGGTTTGTTTCTTAAAAACATATTTGGGGTTTTCCCTTACACTTATCTTTTGCAAAAATACCTTTTGGTGGAGTTAAGACTAGGCCAAAACAACAAAGTAAAGTATTTCCACTATTTAGTTTAGAAACATGATCTACCAACAATAAAAATAAAGCATGCATACGGAAGCAAATAACAAACAAACAAAAATAAAAATCACACAAAATCATGGGTTGCCTCCCAAGAAGCGCTTTTCTTTATTTACGAGTCTTGTAGCTAGACTCAAGGTCATGGGTTACTACGTGACGTCATCGTTGGTTTCATTCTCTGATTGTAAATGTTCTTTGTAGAAACCAATCACCTTTTTCTCAATCGCTCCTATGGGCAAATTCCTTATCAACTTTATACTTTGGTCCTAGAGCCAAGCAATCTTTATAGAAAAGACTCCTCTTTTCCCATACATAATCCATGCCTTTTTCTTATCCTCTTCATTGATGTCCTCAAAAGCACCAATGTTATCCTTGTCAAATCAGGATATAAAGCGAAATTCTTTCATTCTATTAGGCATCCTATAAGTGATCCTATCGGTGTTACTTGCAAATCGGACTGTCCCTTCTATTTCATCATATTCTAACTTGGACTCCTCAACAAACGGTTTACCAAATACAACATTGGATAATCGATAATCAATAACATTAGCAAGATCTTCCACAATTATAAAGTCGGTGGTATAAGTGAAATTCCCAACAAAGACATGTAGACCTTTAACTCTCCTGACAAAGTTACAAACTCCACCGGGGTATTTGGGATCTCTTCTAGGTTCAAGTCTTGTTTTTACTATATCATTATAAACACTTGAGGACATAATGTTAATTGGGGATTTAAAATCAATGTAAGCATTGTCAACGTGTCTATACCCAATCACACATGGGATTTTAACATTCTTAGGATCGCCTCTCTTTATCTTAGGTTCGATTCTAGTAAAAGGAGATCGAGGGTCATCAATAAGATTATTATAATATGCAATCTCCTCCTTAGTGGGGTACAGATTAAAGTGATCATTTAGCTTCGGATCTATTTCCCCCTCTTCAAGTTCCTCAACAACATTCACAAAATCATTAGGCCCTAGGTCCTCATTTGAATACAAGGCGGTCGCTAGGTCACTAAATGCATGGTCGAGCTCAACCTTAATCAACCTATTAAGCTCCCTAAGTTCCCTAATCTCACTCTCAATTTGTTCACGTAACACAGCCACTTCTCTAGGGAAAAGGGGTGGATTCGCGTTTTCCATAATGGTCAACGGAATAGTCAATGAATTTAATTTACTAACAAAAGCACGAAGAAAAAGATAGACTAAAGAGAACTTAAAAATAAAAATAAAATCTTACTAGAAAGGAATCTAGCAAGTAGACCTAATAAAAAGAGATTCTAACCTAGACAATAACTATTCCCAGGGCTGCGGCGCCAAAAACTTGATGCGTGGGGTTTGCACCAGGCTTTACCTCTCAAGGGATCTTGAGAAGCTTACAACCCCCACCAGGCAGTGTACCTGATCGATGTAGTATAGTATAATGACAAGTACCGGGGGATTGATCGTTCAGCTAGGAATAGTGTCGCTAGGATTAGAAAACCTAAAGATTATGTCTAGAGATGAGGGATGATTCTTTTTGTATTTTTTTATATTTTTAAGAAAGCAAATTAAAATCTCGGGTTTGAAGGATTTGGGCGGAATTAGTTGCTAGTCAACTAACCCAATAATAAGATGCAATCAAAATAAAATACTAAAAATGAAATTAAAACTATATTAAACTAAGGTTGTGAGCAATAAGTGGAGAAATGTGTTTACTTAGATTTCACTACTCCCTAGATATCTTTTACACGTTAATTACTTGTTATAGTTGCGTGGATGACGGATTGAATTCCTTAATACCATTCATGGGGTGGCGTACTTAACTCCCCAATCCTATGAGTGCCTACTTCACTCCTATGTCAATCCGGCTAAGAAGCTCCTAACATGGGATCATTAGAATTTACTCATGCATTAAATACAACCAATAAAACCTAGTACACATCGGTTCATGTTTCCTAAGACGTTCAAGCATGTTACCAATTGGAGATCTGCCAGTTTTCTTAAGCCTAACATTGAAATCATTCATCCAATACAACCATAAACAAGTAATCAACACATAATTAACATCTAGGTTTCATTAGATCTAAGCAAATACAAGATAAATCTAGCCTAACATGGTGGAATCAAGACAAGCACAAGATATAAACAACCAACACATAGACATATTGATTGAATTAAAAGAATACTTATCTCAATAGCACATGTAAGGGTTCAAGGGCTGAAAACCCTTGAAAAAGCTGTAAAATACGTATATGGTTCAGCCTTAGGGTTTCTCCAAACTTGTTCCTCTTTAATGAATGAAAATTAGAAAACTATATATAGTTATTAGAGGCTGACGGCGTCAAGAACAAACTTGTGACGCCGTCATCTCGCCGCCAAATAAATCTTCGGACTGCCATGATCTACATCTGACGCCGTCATGTAATCCACTTTTGCAGGCCGTCACACATTTAACTCTTGACGCTCTACTTGTGACGCCTTCATGTTTCTTCTAGGTCGTCATGGTTTTTACTCTTGACGCCGTCAGGAATGTCCTCTTGACGCCGTCATACACTGTTCCCAGCATGGAAAATTAAGTCTTTGGCGTTTTCTTCACTTTTATGCTCCAAAAACGTCCGAATTGCTTCCTTTTCCAGATTTCACTCCCAAAGTACCTAAAATCACAAAAGGAACGAATTAGGGCAATATTTGATCAAATAAATTCAATTCCGGGCTTAAATGACCCCCTAAAAGTGGTTCATTTTTCGCCTCATCAGATACATCTCCTCATGTTCAGGTTGAGAATTCTAAAGGACCGATTGCTGCTGAATCATCCCATTTGAACGTGGGTACTGGTCCTTCTATTGAGCTTAATTCTAACAAAAGCAAACATGATTTTATTAAATTGGTGTTTGGTGTCTCGCTGAAATCAACCTTGGATATTGATTTACTCCTTAAGGAGGTTGAAGCTGGTAAATATCCAATATGGTCTAATTTGGATATTGATACTCGTTCAAAGGTGCATGAAGCTATGAGTGGTTTGCTTGAGGTTTATGAGATGAATACTAATGCAACAAATTCTAATTCTGATGAGAGTATCAAAGATACAACACCCAATGTTGTAAATGTGGATGCAAATACAAAGGATAAAAATTCTATTTTTCGTCCTTTGGTAGCTGATTCAGTTTGTGAAGGAGTTAACGTTTCTATTCCACGTAGTGTGGTTGAAAAGGTTAGTGCAAGTCTTGAACATATCCTATATAGCTACTTTATTGGTAATAGAATGGCGTTTCCAGTGGTTGAGTACTATGTTAAAAAAAATTGCGCTAAATATGGGTTGAAAAAGATTAGGATGAATGAAAATGGCTTTTTCTTTTTTAAATTCGATACTCAGTCTGGTTTAGAAGCAGTTTTTGAAGGTGGCCCTTGGATGATACGAAAATCGCCAATCATTCTAAAGAAATGGTCAATTGATACTAGTTTGTATAAGGAAGAGCTGACTCGTATTCCGGTATATGGGTTAAATTACATGATGTACCTATTCATGTGTTTGAAGAGGATGGTATTAGCTTAATTGCTTCATTTATTGGCAAACCTATTATGCTTGATTCGTATACGAGCTCTATGTGTAAGGATTCTTGGGGTAGGAGTAGTTTTGTTCGCTGCTTAATTGAGGTTAGTTCAGAGGCTGAACTTCTAGAGGTTGTTACTATTGGTGTCCCCTCTCTTATAGGGGATGGTTTTACTAAAGATACTATCCGAGTTGAGTATGAATGTAGGCCTCCCAGGTGTACATTATGCAAGATTTTTGGCCATATCCATGATCACTGCCCTAATAAAGTGGTCAATCATCCTGTTGCTACTACTTCAAATGTTGTTAATCCTTCTACTGTGCCTGCCAATGATGGTTTCCAAAAGGTGAGTCATAAGAAGAACAAAGGTAAAGCCCAGTCTACTAAAGGTAGTCATTTTGCTAGTACTTCTGTCAAACAGAATTTTAGGTATGGGCCAAAGAAAGCTACTAGTGAACCAATGAATGGAGCTACTACTCGGGTTAATGTGCATACAACGTCGTCTAAGTTGAAGTCTACTGGTACTACTTCTAAGGAAGGTATTGTTACTACATCTAATTCTTATGCTGCATTGGTGAACGATGATGAAGAAGATGGAGAACACGTCACACATGTGAATGAAGATTTGGCTAATCCAAATATAGGTGGAAGTTCATCTTTCACGGTAGCTTCTTTTTAGCATGTTTATGTTATTTCTTGAGTTGTAAGTACTTATGGCATGTCATAAGCACTAGTTATTTTAAAGCTGTTTAGCTGTCTACCTTGTTATGTAAGCTTTATCGCCTATGTAACGGGCTGAGATATGGGATTTCACCCATATTGTTTGTAATTTAAACGTTTTTGGTTTAATATATTTACCAGGGTGCAGGATTACTCCTTTTTACCCAAAAAAAGAGAGTATTAAACTAATTCTTTGTGATTGAGAATACAAAATCTTGTATTGCAAAATAACTAAAAATATTGTTTCCTTGAGCCTATGCAGGTATTAGATCAAAATGAGGTATTGTGATGAAGCTATGAAGGTGCATAGACTTCAGATAACATAAAGAAATGAGCATCTACCGCCATTACAAAACAACTATCTGCCCCACCACATGGACCATAACGACAACTTTGTATACCGAAAAAACCCCATTCTATATTCACCCATTGTAGAACACATGACGAGTCCAGATTCATTGCACTTACCGTCTCGTCATGGACCTCCTCCATTGCTCGTTATTGCCGAACAGGCCGTTTAGACCAAGCTGCTGCTGAGTTCACTCATATGAGAGTTTCTGGAGCCGAACCGAATCAGATTACGGTTGTCTCTCTTTTCTCCAGCTGTGCTGATTTTCCAGTGCACGCTCTTTCTTTTGGAGCTGGTCTTGTATGTAAACTTGGTTATGATACAGATAATGTGAGAGCGGTTCGTGTGTTTGATGGAATGCCTGAGGGAGATGTTATTTCGTATACATCGTTAATTGATGAGTTTGTAAAGAAAGGTCATTACAAACATGCGTTGGAGTAGTTTCAAGAAATGCAAGCCTCCGGGGTTCAACCTGATTTTGTTACCGTTGTTTCTACACTCTATGCGTGTACAAATTAAGGAGCACTTGGATTAGGTTCATGGCTTCATCAAATTGTTTTAGAGGGAGAGGTAATGTCTAAACGCAATCTCGTTTCTTGGAATTCAATTATCGTGGGCTTTACTTTAAATGGAAATCCGCAAGAGAGTCTCAAGTACTTCTATTGGATGCCAAAAGACGGGTTGAAGCCAGATGGAGTGACTTTTACAGGTGCTCTTACTGTGTGTAGTCATGATGGGTTGGTTGACGAAGGTTTGAAACTCTTTGACATGATGATTAAACATTATTGAATATCTCTGAGAATAGAGCATTATAGATGTTTAGTAGATCTTTATAGTTGTGTGAGCTTGTTAGAAGAAGCATTGAATGTTATAGAGAGTATGCCGATGAAGCCAAAGGAAGTTGTATTGGGATCTGTTTTAGGAGCATGCAGAGAGGCTGGTGATACTGTTAAAAGTTACGTATAAAAATTAATATGTAAATGACTAGTATCGAACCCGAGACCTCGGGATTGCACACATTACAAATGAGTATTAAGGAATAATAATTAATATATTTATTTATATTTATTATTATTACACGAGGACTAACGACTGTTAGTACTTAACGGAAAAGGGACTAACGACTGTTAGACAAAAGAAGAAAAAAGGGTGTTTATGTAATTTGGCAACCAAGGAAGGATCTAGAACCCCCCTCATTGGGTTGGGTCAGCCGAACACACCAAAAGGGGGCACCCTTGCCCTAGCTTGTTCCCAAAGCTACCTAAACACTATAAATACAAATCTTAAGGTCATTTGTTTTCACCTTTTGTGCACACAATTATCCCTAAGATTTTCTCTCTTCTTTATTGCTTCCAAAACCGGTCGACAACACCCTCTAGGGTTTGTGGTTAGATTTTTGTTAATAAAAAATCATTCATTCGTGTTTTACTTGCATAACCTTAATACGGTTTTATTTGTGTGTACAAGAACGAGGTAACAACTCACTATAGTTGTTATCAAAAGATCAATAAACAAAACGGTAAGGGGTTTATGATTGATCTAGTTTTACACAAGTTCAAGATTTATTGAAGTGCATACGGTACGTTCCTGTTTTTGTTTTAGTTAATCTTTATGTGTTATATTTGATCCTAGCTTCCGCAATACGTGTACTTTGATTGTTAAATTCTAACAGTGGTATCACGAGCCATGTATAACATGTAATTGATTAATAAAACATAATAAAAATCGGATCTTTAATTGTTTTAGATACATGTTTGATATAGGGTTTTTTCTTTTTATTTTTTATTTATAAAAATTCAAAACTCTAACCCTAATTTTTTTGGGGGGCGGGGTCGATTTTCCATGAAACCCTAATTAGGGTTTGTGGTTTTAATTGATTAACTTGTAATCCATTAGAAACCCTAGGTCATTAACCGGTTATTTGAACGTACTTGTGACCTATGTGGATAATTGTTATGCTTAGATCCGTGACGAAACATGCATGTTAGTCATGGATCATTGATTTTTTTTTATGTTTTTGTCACATGATTAGATAGATCTAATATTGGGGAAGACCTCAATAAAATTATTAAAATCAATTTATGTGCAATGTGGTATGTGATTGACTTTGGCCTACGCAATTGACTTGTCAATGTATGTGGCTCTACTTCCATTAAGAAGGGAAGGCCTTAGTTGATTATATGCATATTAAAAACCTAGAATTGATTTTCTTAGGATCTTTTCTAATCAAGATTGCATGTGGCTATGTGTTTCACCTTCATAATTGTTATGATTATTAGTTATTTTGATTTGTCTTTCATTACTTGTTTTATTGTTTAATTTGTTTGACATGATTGTAAGCAATAAAAGGGTAATTTTCATAAAGAAAATAAATTGGACTAATAATGGTGAAACTTTAAGTGATAAAGATTGAATCTTGCGGTGTCTTATGTGCTAACTAGTGGTTCGCTTCGCACGGTAATTGGCTCCCAGGCGAGACTAGCAAAATTCATACTTTGTTACATGTTTTAAGATTTAATCCAAAAACATTGGCATGATTGATGTTTTGTACAACATGTTTTTAAAAGTAACTCCTTTAAGACAAATTCATAGTCGTGATAAGAAGGCTTAGAAAGAGCCTTAGAGTCTGCCTTGGTCATCACACTTACGAATATGCCTTAAACAATTTTCATTTAACTTCATTCTTGTACAATATCATCTTAAGGTAATTTACCTCAAGTAAAACTTTTTGTATTAATCTTAAGAATTGGTAATAAAAAGGTTTTGAAATTTATGTTATAAAGATGAGTGCATGCATCTTTATACATGTTTTGATTGTCACATCAAAATTAAATACCCTAAAAATTTAAGTTACATGCCATTTACCTATAAGAAACACTTGAAGTTATAATTTAGTAAACGTGAGACCTAGGCTAAATTTTAATAACAAGGTAAAATTCTGTTAATGCGTGAGACCATAGATAGTAATTTTACATATTTCTAAGGTAGACGACTTAATTAAGTTGTGCGTGAGACCTAGAACTTAAGGCATGTGATGGGATGAAACATGCTTGCATAGCAAATTGATGAATCAATTTGATGTAAATCCCAAAATGATCTAGGAATTGGAAATTTTATTTGTCAATTATTGTTCGACAGATTACCATCTTTTGTACTTTCACCACTAGCAGATCAACTGATGTGGTGAAACTATATAAAGTTGGATCCTAGATCTTCAAGAAAATTAGTTGGTTATATGAATATAGCCTTGGGTATTATATTTTCTTGAAGATATTTATTATCGAAAATACTAATGTTTGAACTTTTATCTGTAGATATGGCTCAACCCGATAACCCAACTATGATTTCTGCTTTCAAGAGTCATCTTGAAAGGGAAAAACTAACTGGAAAGAATTTCAATGATTGGTACCGATCGCTCAGGATTGTCTTGAAGGCGACCGGAAAACTCGATTATGTGAAAACTGCTTGCCCAGAGGAGCCTGCCGCTACTGAACCAGAAACAGTTAAAGAGGCTTGGAGACTTGAGCATGCTAAATACAATGAGGTTGCTTATTTAATGCTCACTAGTATGAATGCTCAATTGAAAAGCAAGTTCGAGTACTACTTTCTTAAAGATATGCTCGATGAACTTCAAAAGTCTTATGAAAAGTCTCCTGCAGTTGAATTGTATGAGTCTCTTGACAAACTACACAGATGCAAGCATGGTGATGGTAAACCAGTTGAAGATTATGTGAATGAGATGAGAGAACACTTTGATCAACTTCACAGAATTGGATTTGGTTACCCCGAGAATGTACAAGTGCACTTGATCAACAGGTCCCTTAACAAGGACTTTGCTGGTTTTGTGCAGAACTTCAACATGCATTGCTCGGGGAAGACAGTCTTAGAATTACTCGCATTGCTGGTTGATTATGAGAAAGGTCTACCAGCCACGGGCAAGTCTCCTACCCCGCAAGTGTTGGCGATTCGTGGGTGGAGAATCCAAAAGAAATCGCATGTGAACAAAGGCAAAAGGAAGGGTGGAAAAGGCAAGCAGGTCATGGCCTATCAACCACAGCCCAAGATGAAGCAGCATTAGCCTAAGCAGAACAAGGTGAATCCTCCAAACAAGAAGGATCAGGCTTGTCACTACTGTCATGAAAAGGGCCATTGGATGCGCAATTGTCCGCTCTACATTCATGACTTGCGACAGAAGAAGCAGAAAAATAAGGCTGGTAACCCCAGTACTTCATGTGCGTTCTTTATGATTGAATTATTCACTCTTACTCCTAAATTGAATTCATGGGTATATGATACGGGATGTGGCATTCATATTTGCAATTCCTTGCAGGGGTTCAGAGTTGAGAGAAAGCTGGCCTATGGAGAACAATTCTTGCACGTGGGTAACGGAGCACATGCGGGAGTTAAAGCTATAAGCGTATTTAATTTAGTGTTGCCTTCGGGCCTTGAACTATCTTTAAATAATTGTCATTATGTACCGTCAATTGTTAGAGGTGTTATTTCATTTTCATGTTTGTTGAACCTTGGTTTTGATCATACTGTTTCTAGCAATGGAATTTCGGTTTCTTTAAATGGTGTTTTTTTTTTTTTTTTTTTTTTTTTTTTTTTTTTTTTTAATGCTATTGCTGTGAATGGTATTTTTGAGATTGATATGAATGATAATGATAATGCTTTTGTTAAAAATAATTCAATGTATAGCATCAATCATAAGAGACTAAAGAAAGGTCTGGATTCATCTTATCTTTGGCATTGTTGACTTGCTCACATTGGCAAGGCTCGCATGGAAAAGCTGCAACATGATGGGCTTTTAGAAAAGATCAATGATGAATCATTCGATAAGTGTGAATCTTGTATTGCTGGGAAGATGATAAAGAAACCCTTTAGGAATAGGATTGAAAGTGCTTCTGATCTACTTGGTCTAATTCACACAGATGTGTGTGGACCACTTAGACATGTGTCAAGGAGAGGTGCTAGCTACTTCTTAACATTTAAGGATGATTATAGCCGTTATGGTTATGTTTATTTACTTAAACATAAGCATGAGGTATTTGAAACATTCAAAATGTTTAAAGCAGAAGTAGAGTTGCAACTTGGAAAGAAGATTAAAGCTCTTCGATCCGATAGAGGTGGTGAATACCTGAGTCAAGAGTTTATAGATTACTTAGCTAAGGAGGGAATTGTCCAGCACCTTACTTCTCCATATACTCTACAATAAAATGGTGTATCTGAGAGAAGGAATCGTACATTGCAAGATATGATATGATCTATGTTTAATCTAACAACTCTTCCTTTTTCATTTTGGGATTATGCCTTAGAATCTGCGGTTCGAATTCTAAATATGGTTCCAACAAAGAAGGTGGATAAGACACCATATGAGTTGTGGATTGGAAAAGCTCCTAACTTGTTTTATCTAAAGGTCTGGGGTTGTGAGGCGTATGTTAAACGTGACTTAGAAGATAAACTCCAACAAAGATCTGTAAAGTGCATCTTCGTAGGATACCAAAAGGAAACTTGTTGTCCCAATTCACACGGATCTTTAATCAACGATATACCAAAACAATGAAATAATCTCTATTTCTATAAAAATGTCATCATTGTAATCGATTACATATTCTAATCTATAAATAAGATATGAAAAGGTACAAATGAAAGGGTGTGTCGGTTCGTTTAATTCCAACAGTTGTGTCCCTTAGTTTTGTAACCGTTTGTAACTGCTGTTTGGCAGTTATTTGTTGCTGCATTGACTTTTCCATGTTGACTTTGACTTTCGGGTTTGACCTTTAATATGGGCAGATTGGGATTAACCCAATATTCTCCCCTTAATCACAATCGCTGCGACGTAGATCTTTAAGTCTTTTGTAGTCGTCTCCATTTTGCTTCCTTTAATATTCACTGCAACATCGATCGAATTTTGGAATCTCCTGCACTCCCTGCTATCTTTGCGATGTTTGCACTCTCTGCGGTTTCTGCACTCTCTGCGATTTCTGGACTCTCTGCTGTTTATGCACTCTCTGCGGTTTATGCACTCTCTGCGGTTTCTGCACTCTCTGCGGTTTCTGCAATCTCTATTGTTTCTGTTGACTCAATTGTTTCCCATAATCCATTTTCTTCTAAACGAATTTGCATTCGAATTTCCCATAATGAGTAATTCGCGGGTTTTAACATCGGGTATTGGAATTGAGGGGTAGTATTATGTGTACTAACCTCCTTCTTTCCATCGTCTCCACCTTTAGTCATTTCTTAATGATAATGACTCGATAATCTCCTAAAATTCTAACACTGGATGTGTTAAAAGAAATATAGTGCGCTTCTAATGTTTTGTGTCTAAAGTGACAATCAAAACCTATGGGACTAGTTTTAATCCAAAAACTATCCTCGGAGATTATAAATTCAAAGTGAAATAAACCTAAGGTTAATTACCCCTTAAAAGTTATTCCTAGTTATAATAAACAGCATAAAAACACTAGGTTATTATAAACAAAATATGACAAGATACTTAAGGGTATAATGTAGTAACTTATCAAAAAAAATAAACTATACTAATAATAAGTATAAGTTTAAAATAAAAGGGAGGATATGAAAATTTTCGAAACCTGGGGTTATTATAACCGAAGCCCTAAGTTGTGGTTTCTTGTTTGCCCTAGCGCTTATATGCGCCTCTTTTTTTCCTTTTCTCTGTATCTCCTTCCAGAGATAACCTTGTATCTCTCTTTTGATGAGACCCCGATAACTGCTTCTTGTTTCTCCTGATGGTTGACCGCCGATTATTGGCTTTGGTTAACCAATCTCTTCTCCACGTTTGGTGTTCTTTTCTCGAACTCCTGTGATCCCTATGATGCGAAAGGTTTTTCGTTCACTGGTGGGAATCCTTTTGCCGTGTATCGTTTTTGAATCAAGTGGTGATTCAAAACAAATTAACGGTGCTTGGTTTGATTCTTCAGAAACAGGTGTGTTCGTTCCTTTGATGTTTCTGATTTGTGCCCCTTGATGATGACTTATGTTATCTTCTCGATGTTTGGTTCTTTTTTTCTGAATCGGTTTAGTGTTTTTGTTTGAAGAAAAACAAAAAACTTGTTCTCGAGTTCTAGGAATTTCCTTTCTTCGATTCAGGGCAAAATAGAACACTTGGTATATGATGATGTTGGCTCTGATGCCAATTGTTGGCCTAATTCACACGGATCTTTAATCAACGATATACCAAAACAATGAAATAATCTCTATTTCTATAAAAATCTCATCATTGTAATCGATTACATATTCTAATCTATAAATAAGATATGAAAAGGTACAAATGAAAGGGTGTGTCGGTTCGTTTAATTCCAACAGTTGTGTCCCTTAGTTTTGTAACCGTTTGTAACTGCTATTTGGCAGTTATTTGTTGTTGTGTTGACTTTTCCATGTTGACTTTGACTTTCGGGTTTGACCTTTAATATGGGCAGATTAGGATTAACCCAATAAAACCATGGGTTACTACTTTTATTACCCACCTAAAAACAAAGTTTTTGTTGCTAGGTATGGAGACTTCTTGGAAAAGGAGCTCATATCTCAAGAATTCAGTGGGAGAGTATATGATCTGGAAGATGATCATGAAGATGTAGCACCTTCTGAAAACACTAGCCAACTTCCTGTGGAACCTGAAAGTTTAGGTCCTCCACCTGAAGTTGAAGTGGTTCCCATCGCAGATCTGTAAGAACTGTGAAAGCTCCCGAACGTCTATGTCTTAACGTAGAGTGTGAGGAGACTATACTAGGGGATCTTAATGAACCTACTAGTTATAGGGCTGCCATGAATTGTCTTGAAAAGGAAAAATGGCAAGTTGCTATGAATGAGGAAATGCAATCCATGAGAGATAATGAAGTATGGATTGAAGTAGACCTTCCTCCTAGTGCCAAGGTAGTTGAGAGTAAATGGCTCTACAAGAAAAAGACTGATATGGATGGCATTGTACACACCTATAAAGCCCGTTTGGTAGCTAAAGGCTATACTCAAACATTTGGTGTTGACTATGAGGAGACCTTTTCTCCTATAGCTGACATTAGGGCTATTAGGATTCTTATAGCCATAGCTGCTTACTATGACTATGAGATTTGGTAGATGGATGTCAAAACTGCCTTTTTAAATGGTCGCCTAGATGAAGACATCTATATGGCGCAGCCTGAGGGGTTTGTGATCAGAAGTCCTGTGGTCCTCTTGTTTGCATATCATGCAAAACAGGATTCTGTAGCAATTATCAGTGGTGTGGTTTGTATAATTGCATAGTTCACATCTCACTGGTTTGGATGAGGATTTTGGTTTGGAGGAACTTGAGGAAGTTGGTGGTTGTTGTTTAGTTTCTTAACCAGAGGGTTTTTCAGTGGACTCAATTTTTTCACTCAACTTCCAAACAAGTTCAGCTAATTGATCATATTTTAAATCAGTACTGTCAAGTTTCACTCCAATGGAGACTGAAGGTGAGTGGGTTTCAGTGGGTACAGAGGTAGGACTCTTCAGTATAGTTCACCCTAAACCTGATTTCTCCTTGGGAGAATGTGGTTGATAGACAGATGGGGTAAGATCTGAACTGGGTGTAGCTCCCTGAAGTTGTTTCAGTGGAGGGAGTGGTGATTGGGAATCTGACTCAGACTCAGTGATGGACTCAGTGTGATTGAGTTCATCAGTGACTCCTAGCATTTCCTTAATGGCCTGACTTTCAGGCACCAAAATCCTTCCAGTGTTTAAATTTGCCATTTTACTATCAGGATTGACTCTTTCACTCCAATCACTGGGTTTTGGATCTAGTTCCTTGCTAGAGAGTATGACAGCTGATAGAAAGGCTGTTACATGGTTATTCTCCCCTAAGACTTCAGTGAGTTGGTTTTCTCCCAGTGCAACCTTTTTGGTACTGGGTGTGAGACTCACTGAGTCAAAGAGTTTGAGGTTCTTTTGAGTCCAGCTAAATATAACAGCCTTTTCTTTCTTAAGTTCAGAATTTTGAATTTGAAGTGTGATGTTTTCAAGTTTGGCTTGTTTTAAAGCAAGAAGTTCATCTCTACACTGATTTAACTCAAAACTCAATTTGTTATATTTTGAAAACAAATTCAATCTCTGCTCTTCAACATACTTAAGATCAACATTAATATAATCTAAGTAAGATTTCCAATCAGAATCATCATCCATAGAAAGTAAGATGTTTACCTTTCTCATGGTGATGCTCACCCACTCTCCATTCCTTGCATGGTTCTTTCCCACAGCCAAATTGTTGTCTTCTAAGAGCGCCATCAGGGCACTGACATGAACTTCTTCATCCTCAGAGGACACTTCTTCCTCGTCCCAACCAAAGGTTTCAACTACAAGTCCATTGTTTTTTTTATGAGAAGGTTTAGGAACTTGTGGTGACTGAGAGACAGAGGGAGCTGACTCAAGAAGAGCAAGTTTGGCCTTGGCCTTTCTGTATTTGGCTTCAAAATCTTTTTGAGGAAAATTTTCAGACTTGTTTTCAAAAGACTGACTAGATTGAAGCATTTTTTGCTGGAACTTGCTGGTTCCTGAGAAAGAGTTGTTTCCTGAGAATTTATAAGAGGGTTTTGAGGTTGTTGTAGAGAAACAGTCTTTTTGCAAAATGACCTTTTTTACCACAGTTGAAACATTCAGTGTTGTCATTTGCTTTTGCATTTGAATTTTTTTTCTTTTAATAAACCTTTTTGAGTTTGCAAGAAGTGCCCTTTCATGAAATTCAATTTGTAAATCATTTAGGTACTCCTCACTGGTTCTTTCATCAGATCCATCTTGAAAATCCTACACAACACCATTGGAATAGAAAGCAATGGATATGGGTGAGGAGGTCGGGGCCTTTTTAGTCTCATGAGCCTTTTTGGAGTCAGGGTATCTCCTTGAGATCAGGTTGTCCTCGTAGAGAAACTTTCCATAGATCTTAGGAAGCTCAAGATTTTGAAGGTGATTTGCATTTCTTAGACCCTGAGAGAAGTTTAACCACTTCTCAAAGAGACAGTTGACAAAGCCAACATTATAGTTGACAAAGCCAACATTGATTTCATGCTTAGAAAGGTTGACACCATCATTGGTCAGTTCATTGAGAAGGGTCTTATACCGGGTGTAGGTCTCTGAGAGACTTTCAGAGTCTTTGTCCCTGAAAGTATTGTACTCAAGTTTCAGGTCCATGATCCTATTTTCCTTGGTATCTGAGGGACCTTCATAGCTGTGAACCAAGTCAGTCCATGTCTACTTTGCAGTAGGATAATTGATGACTGATTGCATTACATCGTCAGGAAGACAAGATATAATGATGCTTTTCAGGCGTTGGTATTGGTTGACCACCCTTCTCTCATCTGGGGTCCACTAGGCTTCAGGTTTGATTAAACCTTAGGCAGTTTTAAGGACATATGGACCATCATTAATAAGCTTAATGTAATATGGTTCCATCCCAGTCAAGTAGCAAAGCATGCGCTTTTTCCACTTGTTAAATTTACCAACTTCAAGTCTAGGGGCAATACCAGTATAACTTCCACCCTTTTTATCGACAAGTTGGGGCACATCAATGTCAGCCATGGTAGGATCTTGATTTTAAAAACTTTGAGCACTCTATAGTTTGAAAAGTTTTACAAATCAGAGGCTCTGATACCACTTGTTGGTCCCTTTTACTAGGTTGGTGTTAACTATGGAGTTAAACTAACCAAGTTCCATGGCACGAACAAAGATATAAATGAATAACAATAAGTAAAAAATGTAAAGATTAGAGATAAGATATTTTTCAACATTTAATTCTTATTAGAAGTTAATCAAAGAATTATACCCAAGTGTTTGCGGAATAACACTTGGGATTGAAACGACAAGTATGGTATGACTCCTCACTAAACTCAAACTAAGTTTGAATGACAACTAAAGGTCCTACTGAGCTATCTCAAGGACTGTGTTGTTCTTTGGAGGAGTAAAAGTAGTTTGTGAATGTCTAAGCATTAATTGCACAAACTTGTAAATATTTACTCCTCACTTATGTTTCCTATTTATACACAAGTATTTTCAACAGTAATGATAACGACAAAAGATGACCTAAGCCAGTGAAGACAAAATACCTACGTATTTTGTCTCTGTTACATTGGGCTATTTTGGGTATAAGACAATACGCCTTTCTTAGAGACAGCGATGACACCATCCTGACTTTATGCCTTTCAGAGAAAGTTTGACTTCAGGTTGATAAGGACACCCACTAATCCTTTCAAACATTTCCTGTTTTGTCCCGCCCATTCTTCAGTCTTCAGGTCTTCACTCTTCAGACTTCAATCAATACTTCTTTAGTTGTTGAGGAGTCCTGGGGGTTCAGTGAGTTATTGTCATCCTCACTAAACCCATCACCTTCTTCTTGGCTTAGGTGTCACTCACTGAGTTCCGCCTCACTCAATGGAGAGACTTTCTTCTTAGACTCGTCCTAAGCATCTTGAAGGTGACTCACTGACCAACTGTTCACTCAGTGACTTGATTGTGCTTAATGTTTTCCAACACTTAGGTTAATTTGTGTTCAAATCCAAGTTTGACGAGACTTGGGTACTGAGTGAACCCAACAATATCCAATAAACTGTGCACAAGCTGTTAGTAACCACCTTTCACTTCCATTCTTCACAAGCAATTCATCAAACACTACAACTTCATTACCAGTCTCAGACAATACAGTTGGAATGAACATGAGTTCCTTAGGAAATTCATTATTCTTCACAAAATTTGCACAAGAGGTACTATCACTAATCTTATCACCATTATTAATACTACTATTCACCTTATCAGTAACAGTTTCCTTATTAACATGCTCAGTAATATCAACAGTTTTCTTATTAGTAACAGTATTCTCAGTCTTATTATTAATAGTACTAGCAATATCAATATTCTCCACATCAGTAGGCATAGAAATACTTACAGATGATGCCTCTTCTTCATTAGGATCCTTCTCAGTATCCCTAATTACATTTCCCCCTTATCCTTACCAGTCTCTACATCAGATACAGGTCCTCCCAAATTCTTATCACTTTCCTGACGTTTCTGACTTAGACCTACCACCACATGATCTTGATATCTTGTTGGGGCTTTAGTCTATCTTTGAGATCGTTTCTTATTCGACATACTGAAAAAAAAAAAAAAAAAACTTACAAATACAAGTAACCTAACCACTAGTAATTGTGGATTCAATCATTTTATAATTTGGCGCCAAATAGTCAACTATTCAATTACTTGGTTAAAATTGGGGAAAAGTATATCCGTATGTGTAGAATGAAAAACTAAATCAAATGATCGGATTAGATTTAGAAATTATGTATTGATTGGGGCTAGATCTAAGAAAAACGAAGAAATTAATGGAGGAAATGGGCGGGAGATTAGTTAGAGGAGAGAGAAAAGAGAGATAATTCATTTTGCATTTTTGTTAATTTATAAAGGCTAAGAGTTGAAAAAAGTGTCCAAATGAAGTTTTCAAACAATGAAATCAAGAAACGTGTTAAAAAATTAAAAGCCTTGAACATGCTTTAGGCCACTGTAAGCCTTGGGACGGCCATGTAGATAGTATACAAATTACCAAATGGCTTATAGCCTAGCGGTACATATGTGGCTGCATGCTTATATGCCGTGAGATCTCTTCAATAAAGTAGTTGTTGGTTCAATATTCTCGTATGAATATTTGCATGCGTGAGATATTTGTAGTATAATATAGTGTGAGTTACGTTTTTCTAAAAGATTAAAGAAAAGATAGTTTACAAACTCGCATAGGAAGCTAACCTGGTTTGTGCTTTAGAGAGAAATAGACCCCAAGTTCTGAAACAATTTTTCGACTTTCTCAGACTACAAAGAAACAATATAGATTGTACAACTTCTTGATAGTCGGTGAAAAAGTTTAGCGCTTGAAATATAATAACCACAAATTTTAGGAATAATTGTCAATAACGTTTATTTCACTGTTGCGATTACAAAATTTTGGCACAGGAATAATTGAGTAAACGTGATCTTGTATTCACATTTTTATGATAGAGAGTTGCAAACTAATTCAACACATAAAACCAGGGGCGGAGCCAGAACTTTTTTGTCAAGGGGGGCAAAATATGATTAATTTTTAGAAACTATACTAAAAATTGGTCCGTTGGGGAGGGGGGGAGGGGCAAATTACAAAAATAGCCAAAAATTTTTGAAAATTTACAATACAATTTTTTTCGCCCGGGGGTCACGTGACCCCCCGGACCCCCCTTTATCTCCACCCCTGCATAAAACCTAGAATTCACAAGATTTCTATTTCCAAATGTAGGAATGTATCCACAAAAGTATGTACATTTTTCTTAGTTGTGGCGAGAAGAGTATATATTACTTCAGATATCCATGTCGTTTTGCAAACGACTCTTGTTAGAGTGTATATTGGCTCCACAATGCATGTATCATTAATTGTTTCACAATCTGTCTATAGTCATGAATATGTCCAAATTACATTTCACTCAAAAAAAATTCATGAAATGTATGGACCTAATGTAGTGTTTGAACGTGTGAGTGAGGGAAAAGAAATATGCCAAAGATGATTTTTCTTATTAATTAAAGAGGATATATCCAAGCAGCTAATGAAGTGTATAAGGTGGTTGGCAATCATACATCTGAAAAAACCTTATACCTCCCAACTCACCAATAATATAATTCCACCTCATTCATACTTTTTTCATACCTCTCAACCATTTTTTAGTTGCAACTATAATTTCATACCTCAACTAATTTTATTTTTTTATTTTTTCATACCTCACAACTAAAGTTCAATATGTCATATCACGTGGAAGTAGCAAAAACATTAACAACAAAAACTCTATACTGCACCCTCAGCTCATTACACACACACAAACAAGAAGGAGATTTTGTCTTGTATAATAATACACCCAATTCCCTATACATCTTGCAAGTCAAATATCTCACTTTCATCATCTCCACATATCTACCACAATATTCAGCCCATAACCACCACCCTAGCCGTAACGCCGTGTTCTTTAAAGCCACGTTACTGGAGTTCCATACAGCACCACAAAGAACCCGAAAAGCTAAAGAAGGCGATTTGTCGTATGATGAAGATAAAAGATTTGTTCACACAGGTCCAAACCCTCTTCACAACGGTAAAAAAAAATTAATGCTCCAACGTTCCTCTTCTTCCAAACCGTTGAATCATGAAATGCTGCCCAGGCAAACCGCTCACCCATACCGCCTAGGTGGCGGCGGTGTTCACCGCCGGTATGGGCCATACCGATGCCCATACCGCTGCCATTGCCACCACTCTAATCTTTAAAGTAGATTATTTTTAATGATATCAAGCTTTTCTCTCTTTAATTGGCCCTGGGGTAGCTTTAGGAAGTGTATCTTAAATTAGATCGATTGGCTTGATGATCTATAAAAAGCTCTATGTAACTAATCTCCTTCTATCAGCCTCCTAGTAACTTATTAAGTGGCCAGTTTCTAATTTTATTTACGATCACTCTGTAAAAAAATTGTATATTCACACAAAAGCAGGTAAGCTAATAAGCTGCAGAGCAGCTAGCTAGCTGATATTATATTTACCGGGTCGTTGACCTTTTACCCAAAAAAGCTAGCTAGCTGATAATATATCTCCTATATTAGTACATTTATAGGTAGAAACAAGGTATCAGAAAAATTGTCACAAGCAAACTAAATATGGTTGATGGTGGAGTTGGAAATGGAGGCCGTTCATTGTTATTCACCTACTCGATATTGCTAAAATACTTAACTAGTTCCTCTGTACCAAATTTGTAAGTCAATAGCTGCTAATTTAATTAGTAAGTAGCAATGACTGAAATCGTTGAGCAACTTTGTATTTGGTTAACAATGTACTTCCGTTGGTCATACAACTTGATGCAGCGTAACTGAATTTAGCAATGACCTGTATTACACTATATGGAAAGGGTACGTTTGTGGTTAATTGTCCTAGTAATTACCACCATGTATGGAACATGAGGAGAAAACTGTCATTGATAAATTCCATATAATGTCATTGCTTTGTGGTTAATTGTTCATGCAACTTCTGGTCTTTTTTCATATATGGAAAGTGTACACTTTGTGGTTAATTGTCCTAGCAATGACCTGTTTTACACTATATCAACAAACGAAAATTCCAAATTTTCTCCTCATGTTTCATTGCGGAAATACTTTGGAAAAAGATCGCTTTGTGGTGTTGGACTAGTGACTTCCTCGTTAACAACACGAAGGAAAAAAGTATCCATTATATTACTGATAAGATGCTTATGGATAAACCATGAACATTCTTTGAGTGGTTAATGTAGCTCTTTTTGGGAACTTTGGTAGTTTCGCAATGAAACCGTTTTCCAAGAAAAGCGGCCAAACAAAGACTTACTCCTCGCTACAGGTCATTAATCGGCCATGACCTACAAGTAGTTGCTTAGTCTTATTGACTGTTCGACAAAACCTTGGAACCTATCTAGTTATTAAACAATTGAGGGGTGTTTCTAAAAACTACATGATTATTTTAACAATAACGTATGTGTTATTATTGCTATGAAACCAGATATTTCCATTTTCCGTTGCAATAAAAAGGATTTGGCGATGAATGTTTGGTCGTTCCTAATGCTATCTTTATAAGTCAAATCACACATCAAATAGCCTTTTGGTCTAGCAGCATATAGGTGACCCATCAACCAAGAGGCTGTGGATTGAAATATAAGCTGATCATATGTGAGACAATATGTGTGACCTGTTAGGTGGTGTAGGTGGTTGTGAATATTTTTCTTTAGAAAAAGAAATTAAGTCAAAGCACCTGCACCCTTTGGTTTTCTTTTACTCAACCTTTTTGTTACATCTTATGGATCTTAAACTTTTTTCAAATTACTAGTTGCGGAGGTTGTTAAAAATAAAAACATGTATCATTGAACTCAACCAACCACCATTTAGTTCAAGTTATTCAAGAACAATACAAGAAAAGAAGATATAGAATGTCCTCAAACGAGTGTATTCTCAAACAAAGAAACTCACAACACAAAACCTCACAGTCAGAAAAAGTAAACAGGTGGATCAAAATAGTTGATCAACCAAATGATTATAACAGAAAACTAAGAGAGAAATATTGAAGGGATATGGTCGTACAATAGCAACATACTTTTTCAAATGTTCCAATTTAGTACGCATACTATTTTTTGTCCCACTTAATGTAACGAACTTTCATTTTTTGTTCCATTCTACCCAAAAGTTACCGGTTACCGGGAAAAAAGTTTGAAAACCGGGAAAAATGCCTACGTGACATATTTAATACTTGAGTAAATAGCAACGTACTTTTTTAAATGTACCGATCTAGTACGCGTACTATTTTCATCCGTTTTTATAAGTTTTTGTTCATTTTTATATGTTTTCATCCGTTTTTATACATGTTTTCATCCGTTCTCTTACGTTTTCGTCCGTTTTTGCACGTTTTCCTGTTTTTGCACATTTTTGTCCATTTTTACATGTTGTCATTCATTTTTACACGCTTTTGTCCGTTTTTACATGTCGTCGTTCGTTTTTGCACGTTTTCGTCCGTTTTTGCATGTTGTCATTCGTTTTTGCACGCTTTCGTCCGTATTTACACGTTTTCATCCATTTTTTACATGTTCTTATCTGTTTTTACGTGCTTTCAATCGTTTTCTTATGTTTTAGTCCGTTTTTGCATGTTTTCGTTCATTTTTACACGTTTTTGTCTGTTTATACACGTTTTTGTCTGCTTTTTATTCGCATAAAAACGAATGAAAACGTGCAAAAGCTAGTGAAAACCTGTAACAACGAATGAAAACGTATAAAAATAGACGAAAACATGTAAAATTTAATGTATAAAAGAGATAAAAACGTATAAAAACGGACGAAAACGTGCAAAAACAGACAAAACGTGCAAAAAAAGAAGAAAACATGTAAAACCGAACAAAAATGAGTACAAAATGATGAAAACATGCAAAAACGGATGAAAATGTGTAAAAATGGAAGAAAACGTGCAATAACGGATGAAAACGTGTAAAAACGGACGAAAACATGCAAAAACGGAAGAAAATATGTAAAAACCGGAGAAAACGTGCAAAAACGGGTGAAAAGTGTAAAAACGGGCGAAAACGTGCAAAAACGGATGAAAACGTGTAAACAGACGAAAAAGTGCAAACATAGACAAAAACGTATAAAAACGAACGAAAATGTCCAAACCGGATGAAAACATGCAAAAACGGATGAAAACGTAAAGAAAACCAAATATTTCGTTATTTTCGACACACGTACCATATGAGTAAATTTTAGAAACTATATGGCTATTTAATAGCTTTTACTAGTATATAGTATATAGTGGAAATCCAACGTGGCAGCTTTTGTGGGGAAAAAAGTCTTGCTAGCCGGTTAAACAAGTTTCGTGGGGTAGAATGAAACAAAACTTGAAAGTTCGTAACATTAAGTGGAACAAAAAATAGTACGCGTAGTAGATCGGAATATTTGAAAAAGTACATTGCTATTGTACGGCCAAATCCCAATATTGAAAGAGAAAATTTGAACGTGTGTGTGAAAGAATGAGATGACTGCATGGGTATGCAATCCTAACTTTGATTATATACTCCAATGTTCCTCCCGCATTATCAAAACAAACAAAACAAGTCCTCATCTTCTTAATATAAGTAAGTTTGAAAGATATTATTCTAACAGAAGTTAACAATTTGCTTACATCATCTTCTTTACGACGTCGTACATTCAAATAATTGTCTAATAAGGATCTAACAGCTCAACGCATTAGTTAGTTTACAATCAGGGTGAAAATTTTTATTGACGGATTAATATATCAACTGAATAATGAAATTACACAAACATAACAAAGTTTCTTAAACCGATGGCATTTAAAAGAAGAATAAATAACTTTAAAATTAAAGCACACATTATTAAATACAACTTATATCAACTATCAAGCAGCCAAATTTCCAGAGACGTCAATCCAAAGTCGATCCTCCATTGATAATATGTTTGAAACATGACGCATCGTTGGTCTTTCTTGCGGGTTGGAGTTCAAACATGCCGTTGAAATAATCAAAACCGACTTAACTAGTTTCTCAAGTTGGCATGATGGTGGCTGTATCCGACTATCTCCTACATTGGCTGGCAATAGATAATCAGCAGGCAATGTTGGTAGAGATGTTATGAGTTCTCCAGGATGCTTGCCCATGATGACTTCTAGTACAACAACTCCAAAGCTATACACATCACATTTCTCAGTTGCCACCATTGTATAAGCAAGCTCTACATCGAAATAAACATGAGATAGAAAACATAAAATGTGTTATAACAAATTCATAAAAATCCATAACATAGATAAAACTCAAATAGGAGAAGATCTAGAATAGACATCACATATTCACATATATGAAATAATTTTACCTGGTGCAATATAACCATATGTGCCTGCAATCGCTGTCCAATTGGACGAGTCAAGCTTTAAAAGCTTTGCTGTGCCAAAATCAGAGATATGTGCCTCATAATCAGCATCAAGGAGGATGTTGGCTCCTGAAATATCTCTATGAATTATAGGGGGTGAGCAATCGTGGTGCATATACGCCAACCCATTCGCTATAGCCCTTACAATATTAACCCTTTTCAACCAATCTAATTCCTTTGCTATGATGTCCGCATTTAAGATTGATCTGAGACTTCCCTTTTCAAGGTATTCGTAGATCAAAAACGAGTGACGAGCATGGAAGCAATATCCATAGAGTTTCACGATGTTCCGATGCCTTATGTTTGTTAATGCTCTCACCTCATTAAGGAATCCTGCATGATCAACGTTCTCGGACGCTGCATGAAGCTTCTTAACAGCTACAATATTGTTGGGTTGTAGCTTGGCTTTATACACAACACCGTACCCTCCAGTACCAATACAATATGCATCATCAAAATCATTTGTCGCCTTCACGATTTCATCATGCACTGCGCGTCCATCAAAACTTGATGCTGTGAAAAAATCATCACCTGCTTCGACCAATGGTTCCTCTGGAGAAGTTTTCTTTGGATGTCGATAAGCCATGAAGCAGCACACGAATAAACCAAGTAAAAGTGTGATGAAAAGAGGCAGCATAATTACAAGGATGACCCTGTGATGGTTGGGATTATTTTTTTTAATCCAACTATGACTTTCACAGAATTTCAATCCTGTAAAATTTCCACACAAACCTGGATTGCCTTGCAACATTACTGTGGACGCATTCGAAAAGATAGGATAAGGGGGAACCAAACCTACAAGCTCATTGTATGATAGGTTGATATCGATCCCCCTAGGCAGATATGCAAAACCTTTAGGAATAGAACCAGATAGACTATTGTGAGAAAGATCCATAATTGCCAAACTCACTAAACTTTGAAATGCAGATGGTATCTTATTTGTGAGTAAATTGCAAGATAAATCAAGTTTGGTAAGATGAATTAATCTACCAATCTCCGATGGGATTTTTTCAGTGAGCTTGTTATGACTTAGATTTAGGTAACTGATTTGTGCCCAGTCACTGATGTATCTAGGTATTGGACCAGTTAGTGTATTTTTGGATAGATCGAGTGCAAGGAGACTGTGCAATGATCTAAGCTCTTCAGGTATAACACCTGAAAGTTTGTTATCACTCAAGGACAAATACAACATACCTTTCATCTTTCCAAACTCCTTTGGAATCTCACCAACCAAGTGATTTGAAGTTAGATCAAGCCTCTGTAGTAGTTGATTTTTCCCAAACTCTGGCGGTATGGTACCACTGATGTTGTTGTATCCCATCCCTAAAGCTGTCAAGTTCTTGCATTTACTCCAGTTTAGAGACAACTGCCCATGAAAATTGTTATGACTGACATCAAGGTGATCCAAGCTTGGATAAACCCCAAAGCTATTTGCTATATCTCCATTGAATAGATTCCAATCAAATGTAGCTCTAAACAAGCTTTGACAGTTCTTCAAGCCTATCGGAATAGAGCCACTGAGTTGATTATGGCTTAGAGATAAATTTTGAAGCTTTCCACCCTGGCACAAATCTTCAGGCAATTGGCCAGACAATTGATTGGTGTCCATTTGTAGTTCTAACAAGTCTGGACTCCCCAATCCTTCTGGTATAGGACCAGATAACTTGTTCACACGGAGATACAGATACTGAAGATGTCTAAGGTTTTTCAACGATGAGGGAATTGAACCATTGAGCTTATTTTCGCTCAAAGCCAAATCGGTGAGAGACTGTAAATTCCCTAACTCAATAGGAATGGGCCCAGAGAGTTGATTTTGGTACAAATGAAGGGTATTTAAAGACGTCAAATCACCCAATGACGAAGGAATTAAGCCAGAAAGATTGTTTGAAAAGAGGCTTAAGCTCTCAAGCGAGACCATGCTTCCCATTTCATGCGGGATTGAACCAGTTAATTTGTTATTGAAAAGATGCAAGACCGTTAACATGCTCAGTTTACCAATGGTAGGTGGAATTGGACCTTCAAGAAAATTATTGGTAATATACACTTCTGAAAGATTGCCTAGTTGTCCAAACTCAGGTGGAATTTGACCAGAGAGTTCATTATCGTCAAGAATAAGATAAGCCAACTTTCTCAAGTTGCCTAATGTGGTAGGCAATTCTCCTTGAAGAGAATTGCTATACAAGGCAAGCTCAAAAAGAGAGGTTAGTTGACCAATCTCTCGTGGTATAGAACCATTGAAATAATTTTCATTCAAGTGGAGGGTCTCAAGATTAGCTAACATTCCTATTTCTGGTGGGATTGGACCAGAAAACTGATTCGCTGAAAAATCGAGATAGACAAGTTTGGACAATAGTCCAATTTCTGGTGGGATGGGACCAAAGAAGTTGTTTACACTAAGCTCAAAATGGGTAAGATTGTGTAGAATAGAGAATGGGAACTTGAGAAGTGTACCGTTTAACTCAGACGTCGTGAGGTTTAACTTATAAATGCTCCCATCAGCGTTGCAAATAATGCCGAACCAAGAAGGACACAGAGCAGTTGCACTAAAATTCATTGGACGGGGTGTCCAAGAAGATACGATGTGGGAGTTGTTTGGGATTTGAAGGCTTGCTTTCCATTTTAGAAGAGCAGTTTCTTCCTTCAAAGAAGCAGAAGCAAAGTTTGGTATGAATGAGAGTGCAATGAGTAGTAGAGCTAGAGATAATAGTGAGAAGTTTGAAGAAGACATTATTTGCTTTTGCATGTTGCTTTGAAAAAAACGATACGTGGTGTGTCCAGATATTTATACTCGCATCTTATAGAAAATGTTAGGCAGTGTCATTATTTTCCACAAGGAATGTGTTTTACTTGAGAAATTAACGTGCTCTAGGGGAACAACTTATTAAAACTTAACATTAAGACGACTTATTATTTGTAAAAGTGGTTTACTGTGAAACTATGCACTTGTAACAATATGTCTCGGAATCGAACTTGTTTAGTTACTATTTTTAAAGTATTAAACCATATTAATTTCGAAAAAAGAGTTTGATCTAATATATTATAAGATTTTAATCCATACCTCGATCTATACCATATTTTATAATACAATGCATTTACAATATGAGTCATAAAAAAAAATAAATAAAAAATAAGGACGCGTGATACTGACCATTTATCTTATTTTTTTTACAAATGGCAAAGAATTACGTCATAAAGTGACATGAGTCACTTCTTAGTTAATAATAACATTTATTTTCGAATTGAAATATATTTTTACTTATTTATTTTTTTATAATCTAATTTCATTATATTTTCTAAAATCTTATGCTATTTAATTCAATATTAGTTATGATATATGTTTATAAATTTTTAGTTTTTACATTTTTAGTGGGCCAAGTTTATTTTATTTTGGTTCAAATTATTTACAACTTTAACCTTATTTTAGTTTTTGAGAGAGTGTTTGATAGGTAAGAGAGTGCGAGGGTCTTTGCACATGCGGATATGATGATGTTAATTTTGTAGGGGAAACCCAAACAATGAACACATACATATACATTCGGAGTGCTATAAAACGAATTCACTAAGAAGGTAAGAAATTGCAGAGAGAGTTGGGTTAGCAATTTATTCACAATATTTATAATATAACTGTATTTATTTGTGCCGTTATACACGGATATCCAACTAGTGATAAGAATAACTGATAGCATGAAAATCACAAGTAATTAAAGTCAAGGTCCGGAACGTCAAACATTGTGATGAAGAGTGTGTTTTACTTTAGAAGTCAATGTCTGTTACTCTGTTACCAAATAAATGAGTATACTTGGGGTATTCTTGACTACAATAATTGAACGGTCAATGTATTACACTTTCCAAGTCGAAGGTCTTTCATAAGAATACAAATTCCTTGACCGTGAACGATGGTTTAAAAAAGGGAAAACAAATATTAAAAAATAAAAATAGAAGGGCATTGATGGGATTATTCTCTACAAACCTTAGGCTACTGCGACGATCAAAATCCATTGCAAATATGTTGCATTTAACCAAAGTGTATATATGATTTTCAATGGATTCAGACTATCACAAAAGGCTCCATGTAAATTTTCTTTGCAACGGAATTGCAACAGACCAAAGAAAAAAATGTAACTGTTTTTGTAACAGAAAAATTTTGTTGGAAAATAGGACTATCTGAAAACATTTCATGTCTTCAAACGTCAAATTTTGTAAACATATGATTTGCAACGGATCTTGCAATTGTAACTTTTTGTTATGGATTTGCAACGTATCTAAATGTTTACTACTCCCTCTTTCTCCAAAAAAAAGTCCATCTTACTATTTATGTTTGTCCTAAAATAAATGTCCAGTTTTTATATATGGATAGTAATTATAACTAGTTTTACTACTTTACTCTTCTAATTAAAACTTGCATTAATTACTCATTTTTTATTTTTATATTAACTATGAGGGTAAAAATGATTTTTTTTTTCAATCAAAACTAGCATTAATTACACATATCATAATTTTTATATTTTTTGTTTGTGGACTCTCTTTTTGGGACGGAGGGAGTACATGTTTTGCAAAGTCAAACTTTTTCCGGTCCTTTTTTGATAAATTTAATTGTCTGCAATGGAATTTCCAAAAAAATTATAATTAGCTTATTTTTTTATTTAATTTTAATGTGTTGTTGAAAATTATCGAATAGTTACAACGGATTTACCATGGAAATTAAAAGTTATTTGTTTTGTATTGTTCCATTACATATGGTTTTGTCAATAGTTTCTGAGGTTTGTATGGACCGTAAACGAAAATCAGCATACAATCGACTTTTTTATTAACAAACATCATTTATTAAGTTGAGCCTCTACCCACTGTCGACTTATGGAGAGACATGTATTTCGCTCATCCTCGAGGGAGGATGTTCCTCTTCTGGGGTTTGGGTTGGGGTTGGGGTGTGACCGTGCCCGTTTAGGAAATTTCACTGTTGCAAAGATGGTAGGCCCGGTTCCGCTGGCTATACTAGGTTACTCGCCAACATCAAGCGAGATCACTTCAGGTCGGATGATAGCAAAGATTGTCTACGGGATGCCTTAACCCTGGACGACTGGGTTCTTTTAAGTGATGTGGGGGAAATGTTGAAGATGTTTAACGAATGGCTTTGTGGGAGGTGTATGATGTTGCATGCTCTCAGTAGGGGGTGTCACCATTCCGATGGCATCTCTACTTTTGCTCCAAGTTCGGACGTAGGTGTTGATCGGGTAGTAGGTATCCCAAAGCCATGCAGGCCCTCGGTAGACGTGGCGACCAATCTTTCGAGAGTAATGCCGGTGGATGTTGTCTTGTTAGAGGGTGTCTTATCTTTTCCTATTAAAACGATCAAGAGTATCCCACCCAATTGTCGTTTGGCTTTCACGCAGGTGTTGTCTTCGACATTGCGTAGGGTTGTTGCGGCTCGAGCTTCTATAGATGCGTGGCTCAAGCTTCTCCTTTTACCTCGTTGCACACTTTGGGTTGTTAGACCTTCTTGTCGCCAGGAACGTAGGTCGGGGAATCACAAGTCCTTCCAATCCAGCAGCATCAATCAAGCCCTTGCTTGTTGGAAAGATGGTTCTGGTTTTAGTGAGTTGGTTTTTTCCCTTCTGGATTCACCTAGGGTGGAGTCAAGTTCTGGGAAAGAGGCTTGGGATGAGGATTCAGCTATAAGCTCCAATGTTAGGCAAGGTTGCAGACGGGCATTTCACCGCGGCAGTAAAAGTGTTGTGTTCGTCCGGTGTTGCGCGTCTGAATGACTCCACTTAAAATGCTTTAAAGGATAAACACTCGGACTCCCCCCCCCCCCCCCGGTTTTATCGTTAGACTTGCTCTTCGAGCCTGTGATGCGGGATTACAAAACTCGCAAAAGTTTCACTTCTCAATGGATCTTGAGAAGCTTGCAATCCTCTAGATAGTGTACCCGACCGGTGTAGTATAGTGAGTGGCAAGTACCGGGGGATTGATCGTCCTCTAGGGGAATAGTATCGTTAGGATTGAAAACTACTTGAACTAGATCTAGAGGTGAGGGATGATTCTTTTTGTATTTTTATATTTTTTATGAAAGCAAGTAAAATCTCGGGTTTTAGAAGAGTGGGAGGAATTAGTTGCTAGTCAACTAACCCAAAAGCTATTAATTAACAAAATAAAATAAAATAGGGAAAATTACCAAAATAACCTGTTGCCCTGCGGTCAAGGCATATTTAGCCCTTTTTTGAAAAATTCTCGTTTTAGCCCAGGTTGCCCTAGGCAACTTTCGTATAGCCAACCAAAAGATGACAAGTGTCCTCAAGTTGCCCAAAATACAAAAAAGTTACCCAAAATACAAGTTGCCCCGACGTGGCACTCTGTTGTTGGCTATCCACTAGTTGCCCAGGGCAACCCGGGCTAAAACGAGAATTTTTCAAAAAAGGGCTAAATATGCCTAGACCCAGGGCAACTGGGTTATTTTACCAATTATCCCAATAAAATAACAAGAAAAGTAAATTGCTGAACTTCTAATGATGAGAAAATGTGTTTACTTAGATTTCACTACTCCCTAGTTATTTCCTATTGAATTATTGATTTTTTACGATTGTTTGGATGAATGGATTGCATTCCTTAATACCACTCGTGGGGGTGTGTACAGCCTTCCCCAACCCTATGAGTTTCTATCTCTTCTTATGTCGACACGTTTAGTATCCTAATATAGCCTCATTAATAGTCCCTTATACATTAAATACAATCAATAAAACTGTAGTACACATACAATTACGTTTCTTAAGACGTTCAAGCTAGTTACCGTATAGGAGATTTAGCCAGTTTTTTTAAGCCTAACGCTAGTCAATCAACCAAACAATCAATAACAACTCAACAATCAATAAGCAATAACTAGATTTCATTATATCTAAGCAAACACTAATAAATCTAAGCTAGCATGTTAAAGTAAACAAAAAGATAAACAATCAATAAACAACACATAGACATATCGAATGATTAAAAGGAAGACTTATCTTTAATTGAACATGAAAGAAAAGAGGGCTTGAAAACCGTAAAGTTGCTGTGAAATTCGTCTAGGGTTTGTTGCTAAAAAGATCCACACTTAATGAATGAAAAATCGAAAATTATATATAGATATACAAGTCTGACGGCACTAGATTATAGCTTCCGACGCCGTCAGGTCACCGTGTCTTAGGATTTTGTATCGCCCAAGTGATCTCTGACGCCGTCCCGTTGTAGGGGTTCTGGGCCGTCTCATGTAAGCACAAGGTGAGACAGCCTTGCTTCAAATGCACCTGACGCCGTCAGGTGCAAACTTCATGTTTTTCTTCTAGGGCGTCTAGTGTTAGAAATCCATCATCTTGAGCATAAGGTGACGGTGTCAGCTCCAAAGCGTGACGCCATCAGGTGTAAAAACCTGACTTTCTTGAGTTTTCTTGTTTTCTTCATTTTTGAGCATAAAAACGTCCAAAAAGCTTCAAAATGCTCCATTTTCCAGAATTCATGTCCCAAGTACCTAAAATGACAAAAGAAATGATTTGTGGTAATATTTGACCATAAAAACACGATTTAGGGCTTAAATAACCCCCTAAAAACGTATCAAATAAATCCTTATCAAATACCCTTACACTTGGAATTTGCTTGTCCTCAAGCAAATGAGCTTTTATACCAATTAAAATACAAGTTAGGGGTCATTTAACATTAATATAAAATTAATTACAACAAATAATCAATCCATCTTAATCAAAACAAGCACGGAAATTATATACTAGCACCTCACATATAGTGTTTGGATACTCTCATCTCTCGGGTGTTATAAGTTTATATATCACAAATGGAAATGGAAGAAATATCTCTCACTATGTGTCATAGAAAATAGATTACCATAGGCTTAGGAAAGGATCAAACCCGCACCACTTTGGCATAAGTACCTACGATAACCTATCAAAGAGGTCTTTCAAAGGGTTATAACGTTAGGTGTAGGGATAAGAAAAAACACGGTTTGTAGGATAAAGGGATATTTTACTGATGGCAAGTCAATTGTCTTAGTTAATTATATATACAATGCGGCATTACTAAGCCAAGACTCGACTCAACTTAAGCTAACTATGGCCAACATAAAAATAAAAGAAATGGGATGGTAGTCCGTATGTTTTTTTTTTTCTTTTTTTTTTTTTTTTTTTTTTTTTTTTTTTACTTTTCTTTTTTTTCTATTTTTTTCATTTTGTTTGTCAATTTTTTGATTTTTTTTCATACACTCTTGCCATACCATCCAAAATAATACATCAAGGGGGCTCGTTTCCTCCCCTTACACTTGAACTTTTACATAATTAAAAATAAAGACTCAAATCAAGATAATCGAAACACTTTGAGTACTTTAAAACATTAACGCATATATAGGGATAAATGATGTTCTTCCCCATTACTCCATAACACTAGTACTTTTACCCATGAGTCCCAATCGTCCCAAAACAATATGTACAAGATATGACTCGACTTAGAAACCATGTAATCAATTATACAATTAACTAAGGGTTCAAATATATAACAATAATGCACTAAAGATGAATGCATACAAGGTAGGGTAAGGCGATTTGGGTGTACATTTGGGGGTGGATTGTAAACAAATTCTTCCTTTAAGTAAGATGCTTAAATTTAGAAACGAAAAAGATAGGATCTGAAGGTTGTACTAGGGGTATCGTGTACTAAAAAATGAGTACATCGCAAAGGTGTGAGAAAATTACTTGACCAATGAAGTCAATGTAATTATAATACAGGCTTAAAACAAGGGTGATCCTAATGCCTCTTATCATATAGTAAATCCTAACTACACGAATGTACTCTTACTAGCGGTCTCGGGATGCACCACTAACGCAAGTTCTAGAATCTAAATACTACCGGTACACTCAGAAGCACTAAAGATAAATGGTTTTTCCTAATAAATCTAAAGGAGAACCTCACATTTTTGGGGTTGAAATTTTTGAGTGGTACGGTTTTTGTGCTAGTCATATAACTCCTATTCATGAGACGCTTATTAAGACTAAAGTTTCACTCCTACATGTTTAAAAAAATTTTAAATTTGGTGCTAAAATTGCCCTAACAAGTATTTCTCTTAGCTTTATTACACATTCACTATTAAACAAAACAAAAATCAAGTGGATTTATAGTTTCTAAGGTATCCTAATTTACCCTCCCTACACTTAAATTGAACATATTGTCCCCAATGTTCTAAATAAAAGATGTAAAAGTAAAAATAAATGAGAATGAAAGAAACTAATACTCCCCTAATTCACTCGGTATGGACGATGTGATAACATGGTTAAATCTTCCTCCAAGAGAATGAACATGATAAGCTTCACTCCAGAAATATAATCATCTTCTTGTCCAATATAACATGTAATCAACTAAGAAAACAAACACAAAAACCAAAGCATCAAACCGAACAAAGAAAAATCCCAACTCGATGTAATTCTAGACTTAGAAATAAAAACAACACAATTAAAGGATAGGATACTTGTGGAGTGAATTACAAATAGGAACTCATAAAACATATCCAAAAGTATTGACACACAAACAAGATAGAATATATGCTAATCATGAATTGTGAATTTTTCATGTTCGAATTTCGTTCTTTTTAACAAAATATAAACTTCCCTACACTTATCTTTTTGTAAAATACCTTTATATGCAATTAAGATGAGGTTAAAAACAAAATAAAAGCATTTTCACAAATTATTCGAAACATGAAAATTTAACAATTATGATTAAGCATATATGACATAAACAAACAAATAAAATAAAAACATCAGACAATTAAAAACATGGGTTGCCTCCCAAGAAGCGCTTGTTTTTGTTCGAGTCACGAGCCTGACTCTACCCTTATTTAACAGAAATAGGGGAGGTTTTCCCTACACTTAGGGTTAAGTACGGGTGAAATAGCAATACACACCCTTAGGGTGGAAATATGTCATGTGAGGTGAAGGGGGTGAGTCAATGGCTTCCTTCATCCTAAAACTACCCGGATAGTATTGGTTGATGGGTGGGTCGGTTCCTCTTTTGTCTCCTGGATGTAAATCTAAGGATGGAAAGTTATGCAAAGATTGAAGTTCCGGTTCATCAACACTAGGAAATTCCCTAGGACTAAGAGTAAGGTTATCATTACAAGTATTCAAACCTATATCCTCTAGTGGTGCTTGGTACAAGGGTTCTACCTCCATCGGGATTCCTAAAATTTCTTATACTTCTTCTGGGTAGGTCACGGGCGGTGTGTGTGCCTCAAATGATGGTAGGACTTGTGGGGTACTTTGTGGGCTTGGACTATCCACCGCATCCTCCATTGTATCTAGATTACCTATGTGTTCGTTTTGTACTATGGTGTTATATGACATCCACTTAGGTATCTCAAAATTAGCATATTCATCCCCAAACAAACTTCCTGTTTGTTCCTTCAAACTTGTTATTAATTGATCTGTAATGTTGTTTGTTGGGTTGTCTAATCTATAATAATATTGGGTACAATCCTATATGGCTTCCCATGCTTCTCCGCATTTAATTTCCTAAGGTCCCCGTCGGCAAAATAGTTAATGTCCCTTTGGACATAGCGGTCGACACGATAGTAAAAGATTTGAGTTAGGGACCATAAATCGAAACTATGATGAGGGACTATTCGGAGTAAATATTTAAAACGAGTCCATGCATCATAGATAGGTTCATATTGATGTTGTTTGAACAGATGTCATTAGGAGCGAGTGAATTTCGTGGTCGGTAGTATGGTGGATTCGCGTTCTCCATAATGGTGAACGGAAGAGTCAATGAAAAGGTTTTTACGAACAAAGACACAAAGAAAAGATAAACTACGAGAAAACCTAATAAAAAGAAAATAGAAATCTCACTAGATATGAATCTAATGAGTAGACCTGATCAAAATAAAATTCAACCTAAACAATAACTATTCCCCGGCAACGACGCCAAAAACTTTAATGCGGGATTAGAAAACTCGCAAAAGTTTTATGATGAGTGTGTAAATACTAATCATTTTTGGTCAATCTGAACTGCAAAAACATTTAAAAATACTCAATAATGCATCAAAATACTGAAAATATCCTAAAGATTGTGTTTTATATGTTTTAGATGCAAAATGAGTAAAAACAGAAGAAAAACGAACAAAGTTTGCATATTTGGCAGTTTCAGTCCCCCAACTTTCAAAACTTGTCAAAATTAGTCCCTAGGCATTTATTTTGAAAGAAAAGTCAACCCAAGTCCTTAAAAATCAAAAGTTATCAAAAATGATCCTTGGGTAAAAAGTTTTGAGAATTTACAAGTTTGGTCCCTGAAGTTTCACAATTGGCAGAAACAGTCCCTGAACTTCAGAAATTGGCAGATTTGGTCCCTAGTGGAATGTTTTGGAAGAAAAAGTCATTATTGGTCCTTTGGAGTTCACAAAATAGCACAAATGACCCTTTGATGAAAAGTTTGAAGAAATTGCAAGATTAGTCCCTGAACTTTGGAAATTGGCAATTTTGGTCCCTGGGCATTCAAAAAATGGAAAATTGCAAATTTTATCCTTAGACTATTCATATATGGCAGAAATGAACCTTGGACCAAGTTTGGAAAAATTACAAATCAGGCCCTTGCAGTTTTTAGTTTTACATGAATGGTCCTTGTGATTTATAACTAACCAAATGGACCCTTTTTATTATTTGTAAACAAATACCAAATCCAAACCAACCTAATCCAACAAACTCCAAAGCCCAACCCCTTAGCCCATCAACAACCCTTTCCCCATTTTAAATAATAAAACCGCCAAACCACTCTTTTCCCTGCTTCCCTCCCACTCCACCAATACCAAAAACCACCCTGGTCTTCACCACCCCCAACACTCCCAGTTGGCCTCAATCCCTCACCCATCACCTCCACCACCCCTCTAACCCCTAGCCTACAAACACAGACCCCCAATTGCACCATATCCATTTTCCTGCCAAAAATGACATGGAAGGCTGAGATCACTCAAAAATTATCCAACGACCATAAATATTGTTGGGATTTGACTAGAAGACCAAGTGGAACTCCAAAAATATCTATAAAGGAGGGGAGAAGCAGAGAGGAAGAATGATTAGTGATAGAAGTAGTGTAGTTTTTTTAGTAGCTTAGCCTTTATGGCATTTTTAGTGTAATTTTATCTTCAATTGTAATTTCTTAGTTTAAATCAGTTGTAACCAAGTTTTCTAGTGTATTTTCAAGGTTATTTAACATTTATTTCAAGCTTTCCTATGAATTCAGTCTTTTACCATACTTAGTAAAAATTTCGTTTTTACTCTATTGTATTTGAAAGTTGTTGCTCTCTGTTTATTTGGACCCATTTCAGCTCATTATTAAGCTTTTATAAGCTTTCAAATGCATTCAATTTAGTTTAGTTTCACAATCTATAAAATCTCAAAAATGGTGAAAAATATCTGAAAAAGAAAAAGAAAAAAAATGCAAGAAGAGAAAGAGAAGAAGAAGGTGGATTATGGTTTAGAACTCCTTGGGGAGTATTAGTTTGATTCTAGTCCTTGATTTCCTATTTCTCAGCTTTGGATCATTTGTGAGTATCATTTTCTAGATTTTCAAGTTGCACTGTGATATTTCTTGTTGTAGTTTAATTATTGCATACTTTTGCTTACTGTTACTTATAAGGTAATTTAGAACCATGACCTCAGTTGAATTCACCCTCTTACATTGAAAATCACCCAAACTGCCTTGAGTGGGTGTGTTTGGTTTTGCTGTTAACTTTGACTCAGAAGTTTTCTTTGTTGTTGCTTTCAGATGAAGTAGTGTACTCAGGCTCCAGTTAGAGTAATTAGAGCATAAAAACCTTAGGTCTAAAGTAAAAAGTCAAAATCTCCCTTATCCCCTATAAATCACTTAACTATTGGAATGGTAGATTGCTAGATCACTCATATTAGTTCCATAACATTGTAGCTTATTATCATGTTTTCAGTTAAATAGAACCAATCAAAACTCAAGAAAGTCAACATTTTAGTGTTTCATCAAAAAGTCAAAGTTACCTTGTACTGAAAAAACCAATATTTCCAAGAATTGTTTTGATTTTAGTATTAAGATTCAGACCCTGAGACTTTCACAAGTTATTGTCCACCACCTCAGCTCTAGAAATCCATAGTCGTTACATTTTTGTGAATTTTCTTGGGGGTTCCATAAACCCTCAAACACACCTGCAGGGAGAGGCTGCTCCCATGCTGCACAACATACCACCCCCACTGCTCCACTTTTGTGGGTCCCACAGACCACCACAGTGGGCCCCACATACCCCCTTGGTTCTTTGATCTCACAAGCTGGCTATCTTGCTAGTTCCACTAAGCTTTTGAGCTTAAACACCCTTGTTGCCCCCTAGATCAGCTCAAAGTTTGTCCCATTTTCTATGTGAAATCAAGGAATCCAAGAGCTTATTCTAGCTTATTGGCTTATTCATTAGATCACTTTTGTTGTTTCTAACTTATACCAGTCCAAGTAACTTGTGTGCATTTAAATCCACCTCTGTGGGCCCCATAGAGGCTCATTTCCTTCAAAAGTCAAAGAAAGTCAACTGTTAAGCATTTATGTGTCCATATTGCTTATTTTTAAGATTTGTAAAAGTTGTTTTCACAAAAGTTTCTTATTTTTAGTAGTTAAATATATTTCCAAAAGAAAAACAAGAAAAATTCAATTTTAAATTAAGTGATATTTTCTATTTAATATAATTTATCTTTTTAATTTTCCTTTTTAGCTTTTATTAAGTAATTTGCATTTTTATATTTTTCTTAATTTTATTTTATCTTAAAGTATTTTTAGTAATTTTCCCAGAATTTTATATTGTCATTTAGTATTTATTAGATTTAATATTAGTTTTATTAATTATTAATTAAAATTTAAGTATTAAATAGCAAAATTAGTTTTTATTAAGCACTACCTAGTTTTTATATTTTTCCTAACTTTTATATAATATAAATTATTTTTAGGAATTTTTCCATAATTTTTACTGTTCATCTTCTAATTTTTATAATTTAATTAGTTTAATTAGTAATTAATTAATATTTAGTTTAATAATTAGTAAAATAGTTTAAAAATAAATAATATAAACTTTTTATATTTTTTTAGGATTCCTGTGATGGTTAACTAGTTTTATCAAAATATTTCTTAATTTTCTAAGTCATTTGTAGTATTATTAGTAATTTAAATTAGTTAATTAGTTTAATTAATATAATTAGTAATTAATTAATATTAAAATCACAAAAAGACAAAAGACATATTTTTAGTTTTTATATTATTTTTAAGTTATTTTAGAATTTTTAAAAATAAATTTTCATTTTCTTAGTTTTAATTTAATATTATATTATATTTAGTATAAGTTAAATATTAATAATAAGTAATTAAATAGTTTTAATTAATAATAAATAATAAAATAATCAAAAAATACTTTTCTTTTTAATTTAATTTTCTTTTAATATTAAGTTTGTAAAAGTTTCATTTTCACCCCCTGTAGTTTATATTTGCTTAAAACTCACCTTTTTCCCAGCACGCAATCGTGCGCAATTTTAATTTGATTTATGTTTATACACATCTGTTTCCCGTAATTGTTAATACTGTCATTCCTAATCATTCCAGTAGTGTAAAACAAATCAAAATCATTATCTGGTTACTTCCCATTCAAATTCACCCGATCACAAACCCGTTTTTATACCATCACACCTCGTTGGGACATAACGACCCGGGGAAACACTGTATTCCACGGAGCATTGACTCTAAGCTGTTTGACCTTGTTGACCATTCACTTTTTGTATTTTCATATTTTTTATGAAAGCAAGTAAAATCTCAGGTTTTGGAAGAGTGGGCGGAATTAGTAGCAAGTCAACTAACCCAAAAGCTACTAATTAACAAAATAAAATAAAAAACAAGAAAAGTAAATTGGTGAACTTCTTATGATGAGAAAATGTGTTTACTTAGATTTCACTACTCCTTAGTTATTTCCAATTGAATTATTGATTTGTTACGATTGTTTGGATGAAAGGATTGTATTCCTTAATACCATTCGTGGGGGTGTGTACAACCTTCCCCAACCCTATGAGTTTCTATCTCTTCTTATGTCGACACGTTTAGCATCCTAATATAGCCTCATTAATAGTCCCTTATACATTAAATACAATCAATAAAACTGTAGTACACATACGATTACGTTTCTTAAGACATTCAAGCTAGTTACCGTATAGGAGATTTAGCCAGTTTTCTTAAGCCTAACGCTAGTCAATCAGCCAAACAATCAATAACAACTCAATAATCAATAATCAACAACTAGTTTTCATTAGATCTAAGCAAACACTAATAAATCTAGGCTAGCATGTTAAAGTAAAGAAAAGATAAACAATCAATCAAACAACACATATACATATTGAATGATTAAAAGAAAGGCTTATCTTTAATTAAACAGGAAAGAAAAGATAGCTTGAAAACCCTAAAATTGTTGTAAAATTCGTCTAGGGTTTGTTGCTAAAAAGTTCCACACTTAATGAATGAAAAATCAAAAATTATATATAGGTATACAAGTCTGAAGGCGTCAGGTTATAGCTTCTGACGCCGTCAGGTCACCGTATCTTAGGGTTTTGTATCGCCCAAGAGATCTCTGATGTCACCCCATTGTAGGGGTTCTGGGCCATCTCGTGTAAGCACAAGGCGAGATGGCCTTGCTTCAAATGCACTTGACGCAGTCAAGTGCAAACTTCATGTTTTTCTTCTAGGCTGTCTTGAGCATAAGGTGACGGCGTCAGCTCCAAAGCGTGACACTGTCATGTGTAAAAACTTGACTTTCTTAACTTTTCTTGTTTTCTTCATTCTTGAGCTTAAAAATGTCCCAAAAACTCCAAAATGCTTCATTTTCTAGAATTCATGTCCCAAGTATGTAAAATGACAAAAGAAACAATTTGAGGTAATATTTGACCATAAAAACGTGATATAGGGTTCAAATGACCCCTTAAAACGTATCAAATAAATCCTTATTATTCTACTTTAGTGGTTGATAAAGACTGTGTGCTGCGGCACATCCAATCTTTCCCGAAAGGGACTTCTTGCTGGAGAGATGGCCTTCAGGCCTTGCACCTTCTTGACGTCATGTGTGGGGAAGGTTCTGCAACTGCTCCAGGGCTTGCCTAGGCCATTATAGATGTGTAAACCTTTCGTTGGGGGACACTGTCCCAAAGTCTTTGCCGAGTTCGTTGCCTCAGCTCCCCTGACTCCCCTGCTCAAGCCTGATAATGGGATTAGGCCAATCGCTGAAGTTTTTATTTGGAGGAGGCTGGTTTCCAAAGTAGCTATCCATAAAGTCAAGAAAAAGATGGTTGCCTATCTCGAGGATTTCCAATTCGTGGTGGGGATCCCGAATGGGGCAGAGGTCGTGCTCCATAGTGTAAACACGTACCTTAATTCTTTCCACCCAGACGGGGCTATGGCTATGCTTACGGTGGATTTTTCTAACGCATTCAACCTTGTGGATAGAACGGCTCTTTTACGGGAGGTTAGTCTGCGGTGCCCTTCGATTGCCCCATGGGTTCAATACCTCTATGCTCAACCTGCCAGGTTATATGTCGGGGATGTTTGCCTCGAGGCTACTACATGATTCAACAAGGGGACCCCCTGGGTCCTCTTCTTTTTGCTTTAGCCTTACACCCCTTTGTTCAGCGGGTCCAGGAATGTTGTTCCCTCCCTTTTCAGGCTTGGTACCTTGATGATGGCACCTTAATTGGTAACACAGCTGAAGTTTCTAAAGCTTTAAATGTAATACCTAAAATTTTAAAAGCATGTAAAATTACCAAAATACCCTAAAATTTTAAAATTTGCATTAACACTTAAATAATATTAAATAAACCCTAGAAATTTGGAAATTTGTAACATATGATCACAATAAATTAAATATGAATAAAATTTGTTACTTTTGTAAAAGTAAAATAATTTCTTGAATACAATTAAATTAGATAGAATATAATTAGTTATATATATATATATATATATATATATATATATATATATATATATATATATATATATATATATATATATATATAGGGTGGCGTTATTGTGGTGTACACCTTAAAATGAAATAAAATAGGCACAAATCTGAATGGATGTATGAGTGATTATGTAATTAGATCTTATTGATGGTGTCATCATATTATATTTATTGAATGGGATTTCTTTAAATACTTGAAAGAATTGAGCCATTTTCATATAACAAACATCACGTGCAAAGTTACCATACATCAAGTTTCATTTTTTTTTTCTTTTAACAAGTTTTTAAAACTAGTTTCGTATAGTGGCGATGCATCATTTAAATTGTATAGAATATTACTGTAACAAATCACCAAGCATACTATGTTTTTTATTTTTTATTTTATTCAATTCCCGGTTTCTTAGATACACAACTGTGTCACTAAAAATGTACTAAAATTTTAATGTGTCATATATAAATTTCTTGATACACTTATAGTGACACATTAATATTTTAATAGATTTTTAGTGACACATTACCAAATTTTAGTATATTTGTAGTGACACACTAATTTTGTTGACACGTTTCTAGTTATAAATTAAGTTTTTCGACACATCGAACTAATACACATCAAACTTATACACATCGAACTAACTACATTTTGACACATCGAACTAATTAAGTTTTTTGACACACTAATTTTTGTGACACGTTTCTAGTTATAAATTAAGTTTTTCGACACATCGAACTAATACACGTTTCTAGTTATAAATTCTAATGACACACTATATTTATCACACAAATTTTTTTATATGTTTGTAGTGACACTAGTTTTTGTGACACACTAATTTTTATATGTTTGTAGTAACAGTGATAATACACATCGAACATCATGGGTACCAACTGATACAGATAACCAAAAACACGCAAAACATCAAAGGAATTGAGCATAAAAAATGTTTATACATAAGCAATTTACACCAAATTACAATCTTCGATAAACGGATCAACCACGAGCCCAACCGAAAACAAATTTACACCAGATAATAGATCAATGACTAATAGTCTAATATTCAAAAAGATCTAATTTACAAACTAAAAATAATCTAGTTTTGCAAGTCTAAATAAATTTTTTACACGAGGCTACCCAATTTTTAGTTTCAAACCGTTGAACTCCACCACAATTATAAAATCACCAAGGATGTAGTGATATTTCTGACGGTTGGTTGCTCTGTTAGAATTTAGAAGGGACGATTTGGCGGTTATTTAGGTTTTCATTAAAGATCTCACCATCAGTTTTGGTAGTGGTGGTGACACCAACATATGTAGCCGTCAAGGTAGAGGCATGAGTGAAACCAAAAGATTGCAAGAAAAAATGTTAGAGAACGGCGGTGGTCTTCCAATTGAGATCTAGGACGACTTTTAGAATTGGTATAGATTTTTGGTTGTGAACTTTTTTAGATCTACTTTGAGATCTAGATGGAGAGAGAGACACAGGGAATTTTATGAAAAAAAAGGGGGTGGTTCTAGAGCTAAGGGGATATAACTGATAAGGGTTTTAAATACCCAATATACCCTTTTGAGTTTATTAACAATTTACTTGTATTTTTACTTTTATTTATTTATATATTAATAAGAAATGCCACATGTCATATTCTTATAGGTGCCTATTATATCTTACTTTAAAGGTGTTCACCACTTGAACGCAAATATATATATATATATATATATATATATATATATATATTAAAGAAATAAATCCCAAATACAATAGGAAACTTGTATAATATTTTAATTTGACCTTATCCCATAAGATTGCAGCCCAAGATAAGTATTCCAACTCCTATATATATAATGTACACGTTTTTATTATTTTAAAAACCCTAAATCAATTTTTAAAAGAAAACCGAAACCCTTACATCACTTTTTAACGAGATAAAATTTCTGGAGGCTTTCAAGTATTTTTCTTGGGCGTGTTTCAAGCATAGGAAGGTGGGAAAAATACGTGCTAAGGCTGTGGTACCCTAATTCAAAGGCTAGGAATTTTGGTTCGAATTATTTAATCCAAGAAGTACAAAAATTGGTTCTTGCATTCAATTTCTTCAAGGGTAATTGTTAATCACTCTTTTAATTTATTTGATCCATAATACACGTAAATAAAATAGCCATGCATGTTATTTTGATTGTATAAATTAAAAGGAAATCAGAACCCTAAATACTAAATAAAACCCTAATTGGCTTACATAAAATTTTGTATATTTCGATCTGAATTTTTGTACATCTAATATATGTTATTTGACCTAAATAAAATTAGATTTAATGTGTTTGAAGCTTGGAAGTTGTTTTTGGATTTAATTATTGAGTCAAACAAAAAGGAATATAAAAAGGAAATCGTATGAACTAGGGGTAGGGTTTTTGATAGTTTCAATGCATTTAATGCTGTTTAAGGATGTGGTAATAAATGTGTAATGATTGGAAGAAAGTAGGGTTAGGGTTTTGAGGATTTATGTTTAAACTGAATGGGTTTTTAAAAATATAAGGGTGCGTTTTGTAATCTATTAAACATGAGGGTTAATTCTGGAAATCATAAAAATATATGGGGAACTTATATAAAATAATTCTAGGGGTGTATTGTGTAAATTTGATAATTAAAAGGTTTAATTAGTAAATTTAAATGTATAAGGATTGCATTATAATTATTTAAATTTAAGGGTTTGTTTTGGAAATTATATAAGTATAAGGGGTGATTCGTATAAATTAGTAATAAGGGTAGAATTTGTATTCTTGAAACTATAAGGATTTCATATGTTAAAATTAAATATTTATGTATAAGAATTAATTAAATAAATTCAAGGGTTAATTTTGTAACTTTATAAAATCACATTCAATTCTCCCTAAACTTTCGGCCAACATTTAAAACTTATAACTGGACCTTTAATTTCATTCAAAACTAATTGATGTTATCCTTTACTACTTACCTTTTTTGGCTCCTAAAACCTCGGATAAAAGAAACGCCTATCTCTTGTTGACCCTCATTCATTCATACGTACACAAAGAAATCAAAGCACACACAACCATTTTTCTCTCTCAATAATCCAAGAATCAATCTTGCTTCCGTGTTCGCGTGAGAAAAAGGAGCGGTGATCATGGGTTGTAAGTTGTTGGTGTTCGTGATTAGGGTTTAGTTCGTGAAGGGGTTGTTCTTATTCCTTTTCCATTCGATCCACAAGGTATCATAGCATCTTCTTCTTTAATCTATTCGACACATAATTAAAACAACATACGAATTCATCTGGTCCAATTACTTTCTTACAATTAGTAATACATAAATAGAGGTCACATAAAATCATAAAAATACCTATTCGAATATGTTATAAACTAAACCATTCGACCTGTGTTTATTTAATCTGATGTGATTCGACCCCAGTCGCATGTGTAATCAACCTTTGTTTTGATCTGATTCGACTCTAATTAAACCTATTCGAATACATGGATAATCAAGACTGAAACTCTACTAAGAAACCATTTGAATTCATGCTTGTATATATGTTAATTGCGCCACATAAAATCATGAATTTGTGATTCATACATGTCGACTTGTGTTCCTGTTTTGGCCCTTGGATCGGACCTGGTTAATTCCTAATAAGAAATTAATTATACATTACATAAGATCGTTAAAAGATGGAAAACCCTAGACATTTATAAGGGTCGTTTAGGGCTAAAAGGGATTTAGAGTTTTGTTTGTAAATTTATGTGATGCTGTCCAGAAATTGGGTCGGATTTATGGATGTATAAACTGTTGATGCCAACATGTTTTTGAGTGATTTTTGAGTCTAAGCATAAGTTCAATCTGCGTACTTTCTGGAAATATAAAATTCATGGTGATTGGAGGTCGAGAGGTAAGCTTTTTGATTTTTGGAACATAAGTTGTTAAACCTGAGAATCTGAGTCTGAAAGTCAGTAGGCGTTTTTGATTTTTCATTTTCAAACCATAAGGAGTTAGGAGCTCTCCTTTTACAGGAGTAATATTTGGGTTATGTGTGACTTCCTGGGATTTTTTTTGAAATGGGTTAACCAAATGAAAACTTTTTGCATATATGTGTATTTAACTTTCTAGGACTATTTTGATAAACGATTTTTGAAAGGGGATTTCTACTTAATAAAAAAATCTGTAAAACTTCAAGTAGACTCTTAAGACCTATTAGCTTCTGTGAGAATTTTGGTGAATTTTAGTTTTGATTTCTGATACACTTCCAAAATTCGTTAACTGGACCTAAATTCGTCATAAAACCAGTCATTTGAAGAACATGTATGTATTTAAGATTTATCAATAAGTATAAACCCCTATAATGCACTTAAACATTAATTATGATATTATCGGTCACATATTAACATAATTCTAATAACAAAACCCAAATCACATTAATGAATAACGATAAGTGATTGAGAATCTGTTGTATCATTAAATGAACTAATAAGTAACATTTAACCCTAACTCGTGTAGATTCGTTGGAGATGGTGTGATGTCGTTTCTTTGTGTTCATGTTATAGTTCACTTTCATTTCATTTTGCTAAGGTACAAATATTCTGGCCTTCTCACAGGTTTCTCATGAACTCTTCATATCATTGATTTATTTAGCTTCTGACTATGAACCTCTGATTATGAACCTCTGATTATGAACCTCTGATTATGAACCTTTGCTATGAACCTATGATTATGAACCTTTATTATGAACCTTTACTAAGAACCTCTGATTATGAACCTTTGCTATGAACCTCTGATTATGAACCTTTGATTATGAACCTTTACTATGACTTTCTGAACCATGTAATATGAACCATTTGATGTGAACTATTTGATACGATATCTGACCCGCAGTTTGATACCTGAGCCATTTCCCTAGTCATGAAGGTAATATGGCCGTGTGATTGATGCACTAGTGACATGACTCCAGTGTGGTCGAGTGATGTGCCACACTGTCCCTATCTGTATCTGTTATGAGAGCTCGATTATTATACGATTATGATTTGTCTGCAGGGGCGTATGGATGCATCCTAGATCTGTTTCTGCATCTGTTATGATGTTATGGTATGATATATTTTTCTGGTGACCGATGTTGGGTGCAATCCACGTCTTTCACATTTTTGGGAGTTGATCACTCCATATGTTTACTGAGGACTCCCCTCATATTATTTGGCTATTTAAGAGGTCTCCCCTATATATGATGATGAAGACTTACGGCTACATGTGATATGATATTATTTGATCTGTTCTGGGCTCGGGAGGATTACTGACCTACCTTCCATTATACTTACACTTTTGATTATTCCATATGATATTACCCATTGCACCATATCTGTTTCTGTTTCTGTTTCTATTTCATTATCATTACTTTGTTTATATATCCGTTCACTGGGCTTCTTAAGCTAAACCAAATTTCTTTTCCTGCGACAAGTTTTAGTAGGAAGCTGGGATACGAGTGGAGAGTACTTTTGGACTTAGAGGACTATACTTTGATAGCTAGCCTGGATTAGAGTTAACTAAAAGAGATTTTCATTATCAGACTACGTATTTATTTTTGTTCTCAATTGTAACCTTGTACTTCAGATTTTCCTTCGTAACCTTCGAAATTCATGTAACACCCCCAAAATATCGCAGCGGAAGACTGTGTCATAGGGGTGCTACTTCATAATACAAAGTACAAGGTATAGAAAACGAACTCTAAATGAGACGTTTTAAAAAGTTACCATTCGATTAATAAATTCCAAATTACAAACTTGAGTTCCATAATACAATACATAAGAGTTTTAAAACATATCGAATGGTAAAGATAAAATCATAAGTCTTCAAAACATGCCAAGCGACTCTATGCTCCATGCAACAGCTATCACCTTACAGACCTGAGATAAACATGCTAAAGTGTCAACACAATGGTTGGTGAGTTCATAGAGTTTGTCTTAAAACAGTTGAAATGCCTTAAAGAATGTTCACACAGCAAAGGCAGTGAGAATCCACTCAGTTGCAAGTCCCGCCATAAGAGACTTGCAACCTGTGTGTTCACAATCCACTGCTAATATATATGGTATAATAAAGACATGTATAAGTTCATCAAAACAGTTTAGCAATTAGTCGTGAGTCTACACTTCATCTCCGAAGACCTCACGTTTATGATGTATCCAACATTCGCAAATGTTAGTATGTATCAAAGCCTCAATGGTCATCCAACAACTTAATTTGGAGCCACCGGAAGTCTCAATGGTCATCCAACAACTTAATTTGGAGCCACTGGAAGTCTCACAATTAGGTATAACGCAATCATGTATATATGAAATCAAGTATAATGCGATCAAGTATAAGACAATCAAGTATAAATGTTTTGAGTATTTGTACAAGTAAGCAAGTAGTTGTGCATGTATCTCCCCCAAAGAGTTAAAACAAGTATGAAAAGGTTTGGAGTAACGTCTAAGAATACAAAGAATTGCCTATATATGTCTTGCATAATGTTCATGATGTAGTACTTAGTATATAGTGTAAGTCTTTGAATATAAATGGTTTATGAAACATGTATAAGTTGTATATCTCTTACTACCGTTCGGACCGATGTAATTCAGAAGTCATAGAGTAAACGTTCGAGGAGCCAGGACACTTTAATTCGTAAATCCACAACTCATCTTGACGGCTTACTTAATGAACTCCTCACATGAGGCTCCCTACTATTGTAGTATTCGATAACATATATATAAGTTTTGATCCGAAAAGTTACATGTCTAATATTTGAATAAACTTGGGAAAGTTTATTTTTGCATGAAGATTGTTATTAGGGTAAGCTTATATGGTCTTTGGTCATAGCTTCGCCGTGACCTTGGTCATTGTACCATGGTCTTGAGACTCAACCTTGGCTTTAGCCATGGTTGTGGTCTTGGCTTTAGGTCATTAGACCTCTTGGTCTTAGTAAATCATAACTATTATATAGTGACTTTGGTCTAAAATTGGCTGTTAAGAATTTGAAGAAAATTGTCTCTCGGAACGCGTTTTCAGTGCTCGAGCTTCTTAACACCTGAACGAAAATGTCGTTCCGGACAACTTTCGTGTTTTAACTTTTTGATGAATCAGACCAGAAGGGTGACTTTCAAAATGGCAGAATGCAAAACAGTAGGTATAGGCAGTTTTGCCGTTTTGGTTTCGCTAACTTCTTATGGCCATAACTTTTGACTCGGGTACTCATTTTGGGTGATTCAAATTGCTATGTTTTCCTTGTTAAGTCCTCTTTAAGAGTAAGTAAGTGTCAAATATCATAGTTATACTATTTTTGTCATGGTTCTCCATAAAAGTCACTAGTTTACTTGTTTAAAGATCATAAGTTAACATATATATACCATAACTTGTTTTACTAGTTTTTATACATCATGAACATATTAACAAGACAATATATAGTAAATATGAAATATAAATAGCATGAATATGATAATTAGCAAGAAAGTATGTTAGGGTTTGCTTACAACTTGAGGCTTTCTAAAAGAAAGGTAAGTAACTAGTAAGGTACGGACTTTGATAGACTTAAGCTTCACCTTACTTCACTTCAAGCAATCTTTCTACCCTTGTATTCTTGAAAGAAAGATGATGAAAGTTGAGGTGACTTGAGTGGATTCAAACTCAAGAGAAATCACCAAAGTTCTAAAGATTGGAAGTAGTTTTGATTACCTAAAACCAAGCTAGGGTTTCTATGTTGTTGAAGCACTTGTATCTTGCATAAAACTTGGAATGAATTAGCTAAGTGTGAAGATGTTTTGGGGTGTGATAATGGATGGAAAACAAAGGGGGAGGGGGGTATTTATATGGCCTTGAGGAGGTTAGTTTCATTGACTTGTCAAACCTTGGAGACCAAGTTGTACACATGCATGCAATCTAAGCCTCCTAGCATGAGATCAAGCCACCTATGGGCTGAATTCCCCCCCCCCTTAAGTCGGTTCATGAACTTGGAGACCAAGGTGTGGACTTTTGATCATATTATCCTACTTATGTGACTAGTTTTGACCCCGTAAATTGCTAACCGTAAATGATTAAGCCTCAAAACGTAAAACCGGGTATCGTAAAAATGTGGAACTTGAAAGTATGGTTAAACATGTCAATATACTCCATAATAAAATATAAAATGAGTGGTAGGTTCTATTGGGTTGCTCAAACCCTGCTAAAACTGGAAACACGGGTCTAAAACGCGTAATACGTAAAACGTACGAAAGTTGCGTAAAATTGAGAAAAGTAAAATGTAACTTTTCTAATAGGATTCTAATGACTTAAAATGACTTATAATGTCTAGGCTGGGCTCAGTCTAGTGTCGGTTGGTATTTAATGTCTTTTAGACATAAAACCGTAAGCCTAAAAATCAAGAAATGACTTGTAAAATCAAGGAATGATTTTTGGTCAAAGGAGGAGGGAAAAATATGTTGACTTTTTCTAATAAGTTGAAAACTCAAATCATCTTAGAAACTCGGTGTAGGTATAGGCTAAGGTTACGGCTGAGTAAAAACGTTTAAAACTGAAAATTCTAGTTTTTCACGGCCGAGGCTTATTTTGGTCATATTTTTTACAGTCATGATTAATTCTCTAATTAATCATGAGAGTACTAAACTTTTTTCTGATGCAGGGTCACTTAACGCGGTCGAGTTTCGTTGTGCGTAGAATTTTTGAATGACGTTTTACCCTAAAACGTATAATTCCGTGTAATTCCTTAATAACTTTCACGAAAATGATCTGATGAGTGTCAAACTTTTAATTTGCCATGGAAATGATTTATCACTCGAGGCCAAGAAACAAAAATCAAATTTCGGAAGAATTTCGGGAAAAATGAATAGTAAAAGTGAATAGTAAAATTTTCGGAAATAGAAATAAATCTGAAAATGCGAATTGTTACAGTCTCTACCCCTTCAGGAAACTTCGTCCCGAAGTTTAGTGTGTCTAGGTCTCTTATCTTAATAGCGGCATAATAAAGCTAGATTTAGAATAGAATAATATGGTAGGATAAGGTACGTACCCGTTACGCATTGCGGGCTTCCTTAGCACCCAAATAGTATGCTCGACCCCGAGGTGGACTAACATTGTATCCACGGTTTGGGTTATTTTCTTCCAGCATTACGGCTAGAGTCGGGTTAACCAGCACTTGTCCCTGTGCCCTATTTAACTTAGGACAAGTATCTCGGAAGTGGTTTGGGCTGTTGCACTCAAAGCATGTCTTTTGGTTGTTTCTTATATTGCCCGCATTCACCGGTGTTACTTGCCTTGCCGTTGCTTTACACTGATTTGTAAAATGGCTCTTCTGATTGCAATTAGTACACATTCGACGGGGCTCAGACCTCTGATGATGATAAGCACATTTAGTACACTTAGGATGTGGACCCTCATACATTCTCTGATTAGAAACAGTTGCCGCAAATCCTCTTGCTTTCTTATTATCAACCATTGTACCCATTTGCTCGCTCGATTCACCCGTTCCCTTCCTTTTGTCACTATTCTTCAAAGTTCCATTCCTAACCATCTCATCTGTTAGGGTCCCTGCTCTTAATATTGCACTTTGAATTGTGGGAGGTTCGGTTGTTTTTACTGTCCCACGAATCTCAGGAACAAGGCCATAGATGTACCTCTCAATCCTTTTGGATTCAGGGGTAACCAGATGAGGAACTAGTTTAGCTAGTTCATGAAACCGATTTGTGTAGGTTGCATGACCAGCCCTTACCATAGAGTGATGCCAAAACTCGTCCTCTAGTTTTTGCATTTCATTAACCGGGCAGTATTCTTCCTTCAGTAGTCCCTTAAAGTCGTCCCATGTCATGCCTACAGCTGCTTCTCTACTCCTTGCTTGAATCTGCATGTTCCACCATGTTAATGCCTTTTCTGATAGCAAGCATGCAGAATATTTCACTCTCTGGTGGATTGCACAGTTACTGATATCGATCACTGACTCCATCTTCTCGACCCATCGTGTATATGCCAATGCACCTCCTTTACCATTAAACTCAATTGGTTTGTATGACGTAAATTCCTTATACGTACATCCAGTCCTATGGTTGTTGTTGTTGTTGTTGTTGTTACCATTCCTTCCTCCATCATTTGTAGCGTCATTTATGCTTCTGTGGTTTCCCGAATTGTTCATGTGATTGCCAACTTGTGTGACTATGGTGGGAAGTAGGTTTTGTAGTTGTTGGGCAATAATGGTAGAGACATCTGGATTTCCACCATCGTTACTAGGGTTACTAGTGTCGTGAGCATCTCCTCTACCTCCACGTCCACCAGTTCTTCCACTATCATTACTAGGGTTACTAGTGTCGTGAGCAGCTCCTCTACCTCCACGACCACCAATTCTTCCACCTCTTGGTGTTGCACCACCTCGGCTAGTGCTACGAGTTACTCTATTTGGTGCCATGATATCTACAAGGATGGACATTTTGTCGACGTCAGATATGAGGTGATATTCTTAGACTACTTAGTCTTAAATCTTGTCAATTTGAGTCAATCGTTGATTAATGTAAGCATGGTCACATATGTCTACGTGAGTCGTGACGCATTTATAATTATGTTGGCCACCATAATTATAATTGCTTCCTTTCACACGTATACATGTTACCGGGCACACATATCTCAACAATTGATACTACATAATTGGGTAGACTTTCTATCATCTGCTCTTAAGTTGGGAAAGGGTAACGTAGTGTGGGTATCTAGAGAAGGTGATATGACGAAAAGGACTAGTCGTGCTTGTAGAAAGGTTTGAGTGTCGTACTAGGACATATGAATCACTTCTAGGTATTAGAATCATATAAAGTAAGTATAAGGCAAATCATCAAATCTCTACAGGAAACTAATAACATTAATTTAACTTAATCTTATATCTTATCAAACAAGAACTGTCACAAGATTAAGTTAAATAAATAATTATTACTTAGCTCTAAATTTTTGATGACTTGACTATTGTCTGGGGTTTCTCCTAAACAAACAATTAGCAATAAGCATATGCGCATGAAGTGTGTGTAAGGCAAAATAAAGAGGAGAGTCTTAATGTTTATAGCAGTTATAATCTAGGTAGTATATGCAACCTAGTTCTCTATAACCAAGGCTCTGGTACCAATCTGTAACACCCCCAAAATATCGCAGCGGAAGACTGTGTCATAGGGGTGCTACTTCATAATACAAAGTACAAGGTATAGAAAATGAACTCTAAATGAGACGTTTTAAAAAGTTACCATTCGATTAATAAATTCCGAATTACAAACTTGAGTTCCATAATACAATACATAAGAGTTTTAAAACATATCGAATGGTAAAGATAAAAGCATAAGTCTTCAAAACATGCCATGCGACTCTATGCTCCATGCAACAGCTATCACCTTACAGACCTGAGATAAACATGCTAAAGTGTCAACACAATGGTTGGTGAGTTCATAGAGTTTGTCTTAAAACAGTTGAAATGCCTTAAAGAATGTTCACATAGCAAAGGCATTGAGAATCCACTCAGTTGCAAGTCCCGCCATAAGAGACTTGCAACCTGTGTGTTCACAACCCACTGCTAATATATATGGTATAATAAAGACATGTATAAGTTCATCAAAACAGTGTAGCAATTAGTCGTGAGTCTACACTTCATCTCCGAAGACCTCACGTTTATGATGTATCCAACATTCGCAAATGTTAGGATGTATCAAAGCCTCAATGGTCATCCAACAACTTAATTTGGAGCCACCGGAAGTCTCAATGGTCATCCAACAACTTAATTTGGAGCAACTGGAAGTCTCACAATTAGGTATAACACAATCATGTATATATGAAATCAAGTATAATGCGATCAAGTATAAGACAATCAAGTATAAATGTTTTGAGTATTTGTACAAGTAAGCAAGTAGTTGTGCATGTATCTCCCCCAAAGAGTTAAAACAAGTATGAAAAGAGTAGGGGCTATGACTCACCCTAAGCAATGTAATTAAAATGAAAGTGGTAGTCGAGTCGCGAAAGTCACTAAGAGCAGCCTATAATAGAACGTTGCGACTTAGGTTTGGAGTAACATCTAAGAATACAAAGAATTGCCTATATATGTCTTGCATAATGTTTATGATGTAGTACTTAGTATATAGTGTAAGTCTTTGAATATAAATGGTTTATGAAACATGTTTAAGTTGGATATCTCTTACTACCGTCCGGGCTGACATAATTCAGAAGTCATGGAGTAAACGTTCGAGGAGCCAGGACACTTCAATTCGTAAATCCACAACTCATCTCGACGGCTTACTTAATGAACTCCTCACATGAGGCTCCCTACTATTGTAGTATTCGATAACATATATATAAGTTTTGATCCGAAAAGTTACATGTCTAATATTTGAATAAACTTAGGAAAGTTTATTTTTGCATGAAGATTGTTATTAGGGTAAGCTTATATGGTCTTTTGTCATAGCTTCGCCGTGACCTTGGTCATTGTACCATGTTCTTGAGACTCAACCTTGGCTTTAGCCATGGTTGTGGTCTTGGCTTTAGGTCATTAGACCTCTTGGTCTTAGTAAACCATAACTATTATATAGTGACTTTGGTCTAAAATGGGCTGTTAAGAATTTGAAGAAAATTGTCACTAGGAAAGCGTTTTCAGGGCTCGAGCTTCTTTACACCTGAACGAAAACGTCGTTCCGGACAACTTTCGTGTTTTAACTTTTTGATGAATCAGACCAGAAGGGTGACTTTCAAAATGGCAGAATGCAAAATAGTAGGTATAGGCAGTTTTGCCGTTTTGGTTTCGCTAACTTCTTATGGCCATAACTTTTGACTCGGGTACTCGTTTTGGGTGATTCAAATTGCTATGTTTTCCTTGTTAAGTCCTCTTTAACAGTAAGTAAGTTTCAAATATCATAGTTATACTATTTTGGTCATGGTTCTCCATAAAAGTCACTAGTTTACTTGTTTAAAGATCATAAGTTAACATATATATACCGTAACTTGTTTTACTAGTTTTTATACATCATGAACATAATAACAAGACAATATATAGTAAGAATGAAATATAAATAGCATGAATATGATAATTAGCAAGAAAGTATGTTAGGGTTTGCTTACAACTTGAGGCTTTCTAAAAGAAAGGTAAGTAACTAGTAAGGTACGGACTTTGATAGACTTAAGCTTCACCCTACTTCACTTCAAGAAATCTTTCTACCCTTGTATTCTTGAAAGAAAGATGATGAAAGTTGAGGTGACTTGAGTGGATTCAAACTCAAGAGAAATCACCAAAGTTCTAAAGATTGGAAGTAGTTTTGATTACCTAAAACCAAGCTAGGGTTTCTATGTTGTTGAAGCACTTGTATCTTGCATAAAACTAGGAATGAATTAGCTAAGTGTGAAGATGTTTTGGAGTGTGATAATGGATGGAAAACAAAGGGGGAGGGGGTATTTATATGGCCTTGAGGAGGTTAGTTTCATTGACTTGTCAAACCTTGGAGACCAAGTTGTACACATGCATGCAATCTAAGCCTCCTAGCATGAGATCAAGCCACCTATGGGCTGAATTCCCCCCCCCCCCCCCAAGTCGGTTCATGAACTTGGAGACCAAGGTGTGGACTTTTGATCATATTATCCTACTTATGTGACTAGTTTTGACCCCGTAAATTGCTAACCGTAAATGATTAAGCCTCAAAACGTAAAACCGGGTATCGTAAAAATGTGGAACTTGAAAGTATGGTTAAACATGTCAATATACTCCATAATAAAATATAAAATGAGTGGTAGGTTCTATTGGGTTGCTCAAACCCTGCTAAAACTGGAAACACGGGTCAAAAACGCGTAATACGTAAAACGTACGAAAGTTGCGTAAAATTCGGAAAAGTAAAATGTAACTTTTCTAATAGGATACTAATGACTTAAAATGACTTATAATGTCTAGGCTGGGCTCAGTCTAGTGTCGGTTGGTATTTAATGTCTTTTAGACATAAAACCGTAAGCCTAAAAATCAAGAAATGACTTGTAAAATCAAGGAATGATTTTTGGTCAAAGGAGGAGGGAAAAATATGTTGACTTTTTCTAATAAGTTGAAAACTCAAATTGTCTTAGAAACACGGTGTAGGTATAGGCTAAGGTTAAGGCTGAGTAAAAACGTTTAAAACTGAAAATTCCAGTTTTTCACGGCCGAGGCTTATTTTGGTCATATTTTTCACAGTCATGATTAATTCTCTAATTAATCATGAGAGTACTAAACATTTTCTGATGCGAGGTCACTTAACGCGGTCGAGTTTTGTTGTGCGTAGAATTTTTGAATGACGTTTTACCCTAAAACGTGTAATTCCGTGTAATTCCGTAATAACTTTCACGAAAATGATCTGATGAGTGTCAAACTTTTAATTTTTCATGGAAATGATTTATCACTCGAGGCCAAGAAACAAAAATCAAATTTCAGAAGAATTTTGGGAAAAATGAGTAGTAAAAGTGAATAGTAAAATTTGCAGTAATAGAAATAAATCTGAAAATGCAAATTGTTACAATTCATTCGTATTATGTAAGTCTTATGCTTTTGTATGCTTTGATATGTCACCATAACGTAATACTTGTACGCTTATCGGGTTGGGGTGTTACAATTATGGTATCAGAGATCAGGCTGCGACTTGTAGTACATTAAACCTTGACATGTGAAGTTTGGACCCTTAAGTTTCCACTTTAGGTGCTCATAAGACAACCTTTGCGATTTTACCTTAGGATCTCCTTGTAGGAGCATGTGTTATGACCGATGAGGATTGGGTAGACTAGGATATCTGCTTAAGTAGATCTGTTTCCACATCACTCTGATTTGTGCATTTGCCTTCAGATTAAGCCTTAAAAGAACATATGTTTCAGAGGTTAGAAGTTTTGCAAACTAAGCATAGTAACCAAGTTGGAATTCCTCGGGAAACTACATGGATACCTCGCACCATTTAAGTTTCACTTTCTGATTTTGATCTCCGATTCCGTTTTGTTTGATAAATAGTTTGACACTTTTCCAACCATCCCGTAGATCACTCAATCATATTGTGTTTGACACATTCTGTGAATTAATTACTTATGCTAGACATACAATGTATCATCTGATACTACTTGACTCTGTATAATCCATTGCCACCCTATGAGAACCCTGGTGATTATTAACCACGGATATAGGAAGATTTGTTCCCTCCCTTTAGATGATGAACTTTGTCTGCCAATCAGTTCCTTTGGAAGGATATGATGTTAATATTATCCTGTACGAATTTGTTAACTGAGCATGATGATGCTGACAACTGATATCCTATACATCTCACTTTTGAAAATTATACGATGTTCGTATTACTGAAGATACACACTCTACCTGTCATTTTGCTAAGGAGCTAAATAGGATTCCAACACCTTAAAATGTTCGCTTATCTATCGCAACACTCTGGATGAACCATGTACTTGACCCCGATATATGAACTATCCGTCTGATTTGACGACTGTATTCGTTCTACAAATCTGTTTACTTTTGATATATCTGATTTTGAGGCCTTTTGGTTATGGATTTGGTTGGCTCTTCATAAAGCTACCATAAACTACCGTATCTGATAAGTGACCTTTAACAATCTACTTCATCCTGTTTTTGTTATGATGGCTCTCAACCACATAAATCTGTAAAGATTAATTCTGCTATGGAAGTTCAAACTCCGATCTCATTTGATTGTCAAGTTTCTCCTGACGCCTATTAGTATCCACCCTTGGAAAGCTCTGGCATTGGAAGTATTTTGTTGTACAAAAATTTTTCCAATGTTCTCTAATGAACCTCTTGGTATCCCTTCCTGCTTGGGAAGTAAAGTTGGCATTGAACTGATCTTAGATGACGAACCCATTTCCAAAGCTCAGTACCGTATGGTGCCATGGAAGTTGAGAAATTGAAGGAACTGATGGAATATGATTTTGTTCACCCTAGTGTAGCTCTTGGGATGCTCTTGTTGGTTTATGAATAAGAAAAAGGGAAGTATGCGGCGGTGTATCGACTATCATGAACTTAACTGTAGCACTATCCGTAACCATTATCCATTTCCGTGTATCAATAATTGATCTTGTCTATATTTGAAACTCCGTATCAGATGGCCTGATTTAGATTTGAAGGATGGAAGAAGCAACCACCAGAACCTTTAAGAAAGGGGTTAACTAACCGAGAGTAACCTCCAAGAAGTATTTTAGTTTTATTCGTGAAGGAAAAGGAAGTTGAGGAGAAGTGAATGTGAAGTTTCCCTAAGATAATTTCTAAAGCTGCTTTTGTACTCGTTATAATCATTATGAGCCTTAATGACGCCAATTGTATTGGCTAATAAAATCATGTTTTCGCGAGTATTTGGACAAACTGTCATAGTATGACATTGTGTTGTGTTCGAGATGAAAGAGGAACATGGAGATCCTTTTGTATCAAGTTGAGGTAACCCTTTTGTTATGGAAGAGTAAATTTGACTGGCGTTCAGAGATCGTAGTAGACAACACTACCATGTATCCTGTGAAGACAGAGTTTCCCACAAAAGGACCAAGATTGAAGACCATTATCAGAGTTAGAAGCCTTGTAGAAGGGTAGTAGAAGATGTTCACGATAGGTGTTAAAGTGGAAGAAGCACATTAGAAGAAGAGAGGAACTAAGAAGGGACTCGATTATACCTCATGCAGTACGTGGAGATTACAGTTCCGGCATCAAGACAACCAGACCGTGGGAGGTAAACTATTTAACTCATAACCTAGAGTTGGCAGCGGCGGTGTTTACCTTAAAGACTGGAAGACAATTCTTATAAGACAAACGTGGTGGCGAATGTAGAGGGAGAATCTAATCAAGATGGCAAATCTGGAGCTGTAGTAAGAGATTTTATGAAGACACGTAGTTTCACTTCCATGTCCATCTAGTAGTACTAAGATAGATTTAGATCAGAAGCAGACTTGTTGTTGGAAGGGTATTCAATACTCGTGCCAGAAATTCGATTAGTACCTATCATTTCTAGGAAGGACTACAAAAGGCTTGAGGAATCAGACTCAAGTTTGAGATTCCTTTTTACTCTCAAATTGATGGATAGACCGAGACAGACTACTCGTACCTGGAAGAGAATTGAGATCATGTATTGAATGAACGGATTTTGAAGCAAACATTTATGTTCGGATGAGTTGTTTCTGTGAAGGATGAAGTTATTGATGACGTAATTCATTTTTGCTTAATCCATTTAAGCTTCCGTTACATGATGATATGATCCTTTCATGATTTAGGTTCTCTATTAGTAATTCCGTTATGTATTCATTCAGCATATGTTGGATGATTGTATTGTTATGAGAACTTTGACGAATTATGGAAGACATGATGCTTTTGATGATGTGCCTCATTTGATGATACTTATTAGGTTCCGTTATGTTGTTTATACGATCTGTTACTCTGATTTCGAATCCGTAATGATGATTGATTTAGACCAACCCTAGGAGGTAGAAGGACTGTTAGGTGGTTAAGATAAGTTGCCTATTTCACTACTTGAGATAAATTATGGTCATCATGAGGGCATATTTATATGCTGCTAGGATTATGACATCTGGTCAACATGATAATACTTACATCATATAACGTGTACTTATTGTGATCATAGGATATTTCGAGGAGTACCTTAGAAGCTTTAGAATTTCTAATATCTTATTGAGATTATCTACGTTTAGTTAGACTTTAGATTCATTCTACCTGTGCGTTTAATCTGCCTTCATCGTTATACGACTTAACACATTGGATACTCGACATGCATTTGTTGACCTTAGTGCTTCTGATAAGAATCTTAGGTTCTGTTTTAGAGATTTCTACCATTTGATGTTATTAAACAATCTGCATCTGTCGATATGGATTTGATCTGTTACTATGGAAGAGTACACCTATGTTTGCTACGAGTATGTTTTACATCCATTGAATCTGTTTCATTATGATCTGCTATGAGTTAAGATATGAGATTTTAGATTTTGAGAAGCAAGATCTGTTTGTTTATGAGAATGTATTGGAAAGGTTATATTGAAGATGAGACTACTTGAGAATCTGAAGAGTTAAGCATGTATATCATCCTCATATCTTCTGCAATTCGATACGTTCTCATCTGATTTTGTCTAATCAAATTCCATGGACGATATATCCGTCAAATCCTATGTATTCCCTGTATCTCTTTCGAGGGGATACAATTATCATCTGTTACGTTTGGTATATTATTCTTTTGATTTAGATTCAGTATGATATGTGTTTTCTAAGGAAATCGAAACTATTTTTGATCAACAAGATAGAGTCATAAGAAAGCAAGTTTCATTTCTTTGCATAATTTGATACGTCTCTATTTCATTGCATTTCAATTTCACGGATGAAATTTTCTTTTTAGAGGGGAAGAGTTGTAAAACCCGAAAATTCGAAAACCTAAAATTTCGTATAATTTTGAATTTTTCTACTTTAACTTTGTGATAATACAAGTTAAACTTGCACTTTATTTTTATGATTATAATTGAAATTAAATTAACCTAAGTTTAAGACTAAATAAATAAGATGGTACAAATATATAAAGTTTCCTAATGCGATCCCACGTTTTTGTCACAAACAGATTTATCAAAATCACATTCAATTCTTCCTAAACTTTCGGCCAACATTTAAAACTTATAACTAGCCCTTTAATTTCATTCAAAACAAATTGATGTTATCCTTTACTACTTACCCTTTTTGGCTCCTAAAACTTCAGATAAAAGAAACGCCTATCTCTTGTTGACCCTCGTTCATTCATACGTACACAAAGAAATCAAAACACATACAACCATTTTTCTCTCTCAATAATCGAAGAATAAATCTTGCTTCCGTGTTCGTGTGAGAAAAAAGAGTGGTGATCGTGGGTTGTAAGTTGTTGGTGTTCATGATTAGGGTTTAGTATGTGAAGGGGCTGTTCTTATTCCTTTTCCATTTGATCCACAAGGTATCATAGCATCTTGTTCTTTAATCTATTCGACACATAATTAAAATAGCATAGGAATTCATCTGGTCTAATTACTTTCTTACAATATGTAATATATAAATAGAGGTCACATAAAATCATAAAGATACCTATTTGAATCTGTTATAAACTAAACCATTCAACCCGTGTTTATTTAATCTGATGTGATTTGACCCTAGTCACATGTGTAATCAACCTTTGTTTTGATCTGATTCGACTGTAATTAAACCTATTCAAATACATGGATAATCAAGACAGAAACTATACTTAGAAACCATTTGAAGTCATGCTTGTATATATGTTAATTGCGCCACATAAAATCATGGATTTGTGATTCATACAATAATTTTCTAAGAAACTCTGATTATGAACCTCTGATTATGAAAACTTGATTATGAACCTTTGCTTTGACTTTCTGAACCATGTAATATGAACAATTTGATGTGAACTATTTGATATGATATCTGACCCTCAGCTTGATACCCGAGCCATTTCCCTAGCTACGAAGGTAACATGGCCGTATCATTGATGCACCAGTGACATGACTCCAGTGTGGTCGAGTGATGTGCCACACCATCCCTATCTGTATCTGTTATGAGAGCTCGTTTATTATACACTTATGATTTTTTTGCAGGGGCATATGGATGCATCGTAGATCTATTTCTGTATCTGTTATGATGTTATGGTATGATATATTTGTTTGGTGACTGATGTTGAGTGCAATTCATGTCTTTCACATTTTTGGGAGTTGATCATTCCATTTGGTTACTAAGGACTCCCTTCATATTATCTGGCTATTTATGAGGTCTCCCCTCTATATGATGATGAAGACTTATGGTTACATGTTATATGATATTATCTGATCTGTTCTGGGCTCGGGAGGATTAATGAACTACCTTCCATTAGACTTACACTTTTGATTATGCCTGATGATATTACCCATTGCACCATATCTATTTCTATTTCTGTTTCTATTTCATTACTTTGTTTATATATCTGTTCACTGGGCTTTTTAAGCTCAGCCATATTTCTTTTCCTACGGTAGGTTTTAGTGGGAAGCTGGGATATGAGTGGAGAGTACTTTTGGACTTAGAGGACTATACTTTGATAGCTAGCCTGGATTAGAGATAACTAGAAGAGATTTTCATTATCAAACTAAGTATTTATTGTTGTTCTCAATTGTAACCTTGTACTTGATTGTTACAAATATGATATATAATTATAAATTTTGGGCCGTTAACAAGATGAATAACAAATAATGGTTGAGATGCTCGTCACCTGTATACCCAAGCATTACCGATCTTTTAAGTCATCTTCTTAATCTACAAGCCTCAACGTCCTTATGACCTAACTTGCAAAACATGGAAACAAGGAACGGTAACTCCTGATGACTTAGTAAGTAAACGGGTCTGAGTCTGAATTGGTAATGTGAGCTAAAATAAATCTGACATGGTCGCTAAACTATACTGATTCTGATTAATAATTAAACTATACTAGATCAACTAATAACTAGGTCTTTAACTGAATGTGGTTTTGTATCTGTATCTGGAAACTGAATATGAGACTTAATCCGAATCAATATAAAAAAAGAATATATTTGTATATCTGAAATTGGAATGTTACTTTATTGTACAACTGTACAAGTAAGAATCTAGGTTCTACATAGTTGCATCAGCACGATTCTGAATCTAAGCTATAGCTGAAACTGGGTAGCTGAATATGCGATATTGACTTTCTGCTAAGTTGGAATTCCTTAGCCAACGAGTACTCTTCTTGGGGCTCTGACTTGTTATACGTGCTTTTCTGACTAGGGTCATCCACCAAGAATATCATGAGTACGTGCATGAATCATCTACTTAGGATGTTTTTATGTTAAGCAAAAGGATGCTATTATGCGAAGTTCCACATTGTGCACTTTTTAGGCATGCTAAGTAACTAATGGTGCATTTCTTGTGCACCTATATCATTGCTAATGATGCTTCTTGTGAGAATCCTTTACTTGGTTAGTTTTCATCTATATCTTAATCATATCGTAATATATAATACTCCACTATTCCCGAGTCTATGAACAAAGAAACCTTCGGCTATATCTGAAGTTATGTATATATTCTGAATTCATGTAAATTCTAAAATCATGAAACTTGATAAGGCGAAAAGTGTATCGCTTTTAGGGGGTTATTTAAGCCCGAATTCATAATAATTTGATCAATGATTGCCCTAAATCGTTCCTTTTGTCATTTTAGGTACTTTTGAGAAGAAATCTGGAAAAGAAAGCATTTTGGACGTTTTTGGAGTGATTTTGTGAAGAAAATGGCAAAGTCTCAAAATTCTTGCTGGGAACAGTACCTGACGGCATCAAGGCTATACAAGTGACGGCATTAAGCTTGGCAAAAGAGGTGGATATAGAAAATACACATGATGATCCAGAACTATTTCAAGGCAAAAATGCCTGACAGCGTCACCTAGGCCATCATGATAGATTTACAAGTGACGGCCCAGAGCTTATTCTCAACATGACGGCGTCAAGATTGGATCTAGGCAATACGACCCTTGTTTTGGCGGCGAGTTGACGGCGTCACTATTGGAGTATGCTCGTGTCATAATAAATAATTATGTGGCTAGACATATGTGAGCCTATGGGTTCACACACTTATACACAGAGACACCATTTTATAGATTGTATTTATTGTATTTACAATATATAAACGACTACGTAACTCGAGATCAATAACGGGCTACTAATAACTAAGCTATTACTTAGTTTATTGGATTGGACCAACAAATGGGCAAGCCCATTTAAGGCCCCCATATGGCCGGACATGGTGGGAAACAAGAGGAAAAAGAGCAAGGGGTTCAGTGTAATATTATTTGATATAACCTCCTATTGATTTGGTTAATTAAGGTTACTAATCATAATAACAACTTACCATATGTTTCTCCTCCTTCCTCTACCCTAGAGCTGCAAAATAACACACACCCATATTAGGGTTTTGATGAGGCGAAAAATGATCCGTTTTTAGGGGGTCATTTAAGCCCGAATCCGAATTTATTTGATCAAATATTGCCCTAAATCGTTCCTTTTGTGATTTCAGGTGTTTGGAGAGTGAATTCTGGAAAAGAAGCCCTTTTGGATGTTTTTGGAGCATCAAAGTGAAGAAAACGGCAAAATACCAATTTTCCATGCTGAAGACACAAGGTGACGGCGTCAAGAGTTACATCTTGACGGCGTCAGCCATGAAGAATAAAATACCGAAGGTGGTAACGGTGTCAAAATTCATCCTGACGGCGTCAAAGTCCCAAGAATAAAATACCGTGGTTGATGACGGCGTCACATAGGCCGTCAGAAGTAGATCAAGGCCGTCATGTGGTCAAAACTTGCGCGCGTGGTAGCTGACACCGTTTTGGCCATAACTTTTGCATACGAACTCGGATTTGAGCGATTCAAAAAAAGAAACGAAGAGGACGAAGAGATCTACAATTTGGTGAAAAAATGGTCTTGACAGTGTCAAGAGTACGGGCTGACGCCGTCACGAAGGGCCGACAGAAAACATGCCTATAAATATAACTTCTTAACTTCACTTTTTGTAAGCCCTAAACCCTAAGGTCGATTCCTGGGTTTAGGTGGGTGTTTTTCCAGCAACTTAGAGGGTTTCAATCACTCCATAAACATCATGTATTGGTTTGATGATTCTATCTTAATTATGTTTTCCATTATCATTGTTGTTTGCTCTTCTTTGATGATGATTTGCTAATTCACCTTGTGTCTACTTATGATTATGTGAAACTTGTATATAATTGATTAGATCTCATTGATTTTTTGTTGATGTTGTGTCTATCTCCATCAATTAAGGTGTGACAACTTCAATAGATCTAGTTGGTTTAGTTTATAATCCTTGTTTCCTATTGATTCTTGTTTTGATTGAATGATTTATATGTTAGGCTTAAGAAAACTGGCAGATCTCCAAATGGTAACATGCTTGAACGTCTTAAGAAACATGAACCGAGGCGTACTAGGTCTTTATTGGTTGTATTTAATGCATGAGTCACTGTTTACAATCCCTATAGTTGTGCTGGGCATGGTGTAGGAGGAGATAAGAGCTCATAGAATTGGGGAGTTATGTATGCCACCCCATGAATGGTATTAAGGAATACAACTCGTCAATTAAAACAATGTTACAATTCAATAAGTAGGATTGGATAGCTAGCAAGGAGTAACATATCATGGGTAGACATGCTTCACTTATCTTGTAAAACCTTAGTTTAGTTTTCTTGTTAATTAGTTTAAATAGTAGCTTTTGGGTTAGTTGATTAGCAACTAATTCCGCCCACTCTCCCAAAACCCGAGATTTTTACTTGCTTTTCATAAAATATAAAAATACAAAAAGAATCATCCTTCACCTTTAGACCTAGTTAGATTAATTTCAATCCTAACGACACTATTCCTAGCTGAACGATCAATCCCCCGGTACTTGTCACTATACTATACTACAACGATCAGGTACACTGCCTGGTGGGGGTTGTAAGCTTCTCAAGATCCCTTGAGAGGTAAAGCCTGGTGCTATTCCCACGCATCAAGTTTTTGGCGCCGCAGCCCGGGGAATAGTTATTGTTTAGGTTGAATTTGATTTTTATTAGGTCTACTCATTAGATTCCTATCAAGTGAGGTTTTTTCTTTTTACTTTGTAGCTTTCTCGTAGTCTATCTTTTCTTTGTGATTTTGTTTGTAATTTGCTTCAAATGGACTTTACACTTAGACTTCTAAGATTACAAGATAGGGTTGAGCGGCTAACACACCAAAGAGTTCAAAATACCTCATTTAGAGACACCTATGAATCATATGAGCCTTCACCTAGGATAGATTCTTATGAACAACCTCCATGTTTAAGATCTAGTTTTAGTGAGGCCAATAGGAAATGTGACCTAGTTTGCCAAGGAATTATGGAGAGAGCTATCGCAACAAATCATAAGTTGGATGAAGCACTAGGTTTGCTATTATCACTTCCTAAGAAAGCAATTGAGGAGGATTTAGCCGAGCATGATCGCATTGACCAAAAAGACCTAGGTTTTATGATCGATGATGATGAATCTCAAGAAACAGATGATGAATCTCTTGGGCAATTTGTATATAGCAGTCAGAATATTGAGGATGACCCTTATGATTCGGACATAGAAGTTGAGATGCCTAGAGAAGCACGTGAGATACTTGGGAGAATGTTAGGGCTAGATCCTGACACATGGAATAATGAGGTGAACAACATAAGCCCACAAAATACTCAACCATCATTTGAGGCACACACACCGCCCGTGACTTACCCGGAAGAAGTAGAAAAAACTTTAGGAATTCCAATGGAGGTAGAACCCTTGGACCAGGCACCACTTGAGGATATAGGTTTGAACACTTGTAGTGATAACCTTACTCCTAGTTCTAGGGAATTTCCTAGTGTTGATGAACCGGAACCTCAATCTTTACACACCTTTCCATCCTTAGATATATTTCTAGGAGACAAAAGAGGAACCGACCCACCCATCAACCAATATTATCCGGGTAGTTTTAGGATGAAGGAAGCCATTCACTTACCCCCTTCACCTCACGTGGCATATTCACAGCCTAAGGGTGTGTATCGCTACTTTCACCTACACTTAATCCCAAGTGTAGGGAGAATCTCCCCTATTTCCATTAAATAAGGGTAGAGTCAGGCTCGTGACTCGAACAAAAACAAGCGCTTCTTGGGAGGCAACCCATGTTTTTTGTCTTTTTATTTTTTTGTTTGTTTGTTTGTTTGATTTTATTTGTTTCCGTATGCATGTTTTATTTTTATTGTTTGTGGCTCGTGTTTCAAAGTAAATTCTGAAAATGCTTTATTTTGTTTTTAACTTCGTCTTAATTGCATATAAAGGTATTTTGCAAAAGATAAGTGTAAGGGAGATCCAAATTTGTTTATAAGAACGAAATTGAGCATGAACCACAACTATATTAAATGGACATGTGTATTAGTACTTGTTAGAGTCAAATGCTTGTATCGAGTCGTAATGATGTTTTGCAGGATTTTCCAGGAAGTAGGACGAAGTTTTTCCAGAAATTTTCTGGAAACTTAACATAAGAATTTCTGCAGGTCACTTCTGACGGCGTCACGAGATAACTCTTGACAGTGTCACGTGTAAAAATCTGGAAATTTTACCAGTTTTGTTTTTCTAACGGAGTCTTATGGTTTTTGTGAATTATTAAGTTTTATGATCTCCAGGAAATCTGCAAACATTCATTCCACAAGCATTATATCTTTAATTGTTTTGTTTTTATTCCTAAGTCTGGAATTACATCTAGTTGTGAGTTATCTTTGTTCGGCTTGATGCTTTGGGTTTTTGTAGTTGTTTTGTCAGGATTTACAGGTTATGTATGACAAGAAGATGATTTATATTCTGGAAGGGAAGCTTTGATTGTTCATTTTCTTGGAGGAAGACTTAACCTGGCCATCCTATTATCCATACCGAGCGAATCAGGGGAGTATTTGATTTCATTCTCTTTACTTTTTCACTTTTACATTCTTTACTTGAACATTGAGGACAATGTTCATCTTAAGTGTAAGGGGAGGGTAAAAAGATGATACCTTACATATGCACTTTCGCTTGAGTTTGTTTTGATTGATAGTAGATGTGTAATAAAACTATGAGAAATACTTGTTAGTGTAATTTTAGTGCCAAATTTAAAATTTTTTACAACATTTAGGAGTGAAACTTTAGCCATAGCAAGCGTCTCATGGATAGGAGATTGTATGACTAGCACATAACCGTATATTCAGAAAAATTTTCCACCCAAAAATGTGAGGTTCGCCTTTAGATTTGATAGGAAAAGCATTTATTATTAGTGCTTATGAGTGTACCGGTAGCATTTAGATTCTAGAACTTGCGTTAGTGATGCATCCCGAGACCGCGAGTGAGACTACATTCGTGTGGTAGGATTTACTACATGATAAGAGGCATTAGGATCACCCTTGTGTTAAACCCGTATTACAATTACTTGACCATTTAAGTCATATTACTTGGCTAGTTAAGTCAACTAATTTTTCCCACACCCTTTGCGTTGTACTCATTTTTAGTACACGAAATCCCTAGTACACCCCTCCGAGCCTATCTTTTCGTTTCTAACTTTAAGCATCTTACTTAAAGGAAGAATTTGTTACACCCCACTTAAATGTACACCCAAATCGCCTTAGCCTTCCGTGTATGCGCTCATTTTTAGTGCATTATTGTTATTTGTTAAACCCTAAGTTAACCTTCTAATTGATTACATGGTTGCTAAGTCGAGTCATATCCTTGTACATATTGTTTTGGGACGATTGGGACTCATGGGTAAGTACTTATTTTATGGAGTAATGGGGAAGAACATCACTTATTACCCCCATATGTGCGTTAATCTTAAAAGTGCTCCAAGTGTTTTGATTTTCTTAAATTCGAGTCATTAGAATAGTTTAATGTAAAGTATGTAAAGATTCAAGTGTAAGGGGATTGCTCGAACCCCTATGATGTATTATTTTGGATGGTAGGGTAAGAGTGTATGCAAAAAAAAAAATAAATAAAAAATAAAAAATAAAAAAATACGGACTACCATCCCGTTTTCATTCTATGTTCATTTTATGTTTTTGGTTATTTTTCATTTGATAGCTTAAGTCGAGTCTAGTCTTGGCTTAGCAACGCCATATTGTACATGTAATTAACCAAGATTGTTAACTCGCCACCAGTAAAACTTCCTTTATCCAACAAAACCGTGTAATTCATATCCCTACACCTAACGTTACAACCCTTTAAAAGACCTCTTTGATAGTTTATCCTAGGTGCTTACGCCATGTGGTGGAGGTTTGATCCTTTCCCAAGCCTATGGTAATCTATTTTGCTATGACAGGTAGTGAGAGATATCTTCCATTTCCATAATGTTATATTACTTTATTACACCCGAGAGATGTGAGTATCTAAACACTATTTGTGAGGTGCTAGTGTATGACCTCCGTGCTTGTCTATTGGTCTTTAGTGGAACGATTATTTGTTGTAATTACTTTTATATTAGTGTTAAATGACCCCTAACTTGTCTTTCGAGTAGAATAAAAGCGCATTTGCTTGAGGACAAGCAAATCTCAAGTGTAAGGGTATATGATGAGGCGAAAAATGATCCGTTTTTAGGGGGTCATTTAAGCCCGAATCCGAATTTATTTGATCAAATATTGCCCTAAATCGTTCCTTTTGTGATTTCAGGTGTTTGGAGAGTGAATTCTGGAAAAGAAGCCCTTTTGGACGTTTTTGGAGCATAAAAGTGAAGAAAACGGCAAAATACCAATTTTCCATGCTGAAGACACAAGGTGACGGCGTCAAGAGTTACATCTTGACGGCGTCAGCCATGAAGAATAAAATACCGAAGGTTGTGACGGCGTCAAAAGTCATCCTGACGGCGTCAAAGTCCCAAGAATAAAATACCGTGGTTGATGACGGCGTCACATAGGCCGTCAGAAGTAGATCAAGGCCGTCATGTGGTCAAAACTTGCGCGCGTGGTAGCTGACACCGTTTTGGCCATAACTTTTGCATACGAACTCGGATTTGAGCGATTCAAAAAAGGAAACGAAGAGGACGAAGAGATCTACAATTTGGTGAAAAAATGGTCTTGACGGCGTCAAGAGTACGGGCTGACGCCGTCACGAAGTGCCGACAGAAAACATGCCTATAAATATAACTTCATAACTTCACTTTTTGTAAGCCCTAAACCCTAAGGTCGATTCCTGGGTTTAGGTGGGTGTTTTTCCAGCAACTTAGAGGGTTTCAATCACTCCATAAACATCATGTATTGGTTTGATGATTCTATCTTAATTATGTTTTTCATTATCATTGTTGTTTGCTCTTCTTTGATGATGATTTGCTAATTCACCTTGTGTCTACTTATGATTATGTGAAACTTGTATATAATTGATTAGATCTCATTGATTTTTTGTTGATGTTGTGTCTATCTCCATCAATTAAGGTGTGACAACTTCAATAGATCTAGTTGGTTTAGTTTATAATCCTTGTTTCCTATTGATTCTTGTTTTGATTGAATGATTTATATGTTAGGCTTAAGAAAACTGGCAGATCTCCAAATGGTAACATGCTTGAACGTCTTAAGAAACATGAACCGAGGCGTACTAGGTCTTTATTGGTTGTATTTAATGCATGAGCCACTGTTTACAATCCCTATAGTTGTGCTGGGCATGGTGTAGAAGGAGATAAGAGCTCATAGAATTGGGGAGTTATGTATGCCACCCCATGAATGGTATTAAGGAATACAACTCGTCAATTAAAACAAGGTTACAATTCAATAGGTAGGATTGGATAGCTAGCAAGGAGTAACATATCATGGGTAGACATGCTTCACTTATCTTGTAAAACCTTAGTTTAGTTTTCATGTTAATTAGTTTAAATAGTAGCTTTTGGGTTAGTTGATTAGCAACTAATTCCGCCCACTCTCCCAAAACCCGAGATTTTTACTTGCTTTTCATAAAATATAAAAATACAAAAAGAATCATCCTTCACCTTTAGACCTAGTTAGATTAATTTCAATCCTAACGACACTATTCCTAGCTGAACGATCAATCCCCCGGTACTTGTCACTATACTATACTACAACGATCAGGTACACTGCCTGGTGGGGGTTGTAAGCTTCTCAAGATCCCTTGAGAGGTAAAGCCTGGTGCAATTCCCATGCATCAGGTTTGGTGTTTTTGATCTCATCTAACCTTATTCTAGTGTAGTTCAAGGCTAGATCGCGTGTTACAGGGTCAAGACTAGCATCGGGTGGTGATCTATGACGTGTAGTGTGTTTCCATCATAGAGGTGATCTATTTTGGTCACTTGGTTTCATAGGTGGTTCATGGTGTTGGTGATGGGCTTCATATGATTCTACCGATCACGCTACAAAGGTATAACATGTTGTTGTTTATTATTTGATTGATCATATGGCTATATGGATCTGTTGTGTGGGTTATGTTGTTCCGCTGCGTTTATTTGATTATTATATATTTTATGTTCAAACATCTCCTTTAGTGGTATCACGAGCCATCATATGTGCCATATGATTATCGGGTATGCATAAAAATGGCTAAAACGGGTGTTTTTTTGATGATTTTTGAAGTCATGGTTAAAGCAGCCCTAGGGCTCCAATTTTTTCCTCATAGGACGACCCTTTAGGGGTCTTATGATCTGCGCTTTTTGGTCCCATGGCCATTTGTTATGCATACGCTAATTGGTTATTTGTCGGGTATGTGAAAAATGGCCTAAAACGCGTATTTTTGATCGGTTTTTGAAACGGTTTTAATTCAGCCCCTAAGGCCATATTTTCTGTGGTTAAATGGTATTTGGAAGGTCCTAATATCAGTGGTTTTTGACCCTTAAGTCATAGGAAACACGTACCTAACGGGGTTTTAATTCTTGTCAATCATTTCTTCGTTTTCGTTGGCTAACAATTTATTTCTTGTTATTTAATTTGTTTCCATGGCAAATACATGCATGTTTGTCCATGGAGTTAGCCAACACCATGTTTTAATCATAATATTATGGTATTATTATGTGTATATGCAAATCCGATGAAAACCTAAACCACTTGTGCCTTGGATTGTGGTGAATGTTGTTTAATTTCGTGTTTTGGGGTTTTTGCCATTGTTTTGGCATTTTTGTAATGATATTCTTTTTGGTTGTAGCCATTGTTTGGTAACTTTTATAGTAGTTTAAAAGTAGATTAGTTGTATTTTACTTTCAATATCATGTAATCGTGGCTTGGTGGTGAAAGGCGAAAGAGTTAAAGATATTTTTGCCGAAAAATGACTGCTGGAACACCAGTTGGAAAAACGGAGTTTCCTGGTGATTGGTAAATTATTTTTGGCTGAATTTTTTTTTGCAGGTACTCAAAGCATGGGCCTACAAGTTTCTGCTTTTGAGCTAAGCCCGGGGAAGCCTCCTTCATGGACTTTTGAGCCCCTTAACATAGAAATTCTGGAAGGACAACAACTACTTTTCATGTGCATTATGGGCTTTCTACTTGCTCTTGATTGTCTTGGAGCAAGTGGGAGTCCTCCATGTGGTTGTGTGGTTTGTCCCTAGTTGACTCTTGGTTCTCGTGATGGCTCACGAGACCAAGTATAGGTTTTTTCATCGATTGAGGCTTTGCATATTGTGGTTGTGTGTTTGTGATTTTGCTTTTTATATATCTTGTTATCATAAGTAAAATTGCAAATAGTTTTCTATAAACTTAAAATGAAACACAAACCATTTTCAAAACTAAGACTTATGATTTAGTTTTACTAAGTTTTTGAAACTTAAAATCATTTTTTTTAAATAACACCTAAACTTGTTATGTATGTTATTTTATTTATGTATTGTCCAAACTTTATTATCCATGTAGGATTAATATTAGTCATGAAAATGGACAACTTGACACACATAAATTAAAACAATGATTAGACTTTAGTTAAGAAAAGTTTTTAACTTGTGCTACGAAGGATGAATGCATGCTTCTTTCGTACACCTTTTGATTCACATCGAAACTTTTACCCGTCAAAATTTAAGTCATGCCGTCCAATATTGAGAACACTTGCAATTACCTTTTGCCTATGCGTGGGACCTAGGTTGAATTGTAACCCAAGGTGACTATTCTCTATGCGTGAGACCTAGATATATTCTCGCACGTTCTCAAATTGGATGACTTAATCGAGTTAAGGGGTGAGAACTTGACCCGAGGCAAAGATGGGATTAAACATGCCTACATGATACTAGTTGTTTGACACTAGATGCCATGAGTCCCATAAGGATCTAAGAGTTGCACTTGTAATGCAATTGGTGATCGTCGCCTATCAATTAAATCTACTATTGCTAGCAGATCAACTGATGTGATACTAGAAGCACAATGTGGATCTTAGCCTTTTACGTAAATTAATTGTTTTAAATTGTAAACATGGGGTAATTAATTTATAAAAGGATAACTATCGAAAATACTAAATATGAACTTTGAGAATTCAATTAATGAATTAATGCAACACAAAACATAAACAAAAGTTTGTTCTTTTTTTCTTAAAAGGATCAAACTAAGTCTTCCTTTCCTTGTAAGAAAGAGACTTGTTCTTATCCTTTTCCTTATGAGGAAAAGCCATAATAGGAATATTTGAATTATCCTAATTCTAATCAAACTCAAAGCACACATACTCTAGAAATCGTGATGTCTTGTAAAAGTGAAAACGGTTAAGTATGGTTGCACATCTTATTCCATCAAGTTTGTTTTATAACCCTAGTTCCGGTTTTGAAACCTTGAAGAAATATAAGATATTTGGATAACTAGAGAACATGTTTTCTATAGCTACCAAACTAATATGAGTTAAAATAATTAGAAAACGGAAATATCAATAAACCGAAAAGTGGAAAGGCAATTACTAGCATGATTACCTAGCAATGTGTCTTAACCCAATAAACATGGAGGAACTGCATGCCTAATTTTCAGGTTTAAAATGATGGGTAGCCCATCATCTATATATTAGAACTTGATGCACTTCCTTGAAGACCTAAGTACATGTTACTAGTCATAGTGACTCACATTAGCAATAATGTGTAGATATTCAAAGAAAGCAGGAAAGTATCCAATCATCACTCACTCTCCACTGGTGATGTAACACTTTTAATGTTGTTTAATCCAGTGGGAGCTACATGATTGTATTACTGGTGACGAAACACATGTAATGTTCTCTAATCCAGTGGGAGTTGTAAGCTCTATTAACTTACAAGTTGCCCATCTTATTTCTAGATTGTCTTGAAATAATACATTACTTTCCACATATGAAGCATCATAGTTTTTATGAGAACCATTGCATGAATTTTATTAGATAACTTGTCGTGTTCCTGATGTTGCTTCCTGAAATGTTATCAATAAAATTGTTATGCATGATTCATTATAAAAGCAATAAAGTTCTACACATCTATATTTTGATTTTCACTAAAATCATATGTTATCTGTGACATTGTCATATTTGCTTGCATAATGTTGTGCCATGCACAAGTGGGAGAAATCTTAATTGTGTGCAAGGTACAACATATAACAATATGACTAATGTTTTTTTCTTGACTGCAAGGTAAGAAAAATAAGGTTCTACTAGGACTTATACACATAAAATGTATGTTACCCTAATTAGAAAAAATGTCAAGATAAGAAAAGCTACTTCAACATATTTTCTGAATTGTTTAGTAAATACGATTATGTCTTCTTGTAAATTCATAATCATGAAGTATGTAATTAACTTGAAATTACTATTGAGGCTAATTTTCGGCACTCATAATTACTTTAGTTGAATATGTTTAGGTCTCTTGTAAAGACATAAACATCAATTCCGTTAATTGTTGAAAGACTTATAACGTAAAGTAAAGACGTTAATTTGTTATGTCTTCTTGTTAAAGACATGTACACTTACGACGTATAATAAAATATTTAATGTTTATGTTTCTAGTTAAAACATACGCATGAAGTCATTGACTTGGTCAAAGACTTTAAATATAAAGTATGTAGTAGGCTAAAAATACTATTGATGCCATCTGGTATGACTTGGTTGGCAGATACGTAAGCCAAAGAGTATAAGTTCATTTAATGAGTTGTGTGATAGTCTCACAACATCTATCCACGTGGAATACCACAACTTTATGGTATGTCCATCATGGATATCATTTGATCTTTGATGACTTAAACTCTTTTACCTCAAAAGCAATCAAGGTTAGAAATTTGGATGTGCTATGTGTACACCCAATATGGTTCCAACCCAGAAGGAATTTAAGACACCATTGTATTATGGAATGGGATGAATCCCATTATGTCTTGATTGAAGTTCTGAATTTGTTAAATATCTGAGAGTAAGTAATTAACAAACTAGAATCAAGAACTAACGATTTATTTTGGATGTCCCACTTGAAAACAATTTATTGTTATCAAGATGCTAAGTACTTGGAGATTAGTCTCCACTTACAAAAGCAAGTGGGAGCACCTTTAGATCTTGAAGTCATTCAAGAGCTAAATACACAACCTTCTGAGTACACTTGCTAATGTCATAGATTGATATCTCTCATTCATAAATCCGCAAGGATACCCCTAACACCTGAATGATATATTTTATATCAATGTTAAGGGGCATAAGTTGGAGGATCATAGTAAACCTGCTAACTAAAGAGATGCACTATCAGATCTTGAATCTGATGAATAGCTAAAAACTATGAATGATAAGATGCAGTCCTTGAAAGGCAATCACTCATGGAGCTTGATTGATCTCTTACCAAATCAGTTAGACTGTGAGGTTTAAAATGAGTTTCTTGAAATAGAAGACTCCTAAGGACAAACTTGTAGACATATTTAATGCATGCGTAGTAGAAGGAGTTTACTCGTACTCAAGAAATTGATTATGATTAAATCTTCATACTTACAAACATTAAATGTATAAATATGATTAATTGTCATACCTGTTTTCATGTAAATGAAATATGACAATGGGATTTCAAAACACTTTTTGATTACTTTTGCAGGACGATGAGTAATTAAAAGGGTTTATGAATCTGTATAATCTTTATTATGTATACAAGACATAAGAATCCAGGTGTGGATTCGATCATGCATCTAGGAGCAGAGATCTTAATTTAATCATTAATTCGATTTTGATTAAATAAGATTACTCCTGAGAACTCAGAGTGCAAGTAGGATAAATGAATTTATTTTCTTAAATCTCATATGTTGTTAACATATGAGAAACAATATTCCATCTAAGCTAGACTTTAATCCTTAGCCTGGAATGAAGTTTCACTTAAGGAATTTAGGAAATAAAACATAAAACCTTGTTGCATGTGTTTATTAGGATAAACATAAGCGGTTAATAATCTAAACACAATATGACATGTCATTGAGGGGAGTCTCAATGATCAATCTTATATGATGAGATTGAATGCATGAATGGTAACCATAAGTTTAACTAAAGGATTCACTATGTAAGTCGTATTATGTATTGGATTATTTATATCATTTGCATGAATGCAAAGATGAGTTGATCACAACAAATATCTAAGTGAAAGTCATTAGATAATTGTTAAACGAACAACCTAATGGACCTGCAAAGGACCAAAGATTTGTTAAAATGTTTACGGATATTTGAGGATCTTAGTTATGTTTTCATTCATTGATGCTTATATAACTGAGATGATGCTCAACCCTAGTCGTAGTAGGATGACATCATGAATGATGACACCTCTAACTAGATGTGCTCGATTGAGAGCATTAATGCATTATACATTAAAAGAATAAGAATACTTTACAATTTGGGAAACTGTTATTATGACTGTCTAAAGTAGGTGTTTTGCCAGCTTCAAACACACATGGAATGTATTGTTGCAATACTCGTATTGTACTTGATTTCATACATACAAAAGGACAATCATCATTCAAAACATTTTTGAATTTTGAAATAAGTATTCTCAAAGTTTACTCAGATGACTACTTGTTGTCTTGTACAACAAAATTGATCATGGTGGAAACATCGGATTCCTATCTATAGGTAGTCTTGTGCATATCTGATTTAGTATTTGGATAATGGAACTGTAAGCAGTCGTATTATATAATGAATTGATATACCGGGTATAATCGTCTTCATTTATACTACTATGTTCTATATTTGCATCTTTAATCCATGAATAATTTATTTATTATAAAATTGTCCATTGCCAGTTGACGATATGGGAGTATCATCGAATTAAGGCAAATGTGAGCGTGTTGGTGATTTATTTGCCAAACTCATATGTTGTTCATTGTGATGAACATTGGAGTGACCCAACCTTCGAGATTTCACTGCATGGATCAGCTTCAATAGTGAATCTCACAAATGGTTATGTCTCTTATCCTTAGACTTGAGATGCAAGTAGGTCTTGCATGTGTGGAATTTTATTCTTTGATATGGTTAAACGCTGTCCTAAATAAGATAGTTATAAAAACCATTTTCAGGAGTGATTTGAAACACATGAATGACACGCGTAGTCAAAATAGGATTTGTTCCTCCACATGTCATGGAGTTAGATACTATTGGGCCCCTCGATGGATTGAACGGATGTTTGTATGGCCGTACCCAAATGAGATTAAGATGAATCTTATTTCACTTGGTAATCTTGTTCAATATTTAGATCGAGAAACATAATAGTTGAACAATTGGAATGAATTTGATCCATGTCTAGTGTTCAACATAGTATCTGTAACAAAAGGAAGGATGGCATATAAACCATTTAAATGAGACGTTTTAGAAACTTCCCTCACATATTTCTAGGGGCATTGGCGTGTTGCTAGATGCTAACCTTTGCTTGTATAATTACTTGATTATTATGACGTCGCAAGTGGGAGCTATTGGAGTATGCTTGTGTCATAATAAATAATTATATGGCTAGACATATGTGAGCCTATGGGGTCACACACTTATACACAGAGACACCATTTTATAGATTGTATTTATCGTATTTACAATATATAAATGACTACGTAACTCGGGTTCAATAACGGGCTACTAATAACTAAGCTAGTACTTAGTTTATTGGATTGGACCAACAAATGGGCAAGCCCATTTAAGGCCCCCATATGGCCGAACATGGTGGGAAACAAGAGGAAAAAGAGCAAGGGGTTCAGTGTAATATTATTTGATATAACCTCCTATTGATTTGGTCAATTAAGGTTACTAATCATAATAACAACTTACCATATGTTTCTCCTCCTTCCTCTACCCTAGAGACACGAAATAATACACACCCATATTAGGGTTTGGTGTTTTTTATCTCATCTAACCTTATTCTAGTGTAGTTCAAGGCTAGATCGCGTGTTACGAGGTCAAGACTAGCATCGGGTGGTGATCTATGACGTGTAGTGTGTTTCCATCATAGAGGTGATCTATTTTGGTCACTTGGTTTCATAGGTGGTTCATAGTGTTGGTGATGGTCTTCATATGATTCTACCAATCACGCTACAAAGCTATAACATGTTGTTGTTTATTATTTGATTGATCATATGGCTATATGTATCCGTTGTTGGTGATGTTTTTCCGCTGCGTTTATTTGTTTCATATATGTTTTATATTCATACATCACCATTAGTCACAAGCTATAACGTGATGCCGTCAAGATGTAAAATCTATATATAATTTTCTAATTTTCATTCATTAGGGGTGGAACTTTTGGAGAACGTTTGTGTGAAAACCCTAGACGAATTTTCTGTAACAACAAGGGTTTTAACCCTTGTTCCATCCATATTCAATTGAAGATAAGTTTTCCAATAATCATTCAATATTTCTATGTGTTGTTTTATTTTATCTTATGCTTGTCTTCTTTTTAACATGCTAGGCTAGGTTTTTATTGTGTTTGCTTAGATGTAGTGAAACCTAGATGTTAATTAATGGTTGATGGTTTGTTTATAATTTTTGTGGATGATTGATTTCGATGTTAGGCTTAAGAAAACTGGCAGACTTCCAATTGGTAACTTGCTTGAACATCTTAAGAAACATGATCGGAGGCGTACTACGATTTATTGGTTGTATTTAATACGTAGGCAACTGCTAGTGATACTACGTTAGGAGCTAGTAGTCGGCTCGACCTAGAATGAAGTAGAAGCCTATAGAGTTAGGGAATATCGTACACGGCCCTACGACTAGTATTAAGGAATATAACCCGTCATCCATGCAATTGTAACAAGATAATCAACCGGTAAAAGATATCTAGGGAGTAATGAAATCTAAGTAAACACATTTTTATCTCATTATTGCTTCCACCACAATTTAGTTTAAGTTTATTTTATTTTATTTTGATTGTATCTTTAGTTAATTAGGTTAGTTGGCTAGCAACTAATTCTGCCTATTCCTTCAAAACCGAGATTTTTACTTGCTTTTATAAAAATATAAAAATACAAAAAGAATCATCACTCACCTTTAGAACTAGTTTAGTAGACTTTTTAATCCTAGCGAACACTATTCCTGAGTTGAACGATCAATCCCCCGGTACTTGTCACTATACTATAATACAACGATCAGGTACACTGCCTGGTGGGGATTGCAAGCTTTTCAAGATCCCTTGAAAGGTAAAACCTTTTGCAAGGTTGCAAAACCACGCATCAAGTTTTTGGCGCCGCAACTCGGGGAATAGTTATTGTCTAGGTTAAAATTTATTTTTATTAGATCTACTTGCTAGATTCCTTTCTAGTAAGATTTTTATTTTTATAGGTTTCTTTAGTCTATCTCATTTATTCTTTCCTGTGTTCCTAACTTTTACCATCAGCCATCATGGAAGGTGGTAATCTCTTTGACCCTATCAACCCACTACAACCAAACCAACCTCCTAGACCCTGAACTTTAGGAGAGTATTCCCGTCCTAGCCACCAAGGCTATCAGAACATCATTGAGCTCACTCACGGAGCCAATGTGTCTCCCTTGCGATCCGAAACCATCCGGTTGGTGCAAAGCGGATGTGCATTCCATGGACTTCGTTCCGAAGATCCTAATAAACATCTCAAGGATTTCCTTAAAATCGTATATTCCATAGACCTTGATGTTGAAACCAGAGAGACAACCCGATTGCGTCTATTCCAATTCTCTCTACATGGCCAAGCTAGTCAATGGCTTGAGCGTTTGCCTTGCTCAATCATTCATCACCTCTTGGGATGATCTCACAACTCGTTTTCTTGCTCAATTTTTCCCACCGGGGAGAACTACTAAGCTTAGAAATGACATCTTGATGTTCCAACAACGTCAAGGTGAAACTCTCTATGAAGCATGGACTCGTTTCAAGGACTTACTCTAAAAAGTCCCTCATCATAGCATAGATCTTTGGCTCCAAGTCCAAATTTTCTATGACCATATTGATCTCTCCACAAGACGAACCATTGACCAATTGGCCGGTGGCAAGCTATGTGATCTAAGTGCAGAAGAATCATGGGAACTTATAGAAGATCTTGCTCTCTATGACAATGAAATTTGGAATGATCCCCATAATTTGAACAAAACGGTCAAGGAAATATCTTTGCCTTCGAACAATTCAAGCACTTCCGACCGTAGGATCATGGAACTTGAAGACCAAGTCAAGTTTCTCATGAAATCCTATGAAGCTCCTAAGCCTTCGAGCCAAGTGAACAAAATCGCTTTTTCATGCGAATTATGTAGTGGTCCCCATGAAACTCGTGATTGTAACATTTCGCAATTTCAGGTTAATTACTATTCCCGAAAATTTCACTATTCATTTTTACTATTCACTTTTACTATTTATTTTCTGGAATTTGATTTTTATTTCATATTCTCGTATGATAAATTATTTCCATGACAAAATAAAAGTTTGACACTCATCAGATCATTTTCGCGAAAGTTATTATGGAAATACACGTTTTAGGGTAAAACGTCATTCAAAAATTCTACGCACAACGAAACTCGACCGCGTTAATTTTCCCCGCATCAGAAAAATGTTTGATACACTCATGATTTATTTGAGAATTAATCATGACTGAGAAAAATGTGACCAAATAAACCTCGGCCGTGAAAAACATGAATTTTCGTTTTTAAGCACTTTTACTCAGCCGTAACCTTAGCCTATACCTGCACCGCGTTTCTAAAACGATTTGAGTTTTCACATTTTTGGAATAAGTCAACATATTTTTCCCTCCTCCTTTGACCAAATATCATTCCTTGATTTTTAGGTTTACGGTTTTATGTCTTAAAGATATTAAATACCAACCGACACTAGACTGAGCTCATTCTAGACATTATAAGTCATTTTAAATCATTATTATCGTATTAGAAAACTAACATTTTACTTTTCTCAATTTTACACAATATTCGTACGTTTTACGTATTACGCGTTTTAGACCCGTGTTTCCAGTTTTAGCAGGGTTTTAGCACCCCAATGGAACCTACCACTCATTTTATATTTTATTATGGAGTATATTGACAAGTTTAGTCATTCTTTCAAGTTTCATATTTTTACGATACCCGGTTTTACGTTTTGTGACGTAACAACTTACGGTTAGCATTTTACGGAGCCAAAACTAACACAATAACTTGGATAATATCATCCAAGGCACACCTCATCCTTCCTAAGTCTTGCAAACCGCCAATAGGGGGGGGGGGAGTCGCCCTTGGTGTGTCTTGATCTCATGCTAAGTAACCTTGGATGATTACAAGTGTTATACTTGGTCTCCAAGTGTTGACTAGTCCATGTTCTAACCTCCTCAAAGCCATATATAAGCCCCCTCCCCTCCTTGTTGCCGTCCCACTTAGCACACACAAACACCACAACCTTAGCTCATTTACTTCAAGTTTCATGCATGATACAAGTGCTTCAACAACATAGAAACACTAGTTAGGTTTTGATTCATCAAAACTACTTCCAAACCCTAGAAACTTTGGTGATTTCTCTTGAGTTTGCATCTACTCAAGTCACCTCAACTTTCATCATCTCTCTTTCAAGAATACAAGGGTAGAAAGATTGCATGAAGTGAAGTAGGGTAAAGCTTAAGTCTATCAAAGTCCTTACCTTACATGTTAACTTCCTTTCTTAATTGAAAGCCAAAAGTTGTAAGCAAAACTCTAACATACTACTTGTTAAATATCATATTCATGCTATTTACATATCATTTATGCTATATTTTGTCTTGTGAACATGTCCATGATGTATAAAAATGGCTAAAACAAGCTATGATATATATATATATATATATATATATATATATATATATATATATATATATATATATATATATATATATGTTAACTTATGATAAGTAAACAAGTAAACTAGTAACTTTCTTGGAGAACCACGACCAAAATAGTACAACTATGATATTGGACACTTACTTACTGTTAAATAGGACTTAACAAGGAAAACATAGCAGTTTGAATCACCCAAAACGAGTACCCGAGTCAAAAGTTATGACCATTTGAAGTTACCAAAACTTTACGGCAAAACTGCCTAAAAACCTTCTGTGACAGAACCGTAAACATGCAAAAAGAGGCCCTTCTGCTCCGATTCATCAAAAAGTTAAAACACGAAAGTTGTCCGGAATCACGTTTTCTTCAAAAACTCAGGTGCACGTATCTAGAAAACCAATAACGGATGAGATTTTCTTCAGTTTCTTAACAGCTATTTTATATACTCAAAATAACTATACTATAGTTATGGATATATATAACCAAGAGGTCTAATGACCTAAATTAAAGACCACAACCATGGTTAAAGCCAAGGTTGACTGTCAAGTCCATGGTAACAACAACCAAGGTCACGGCAAAGCCATGGCTAAAGACCATATAAACATACCAAGGCGAAAACATGAGCTAACGACCATATAAACTTACCAAGGCAAATACATGAACTAGAGAGTTAGCGATAACTTAAACATGCAATTTGGATCTACTCCATCTAAAGAACCATGAGATCTTACAAGTAATTGTCATGCAAGATTTAAGAAACTCACCTTAATAAAAATCTTCATATAAAAGTAAACTTTCCTAAGTTTATTCAAGTACTTGGACATGTAACTTTTTGGATCAAACTTATATATTTATCAAACACTACAATAGTAGGGAGCCTCATGTGAGGAGTTCATTAAGTAAGCCGTTGAGATGAGTTGTGGATTTACGAATTAAAGTGTCCTGGCTCCTCGAACGTTTACTACATGACTTCTGAATTATGTCGGCCCGAACGGTAGTAAACGATATATATAAACTATACATGTTTCATGAACCATTTCTTTGCAAAGACTTACACTATACTAAGTACCACATCACGGACTAAATGCAAGACATATATAGATAATTCTTCGTATTCTTAGACATTATTCCAAACCTAAGTTGCAACAATTATTCTAGGTTGCTCGTAGAAGTTTTCACGGCATATCCATCATTCTCATTATACATCATCCAACTCACGGTGAGTCATAGCCCCTGCTCATTTAGTTGTTTTATCAACTCTTTGGGGGAGAATACATGCTCGTTTTTACATAAATGCAATACTTGTTTTACTTGAACATGCTACTTGTTTACTTAAACACCAATTGCCTTACTCAATGTGTGTGGTTTACTCAAACGCTTTATGTGTTTACATGTTACATACTTCATTATCATCATTATTTATATGGCATCACTGTAAAAATTGTTAATATAACAGTATTGCTACATTTATCTTTGAATCTAGATACAAGTATTACTTTTGTTCACATAAACCAGATCATATTTGGCAGTGGGTTGTAAACAAACAGGTTACAAGTCTTGTATGGGCGGGGCTTGGAACTGAGTGGATTTATGATGCCTTTGCTGGGAAATCATCATTCAAATGTTTTACATTACATTTTGTCACTAAACTCTATGAACTCACCAACCTCGTGTTGACACTTTAGCATGTATTTTCAGGTTCATAATGAACAAGGATGGCACGGAAGGGGCACGGATATTCAAGAGGGCTATAAATTCTATTATCATTCAAAAACTCATTCAATGTAATTTGTAAACTTGGAACCATCTGGGACCTCATTTTGTAATCTCTGATATTTATATAATTTGAATGATAAATCTTTTAAAACGACTCAATTAGAGTTCGTTTTCTATTATTGTGACTGTTGTGCCGTCGAGTAACACCCAGTTTGAATTTCGCTGCATCCATGAATTGGGGGTGTTACAGTGATTGCGTGGAAATCCCTGAACAAGCTTTTGCGGATTACGCATCCTCGCGTACCGACGGACTTTCAACAATTCTTCCAATCCACCTAATCGTTACCAACCAAACGCTCCAACCTCTAACCGTACTTTCAACAACAATCCTTCCAATAACTATGGTAGTACCAATAATCTTGAAGGATTGATGTCCAAGTTTATTGCATCTCAAGAAGCTCGCATAGCTAAGTTTGAATCCAAATTCAATGAACAACAAACGAAGATGACCAATAAAATCGACAACTTGTTGAAAGCCCTCAACAACCAAGTGCTAACTACACCTAGGAAGGACACAAGGGACACTAGTAGCGGGACCCAACCTAAGGACCCCTCATCATCCAAACATGTCCACTTTGTCAATGTTGTCACTATTAAGCCAATTGATTAAAATATTGAAGGAAGTGATAGCGATGAAGTTAGGATAGAAATTGAACCTAAGGATGAGATTAAGGAAGTTGAGGTTAAAAAGGAAGAGAAATTAGAAGATGTAGGGGAATATTTCAATAGGTTACCCACCAAGGAAGAACGGGAATATCACAAGAATCTATTTGATGACCCCGAGACACCTTACATCCTTAGTTCACCAATCATTAAAACGGGTGATCCCTCTTACATCAATATACCATGCAACATTGGGCATGTGCATGTGTGGAAAGCCTACATCGACCTTAGATCTCCCATAAATATTATGACTAGGATCCATTACAATTGGGTGATGAAAAAGAAACTTGGACCTAGGATATTTCCTAACACGGGTTGGATGAGTAACTTTGGGGGAAGAGTAAAAGGATTGCACGTTTTTATAGGGTACTTTACATACATTACCGACTTTGTGATTGTAGAAGATATTCATCCGGTAATAGATGGTTGTTTAAGTCAAGTAGTGTTTAGAAAGCCATTTGTTGAGGCCTCTAAGATGAATTATGACCCGTCTCTAGGGATAGTTAGGTTTAAGGATGAGAGCGATGAGATAGCTTACCAAATGCCATATAAGATTGAACAATTTCTGCTCTTGTCAAAACATCAAAAAGGAACACAAGCAAGCGGTGTACTATAGGAATGACGAGGATAGACGTAGAGGAGTAGACTATGTTATGAGTATAATATTTGGTTTTTATAAGGAATGCTTACAATTAGGTCCGGAGTACAAAACTAAGATTGAGGATGACCTAGAGACCGTGACCAATGACGAGGTCACGTGATAGCCCGTGACCTTGAGTCTAGCTACAAGACTCGTTAAGAAAGAAAAGCGCTTCTTGGGAGGCAACCCAAGTTTTACAAGTTTCATTTGTTGTATTTGTTTGTTTGTTTGTTTGTTTTTATTTGTTTCCGTATGCGTGTTTTATTTGTATTGTTTGTGGATCATGGTTCAAAATAAATTGTGAAAATGCTTTATTTTGCTTTTAACTTTGTCTTAATTACATATAAAGGTATTTTGCAAAAGCTAAGTGTAAGGGAAACCCAAATTTGTTTATAAGAACGAAATTGAGCATGAACCACAACAATATTAAAAGAACATGTGTATTAGTAATTGTTTGAGTCAAATGCTTGCATAGAGTCATAATGATGTTTTGCAGGATTTTTCAGGAAGTAAGGCATAAGTTTTTCCAGAAATTTTCTGGAAACTTAACATGAGATTTTTGCAGGAACATTCTGACGGCATCAGGAGTTACAACCTGACGGCGTCAGGTACAAAAATTCTAAAAAATTTTGCGAGTTTTGTTTATATCGGAGTCTCAATGTTTTTGTTGACACTTTAGTTTTATAAACTCCAGGAAATCTGCAAACATTCATTCCACAAGCATTGTATCTTAATTTGCTTTATTAGGATTTTTAGTATACATAGATTGCCGCCGATTTTACGCGAGGTTTGCCTTGATTATTTTCTCAGGTTTAAAAGGTTACATTGGACAAGAAGATGATTTATATTCCTGGAGGGAAGCTTTCAAAGTTGATTTTCTTGAAAGAAGATCTAACCTTGTTGACACACTATCCACATCGAATGAATCGGGGGAGTATTTGTTTTCATTATTTTACCTTCATTGCTTTTACATCTTTTTAGTGAACATTAGGGATAATGTTCGGCCTAAGTGTAAGGGGAGGGTAAATAATGATACCTTAGAGAATACAATTGCACTTGAGTTTGTTTGTTTTATAGTAGGTGTGTAATAAAACTAAGAAAAATACTTGTTAGGGCAATTTTAGCGCCAAATTTAAAATTTTTTACAACGTTTAGGAGTGAAACTTTAGCCTTAATAAGCGTCTCATGGATAGGAAAAGCATTTATTATTAGTGAGGTTCGCCTTTAGATTTGTTAGGAAAAGCATTCATTATTAGTGCTTATGAGTGTACCGGTAGTAATTAGATTCCAGAACTTGCGTTAGTGATGCATCCCGAGACCGCTAGTGAGACTACATTCGTCTAGTTAGGATTTACTATAGGATAAGAGGCATTAGGATCACCCTTGTGTTAAACCCGTATCATAAATTACTTGACCAATGAAGTCATAATTATTTGACTATAAAGTCAATTAATTTCTCCCGCACCTTTGCGATGTACTCATTTTTAGTACACGATACCCCTAGTACACCCCTCCGATCCTATCTTTTTTGTTTCTAACTTTAAGCATCTTACTTAAAGATAGAATTTGTTAAAATCCACCCCAAATGTGCAACCAAATCGCCTTAGCCTTCCGTGTATGCACTCATCTTTAGCGCATTATTGTTATGTGTTTAAACCTTTAGTTAATTATCTAATTGATTACATGGTTGCTAAGTCGAGTCATATCTTGTACATATTGTTTTGGGACGATTGGGACTCATGGGTAAAGTACTAATATTATGGAGTAATGGGGAAGACGTCAATTATTACCCCCATATGTGCGTTAAATTTAAAAGTACTCCAAGTGTTTTGATTATCTTGATTCGAGTCATTAGAATAGTTGATTGTAAAGTATGTAAAAGTTCAAGTGTAAGGGGGATGTAAATCCCTTATGATGTATTAATTTGGATGGTAGGGCAAAAAAAATGTTTATAAAAAAAAGAGAAAAAGAAAAAGAAAAACATACGGACTACCATCCCGTTTCATTTTATGTTTATTTCATAGTTTGTAGTTTTGATTAGCTTAAGTCGAGTCGAGTCTTGGCTTAGCAACACCATATTATACATGTAATTAACCAAGATGATTAACTCGCCACTAGTAAATATTGCCTTTATCCAACAAAACCTTGTTTATCATATCCCTACACCTCACGTTATAACCCTTTAAAAGACCTCTTTGATAGTTTATCCTAGGTGCTTACGCCAAGTGGTGGAGGTTTGATCCTTTCCCAAGCCTATGATAATCTATTTGCTATGACAGGTAGTGAGAGATGTTTTCCATTTCCATATTGTGATATATACTTTATTACACCCGAGAGATGTGAGTATCTAAAAACTAGTTGTGAGGTGCTAGTGTATAACCTCCGTGCTTGTTTTTGGTTTTAAGTGGAACGATTATTTGTTGTAATTACTTTTATATTAGTGTTAAATGACCCCTAGCTTATATTTTGATTAGTATAAAAGCGCATTTGCTTGAGGACAAGCAAATCTCAAGTGTAAGGGTATTTGATAAGGCGAAAAGTGTACCGCTTTTAGGGGGTCATTTAAGCCTGAATTCGTGATTATTTGATCAATTATTGCCCTAAATCGTTCCTTTTGTCATTTTAGGTACTTTTGAGAAGAAATCTGGAAAATGAAGCATTTTGGACGTTTTTTGAGCGATTTAGTGAAGAGACGGAAAAGTCTCAAAATCCTTGCTGGGAATAGTACCTGACGGCGTCAAGGCTATACAAGTGACGGCGTCAAGCTTGGCAAAAGAGGTGGATATGGAAAATACACATGACGATCCAGAACTATTTTAAGGCAAAAATGTGTGACGGAGTCACATAGGCAGTCAGGATTGATTTACAAGTGACGGCCCAGAGCTTATTCTCAACATGACGGCGTCAAGATTGGATCTAGGTAATACGACCCTTCTTTTGGCGGCGAGTTGACAACATCACAAGCTATAATGTGACGCCGTCAAGATGTAAAATCTATACATAGTTTTCTAATTTTCATTCATTATGGGTGGAACTTTTGGAGAACTTTTGTGTGAAAACCCTAGACGAATTTTCTGTAACAACAAGGGTTTTACCCCTTATTCCATCCATGTTCAATTGAAGATAAGTTTTCCAATAATCATTTAATATGTTTATGTGTTGTTTGATTTTATCTTATGATTGTCTTCTTTTTAACATGCTAGGCTAGGTTTTTATTGTGTTTGCTTAGATGTAGTGAAACCTATATGTTAATTATTGGTTGATGGTTTGTTTATAATTGTTGTGGATGATTGAATTCGATGTTATGCTTAAGAAAACTGGCAGACTTCCAATTGGTAACTTGCTTGAACGTCTTAAGAAACATGATCAGAGGTGTACTACGATTTATTGGTTGTATTTAATGCGTAGGCAACTGCTAGTGATACTACTTTAGGAGCTAGTAGTCGGCTCGACCTATAATGAAGTAGAAGCCTATAGAGTTAGGGAATATCGTACACGGCCCTACGACTAGCATTAAGGAATATAACCCGTCATCCATGCAATTGTAATAAGCTAATCAACCAGTAAAAGATATTGACTGAGGCAAAAGCAGTCAACTAAAGTCAACCACGGATGTGGTCAATATAGTCAAACTCCTTAGGCTCAATGCTCCGCGGAATATAGTGTTTCCCCGGGTCGTTATGTCCCGACGAGGTGTGGATGGTTATCAAACGGGTTTGTGATCGAGTGAATTTGGACAGGAAAGGGTTTGTGATTGATTTGAATTAAGGAATCTACAAGGAAATAGCTTAAATAAGCTATATGAACAAGACTGTAAAGGTAGAAAAACCAGAAACGTTTAAAACCTAAAAACGCGTACGTTTAGTTTAAAAAACGTAAACGTACAAAATAAAAAGTGAAAAGTGAAATCTGAAAACCCCCAGGGGGTGAAAATGACTTTTTTACAAACCTAAGGTTAAAAGAAAATTTTTGGAAAAAGAAAAATAATTTTTACACTAATTAATTATTTAATATTAATTAAATACTATTTAATACTTATTATTAATATTTAAATAACTTAAATACAATATAATATTATTTAAATACTAGAAAAGTGAAAATTTAATTTCTAAAATTATAAAATAACTAAAAACAAATTTTAAAACTAAAAATATGTATTTTTGTCTTTTTGTGATTTTTCTATTAATTAATTACTAATTAAATATTAATTACCTAATTAAACTATTTTTAATTAAGAAAAATAGAAAATGAACAGTAAAATTATAAGAAAAATCCTAAAATTATTTTACATTATATAAAAGCTAGGAAAAATATAAAAACTAATTATGCTATTTAAAACTTAATTATTAATTAATTACTATTAAAACTAATATTAAATCTAATAAATATTAAATGACAAAATAAAAATCTAGAAAAATTACTGAAATTACTTTAAAGTAAAAGGTAATTAATAAAAATATAAAAATGCTAAGTGCTTAACGAAAATCTAAAAAGGAAAATTTAAATTTAGATTACATTAAATAGAAACTATCACTTAAAATTAAATTGTTTTTTCTGGATTTTTCTTTTTGAAAACTATTTTACAACTAAAAACAAACAACTTTTGTAAAAACAACTTTTTTAGAAATAAAAAATAAACCAGAATAAGCTAAAAGCCTAGATAGTTGACTTATGTTGACCAAGGAAGGAAATAAGCTCAAATGAGCTTAAGTGGGACCCTCTATGGGTGATTCTAATTTACTTGACTTGTTTGGACATATTTAAGCTGGAAAAACCCAAAGGTGACCACAGAATAAGCAATAAGAACCTAAATAAGCACTTGACTTCTTAGCTCAACTCAGAAAATGGGACAAGCTTAAGGGGCTGATTCAGGTGGGGTCCACAAGGGTTGAGCTCAAACTAATGGTCAATCCTAGAAGAGTACTAGGAGGGGGGTTGGGAGAAGCCAAGTGGGGGCCTGAGGGACCACTGTGGTGGCCAGAAACCACCACCAAAGTGGTGGTGAGGTCTGCTGCAGCAGGGGATGACCTCCCCCTGCAGGTGTGTTTCTAGCTTTGTGGGGCCCAGAGAAAAAATGGAAAAAATGAAAAGACGGTGGAACACTGAAGTTAAGCTGAGAGACAACAAAGAGAAACAAGTTTAAAGTCCTCAAACATAACACAAAATTCTAATTAATTCTTGCAATTTTTGGTTTTTTCTGCACAAACTAACTTTTGACTTTTTGAGTAATAAGCTATGTTTGACTTATGTGAACTTCTAATGGCTACTATAGATTGAATAAGTAATATTAAGCTGTTTACAGGCTAAAATAAGTTGTAACAACATATCATATCATGAGATGAAATGAACAATCCATGGATCTTAGAATCCAACAGTTATGCATAAGATTAAAGATCAAGTCATTTTTGACTTTTTGCTTACAAAGAACCAATTTTAGGCTAAATCTAATCTGTTTATGCTTAAGGTAAACTAATGGTGCAAGAAAAACAACTATGAACCTCTAAGATCATACAGAATAAGACAAATAAAAACACCCCTTTAACTGTGACCTGTTTTTGATTCTCAAGTGATTTTAATTAAATGAGCTCAGATTCTTACTACCCACTAATTAACAAGCTATAACTAAACCTAATAAGCAAGATTAAGCATAAATAACCCAAAGATAAGTATTGGTACAGTAAATAACAAAAATTTAGGAAATTGCTTACAATTGACTAAATGCTCAGAACATGTAACCAAGGTACTCAAACACAACCTAATCACTCTCCATATAGTTCTAAACCAGGTACATCATCATCTTCATTCTCCTTCTGTCTTTTCTTTTATTTCATTATTTATTTATTTATTTATTTTTATGTATTTGTGGATTTTTTACTCAGAACAGGTTGTAAGGCTTAGTAAGCTTGCAAAAGCTTATTAGAGTCCAAATTGAGTTTACACAACCAACAAACAACAACAGTTACCAGCTTTAAGTAAAATAGAGATTTTGAGCAAAAAATGCATAAGATGAATTTTTGAAGAAAACTTGAAATTAGTAGATGAAATAGGTTGCAACTACACTGAGATTATAAAATACAACACTTTTAAGCTAGAAACTACAACTAGAAATCATAATTACATTAATTCGACACTTTTGACTAAACTACAACTACTACTATGTTAACTACTAATCTTTCTTCCAAGTCTTTGACTTATATATGCCATGGGGTACACCTCTGACTTTCCCACCATGTTTTGAGCCCTCTGATTAGATTAAAATGATCTTGGCCATTGAAGTTGATTTTGGCGGGAAATTTTATTTTTGCAATTGGGTGGGTAGGTTTTGGCAGTTGGGTGTATTAACTGAGGAGGGGGGTTGTGTGGGGGACAAGAGATGAGTTTGGTGAGCAATTGGTGGGATTTGGAGAGGGAGCAGGGGGAGGGAAATCGGGGAAGAAGGAGGTGGGGGTGTTGGTTGACCTGGTCAAACGACCAGGGTAATATTTCAAAAAAAGGGTTGGGCCTGATTGTTGTTAGGCTTGGGGTTATGTTGGATCAGGCTTTTGGATTAGTTTGTTTTTGGGTTTGGTAATAACAAAGGGTCCAAATGGTTTCAACATTTATCACAAGGACCATATGTGTAATTAGCTGAAACTTGTGGGCTGTTTTTGTCCATCTTCCAAAGTATTCATAAGGTTCATTCCTGCCAAGTTTCATTAGTACATGGACCAAAAGTGATATTTTTCCATTTTGAAATTCACAGGGACCAAAATTGTCATTTTTGAAAAGTCCAGGGACCAAACATGTAATTTCCTCAAAATTTTCATCCAGGGATTAAAAGTGACACATGTGAATTACCAAGGACCATATTTGACATTTTTCTCCAAAATTGAACTCCCAAGGGCCAAAACTGCCAAAATTTGAAAGTACAGGGACTAAACTTGCAATTTCTCAAAACTTTCAAAATTTTCACCAAAGGACTAAATATGGCAATTTGTGATTTCAAAATGACCTTTGGTAACTTTTCTTTCCAAATAAGTACTCGGGGACTATTTTTGTCAATTTTTGAAACTTGGGGGAATGAAACTGCCAATTTTGCAAACTTTGTACATTTTTCATTTGTTTTTACTCATTTTGCATCTAAAACATATAAAACACAATTTTGAAATATTTTTAGTATTTTGATGCATTTCTGAGTGTTTTTGTATGTTTTGCAGTTCAGATTTGACCAAAAATGATGAGTGTTTGAGCACTCATCAGATATCTAGGGAGTAATAAAATCTAAGTAAACCCATTTTTATCTCATTATTGTTTCCACCACAATTTAGTTTAAGTTTATTTTATTTTATTTTGATTGCATCTTTAGTTAATTGGGTTAGTTGGCTAGCAACTAATTCCGCCTATTCCTTCAAAACCGAGATTTTTACTTGCTTTCATAAAAATATAAAAATACAAAAAGAATCATCCCTCCCCTTTAGAACTAGTTTAGTAGACTTTTTAATCCTAGCGAACATTATTCTTGAGTTGAACGATCAATCCCCCTGTACTTGTCACTATACTATACTACAACGATCAGGTACACTGCCTGGTGGAGATTGCAAGCTTCTCAAGATCCCGTGAGAGGTAAAACATTTTGCAAGGTTGCAAAACCACGCAGCAAAACTCAACTCTGTGATTTCATGGTAAAGGAATGATCGATACTTAAACGTAATCAATGATGCATGGCTAAAGCAACCGTTACATACACCACTAATTATCTTAAACTCTCTCTTCAGTTTTGTGTAGCAAACTAATTTTTTTAGCAAATTGAGGTACCAAGCTTATCATTTTCGTTAGTTTGATGTATCTTTTTACCTTCATAGCCGGTTACAGATTACCATACACCAAAATAAAAAATGTGACAAGTTAGCTACATTTATAAATGATCATTCTTAAATTTTAAAAAAGGGAAGGAGTAAAGTCCAAGATACATCCCTGTGGTCTGTCCCTTGTCTCGCTTTACATCCCAGTAGTTTTGTTTTTGCACAAAACCATCCATCCGTTAGTAAAGTTGGCACAAAACCATCCATCCGTTAGTAAAACCAGAGGACTAATGATGCAAATTATCCTCCGTTATCTCTTAATGTAAGCAAAAATATTTGTATCATTAGTCCTCCGTTATCACCCACCATATATCTCCTAACCGATTTACGTTTTCATCCATTTTATATGTTTTCGTCCGTTTTTCTCATGTTTTTATCCGTTTTCGTCCATTTACCACGTTTTTGTCCGTTTTCTTTCACGTTTTTAACCACTTTCATCCGTTTTTTAACGTTTTGGTCCGTTTTTCTCACGTTTTATTTCGTTTTCGTTCATTTTTACACGTTTTCGTTCTTTTTTTTCTTCACGTTTTCATACGTTTTTATTTGTTTTTATACGTTTTGAACCGTTTTAAGCGTTTTCGTCCATTTATCTCACGTTTTATCCATTTTTGGCTGTTTTACACGTTTTCATCCATTTTTTTCACGTTTTCATACGTTTTTATCCGTTTAAGTCTGTTTTTATATCTTTTCGTCCATTTTTCTCACGTTTTCGTTTGTTTTTACACGTTTTCATCTGTAATTTTCATGTTTTCATATGTTTTTATCTGTTTCCGTCTGTTTTAAATGTTTTTGTCCATTTTTCTCATGTTTTTATCCGTTTTTGTCCGTGTTTACACGTTTTTGTCAATTTTTCTCACGTTTTCATACGTTTTAATCAAATTTCATATTTTTTTTATCCATTTTCTACCGTTTTTAAACGTTTTTGTTCATTTTTACACGTTTTCGTCTATTTTTCTCACGTATTATCCGTTTTCATTCGTTTTTACACTTTTTTTTCACATTTTTATCCGTTTTCATACATTTAATCTGTTTTCTCACGTGTTTATCCGTTTTTGTCAGTTGTTATGCATATACATCCACTTTTCTCACGTTTTCATATGTTTTTATCTGTTTTCATAGGTTTTTATCCATTTCATATATTTTTATCCATTTTCAAACATATTATATGCATAAAAATGTATAAAAATATAAGAAAAACAGACGAAAACTCATAAAAACATGAGAAAATTTGATGAAAATGTATAAAAATGGACGAAAATAGATAAAAACGTACGAAAACATTATATAAACGGATGAAATGTATGAATACGTGAGAAGAATAAACGAAAATGTGTAGAAACAGATAAAAACAAACAAAAACGGACAAGAACTTCTAAAAGTGGATTAAAACATGTGAAAATGTCGGAAAAACGAATAAAAATGGACAAAAACCTTTAAAAATAGACGAAAACGGATAAAAAAGTATGAAAACAAATTAAAATGTATGAAAACATGTAAAAACGGACGAAAGTGGATAAAAACGTGAGAAAAACGGACGAAAACATTTAAAACAGACGAAAACGGATAATAACATATGAAAACGGATTAAAAAGTATAAAAACGTGAGAAAACGGACGGAAACGTGTAAAAACGGACGAAAATGGATAAAAACATGAGAAAATTGGACGAAAACGTTTAAACACGGACTTAAACGGATAAAAACGGATAAAACGTATGAAAACATGAAAAAATAGACGAAAACGTGTAAAAACGGATGAAAAAAGATAAAAATATGAGAGTGAAAATGTTTAAAGACCGGATGAAAACGGATAAAAATGTATGAAAACGTGAAAAACAGACGAAAACGTGTAAAAACTGACCTAAATGGATAAAAAAGGTCCTAACCGGATAATAACATGAGAAAAATGGACGAAAACGTTTAGGATGAAAAGGGATAAAAACGTATGAAAACGTGAAAAAACAAACGAAAACGGATAAAAACATGAGAAAATTAGACGAAAACGTAAATCGGTTAGGAGATATATGGTGGGTGATAACCGAGGACTAGCGATGCAAATATTTTTGCTTGTGTTAGGAGATAACGGAGAATAATTTGCATCGTTAGTCCTCTTATTGATTTTACTAACGGATGGATGGTTCTGTGCAAAAAATAATAATAATAATAATAAAATAAAAATAAATAAAAGCCACAAAAACGTAAAATGAGACACATGACAAACCACAAAGATGTATTTTATGCTTTAGGCTTTTAAAAAAAAGTTGGACATGGCACCACGCCACCACCAGCTAAGAAGGTTAAAAAAATACATAGAAGTATAGAACTAAAATGACAAGATTGATACCTCAAATTGGAAAAAAAAAATAATAATAATAATAATTAAAATATGATTATTCCGCGTGTGAAAAGAATAAAGATGAAATGAGGGGAAACTAAAAATCATATTTTGTTTCTCCGCTCCAAGGAAAATTTTGGTTTTAAGAGGTTATCATTTGAGGTTGACTCATCCAATTTCGATTCTTTTTTCTCCCGCCACCAAATGTTTAACATTTTTTATGTTTACAAGAAGTAATTATAGTTTCCCTCCTCACGTAGGTTGTTTGATTGATTGATTGATTTATTTATTTATGCGGTTTGCAATTTGATTCATTAGTATTAAAACAAATATCTTGTATTATAGCAAAATTTAGGAAACATATTTTCAGAAAGCACTTGGTGTCCCAAGCCATAGGCAACCTTATACCTATGGAACGGACCTATAACTCAACCAAGACATCCCCTTGAGTTATAGGGGTTGGCGCCATACACACCGGTCAATCCATAGCCATTTTTTTGTTTGTTAGTTGTATTTGTGTTTATTGGGTTATGTGCAGAGGCGCAGCTTCTAAGGGGCGGGAGGGGGCGGCCGACCCCCCGAAATTTTTTTTGCGATGTAGGGGTATATAGTTTTCGTGTAGAAAAATTTCGGTATTTTCGGTTTCGCCCCCCCAATTTAATTCGGTTTCGACCCCCCATAGTGTTAGGAAAAAAAAATTTTAGATCCCGACCCCCCACTCAAAATTTCCAAGCTTCGCCCCTGGTTATGTGTGGTCAGATTGTCCAATAGTGTCCTATAGCTGAGGTGACAACAGTTTTGTTGCCATAACGCGAGCTCTATGGCTCTAGCACACCTTGTACTCTAAAAGCGGAAGTTGTGTCCTTTTCGCAAAATTGACAAGATTAATTGTCTGATTAAAATACATTACATTTATCATTCAAGACTCACTATTTTTCCTTGTTATAAATCTAGTATTGATTAAAATGCATCAAGTATATACACAAGTAATTTTGTAAAGAGAGTATTAAACTAATTTCTTTGTGATTGAGAATACAAAATCTTGTATTGCAAAATAACTAAAAATATTGTTTCCTTGCGCCAATGCAGGTATTAGAACATAATGAGGTATGGTGATGAAGCTATGAAGGTGCATAGACTTCAGATAACATAAATAAATGAGCATCTTCGCCTTAACAGCTACCGCCATTACAAAACAACTATCTGCCCCACCACATGACCATAACGACAACTTTTATATATATCCCAAAAAAAACCCCATTCTATATTCACCCGTTGTAGAACACCTGACGACTCCAGCTTCATTGCACTTACCGTCTCGTCATGGACCTCCTCCATTGCTCATTATTGCAGAACAGGCCATTTAAACCAAGCTGCTGCTGAGTTCACTCGTATGAGAGTTTCTGGAACCGAACCCAATCACATTATGTTTGTCTCTCTTTTCTCCAGCTGTGCTGATTTTCCAGTGCACGCTCTTTCTTTTATAATACAGATAATGTGAGAGTGGGTAAGGGTAAGGCTATTTTTGATATGTACTGTAAATGCAATCGTGTTGATCTTGCTTTATTCTGCTTTCAGAAGATGGGTTATAAGAATAAGGTAACTTGGAATACTCTTGTTTGCGGGTTGATAAAAAATGGGGAAATTAATCGAGCGGTTCGTGTGTTTGATGGAATGCCCGAGAGAGATGTTATTTCGTATCATCGTTAATTGATGAGTTTGTAAAGAAAGGTCATTACAAACATGTGTTGGAGTGGTTTCAAGAAATGCAAGCCTCTGGGGTTCAACCTGATTTTGTTACCGTTGTTTTTGCACTCTCTGCGTGTGCAAATTTAGGAGCACTTGGATTAGGCTCATGGCTTCATCAAATTGTTCTGGAGGGAGAGATAATGTCTAAACGCAATCTCGTTTCTTGGAATTCAATTATTGTGGGCTTTGCTTTAAATGGAAATCCGCAAGAGAGTCTCAAGTATTTCTATTGGATGCAAAAAGACGGGTTGAAGCCAGATGGAGTGACTTTTACAGGTGCTCTTACTGTGTGTAGTCATGCTGGGTTGGTCTACGAAGGTTTGAAACTCTTTGACATAATGATTAAACATTATAGAATATCTCCGAGAATAGAGCATTATGGATGTTTAGTAGATCTTTATAGTCGTGCGAGCTTGTTAGAAGAAGCATTGAATGTTATAGAGAGCATGCCAATGAAGCCAAATGAAGTTGTATTGGGATCTGTTTTAGGAGCATGCAGAGAGGCTGGTGATATAAGATTAGCTGAAAAGCTGATGAATATATATGCTACATGTGGAGATTGGCACAAGGCGAGCAATGTCAGAAGAAGCATGAAAAATAGGGGTATAGAAAAAAAGTCCAGGTGTCAGTTCAATTGAAATCAATGGAATTGTTTATCAGTTTGTGGCTGGTGATCAATCTCACGTGAAGTCAGACCATATTTACAAACGGCTAGACGACAACCTTTCTCATGCACTAATGATCTCGTGTTATCTTCCAGAAGTTAATGTGAGGGAACAATACGAGTGAACAATAAGACTTGTATGCAACTGGCAGCCAGGTACATATTATTTTTACATGTACTACGATAACCTTATTTTGCCATATACTTGGGATATCATCAATTTCTGGACCGTCCTTTTTTGATATCTTAAAACCAGTCCCTTACTACCTGAACTCAACAATTAGGGGTATATCAAATCCAACACCTTAGAATAACAAGATAGGACAGAACCAAAGTTAAGGCGCCACAACTAGGAGGAAGAAACATAGCTGATACTGGGAAGGATTATGAGTGTTGAAGTGATTCTTTGGTGATCGATTCTGTTGTTAGGCTGATTGAGATCAGTTCCTTATTGATCTTGATTGATATTGGTTGATTAATAAAGTTTCTCTTGAATTCAAATTCAAGAGTTGGCTTTCTTGGTTTAAATCATTTTTTTTTCCTACACTTTCATTACTAGTTTAAGGGTTTATTAATGTGTTCTTCAAGTCATGATCCCATGAACACTTGGGCTTGATTTTTTATTCTTTCAAATCCTAATTATTGGTCTTAACTCTTTAACATTTCCAGGTGTTGGAACATACCTCGACAACAAACCCGAAGTTCGATCGCGGAAAGCTAGATCGCGAGTTGTATCGAGCACAAGTAGCAAACACGAGAGACTACAAAGAATATATTCACACGTTATACCCTCAAACACCCCTTTATTAATCAACCAATAAGGCTTACAATTTGAGGAAGAAGAATGAATAACTAGCATCCCCTCATCTCTATTTATAGAGATGAGGAGGTGGAAACCTAGCTTGCCTTGCACTCCAAGCTACCTAATCCTAGTTTATGTCTAACACCTAATCTAATTATAAACTAAACTTAAGCCCCTAAACTACGTTTAAGTTTACCACTAATATTATAACACCAGGTTTCTTGATGAATCTACAAGTTTTCATCAAATATGAAACCCGTGTATTCATTATGCACCCCACTATTGAAGGGACTTGCCATCAAAATTTTCATATGTTTCTCCATAGTTTTCGTCCAAGTATGAATAATATTGTTGACACGTCCACACTTGAAGATTACCGAAAATACCCTTGATACGTTAGAAAAATTATTCATATTGAGATGAAATTTAGAAGTCCGTGAACTGTATTGGTATTTAAGAAGGAAACTTATTTACAATGGAATACCAAAATGGCAATGTTTTTCATTTAGATACTTCACCCGTCAACTAACCACAAATTTTGCAAGGAAATACTTGGTTGTTAATAGTATGTTAGCAGCTTTTGACCGCTTTAAATTGTAGCATATGATGAGAAGGCCTTATTCTCTCTTGAGGCCACCAATATAATTAAAATCCGGTTTTGACTCTTTATGCTATTTGGCTCCCATGCAAGCTAGCTAACGGTACTTAAGACTTGGAGACTTTAGCTCAAGGCATGTGCTTCATGGTTTGCCATAAAATTTATGTCCCACAAGTCCTTGGTGTTTTAACAATGAGTAAATGGCAAAACACATCCATGTGGTTTCTCCAAATCGCAAGCAAAGTCCCTATAACTTGGAACATGCAGGTGCAAGTCCGTATGGGGAATCTTGTCCATGGCTAAAGTGAAATTACTGAAATACCCATTTTCAACCTTTTACCGTGATGAGGGTAATTCAGTCATTTACTGAAAGTTCCCCATAGGGGAGCACAATTCGAGGTTATAAGGACTCCGCCTGTGATTTAGACAAGATATGCGCACAGTTTTTGCAATTTACTCTTCAATTTTTTTTTTTTCTTTTTTTTTTTTTTTTTTTTTTTTTTTAACACATGCCAAAAAGAAAGTACCAACTACATTTTGGGTAGTATATTTTAAATTTTGGTACATCTAAACTTTTGTGTCCATACGAGTTTGATTTTGTTGTTGGGCTTTGGCCCATTGGATAATGGTCAACTTTCTTCTAATTTCAAAACAAATACTCCGTAGTAGTTTTGTTTGAATTTAATACATATTACAGAGGTAACCGTTGGGTAACGGTTATATACCTATCTATAAAGTTATATTCCTTGTTCACCTATACACGTAGGCATTCCCTGAATTGAGTTTACATTATGCCATTGATGACCGTTACCCAACGGTTATATAAATCATTATCTTTCTATAAATTGAATATAATTGTGACAGACAGTTACACACATTCTTTATCCCTATATATCTTCCAATTCTTCTGTCACATTTTTCATTCTTGTGGCGTGCCTACCTCCCAACTAATGTGCATAACTCTTGTATTTCATTATGTTTTTATGTCCTTATGACCATCATAAGGCTGCAACAGATATAATTGGATGGAGGAATGTTGCAGCGAAAAATGTCCATCCACTATTGGCTCACAAAGTCTCTAAAGAAATAGGTGTGAAGAAACATTCTCCCTTGCTTATTTCAAACTTTTCACATATATATCTTTCTATATTCATCTTATACATTGCGATTAAAACATGGTTTATCATCAGGATTTCATTCGCCAAACGTCAAACTTGGTGAGGGGAAATCAAACCATATATCGAGTGCATCATGTATGATGGTCAGTCGTCTAACAGGAGATTTATCCTATGCGACCAGCAAGGTTTGTTTTGTTATTTAGTAGTATAGTTTTGTAATTTTATAGTGATATTGATGCTGACCGCTTCTCTTTGCTATAGGAACGGCTTTGTGAAACTCAATCCGGATGTTCTTTCCCCAAATATTCATTCGGATCATGCCAGGAATACGTATTTGATCATTTATGAATCTCCATGTAAGCGATTTCTCATTGCTTATAAAACCATCACTGCCAATAACTGTTGGAATTATATATCATGACAATCATATTAATAAACCAAGAACATCAAAGTGAGCATAAGCGGAAGCAATTATAATAGATCGAATAAAATGTAATTAATTAATCTTTAATTTAAATAGTAAACATACCGTAGTGATTCTAGCCCGAACAAGAATCAATGCAATCTTCCGGAACCAATGAACCCTAATTAGGGTTTATAAGGATTATATGAATTACCCCTTACCTTTTTTTGTAATTCAATCCAAGAATCAAACAATAGTGTGTTTGATTCACGTTCTTGTACACACGTACTAATTCAAGGAAAAGATTATGCAAGTAAATTCCACAAAACAATTTTGGAGGCAAGAAAATCGAAACCCTAAAGGGTGTTCGGTTTTGGTTCGACCAAAGAAGAGAGAAGGAGAGAAAAACCCAAGTTGTGTGTGTACAAGTTATGAGAAAACTCTTCACCTTGGGTTTGCTTATATACTAGAGTTTACTTGGAGCTCAAGGCACAAAGGAGGTGGGTTTTTCCTCCTTGGCCGATCGGTTGGAAGCCCACAAAGGGTGTCCCGGAACCTTCTTTTGTTTCCAAGTATTGTCTAGCAATTAGTTTCCTAATCTTCGTTTAATAATTAATTAGTCATTAATCAATAATACTAATTATTATTTAATTGTTTTGTATTTAATAATTAATTATAACATTTTATAAATAATTATTACATTTCCTCTTCATACGTATTGTGTGCAATCCCGTGATCTCAAGTTCGATCCTAACACACGACTATTATTATTTTGTCTATAAAACCAACAGCTCCCACTTAGACATATCATAATAGTGTGATCACATCGATTAGCGTCTTGCAACACGTCGATGCCTCTAGTACAACTTGAGTAAGGCTCCTGGAAAACCTTTTAATGATTTCTCATTATTATTATCCCTTTGTTTCTAATACCACGTTAATAAGGATATGGATCTAGGTCATTCCTTAATTAACCATTCTGTTTCTCGTTTTTAGAAATTGACAAGATTACCAAATCTTTTGAACCTTTCATAAAAGACCTTGGGCGTGGCCACGCAAACACCTTGACAACCCTACGAGGGGCCCAGCAGTATTAAACTTCAAAAATTAATTTGAAGGAACAAATTCTTTATTGACTACAAGCAAAACACACAAACTTTGTAACACTTCCGAAAACAACCCTTGTGACTACCAGTTACGTATAGCGTTAAGTTGTTCCACAAAAATGTACTACATTCATGACCATTATCTTGCATCTCAAGTCTAAGGATAACTTCTTATGATTTACTTAATGACAAGATCCATAAAGTAACATCATATAGTTGGGATAAGTCCTATATTCAGTATCATCGAATATCATCTGAAATGACATGACTACGCATCAATATACTTAAGTATATTATATCAACTTCAGATTTGTCTTAATTTAATAATATTCCCATATTATTAACTGACAGCGGACAATTTAGAATAACTCTTATTCATGGATTTAAACATGCAAAAATAGGACAACAATAATTAACAAATAGAAATAAACATACCAACATACTTTATTTCATTAAAATAATAATTGTTTACAATATCCTTTATCCAAATACTAATCACAGTTATGCATGAAACTACTAGCTAATTTAAGTCCAATTCCATTGGCTAATTCATTAAGCTTCTCTTTCGCCAAAGCCTTAGTGAACGGATCAGCTAAGTTATCATCTGTGTGAACCTTCAACAGATTTATTTCACCTTCGTCAACCTTTTCACGAACAAAGTGATACTTCCGTAGAAAATGTCTGGTGCCTCTCATGACTCCAGGTTCATTGGCAAATATGATTGCAGCAGAATTGTCACAATACATATTAATAGGTAATTCAATTGAAGGCATAACACCAAGCCCAGAAACGAATTTCCTAATCCAAACAGCCTCCATAGCAGCTTCCGAAGCAGCAATGTATTCAGCTTCTGTTGCAGACATCGCAATTGTACTCTGCTTCTTGCTCCTCCAATCTACAGCTCCTCCATTGATAACAAAGACATAACCCGTCTAAGACTTCGAATCATCTTTATTACTTTAAAAGGATGCATCACAGAAACCTGTAACACAAAGTTCTGTAGATGGATTTCCACCATATACCAAAAACATATCTTTTGTATTCCTCAAATACTTAAGAATATGTTTAACAGCAATCCAATGTTTCTCACCTGGATTCTGTTGAAATTGAGTGGTAATATTTTGAGCAAACGCCACATCTGGCCTTGTGCACTTAACCACATACATAATAGATCCTACAGCCGAAGCATAAGGAACTTTACTCATGCGAGTCACCTCATCAGGTGTTGAAGCACAATACTCATTACATAAGCCATGTTTAACTTCCATCGGCAAATATCCCTTCTTGGAATTTTGCATATTGAATCTTTTCAATATTTTGTCAATGTAAGCACTTTGACTTAATCCAATTAACCGCCTTGATCTATCTCTATAGATTTTGATTCCCAGAATGTATGCAGCTTCTCCTAAATCTTTCATAGAAAAGCACTTTCCAAGATATGCCTTTACTGCTTGCAAACTTGGAATGTCTTTTCCCATGATCAATATGTCATCAACATATAGAATTAGGAAAATTACATTATCACTCCCACTAGCTTTGTGATACACACATGGCTCATCAAGATTTTGAGTGAATCCAAACTTTTTAATTTCAGCATCAAACCTCTTGTTCCATTGTCGTGATGCTTGCTTTAATCCATAAATGGATCTCTTAAGCTTGCAAACACGATTTGGGAAATCTGGATTTTCAAACCCTTCTGGTTGTGCCATATAGATGTCTTCATCTAGATGACCATTTAAGAAAGCGGTTTTTACATCCATTTGCCAAATCTCATAGTCATAGTACGCTGCTATAGCTATGAGAATTCTTATAGCTCTTATGTCTGCTACAGGAGAAAATGTCTCCTCGTAATCAATTCCAAAAGTTTGAGTAAAACCTTTAGCAACTAGACGAGCCTTATAAATGTGTGCATATCCATCCATGTCAGTCTTGATTTTGTAAAGCCACTTACTCCCAACTACCTTGGCACCAGGAGGTAAGTCAACTTCTTCCCAGACTTCATTGTCATGCATGGATTGTATTTCCCCATCCATAGCAGCTTTCCATTTAGCTTTTTGAGGGCTATTAATGGCAGCTCTATAACTAGTAGGTTCATTAAGATCCCCTAGTGTATGCTGATCGACCTCTACATTAAGACATAGACGGTCAGGAGCTTTCACAGATCTCGAAGATCTGCGAATGGGAATTACTTCAACTTCCGGTGGAGGACCCAGACTTTCCGGTTCTATAGGAAGTGTGCTAGTGTTTTCTGAAGGCAATGCATTATTTAGATCATCTTCTAGATCATATACCCTCCCACTGATTTCTTGAACCACAAATTCACTTTCAAGAAAATCACCATATCTTGCAACAAACACTTTGTTCTCAGGTGGGTAGTAAAAGTAGTAACCCATAGTTTCCTTAGGGTATCCTACAAAAATGCATTTTACAGATCTTTGTTGGAGTTTATCTTGTGAGTCACGTTTAACATACGCCTCACAACCCCAGACCTTTAAATAAGACAAGTTCGGAGCTTTTCCAGTCCATATCTCATATGGTGTCTTATCAACCTTCTTGGTGGGAACCATATTCAAAATACGAACAGCTGTTTCAAGAGCATAATCCCAAAAAGACAAAGGAAGGTTAGTAAGATTATACATTGATCGAACCATGTCCAACAATGTACGATTCCTTCTCTTAGATACACCATTTTGTTGTGGAGTATATGGAGATGTGAGATTCTGGACAATTCCATTCTCAGTTAAGAAATCTTTAAAATCTTGACTAAGGTATTCACCACCTCGATCAGAACGAAGAGCTTTAATCTTCTTTCCCAATTGCAATTCTACTTCTGCTTTGAAAACTTTAAATGTTTCAAACACCTCATGTTTATGCTTAAGTAAATAAACATAACCATAACGGCTGAAATCATCCGTAAAAGTTAAGAAGTAGACAGCACCTCTCCTTGACACATGTCTAAGTGGTCCACACACATCCGTGTGTATTAAACCAAGTAGATCCGAAGCTCTTTCCATATTATTATGAAAAGGTTTCTTCGTCATCTTCCCAGAAATACAAGATTCGCATTTATCAAATGACTCATCATTGATATTATTCAAAAGCCCTTCACGTTGCAGCTTTTGCATGCGAGTCTTGCCTATATAGGCAAGTCTACAGTGCCAAAGGTAAGACGAATTCAAGTCATACTTCATTCTCTTACTTATGCTGTACATCGAATTATTATTATTGTTGGAAGTCACACAATTATTCATATCAATTTCAAACACACCATTCACAGCAATAGCATTAAAATAAAATACACCATTTAAAGAAACAGAAATTTTATTGCCATCAATAGTATGAGAAAAACCAAGATCCAACAAACATGAAAAGGAAACAACACCTCTAATTATAGAAGGTGCATAATGACAATTGTTTAAACAAAGTACTAAACCCGAAGGTAAAACTAAATCAAACATTCCTATGGCTTCAACCGCTACTTGTGCTCCATTTCCCACATGCAGAAATTGCTCCCCATAAGCTAGTCTCCTTTCCTCTCTAAACCCCTGCAGTGTATTACAAATATTAATACCACATCCAGTATCATATACCCAGGAATTTATTTTACGAGATAAAGTAAATAATTCAATGACAAATAAGTTACCTGTAGTGCTGGCGCCCATGTGCCCAGCCTTCTTAACCTTATTGTTTCGCAAGTCATCGAGATAAAGAGGACAATTCCTCTTCCAGTGGCCCATCACCTTGTAGTAATGGCATCCTTGATCCTTCTTTGGATTATTCTTGATAGGAGGGTTCTTCTTTAGTTGAGATGGTTGATAAGCCATAACCTGCTTATTCTTATCAGCCTTCTTCTTTCCTTTACCCTTCTTCTTGTTCGCATTTGGCTTGTTAATTCTACCCCCTTGTATTGCTAGTACTTGGGGCGTAGGAGCCTTTTGTAGTGTACCTTTCTCATAATCAATGAGCAGTGCGTGCAATTCACTTACAGTCTTCCCCACGCAATGCATATTGAAGTTCCTCACAAAACCACTAAATTCTTTATCAAGGGATCTATTGATTAAGTGCACAGCCATATCATTGTCATAGGGTTTCCCAAGTGTTTGTAGTTGATCCATGTAACTTTTCATTTTCAATACATGAGCACTCACAGGTTCACCAGGACCTTGCTTACAACCATGTAGAGCTTCCATCAAATCGTAAATCTCTACATTTGATGGTTTCTCATAAAGTTTCTTGAGTTCATCAATCATGTCCTTGGGAAAATACTCCTCAAACTGTCTTTGAAGAGCTGTGGACATTCCCCCTAACATCATTACGGCCACATCAATATGTTCCTTGGTATCAAGATTCCATTTGGCTTTAGCAGCTTCAGTAGCTGCCGCGCCTTCAGGTTCAGCAGGGCAAGGCGTTTTCAAGATTTCGAGTTGACCAGTCACTCGCAGGACAATCCTTAGTGAACGGTACCAATCATTGAAATTTTCTGAGCCAGTCAATTTTTCTCGTTCAAAATAAGTTTTGAACACAGAACGTAAGTTGGTGTTATCAGTTTGAGCCATTTCTACAGATAAAGAAAGTTCAAAACATTAGTATTTTTGATAATACAATTTTTCAAGAAAATTAAAATACCCAAGGAAAATAAATCCATAGAATAATCTTGAAAACTAGGATCCTCCATAAACATAGTTTCATCACATTCAGTTGATCTGCTAGTAATGAAAGTATAATATGAGGTAACTTGTCGTACAAGTAATTGGCATAACATTTGTCCAATTCCTAGATATATGGGATTTACAATCACAAAACATTTGTATTGTAAGCATGTTTAGTCCCCATCTTAATGCCTTGAGTCCAAGTCTCACTTCCTACTCAATTTAAGTCGTCTAACTTAAAAACTGTAAATTCACAAATCCATCACATCAGTTGATCTGCTAGCAATGAATTTATGAAATTTACCTTTCCATTGCAATCTCGCCAAGTCTCACTATGACGTAAATTACAACTTCAAGTGTTCTTAATTAGATGGCATTCAACTTAATTTATAAGGGTATTAATATTTTGATGTGATCAAAATAATGTATGAAGAAGCATGCATACAACTTCATAACATTGGTTTTACAAAACATTTTTATTACCAATTAGCTAAGAGTAAAATAACAAAGTTTTGATTGAGGTATCGGGTTCACCAATTAAAGAATAACCATCAATTATCGTCCACTATATCGTACTTTTGCATACGCCCGAAGGCATAGTGTTTCGGATAATCATTGTGGAATTGTGGATTATTCACCCTTAAGATGACAATGTACATGTAATGGTTGTTCGGTAAGTCTAATTTACACACAAACGAGCGTTAAGACATGAATGTTGTCTATCTAAGGCCACAATTTAATGCGATGCCATCCTTATACCCATCTTATAGTGTGTAAACTTCGGTCGAGCCTATTTAACCGTTACGTACAAAAACATCAATCAACCAATCCTTTGAAATTTTAACTCTTAAAAACCAAAACAATTTCACCATTATTTAGTCCGTATTATTTTTCTATTCAAAAAATTACCCTTTTCGTTTATATAAACATGTCTAACACAATAAATAAACAAAACAAGTAATTTGCAATAAAAAATAAAACAACTAAATAAACACATATACATAATCATAACAATTAAATATGTATAAAACATGTAGCCACATGCAAATCTTATTAAAAAAAGTCCTATTAATAATCAAATCTAGGCGTAAACGTATTAATTCAATTAGGGCTTTCTTTTTCTTAGAAAAAGAGCCACATACATCGATAAATCGATTGCGTAAGCCAAAATTAAATAAATACCACATAGCACATAATTGATTACTTAATATTGGAGTCTTCCCTAATTCGACATCTATTAAAATTTACATGTTTTAATATATAACTTAACCATTAATATATATAAGCAATTTAAACCATTTAAATAACACAATAAAAATCCATGCAAACATGCACTTTTCATGGATTTAGCTTAACAATTAACATATTGCACCAAGATCGTTTACTAAAACGCATAAACAATTACATGACATCTTAGGGTTTCTAGTCAAATTTTAAAAAAAATAAAATCAAAACCCTAAAACCCCTTAAAGGTCAATCGACCCAAATTAGGGTTAGGGATAAAAAAAAACACAAACCCTAAAAAAAACATGTAACTATACGAATCAAATCCAATTTTTATGCGTTGCGATAATTAATTACACATTATAACGGCTCTAGATGCCACTGTTGGAATTATTATATCATGACAATCATATTAATAAACCAAGAACATCAAAGTGAGCATAAGCGGAAGCAATTATAATAGATCGAATAACATGTAATTAATTAATCTTTAATTTAAATAGTAAACATACCGTAGTGATTCTAGCCCGAACAAGAATCAATGCAATCTTCCGGAACCAATGAACCCTAATTAGGGTTTATAAGGATTATATGAATTACCCCTTACCTTTTTTTGTAATTCAATCCAAGAATCAAACAATAGTGTGTTTGATTCACGTTCTTATACACACGTACTAATTCAAGGAAAAGATTATGCAAGTAAATTCCACAAAACAATTTTGGAGGCAAGAAAATCGAAACCCTAAAGGGTGTTCGGTTTTGGTTCGACCAAAGAAGAGAGAAGGAGAGAAAAACCCAAGTTGTGTGTGTACAAGTTATGAGAAAACTCTTCACCTTGGGTTTGCTTATATACTAGAGTTTACTTGGAGCTCAAGGCACAAAGGAGGTGGGTTTTTCCTCCTTGGCCGATCGGTTGGAAGCCCACAAAGGGTGTTCCGGAACCTTCTTTTGTTTCCAAGTATTGTCTAGCAATTAGTTTCCTAATCTTCGTTTAATAATTAATTAGTCATTAATCAATAATACTAATTATTATTTAATTGTTTTGTATTTAATAATTAATTATAACATTTTATAAATAATTATTGCATTTCCTCTTCATACGTATTGTGTGCAATCCCGTGATCTCAAGTTCGATCCTAACACACGACTATTATTATTTTGTCTATAAAACCAACAATAACTGCATTTGTTTATAAATTTAACTTGGGCTTGAAAGAATCTATTTCGACGAGTGCTTTAAAACCAATACCTGATGGGACCCACAACAACTCAAAGCAATGTTTGAATTGTCTTGATTTTGATCTAAATGCAGCCGATGGATGTGAGGATAAAACCCTACCTTCTGGAGAGGAATCATCTGTAGAGGCAAATCCTACGGGCCCCACAAAGATGCAGTTGGATCTTAACAGTATCTTAGATGAAGGGTGTGATGGACACGTGACATCTGTCATGTCAACCAAACCAGGTGGCAAAGCCCATCTCGTTCATCTTCATCGTCATCAAAACAACCTTCCCTGAAAAACATTGATTTGAACCTAAGCGATCAGCCAGGGTCTGTTATATGCATTTTTGGTACCAAATTTAGGGTGAAGAAAAGTGATCCTCTTCTTCAGCCTAGTGTAAGTAATCTTGGGCCCACACAATATGGGCATAATGGTTTCGCATCAGAAGCGGCTATGTTTTTACCCACACGTATATATGGAGCACAAGGTATGCACATCCCATACATGGTTGATTCAAGAGGTTCCCCTATTGTACCTCAAATTATGGGCTCGTCATTACCTCTGCCAATGGCCTTCCCTCAACAACCATCACCTTTTCTCATGAACATGGCCGCAGCTGGTTCAAGTGGCGTAGGACCATCATATCTTAACTTTGATCTCAACACTGGCTTGGTGATAAATGGAGGAAATAGAGAGACTAATAGTGATTTGAGACAGTTTTTCCGTCAAAATGGTAATGAGCAATATCTAAGGACAAGTAGCCCTTCTGGCTCTATTGTTGGTGGGAAACGACATGTCCCTGATTCAGGTTGGGATTTTTTTTTTCCGGCTATGAAGACTTGTTTAAGATTGCTATGGACGAGATCAATTATGCATACGGTCAAATACTTGAAGCTCCGGAATTGGATAATATAATGTGATTTTTTCTTATGTTTCTCTAGGTTTAATCGATTCGCTTTTCAGAACTTATGTTTATGTATATTCCATTTATTAGAACAGTCATGTTTCTCTGTTATAAGAAAGGCCATTTTTGATGTTTAGATTTACTATTTATGTAAATGCGTATTCATATATAATTCTTGATAAGTTACTAGCTAACAATTAACAGAAGAAAAAAAAAATAAAAAAAATTACAATATTTAGGATGTGTGTGGGTTTGTTGCTTAACTTATATAAGTTTAATTATAAAATAAAAGATTGGACATATTAGAAAGGGTTAAATTATAAATGAAATGAATTGAGAAATTTTGATAATTGATATTAAAGGAAGATACCATCAAACACATGCAAATATGTAACTTTTTACCATTAAATATAAAAACGTTTGATTTGTGTTTTTGTTGGTATCATGTCATATGCAGGGGCAAATAATAGTAAAAAGGGAAGTCACTAAGAAATATCAGTTAGGTGGAAGCTTAGAGAAGCTGCAAGATGGCAACTTTTAATCCGAACTTTCTTGCACAAGGTGCTCTACCAGAAGCATTTCATCCTCAATCTGGCGATTTCTCCTTTTTTTCATCATCAAGTTTTTCAAGTCTAGGCTAATTCTCAGTTTATTTGATGGTTGACATATAGAGGGTATTTGGGATTACTTATTTGTGTTGCTCATCGTTAAGCAGATAAAACACTTTTCAATAAGCATGTTGAAACCTTATTTAAATGCTTATCTGATATGAAATCAAAGTACTATATAACATTCACATCTAACATAAATCCTTTGACTGAAATCAATTCTTCCGACAATTTCAACCAATTGTTTTTTCCTTTGTACATTTTCATTTTTTTCAAAAGCAAACAAGTTTAAGCACTATTTTTGTGAGGAGCTTTTTTTAGCTACTATAATCAATAATCCCGAATTGAATGCCCTATGAGCATTCATTCATTAGCAGTTATCCTATTGCGTGTATTTCCCGGATTATGTTCCGTTCAAGTGGCAAAATTTCAATCAACATAGAACATTTGAGTTTGCATGATGTTCAATGTTCATCCACATCAAGCAATCAGTGTATCCATATCTTTTAACCTCGAAGTAACAAACTGATGATTGTCTTTGGCGAGTGGTGGTTTAACTTTTAAGACTATTTGGATGGAACATTTTGAAAACATATTGTTGATAGTGATTGCATTCATGAATTATTTAAAGTTCGACAAACTTTTCTATTTACTTTTTGTAAAATAGGATGATGACATGGAAATTGATTAAGACAACATACACATTCACATATTGCTTCTAATGACAACAAATTTTCTTAAAAATGTTAATGTGTTCCATTTGCCTGTTGAATTTTGGTTTGGATCATATTTGGATGGGTTAGACTTTCATTTGGGTCATATTTGGATGGGTTAGACTTTAAATGGGTTGTGTTTGACTTTACTATAAACTAAAGTAAGCAAACACATTCACATCTCTTTCAAACATACTAACTTGAGTCATATTTGGGTCATTTACACACATTTACATCTGTTTCAAATAGAGTAAACAACAAAGTTTGATAAAAAAGACAATCTTCATTTCATTCATAAACAAAAGATGGTGGGATGTTTTTTTGCTAGACCGAAATGACGTTTTGTACGATCAAGTTTTTATTTTGTTAGACTCACATGACTTTTTTTGTCCTATCAGAAAAGTGTCAACCATGGGACCCACTTTTCTGCTAAGACAAAAATACATTTTCAAAAATGATAAAAATATCTAAGAGTGCGTTTGGTATCCAACTATGGGAATAACACTATGACTTTGAAAGTGATTAAATGTGTTTGTTTAAAATGAGGGGCCTCACAATTATGGTAATGAATGATAGAAATACTCCATACTCCATATACCTTAAAAAGGTAAAGTATGGATCTTTCATACCAAGAGACCCATCACTATTATCAAAATCATTCTCATTGTGATTGATGATGGCATACCAAACGCACACTAAATGGTGAGTCACTGAGTCCCACTTTTCTAATAAGACAAAATGGTTATGTTGGTCTACAAAAAAAGAAAATTGGCCTTACAAAATGTAACTTCGGTCTAGAAAAAAACATCCCATCAACTTTTTGACACGTGTCAAGTTTTGTATAAAGTCACATGGTCTAGAGGTCGCACAAGACTAAATTTGGAAACTTTTTTTTTATTGACTATAGTGAACCACAATTGAAAAATGAGCCACTTTTGAAAATTGCTCTTAATAAAAACCGGACAAAACAAGTTTCGCTAAGCATGATGACTATTATGAAAGTTCAGCATAATGAGTAAAAATTGAAGGTACGTAGAGTATCCATAGGTTTTAATATCAAAGTAACAAACTGATGATTAAATTTGGCGAGTGGTGGGTTAACTTTTAAGATTATTTGGACGGAACAGTTTGAAAACATATTGTTGATAGTGACTGCATTCATTAATTATTTAAAGTTGAACAAACTTTCCAATTTACATTTTTTAAAATAGGATGATGACATGGAAATTGATTAAACCATGTAATGTTCGGTGCATTGTGACAGTTTAGCGTATAGGAAATAGATACCGATGTGTAGTGACATGTCAAAACATCAAATCATGTGCAGTGACATGTCAAAGCATCAACCCATATATAGTTGAATGCATTGGAGATGCCCTGAAGCCCAAGATACTTTTACAATAAATTATTGGAAAACGCAAGCACCGGCTTGTAGTGATAGTAGTGTGCATGAAAAGCAAGGGAACAAACATGAGTGATGGAGTTTGTGCGCTCAGAATATGGAAAGGTGTATGGTGAAAAGCATTTGAAACATGGCGTGTGTGTCGATGAAAATGGGCCAATAATGAATGGTGTGTGTGTGAATGAAAAAGGACCATTAACTATGCATTTTACGTATGTGAGCATTTAGAGTTTGAGTTTCATGTTTCTATTCGAAGAATTAAGGGCCCGTTTGGTTTGAAGGGGGTAAGCATAGGATTTGGGGATAGTGGAAAAAAAAATGTTGTTTGATATGTTTGGTGGGATCCTTAAATGGGATTGAGTACTATATATTTAGGTGTGTACTAAACCTAGCAACTTAACCTAATTTTTTATATACTTTCATTTTAAGTGGGCCCAAGTTATATATCAACCACTCATATTCTATTATATTTTCATTTAAAATTTATACAAAATATTCATTTATAATATGGTTCCAATTTTTTTTAAATAAAAAATTTCTAATATGGGTTTTGTTTTATTATATAAAAGATTCTATCCGATAGATCCTGCTTTTGTAATCAAATGACTTGTGGTCTAGTGGGTGAGGCTTAACTTGTTAAGCGAGCCACAAGTGGGAGTAGTACCTGGTGGGTGACCTTCCGGGAAGTCCTCACTTGTGGTCCACTTGTGGACCATTATGCTCCAGAGATACTAGACAATGAAGAGGAGAACCTTTGTGCCAATTGTTGCGGAGGTTCGAATCCGAGCCGGCCCCGGTTTTAATCCGATCGTTTCTCAAGCGAGTATTACTCGTGTGGAGGCGGTACGGTTTCCGGGCGGAAGCCGTAATCCCCACTGCGCCAGCGTGGACCCGGTTCAGACAACATAGTCTGGGTATGTGGTGGATGAGGGTCTGCCGACTAGGTGGGTGCGCAAAAAATAATTGAAAGTCGCCTTCCAAAAAAAAAAAAAAAAAAAAAAAAAAAAAATGATCCTGCTTTTGTAAACCTTCACATCACATCATCCAACCAATAAACCCTATCTTATTTAGATGACAATTTCCTTTTATTAGTTACTTTGCACATATTACACTATACATCATATTTTGTAACCTTTTAGAGTTCACTGCCGGTTCACGATTTAAAATATTGTAAGAAATGTTTTAACTTCAAACTAGCTCACTACAAATTATCGCTAATCTTACCATCAAATATTATTCCAACAGGAAATAAAATCCAATACAGTACAATATCATATTCACACATATGGATTCAAGACTTGTCGTTAAATAATTATGTATTTTAAATGTAACAAATATATATATATATATATATATATATATATATATATATATATATATATATATAGGGGGACTTTCTTACGAGAACTATTTTACCTGCGAGAACCACCAAAAACATGCATGCACGCCTTTTAAAATAAAATAAAAATATATGCAAATTATCAATAATCGTAAGCATCCACCTATGTTCTTCAATATCATTATAAACTCATCATCTTTTTTCACAAAAACCTTACCCACGTCCGCAATATTGCCGTTGCACGTCTTATAAGAACATACATGCACACCTTTAAAGAAAAATTTTGTATTTTCAATTTCTTATCAAATTCTTTAGAACAACTATTTTTTTTTTAAAACATATGTGCAAAAATACAATTATTGAAGGCGTGCATGTATGTTTTTGGTGGTTCTCTCAGTTATCGCAGTTAAAATAGTTCTCGTTTGAAAGTTACACTATATATATATATATATATATATATATATATATATATATATATACACACACACACACAAAAGAAAGAGACTCTCGAGTTAGGCTGGAACTGTGAACTTATAGGATGCATACGAAAGAGAAGACAAATCCCAGCTATGATGGATAAGTTCCGCTTTGGAATTTGCACCTGATGCACCCATGGCAACATGCAATGGGTAGAAATGGTCAGGCCATGGATGAGCCACGGTTGCATGTGGAGCCTTTTCCTTATAGTCATTGACATCTTGATATCTTCCATCAATTAGTGCTTCTTTGAGCCATGCATCAAATTCTTGGGCCCATGATTGCACTGAAGTGGTGTTGCGCAGCATTCTGAGGTTGTGGGTGGCAGCTCCAGAACCAACAATAAGAACCCCTTCGTCTTTGAGGGGTGCTAATGCTTTACCCATGTTGTAGTGGTAAGTGGCGTCATTGTTTGTTTGGACTGATAGTTGACACACTGGTATATCGGCTTCTGGATACATAAGCATTAGTGGGACCCATGCACCGTGGTCGAGCCCACGTTTCTTCTCTTCGTCAACTCTGTCAAACCCTGAAGACATGAGCAATTCCTTGACCCTGTTTGCCAGTTTTGGAGCTCCAGGTGCTGGGTACTTGAGCTGGTTTTAAAACAAATTTCAGGAGGTTAGTTGAGATACTACACATATACACATTATCCAAGCAAGAGAATACAGCTAACAAACGGGGGTCTTGCAATCATATAATCAAGTCATTTACAACCTTTCTTGTGCTTGTTTATATTTCAAAATTTAAAACATATGGTTCGCAAGGGCGGCGCCAGAAAAGAAATTTTTGCACGAGGGGCACACTTTGATAAATTAATCGAGTATTTATTTATCTATACGGACTAATTTGACAACTACTATTAAGGGGGTGTTTGTTTAAGCTTATACATGGGCTTATGAGCTTATCTGATTTCGGCTTATGTGTCATAAGCCTCAATTTTCCAACTTATTTCGAAACTTATCATCATATCTTAATAAACTTATATAAGTCCACAAGTATCAAAATAAGCCAGAAAATTGGGGGTTATAAAATAGAAGCCGAAAAACAAATAAGCTCATAAGACATGATAAAATTATCATATACAGTAAATAAATAAAAAACGAGGAGGGTATGAATACCTGGTACATTTTTTTGGGGAAATTATAGAAATCATAGATGGTGTCATTAGGACCATCAGAAACAACGTTAACAGTAGGATAAGTTGTCTCCCAATGACCAGAAATCACAAGAATAGAGCTAGGACGAGGAGCAGCATAAACTTTCTGCTGAAAAGATTGTAGGAAATGACGAGCTGGCATAGTTTCATCGATGGATAAAGTTGGTGATCCATGTGATATGTAAAAAGTCTCATTTATTTTGCTTACTCCGTTCATTGTGTTCATTATTGTTTTGTTGGAAATATGATTGTTGAGATATGAAAGTGAATTTTGTTAAAAAAAGATATGAAAGTGATTTGGAATGATTTGGTGGTTGGCGTATGGTTTTTATATAGGAGTTGAAATGGTGTACCTTTTATGGTTATTGACTTGTCTAGAATCATTGCTTACGTAATGGTAGCCCACATGTGTAAGTATAATGCATGTAGACGCGATCACGACTTTCCCGCACGTAGTTTTATTTCTGGAGAGAATGGGCGCACGAGGATTTCATTAAGTTAGGGTGCGTTTGGTATGTTGCCATGAATGACAATGGGTATGAGTTTGATAGTAGCAGTGGATCTCACACCTATGAAAGATTCATACATTGGTCCCTTGATGTATATGGAGTATTGATTATATATATCATTCATTTTATAGAGTGTGCAAATCATCTCACTAAATTTTTACTTACAAAAAAACAACTTTCTTCCGTCACTCAAATTATACGACGCCCCATAACTCACATATCTTAGCTATACTATATAAAAGTTAAACCCCTTAATTTAATGTGCAAGTGTATTGTGCACAAATGGGTGGTACGGTACAACGTAGTTTAAGCAACCTCTTAAGTATATGAATTACACGAATTTACACCTACATACTTCAATGCGTTCGCGGTTATGGAACATGAAAGGGGTTCAGTTTTGCATCGTCGAATAATACAAAGGAAGCTACAATTACATTCTTATTAAATAAGCAAGCTTTCAATTCATTCAATTTAATGTTGTAAAAGAATACAAACCATCTCTAGAATCTTATAAATAACACTTTCATATGGACTTTTACCACACATGACGACGAATAAACACATGACGACGAATGAGACTCAGTCGATCTTTTCTCCGTCAGCCTCACCGGGATGTTGGAGTGGTTGGATTGGAGTTCGCGGTTACAACAGGATGTTGAAACCGCCGCCATGATCTGATTGATCAAAGATATGTAGTGATGATGGCTTTTTGGAGGGGATTTTTTGGTTGCCGTTGTGTTGATACCTGCTGTGAAGGAGACCAGAACTGAAAGAAAACAAGAAAAAGAAACGAACACGAATCAAATCCCCCAGAATTCTATACCACAACAACCCTAATAATTTCACGAACGACACCACAACACCACCTTGCACCCCCACAAATTAACACCAACAGCAAAACACCTTCGATCTTGGTCTTGAAGAATAAAAGAAATATAGCAGATTATGGTTTGTCGAATGAAAAAGAGAGGGGAGAAAAAGAATGCGGTGTAACTAAAGATTTGGGAGGAGCGTGTGTAGCAAATATGGAGGGTAGTAATTGTGTGTTAAAAGGGTTTGATTGGTTCGGTTATGAGCTTGATTATAGGACCGAAATAAAAGGGATTTATATCTCATTTAGTTGTAGTCAATTCGTGGGTTTGGTAAGCAAAAAAAATGTGTATAGGTTGTAGGTTGAGGAAAGTTTTATTGTTGCCACAATTATGTATATTATTCGGTATTAAATAACTAATTCGTACAAGGACTGCACCTTTACATATTAAAGAAACACAAATCGTTTCGTATATAGAATGATATAATATTTCATGGTGGAGGTATATATGCATGATCAAAAACATATGGATGATATGTATTGTTTTGGAGTTTCATAGTATTAAAATAATGATACACCATAACTGGATATTAGTTTATAAGTGAATGAATATATATTTATTATACAATAAAATAATATTAGCATTGTTTTATGATAATACTAATTGCTTGCATGATCGATAGTTAGTTGTGTCAATGATTTTGATTACTCCAAACGAAAACTTACTTTTCAAGTTTTGTCTTTTTTAATCTTCTAACTAAGATAAGCACGAGTGGCTGTGAAACAGTTGGTAGTTACAACATCAGATAATAACATTCAAGACGGGCATCCACGCAACCTTGGAGGCATAGCTTATGATATATTGATTTAGTTTTTTAATTAACAAGTTGTTGGAAGTTATATTAGTATTAAATGATAATTTGTTGTATGATTTGTTTATTATGTCAATGGATATACATATGGTGGTTTAATGATTAAATCTACTTATGAGAAGTCTACACCCCCTACATGTTATTTTAGATTTTCGTAATAAATTTGATTGAGAAAACTGAAGTTACGTGGCTGCTCACACGTCACGAATAGCGGTACATGAAATGGCCTTTTTCTATTTATAACAAAAGCGTGAAGCAATGAAACTAATAAATTTTTATTTATTATTTGAAATGGTCAATTGATTTAATTAACTTATAGATGCCTAAATAAAATTATATTTTATACTTTGTGCATCTTAATTTATCGAGCAGTTTTTGTAACTTATCAGTATATGCATTATAATGAATGCTTCAAGATGCAAATATATATTCACATGGGACTCATTGACAATATATTAAAAAAAATGGTCCTTGGTCAACGGAGTTAGATATTACCAGTTCATAATAAGCTTAGGGTATTTAATGATGTTTAAAAAAATAAAAAATAAATAAAAAAAAAACTATGAATTGTGGTGTAACTGGAACACATAATTATTCAGCAAACAACCCGTCCCGTGCATCGCACGGGGTTGTACAAAACACGTTGATATTCAAAGCTAAATATGACCACACGGGTCAACATTATATTGAATATCACCACACGGGTCAACATGATACTGATTATGACCATACGGGTCAACATATAATTAAAATCTTAAGGATTTACTAGTTCATTCTCATATGTCACAGTGCAACTTATAATTAGCATGAAATTTCATTTGGTAGGGCTGACAGGTAAACATTACGGTACGTGCAAAGCATGTAACTTTCCCATTTTATATTTATAAAAAATTCTCATTTATAATTAAAATTTTACTACACACGTAAATAAATAATCAATAACAATCAACTGTCATATGCTGCATCTGCACCAACATTACAAAATAAAAACACATAATTATTCAGCAAACAACCCGTCCCGTGCATCTCACAGGTTGTATAAAGCCTCGTTATCTTATAAGTACAAACCACTTTTGTAGCATTAAATGACTAAGACAATAAAATTTTAAATTTCAGCAATACAACTAACAAAGCAAAATATACAAATAAATTAAACACTAAGACATTACAAACATCTATGCATACTTGTGACAACTAGCAAAATAGGGAGTCATTTTAAAAATCCGCATTACTTTGAAATTTAACGATACAAAAATGTTTGGAATTTATTTCCAGTGAATTATGTTGAATTTGGATGTGTGACTTTGAATCTGTGAATTTTATGTGTAGTTCTATTCGTATCGTGGAATTTATATGATATATATATATATATATATATATATATATATATATATATATATATATATATCATGGATTATGTTGTTGTGATAGTTAGGCACTACGTTGACTCCGGCACTAGGATTATCGAATAATTTCAGAGTTTCAAATTAACAGTTATACTATATATTTCGTTAACGTATTTTATGATAATTTTTTTGAGAGTCGGTTTTGAAAATAATGGTGCGTGAGTAAACGCGCATTGAGGATTTATTTACAATGAATATGGACTCGGGAAGTGAGGGTCGGGATACTTTGGAAATTTGCACGAATGGTCCTTGTGTTTTATGTCTAGCCGCCCCCTTCCATTTGTATTATTATTATTATTATATATATATTTTTTATATAAAAGAGTAACTACATATGGTCCTTGTGATAAACATGGAAAACACAAACACCTCATCCTCACCATCTCTCATCTCTCTCTAATCCTCTCTTAAAAACCCTAGCCGCCGCCCTTAATCCGGCCACCACAGCCCTCACCGCCGGCGACCACCTCACACACCCACCATAAATCGAATCCCCATCTCATCCTTTATTAGATCTACTAGTGCACGCGCTGTATTTTCTTGCTTGCTCAAATTTTCGTATCCTTTTCTTGTGAAATCGAAGGTAAGGTGAGTCACAAGAGGGTTGTGACTCGGATTGTGTTGAAAATGTGACCGAGAGGTCGCGAGTTATATTTTTCCGGTTGGGTTTTAATTAAAAACTTGAAAAATATGTGGGTTTGTACATAAAAAGTGATTTTAAACAAGTTTGGTATCCGGGTTTACATTTTTCTTGTGGGTGTCGAGATGAAACCGAGAGCTTAGGCTCTCGGCTTGTGAATTTTGTGAGCTTATGTGGTTTTCTTGATGATTTTGGCATCATGGTATTGATATCGAGGGTGTTTGGTTATAAATTATAAGGTTTTGATTGATTCTTGGTTGTGAAATCTTGGATATTGTTGTTGTTATTGAGCTTATGTGACCGTATGGTCCGTTTGGTTGGGCTTGGAGCTCGGATGAGCTTAACCGAGATCCTTGTGGTCTCAGGGTTGTGTTTCATGGCTCGTGTAACCAAGCTGAGACCCACATGAACCTGAGGCATATATTTCTTGATGTTCTTATTGTTATTCTTTATGTAACACCTCCAAAATTTGGTACATCGGAAGACTAATCAAGCTTTCGGGGTGCTACGGGGATTGGTATCCGTCACAAGTCATAAAGAAATGAGATAAAGTAAACATACGCAAAAAAAAAACCAACCAGGGTTTTTAGAGTTTACATCCATCCCAAATATCCAAAGTAAGGCCCAAAATAATTTAAACATAGGTCCAAAATAACATAACAGAGTTCGAGAATAGATCCTTTAACCAGATTGCCATGCCAAGCCTTCCAAACACAAGCATCCCAAGTCAACCTTTAATTACCTGAGAAAACGCGCTAAAAGTCAGCTTTCGCTGGTGAGATCATAGGTTTAATTTCATAATTCAATCAAGTGGGCATATACGTAAAATGCTTGCTAGCTAGACTAGGCCTCGAATCACTTAAACCAAACCTATAGGTGCACACTATAGTCCAAAACCAATCAAATCAAATCAAATCAATATGCCCTCGCAAGGATGCGACATGCCCAACATTCGTAAGGATACGACATGTTCTTGCATTCGTAAGGATACGACATGCTCTACAACCTACCTAGTTCTATAAGCATAGCAAGTTTTAAATAAACAGCGATAATAGTCCACATAAAACAATTTGCACGTTTCTCACCCCACGATTTGAAAACAATATTCAAAAGTAAAAGTGGGGCTACGACTCACCTCAAGTCCAGGTATCAGCACAAAAACCGGTAGACTCAAGAAGCATAGCAACACAAATTACGGCAACTACGGACTCGGCACTTCCTAACAACATAAACTCTTCTCAGAATCATTTTCTCAAAAATCAATTATTCCCATTCCCGAACGTATTCCTTTTTATTATCCAAAATCCATTTCTCGTATTAGTTTGGTGTTTAGTATCCATGTGGGTGGAAGGTCGACTCAACACAAGCCAGGAAACACAATCAACAGAACAAAATAATAATAAAATCTACGGGTCTAATGTTGGCCAATATATTATTTAAATAAATCATCAAAGTTTATCAAGTTCGTCAACTCGCTAATCCTCCACAACTTATTTACCTAATATATTATTCCAAAATCATACCAAAACCTAAATCACATAGCATGTATATTTCTATATGGTAAGTTTTAAAGTTTAATAAGTTTCCTAAATATATCGTCAGATTTACCAAATTCGTCAATTCGGTAAACCTCACAAGATATTTAGTAGCTTATTATCCCGTACTCCAACCACAACCTAAGGGCGTCGTAGGATACAATACCCGTTAATAAACCCTTTTATATAACTAAATAGGTCTTATTTAATCCGTCGATTAAATAAGTTACGTAGTTATATGAAATGAATCTATTAACGTTACACATCCGTGACAAGCACAATAGTCAATAAATAAATAGAATGGCCCACTTGGATTCAAGTGCCCTCGATGTTGTATAAATCATAAATATCGTTTTATTTTCCAAAGGCTTATTTCATTTCGTAAGGTATTTCACGTTATATTTATATTGTTAGTTATAATAGTTTAATTATAATAAAGTTTCTGACATTTATTATACTATTTTCATAGTCTAATATATATCGTCGGCATCATTATTTTTTATTACTCATGATCACTCATTTATAATATACACACTTATGTAAATATATATACGTTTACACATTTATATATTTAAATAAATGTTTATATTGTTAATATAAGTTATTACGAGTCTTTATTAGTTAGTTTAATTATAATTTGTATCAAGTTATAAAAGATGAGTCCCATGTCCGAGTCATCACTCTCGGCTCATTGTCCAAATCCAAATGTTAAGGCGTTTTGCCGAAGTCAATCGTCGACTAAAAAGTCAACGTGACTCCAACTCGCACAACCATGAGTCCAAAGTAATATCGTCAATACCACATCTCCGTCATTCGTCCCATAACACAAACTACAACAATTGGGTCCGACTACGGCACCCGACTAATCCTATCTCCGTGAAACTACATGACCGTCTCACAATCGGTCCCCGAATACCTTTCGACAACAACTCCACAATATCAACAAGTCCATTGCCGAGACCACAATCGGTGTGGTGGTGTGTGGTGTTTGTATGCGACGGTAAACAAGAAACGGAGGGGAGGTTTCTTTTGGGCGCGTGTAGTACAACACACGAAAGAGGAGTGTGTGGGGAGTGTTTTGGTGGTGGCGGTAAGTGATGGTGACCGGCAGTGGTGATGGTGTTCGTGTGAGCAGTCGGCGGCGACAAAGGGAGAAGAGAGAGTGGGAGGGATGAAGTTATGAGGGTGAAGGGTTAGGGTTAGGGGTAATATTACCCGATTTTTACACTATAGTCCCTCAAGTTCTCTTTTTCCAATTAATAGCCACAAAAGCTTTAGTTATTAGATATTATTGTTAATCGGTTTTCCAGTAACACGATTACGCGTTCTCAAAAATTTTAAACGTCGCCAAAATATATTCTTACACATCGCCATTAATTCCCAAAGACACTTTCCCAAAACATTTAAATATTATAACATTCATTTAACGTATAAACGCGATCGTTATCCAAAAGATTTAAATTCGTTAGGTTTTCCTAGTGCCGGAGTCGATGTAGTGCAACAAAGATGTCTCAACAATAATTCATGATAGAAATTCCATAACAAGTCAACAATTCAAATTTAGTATCACATAAACTTCATAATTTAAAACGTCGGTTCAATTTCACAAATTCGTTACAAATAAAATTCCAATCATTTAATAAAAATCAAACTTTTAACGTAATGCGGGTTTTAAAAGTCTCCCTATATTGCCAGTTGTCACATCCTCCCAGCCTCAGAAGAAACCCGTCCCGGGTTTCACTTGGAACTTTCCATCTACAAAGTAAAAAGCTTAGGATATCTCTTCCGAAACTCATCCTCACATTCCCACGTAAATTCCGGTCCATGACGGGAATTCCAACGAACCTTGATGAACGGAATACGACTGCGCTTGTGTCGCTTAATCTCTCGATCCATAATTTCGATAGGCTCTTCCACGAAGTTCAAACTCTCATCAACTCGAATATCTTTCATCGGTATAACATGTGTTTCATCCGAAAGACACTTCTTCAAATTACTCACATGAAACACATCGTGAACCTTACTCAATTCCTGTGGTAGCTCCAACCGATAAGCTACGGGCCTAATTCTCTCCTGAAATTGAAATGGTCAGATGTAGCGGGGGTTGGGCTTCCCACGTTTCCCAAAACATATTACTCCTTTCCAAGGTGAGACCTTCAGCATCACTCTGTCTCCTACATGGAACTCAAGAGGTTTACGTCTCTGATCGGCGTAACTTTCTGTCTATCACGAGCTGCTTGCAACCGATCACGAATTTGAGTCACTTTCTCAGTAGTTTCCAAAATAAGCTCGGGGCCTGTGAGTTGGCTATCTCCAACCTCAGCCCAACCAATCAGAGAACGACATTTACGACCATACAAAGCTTCAAATGGTGCAGCTTTAATACTAGTATGGTAGCTGTTGTTATAAGAGAATTCCGCAAGAGGTAGATATTTCTCCCAGCCTTTACCAAAATCAATTATACAAGCACGAAGCATATCCTCCAAAGTATGAATAGTTCTCTCACTCTGACCGTCAGTTTGGGGGTGATAAGTAGTGCTCACATCAAGTCTCACCCCCAAAGCGGTTTGGAGTGATTGCCACAAGGCTAACGTGAAACGACTGTCGCGATCCAAAATAATCGATATTGGAACACCATGACGAGAAATGATTTCCTTCACATACAAACTAGCAAGTTTGTCGATACCATCATCTTCGCTAATCGCTAGGAAATGAGCAAACTTAGTCAATCGATCCACAATTACCCAGATAGCGTCACAACTGCTAGCTGTCTTCGGTAATTTGGTAATAAAATCCATTGTGATCCGCTCCCACTTCCAAACTGGGAGTTCTGGCTGTGTCAACAACCCTGATGGTCTCTGGTGTTCTGCCTTAACCTTCGAACATGTCAAAAACTTGCTGACATACAATGCTATATCTGCCTTCATGTTTGGCCACCAATACAATTTCTTCAGATCCTGGTACATCTTGTCAGAACCAGGATGAATAGAATACCTTGACTTATGCAATTCATGCATAATCAAATCACGAATTCCTCCATACAAAGGTACCCAACTTCGGTCTCCAAAACATAATATTCCATCTGAATGCTTAACAAATCCATTCTCATTTTCTGCCATCCCAAAGATATTCTCAGCAGGTCGGTTTTCTGCCTTCAATGCTTCCGTTTGAGCTTCTAATATCTGAGATGGTAACGATGAAACGATAGTCGTTCCCAATGAATTAACTCGTAATGGTGGTATTCTCTCCTTCCGACTAAGAGCATCAGCAATGACGTTTGCTTTACCAGGATGATAGCGGTTTTCACAATCATAATCACTTAGTAGCTCAATCCAACATCGCTGTCTCATGTTTACCTCTTTTTGATTCAAGACGTGTTTTAGACTTTTATGGTCAGTGTACACCACACACTTGGTTCCATACAGGTACTGTCTCCATATCCTGAGGGCAAAAACTATAGCACCTAATTCCAAGTCATGGGTGGTGTAGTTCTTCTCATGCTTCTTGAGTTGTTGTAAAGCATAAGCTATTACCTTCTCTCATTGCATTAAAATAGCTCCCAATCCTTTATGAGAAGTGTCACAGTAAACAACAAAATCTTCACTACCTTCAGGCAATGCCAAGATAGGGGCACTACACAACTTCTCCTTAAGTAATTGAAACGCTTCCTATTCCTTATCTCCCCATTCGTATTTAACATTCTTCTGAGTCAATTTGGTCAACGGCTTTGCTATCTTCGAAAATCCCTCAATGAACCTTCGATAGTAACCGGCTAAACCTAAAAATTGACGAACTTCAGTTGGGGTCGTCGGAGCGGCCCAATCTTTAATGGCTTCAATCTTAGCAGGATCTACATGAACTCCCTGGCTATCAATCACATGACCTAAGAATTGTACCGTCGGGATCCAAAACTCGCATTTGTAAAACTTAGCATACAGCTTTTCCTGCCTGAGCAATTCCAAGATGAGTCTTAGATGCTCCTCATGCTCCTTCTTATTCTTCGAATAAATCAGAATATCGTCTATAAACACGATCACAAACTTGTCCAAGTAAGGCTTACACACCCGATTCATGAGATCCATGAATACTGCCGATGCATTAGTCAACCCAAACGGCATCACTTGGAACTCGTAATGCCCGTAACGGGTCCTGAAAGCCGTTTTCAGAATATCCTCTTCGCGAACTCTAAGTTGATGATACCCCGATCTCAGATCGATCTTCGAATAAACGCTTGATCCTTGAGGCTGATCGAACAAGTCATCGATCCTCGGTAGCGGGTATCTATTTTTCACGGTTAAATTATTCAGCTCTCGGTAATCAATGCACATACGAAAAGATCCATCCTTCTTCTTCACAAATAAAACCGTGGCTCCAAGGTGACGAACTTGGTCGTATAAACCCCTTTTCTGTAAACTCTGCCAATTGTTTCGACAACTCATCTAGTTCTGTTGGTGCGAGTTGATAGGGTACCCGTGCTACAGGTGCAGCACCGGGTATCAAGTCGATCTGAAATTCCACTTGTCTAACAAGCGGGATTCCCGGTAAATCATCTGGGAATACATCCGGAAAGTCACGAACTATAGGCACATCTCCTATGCACCTTTCTTTCTTCTCCTTCCCTCCTTTCTCAGAAAATTGAGCTAAGAAAAGGTAACATCCTTTTTCCATTAGCTTTGACAACCAATCCATACCAATGATGACATCGAAACTTCCTAACGTGACGAGTAGAAGATCTATGTTGAAAGGGTGATTCAAGAAATTTAACGTGCAGCCGCGGATAATAGTTTTAATCCTCTCTATATTTCCGTTAGCTAATTCTACATCATAACCAATCCCTAAGGCCATCGGGGGTATTTCTAGTAAGGGCGCAAAAGTAGTGGATACAAAACTTCTATCGGCACCAGTATCAAATAGTATGGAAGCATAACGATTATTGGGAAGGAACTTACCAGTAACGATGTTTGGGTCTTCTCCTCTCTCATTTCCAATTGCGTACACTCTCGCCTGAGCTGCTCCTGCTTCCAATCGCGGGTTCTCAGTGTCCTGTCGTCCACGGTTTCCCCCAGTTCCTAGGTTTTCATAATTGTACCCATTACCACCTGATCCTTGGTTACCTCGATTCCACGACAACCTGCACTCATTCCTATAGTGTCCTTGCTTTCCACATCCAAAACATGTGACATTCGCCTTACTCTTGGTTTCAGGGGTAGCTTAGACCATAGCAAGTGGTCGAGATCTACAATCCTTTGCTATGTGCCCAATCTTTGAGCAGTTCTTACATATCACAGTACATCATCTAGAATGATTTTTATAAAAACGGCCACACTTGGGCGACTCTTCATTGCGATTTTTCTTATCTCCATCCCCAATAGCATAAGCTTTGGCAACTGCTTGTCGTTTGTTTCGGTAATCATTACCCTTAGAGTGATTGTCTCTTTTCCTCTTTCCATTCTTTTCTTTTTCAGCAGTTTCCAGATCAATTGTTGAGCGATCGTGATAGCCTCATGAACATTAGTAAGCCTAGCAGCAATCACATCATTCCTTGTAGCCACCGGTAACCCATCGGTATACCGCTTAATCTTCAGAGTCTCCGTCTTAACCATATCTGGGCAAAGCAAGGCCAACTCTTGGTAACAATGATTGTAAGTCAACATGTCAGTACCCTTCACTTTGTGATTTCAAAACTCAATCTCCAGTTTCTTAACTTCATTCCTTGGGCAGTAAGTTTGAATCACCAAGGACTTGAACTGCTCCCAAGTCATGGCATAGGCCACTTCACTTCCAACCGAATTACGATAATTGTTCCACTTCATCTTTAAAGGTAAAAGAAGCAAACTTTACCTTCGCATTCTCCGCACAATTGCTGACAGTAAATACTGACTCAATTTTCTCTATCCTCCTGACCAAGTAGACCACTCCTTCAGTTTCGCCAAACTCAATGGGTCCACAGATTCGGAATTCCTTGTAGTTACACCCAGTAGTATGAATAGCTGGAAAAGTTCCAGCTGAGTTGTTGCAGTGATTTGACTCAGCTAGTAATTCAGCAACACATTGTTCCACAAGTTGATTGATCATAGCTTGATCCACAGTAGGTGTATTAGGTGGAATATGACCATTGTCTCCCTGAACATCAACGTTTTGATTCCTGTCATTGCGGTTAGTGGTGTCCAGGTTTTCGGGAGTAGGGGTCTCAACATTCCGTATAGGATGGCGTCCTCGGTGACCAGGGGTAGTCACTGCAGGACCAGTTCGGGTAGCTCTGACAGGGTTTCATCATGGGGCCATTGATCTGAAACGCAATACAAGGTTTATAAGTCTCCGATGGTATTTATCATACGTTCAACCAGAATTGGATAGATGGAGCCAAGACATTGGTAGAATATCAACAATACACCACAAGACATGACTCAAACACATAGGAATGCGATTTACATAAACATCCATAACCACATAACATCATGCAAAATAACCGTCATCCATACAAGTAGCGATCAATATATCGTTCGAACTACTAAAGACATAAATGATACTAATCATTCCAAACGAGACGAACATACAACTGGAATACACAAAAGATAGGATAACAAGCTTTTCTAACCAAGCACTCCCTGGTTTAGAAAGCAACACAACAACATAATCCAAAATTATCTAGCCACCATGTCGGCGTAGACTCCTCAACTCAGATCTCAGACCATTCAGCTCTCTCCATAACGATCCTAACTCAACATTGTGAGTATCACTGTCCCTCTTGAGGTTTGCAACCTCCTTCTCCAATTCCATGTTCCTCTGCAACAGCTTGCAATCTGCCTCGCGAGCCATGATGAACCCTCTCTGCAGACTCTCTATCTTCTCATGCACCTCCATCATACCTCTCCTAATCGCTGTAGTCCTGCCCGCAACAGTAGACATATTAACCCTCAGCTCACCAATGAACTCAGCAATAACCATCTCGAGTAGATCAGCCAACTGCAAGATCTTCTCGCCCTGTGTGGTAAGTCGAGCCCAAATCCTACCAATCTCACCAAGATCCTCAGGCTCACCAGATATCTCAGTTGGCGCATTCGACGCTAAGAGACTGCCAGGTGGTGAATCAAATAAAAATGGATGATCAGGTGAAACGGGCTCTAGCCGATGTATCAGAGAATCGGGCTTTGCAGAATGAGCTGAATGTGCCGGTCTGTGAGCTGGCGAACCATCATCATTAGGCATCTCCTCCTCCTCACCCTCTTGTGGGTCATCATCCCTCTGCTCACCCTCCTAAAGGTCATCAGCCTCCTCCTCACCCTCGTACTCCTCCTCTTGATCTGAGGAGTACTCCATCAATCGTCGCCTCCGAACAGGTGAACCATGAGGTGATAGGGGAGGTGATCTAGGACGACGACGGAATGGTGTGAGTGGTGATGAAGGGCGCACAGACATACGTGCCGTAGCTCGGTGGGCAAAACGTGGAGCCACACGAGCTAAAGCCTGATGAAGTGTAAGCTGTCTTGAAGTACCAGGAAGCCCCAAAGAAGATGAGGGTCCCTGAGAAGTTGGTGAAGCTGGTGGTGCGGGAGAAACTACTGTCGGTGCTGAAGTAGCTAAATGCATGGCAATCCTGTAAGGATCATCAGGAGCCATGGTGATCTGTGCTGGGCTGTGCGTGCCAGCAAGAAGATCCTCAGTAACATTGAATGAATAGGAGGCCATGGTCTATGACAATGGCATAGGGTAGGTGTAAGTGTTTCAGAACAACTAAACCGCGAAACTCAAATATCATACTAAAATCATCATATAGCTTCAATCATATCATTTCAAGAAAGATTTTCAAATACCGCATTACTAAAACATTTCTAAAACAAGTAAGTCAAATAAGTTTCCAAACGCCATCATATCATAAAATCAACATATCCATAATTCTCGAATAATCTCAAAATCTCATATCGTATCATTATCTCATAATATCTCATCATAATCAAGATGCTTTGGCTTGGCGGGCTAGTGGGTATTGGTCGAGGATTCTTTTCTATAAAAATCGGTTATAGTTTAGGTGTTTATTACCTAGTTCTCGATAACCTTGGCTCTGATACCAATCTGTAACACCCCCAAAATTTGGTACAGCGGAAAACTAATCAAGATTTTGGGGTGCTACGGGGATTGGTATCTGTCACAAGTCATAAAGAATTGAGATAATGTAAACATACGCAAAAACAAAACCAACCAGAGTTTTTAGTGTTTACATTCATCCCAAATATCCAAAATAAGGCCCAAAATAATTTAAACATAGGTCCACAATAACATATCAGAGTTCAAAAATAGATCCTTTAACCAGATTGCCATACCAAGCCTTCCAAACACAAGCATCCCAAGTCAACCTTTAATTAACTGAGAAAACGCGCTAAAAGTTAGCTTTCGCTGGTGAGATCATAGGTTTAAATTCATAATTTAATCAAGTGGACATATACGCAAAATTCTTGCTAGCTAGACTAGGCCTCGAATCACTTAAACCAAACTTATAGGTGCACACTATAGTCCAAAACCAATCAAATAAAATCAAATCAATCTGCACTCGCAAGGATGCGACATGCCCAACATTCGTAAGGATATGACATGTTCTTGCATTCGTAAGGATATGACATGCTCTACAACCTACCTAGTTCTATAAGCATAGCAAGTTTTAAATAAACGGCGATAATAGTCCACATAAAACAATTTACACGTTTCTCACCCCAAGATTTGAAAACAATATTCAAAAGTAAAAGTGGGGCTATAACTTACCTCAAGTCCATATATCAGCACAAAAACCGGTAGACTCAAGAAGTATAGCAACTCAAATGACGGAAACTACGGAGTCGGCACTTCCTAACAATAGAAACTCTTCTCAGAATCATTTTCTCAAAAATCAATTATTCCCATTCCCGAACGTATTGCTTTTTATTTTCCAAAATCCATTTCTCGTATTAGTTTGGTGTTTGGTATCCATGTGGGTGGAAGGTCGACTCAACACAAGCCAGGAAATAATAATAAAATCTACGAGTCTAATGTTGGCCAAATATATTATTTAAATAAATCGTCAAAGTTTATCAAGTTCGTCAACTCGCTAATCCTCCACAACTTATTTACCTAATATATTATTCCAAAGTTATACCAAAACCTAAATCACATAGCATGTTTATTTCTATATGGTACGTTTTAAAGTTTAATAAGTTTCCTAAATATATTGTTAAACTTACCAAATTCATCAATTCGGTAAACCTCACAAGATATTTATTAGCTTATTATCCCGTACTCCTACCACAACCTAAGGGCGTCGTAGGATACAATACCCATTAATAAACCCTTTTTATATAACTAAATAGGTCTCATTTTCATATCAAAATGTTTGTGAGTCGACACCCAAGGATACCATCTTTATTTTCATATCAAAAACCATTTTTACTTTTAAAATCCAAACCCAAATCAAAGATTGAAACCGGGTTTGACTCAGATTAGTCAAACCCGGCACGTAAAACGCGTTTTCTCACCTTCAAAACAAGTAGAAACCAAGAAAATGTGGTGGTGTGTGGTGTTGGTATGCGACGGTAAACAAGAAACGGAGGGGGGGTTTCTTTTGGGCGCGTGTAGTACAACACACGAAAGAGGAGTGTGTGGGGAGTGTTTTGGTGGTGGCGGTATGTGATGGTGACCGGCGGTGGTGATGGTGTTGGTGTGTTCAGTCGGCGGCGACAAAGGGAGAAGAGAGAATGGGAGGGATGAAGTTATGAGGGCGAAGGGTTAGGGTTAGGGGTAATATTACCCGATTTTTACACTATAGTCCCTCAAGTTCTCTTTTTCCAATTAATAGCCACAAAAGCTTTAGTTATTAGATATTATTGTTAATCGGTTTTCCAGTAACACGATTACTCATTCTCAAAAATATTAAATGTTGCCAAAATATATTCTTACACATCGCCATTAATTCCCAAAGACACTTTCACAAAACATTTAAATATTATAATGTTCATTTAACGTATAAACGCGATCGTTATCCAAAAGATTTAAAATTCGTTAGGTTTTTCTAGTGCCGGAGTCGACGTAGTGCAACAAAGATCCGAGCACAACCATGAGTCCAAAGTAATATCGTCAATACCACATCTCCGTCATTCGTCCCTTAACGCAAACTACAACAATTGGGTCCGACTACGGCACCCGACTAATCCTATCTCCGTGAAATTACATGATCGTCTCACAATCGGTCCCCGGATACCTTTCGACAACAACTCCACAATATCAACAAGTCCATTACCGAGACCACAAGGTCTCGGCCTTGCTACACCTCTCGGCCCAAATAAAAACACAAAAACGACAACAATAATAACACAACAACAAGAAGAATCACAATAATAATAATAATACGAGTCAAGACCTCGAGTCAAACTCGAACCGGAAGACCCATTTGGGTCTCGGTTCACACTACGAGCCAAGAAAGCCAACCCCGAGACCTTGAGGGTCTCGGCTAGGCTCCAATCCAAATACCAATCAAACCAAACGGACCATAGGGGTCACGTTAAGCTCCAAATCGAGCAAAAACCACGACACCGAGACCACAAGGTCTCGGCCTAGCTCTAACGAGCCATAAACCTCCATCCAATCAAGCCCAAAATAATCAAATCCGGAGCACCAAACGTTTGTGAGTCGACACCCAAGGATACCATCTTTATTTTCATATCAAAAACCATTTTTACTCTTAAAATCCAAACCCAAATCAAAGATTGAAACCGGGTTTGACTTGGATTAGTCAAACCCAACGCGTAAAACGCGTTTTCTCACCTTCAAAACAAGTAGAAACCAAGAAAATGTGGTGGTGTGGTGGTGTGTGGTGTTTGTACGCAACGGTAAACAAGAAACGGGGGGGGGGGGGGGGGGGTTTCTTTTGGGCGCGTGTAGTACAACACACGAAAGAGGAGTGTGTGGGGAGTGTTTTGGTGGTGGCGGTATGTGGTGGTGACCGGCGGTTGTGGTGGTGTTGGTGTGTGCAGTCGGCGGCGACAAAGGGAGAAGAGAAAGTGGGAGGGATGAAGTTATGAGGGTGAAGGGTTAGGGTTAGGGGTAATATTACCCGATTTTTACACTATAGTCCCTCAAGTTCTCTCTTTCCAATTAATAGCCACAAAAGCTTTAGTTATTAGATATTATTGTTAACTGGTTTTCCAGTAACACGATTACTCATTCTCATAAATATTAAATGTCGCCAAAATATATTCTTACATATCGCCATTAATTCCCAAAGACACTTTCCTGTTGGAACGTTCGTTTAACGTATAAACGCGACCGTTATCCAAAAGATTTAAATTCATTAGGTTTTCCTAGTGCCGGAGTCGACGTAGTGCAACAAAGACGTCGCAACAATAATTCATGATATAAATTCCATAACAAGTCAACAATTCGAATTTCATATCACATAAAGTTCATAATTTAAAACGTCGGTTCAATTTCACAAATTCGTTACGGATAAAATTCCAATTATTTAATAAAAATGAAACTTTTAACGTAATGCGGATTTTAAAAGTCTCCTTTTATTGCTAGTTGTCACACTTTATATTGTTGTTAGTACTGTTGTTGCTATTGTTACTTCTTGTTGTTGGCCAAAGGTAAAAGAAGAGGCCGAGACCTCGTAGTCTCGACAATGAATTAATATTTTTATTGTGGAGTGGTGCTGACAAAATAGTTAAACGGGAACCGATTGTGATACGGTTATTAAATTGACGGAGATAGGTTAGTTGGGTATTATTGAATATATTGTCATTGGACTTGTAAGCTTGAGCGAGTCGGGGTCACCTTGAATTACTAGTCAATGGTTGATTTCGACTTCCGTCTTAACTTTGGATTGGGAAAATGAGCCGAGAAGTGGTGACTTGGAGATGTGACTCATATTTTATAACTTAAAAACCAATAATAAAACTCGTAATAACTTATATACCGATATAAATGTTCATATAAATATATAAACGTGTAAACGTATATATATTTGTGTGAATGCATATACAATAAATAAGAAATCACGAGTAATGAAAATAATAACTTTAACGACCAATATTAGACTAGTAAAATAGTTTAATATCGTTGGAGACCTTATTATAATTATATTGCTATAAATGAAAATATAAATTCCACGTGAATTGTTTTACGAATTCTAACGAGTTTTTGAAAATAAAAATAAGATTTGTGAGTTATAAAATATATGAGGGCACTTCGATCCAAAATTGACCATTTTATTATTTGTTGACTATTTGTGCTAGTCACGGATATTTGACGTTAATATACCCGATCTAAATAACTATTTAACTTATTTAGTCGACGGATTAAATAATACCCATTTAGTTGTATCGAAGGGGTTTATTATCAAATAACGTATCCTACGACGCCTTAGGTCGCGGTAGGAGATTTGGATGATAAGTTAAATAAATATTTTGTGAAGTTTATCGAATTGACGAATTCGAGGAGTTTGACGATCTATTTATAAAACTTATTAAACTCTAAAACTTACCATGTAGTATACTACGTGCTATGTGATTTAGGACGTGGTATGATTTTGCAATAATAAGTTAAGTAAATATGTTGTGGAGGATTATCGAGTTGACGAACTCGATAAACATCGACGATCTATTTAAGGGACTTATTAGGCTATAGCTAGACCTATAGATTGTAATTGTTCTTTTGTATAGCTGGCATGTTATATGGATTTTGTTGAGTCGACCCACCCATGGATACCAAACGATAAAACGAAATGAGGAAATGATTTTCGGAAAGTAAAATGGAATACATTCGGGATTGGGAATATTTGATTTTTGAGAATATGTTTCTGAGACAAGTTTATATTGTTAGTGCCGAGTCCGTAGTTGCTGTCGTTTGAGTAGCGATACTTCTTGTTTTAATTGATCTTGAGCTATTATCTGGACTGAGGTGAGTCATAGCCCCACTTTTACTCTTGAATATTGCTTTCTAAACTTGGGGTGAGAAAACGTGCAAATTTGTTTTGATGTGGACTATTGTGATGATTGATTTTATTACTTGCTATGCTGTTTGAATACGTTATGTTGGACTATAGGGAGTACCTATAGTGATTTAATTGTGATGATTATGAGATTATATGTTGGACTATAGGGAGTACCTATAGTGATTTGATTTGTGATGGTTATGAGACTATAGGGAGTACCTATAGTGCCTATAGGGAGTACCTATAGGGAGTTTAGCATGTCGCCGTGGGGTGAGCACTTTGTTTATACTAAGGTTTCAGCATGTCGCCATGAGGTGAGCAAACCTTAGGTTACTTGTGGTTAGTTTTGGACTATAGTATGCACTTATAGGGTTTCGTGTTGCGGATTGAGAACTAGTCTAGCATAGCAAGGGTTTTGCGTATAAGTCCACTTGCGTGATTTAGCCTAAACCTATGAACTCACCAGCGTAAAGCTGACTTTTAGCGCTTTTTCTCACGTAATTAAGTGATGCTTGGAAATGCTCAAGTGAAAGGCTTGGCATGGCATTTTGGTTAAAGGATCTACCTTAAACTCTGATATTATGTTGTTGACCTATGTTTAAATTTATTTTTGGGCATTACTTTGGATTATTTGGGATGAATGTAAACTTTAAAACCTTGGATGGTTCTCTTTTTACTTATTTTTACATTATCTCATTTCTTTATGACTTGTGACGGATACCAATCCCGTAGCACCCCGAAAGCTTGAATAGTCTTCCGCTGTACCAAATTTTGAGGGTGTTACAATACTGTTCAACTTTTTAATGCACTAAGACATTAGAAACTTGAAAATTGAAACATACAAACAAAAGAAAAACATATCTTACAACTTTTTAATACTCTAAGACATTTAATTAACACATAATTAATATTTATATTAAAACACTCATTACTTAAAAGTATAATGATGACATCTACCAAATTAAATATAACCAATTAAAACACTCATTTACTAAAAAGTACAATAATATTTTTACAATGTACAATCTAAGTAGGCTACAACATAATTTAAAGTATAAATTAATTAAATACACGATTATTCACTTATAACAACGATGTGTATAGTATTGTTAATTAATATGTGAAACTTTTTATATACATATTAGTGTTAACTTAAGTGAGAGTGAAAATTGTTAGTTGCTTAAATTATAATCAAATAAATATTTGATTGCATTGTCTTTTTATAAATAACGATTTTATAGTGTAACAATATAAATCATTTTTCAAGTTTTTAGACTTTAAGCAAATATGTGTGATGCGTGGGAATCGCAACAGGCTTTACCTCTCGAGGGATCTCGAGAAGCTTACAACCCCCACCAGGCAGTGTACCTGATCATTGTAGTATAGTATAGTGACAAGTACCGGGGGATTGATCGTTCAGCTTAGGAATAGTGTCGCTAGGATTAGAAAGCCTAATTACTAGTTCTAAAGGTGAGGGATGATTATTTTTGTATTTTTATATTTTATGGAAAGCAAGTAAAATCTCGGGTTTTGGAAGAGTGGGCGGAATTAGTTGCTATTCAACTAACCCAAAACTAATATGTAATCAAAATAAAATACTAAAAATGAAAATAAACTAATTTATACTAAGGTTGTGAGCAGTAATTGGAGAAATTGTGTTTACTTAGACTTCACTACTCCCTAGATATCTTTTACACGTTAATTACTTGTTATAATTGTATGGATGACGGATTGTATTCCTTAATACCATTCATGGGGTGGCATACATAATTCCCCAATTCTATGAGCTCTTATCTCCTCCTACACCATGACCCAGCACAACTATAGGGATTGTAAACAGTGGCTCATGCATTAAATACAACCAATAATGACCTAGTACGCCTCGGTTCATGTTTCTTAAGACGTTCAAGCATGTTACCATTTGGAGATCTGCCAGTTTTCTTAAGCCTAACATATAAAATCATTCATCCAAGACAAGAATAAACAAGTAATCAACACATAATCAATATCTAGGTTTCATTAGATCTAAGCAAACACAAAGAAGATCTAGCCTAGCATAATGGAATTGAGACAAGAACAAGATATAGACAACCAACACATAGACATATTGATTGAATTAGAAGAACACTTATCTCAATTACAATGCAAGGTATCAAGGGTTTGGAACCCTTGAAAAACCTGTAAAAGTTGCACCAAATTCGTCTTTAGGGTTTCACCAAAACTTCTCCCCTTTAATGAAAAAACTAGAAAACTATATATAGGAAAATAGGGGTGACGGCGTCAAGAGCAATGGTGTGACGCCGTCATCTCGCCGCTAAATACTTCCTTGGACGGCCTTGATCTACTTATGACGGCCTATGTGACGCCGTCATCAACCACGGTATTTTATTCTTGGGACTCTGACGCCGTCAAGAGCAACTCTTGACGCCTTCATGCACTGTTCCCAGCATAGAAATTTGAGACTTTGCCGTTTTCTTCACTTTTATGCTCCAAAAACGTCCGAAATGGCTTCTTTTCCAGAATTCACTCTCCAAGTACCTAAAATCACAAAAGGAACGATTTAGGGCAATATTTGATCAAATAAAGTCGGATTCTGGCTTAAATGACCCCCTAAAAACGGATCATTTTTCGCCTCATCATATACCCTTACACTTGAGATTTGCTTGTCCTCAAGCAAATGCGCTTTTATTCTACTCAAAAGACAAGTTAGGGGTCATTTAACACTAATATAAAAGTAATTACAACAAATAATCGTTCCACTAAAGACCAATAGACAAGCACGGAGGTCATACACAAGCACCTCACAAATAGTGTTTAGATACTCACATCTCTCGGGTGTAATAAAGTAATATAACATTATGGAAATGGAAGATATCTCTCACTACCTGTCATAGCAAAATAGATTACCATAGGCTTGGGAAAGGATCAAACCTCCACCACATGGCGTAAGCACCTAGGATAAACTATCAAAGAGGTCTTTTAAAGGGTTGTAACGTTAGGTGTAGGGATATGAATTACACGGTTTTGTTGGATAAAGGAAGTTTTACTGGTGGCGAGTTAACAATCTTGGTTAATTACATGTACAAGATGGCATTGCTAAGCCAAGACTAGACTCGACTTAAGCTAACAAATGAAAAATAACTAAAAACATAAAATGAACATAGAATGAAAAGGGATGGTAGTCCGTATGTTTTTTTCTCTCTTTTTCCCTTTTCTATTTTTTTTTCTTTTTTTTTTTATTTTTTTTTGATTTTTTTTTTATTTTGATTTTTTTTTTATTTATTTTTTTTTTTGCATACACTCTTACCCTACCATCCAAAATAATACATCATAGGGGTATGAACATTCCCCTTACACTTGAATCTTTACATACTTTACATTTGACTATTCAAATGACTCGAATTAAGAAAATCAAAACACTTGGAGCACTTTTAAGATTAACGTACATATGGGGGTAATAATATTATGTTCTTCCCCATTACTCCATAAAATAAGTACTTACCCATGAGTCCCAATCCTCCCAAAACAATATGTACAAGGATATGACTCGACTTAGCAACCATGTAATCAATTAGAAAGTTAACTTAGGGTTTAACAAATAATAATAATGCACTAAAGATGAGCGCATACACAGAAGGCTAAGGCGATTTGGTTGTACATTTAAGTGGGGTGTAACAAATTCTTCCTTTAAGTAAGATGCTTAAAGTTAGAAACGAAAAGATAGGCTCGGAGGGGTGTACTAGGGGTTTCGTGTACTAAAAATGAGTACAACGCTAAGGGTGTGGCAAAAATTAGTTGACTTAACTAGCCAAGTAATATGACTTAAATGGTCAAGTAATTATGATACGGGTTTGACACAAGGGTGATCCTAATGCCTCTTATCATGTAGTAAATCCTACCACACGAATGTAGTCTCACTAGCGGTCTCGGGATGCATCACTAACGCAAGTTCTAGAATCTAAATGCTACCGGTACACTCATAAGCACTAATAATGAATGCTTTTCCTATCAAATCTAAAGGCGAACCTCACATTTTTGGGTGGAAAATTTTTCTGAATATACGGTTATGTGCTAGTCATACAACCTCCTATCCATGAGACGCTTGCTATGGCTAAAGTTTCACTCCTAAATATTGTCAAAAATTTTAAATTTGGCGCTAAAATTACACTAACAAGTATTTCTCATAGTTTTATTACACATCTACCATAAAACAAAACAAACTCAAGCGAAAGTGCATATGTAAGGTATCATCTTTTTACCCTCCCCTTACACTTAAGATGAACATTGTCCCCAATGTTCAAGTAAAGAATGTAAAAGTAAAAAAAAGTAAAGAGAATGAAATCAAATACTCCCCTGATTCGCTCGGTATGGATTATAGGTTGGCCAGGTTAAATCTTCCTTCAAGGAAACGAACAATCAAAGCTTCCCTTCCAGAATATAAATCATCTCCTTGTCGAACATAACCTGTAAATCCTGACAACAATAGACAAGACAACCTCGCGTAAAATCGGCGGCATCCTATATAAGTTACTAAATCCTAGAAAACAAGGTAAGATATAATGCTTATGGAATGAAGTTTGCAGATTTCCTGGAGATTATAAAACTTAATAATTCACAAAAACCATAAGACTCCGTTAGAAAAACAAAACCGGTAAAATTTCCAGATTTTAACTCCTGACGCCGTCAAGAGTAATACTCTGACGCCGTCAGAATGGACCTGCAGAAATTCTTATGTTAAGTTTCCGGAAAATTTCTGGAAAAACTTCGTCCTACTTCCTGGAAAATCCTGCAAAACTTCATTATGACTCAATACAAGCATTTGACTCTAACAAATACGAATATACATGTTCATTTAATATTGTGGAGAATCATGATCGGTTTGTTTCTTAAAAACACATTTGGGGTTTCCCCTTACACTTATCTTTTGCAAAAATACCTTTAGGTTGGAGTTAAGACTAGGCCAAACAACATAGTAAAGTATTTCCACATTTTAATTTAGAAACATGATCAACCAACAATAAAAATAAAACATGCATACGGAAGCAAATAACAATCAAACAAATAAAATCACACAAAACATGGGTTGCCTCTCAAGAAGCGCTTTTCTTTATTTACCAGTCTTGTAGCTAGACTCAAGGTCATGGGCTATCGTGTATCGCTTATGCTCACATAACCAAGTGTGAGCCATCTAATAGTCGCCTCATCTTTCTTATACTCTTCTCCTAACTCTAAGCACCCGCGATAGTATTTTTTATTCTTTTCATGCGTGTACTTAAGTCCTTTCCTCTTATCATTTTCACTTAGCATTTCCATGGGCGGATACCTACTACACTTTTCCATGGAAAAATCTTTGAACCTAGGGTGTGCGCGGGGCATTTGATAAACAAAATCTTCATCCCCATCCGAGAATGTAATTAGCCCTTCTATGAGTTTTTCATCGAGGTTGGTCAACCGTTTGAAGGGTTTTCCAAACACAACTTGGGTCAATTTATTATCAATAAACTCTCCTAGATTCTCCATAACCATGAACTCAACAAGATAAACCAACCTTCCTACAAACGCATGCAATGGTATTGCCTTAGCAATAATGTTGTCTCCTTTGTATTCTAACTCATCTACCATGATTTTATTGTATTCATTACGTGAGATTATGTTCATTGGAAGAGATGAGTTGAGATAGGCGTTAAAGCTCTTAAATCCAATCTTACAAGGGAATTGCATGTTAAATGAACTATCGCACTCGATCCTAGTTCTAGGGTCAACATACCTAAGAGGGTTTGTTTCCTCTTCCATTCTATCCTCATTAATCACGTCACCGTCATCAAGATCCTCATCGGAGTCTGAATAGTAAAAAGGACTAGCCCTCCGATCATCATCATGATCAGACTCTTCTAGCTCAGAATTATTGTCAAAGTGGTGGTTGGGTGAGAGGTTAGGTGGGTTCTCATTTTCTGCTAAAGGAGGTGGGGCGGGCATTTGGAAAATCCTACGACGAAAAACACGAATAACAGGAATCAAACGATCAATGTTATTGTTGTCCATCGAAATAGCTTACGAACAAAGGACACAAAGAAATAAGATAGACTAAAGAAGACCTAAAAAATAAAAATAAAAATCTTACTAGAAAGGAATCTAGCAAGTAGACCTAATAAAAAGAAATCCTAACCTAGACAATAACTATTCCCCGGCAACGGCGCCAAAAACTTGATGCGTGGGAATCGCAACAGGCTTTACCTCTCGAGGGAACTCGAGAAGCTTACAACCCCTACCAGGCAGTGTACCTGATCGTTGTAGTATAGTATAGTGACAAGTACCGGGGGATTGATCGTTCAGCTTAGGAATAGTGTCGCTAGGATTAGAAAGCCTAATTACTAGTTCTAAAGGTGAGGGATGATTATTTTTGTATTTTTATATTTTATGGAAAGCAAGTAAAATCTCGGGTTTTGGAAGAGTGGGCGGAATTAGTTGCTATTCAACTAACCCAAAACTAATATGTAATCAAAATAAAATACTAAAAATGAAAATAAACTAATTTATACTAAGGTTGTGAGCAGTAATTGGAGAAATTGTGTTTACTTAGACTTCACTACTCCCTAGATATCTTTTACACGTTAATTACTTGTTATAATTGTATGGATGACGGATTGTATTCCATAATACCATTCATGGGGTGGCATACATAACTCCCCAATTCTATGAGCTCTTATCTCCTCCTACACCATGACCCAGCACAACTATAGGGATTGTAAACAGTGGCTCATGCATTAAATACAACCAATAAAGACCTAGTACGCCTCGGTTCATGTTTCTTAAGACGTTCAAGCATGTTACCATTTGGAGATCTGCCAGTTTTCTTAAGCCTAACATATAAAATCATTCATCCAAGACAAGAATAAACAAGTAATCAACACACAATCAATATCTAGGTTTTATTAGATCTAAGCAAACACAAAGAAGATCTAGCCTAGCATAATGGAATTGAGACAAGAACAAGATATAGACAACCAACACATAGACATATTGATTGAATTAGAAGAACCCTTATCTCAATTACAATGCAAGGTATCAAGGGTTTGGAACCCTTGAAAAACCTGTAAAAGTTACACCAAATTCGTCTTTAGGGTTTCACCAAAACTTCTCCCCTTTAATGAAAAAACTAGAAAACTATATATAGGAAAATAGGGGTGACGGCGTCAAGAGCAATGGTGTGACGCCGGCATCTCGCCGCCAAATACTTCCTCGGACGGCCTTGATCTACTTATGACGGCCTATGTGACGCCGTCATCAACCACGGTATTTTATTCTTGGGACTCTGACGCCGTCAAGAGCAACTCTTGACGCCTTCATGCACTGTTCCCAGCATAGAAATTTGAGACTTTGCCGTTTTCTTCACTTTTATGCTCCAAAAACGTCCGAAATGGCTTCTTTTCTAGAATTCACTCTCCAAGTACCTAAAATCACAAAAGGAACGATTTAGGGCAATATTTGATCAAATAAAGTCGGATTCGGGCTTAAATGACCCCCTAAAAACGGATCATTTTTCGCCTCATCAATGTGTTATCTTTATATTTAGTATAGATATACATGTCTAGTTTATCATTTTCAAACGTATTACTATTACTTGTAGTTTGTTCATGAAACGCTCATAATTTTTTTTATTATTATATTGAATATGCCGTATAGGCCTGAATCCTATACGCTGTATACAGTTATAAACTGTATAAGATCTACCCTGTACGCCGTATAGACCTGCAATATAAAAACTGCATAAATTGAAATCTGATTCTGAAAAAACTTGTAAACTCTGAAAACACATTTCATTAACATAAAACATGAATATTGTACATGTATTACATAAGCAAAAGCATAAAATACTAAGAATACGGGTGTCAACCCAAACACCCTTGTTTTGACCCATTTCAAATACTTGTTCTGAATATATATACATTAATATCAAAACTTGATTGTTACAAATCTAATATATAATTGTAAAGTTTGGGGCGTTTAATAAATGAATAACAAAGAATGGTTGAGATTCTCGTCACCTATATACCCAAGCATTACCGATCTCTTAAGTCACCTTCTTAATTGTAACACCCCCAAAATCATCACGTCAGCGGAAGACTTTTTGGGTGTTACTTCGAGGATCTTTGTCACAATCATAGAAAACGACACAAAAGTGACGCTTTAAAGTTTAATTCATTCAAAATACCAAATATTCGAGACATCAAGACGTTTCATAATTTAAACAACATATTTATTTGAAATATGTCAAAATGTTTATTTAAGCCCATGCCGGGTTACAAGCCCACTCCGTGCCTTCAAGTTCTTTCTTGTTTAGTTACCTGAGATAAACACATGCTAAAAAGTGTCAACACAAAGGTTGGTGAGATCATAGAGTTTATAGTTTAAATCGTTAATTAGAAAATGAGTGATTTCCTTATCACTCAAAAATAGTTCGTTAGTTTGCCCTTCACCGGGTCAACACCAAAATAGTAGTTTGTTTGACCTAACTGGGTCAACACCAAAATAGTTGTTTGTTTGCCAATTATTAATAGTTTTCCTGCAATATAGTGAGCACAATCTCATAGTTTAATAAAACAGTGGGCTACAACATTGTACACCCCAAACATCAGTCGTTGTAATACTGTATCATGACTACAGTACTACCGTTCTATTGCTCTAAGCTCATGACACTCAACGATTAACATGCATCAAAATTATCCATAATAATGATGTAAAACAGTGGCCCTCAAGATAGGTATTTACCAGTAACCTATGAAATCAAATAGCGTGCATTTGGTGGCTTTCCTCTAGCGACCAAATGGGGATTGTCAATCCCTAATAGATCTATTCACAACTACTTACGCTCACCCTTTGGGTGATTAAGGTGCATGAACGAGGGACTTTTGGTAGTAGGTACTTAGGCAATAGAAATCAAGTATAGCATATCGTTGAACAGTCACTTGTAATCATGTCTATAGCAGGTATTTCCTTATGAGATATAAAAATGTGTAAACTAGTAAAGTTTCTATGAAATACAGTCATGTATTTAGTTAATGAATACTTGTAAAAGTAAAAACAGTAGTTAAGCATGTATCTCCCCCAAAAATTTTTATAAATCATTGTAAAACAAGTAAGAGTAGGGGCTATGACTCACAGTAATATGTGAAAGTTTAAAATACTTGTGAAAGTAAAAGCAGTAGTTGAGCATGTATCTCCCCCAAAATATTTATAAAAAAATGGGGCTAAGAACTCACCTTGGTAGTACAGTGGTAGTGGTAGTAACATAATCTCAACGATGCAAGGCAACGGCTTCACTCACAACCTAAAAGATATGATATGTTTTAGTTGATAGTCTAAGTCTAGTTTTATCGTGAATATTAGTCATTCAGTTTGTTATTAAAACTCGTGTTCGTTTAAATGTTTGAAGTTCAAGAACAAAGTTATATATATATATAACTTGTGAGTGTAATGATCGATGCTCGATGTGCGATAGAAAATCCATCATGAATAAGTCAACGTGTGTAGACGTCACGATAACAGTTCAAAAGAATAACGAATAATGTAACTTCGTTATCGTTAAAAATTAATTATAGTTGCGAATTATATAACGTATATATAAGTTAAACTTATCAAGTTTTTACATCAAATACACTTACATTTATATAAAACATTAATATTATTTTTATAAAATAATATTACGGAAAAATCCTTTAAGTTTTACAAAAATTTCATTTTTAACCCTAACGGTCAAACTTAACGCCGTTAGTCCAAAGTTAATGATTATTAAAATTCAAGTCCAAAAAGTATCAATATTTGCATTTAGTAACTCCAAGTTTCAATAGTTACTGTTTCTAACCTCAGAAAATCAGATTTACAGTTTTGACCCTTACTTTCTAAAATTTATACTTTTAGTCCCTCGTTTAATAAAATTTGCAAATTTGGTCCAAATTTCACCAAACTCAAAACTTATCATTTTTATTACTTCAATAAGCTCAGGACAGCTTATTCAATTTATCAAAACTGCTTATTAGCTTAAAATTCACTTATTTCACTATATGGGCCTTAACGAGCCATTTTAAAGCCCGTTAACAATTCGTGATCCATTGGGTTTACGAGGGGTTTGGGCCTGGTCTTAGGCTTGTCTTAGGGTCCTAAAAACATTACCATTGAGCTTATATGATCAGCTATTCGAATAAGCTTAAGATAAGCTTAACGGACTAATAAGCCCAAACATTTATTTTAAAGGTTTTATAAAAACTGGTTTCGTACAAACACTTTGGCTTTCGAAAATAGCTCAAATGGCCTTATAATGTCGAGTTATTTATGTTTCTTAATTGTTAGTCATGTGGTCAATGGGTTCGAATAATAAAATGGACTTGTCATGTGTCGAATTTTTAAATGGCGAGACCAAAGTAAACGTTCTAACTTATTTCATAAAATAGTTTCATAGCTAAAAATATTCTAAGTCTCAAAATATTCTAAGTGTTGAAAATATTTCGAATGTGCCCAAATGACTTCTAAACGTGTCAAGTTTAATGCCAAATCGTTATTATCACTATTAAAACTTTATGGCTCTCAATTGTTATCTTATTGAACATAAAGAATGTCGAATAAAACATATATGTTACTTTTTTAATTAGTGAGATAATGGATCAAACGAAATGTTCAAATTCTAAAAATAATAAAAGTGATGAAGTGAAAATGAACTCCAAGAGCCTTACCTCACCTCTAGGGGTGGGGTAAAAACGTGTTTGTGGACTGAGCTAGAACAAAGGACCAACATGGTTCGTTTCTCCACACACCAACGACTTAGGATCGAGCCAAATGTGGCTAGGTACTTGGTTTTATCTCCTCGGCCTCTTGGCAAACCGTTCGTCCCTAGTAACTCATAATACTTTAATGAAATTGAGATATGGTGCGTTTTTGTGTGTGTGTTGCAACTGAGAATTGTATGGGATGTTATAGAAAGTTTGTGAAGGTTCAAGACAAGAGAAACAAGCCAAGTATGTGATGTGTTGTCTCGTTGTTGTGGTGTGGCACCGCATTTTCGTCCAATCAAACGAAAACAACCAAAAGAATGTGTCATACGATCTTCTGTTTACTTCTGGCATTCTACTGTGCAAATGAGTCAGATTCGTGGTCATTGGGGGGGGGGGGGGGCTTGGGTGGTGCTAGGGAAGCTTTTGACACGTTTTTACAAGTTTGGCAATAATGAGTTTTGGGGTTTACTTGGGTCGTTTCTAGGGTAGTAAACGAGTGAGGAAGGTAACAATATTTGTCATTCCTGATACTATGCCAGGTCTTCAATCGAATGGTGAAATAAAATCAGTAGGTTGTGTGTCGAAATTAAGAAATAACGAGGGTGTTTTGTGGCTGATCGCGACTGGAACAGAAAAGAAAGAAAACAAGATAATAACAAAGGGTGCGCTTGGGCTGCTGCGTGAGTTGGGCCCAAAACAAAAAGAAAGGTTAAGTAGTCCGTTTGGTTTGGCTGTTTGGGTTTAAGTGGCCCAATGGTTCACGGGGCCCACCTGGTGTGTTTTGAGAGTCGGGTTATGATCAAATAATATTAATGAGTGATCTCGGGAATTTTCGTAGGCTCCGGGAATATATAAATATTGTACCTTAAATATACGAAACGTATATTATAAAAATATAAACGTTTAAAAATATATATTCGCGATAATTAGACTATCTAGGTTTGTGTGCATGCAACGTTCCTAGGCAAATGGTCAATCATAAATGTAATAGTGGTTCACATAATATGTTATGCATAATATAAAAAAAAAATTTGTTCCTGTAAAAAGGGTTAATTTATGTTATGGCAACGGGTTAATCGTAGGAAAAATTTTACGGGGTGTTATATTAATCTACAAGCCCCAATGTCCTTATGACCTAACCTGGAAAAATATGAAAACTGAGAACAGTAAGTCCTGATGATTTAGTGAATAAACGGGTCTAAGTGGGAATCTATAACGTGAGCTATAATAAGTCTTGGCTAAAATATATTGATTCTAAGTAGTAACTGAACTGTACTAGATCAACAAATAACTAGGTTTGAAATTGAATCTGGTTCTGTCTGGAAACTAAATCTGAGACTTAATTTGAATCTGTATCTAAAACTGAATATATTTCTATATCTGTATCTGTATCTGAAACTAAAATGTTACTTTATTGTACAAGTAAGAATCTAGTTTCTACATAGGTGCATCAGCACGGTTCTGAATCTAAGCTATAGCTGAAACTAGGTATGTGAATATGCGATATCAACTTTCTACTAAGTTGGAAATTCCCTAGCCAACGAGTACTCTTCTTAGGGCTTGATGCGTTGGTTGTGAAGACGCACTAGGTTTTACCTCTCGAGGGATCTCGAGAAGCTTGCAATGCCCACCAGGTAGTGTACCTGACCGATGTAGTATAGTGTAGTGGTAAGTACGGGGGATTGAACGGTCTCCACAGAAAATAGTGTTCGTTAGGATTGAAAACTACTCTAATTAGGTATAAGGGTGAGGGATGATTCTTTTTGTATTTTTATATTTTTTTTGGAAAGCAAGTAAAATATCTTGGTTTTGAAAGAGAGAGCGGAATTAGTTACTAGCCAACTAACCCAAATAACCTACTAATGCAATAAAATAAAATAAAATAACAAGAAAATAAAATAGGTTGTGAAACTTATATGGAGAAAAGTGTGTTTACTTAGGTTTCATTACTCCCTAGCTATCTTTTACTGGTTGATTAGTGTGTTACAATTGTGTGGATGACGGGTTGTATTCCTTAATATCAGTCGTGGGGCTGTGTACGTCCTTCCCCAACTCTATAACATCCTACTTCATTCAATGGCGACACGTTTACAATCCAAACCATGAAATCACTAGAATTCACTTATGCATTAAACACAACCAATTAATCGTAGTACACATCCGATTCATGTTTCTTAAGACATTCAAGCAAGTTACCATATAGGAGATTAGCTAGTTTTTTTAAGCCTAACATCGAAATCACCCACCCAACACAATTAATAACACATAATCAACCCATAATCAATAACTAGGTTTCACTACATCAAAGCCAACACAAGAATAACCTAGCCTAGCATGTTAATTGAAAGACAAGCATAAGATATAATTAACCAACACATAGACATATTGATTAATTTGAAGGAAGACTTATCTTTAATTAAGCATGAATGAATCAAGGGTAAAAAGCCATTGAAAATACAGTAAAACTCGAGCTAGAGTTTATCCCTAAAGTTCCTCCACAAGTTGCACACCAAGTTCTCCATATAATGAATGAAAATTACAAGAGTATATATAGATTTTACAATCTGACGGCGTCACCTTTTGGGGTGTGATGCTGTCACCTCACTGCGATTAGGGTTCCATGATGGCCTAGATCCACTTCTGACGCCGTCACCTTGTATAATGTTCTGGGGCGTCACTCTTTAACCTATAATGTGACCACCTAGGCGTCACAAAGGGTGACTCCATCACTCTTTATTTCCAAATTCCCATTCTGGCCCGTCATGTGTAATCTTCATATCCACCTCTTTTGCAAAGCTTGACGTCGTCACCTAGCAAAGGGTGACGCCGTCAGGTACTGTTTCCAGCATTATTTGAGCCTTTGTCGTTTTCTTCACTTTTAGGCTCCAAAAACGTCCAAAATACATCCATTTGCAGATTTCTTATCCAAAGTACCTAAAATGACAAAAAGGAACGATTTAAGGCAATATTTGATCAAATAATCACGATTTAGGGCTTAAATGACCCCCTAAAAGCGTAACATTTTTTGCCTCATCAAATACCCTTACACTTGAGATTTGCTTGTCCTCAGGCAAATGTGCTTTTATTCTAATCAAAATACAAGTTAGGGGTCATTTAACACTAATATAAAAGTAATTACAACAAATGATCGTTCCACTTTAATCAAAATAAGTAGGGAGATTATATACTAGCACCTCACAAATAGTGTTTGGATTCTCACATCTCTCGGGTGTTATAAACCTATATAACTAGATGGAAATGGGAAAATATCACTCACTACCTGTCATAGCAAATAGATTACCGTAGGCTTGGGAAAGGATCGAAAACCTCCTCCACTTGGCGTAAGCACCTAAGATAAATAATCAAAGAGGGCTTTCAAAGGGTTGTAACATGAGGTGCAGGGATATGATAAACATGGTTTTGTTGGATAAATTCTATTTTACTGGTGGCGAGTTAACAATCTTAGTTAATTACATGTACAATGTGGCGTTGCTAAGCCAAGACTCGACTCAACTGAGGCTACTGAAAACAAATGAAAACATAAAATAAAACAAAGGAAACGGGATGGTAGTCCGTATGTTTTTCTCTTTTCTTTTTCTATTTTTTTACATACATTCTTGCCCTACCATCTAAAATAATACATCATAGGGGCCTTGGTTCTCCCCTTACACTTGAACTTTTACATACTTTACAAATATCTATACTAATGACTCGAATTAAGATAATCGAAACACTTGGAGTACTTTAAAATGTTTTGCACATGTGGGGGTAAAAATTTGATCTTCTTCCCCATTACTCCATTACATTAGTACTTTACCCATGAGTCCCAATCGTCCCAAAAACAATATGTACAAGATATGACTCGACTTAGCAACCATGTAATCAATTAGAAAATTAGCAAAGGGTTCAAAAAAAATGTTGCCACAATAATGCACTAAAGATGAGTGCATACAAGGAAGGCTAAAGCGATTTGGGTGTACATTTGGGGATGGATTGTAAACAAATTCTTCCTTTAAGTAAAATGCTTAAAGTTAGGAATGAAAAAGATAGGTTCTGAGGGCTATACTAGGAGTATCATGTACTAAAAATGAGTACATCGCAAGGGTGTGGGAGAATTACATGACCAATGTAGCCAATGTAATTAAAACAAAAACAAACAGGTGTAAAAAAAACAAAGGGGTTATCCTAATGCCTCTTATCATGTAGTAAATCTAACTACGCGAATGTAGTCTCACTTGTGGACTTGGGATGGTCCTAACACAAGTTCTAGAATCTAAGTGCTACCGGTACACACACAAGCACTAAGGCTTTTCCTGCTAATTCTAAGGGTGAACCTCACATATTTGCGGTGGAAAATTTTTTATGTGATACGGTTTTGTGCTCGTCATATAATTCCTATCTATGAGACGCTCATTAAGACCAATGTAACACCCCCAATTCATGATGCAGCGGAATTCAACTTGGGTGTTACTCGACAGCACAACAGTCATAATAATAGTAAACGATCTCTAACCGAGTCGCTTTAAAAAGAGTTATCATTCAAATTTATTCAAATATATCAAAGTTTACATAGTTAGGTCCCAAAAAGGTTCCATGTTTCAAAATACATCAATATAAAGTCCCTTGATGTTTTATCGAATGACAAAGTAGTGTATAGCCTTCTTCCTTTAGTCCGTGCCCCTCCGCTCCATTCTTGATTATCATGGACCTGAAATACATGATTAAAAGGTCAACACAAAGGTTGAGTGATATTCATAGAGTTTGTTAAATGGTTGAACACAATATGTTGGTAGTATGAGTTAATTAAACTCATACTCCTAATTGGAAAACAAAACAGTTATTATTATATACTAAGCTCATACAACCCATACGTTAACAGGTACCAATATCAATCGGCGGTTTTGTTGCCCCGGTAAGTACTTTGCCATAATACTTAATGTTTCAAATATAGTGCATTTGTTTGAACTAATCTGCTCAATACAAATGGGATTCGTCAATCCCAATATGCCTATTCACAATACTCGCGCTCACTAATACTAGTGATTAAATGGTTCATGACATGGGGCCTAGGATTGGCAAGGATGGTACTTAGTAATAATAAAACAGGCAGGCAGCATACAGTTTCAAAGCGTTGTGTTCGGTTTAAAATAGCATGTATTCCCCCCAAGGGTTTGTAAAACAATTAAGTAATGGAAAGTGGGACTATGAACTCACCTTAAGTAAAATAGCAAGTAGTGAAGGTGATGATCGAATCGTGAAGGTTTCTACGAGCAACCTATAATAGAATGATGCGACTTAGGATTGGAGTAAAGAATATGAAGAATTGCCTATATATATATATATATATATATATATATATATATATATATATATATATATATATATATATATATATATATATATATATATATATATGTCTTGCATTTAGTCCATGATGTGGTACATAGTATAGTGTAAGTCTTTGAAAAGAAAAGGTTCACGGAACATGTATAGTTTATATATCGTTTACTACCGTTCGGGCCGACATAATTTAGAAGTCATGTAGTAAATGTTCGAGGAGCGTTCGAGGAGCCAGGATACTTTAATTCGTAAATCCCCAACTCATCTCAACGGTTTACTTAATGAACTCCTCACATGAGGCTCCCTACTATTGTAGTATTTGATAAAATATATGTATATAAGTTTTTATCCGAAAAGTTACATGTCCAATATTTGAATAAACTTAGGAAAGTTTACTTTTACATGAAGATTGTTATTAGAATGAGTTTCTTAAATCTTGTATGACAATTACTTGTAAGATCTCATGGTTCTTTAGATGAAGTAGATCCAAATTGTATGTTCAAGTTATCGCTAACTCTTTAGCTCATGTTTTCGCCTTGGTAAGTTTATATGGTCATTTAGTCATGGCCTTGCTGTGACCTTTGGTCATTTTTCCATGGTCTTGAGACTCAACCTTCGCTTTAGCCATAGTTGTGATCTTGAATTTAGGTCATTAGACCTGTTGGTCTTATTAAACCATAACTATTATATAGTAACTTTGGTATACAAAATAGCTGTTAAGAAACTGAAGAAAATCTCATTCGTTATTGGTTTTCTGGATACGTGCTCCTGGGTTTTTGAATAAAACATGATTCTGAACAACTTTTGTATTTTAACTTTTTCATGAAACAGACCAGAAGGGCCTCTTTTTGCGTGTTTAAGTTTTGTCACAGAAGGATTTTAGGCAGTTTTGCCGCAAAGTTTTGGTAACTTCAAATAACCATAACTTTTTACTCATATACTCATTTTAAGTGGTTCAAATTGCTATGGTTTCCTTGTTAAGTCCTCTACTACAATATGTAATTGTCCAATATCATAATTATACCATTTTGGTCAGATTTCACCATGAAAGTCACTAGTTTACTTGTTTAAATAACATAAGTTAACATATATATATACCAATACTTGTTTTTACCCATTTTTAAATATCATGGACATAATAACAAGACAAAATATAGCATGATGATTTGTAAATAGCATGAATATGATATTTAACAAGAAGTATGTTAGGGTTTTGCTTACAACTTTTGGCTTTCAATAAAGAAAGGTAAGTAACATGTAAGGTAAGGACTTTGATTGACTTATGCTTCACCCTACTTCACTTCAAGCAATCTTTCTACACTTGTATTCTTGAAAGAGAGATGATGAGAGTTGAGGTGACTTGAGTGGATTCAAACTCAAGTGAAATCACCAAAGTTTCTAGGGTTTGGAAGTATTTTGATTACTTAAAATCAAACTAGGGTTTATATGTTGTTGTAGCACTTGAATCTTGCATGAAACTAGGAGTAAATTTTGCTAAGGATGAGATGTTTGTGTGTGTGATGGTGGACGGCAACAAAGGGGGGAGGGGGGGCTTTTATAAGGGCTTGAGGAGGTTACAACTAATGACCAGTCAAAACTTTCTTAACAAGCTTTAACACATGTAAACCATCCAAGATAACTTAGCATGAGATCAAGCCACACCAAGGGGTGACTCCCCCCTCTATTGGCGGTTCCCATAAGCTATGGGGGATGAGGTGGTCTTTGGATGATAATATCCTAGATACTTAGTCTGTTTTGACTCCGTAAAATGCTAACCGTAAATGATTAAGCCTCAAAACGTAAAACCGGGTATCGTAAAAATGTGGAACTTGAAAGAATGGTTAAACATGTCAATATACTCCATAATAAATATAAAATGAGTGGTAGGTTCCATTGGGGTGCGAAAACCCTGCTAAAACTAGAAACACGGGTATAAAACGCGTAATACGTAAAATGTACGAATATTGTGTAAAATTGAGAAAAGTAAAATGTTACTTATCTAATATGATAATACTGATTTAAAATGACTTATAATTTCTAGACTGGGCTCAGTCTTGTGTCGGTTGGTATTTTATGTCTTTTAGACATAAAACCGTAAGCCTAAAAATTAAGGAATGATTTTTGGTCAAAGGAGGAGGGAAAAATATGTTGACTTTTTCCAAAAATGTGAAAGCTCAAATCATCTTAGAAACGCGGTGTAGGTATAGGCTAAGGTTACGGCTAAGTAAAAGCGCTTAAAAACGTAAATTTCTGTTTCTCACGGTCGAGGGTTTATTTGGTCACATTTTTCTTAGTCATGATTAATTCTCAAATAAATCATGAGTGTATCAAACATTTTTCTGATGCGGGGAAAATTAACGCGGTCGAGTTTCGTTGTGCGTAGTATTTTTGAATGACATTTTATCCTAAAACGTGTAGTTCCTTAATAACTTTCTCGAAAATGATCTGATGAGTGTCAAACTTTTAATTTGCCATGGAAATGATTTATCACATGAGAATATGAAATAAAAATCAAATTTCGGGAAGTGAATAGTAAAAGTGAATATGTAACACCTAAAATCTGAAAGCATGTGAAATGACCAAATTGCCCCTACAAGTTTAAAAATTATTTAAAAGCTTTTTAAGTATCCAAATAAATCCCAAACTCCTAACAATGCACAAGTTATGTATCCAAATAATTTTAACAATTTCATTTAATATTTATACAAGTGGTAAAATTACCAAAATACTCCTACAAGGGCCGAATGAAATAAAATGAATTTTAAAGAGATTTTAAATGGTTTAAATATTGATAAATAAGGAAGATAATCACAAGAATATTTTATCAACCTATAATCACGAAATTCTGGTCCTCCCCCCCCCCCCCCCCCCCTTCCCCTTATCACACGGCATATCCTTTTTAAAACCAAAAACCATATCTTTTCTTTTAAAAAACCCTAATTGCCGATTTCAATAAACACACAAACAATTCGCACAGCCTCCATTCGACAACCCCATCATTCCTAGGCATTTTTCTGTGATCAAACAACATCCAAAAGGTCCTAGAAAAATCCCTTTTCGAATTATTGAAGCTTGGTTTGTTCGTGGTGAAGGTTTCTTTTGTCGAGCCCTAATAACAAGGTAAATTCGTTTTTGATTCATTCGACCTCCACAAAATTCGTTTCTCATTTTTCCTATGATTCTTACATCATATACAACCCACGAAAAATGTTTACAAGGTTGGAAGATCGTTGGTGAATTCGTGAGCATTTTGGGTTCGTTTTTGTCCATACGCGTATACAACAATTCGTACAGACCTCTCCACACGTTCAAGTCTTGGTTTGGTATTTTTCTCAGGTCCCTTACATCCTATAAACATCAAGTAAAATGTTCCATTCGATCCATGCATGCTCTACATCATTTTCGTGATTTAAAACCCTAAAAATGTGTTTAATTGTGAAATACATATTCCGATCCAGAATAATTATTAATAAAATTTATTTACACTTGTTATAATGTAATATGATCTGTAAAAATGTTGGAAGAATTATCATGGCCCAAAACATTGTGTCTCGTAATTATTTTGTTTTGATTAAATCGTATAAAAAGAAAAAGAAAATAAAATCGTGGGATCTAGGGTTTTGGTTTAGGGCTGGAAAAAGGTGACATTTAATGATGTTAATAATGATCTAATGATTGGAAAGTGAATAAGATGAATTAGGGTTTGTAATTCTTTATTTTATGTTTATACGATTTGTATGTAAATGTTTTGGGTGAGTTTTGTAACTTTTAAAACTCAAGGGTTATTTTTAGAACTTATTGTGGGCTGTGTACTTTTCGAATAAAATATATAATGAGGGTGCTAAGTGTAAGTTTTGCATTTAAATGGATTAAAATGTATTTTAAACCTAATTAGGGTTTGTTTTGAAAATAATTAAAAGAGAGGGACTAAACATGTAATTTTCAGAAACTTGGAGCTGTTTTGGGTAATTTAATATATTCAGGGAGTTATGTGTCATTTTGATAATTTAATGGCATAATATGTAACTATTAATAATTAAAGATTGAAATTGTAAATTAAAGGGTTAAATATGTAACTTTTATAACTTGAGGGACTTAAAGTGTAAATTATGAATATTTGAGGATTCATTCGAATAACTTAATAAAATAAGTGCTCATTATGTAAAATGGATAAGTTAAGGGTTTAATGTGTAACTTTGAATACTAAAAGGTTTAAAGTGTAATTTTGGAAAGTAAAGGGTATAAAATGCAAAGTTATGAAACCCTAAGGACCAAATGAGTAAAAAGGTTAAAAGATATTTTATTTCCATTAATAATGATTCAACTTTCTAAAAGTGGAAACTTTCTAAATATGGAAACTTTCTAAAAGTGGAAACTTACTATTTATGGAAACCTGCTAAAAAAGGAAAGTTACTTAAAATGGAAAGACATGAATTTAAGAATGAATTATGATTCGCCCTCTTCTCCTCTAGGTGTGAAGAAGGAGAGATCTTGAGCCTTTCCATTTCTGTGTTTGTTTCATTTGTGCTTTGCAATAAGGTACGGATACTCTGCCTTTTTCAGTAAAAGGTTCCTATACATTGATGTTGAGTTATGATTTCAGTTAAGATTCCCCAAGCCACTGCTATGTTCCCTTTTGATTGAATCCCTGATATGATTTTGAGATGACTTTGAGATAAACCTTTGCTATATGACCTTTTGCATGACTTTGAGACCTGACTCTTAGTTTGATACCCGAGCCATTTATGTTTCTCCTACCTATGGAGGTACCATAGGCATGTCTGTGATGCACCACTGGCATGACTCATGTGTGGGTGAGTGATTTCTCACGCCGTCCCTTTTTTATGATTATTATTATGGCCATTATGACTTTGAGTATATGACTTTGAGATTGACTTTGAGTAAGGGGCGTATGGGTTGCAATCCTAGATATGTATGCTTAGTGGATTTAACTATGACTTTGAGTTGACTTTGAGGTGATTGGTACTGTGTGCTATACATGCCCTTCACAACCCCTGGGAGCTGATCACTCCACCCTTATGATACATGAGGACACCCCTCATATTATCTGGTTGCCTGAGAGGTATCCCCTCTGATTGTGAGATTATGAATTGAAGGCTTATGACTTTGAGATATGACTTTGAGTTTTGGGCTCGTGGTAGATGACTATCCTATTTTTCATTTCTATTATTCATTTGCTTATTCCTTATGATATTCCCCAATGCACTATATTTCAGTTCTATTTCATTATCGTTGCTTTGTTTTGTGTATCTGTTCACTGGGCTTTTTAAGCTCAGCCGCATTTCCTTTTCCTGCGGCAGGTATCTAAGCTAGGAGCTGGGCTTTTGCTATGGGATGAGAGTTAGAGCTTGTGTTGGAGCTTTTACCTTAGATGACCACCCTATGTTATGACTTTGGATTTGGATTATGTTCTTATTTCCTTTGGATTATTTCTTCATCATTGAACTTATGTACTTTGACTTAAGCTGTGTTGGCTTGGTCTATCTTATTGAATTATGTTTAAGACTTCCGCTGTGTATGATATTATGTATGTATGCTTTGATATGTCACCATCCTTGTGGCACTTCTACCCTTGTTGGGTTGGGGTGTTACAATTATGGTATCAGAGACCAGGCTGCGACCTGTAGTACATAAACATGGCCTGTGAGTCTTATGGACCTTAGGATTTGACCCTTAAGACTTTAGGTTTGACTGGTGAGGATTTGGGTAGCATAGGTTTCTGTTTCGTCTTCCATTTTGTGCTTATTTTCTCTTACGTTTTGCTAATCCCTTTCCATGATCATTCAGATGGTGAACACCCGCTTTACTCAGTACACTGATGGGGATGATGATGCCCCTGATTTCCAAGCTATGATTAACGCTGCTTTGGAAGCTGCTATTCCACGAGTAGTGACTGAAGTGGCCAATAACCTCAGGAATGGGCCAAGTCCTTCTGGTAGTGGTGCTAGACCTTCTACTCCACCAAATGCTCAACCTAATGCTTCACCTCATGTTCCCCCAACTGGTATCCATGTGTGGATCGAGAGGTTTAACAAGCTCAAGCCTCTCTCATTCAAGTCCGCTGCTACTCCCCATGAAGCGGAGGACTGGATCACACATGTTGAGAAATTGTTTCGTGTTCTGGGATGTGGTGACGAGTTTAAAACTCGTTTGGCAACATTCAAATTGGAAGGTGATGCTCAGAACTGGTGGACTGCTCTTGTTCAGGCCAAAGGAGGTGATTTTGCTGAGACTTGTTTGTGGGCTGATTTCATTGAGGCATTTTACAGACAGTATCTTCCTATGGCAGAACAGTTAAGGTATGAGAGAGATTACGGGTCGATTCGTCAGGGTGATCAGGAGTCATCCGGAGAGTTTATGCAGAGATTCTTGCGTTTGGCTAGTTTTGTTGGGCCAGAGGTTACTGGTGATGCTGTGCGTCAGGCACGTCATTTTAAATGGGCTTTGAAGAAGTGGGTGTTGGACAAGATCGTTAACACTACTTTTGAGGATGTTGCTGGAGTGCAGGATGCCGCCCATAACATTGAGTTACTGCATGCGGATCGGGTGTCTTATAAGCATGATAGGGATGGTAACAGGGTGGATTCTCGTAGTCATGGTCGGCAGGACCATAGGCAGGATTCTCGGGGTCGACAGGACCAGGGGTATGATCAGAGGGGTCGTCAGGACCGTGGTTATAATAATAGACAGCAGGATTACAAGAACCAGGATCGTCGGGATACTGGTAGGTATGGTGGTGATCGTCAAGGGCAGAATAATAACAACCGACGTAGGGATTCTCAGCAGTATCAGCAGTCAGGATCGTCGGGTCAGAAGAAGTCTTTTGAAGCTCTACCCCCTCCTCCTACATGTACTTTCTGTGGGAAGACTCATCCAGGTCCTTGTTATAAAGCTTCTAGTGGTTGTTTCTAGTGTGGATCTACTCATCACAAAGTCATCGACTGTCCTAAGAAGAAGGCTGGTGAACCTAAAGTTGATGCTAGGGCTGCTCCTAATTCAGGCCGGGTTTACTCTATGACTCGTGATCAGGCAGCTGGTTCCTCAGGTACTATTACGGGTTTTCTATTTATTGGAGATCGTATTGTCTTTGTTTTATTTGACACCGGTGCTACACATTCCATAATATCTACTTCACTTGCAAATAAAATAAACATAACCCCAAAACGACTAATGAACCGTATATCTATTGCTACTCCGATGAAAACTCATGTGATTATTGATGTTGAGTATGTGAATTGCCCTCTTCGTTTCGATGATCGTATTCGTGCTGCGAACCTTCTTCCCATCGATATGATTGACTTTGATATTATTCTGGGCATGGACTGGTTGGCTGCTCATAAAGCGACCATTGATTGTTATGCTCGTAAAGTGATCTTTGGTAATCTTCATCATCCTGATTTTGTCTATTCTGGTTCACAACCTCTGAAATCCGTAAAGATCATCTCGGCTATGAAAGCCCGGACACTGATTTCACATGGCTGTATTGGTTTCCTTGCTTCTATCAAGGATACTTCTGTGGATGTTCCGAGCATTGATGGTATTCGCGTTGTGCGCGATTTTACTGATGTGTTTCCAGATGAACTTCCTGGTATTCCTCCTGTTCGAGAAATTGAGTTCAGTATCGAACTGATTCCGGGTGCTGAACCCATATCTAAAGCTCCATACCGTATGGCACCGATCGAATTGAAAGAACTGAAGGAGCAATTGCAAGAATTGTTAGATAATGGATTCATTCGTCCGAGTGTGTCTCCATGGGGTGCTCCCGTATTGTTTGTTAAGAAGAAGGATGGAAGCATGCGTCTTTGTATTGATTATCGGGAAGTTAACCGTATCACAATCCGTAACCGTTACCCTCTTCCACGCATTGATGATCTATTTGACCAATTGCAAGGAGCGAGGCATTTCTCTAAGATTGATCTGAGGTCCGGTTATCACCAACTTCGGGTGAGGGAGCAAGATGTTCCTAAAACGGCTTTTCGAACTCGGTACGGTCATTATGAATTCTTGGTTATGCCTTTTGGGTTGACCAATGCTCCTGCAGTTTTCATGGACCTTATGAACCGGGTATTTCACGAATTCCTCGATAAGTTCGTCATTGTCTTCATTGATGACATCCTTGTGTATTCTAAGTCCGAGGAGGAACACGAGCAACATCTTAGTATGGTTCTGGAGGTTCTTCGACAGCAGAGATTATATGCGAAGTTTTCGAAATGCGAGTTTTGGTTGGATCGAGTAGCTTTCTTGGGTCACATTGTTTCTGCGGACGGTATTACTATGGACCCTGCAAAGGTTGAGGCTATCACAAAATGGCCGAGACCTACAAACGTGACGGAAGTAAGGAGTTTTCTGGGTCTTGCTGGGTATTATAGGAGATTTGTTGAAGGCTTTTCGCGTCTTGCTTTGCCTTTAACACAATTGATGAGGAAAGGAGAGAAGTTTGTTTGGACTGATGAGAGGGAAAGTAGTTTCGAGGAGTTGAAGAAACGTTTAGTGTCTGCACCTATTTTGACTCTTCCATCTGGATCAGGTGGTTTCCAGATATATAGCGATGCATCGAAGAAAGGTTTGGGATGTGTGTTGACGCAACATGGGAAAGTGATCGCCTATGCTTCGAGGCAGCTGAAACCTCACGAGGTGAACTATCCGACACATGATCTTGAGTTAGCAGCTGTGGTTTTCGCGCTAAAGATTTGGCGCCATTATTTGTATGGAGAGTCTTGTGACATTTTCACCGATCACAAGAGTCTTAAGTACATCTTCACTCAGAAGGAACTGAATATGAGACAGAGGCGGTGGTTAGAACTTCTGAAGGACTATGATGTTAATATTCAGTATCATCCCGGTAAGGCGAATGTAGTCGCGGATGCTCTTAGTAGGAAGTCTGGTATGGTTGCGAGTTTAGAGTTTGATCCTCGTGTTTTGCATGACTTAGAGCTTCTGGATGTGGAGTTTTGTATTCGAGGTCAGGATGGTTATTGGGCTAGTCTTAAAGTTGAGTCCAATCTTATCTTGCGAATAAAGGAAGCTCAGAAGGAGGATGGTGAGCTGTGGTCTATAGTTCAAAATGTTGAGGAAGGCAAACAGTCAGAGTTCAGAGTTGATGAATTTGGTGTGGTTTGGTTTGAGGATCGTCTTTGCGTTCCTAACGATTCGGAACTTCGAGAGACTATTCTATCAGAGGCTCATAGTTCCCCGTTCACTATTCATCCTGGTTCTACCAAGATGTACAGGGATCTTAAACAACATTTTTGGTGGAGTGGCATGAAACATGATGTGGCTTTGTTTGTATCTAAGTGTTTGACTTGCCAGCAAGTCAAGATTGAGCATCAAAGAGCGAGTGGGTTATTGCAGCCATTGGAGATTCCGAAGTGGAAGTGGGAAGAGATTTCCATGGATTTCGTTACAGGTTTACCTCTTACTCGTAAGAAGCATGATGCGATTTGGGTGGTTGTTGATCGACTAACCAAGTCTGCTCACTTTCTCCCTATTCGTGTGGACTACAGAGTTAGTAAGTTGGCGGACATATTTCAGCAGGAGATCGTTAGGCTTCATGGTATGCCTACGGCTATCATATCAGATAGAGACCCACGGTTTACATCTCATTTCTGGAAGGGATTGCATAAGGCATGGGATACGCGCCTTAAGTTCAGCACGGCTTTTCACCCTCAGACAGATGGTCAGTCGGAGAGGACCATCCAGACATTAGAGGATATGTTGAGGGCATGTGCTTTAGAGTGGACTGGTAACTGGGACGAATATTTGTGTTTGGTTGAGTTTGCATACAACAACAGCTGGCACGCGAGTATTCGTATGGCTCCTTTTGAGATGTTGTATGGTAGGAAGTGCAGAGCTCCAGTTTGTTGGAATGAGGTTGGTGAGCGTATTATTGAAGGTCCGGAGTTAGTTTAGATTGCTACCGAGAAAGTGGATGTTGCTAGGGAAAAATTGAAGGAAGCACGTGCGCGTCAAAAGAGTTATGCTGATAAGCATCGGCGTGACTTAGAGTTTCGTATTGGTGATCGGGTATTCCTTAAAGTTTCGCCGTTTCGTGGAGTTAAACGTTTCGGGATCAAGGGCAAGCTTAGTCCTCGATTCATTGGACCGTTTGAGATTTTGGAGCGCATTGGAGAGGTTCGATATCGTTTGGCTCTTCCTCCGCAGTTATCACATGTTCACGACGTCTTTCATGTATCTCTTCTGAGGGGATACAATTACCATCCTTTGCATGTGGTGTCCTATCCCTTCGATCAGATTCAGCCCGATATGTCTCTTCCGGAGGAGCCGGAAGCTGTTCTTGATCGCCAAGAGCGAGTTATGAGGCGTAAAGTTATTCCTTTCGTTAAGATTCTTTGGCGGAACCACCCAGAGCGGGAAGCTACCTGGGAAACCGAGGAGTCTATTCGAGCTAGTTATCCTCACTTTGTATTCTGATCTGGTATGTCTCCGTTATGTTTCGATTCGTTTCATTTCTGATTCCTTTCAAATTTCGAGGACGAAATTTTTCTTTTTAGAGGGGAAGAAGTTGTAACACCTAAAATCTGAAAGCATGTGAAATGACCAAATTGCCCCTACTAGTTTAAAAATTATTTGAAAGCTTATTAAGTATCCAAATAAATCCCAAACTCCTAACAATGCACAAGTATGTATCCAAATAATTTTAACAATTTCATTTAATATTTATACAAGTAGTAAAATTACCAAAATACCCCTAAAAGGGCCGAATGAAATAAAATGAATTTTAAAGAGATTTTAAATGGTTTAAATATTGATAAATAAGGAAGATAATCACAAGAATATTTTATCAACCTATAATCACGAAATTGTGGTCCTCCCCCCCCCCCCCCCCCTCATCACACGGCATATCCTTTTTAAAACCAAAAACCATATCTTTTCTTTTAGAAAACCCTAATTGCCGATTTCAATAAACACACAAACAATTCTCACAGCCTCCATTCGACAACCCCATCATTCCTAGGCATTTTTCTGTGATCAAACAACATCCAAGAGGTCCTAGAAAAATCCCTTTTCGAATTATTGAAGCTTGGTTTGTTCGTGGTGAAGGTTTCTTTTGTCGAGCCCTAATAACAAGGTAAATTCGTTTTTGATTCATTCGACCTCCACAAAATTCGTTTCTCATTTTTCCTATGATTCTTACATCATATACAACCCACGAAAAATGTTTACAAGGTTGGAAGATCGTTGGTGAAGTCGTGAGCATTTTGGGTTCGTTTTTGTCCATACGCGTATACATCAATTCGTACAGCCCTCTCCACATGTTCAAGTCTTGGTTTGGTATTTTTCTCAGGTCCCTTACATCCTATAAACATCAAGTAAAATGTTCCATTCGATCCATGCATGCTCTACATCATTTTCGTGATTTAAAAACCTAAAAACGTGTTTAATTGTGAAATACATATTCCGATCCAGAATAATTATTAATAAAATTTATTTACACTTGTTATAATGTAATATGATCTGTAAAAATGTTGGAAGAATTATCATGGCCTAAAACATTGTGTTTCGTAATTATTTTGTTTTGATTAAATCGTATAAAGAGAAAAAGAAAATAAAATCGTGGGATCTAGGGTTTTGGTTTAGGGCTGGAAAAAGGTGACATTTAATGATGTTAATAATGATCTAATGATTGGAAAGTGAATAAGATGAATTAGGGTTTGTAATTCTTTATTTTATGTTTATACGATTTGTATGTAAATGTTTTGGGTGAGTTTTGTAACTTTTAAAACTCAAGGGTTATTTTTAGAACTTATTGTGGGCTGTGTACTTTTCGAATAAAATATATAATGAGGGTGCTAAGTGTAAGTTTTGCATTTAAATGGATTAAAATGTATTTTAAACCTAATTAGGGTTTGTTTTGAAAATAATTAAAAGAGAGGGACTAAACATGTAATTTTCAGAAACTTGGAGCTGTTTTGGGTAATTTAATATATTCAGGGAGTTATGTGTCATTTTGATAATTTAATGGCATAATATGTAACTATTAATAATTAAAGATTGAAATTGTAAATTAAAGGGTTAAATATGTAACTTTTATAACTTGAGGGACTTAAAGTGTAAATTATGAATATTTGAGGATTCATTCGAATAACTTAATAAAATAAGTGCTCATTATGTAAAATGGATAAGTTAAGGGTTTAATGTGTAACTTTGAATACTAAAAGGTTTAAAGTGTAATTTTGGAAAGTAAAGGGTATAAAATGCAAAGTTATGAAACCCTAAGGACCAAATGAGTAAAAAGGTTAAAAGATATTTTATTTCCATTAATAATGATTCAACTTTCTAAAAGTGGAAACTTTCTAAATATGGAAACTTTCTAAAAGTGGAAACTTACTATTTATGGAAACCTGCTAAAAAAGGAAAGTTACTTAAAATGGAAAGACATGAATTTAAGAATGAATTATGATTCGCCCTCTTCTCCTCTAGGTGTGAAGAAGGAGAGATCTTGAGCCTTTCCATTTCTGTGTTTGTTTCATTTGTGCTTTGCAATAAGGTACGGATACTCTGCCTTTTTCAGTAAAAGGTTCCTATACATTGATGTTGAGTTATGATTTCAGTTAAGATTCCCCAAGCCACTGCTATGTTCCCTTTTGATTGAATCCCTGATATGATTTTGAGATGACTTTGAGATAAACCTTTGCTATATGACCTTTTGCATGACTTTGAGACCTGACTCTTAGTTTGATACCCGAGCCATTTATGTTTCTCCTACCTATGGAGGTACCATAGGCATGTCTGTGATGCACCACTGGCATGACTCATGTGTGGGTGAGTGATTTCTCACGCCGTCCCTTTTTTATGATTATTATTATGGCCATTATGACTTTGAGTATATGACTTTGAGATTGACTTTGAGTAAGGGGCGTATGGGTTGCAATCCTAGATATGTATGCTTAGTGGATTTAACTATGACTTTGAGTTGACTTTGAGGTGATTGGTACTGTGTGCTATACATGCCCTTCACAACCCCTGGGAGCTGATCACTCCACCCTTATGATACATGAGGACACCCCTCATATTATCTGGTTGCCTGAGAGGTATCCCCTCTGATTGTGAGATTATGAATTGAAGGCTTATGACTTTGAGATATGACTTTGAGTTTTGGGCTCGTGGTAGATGACTATCCTATTTTTCATTTCTATTATTCATTTGTTTATTCCTTATGATATTCCCCAATGCACTATATTTCAGTTCTATTTCATTATCGTTGCTTTGTTTTGTGTATCTGTTCACTGGGCTTTTTAAGCTCAGCCGCATTTCCTTTTCCTGCGGCAGGTATCTAAGCTAGGAGCTGGGCTTTTGCTATGGGATGAGAGTTAGAGCTTGTGTTGGAGCTTTTACCTTAGATGACCACCCTATGTTATGACTTTGGATTTGGATTATGTTCTTATTTCCTTTGGATTATTTCTTCATCATTGAACTTTTGTACTTTGACTTAAGCTGTGTTGGCTTGGTCTATCTTATTGAATTATGTTTAAGACTTCCGCTGTGTATGATATTATGTATGTATGCTTTGATATGTCACCATCCTTGTGGCACTTCTACCCTTGTCGGGTTGGGGTGTTACAGAATAGTAAAAATGAATAGTAAAATTTTTGGGAATAGAAATTGACTTGAAATTGTGAATTGTTACAGTCTCCACCCTATATGAGAGCTCCGTCCCGGAGATCAATTTGCGTTGTAAGTAGAAGCTTTGTTGGTAAAAAGATGTGGGTATTTAGATTTGTGAGATTCATGCATGATCAAGTCTCGTAGGCCACCATAAAGTGGTAACCAACTTCGACCTTGGAAGCATAGAGTTCCGTCTGAACGGGTTTCGAATTTCTTCTGTATCATGCCATCCAACTTTTCTTTTTTGATGTCTTCTTGTTTCACCGCCTCAACTTGAGCGTGAAGGATTTTAGCGGGAAAGTTTGATTTATGGTTAAAACTAAGGCTCGGACTCGTAGTGGTTTAACCCGTTCCTTTCGGTTCAGGGCGTCGGCTACTACGTTTGCCTTTCCTGGGTGGTAACGAATGTCGCAGTCATAATCACTTAGTAATTCCAACCAACGACGTTGTCTCATGTTTAGTTCTTTTTGGTTTAAAATGTGTTGTAGACTTTTATGATCCGTGAACACAGTACATCTAGTACCGTATAAATAGTGTCTCCAGATTTTTAGTGCAAAGACTACAGCTCCTAACTCTAAGTCATGAGTGGTGTAATTTTCTTCATGAACCTTGAGTTGTCTTGAAGCATAAGCCATGACCTTATCACGTTGCATCAACACGGCACCTAAACCTTGGTACGATGCATCACAACAGACTACAAAATCCTCGATCCCATCTGACAATGCTAGAATAGGAGTACTACAAAGTTTCTGTTTGAGGGTTTGGAAAGCTTTTTCTTCATCTTCATCCCACACATATTTCTTGTTTTTCTAAGTTAGCTTGGTCAAAGGTTTTGCTATTGAGGAAAATCCTTCAATAAACCTTCGGTAATACCCGACTAGACCCAGAAATTGACGAATTTCTGTAGGTGTGGTAGGTGTTGGCCAATCTTTGATAGCTTCGATCTTAGCGGGATTGACATGTAAACCAGTCTTATCAATCACATGCCCAAGGAGTTGTACTGATTGAATCCAAAATTCGCATTTGGAAAACTTTGCATACAATTTCTCTTCCTTGAGTAGTCCTAAAATTGTTCTCAGGTGTTCTTTGTGTTCCTCTTCGTTTTTGGAATATATGAGAATTTCGTCTATGAATACGATCACGAATTTGTCCAAATATGGCTTACACACTCGATTCATGAGATCCATGAATACTGTCGGTGCATTAGTTAACCCAAATGGCATCACTTGGAATTCATGGTGACCGTATCGTGTCATAAAGGCTGTTTTTGGAATGTCTTCCTCACGAACCTTAACTTGATGGTAACCTGATCGTAGATCAATTTTTGAGTAATAGGTTGAACCTTGTAATTGATCGAATAAATCATCAATTCTTGGTAATGGGTATCGGTTCTTTATGGTTAGTTTGTTTAGTTCACGATAGTCAATACACATTTGTAATGACCCATCTTTCTTTTTCACGAATAAAACTGGAGCTCCCCAAGGTGAGGAACTGGGTCGAATAAATCCCTTGTCCGAAAGTTCTTGTAATTGATTTGATAGCTCTTGCATCTCTGACGGTGCTAGCCTGTAGGGTGTGCGGGCAACTGGCGCCGCTCCTGGTATTAAATCAATTCTAAATTCTATTTGACGATTTGGTGGTATTCCGGGTAAATCTTCTGGAAAGACTTCAGGAAACTCACGGGCGATAGGAACATCTTCTAGACGCTTTTCATCGGATTTCTTTTCGGTTACGTGGGCTAGGAAAGCATAACATCCTTTCTCAATGTACTTCATGGTTTTGATACATGAGATGATGTTTATTCGAGTTCCACTTTGATTACCACGAATGATCTAAGTTTCATTGTCACATGGAATGTGCACAACTCTTTCACCACAAATGATGTTAGCTTGATGTTTAGACAACCAATCCATGCCAATGAAACCATCAAAACTTCCGAGTTCGATTGGCATAAGATTGATGTTAAAGGGGTGGTCCAAGAGATTAAGGGTACAGTCTGGGATTACGGTATTAGTATTTACTAAGTCACCGGTAGCTAGTTCAATACTATAACTAGTGGTTAAAGTGATTGGTGGGATATCAAGTAAAGGCGCAATTCTAGTAGATATAAAGCTCATATCAGCACCAGAATCGAATAAGACTTTAAAAGGAATGTTATTGAGTAAGAACGTACCAGTAACCACGTTCGGGTCTTGGTGTGGTTCTCCATTTCCCATGACATAGGCTCTACCGCGAGCACCTCCGCCTTGTGGTCCATGGTTTTGAGGACAGTTGTTCTTGAAGTGTCCCTTTTCACCACACCCAAAACATGTAACTATTGGTTGAGTGTTAGCCGCAGTAGCTACAGCCTTGCCTCTACAATCCTTGGCAAGATGTCTGGGCTTTTGACACTTGTTGCACTTGGGCGGGCAGGGACCTGCATGATGGTAGTTGCACTTGGTACACTGTGGTAGAGTACCAACATATTTACCTCCAGCTGGTGCAGCAACATAAGCCGTCACGACTTCTTGTCTTTTGTTTTGCTGATTGTGATCGTTGTTGTTTCGGGTTTGGTTGTTGTTGTTGTTGTTACTTCCATGGTTACCATCCCAAGGTCGCTTGTTGTTGTTGTTCCTATTGTTATTGTTGTTACGGTAGTTGGAGTTGTTGGTGTTATCGGTATTGTTGGTGTTGTTGGTGTTGTTTTGTTTTCGGGTTCCTGTTGTACGCACCACTTGATCCATGAGGCTGCGAGACATCTGCATAGCTTCATCAAGTTCCTTGGGATTGACTGAAGTTACATTCCCTTGTATACTTGATGGAAGTCCCCATATATACCGTTCCAACAATTTCTCTTTTGTTGAAACCATTGTTGGACACAGTATCCTCAATTCTTGGAATCGACGGTTGTAAGTTATGATGTCACTTCCCTTAACAGAATGATCCCAGAATTCTACCTCTAACTTCTGCATTTCACTGCGGGGGCAGTACTCTTTGATCATCATCTTCTTCAGATTATCCCAAGAAATCTTATAAGCATTTTCAATGCCCAAAGGTTGAGATATTGAATTCCACCATGATAATGCCTCATTCAACAGTGTACTCGTGGCATATTGAACTTTATCACTCTTAGTACATTTACTGACCAAAAATACCGACTCCACTTTTTCAAACCAGCGGGTCAAACCTACAGATCCATCAGTACCCTTAAACTTTATGGGTTCACATTTCAAATAGGAAATGAATGAGCAACCCTTAGGTACTGAAGCAACATTTGTCACTGGAGGGCTAGTTAGGCTTGGTCCTCCAGTGTTAAGGCTGGCAATTCGGGCAGCTTCTGCAGCTCTAGCAACTTCCGCAGCGGCGGAGGCTTCAGCGGCTGCTGCAGCATCAGCAGCTATAGCATCTTCAGCGGCTGCTGCAGCACCAGTAACTGCGGCGGCTTCAGCGGCTGCTGCAGCTTCTGCAGCTATGGTTGCTCGTTCCGTTGTGAGTGCTGCATTTACACTGTCTTTAACTAGTTTGCAAATGGCAGCTTGAGTCATTGCTGGTGGTGTCTTCTTCTTTGGCGCCATGACTCTATTGTTCAAAAGATACGTCGTAATTAGAGAGTTGTGAAATGAGCACAATTTTTGATAAGAATGATAGGATAATAATGTTGAAATTTAAAAGCATAACACATGATAGTATATAAAACAAGAGTTTTATTCATATAACATTGATTGATTTACAAAATCAAAACCTATTACAAGCTTCTTCAAAATTTACTAACTGATACTTTCAGTTTAGTAATTACAACGTTTCTACTATCGCTAGCTATCACATGGATTTCATAACATTTACTAACTGATACTAATCAGTTTAGTAGTACAAAGATAACTTGTACCATAACACTAGTCTAACATCGGTTGGAAGGTTGTTGTAGTCCGGACGGATTGTTGTTTCTGTATGTTGCTAGCACATCCACACTTTCATTGGGGCGGTTTTCTTTGACATCTATCTGGTATAGCCTTTGTTGTATGGCACACATTTGAGATTACATTCCATAAATCTCATTCTTGAGTTGATACCGGTCAAAGTTAGCAACGTCTAATCGGATTTCTGATGTAGTTAGGCGGTTTTATAGTTCATGAATTTGTGCCGCATCTTGTTCTTGAGCTCTTTCAACTAATGTAAGTCTATCCTTGACGTCTTCCAAGCCGGTCAAGGGATCCAAGACTATGTTCCCAACATGAGTCAAGTCTCTCCTCACATAGCTCATATCAAGTTTAAACCAATAGAGATCTTGCTGTGCGTTCATGGCATCTATCTTGGCTGAATTAACCTTGGATATATAGTCATTCATTTGGCGTGTCATGCTTTGAACTTTAGTTGAGTTAGGTTGAGGGCTTGTTTTAAGGAATATATTTCATATTGGGCAGAGTTTACGAACATAGGTGTGAATGTGGATGTTCCGCCAACTTCATAAGTGGACTTTGGAACTTGAGCTGGAGTAGTATGATTAGATTCGGAGGAGTTTGGTGAAATAGGAGGTGGTGATGTTATTGGTGATAGTGGTCGCACAACCATTGGTTCCTCTACTTCTTCAATATCGTCAATGCCTTCAATGTCTATGTCCATTTCAGGGTCCTCGTCCGGATCTTCTTCGTACTCATCACCTAAATCTTCGTAAGGTTCTTCCTCGTCATCGTAGTCAAGTGCTTCAAAGTAAGGATCACTGGGTCCGGGAAGAATTGGTAAATGAGCGGGCATAGCAAGAAGATGATCGGGAGATGGAGGTACAGACATGATGTCTACAATGAGTATTTTGATGTCAAAATAAATCTAATGTTTATGGAAAATGCTCAAAATATGGCAATGTGTATATAACAATATACTAATATGTTCATGTAGCATAACATGCGTAATAAGTCCATAATCTTCTGGAGGATGGAAGGCACGAAGAGCCGAAGGCTATAAAAATGTTTTTTCTTGTAATTGTAGTAATAGTTTAGGTCTCACTTAGACCCGTTTCTCTATAACCATGGCTCAGGTACCAATCTGTAACACCCCCAATTCATGATGCAGCGGAATTCAACTTGGGTGTTACTCGACGGCACAACAGTCATAATAATAGAAAATGATCTCTAACCGAATCGCTTTAAAAAGAGTTATCATTCATATTTATTCAAATATATCAGAGTTTACATAGTTAGGTCCCAAAAAGGTTCCATGTTTCAAAATACATCAATATAAAGTCCCTTGATGTTTTATCGAATGACAAAGTAGTTTATAGCCTTCTTCCTTTAGTCCGTGCCCCTCCGCTCCATTCTTGATTATCATGGACTTGAAATACATGATTAAAAGGTCAACACAAAGGTTGAGTGATATTCATAGAGTTTGTTTAATGGTTGAACACAATATGTTGGTAGTATGAGTTAATTAGACTCATACTCATGATTGGAAAACAAAACAGTTATTATTATATACTAAGCTCATACAACCCATACGTTAACAGGTACCAATATCAATCAGCGGTTTTGTTGCCCCGGTAAGTACTTTGCCATAATACTTAATGTTTCAAATATAGTGCATTTGTTTGAACTAATCTGCTGAATACAAATGGGATTCGTCAATCCCAATAGGCCTATTCACAATACTCGCGCTCACTAATACTAGTGATTAAATGGTTCATGATATGGGGCCTAGGATTGGCAAGGATGGTACTTAGTAATAATAAAACAGGCAGGCAGCATAAAGTTTCAAAGCGTTGTGTTCGGTTTAAAATAGCATGTATTCCCTCCAAGGGTTTGTAAAACAATTAAGTAATGGAAAGTGGGACTATGAACTCACCTTAAGTAAAATAGCAAGTAGTGAAGGTGATGATCGAATCGTGAAGGTTTCTACGAGCAACCTATAATAGAATGCTTCGACTTAGGATTGGAGTAAAGAATATGAAGAATTGCCTATATATATGTCTTGCATTTAGTCCATGATGTGGTACATAGTAAAGTGTAAGTCTTTGAAAAGAAAAGGTTCATGAAACATGTATAGTTTATATATCGTTTACTACCGTTCGGGCCGACATAATTCAGAAGTCATGTAGTAAACGTTAATGGAGCGTTCGAGGAGCCAGGACACTTTAATTTGTAAATCCACAACTCATCTCGACGGTTTAATTAATGAACTCCTCACATGAGGCTCCCTACTATTGTAGTATTTGATAAAATATATGTGTATAAGTTTTGATCCGAAAAGTTACATGTCCAATATTTGAATAAACTTAGGAAAGTTTACTTTTACATGAAGATTGTTATTAGAATGAGTTTCTTAAATCTTGTATGACAATTACTTGTAAGATCTCATGGTTCTTTAGATGAAGTAGATCCAAATTGTATGTTTAAGTTATCGCTAACTCTTTAGCTCATGTTTTCGCCTAGGTAAGTTTATATGGTCATTTAGTCATGGCCTTGCCATGACCTTTGGCCATTGTTCCATAGTCTTGAGACTCAACCTTGGCTTTAGCCATGGTCGTGGTCTTGAATTCAGGTCATTAGACCTCTTGGTCTTATTAAACCATAACTATTATATAGTAACTTTGGTATACAAAATAGCTGTTAAGAAACTGAAGAAAAACTTATTCGTTATTAGTTTTCTGGATACGTGCACCTGCATTTTTGAAGAAAACGTGATTCCGGACAACTTTTGTGTTTTAACTTTTTCGTGAAACGGACCAGAAGGGCCTCTTTTTGCGTGTTTAAGTTCTGTCACAGAAGGTTTTTAGGCAGTTTTGCCGCAAAGTTTTGGTAACTTCAAATAGCCATAACTTTTTACTCATGTACTCATTTTAAGTGGTTCAAATTGCTATGGTTTCCTTGTTAAGTCCTCTACTACAATATGTAATTGTCCAATATCATAATTATACCATTTTGGTCAGATTTCACCATGAAAGTCACTAGTTTACTTGTTTAAATAACATAAGTTAACATATATATATATATATATATATATATATATATATATATATATATATATATATATACCAATACTTGTTTTACCCATTTTAAATATCATGGACATAATCACAAGACAAAATATAGCATGAATGATATGTAAATAGCATGAATATGATATTTAACAAGAAGTATGTTAGGGTTTTGCTTACAACTTTTGGCTTTCAATAAAGAAAGGTAAGTAACATGTAAGGTAAGGACTTTGATTGACTTATGCTTCACCCTACTTCACTTCAAGCAATCTTTCTACACTTGTATTCTTGAAAGAGAGATGATGAGAGTTTAGGTGACTTGAGTGGATTCAAACTCAAGAGAAATCACCAAAGTTTCTAGGGTCTGGAAGTATTTTGATTACTTAAAATCAAACTAGGGTTTATATGTTGTTGTAGCACTTGAATCTTGCATGAAACTAGGAGTAAATTTTGCTAAGGATGAGATGTTTGTGTGTATGATGGTGGACGGCAACAAAGGGGGGAGGGGGGGGGGGGGGGGGGGCTTTTATAAGGGCTTGAGGAGGTTACAACTTGTAACAATTCGCAATTTCAGGTCAATTACTATTCCCGAAAATTTCACTATTCATTTTTACTATTCACTTTTACTATTCATTTTCCCGAAATTTGATTTTTATTTCATATTCTCGTGTAATAAATCATTTCCATGGCAAATTAAAAGTGTGACACTCATCAGATCATTTTCGCGAAAGTTATTAAGGAACTACACGTTTTAGGGTAAAACGTCATTCAAAAATCCGACGCGCAACGAAACTCGACCGCGTTAATTTTACCCGCATCAGAAAAATGTTTGATACAATCATGATATTTTTAAGAATTAATCATGACTGAGAAAAACGTGACCAAATAAACCTCGGCCGTGAAAAACAGGAATTTTCGTTCTTAAGCACTTTGACTTAGCCGTAACCTTAACCTATACCTGCACCGCGTTTCTATGACGATTTGAGTTTTCACATTTTTGGAAAAAGTCAACATATTTTCCCCCTCCTTTGACCAAAAATCATTCATTGATTTTATAATTCATTCCTTGATTTTTAGGCTTACGGTTTTATGTCTTAAAGACATTAAATACCAACCGACACTAGACTGAGCCATTCTAGACATTATAAGTCATTTTAAATCATTATTATCACATTAGAAAAGTAACATTTTACTTTTCTCAATTTTACACAATATTTATACATTTTACGTATTACGCTTTTTAGACCCGTGTTTCCAGTTTTAGCAGGGTTTTAGCACCCCAATGGAACCTACCACTCATTTTATATTTTATTATAGAGTATATTGACATGTTTAACCATACTTTCAAGTTCCACATTTTTACGATACCCGGTTTTACGTTTTGAGGGTTAATCATTTACGGTTAGCATTTCCCGGAGTCAAAACTAACACAATACTTAGGATAATATCATCCAAGGCACACCTCACCCCCCCTAGCCCTTGTGAACTTCCAATAAGGGGGGGGGGGGGGGGGGGGAGTCACCCTTGGTGTGGCTTGATCTTATGCTAAGTAACCTTGGATGAATTACAAGTGTAAAACTTGCCATGAACGTGTTAACTAGTCCTAATTAGTAACCTCCTCAAAGCCATATAAAATCCCCCCTCCCCTTGTTGCCGTCCACCATCACACACACAAACACCATAACACTTAGCTAATTCACTCCTAGTTACAAGCAAGAATCAAGAGCAACTTCAACATAGAAACCCTAGCTTGGTTTTAGGTAATCAAAACTACTTCCAAACCTTATAAACTGTGGTGATTTCTCTTGAGTTTGTATCCACTCAAGTCACCTCAACTTTCATCATCTCTCTTTCAAGAATACAAGGGTAGAAAGATTGCATGAAGTGAAGTAGGGTGAAGCTTAAGTCTATCAAAGTCCTTACCTTACATGTTAACTTCCTTTCTTAATTGAAAGCCAAAAGTTGTAAGCAAAACCCTAACATACTTCTTGTTAAATATCATATTCATGTTATTTACATATCATTCATGCTATATTTTATCTTGTGATTATGTCCATGATGTATAAAAATGGGTAAAACAAGTTATTGTAAATGATTGTTAATTTAAGTTATTTAAACAAGTAAACTAGTGACTTTCTTGGTGAAATCTGATCAAAATGGTATAGTTATGATATTGGACAATTACATATTATAGTAGAGGATTTAACAAGGAAACCATAGCAACTTGAACCACTTAAATGAGTACATGAGTAAAAAGTTATGACCATTTGAAGTTACCAAAACTTTGCGGCAAAACTGCCTAAATACCTTCTGTGACTGAACATAAAACACGCAAAAAGAGGCCCTTCTGGTCTGTTTCACGAAAAAGTTAAAGCACGAAAGTTTTCCGGAATCACGTTTTCTTCAAAAACTCACGAGCACGTATCCAGAAAACCAATAACGAATGAGTTTTTTCTCAGTTTCTTAACAGCTATATTACATATATAAGTCACTATATAATGGTTATGGTTTAAAAAGACCAAGAGGTCTAATGACCTAGAATCAAGACCACAACCATGGCTAAAGCCAAGGTTGAGTCTCAAGACCATGGAACAATGACCAAAGGTCATGGCAAGGCCATGACTAAATGACCATATAAACTTACTTAGGCGAAAACATGAGCTAAAAAGTTGGCGATAACTTAAACATACAATTTGGATCTAGTTCATCTAAAGAACCATGAGATCTTACAAGTAATTGTCATACAAAACATAAGAAACTTATCCTAATAATAATCTTCATGTAAAAATAAACTTTTCTAAGTTTATTCACATATTGTACATGTAACTTTTCGGATCAAAACTTATATATATATATATATATATATATATATATATATATATATATATATATATATATATATATATATATATATATATATATATATATATATATATATATATATTATCAAATACTACAATAGTAGGGAGCCTCATGTGAGGAGTTCATTAACTAAGTCGTCGAGATAAGTTGTGGATTTACGAATTAAAGTGTCCTGGCTCCTCGAACGTTTACTACATGACTTCTGAATTATGTCGGCCCGAACGGTAGTAAACGATATATGAACTATACATGTTTCATGAACCATTTCTTTTCAAAGACTTGCACTATACTTTGTACCACATCATGGACTAAATGCAAGACATATATAGGCAATTCTTCATATTCTTTACTCCAATCCTAAGTCGCAACATTCTATTATAGGTTGCTCGTAGAAACCTTCACGATTCAACCATTACATTCACTACTTGCTACTTTACTTAAGGTGAGTTCATAGCCCCACTTTCCATTTACTTCAATGTTTTACAAACCCTTGGGGGGAATACATGCTATTTTAAACCGAACACAATGCTTTGAAACTGTATGCTGCCTGATTGTTTGTTTATTACTAAGTACCTTCCTTGCCAATCCTAGGCCCCATATCATGAACCATTTAATCACTAGTATTAGTGAGCGCGAGTATTGTGAATAGGCCTATTGGGATTGACGAATCCCATTTGTTTGACTAGATTAGTTCAAACGAATGCACTATATTTGAAACATTAAGTATGACGACAAAGTACTTACCGGGGCAACAAAACCGCCGTTTGATATTGGTACCCATTAACGTATTGGTTGCATGAGCTTAGTATAGGGGGGGATGAGGTGGTATTTGGATGATAATATCCTAGATACTTAACAAGCTTTAACACATGTAAACCATCCAAGATAACTTAGCATGAGATCAAGCCACACCAAGGGGTGACTTCCCCCTATTGGTGGTTCACATAAGCTAGGGGGGATGAGGTGGTCTTTGGATGATAATATCCTAGATACTTAGTATGTTTTGACTCCGTAAAATGCTAACCGTAAATGATTAAGCCTCAAAATGTAAAACCGGGTATCTTAAAAACGTAGAACTTGAAAGAATGATTAAACATGTCAATATACTCCATAATAAAATATAAAATGAGTGGTAGGTTCCATTGGGGTGCGAAAACCCTGCTAAAACTGGAAACACGGGTCTAAAACGCGTAAAACGTACGAATATTGTGTAAAATTGAGAAAAGTAAAATGTTACTTTTCTAATATGATAATACTGATTTAAAATGACTTATAATGTCTAGACTGGGCTCAGTCTGGTGTCGGTTGGTATTTTATGTCTTTTAGACATAAAACCGTAAGCCTAAAAATCAAGGAATGATTTATAAAATCAAGGAATGATTTTTGGTCAAAGGAGGAGGGAAAAATATGTTGACTTTTTCCAAAAATGTGAAAGCTCAAATTGTCTTAGAAACGCGGTGCAGGTATAGGCTAAGGTTATGGCTAAGTAAAAACGCTTAAAAACGTAAATTTCTGTTTCTCACGGTCGAGGGTTTATTTGGTCACATTTTTCTTAGTCATGATTAATTCTCAAATAAATCATGAGTGTATCAAACATTTTTCTGATGCGGGGAAAATTAACACGGTCGAGTTTCGTTGTGCGTAGGATTTTTGAATGACGTTTTACCCTAAAACGTGTAGTTCCTTAATAACTTTCGCGAAAATGATCTGATGAGTGTCAAACTTTTAATTTGCCATAGAAATTATTTATCACACGAGAATATGAAATAAAAATTAAATTTCGGGAAGTGAATAGTAAAAATGAATAGTAAAATTTTCGAGAATAGAAATTAACCTGAAATTGTGAATTGTTACAACAAAAGTTTCACTCCTAAATGTTGTAAAAAATTTTAAATTTAGCACTAAAATTGCCCTAACAGGTATTTATCTCAGTTTTATTACACATCTACTATTAGACAAAATATAAATCAAGTGTAATTGCATTCTCTAAGATGTCATAATTTACCCCCTCCTTACACTTAAGTTGAACATTGTCTCCAACGTTCAAATAAAAAGATGCCAAATTAAAGAAGGTAAAAGAATGAAAACAAATACTCCCTTGATTCGTTCGGTGTGGATAATGTGGTACCATGGTTAGATCTTCTTCCAAGAAAATGAACGCTCAAAGCTTCCGTTCCAAAATATAAATCATCTTCTTGTCCAAAATAACCTATTAAACCTGAGAAAACAACCAAGAAACCTTGCAAAACATCGGCGGTAAAATCTATATAAAATAAAATCTTAGAAAACAAATAACGATATAATGCTTGTGGAATGAATATTTGCAGATTCCTGGAGTTTATAAGTTAGAGATTTAACAAAGTATTACGGTTCCGGTTGAAAAACAAAACATGCAAAAAATTTTCAGAAAATAAACCTGACGCCGTCAGGTTATAAGTCCTGACGCCGTCAGAAATGATCTGACATAATTTTTATGTTGAGTTTCCGAAAAATTTCTGGAAAAACCTATAGCTTAATTCCTGGAATTCCTGCAAAATATTCATTATGACTCGATACAAGCATTTGACTCAAACAATTACTAATATGTATTCTAATTTAATATTGTTATGATTCACGTTCAATCTTGTTCTTGTAAACATATTTGGATTTCCCTTACACTTATCTTTTGTAGAATACCTTTATATGTAGTTAAGACGAAGTTAAAAACAAAATAAAGCATTTTTACAATTGAATTTGAAACATGAACCATTGACAATAAAAATAAAACACACATACAGAAACAAATAAAACAAACAAAACAAATAAAGCTTGGTTGCCGCCCAAGAAGCACTTTTCTTTATCAACGAGTCTTGTAGCTAGACTCAATGTCACTTAACGTTTTCCTGTTCCGCAATATGAATACGGTTTTGAAGCTTCTAATCACTCTTTCATCCCATTTGTATTCCGGGCCTAAAGCTAAACATCCCGAATACCTAATTTTAGTCCTTCTTTGGTTAATATCACTAACCTCGAATGTTGGGATATTATCAACATCTAAGTCTTCAATACCCTTGAACTTTTTGAACTTATAGGGCATCATGTACTTAACACATCCGGACTCATTGGAGAATGTAACAATACCTTCATCCTTATCATAAATCATATTGGTCGTATTGATGAAGGGTTCTCCCAAAACTATCTCACCTAAGTGTGGATCTATAATCCCCCTTACGTCTTCTAAAATCATAAAATGACATATGAAATCTCCAGCAAAGATGTGTAAGCCTCTAGCTATACCTACGAAATTGCATAGTTGATTGGGGTTATATGGGTCCTGTCTAGGTTTCAGCTCATTGCTCATGATCCAATTATAGTAGAGCCTAGACATGATATTCATTGGGGCCTTCAAATCGATATAGGTATGCTCCCTAAACATGTGACCAATCATGCATGTAATCTTCACATTAAAATAATCCCCCTTCTAATCCATGGGTACTTTCGATGCTTTGCGGGAAATGGATATTTTAAAAGAAATTTATGGTAACTTAATTCCTCAAGAGTTTGTGAATAGCTTTGAACTATCCCTAAATTATCCCTAGACTCCATTGTGTTATAATTGCCAAGGAGGGTGTCATTTTCACAATGGCCTGTCTCGAGTTTTATTTCCCTTTTAATTAACTCATTAAGCTCATTAAACGCCTTAATTTTTCTTTCCATTCGGTTATGTTGCAAAAGCTTTTTTTCAATTTCCAAACGTCGACTCTCAATATCCATAATGACACACTTTTTACGAACAAATGCACAAAGAAAAAGATAGACTAAAGAAGACCTAGAAAATAAAAATAAAAAATCTCAATAGATAGGAATCTAATGAGTAGACCTAATAAAATAAAATTTCAGCCTAAACAATAACTATTCCCTGGCAGCGGCGCCAAAAACTTTGATGTGTGAGTTGCGAATACGCACTAGGTTTTACCTCTCGAGGGATCTCGAGAAGCTTGCAATCCCCACCAGGCAGTGTACCTGACCGATGTACTATATTATAGTGGTAAGTACGGGGGATTGATCATTCTCCATAGGGAATAGTATTCGTTAGGATTGAAAACTACTCTAATTAGGTCTAAGGGTGAGGGATGATTCTTTTTGTAATTTTATATTTTTTTTGGAAAGCAATTAAAATATCTCGGTTTTGGAAGAGAGGGCGGAATTAGTTGCTAGCTAACTAACCCAAATAAACTACTAATGCAATAAAATAAAATAACAAGAAAATAAAATAGGTTGTGAAACTTATATGGAGAAAAGTTTGTTTACTTAGGTTTCATTACTCCCTAGCCATCTTTTACAGGTTGATTAGTGTGTTACAATTGTGTGGATGAGGGGTTGTATTCCTTAATATCAGTCGTGGGGCTGTGTATGTCCTTCCCCAACTCTATTAGATCCTACTTTGATCAATGGCGACACGTTTAGTATCCAAACCATGAAATCACTAGAATTCACTTATGTATTAAACACAACAAATTAATCGTAGTACACATCCGATTCATGTTTCTTAAGACGTTCAAGCAAGTTACCATATAGGAGATTAGCCAGTTTTCTTAAGCCTAACATTGAAATCACCCACCCAACACAATTAATAACACATAATCAACCCATAATCAATAGCTAGGTTTCACTACATCTAAGCAAACACGAGAATAACGTAGCCTAGCATGTTAATTGAAAGACAGCATAAGATATAATTAACCAACACATAGACATATTGATTAATTTGAAGGAAGACTTATCTTTAATTAAGCATGAATGAATCAAGGGTAAAAAGCCCTTGAAAATACAGTAAAACTCGAGCTAGTGTTTATCCCTAAAGTTCCTCCACAAGTTGCACACCAAGTGCTCCATATAATGAATGAAAATTACAAGAGTATATATAGATTTTACACTCTAACGACGTCACCTTTTGGGGCGGTCACCTCGCCGCTATTAAGGTTCCATGATGGCCTAGATCCACTTCTGACGCCGTCACCTTGTATAATGTTTTGGAGCGTCACTCTTTAACTTATAACGTGACCACCTAGGCATCACAAAGGGTGACGCCATCACTCTTTATTTCCAAATTTCCATTCTGGCCCGTCATGTGTAATCTTCATATCCACCTCTTTTGCCAAGCTTGACGCCGTCACCTAGCAAAGGGTGACACCGTCAGGTACTGTTTCCAGCATGATTTGAGACTTTGTCGTTTTCTTCACTTTTAGGCTCCAAAAATGTCCAAAATACATCCATTTGCAGATTTCTTCTCCAAAGTACCTAAAATGATAAAAAGAACGATTTAAGGCAATATTTGATCAAATAATCATGATTTCGGGCTTAAATGACCCCTAAAAGCGTAACACTTTTTGCCTCATCAGGGCTCTGACTTGTTATACGTGCTTTTCTGACTGTTTTATCCACTAAGGATGTCATGAGTACGTGCACGAGTCATCCACTTAGGATGCTTTTATGTTAAGCAAAAGGATGCTACTATGGGACTTTCACATCATTCACTTCTTAGGCACGCAAAGTAACTAATGGTGCATTTCTTGTGCACCCATATCATGGCTAATGATGCTTCTTATGAGCATCCTGTACTTAATTTGTTTTCGGCTATATCCGAATTATATCATAATATATAATGCCTAGCCATTCCCGAGTCTATGAACATAGAAACCTTATGCTATATCTGAAGGTATGTATATATTTTGAATTCATGTAAATTCTAACATCATGAAAACTTAACTCAGTGATTTCATGCTATGGGAATGATCGATACTTAAACATAATCAATGGTGCATGGCTAAAGCAACTATGACACACCACTAATTATCTAAAACTTTTTATGTTATGAACTATTGAATTTTAATACATGGTAGGGATAAATCATTTTAAACTATATTTTATTTGCCATTTTTTTTTAATTTTGTGTAGCAAACTAATTTTTTGGCAAATCGAGGTACCAAATTTGTCATTTTCACCAGTTTGATTTTATTTTTTATTTTTTTATTATTATTATTACTTTTTTTGGCCTTCCAGATTACCATACACCAAAATAAAAAATGTGACAAATTAGCTATATTTATAAATGATCATTCTTAAATTTTAAAGAAGGAAAGGCTTTACAAAATTAGTTGGACGTAACACCACTAGCTGAGAAGGTAAAAAATACAAAAAAATGATGAAAATGACAAGTTTAGGTGCCGTTTAGTTGTAGAAAAAAATTCCTCTATTTTTGCTTCTAAATTCTTTGAGAAGGGAATGACTTTTTTTCTCCAGAGAAGAGTTGAGAATTTTGAACCCGTTTAGTCGGAATTATATTTTCCTTTTTTAAAAATAATAAGAAGATTACCTCAAATTATGACAGTAGCAGCGACGGCGGGCGGTGTCGGCGACGGTGGGTGGTGGAGAATGACAAAAGAGATTATGGGTAGAATGATGTATGTGTTTTTTTGGAGGGTTGAGAAAAAATGAGAAAGAAAAAAGTGAGAATAATATAATGGGCTTTTCAATTTCTTAGTTAAAATTTAAAAAATAAAATTTTCATTTTTTTTTTAATTGCTGGAAAAAGAGTGATTAAACGGATTTTCAGTTTTTTCATTTTCACATGAAAAATTTCCTAGAAAAATGGGATATTTTTCAGCAACTAAACGCACCCTTAGCAGTTCAATTTGCAAAAACATTAACTTAGTATAAAGAATTGTGAAATATGACAAGTAAAATATGATTAGCATGAAAAGAATACAGATGAAATGAGGGAAACTAAAAATCATATTTTATTTCTCCTCACCAAGGAAAAATTTGGTTTCAAGAGGTTAACAATTGAGGTTGACTAATCGAATTTTGATTCTCTTTTCTCCCGCCGCCAAATGTTAAACATTTTTGATGTTTACAAGAAGTAATTTCAATTTCCTTCCTCACGTAGGATCTTTGATTTATTTAATTAGAGTTAACTACATAAATGATCCATGTGGTTTGTTGCAAATTACGGATTCAGTCTATTTTTTATTTTTGTATCAGATCCGGTCCTTGTGGTTTTAAAACGTCTTGGATGCAGTCCAACTTGTTTAATAAGGTATGTGAAATGACCAAAATACCCCTACCTTCAACATTTTATTTATTTTTTAGGTGGGGGTATTTAGGTCATTTCATATCAAAATAGACTGAATCTGATACATGTTAAAACCACAGGTACCAAATCTGATACAAAAATGAAAAAATGGACTAAATCTGTAATTTTCAACAAACCACAAGGACCATTTATGTAGTTAACTCATTTATTTATTTATGCGGTTTGCAATTTGATTCATTATGTTAACTTAATACTACTTCCTCCATCCCCGGAAAAACAAATATCTTGTACTATAGGAAAATTTAAGAAAGAGATTTTCTAAAAGAAGTTGATGTCCCAAGCCATAGGCAGCGTTATACCTATGGCACAGACATATCATAAGGCACCATACCTACCAGTCAAGCCCTAGCCAATTTTTTTGTTTGTTGAATTTGTGTTTTATTGGGCTATGTGTGGGTCAGTGTCCTATAACTTGATTAATGGAGGGAGGGTGTTTTTGGGTTGAGTTACAGGGAAAAAATTGCGGTGGCAATAGTTTTGTTACCATAACGCGAGCTCTATGGCTCTAGCATGTTAGACCGAATATCTCATATCATTGATTAACATGAATCATGTTAATCATGATAATGTAATTGATTGTGATTGACAATGAGCACCTACATATAGATTACAATGAGTGCTAAATAAGGTAGGTGCCTATAATCAATCCTACAATCAAGCCAATCACAATCAATTACATTATGATGATTACATGAATCATGTTAATCAATTATATGAGATATTCGGTCTAACATAGCACACCTTGTACTCTAAAAGCGGAAGTTTTGTCCTTTTTGCAAAATTGACAAGATTAATTGCCTGATATCCCATTGTATGATGCTTTTTACATTACATTTATCATTCAAGACTCACTATTTTTCCTTGTTATAATTCTAGTATTGAAAATACAAAATCTTGTGTTGCAAAATAACTAAAAATATTGTTTCCTTGCCCCTACGCAAGTATTATAACAAACTGAGGTATGGTGATGAAGCTATGAAGGTGCTTGCATAGACTTCAGAAAAAACTATCTGCCCCACCACATTACCATAACGACAACTTTTGTATCCCAAAAAAACCCCATTCTATATTCACCCGTTGGAGAACACCTGTAGGGGATATATAGAATAACGAACACAACCGGTTACTGTATGAATCTCTGAAAGGCGTGTAAACACTTTCAGATCGAATCAATTCGGTGGTTCTCCCGAATTATTCAATCGGATACAATCCAGAGATTGAGAATATTTTGTATGGTTTTTGTTTGAGAATTTATGAACCAGTCAAAGAAAATTGACCAAGAGAAATGTATATATATCTCCAAAACAGGAATAGGGCCGCTCTAATAACTGCCTTTTGGGCAGTTTTACAAGGTTTCAAAGTTGTCAAATTTAGTCCTTCAATTTCTGAAAATTTGATTTTCTGGGAACTTTTAACATAGCAACTTAATGGAACTTTTAACACAGCTCGACCCAGCCAGGGGCGCTGCCCCTTGGACCCTATTACCAGGGGCAGCCCCTGGAACCCCGCTCCCAGGGGTGTTGCCCCTGACCCCCGTCCCTTAGGGGCTTCGCCCCTAAGATCATAATAAATTCAAATAGGTGTGCACTCCGCACCTCCAAACCTAAATGATGTCTTATTATGACGAAATTGGTCAAACAAGTTAATCCAATTACACTAAAATATCCAACAACACCTGACGAGTCCAGCTTCATTGCACTTACCGTCTCGTCATGGACCTCATCCATTGCTCGTTATTGCCGAACTGGCCGTTTAGACCAAGCTGCTGCTGAGTTCACTCGTATGAGAGTTTCTGGAGCCGAAAACAATCACATTACGTTTGTCTCTCTTTTCTCCAGCTGTGCTGATTTTCCAGTGCACGCTCTTTCTTTTGGAGCTTTGGTACATGGTCTTGTATGTAAACTTGGTTATGATACAGATAATGTGAGAGTGGGTACGGCTACTATTGATATGTACTGAAATGCAATCGTGTTGATCTTGCTTTATTGTGCTTTCAAAAGATGGGTTATAAGAATAAGGTAACTTGGAATACTCTTGTTTCCGGGTTGATGAAAAATGAGGAAATTAATCGAGCGGTTCGTTGATGGAATGCCTGAGAGAGATGTTATTTCGTATACATCGTTAATTGATGGGTTTGTAAAGAAAGGTCATTAGGAACATGCGTTGGAGTGGTTTCAAGAAATGCAAGCCTCTGGGGTTCAACCTGATTTTGTTAGCGTTGTTTCTGCACTCTCTGCGTGTGTAAATTTAGGAGCACTTGGATTAGGCTTATGGCTTCATCGAATTGTTTTGGAGGGAAACATGTTGAGAGATAATGTCTAAATTAAACACAATCTCATTTCTTGGAATTCAATTATTTTGGGCTTTGCCTTAAATGGAAATCCGCAAGAGTCTCAAGTATTTCTATTGGATGCAAAAAAGATGGGTTGAAGCCAGATGAAGTGACTTTTACAGGTGCTCTTACTGTGTGTAGTCATGCTGGGTTGGTCGACGAAGGTTTGAAACTCTTTGACATGATGATTAAACATTATATAATATCTCCGAGAATAGAGCATTATGGATGTTTAGTAGATCTTTATAGTCGTGTGAGCTTGTTAGAAGAAGCATTGAATGTTATAGAGAGTATGCCAATGAAGCCAAAGGATGTTGTATTGGGATCTATTTTAGGAGCATGCAGAGAAGCTGGTGATATAAGATTAGCTGAAAAGATGATGAATATATATGCTACAGGCCAAGATTGGCACAAGGCGAGCATTGTCAGAAGAAGCATGAAAAATAGGGGTACAGAAAAAAGTCCAGGTGTCAGTTCAATTGAAAATTGAAATCAATGGAACTGTTTATCAGTTTGTGGCTGGTAATCAATCTCACGTGAAGTCAGACCATATTTACAAACTGCTAGACAACCTATCTCATGCACTAATGATCTCGTGTTATCTTCCAGAAGTTAATGTGAGGGAACAATACGAGTGAACAACATGACTTGTATGCAACTGGCAGCCAGGTACATATTATTTTTACATGTTGTACTACGATAACCTTATTTTGCCATATACATGGGATATCATCAATAATTTCTGGACCGTCCTTTTTTGATATCTTAAAACTAGTCTCTTACTATCCGAACTCAACAATTAGAGGTATGTCAAATCCAATACCTTAGAATAACAAGATAGCACAGAACTAAAGTTAAAGCGCCACAACTAGGAGGAAGAAACATAGCTGATAAGTTGGTCAGAAATTACAGACTTGCATAACCAGAATCAGCCTCATAACTGTAAGTGGAATAAACTGCAAAAAAATCTTTTTAACCATAACATAATCTCATTACAAAAGTTAATAAAATCCCCATTACTAGACCCGTTAATGAGTACATAATTCAAGGCCGACCATTACTACTGGACTTAACACTTAACATTTCCAGGTTTCCTGATGAAACTACAAATTTTCATCAAATATGAAACCTGTGTATTCATTATGCACACCACTTTTGAAAGGACTTGCCATCAAGATTTTCATACGTTTCTCCATAGTTTTCATCCAAGTATGAACAATTATGTTGACATGTCAACACTTGAAGATTACCGAAAACACCCTTGATACGTTAGAAAAATTATTCATATTGAGATGAAATTTAGAAGTTCGTGATCTCTGTTGGTATTTAAGAAGGTAACTTATTCACAATGGAACACCAAAATGACAATGTTTTTCAGTTAAGATATTTCACGCATCAACTAACCACAAATTTTGCAAGGAAATAATTGGTTTTTAATAATACGTTAGCAGGTTTTTACCGTTATAAATTGTAGCATATGATGAGAAGGCCTTATTCTCTCTTGAGGCCACCAATATAATTAACATCCCGTTTTGATTCTTTATGCTCTTTGGCTCCCGTTTAAGAATTGGAGACTTTAGCTCAAGGCATGTGATTCATGGCTTGCCATAAAATTTATGTCCCACAAGTCCTTGGTGTTTTAAAAATGAGTAAATGGCAAAACACATCCATGTGGTTTGTCCAAATCGCAAGCAAAGTCCCTATAACTTGGAATGTGCAGGTGCAAGTCCGTATGGGGAGTTTTGTCCATGGCTAAAGTGAAATTACTGAAATACCCATATTCAACCTTTTACCGTGATGAGGGTATTTCAGTCATTTACTGAAAGTTCTCCATAGGGGAGCACAATTCGAGGTTATAGGGACTCCGCCTGTGATTTAGACAAGATATGCACACAGTTTTTGCAATTTACTCTTCAAAATATATATATATATATATATATATATATATATATATATATATATATATATATATATATTATCATTAACATATGCCAAAAAGAAAGTACCAGCTACATTTTGGGTGGTATATTTTAAATTTTGGTACATCTAAACTTTTGTGTCCATACGAGTTTGATTTTGTTGTTGGGCTTTGGCCCATTGGATAATATGGTCAACTTTCTTCTAATTTCAAAACAAATAGTAATTTTGTTTGAATTTAATACATATTACAGAGGTAACCGTTGGGTAACGGTCATATACGTCTCTATGAAGTTATATTCCTTGTTACCTATACACGTAGGCATTCCCTGAATTGAGTTTACATTATGCCATTGATGACCGTTACCCAACGGTAATATAAACCATTATCTTTCTATAAATTGAATATAATTGTGACACAGTTACACACATTCTTTATCCCTATATATCTTCCAATTCTTCTGTCACATTTTTCATTGTTCTGGCGTGCCTACCTCCCAACTAATGTGCATCACTCTTGTATTTCACTATGTTTTTATGTCCTTATGACCATCATAAGGCTGCAACAGATATAATTGGATGGAGGAATGTTGCAGCGAAAAATGTCCATCCACTATTGGCTCACAAAGTCTCTAAAGAAATAGGTGTGAAGAAACATTCTCCCTTGCTTATTTCTAACTTTTCACATATATATCTTTCTATATGCATCTTATACATTGCGATTAAAACATGGTTTATCATCAGGATTTCATTCGCCAAAAGTCAAACTTGGTGAGGGGAAATCAAACCATATATTGAGTGCATCATGTATGATGGTCAGTCATCTAACAGGAGATTTATCCTATGCGACCAGCAAGGTTTGTTTTGTTATTTAGTATTATAGTTTTGTAATTTTATAGTGATATTGCTGCTGACCGCTTCTCTTTGCTATAGGAACGGCTTCGTGGAACACAATCTGGATGTTCTTTCCCCAAATATTCATTCGGATCATGCCAGGAATATGTATTTGATCATTGATGAATCTCCGTGTAAGTGATTTCTCATTGCTTATAAAACCATCATTGCCAATAACTGCATTTGTTTATAAATTTAACTGCTTTAAAACCAATACCTGATGGGACCCACAACAACTCAAAGCAACGTTTGGATTGTCTTGATTTTGATCTAAATGCAGCCGATGGATGTGAGGATAAAACCCTACCTTCTGGAGAGGAATCATCTGTAGAGGCAAATCCTAGGGGCCCCACAAAGATGCAGTTGGATCTTAACAGTATCTTGGATGAAGGATGTGATGGACACGTGACATCTTTCAACCAGACCAGGTGGCAAAGCCCATCTCGTTCATCTTCATCGTCATCAAAACAACCTTCCTTGAAAAACATTGATTTGAACCTAAGGGATCCTCAAATTATGGGCTCGTCATTACCTCTGCCAATGGCCTTCCCTCAACAACCATCACCTTTTCTCATGAACATGGCCGCAGCTGGTTCAAGTGGCGTAGGACCATCGTATCTTAACTTTGATCTCAACACCGGCTTGGTGATAAATGGTGGAAATAGAGAGACTAATAGCGGTTTGAGACAGTTTTTTCCTCAAAAAGGTAATGAGCAATATCTAAGGACAAGTAGCCCTTCTGGCTCTATTGTTGGCGGGAAACGACATGTCCCTGATTCAGGTTGGGATTTTTTTCCGGCTATGAAGACTTGTTTAAGATTGCTATGGACGAGATCAATTATGCATACGGTCAAATACTTGAAGCTCCGGAATTGGATAATATAATGTGATTTTTTCTTATGTTTCTCTATGTTTAATCGTTTCGCTTTTCAGAACTTATGTTTATGTATGTTCCATTTATTAGAACAGTCATGTTTCTCTGTTATAAGAAAGGCCATTTTTGATCTTTCGATTTATTATCTATGTAAATGCCTATTCATATATAATTCTTGATAAGTTACTAGCTAACAATTAACAGGAAAAAAATAAGAGTAAACTGCATTTTTGGTCATTGTGGTTGTATCAAAATTACACTTTCAGTCCAATTTTCAAAAAATGAGACATTTCAGTCCAAAAGTCCACGTGGACTTCACTTTTGGTCCAATTTTCTAACCTAGTTAGTTTAGTCGTTAAGTTAGTTGCAACATTAGTCCTTTAACCTAACGGTCGTTTGCAATGTTCGTCCTTTATATCAAATATCGTTTGCAATGTTTGCACCGTTAGTCCTTTCAGTTAGTTAGTCTTTTCAAAAAAAAATTCTAAAAAAAAGTCGAAAAAAATTAGAAAAAAATTATAAAAAAATGATTTTTTTTTTTTTTTGGAATTTTTTTTTTCCAAAAAACATAATTTGAAAAATTCGAAAAGAATTCTAAATTTTTTTTTTTTTGACTTTGAAAAAAAAGTTCTAATAAATTTTTTCTTAAAAAATTCGAAAATTTTTCAAAAAAAAAATCGTATATTACAATATTTAGGATGTGTGTGGGTTTGTTGCTTAACTTATATAAGTTTAATTAAAAAATAAAAGATTGGACACATTAGAAAGGGTTAAATTATAAATGATATGAATTGAGAAATTTTGATAATTGATATTAAAGGAAGATACCATCAAACACATGCAAATATTAACTAATATAAAATAAATATATATTTTTTTTAAATATTTTATCTATATTTTTTTTATTTATCTTCTACTTGTGTTATGGATAAATGTAAAATATTAACTAATAAGAAAAGAATCTTTTTTTTTTTAAATAAAATTATTACTAAATCAGGTATGAATTGATTTTTTTGAAATGCAAAATTCTCGGGTTTTATTTTATTATATAAATAAAAGATGTCATATGTAGGGGCAAATAATAGTAAAAAGGAAAGTCACTAAGAAATATCAGTTAGGTGGAAGCTTAGAGAAGCTGCAAGATGGCAACTTTTAATCCAAACTTTCTTGCACAAGGTGCTCTACCAGAAGCATTTCATCCTCAATCTGGCGATTTCTCCTTTTTTTCATCATCAAGTTTTTCAAGTCTAGGCTTATTCTCAGTTTATTTGATGGTTGACATATAGAGGGTATTTGGGATTGCTTATTTGTGTTGCTCATCGTTAAGCAGATAAAATACTTTTTCAATAAGCATGTTGAAACCTTATTTAAATGCTTATCTGATATGAAATCAAAGTACTATATAACATTCACATCTAATATAAATCCTTTGACTGAAATCAATTCTTATGACAATTTGAACCAATTGTTTTTTCCTTTGTACATTTTCATTTTTTTTCAAAAGCAAACAAGTTTAAGCACTAATTTTGTGAGGAGCTCTTTTTAGCTACTATAATCAATAATCCCGAATTGAATGCCCTGTGAGCATTCATTCATTAGTAGTTATCCAGACTGCTAATTATTGCGTGTATTTCCCAGATTATGTTCCGTTCAAGTGGCAAAATTTCAATCAACACTAGAACATTTGAGTTTGCATGTTGTTCAATGTTCATCCACATCAAGCAATCAGTGTATCCATATCTTTTAACCTCAAAGTAACAAACTGATGATTGTCTTTGGCGAGTGGTGGTTTAAATTTTAAGACTATTTGGACGGAACAGTTTGAAAACATATTGTTGATAGTGATTGCATTCATGAATTATTTAAAGTTCGACAAACTTTTCTATTTACATTTTGTAACATAGGATGATGACATGGAAATTGATTAAGACAACATACACATTCACATATTGCTTCTAATGACAGCAAATTTTCTTTAAAATGTTTATGTGTTCCATTTGCATGTTGAATTTTGGTTTGGGTCATATTTGGATGGGTTGGACTTTCGTTTGGGTCATATTTGGATGCGTTAGACTTTAAATGGGTTGTGTTTGACTTTAACATAAACTAAAGTCAACAAACACATTCACATCTTTTTCAAATAGAGTAAACAACAAAGTTTGATACAAAAGACAATCTTCATTTCATTTATAATCATCCATTACAAAAGACAACATTGACTTTTACATAAAATTAAGTCAACAAACTTAACACAAGAAACGTCACAACAAGATCCAAGAACAAACTAGATACTTCTTCACTTTTGCATGTTCATCTTGACCTTTAAGTATTGCTTGTTCAAGATTGTTCCTTGAACTTAGTAAAACCGGTATGATTTCAATAGCACAATAACACATTGGGGGATCATACCAACCAACAAATCTACAGTTTGATTCCTGTTAAACAACATTAAACCAACAAGTATTTGCTTTACATTAGTTTGGTTTAATTAATTCAACAATATACAAATTTATTGTACTTGGGCAAGAGTAAAACCGACGGCCTCAGTTTTGTGCCGTCCAAGATGTGCATATGATGGCATGTTGGAACACCCCAAATTTCATAGATTAGTTTGAAATCTTACTATCTTATAATGCATTTTTCCCTTCTAAAAAAGAAATTCTTAAAATTAAGCATTACATATTCCAATGCTAAAAGTACAAGTGATTCAACACAATTAGACATTTAATATCATAAATGAAGTATAATTAGACATTTATAACTTTAGTAGCTACATGTACACACCACTTTGTCTTTGCCATTAATAGCCTTAAAATATTACAATTATACATTAAATAGCATTAAAAACAACTCTACACCTAATATTACAATTATTTAAACGTAATGTACAACCCTCTATATAACTCCCAGCTATAAATGCAAACTTTTCCCTCCAAAATCCACATTCCAACCAAATCAGATACAACCATAACCACACAAATCCGAATCCTAGACAAACCCTATGCATATCTCTTCAGCTTGCCTCACCGTGACTCCCGTGAGTCACCGCTTGGCCCCACTCGGTTCCAATAGCCCGAGTCACATCCAAACAAACCTGAATCCAAAACCAATCACAAAAAACAAAAAAAAAAAAAAAAAAAAAAAAAAAAAAAAAAAAAATAGTTAAAGGTTTTATCAAAAGAAATTATTATAAATCGGTGGTTCTTCCGAGTCGCGATAGAAAAACAAGATCCACATGGTTTTTCAAGTTTAAAAACATTTAGTTAAAGGTTTTATCAAAAGAAATTATTATAAATCGGATTTTATTAAAAAGTAAAAATTAGGGCTTGCTAAAAACGGTGTAAAGGGGAAAGAATAAGGCGCGTGTGTTACCAAAACGGAGAGAGAAGTGGTGAGGGGAGGTGCGGCGGTGGTGGTGTACGGACTGTAGTGGCGGTGGTGGCGCGTGGATGGGATCATACCAACCAACAAACAATAACACATTGGGGGATCATACAAACCAACAAATCTACAGTTTGATTCCTGTTAAACAACATTAATTGGGCAAGAGTAAAACTGACGGCCTCGGTTTTGTGCCGTCCAAGATGTGAATATGATGGCATGTTGGAACACCCCAAATTTCACAGATTAGTTAGAAATATATTATAATGCTTTTTGGATTTTAGAGAAGTCTTTCCATTAAATTTTGTTAGAAATAATGACTTGTCACGTAAATAGTTAACGAAAAGGACTAATGGTGCAAAATACACATTTTGGGCACAAATTACAAATTTGATTTGGGCTTAATAACCCCAAAAGTCCAGAAATACTCCTCATAGTTACACGTGTTAAGTGTGTACGATATTTATAGAAAAAAAAAAAAAAAAAAAAAAAAAAAAAAAAAAAAAAAAAAAAGTCCCCCTAGAAAGGGGTAGTGGGTTTGATAACTTGGGTTATGTGAAAATGGGTGGATCAAAATACCCGCATGTTTATCATCCGACATGGACTAAAAACATGGAAACTGTTAGAATTAAAAACTCAAAGAGTTGTTAAGGAGGAATTTACAAAACCAACTCATTTTACAATTGTGGGTTCACTTTCTAGTAAAAAAAAATGGTTTCTAAATTTTGTCTTGTGCGACAGTTAGACCATGCGACTTCATAGATTTCTCGACCCGTGTTCAAAACTTAGTGAGATGTTTTTTGCTATACCAAAGTGACTTTTTGTACGATCAAAATTTTATTTTGTAGACTTACATGATTTTTTTTTCTTATTAGAAAAGTGTCAACAATAGGACCCACTTTTCTACTAAGACAAAAATACATTTTCAAAAATGATAAAAGTATCTAAATAGTGAGTCCTACTTTTCTAATAAAACAAAATAGTTATGTTGCTCTAACAAAAAAAAAAGAAAATTGGTTTTACAAAATGTCACTTCGGTCTAGCAAAATGTCACACCCCCAAAATCGGGTCCAGCGGAAGCATACATGTAGCTGGGGTGTAACTCAATTGGTATTACAACACAAGTTCAAAAATGGTTTTCACTTGAATCATTTAGAATAAAATAGTTTAATCAAAAATGTTGAATTTATTGTCAGAAGTAGTGCGGAAGTAGGCCCTTAAAATAGTTTAAAACGGTCCCCAAATGAATAATCAGAGTCTTCTATGACCATGTCATGCCCTGCCAAAACCTCCTGTAGCGTGACATTGCTTAATACCTAAAAATACATGCTAAAGTGTCAACACGAGGTTGGTGAATTCATAGAGTCTTGTAAAAAAAATGTAATGCATATAAATGAAGATTTTCCAGCAAAGGCATCGTAAATCAACTCAGTTACAAGTCCCGCCATAAGAGACTTGTAACCTGTGTGTTTACAACCCACTGCCAAATGTAATATGTTTACGTGAACAAAGGTAATACTTGTATCTAGATTCAAAAATAAATGTAGCAATACCGCTATAAAACAATGCTGACAATGTCACCAGATAAACAGCTATGACAATGAGGTCATGCAAATAAGGTTGACAATGTCGCCAAGTAAACAATAATGACAATGAGGTCATATAAAATAAGTCTAACAATGTGGTGTGTATTAATTTTCACACCTTTTCTTTACCAAATACCGAAACAAAACGACCAAAACCTGACTTAAAATGCCAAATATGTTGTGTTTTTGTGTTTATGTGAATGCAGGTACGGATATGGACAAAAGTGACAAAAACAGCAAACACGAGCACGAGATAATGAAAAGGTTCAAGTGCCGAAGCCGGGGAAGACTTTACAAGTTCTTCTCAAGATTATGCTTATTTGGTCAAAGTCAACCCTCAACTTTCATCAAATGCCATAAGTGGCCTTGGATTAATTTTGCAAAGATGGCAGAAACGGCCCTTGGATTTTAGCATAATTCATAATTGGTCCTTGTAATATCCACAATTAAGGGTAGATTTGTCAAATCATGGTTGTTCTAGAAGCTCAGGGGTATGTCAGATGGTGTCAGAGTATCCAAGCTAGCACATATTGAGCTACGTGGCATTATTTTATTGGGCAATACACGTCAATAATCATGATCCAAGGGTGTGTAATGATTGAAGAATGATGGATTGGTGATCAAGGGCTCTGATTATGCTCAAACAAACACAACCTCACACGGATTGCCAACATGGCAATCCGTGAGCTCCCACTCTTCACCTCCTATATATAGATGTATTGATAGCTTAGTTTGGTGTGGAGTTTTTGAATAGCGAAGCTCTGCCAAAATCTTTTCTTAATTGTAATAGTTTTAAATTCAGTTGTAAATTCTTTTTGTTTTAATGAAATTTAGTTTTTATTTTGAATCAATTCACTTAGTTAATTGTTACTTCTTATTTTAGTTTATGATTTAGCTGATATCAGCTGATTAAAAGTTTACTCAAGTTTTATTTCCAAATTTAGTTTACATACTCATACAGTTGTTTTGATAAAAATCAGAAAAAAAGTACAAAATAAAAATAGTTTTCTTACCTCAGATTTCAAACAAGCTAATCAGGAGTTAATTACATCTTCTCTTTGTGTTTTATAGCTATTGTGTGCTTATTGTTAGTTTACATAAGCTTTTGTTCACATTTTCACATAAAGTCAATGAAAGTCAACTATCTTGGTTTATTGATGTTCTGAGGTGGATTTGACAAGCTTAAGTGAGTCAGGGAAGCACTAGGCCTGTCTAGAGATAGCTAAGCATAGTGAAATATCTCTATTTTAGCTGAGATATAAGATTTATAAGTTCTGTCACCTAAATTCTGTTTCACATTTAGTATAATTCTGATTCTGTGTTTCTATTTGAATCTAGTTGTTATTGTTTGTTTTTAATTACTTCTGGTAGAATAGAATTTGTTACTTTGATTATCAGTATTGATTGTATTAGTGTAGGATTCAGTTTGCTGTTTGCTTATTTCACATCTGTTATGGTAGCATTAGTGTGATTCTGGATTGCATTGGTATTTAGTAGTAATAGATTGCTTATATATCTTCTAGTAGTGTTAACATAGTTGTTTTGGTAATGATTTTGGTGATTTGTAGTCTAGAAATTGAATTCATAGTGTAATGTAGCAGATAAAGGAGTGTTTGGATATGTTATCTATTGAGTGTTGCATTGGTTCAGTTGGAGTTTTATTAACACACATAAGTCTTTCTAGTTTAGTAATAGGAATTTAAAGCATAAAAACAACTTGTTAAACCATTAAAAGTCAATTTTAGATTTCATTCATTATATAGCAGTTAGATACATTTGGTAGCAGTTAGTATAGTTAAGTGATTAGTAGCATTTTTGTACTAGTTAGTTTTTTATAGCTTAAGTTTAGCCTAAATTTCATTTGTAGACATAGAATCAAGCAATTGAAGTTGAGTTGGTCAACGTAGAATAAGCAAAAATAGTCAACTGTACTCAGTTTTTTAATCTCTGATAGCTGCTGTTTTTGGTTGATTTTAGAGTAGCAGATAGATGACTTAGACAGGGTTTTTACTTTTTTTGGATACTCAGTAGTGTAGAGATTTAATTGCTACTATAATTCTAGTTTGTAGCCTCTTAGGATTGCTTATTTTGGTCTGGCTATTTAGTAGTTTGGGACTATTTTCTGTTTTGATACTTGGGACTGCTATTGCTCTTCTTGCTTGTTATTTCAGTTTTATTGGTATATCTTAGTTCCTTATAGTGGATATTAGTGCTCTGACTTGTTTCTAGTTGCTGGCTTATTCTGTTTCTCATTCTGCTTATTGTATAAGCTTATCTCATACTGCTTATTGCTTGCAACTTGTACTTCTGAGTTTTCCTTGTGCATATTTGAGCATTACTGAGTCTTATGTAGCATATTTATTTGTTTTGAGAGTTTGGTAAAGTTTTGTGGCAAGTGCTTATAAATAAGCACTTGCCATAAGCTGTTTTAGCACTAAATAACCATTTCTGCTTAGCTTTTTCATTCCAAAATTTTTCTGCAAGTTCTCAATATTATTTTAGATTTTCTTCAAATTTTTCATAATTTTCTGAATTGATTTTATATTTTTCTTAATTTTTCTTTATTTTTAATCGTTTTTAAATCATTTTTAATTACCAAAAATCCATAAAAAATTAGAAAAAGCTTTGAAAAATACAAAATTATTTTTAGAAATTCTTTTATAATATTTTAGAATTTTTAGAATTAAATTTTCATTTTTCCACTTTAATTTTCTATTTTTTCTTTATTTTTAATTCATTTTTAATTCCAAAAATAGTAAATAAATTCTAGAAAATAAATTAAAACTCAAAAAAATATTTTTTTTTTTCTTAAAATTCTTTTTATTAGTTTAAGATTTTTAGAAAATTGTTTTACATTCGTAGGATCATTTTTCAATAAAAGTCGCGTTTGAAATAACGCGGTTGCATTTCCGTTTTTACGTTTTTGACTTTGGTGCATAATTAGCTTTTACAATCACTTTGGTGCATAAGTACCTTGTGCATATTTCATTATTTCTTTTCATATTTAGATTTTACAATCACTTTTTCACTATTCACTTACACTACACGATTCCTGGTGTGTATTAATTTACACACCTTTTATAAGACCAAAACCGGACTCAAATGATCAAAAACTAACCAATTATGCCAAACATGTTGTGTTTTTGCGTTTGTGATTATGCAGGTACGGATATTTAAGAAAAAGACAAAAATCATAGAAAATCGACAATCACGAGCACGGGAATGGAAAGAGCGTAAAAAGCCGGGGCCGGGAAAGCAATTTTCATATTTGAGCTTGAATTGTCAAAAATAATCCTTGAAGAATCATACTTTGTCAAGTTAAGCCCTTGGATCCTATTATGGAATTATTACATGATCAACCCTTGGATTTTAGTTAAATACAAAATTAGTCCTTGTAATTTTATTACCAAAAATCTGAAATCAAAAACCTGGTCCAATAATCCAAATCCTACACGTCAATACCAAAGCCCAAACATAAAAACCTTTACCCAAACCTATCACCATAACCCGGCCCATACACCTCTCGGTCAAACACCACTCCACTCCGGTCAAAAAGTCAAAACACAAATAAAATAACTTTTCCGTTTTACCCGCCCCTAATTCCCCCACTCAAACCCAGAATTACTATTCCTCCATGAACCCTAGTTACTGTATCACCCTTAATTACCACAATTATGGGTAATTTGGTACAATCATATAGCTTCTAGAAGCTCAGGGGGATGTCTGATTGTGTCAGACTCAAACAAGCACACATTTGGGATACGTGGCAGCTTATGATTTGATGGAACGCGTCACCAAAGAAGATCCAAGGGCTAGAAATGATTGGACAATCATTGGGTGAGATCAAAGGCTCAGATTAGGTGTGAAGAAACACAACCTCACACGGATTGCCAACATGGCAATCCGTGAGCTCCCATTCCTCACCTCCTATATATAGATGTAATGTTAGCTTAGTTAGGTGTGGAGTCTTTGGGTAGCAAAGCTCTGCCAAAATTTCCTCTTGTATTAGTTAGTTTAATTGTAATTGATTTAATTTTAATGAAATTATTTTTCACTTTTAATCAGTTCCATTTTTAGTTTACTTGATATTGTTTCCAGCTTATTTCTGTTAAGTTTTTAACTCATTCAGCTTGTTTTTACTTCATTAAAAATATAGCTTTCAATTTTCAGTTTTGTTATATCATTTAGGAATTCATAAAATCAGAAAATTAAAAAATAGAGATAGTTAAATTGATAATCAGCTTTTAGTTAAGCTTGTTTGTGGTACTAAACATTTCATATCAGATTTTCATAGCTTCTGAGAGTGCAGTTTAGTTAAATTGTTCGTTAGCTTGGCATTCAATGAAAGTCAACTGTTAGATTTCAATGATGATTCATGGTGTACTATGGTATGTTAAGCTGAGAAATGGAAGAATTGTGAGTTTCATTTTTTAAATTTTATAAAAGCCTTTGATATTAGAATTTTTTTGATTTTGAGTTCTGAGTTTCCCTTGTTTTCTGTTGCATCTTATTATTGATTATACTTTTATTATTGTTGTAGTTGTTAGATTGTTCACTCTTATGTTAGCTGTTAGCTTGTCTCATGATTTCTTAGTGTAACTGTTTGTATTAGTGTACTTAGATCTGTGATTCTGTGTTTCTGGTGTTTTCTAGTTGATTTAATTGCCTATTCTGTTTCTAGTAGAGTTAATTTAGTTAGCTTAATTGGAAGTTTGGTGATTAGTAGTGTATTAAATAGATTCATAGTATAACTGAGATTTAAGGGGCTGTTTGGATTTAAGCTTTGCTGAAGTATTGTTGTTGTTTCATAACTGATTCTTGTCACATATAGGTTGCATTAGTGTAGATATTTAGTAATTTGCCATAAAAATAGTAAGTCATTTCAAAGAAAAGTCAAATTAGTTTTCAAAATTTCATTTGCAGTTAAGAAATTAGAATCAGTTAGTAGACTTTAGGATTTGGTAACATAACTGTGTTAACTAGCTTATTTTAGTTTAGTTATAGCTTATTGATATCAGTAGGAGTAGATATAGTCAGTAGAATTTAGCATTGGTCAAGTAGCATAAGTTTCAAAAATAGTCAACTGTTGACAGATTTGTAGTTTCACTAGCTGCTGATTTTAGTTCCATTTAGAGTAGCTTATTGTTGATTTTGAGTAGGTTATTAGTAGTTATATATTCTCAGAAGTATAAAGGGTATCTTATCCCCATTTGCTTACAGATCATAGCTTATTAAGCACTGCTTATTGATTGTTTGGGACTATTTTCTGTTTTGATAATTAGGACTGTTATTGCTCATCTTGCATATTAATGCAGCTTTATTGGTATATCTTAGTTCCTTATAGTGGATATTAGTGTTCTGATTTGCTCCTAGTAGCTGGCTAAATCTGTTTCTCATTTTGCTTATTCTTTAGTTTTTGTCAATTTGCTTTATTGCTCATTTTCATTACTCCTGTGTTCTCCTTGTACATTTCTGAGCATTTTTGAGTTCATTGTTACATATTAGATCTGTATTTCAAATTTGGCAAAGTTTTGTGGCAAGTGCTTATAAATAAGCACTTGTCATAAGCTGATTTGCTTGAAATAAGCACTTCTTTCATCTTTTTCTTTTCAAAATTTTTCTGCAACATTTCCCATCTATTTTTGATTTTCTGTGAATTTTTCATAATTTTCTGAGTTGATTTGATATTTTTCTTAATTTTTCTTTATTTTTAATCAATTTTAAATCATTTTTAATTACCAAAAATCCATAAAAATCAGAAAAAGCTTTGAAAAATACAAAAATATTTTTAGAAATTCTTTTATAATATTTTAGAATTTTTAGAATTAAATTTTCATTTTTCCACTTCATTTTTCTATTTTTCTTAATTTTTAATTCATTTTTAATTGCAAAAATAGAAAATTAATTCTAGAAAATAAATAAAAACTCAAAAAAAATATTTTTCATTTTCTTAAAATTCTTATTAATTGTTTAAGATTTTTAGAAAATATTTTCAAGTTCGTAGGATCATTTTTCAATAAAAGTCACGTTTTAAATAACGCGATTGCATTTCCGTTTTTACGTTTTTCACTTTGGTGCATTGTTAGCTTGTACTCTTTACATGTTTCATAATTGTTTGTGATTACTTGAATATTTTGATTGCTATTTTCACTTTCTCACTTTTCAATTCACGGTTTCACGAATCGATATTCTCGATTCCATTCGCCTTCGTTGGGAAACGACTCGGGTGATCCGTATTTTACGCGGATCACTTCGATACTATACTATATATTATATAATTGGTTTTCACATGAATCAAGTCCCAAATCGATAATTCGAATATTCCATTTGAGCCTTCGTTGGGAGAACGACCCGGGAATTACTTTCACAAGTATTTCTTCGGAATAAATAATTATATACTATAATTTGACACACATCAAATTTTTGGCACCACTGCCGGGGAAGGCGAAGTGAATTTTTGAAAATTTTTTTAAAAAATCGTGTTTTGTTAAGCCTTCCTCTACTTTTTATATATATCTCTATAAAAATTGAAAAATTCAAAACACTTTTCCTAAAGTGTTTACAAAATACCAAAAAAATAATAAAATTTACAGCCTCGACTCGACCGAAAGGAAGGACGTTGTAAACCAAAAAAGTTTCACAATATAACGAAAACGTAAAATTAGTTATTTATCGGATTATTTCAATTACTACAACCGAATAAGCGGGAAATACGGATAGCTAAGACATTAAATTGCTAGCTGAAGAGAGATCCATTCTTCTCTCCCGTCCCGTCGCGTGTGGTTTTGAAAGAAACGGTTTTCGATTAACGTTACATTTTAAGAAAAGAAAAACAAAAGAAATAAAAAGTTTTTGTGAAAAATATAAAAAACAAAAAGATTTTTTTTTCTCTTTTCTTTTTCATTTTCTTTTTGAATTTGCTCGTGGTGTATGCACACCCGTTCTTCTTTTGAGAGTCTTACGTCTCCGTTCTCTAACCTCGAGCGGGTTTTACGTCATACGAGTCGGGTTCATTTCCTTGACGACGAGGAGATGAACTAAAACGAACACAACGGACCCCCGCCGATGGGTGGTCCGCAGCACAATGTTATCCCGCCGATGGGACAACAACTGGCATTTGATCCACGTCCGATGGAAGAACAACTTCAATCACCATTCAATGGTGTGAGGAGAGCTATTGTGATTCCGGACATCAATGACAACTTTTAGATCAATCACGGATTACTCCATTTGATCACGGGTATATCCTTTCACGGGTTCAATCATGAAGACCCCTATGCTCACATCAGAAATTTCTCCGACATCGCTGAGACCATAAGAATGAACCAGGTTCCTCACGATGTGGTGAAATTGAAGTTATTTCCTTTCTCTTTAAAAGGAGCAGCCCGAACTTGGCTGGAAAAGGAACTGCCTAATTCGATTCACACTTGGAATGATCTCGCTTCCAAGTTTGTGAATTACTTCTATCCTCCCTCTAAAACTTCTAATCTATGTTCTCAAATCTTTCGGTTCCAACAAGCTTTTGATGAAACGTTTAGTGAAGCTTGGGACCGATTCAAAGATTTGAAGGAGAAATGTCCGAACCATGGGTTCACCGACCTTTAGCAGATTGATACGTTTTATAATAGGTTATGTCATGCTGACCAAGATTTGCTTAACTCTGCTGCGGGTGGTAACTTGTTGGCTAGGAACACGAATGATGCGTTCATGATAATTGAGAATAAAGCTCGTGTAAGAATGTCAAGGAATAAACCTCAAGTGTCTAATAATGGTAAACATAATGATGAATTGGTAAATATGATTGTGGCTTTAACAAAGAAAGTTGATGCAATGTCTATTGAAAAACTAAACCATCAAGTCAATGAGGTTAGTCACGGTTGTGAGACTTGTGGTGGTCCACATTTGTATTATGAATGTCCGGCCACCAGTGCCTTTTCTCGTGAGAACATGTATGCTGCAAACGCGGGTAACAATGGTTACCCACAACCTCAAGGAGACCGTAATCTCCTCAGCTACCGTTCTCCTCATTATCTTGGACCACCCGTTCTCGAACAACAAAACCAAGTCAATCAAGTCAACCAGAATTATAATGTTGTGAATCATAATAATCAAGGAAATCAAAATCAGAGTCGAACGAATAATGGTTTTCAAAATCATAATCAAGGGTTTAATCAAAACCGGGGTTTTCAAGGTAATTACAATCAAGGCCCGCCTCAAGGGAACAATTTTCAAAACCAACAAAACTTTGGAAACCTTGGGAATTTTCCGAACGCTAATCATGGGAATCAAAATCATTGTAATTTCCAAAACCGTGGGCAGAATTTCAACAATAGTCAAAATCAAGGTGTTATTCAAAATCCGTCGCCCACGGAAGATTTGATTAAGCAATTGATTCAAAACCAACAATATTTTATGGCAAAATATGAAGAGTCAACACGGTTGTTTGCAAATTAATCAGTGATATTAACAAACGTTTAAATGATCGACCCTCGGGTTCGGGTATTACTTCTTTACCAAGCAACACGATCGCAAACCCGAGGGGCGAAGTTAAGGCGATCACGACTCGCAGTGGTGCTCAATATGATGGACCCACAGCTCCTACTACCTCTTCTTCTTCATCTCCGCCTAAGGTAGTGGACTGTGAGACCGAGGCGACAATGGACTCGGTTCCTCCTATTAATAATGGAGGAGCTAAAAACGTCCAACCTCCGGTTGTCCAAAAGTCGAAAGATAAAGAAAAAGTCATTTTTGAGAATAATGTGAAATACAAGTTTAAATTGCCATATCCGTCACGATTTAACGATGAAGAGCTCCGTGCAAAGTCTAAAAAACAAATGGAAAAATTTCAGGATATTTTTCAAAAATTGCACTTTGATATAAGTTTTATGGATGCTCTCGTGTATATGCCAAAATTTGCTTCCACGTTCAAAAACCTCATAAGTAATAAAGAGAAATTGCTTGAATTAGCCGAAACGCCGATAAATGCTCAATGTTCCGCTATTCTTCTCAAGAAGCTTCCCGAAAAGCTTGGTGACTCGGGAAAGTTTCTCATTCCTTGTTCATTGAAAGATCAAGAAGTTTGTAACGCCCTGGCTGATTCAGGTGCGAGTATTAACCTCATGCCATCATCGATCTACGAACAACTTGGAATGGGGGCTCTTAAACCGACAAGAATGACTTTAGAGCTTGCTAATCGATCAATAACTCATCCAGTTGGAATTGCTGAAGACGTTTTTGTTCATGAGAATTCGTGTACTTTTCCGGCAGATTTCGTTGTTGTCAATTTTGAAGTTGATTCGAGAGTTCCTCTAATACTAGGGCGACTATTTTTACGAACCGCTAAAGCCCTAGTAGACCATTTTGAGGATACTTTAACCGTACGACATGATGACGATATTACGATTTTTAAAGCCGATGCTTCGAAATTGAAGAAGTACTCCGTCAAAAGCGTTGATGTTTGCGATTATTCCTTTGATGATTTTGTAAAAACTTTCGTCTCTGACTCTTCCCCATCATTTCCTACGATTAAGGAATATGATTCTCTTTGGGAAGAGGTCGATGAATTTCTTGCAATTGAAACGATTCCGATTTCTGAGACTGACGATTCTTACTTTGATTCGGAGGGGGATATTATTTTTCTTGACAATTTGTTGAACGATGAACCATCGATCCCTCCGGATAAAGTTAAGACGAAGATTGAGCTTACAATTGACAATCCTCTTGAGCCCGAGCTCGATGAATTTTTACCAGACTTTGAGAGTTTTACCTTCGATACGACTGAGGAAATGAGTGGTAATCCCACTTATTGTCCTAATTTTTCTGATACGACGTTTAAAGCTTTTCATTTCGATCACTCGGAAGAGACGAGTCGTGGCAGTACCACTTCTCATGCTTTTATCTCTCTTCCGGAGTTTGAGTCATTTCATTTTGATGAATCTAAATGCGAAATTGAAAAGTTTTCTAAACCTGAATATGAAAGTTTTAATTTTGATCTTGAAGTTGATCATGATTCGGGTGGTGTGCTTAAAAATGAGAATTTGGATGAAAAGTTTATCCCATCCCTCCCACCCGGCAAAGATTTTAAAAGGAGCTTAAATGATAAAATTCATAATTTCACAATTATGAAGTTTTCTTTTGATGATGATGAGTTTTTCAAGATTGTGATCATGACTTTCTTGCCATTTGTAACATTTGGTGTGATTTCTCTTATCCTTCACTCCGTGGCGAGTGAGGATGTAGTTTTTGACCCTGGTATCATTTTTCAAAGTTTTCAACATTAAAATACCATTGGTTATCTCTTCGGGATGGAACTTTCAAATTACTTCATATATTTTTCCAAATATTTTGAGTGAAAGCCCGAGTGAGATTATTTTTCCACGGAATTTTCCCGAAGGACGAATTAATTCGGGGATCGAGTCAAGCTACGTGACTCGGAAATCAAAAACAAAGCGCTTCGTGGGTGGCAACCCATGCTTATCCAGTTTCATCTTCTTATTTTCTATTTTCTAACAAATAACGTGAGGAGGGGGTGCCTCTTCTACTCTTGTGTTCCGTGGTTGTTTGTGATGTTTGTTAGGATTGTCCGCGATTTATGATGACTCTCGTGCTCGTTATCTTCTCTCCACTCGAGTTTCATCCATCGGTGCTTATTGGAAATCCTATATCCGTAAATCTTATCAACTAACATTTTCTTTGGCATAATTAATAAACGGCCTAGAATTTTGTTAGGATTACCTTAACCCGTAAAAACATTGAGGACAATGTTTCATTCTAGTCTGGGGGAGGGTGAATCTTCGATTCGATTTTGACCTTGCATTTTTCACATGTCGTGCACTCTTGCAACTCCGTTTTTCCACCAAAAAAAAAAAAAAAAATTGAAAAATTTCAAAAATTTTGATGAAAAAGTCATGAAAAAATAAAAAAGATGTGAAAAAGTTGAAAAAGTTGCACAAAAATATAATAAAATTTGATTAAGTGTTTTGACACCTTGTTGACTTTCTTGCTGGCGAGAGTAGGAATAAATATTTTGACTTGACCAGGCGTGTTGAGCCCTAGCTTGTTCCCTTAACCAATGATAATCACATAAGCTTGTGCTAGTTTTGTACACTAGGAGCTATAAAATGCGAATTCTTTCTTAAGAATCTGCAAGTTCCCGTACTTGACTTTATACATGCGTAGCTTAAAAGCTTTCGCTAGTCTTTTACATCAGGAGCTAGAAAACGCGAATTCTTCTTCTAGAATTTGCATGTTTCTGTAACTGACTTTATATATGCGTGGCTGATTATCGGATAAGTATTCGCGGTTTTCATTATTTCGAATCTTAAATTGCGAAGAGCGAGAAATGATAGAGTTTTTTTAGAAGTTAGATGCTAAACGTGGAGTAGTGGTTCTCTTTAGAGCTCATGAGAGGTACTTGTAGCTTTTTACTCCCATCAGATACGTCACCAATATATAATAGATGTTCTAGGTTAATTAGTGCTATTTCGGTTTGAATAATATTTAGTTCTTTGTTTTCTTAAGAGAATTTTTGCTTTAAAATTTGGGTACATATCAAGGAACATCAAAAATAAGAGCAAAAAGTGAAAAATCAAAAGTCAAAAGTTGATTATCTATGTGGTTTTGGAGCTACCCGATAAGCTTCCATTGATGTATTGAGAAAAGTTAAGAAAGAAAGAAAAAAGTGAAAAGTATGAAAAAATATGAGAAAAGTGAAAATTGAAAAAGTGAAAGTTGAAAGTTATGATGGATAAGAGCTTGAATGTAAATAAGTTGTTGGCACGTGAGGTGCATGTGGATGATTCTGAATTGGACACATGAGGTGCACGTTTAGTACTCCGCAACTTATATTTATGATATTGTATGTACCAAAATTCCTTGATGTGGACCGAATTTCTATTGCAGTGGTTCTTAAGAGAAAATGAATAACTACTTATCATTTTAACTTAGGTATCACTATCGGACTAGAAATTATTGAAATGAGAATATATGAAGCAATTCATTTCTCAACAAAATAAAATATTGAGATACAAAACCTAGGAAATGGGAGTAAGGAGTTTCCATAAGTAACTTTTATGAGTAGTGTTAGCATATAATTTGTAAATAAGCTGTGATCTCATTTGTACGCTTAGTTTGGGGACTCGTGAAAAATCAAGGATGACGATTTTTATCCTTATGGTCACTTTTCTATGAGAAGTGTTTCTACTTGTTGACCTTAATAATTATTGCAAAATAGTGAAAGTTAAACAAACCGTCACAAGAATAATGTATGAAAATTACAAAAATAGAAAGTGTAAGTGAAATAAAGGAATAAAGGAAAATTTTGGAAAACGGAGTATTTTCGGGAATAAATGATTTTATTACTTCTTTCGAACCTCCTTGCTACTTTTCAAAGTTAGTAAAAAGAGTTTTGAAATTATTTATCTCAAAAGCATGAATTGATCACATTGCGTGAGGACACGACAATACCTTAGTCTGGGGGATTTTAGTGTGTATTAATTTACACACCTTTTCTTTACCAAATACCGAAACAAAACGACCAAAACCCGACTTAAAATGCCAAATATGTTTTGTTTTTGTGTTTATGTGAATGCAGGTACGGATATGGACAAAAGTGACAAAAACAGCAAACACGAGCACGAGATAATGAAAAGGTTCAAGAGCCGAAGTCGGCGAAGACTTTACAAGCTTTTGTCAAGATTATGCTTATTTGGTTAAAGTCAACCCTCAACTTTCATCAAATGCCATAAGTGGCCCTTGGATTAATTTTGCAAAGATGGCAGAAATAGCCCTTGGATTTTAGCATAATTCATAATTGGTCCTTGTAATATCAAAGCTGAAAATAATGACAGGCCCGGTCCAATAATAATTTCACAAGCCCAAAACCAATTTACAAATAAAATATCCAGGCCCAGTCCCCACCTTGGTCAACCATATCCACACGGGTCAAAACATATTAAAAAAAAACCAATTACCCTTCCCGCCCCCCAAAACTTACCCCGTACCCAGAATTCACTATTCACCCAACAGTAACTAAGAACCCTAATCCCCCAATTCTAATAATAACCACAATTAAGGGTAGATTTGTCAAATCATGGGTGTTCTAGAAGCTCAGGGGTATGTCAGATGGTGTCAGAGTATCCAAACTAGCACATATTGAGCTACGTGGCATTATTTTATTGGGCAATACACATCAATAATCATGATCCAAGGTTGTGTAATGATTGAAGAATGATGGATTGGTGATCAAGGGCTCTGTTTATGCTCAAACAAACACAACCTCACACGGATTACCAACATGGCAATCCTTGAGCTCCCACTCCTCACCTCCTATATATAGATGTATTGATAGCTAAGTTTGGTGTGGAGTTTTCGAATAGCGAAGCTCTGCCAAAATCTTTTCTTAATTGTAATTGTTTTAAATTCAGTTGTAACTTCTTTTTGTTTTAATGAAATTTAGTTTTTATTTTGAATCAATTCACTTAGTTAATTGTTACTGCTTATTTTAGTTTATGATTTAGCTGATCTCAGTTGATTAAAAGTTTATTCAAGGTTTATTTCCAAATTTAGTTTACATACTCATACAGTTGTTTTGATAAAAATCAGAAAAAAAGTACAAAATAAAAATAGTTTTCTTACCTCAGATTTCAAACAAGCTAATCAGGAGTTAATTACATCTTATCTTTGTGTTTTATAGCTATTGTGAGCTTATTGTTAGTTTACATAAGCTTTTGTTCACTTTTCACATAAAGTCAATGAAAGTCAACTGTCTTGGTTTATTGATGTTCTGAGGTGGATTTGACAAGCTTAAGTGAGTCAGGGAAGCACTAGGCCTGTCTAGAGACAGGCAAGCATAGTGAAATATCTATATTTTAGCTGAGATATAAGATTTGTAAGTTCTGTCACCTAAATTCTGTTTCACATTTAGTATAATTCTGATTCTGTGTTTCTATTTGAATCTAGTTGTTATTGTTTGTTTTTAATTACTTCTGGTAGAATAGAATTTGTTACTTTAATTATCAGTATTGATTGTATTAGTGTAGGATTCAGTTTGCTGTTTGCTTATTTCACATCTGTTATGGTAGCATTAGTGTGATTCTGGATTGCATTATTATTTAGTAGTAATAGATTGCTTATATATCTTCTAGTAGTGTTAACATAGTTGTTTTGGTACTGATTTTGGTGATTTGTAGTCTAGAAATTAAATTCATAGTGTAATGTAGCAGATAAAAGGGTGTTTGGATATGTTATCTATTGAGTGTTGCATTGGTTCAGTTGGAGTTTTATTATCACACATAAGTCATTCTAGTTTAGTAATAGGAATTTAAAGCATAAAAACAGTTTGTTAAAACATTAAAAGTCAATTTTAGATTTCATTCATTATATAGCAGTTAGATACATTTGGTAGCAGTTAGTATAGTTAAGTGATTAGTAGCATTTTTGTACTAGTTAATTTTTTATAGCTTAAGTTTAGCCTAAATTTCATTTGTAGACATAGAATCAAGCAATTGAAGTTGAGTTGGTCAAGGTAGAATAAGCAAAAATAGTCAACTGTACTCAGTTTTTTAATCTCTGATAGCTGCTGTTTTTGGTTGATTTTAGAGTAGCAGGTAGATTACTTAGACAGGGTTTTTGCTTTTTATGGATACTCAGTAGTGTAGAGATTTAATTGCCACTATAATTCTAGTTTGTAGCCTCTTAGGATTGCTTATTTTGGTCTGGCTATTTAGTAGTTTGGGACTATTTTCTGTTTTGATACTTGGGACTGCTATTGCTCTTCTTGCTTGTTATTTCAGTTTTATTGGTATATCTTAGTTCCTTATAGTGGATATTAGTGCTCTGAATTGTTTCTAGTTGCTGGCTTATTCTGTTTCTCATTCTGCTTATTGTATAAGCTTATCTCATACTGCTTATTGCTTGCAACTTGTACTTCTTAGTTTTCCTTGTGCATATTTGAGCATTACTGAGTCTTATGTAGCATATTTTATTTGTTTTGAGAGTTTGGTAAAGTTTTGTGGCAAGTGCTTATAAATAAGCACTTGCCATAAGCTGTTTTAGCACTAAATAAGCATTTTTGCTTAGCTTTTTCATTCCAAAATTTTTCTGCAAGTTCTCAATATTATTTTAGATTTTCTGTAAATTTTTCATAATTTTCTGAATTGATTTGATATTTTTCTTAACTTTTCTTTATTTTTAATCCTTTTTAAATCATTTTTAATTACCAAAAATCCATAAAAAGTTAGAAAAAGCTTTGAAAAATACAAAATTATTTTTAGAAATTCTTTTAGAATATTTTAGAATTTTTAGAATTAAATTTTCATTTTTCCACTTTAATTTTCTATTTTTTCTTTATTTTTAATTCATTTTTAATTCCAAAAATAGAAAATAAATTCTAGAAAATAAATAAAAACTAAAAAAAATGTTTTTCTTTTTTCTTAAAATTCTTTTTATTAGTTTAAGAGTTTTAGAAAATTGTTTTACATTCGTAGGATCATTTTTCAATAAAAGTCGCGTTTTAAATAACGCGGTTGTATTTCCGTTTTTACGTTTTTGACTTTGGTGTATAATTAGCTTGTACCTTGTGCATATTTCATTATTTATTTTCATATTTTGATTTTACAATCACTTTTTCACTATTCACTTACACTACACGATTCCCAAATCGATAATTCGAATATTTCATTCGAGCCTTCGTTGGGAGAACGACCCGGGAATTACTTTCACAAGTATTTCTTCGGAATAAATAATTATATACTATAATTTGACACACATCACAATGTCGCCAGGTAAACAATAATGACAATGAGGTCATATAAAATAAGTAATAATGTTTAAGAGACAAGTCACATGAAATACAGGTAATCAAGCATACCAATGAAATGCAGGTAATCAAACATACCAATGAAATGTAGGTAATCAACCAGGTAAAGCAAGTAATGCGTTTAAGTAAAACGAGCATGTATTCTCCCCTAAAGAGTTTAAAAAACAATTAAAAGAGTAGGGGTTATGACTCACCTGATATGATGGTACAATGATGGTAAAATGATGGGGACAATAAGGCGCGAACACTAGCCGCAACCTAAGATGAGTGAAAATGATCTACTTTAGATCATGGAAATGATGTAATGAATGCACATGCACGTGATGCCTATACCACTCATAACTTGAAAATACTTGTTATTGTCAAAGTAATATGTTTTTTCATAACTTGGGAAAAATAAGTATAACTAGACTTATAAAACTAGTCGTAATATATATATCGTATATATAAATGGTAGTGTTGAATTCCTTGCTTTGAAAACTTTGAAGTAACGTTTAATAGTCGTATAAATAAGCATGTAATCATAAGTACTTTGATGGTTAAAAATTTGGCACTTTGGTAGTATTTCTAGAAAATCTAGGATTTAGTACGTTTAGAAGTATTATTATTTCTATTAGTTACAAAATGGTCTCGCAAAACTAGTCGCGAAATAGTGAATATTAAGAGTTAGGAATGAAGCTCAGTAGTTTTAGGAAGATTTTCACCTTATCTAAAAAGTCATAGAACTGAAGTTTGTCTATACGGGTCTCGATCATAAAGGAAAATAGTCGTCAAGTGAGGTATTTGGGCTGTTTTTGGCAAATTCTGGGTAGTTTTCGGGAAAGTTTGGAAGGCCATAAGTTGTTCGTTATAAATACGTTTGACAAACGGTTGGATGTTTTGGAAACTAGGCTAGGTGAACTAACTTTTTGTCAATGATGTAAAGTTTCCATAAATGGGTTTATCAATAAGATAAATGGCTCTCAACATGTTGTATTACAAAAGTAGTTTTTCTACACTTAGGATTATTTTGCTAAAAAGCTGATGGAAATAAATAGAGTTTCGTCGATTATGAAACGTGTATATCTTGGTCGTTATAAGCTTGTTTTCTACGTTCTTTATATCCCCGGAATCTTGGGACAACATACTAATATATTTTTGATAAGTCGGAATGCCTAGATCAAGTTTTACACCTCAGATTGGCCCTTGAAAATCGTGGGACAGCAAGTACAATTTTCAGAAAATAGTTTTCGTCGTTAAACTTGCAAAAATCATATCTCCTTCGTTATAAACTCGTTTTAATCCGTTCTTTCGCCCACGGCTTCGTTTTTGAAAGTATTTCTAAATCTCTAACCCAAAGTTACCCGAAAACCCTTGAGTTTTCTGGATTTGACAATTCGGGACAGTAGGTATATATATACGTTTAAAAATCAATTATAGGGTTCCAAACTAGTTTCTAATCCACCCAAATCACTTCCAATCACCACAAATTTAGTCTATTCCTATCATACACCTTCTCAAGGTGTCATGGGGTCCTAAACATCACCAATCAACTAGATCTAACAAGGGTTTCCATTTCTAGTGTTTCAAAGATATATATATATATATATATATATATATATATATATATATATATATATATATATATATATATATATATATATATATATATATATATATAAAGAGTGGTATAAACCAGTATATGCATGAAATCTTGAATGAAAATCATAAGATCATGAAAATAACTTGAAGAAATTATGAAAATGAGTTTTAACAACTTACTTAGCAAAGATTTGTGAGCTTGGAAGATGAAAACTTAATAACCTTGAGTTTTTATTTCAAAACTCAAACAAGGATCACTAAAGGAACTAGAAAATGACCTGATCTTGGAAAATCCATGTGTCACACCCCCAAAATACCTGAACGGCAGCGGAATGGAATACTTGGGGGTGACTGTCATAGCACCACAGTTACAGTTATATCGAACGACCTAAAGTATCATTTTGAAAATACATCATTTGATTCATTCAAAATATTCAGAGTTATAAAACATAGGTCCCATAAGTCTTGGAAAATTTAAGGAAATAAGTTTAGTACAATCAAACGATAGTTCATAAGTGCATGAAAATCCAAAATGAGACGCGTCATCCTTGATACTCAATGAAATGACTCCATGCATGTCATGAGGAATATGTCTTAGTTACCTGAAAATACATTGCGAAAACGGTCAACAATAATGTTGGTGAATAATCATAGGTTTGTAAGTTAAATTGTATGCACATAAGCGACAAGTATAAAGTAAACCGACAAAAATGTCAAAATGCTACATTGGCTCTTAAGCTCATGACCCCGAAGCTAGACGTTACTTGGCCCCAAATGAGTGTTTACCAGACACTCTAATATATTAGACATGAAATGCATTCGTACCCATTGGAGCAACCCAAACATGAATGGAGGAGTCACCCTCAATAGATCTATTCACTCACTCTCGCTTGTAGATTAATTAACGGTCCATGATAATAAAAGGGACTTGTCATGACGTGGTAATAAGGCAACTTAAGCAATGTAAGGAATTTAATACTTTGGCATGTACAGAAAAATAAGTAATGCACTGTATTCTCCCCCGTGGGATTCGAAATCAAATATGTAATTGAAAACGGGGCTATGAAAACTCACCTGAAGTGATAGTACAATGTGATGAAATGATCGGGACAACAAGGCACGAACACTAGCCGCAACCTAAATGAATGAATATGATCTACTTTAGATCATGAAATGAGATACTAAATATTCATGCACATGATACCTATACCACTCGTAACTTGAAAATACTTTTTATTGTCAAAGTAGGTAATTTCCATACTTAGGAAAAATAAGTCCAATTAGATGTATAGAAACTTGTCGTAATATATCGTATATAAAATGTTTGTGTTATATTCCTCGTTTTGAAAACCTTAAAACAACGTCTAGTAGTTGTATAAATAAGCCTTGGGTCGTACGTACTTCGTTAGTTACGAATATAACTCTTGAATAAGAAATATAGAAAATATAGTATTTATTACGTAGTTATATTATTTCTATTAGTGACTATAATTATATATATAGTTTTGATGATTTTAAAACGCCTATAACTTTGTCGTTTTAAGTCCATTTTCCTTGTTCTTTATATCTACGGATTCGTCTTAGTATGTATTAATATATTTTTGATAGTTCGGCTCCTCTAGGTTACGTCTAACGCCTCTATTTGTCCGTCGAAAATCGTCCAACAGCATGTAATTTTCAGAAAACTAGTTTTCGTCGTTAAACTTGCAAAAATCATAACTCCTTCATTATAAGCTCGTTTTAATCCGTTCTTTCGCCCACGGATTCGTTTTTGAAAGTATTTTCTAAATATTTGGTCAAAAATTACCCATCACCTACTGAGTTTCCCACGTTTTAAAAATATGGACAGTAGGTATATATATTGTTTCAAAAACCATTTCTAGGGTTCTAATCTAGTTCCAACTTCAACCAAACCACTTTCAATCACCACAAAACTAGTCTAATCCTACCATACACCTTCTTAGGGTGTCATGGGTTCCTAAACATCATAAATCAAGTGGATCTAACAAGGATCTAACTATAATCTATTTCTATGGCTCAAAAGTTAGATATGTATAAAATGGAGTGGTATAAATAGCATATGCATGTAGATCTTGTATATATATCATATGAATCTTGTAAAAACTTGGTAAAATTACAAAGATGATTTTTATACACTTACTTGAAAGATTAATGAGATTTTGATGATGAAAACCTATGTAAACCTTGAGTTTGTATTACAAAACCCTAAAAGGAGTACAAAATACACTATATAATTGCTAGATCTTGGAAAATTAATGTTTTCTTGCTTGTTCTTGAGTTTAGGTCGAGCACCACCCCAAAGAGAGAAAAAGAAAGTTGTATTGCTTTTAGATCTTGGAAATGAGTTGAAAATGAGAAGTTTTAGTATATATATTATATATGTTGGACAATATTATTACATGAATTTATGAGATGGTAAAATTTCAAAGGGTGTAAGATATTAGGAATGGGGGGGGGGGGGCTGCATTTATGGAAGGGGGGGAGAAAAAATTGTAGTAGTGTAAGATAGTCGGTAATATTTAGGTAGTATTATGTATATATTAATAGTTTTAGGGAATACCGGGTACCGAGTTAACTAAAAATAAATTTTAACGGAGTTAACCGGGACATAATAAAGTCGTAAAAATTGTAAAAATATGTTGGGTATAAATATTGAGTGTTTGGATAATTATTGTTTAGTTTTAACGAAAACCGTCATAATTAAATTAAACTTACGATATTAATTAAATAAATTTCCAAAACACCGGGTAAATTAATATCATAATTTTTATATTATTAAAATGAATATAAAAATATATTGGGATCATGGTCGGGAGTGTCGGACATGTTAGTCACATTATTGGTCGCGTGTTAACGTTTATTTAGAAATAAATATACATAAAAAGTCAATTATACCAAAAGTATTAATTTAAATATCCTACGAGTAGAATAGTATGCAAATGTCATTATGATGATATGTAAGCTATTTCTAGACCGTATGAAGTGTCCCTACCGATAATTTCATGAATTCGCAGCTAAACCTGACTGGTTTCGCGAATTTAAATATCCGTAAACTAAATTTACGATGAAATGAATAAAGTACATAAATAGTGTTTTCTCTTCGGAAATGAATAGTGTCATGTGAATAGTAAATTTTTTGAACGCTTCTCGAAATCTCAAACTGACACCAAAAATGATGAATAGTAAAATGATGAATAGTGATCAGTGAATAGTAACTTCCGAGATGAAAAATGAAATTTTGACATCTGAACAAGGACTTGAAATTACGAATTGTGACAGTCTTCCCCTCTAAAAGGAACATCGTCCCGAAGTTCTGTTTTGGTTGGTCTCTGAAGTATATTCAGTAAAAGACGTGGATACTTGAGTTGCATTTGGTCTTCCCGTTCCTAAGTAAATTCGGGTTCTCTTCGAGAATTCCAGCGAACTTTCACGATAGAAATTCGACTTTGCTTCAACCGTTCGACCTCACGGTCCATGATTTCTACTGGTTCTCCTATCAGATTTAGGTTTATCATTGGGTTCGATTCCTTCCAATGGAATCATGAGTCACTAATCTGAAAGTCGCTTCTCGGGATTTGAAATTGCGAAACATGTTTGTGTAATCTTGCTACTTTCCAACAAGGCTCAAGTATGAGGGTTACTGGCCTACTCCGTCTGAAATATTAAATGGTCCAGTGTACACCGAGTTTAACTTCCCATATTTTTCTGAATGGTACCATGCCTTTCCTAGGCAGAACTTTTAATGTAACCCTACCACCAACTAGAAATTCTAAGGGTTTGCAGGAAATTCCTGGTTATTTCATGAGTACTTACAGGAATAGTGATACGTGGGAATCGCACTAGGCTTTACCTCTCAAGGGATCTTGAGAAGCTTACAACCCCCACCAGGCAGTGTACCTGATCGTTGTAGTATAGTATAGTGACAAGTACCGGGGGATTGATCGTTCAGCTAGGAATAGTGTCGCTAGGATTAGAAAACCTAAATACTAGTTCTAAAGATGAGGGATGATTATTTTTTGTATTTTTATATTTTTTAGAAAGCAAGTAAAAATCTCGGGTTTTAAGGATTTGGGCGGAATTAGTTGCTAGTCAACTAACCCAATACTAAAGATGCAGTCAAAATAAAATACTAAAAATGAAAATAAACTAAATTAAACTAAGGTTGTGAGCAATAAGTGGAGAAAATGTGTTTACTTAGATTTCACTACTCCCTAGATATCTTTTACACGTTAATTACTTGTTATAGTTGCGTGGATGACGGATTGTATTCCTTAATACCATTCATGGGGTCGCACACTTAAATCCCCAAACCTATGAGTGCCTACTTCACTCCTATGTCGAGCCGGCTAAGAAGCTCCTAACATAGGATCATTAGAATTTACTCATGCATTAAATACAACCAATAAAACCTAGTGCACGTCAGTTCATGTTTCCTAAGACGTTCAAGCATGTTACCATTTGGAGATCTGCCAGTTTTCTTAAGCCTAACATCGAATTTATTCATCCAATACAACCAAAAACAAGTAATCAACACATAATTAACATCTAGGTTTCATTAGATCCAAGCAAACACAAGATAGATCTAGCCTAGCATGATGGAATTAAGACAAGAACAAGATATAGACAACCAACACATAGACATATTGATTGAATTAAAAGAATACTTATCTCAACTATACATGAAAGGGATCAAGGGCTGAGAACCCTTGAAAAACCTGTAAAATTCGTCTTAAGTTCGGACCTAGGGTTTCTCCAAAACTCCTCTCTTTTTAATGTGAAAATTAGAAAAATATATATAGGAAATAGGGGCTGATGGCGTCAAGAACAATTTTGTGACGCCGTCACCTCGCCGCCAAAATACTCCTCGGACTGCCTTGATCCAGATCTGACGCCGTCAAGTGTTATGTTGTTTCCAGGCCATCATGCTTTTTCCTCTTGACGCCCTACCTTGTGACGCCGTCAAATATGTACTGGGCCGTCATGGAAATTGCTCTTGACGCCGTCACCTACTGTTCCCAACAAGGAAAATTAAGACTTTGGCGTTTTCTTCACTTTTATGCTCCAAAAACGTCCGAATTGCTTCCTTTTCCAGATTTCTCTCCCAAAGTACCTAAAATCACAAAAGGAACAATTTAGGGAAATATTTGATCAAATAAATTCAATTCCGGGCTTAAATGACCCCCTAAAAACGGTTCATTTTTCGCCTCATCATATACCCTTACATTTGAGATTTGCTTGTCCTCAAGCAAATGCGCTTTTATTCTACTCAAAAGACAAGTTAGGGGTCATTTAACACTAATATAAAAGTAATTACAACAAATAATCGTTCCACTAAAGACCAATAGACAAGCACGGAGGTCATATACTAGCACCTCACAAATAGTGTTTAGATACTCACATCTCTCGGGTGTAATAAAGTATAAATTACAATATGGAAACGGAAGATATCTCTCACTACCTGTCATAGCAAAATAGATTACCATAGGCTTGGGAAATGATCAAACCTCCACCACATGGCGTAAGCACCTAGGATAAACTATCAAAGAGGTCTTTTAAAGGGTTGTAACGTTAGGTGTAGGGATATGAAATACACGGTTTTGTTGGATAAAGTAAGTTTTACTGGTGGCGAGTTAACAATCTTGGTCAATTACATGTACAATATGGCGTTGCTAAGCCAAGACTAGACTTGACTTAAGCTAATAAATGAAAAATAACAAAAACATAAAATGAACATAGAATGAAAAGGGATGGTAGTCCATATGTTTTTTCTCTTTTTCTTTTTCTATTTTTTTTCTTTTCCTTAATTTTTCTTTTTTTTTTTTTTTTTTTTTTTTTTTTTTTTTTTTTTTGCATACACTCTTACCCTACCATCCAAAATAATACATCATAGGGAATGAACATTCCCCTTACACTTGAATTTTTACATACTTTACAATAAACTAATCTAATGACTCGAATCAAGAAAATCAAAACACTTGGAGCACTTTTAAGATTAACGCACATATTGGGGTAATAATATGATGTTCTTCCCCAATACTCCATAAATAAGTACTTTACCCATGAGTCCCAATCGTCCCAAAACAATATGTACAAAGATATGACTCGACTTAGCAACCATGTAATCAATTAGATAGTTAACTTAGGGTTTAACAAATAACAATAATGCACTAAAAATGAGCACATACACGGAAGGCTAAGGCGATTTGGGTGTACATTTAAGTGGGGTGTAACAAATTCTTCCTTTAAGTAAAATGCTTAAAGTTAGAAACGAAAAGATAGGCTCGGAGGGGTGTACTAGGGGTTTCGTGTACTAAAAATGAGTACAACGCTAAGGTGTGGGAAAAATTAGTTGACTTAACTAGCCAAGTAATATGACTTAAATGGTCAAGTAATTATAATACGGGTTTAACACAAGGGTGATCCTAATGCCTCTTATCATGTAGCAAATCCTACTACACGAATGTAGTCTCACTAGCGGTCTCGGGATGCATCGCTAACGCAAGTTCTAGAATCTAAATGCTACCGGTACACTCATAAGCACTAATAGTAAATGCTTTTCCTATCAAATCTAAAGGCGAACCTCACATATTTGGGTGGAAAATTTTTCTGAATATACGGTTATGTGCTAGTCATACAATCTCCTATCCATGAGACGCTTGCTATGGCTAAAGTTTCACTCCTAAATGTTGTAAAAAAATTTAAATTTGGCGCTAAAATTACACTAACAAGTATTTCTCATAGTTTTATTACACATCTACCATCAAACAAAACAAACTCAAGTGAAAGTGCATATGTAAGGTATCATCTTTTTACCCTCCCCTTACACATAAGATGAACATTGTCCCCAATGTTCAAGTAAAGAATGTAAAAGTGAAAAAGTAAAAAGAATGAAATCAAATACTCCCCTGATTCGCTCGGTATGCATAATAAGGTGGCCAGGTTAAATCTTCCTCCAAGAAAATGAACAATCAAAGCTTCCCTTCCAGAATATAAATCATCTTCTTCTCATACATAACTTGTAAATCCTGAGAAAATAGACAAGACAACCTCGCATAAAATCGGCGGCATCCTATATATGTTACTAAATCCTAGAAAACAAGATAAGATATAATGCTTGTGGAATGAAGTTTGCAGATTTCCTGGAGATTATAAAACTTAATAATTCACAAAAACCATAAGACTCCGTTAGAAAAACAAAACCGGTAAAATTTCTAGATTTTTACACGTGACGCCGTCAAGAAGAAATTCTTGACGCCGTCAGAAGTGACCTGCAGAAATTCTTATGTTAAGTTTCCGGAAAATTTCTGGAAAAACTTGGTCCTACTTCCTGGAAAATCCTGCAAAACTTCATTATGACTCAATACAAGCATTTGACTCTAACAAGTACTAATATACATGTTCATTTAATATTGTGGAGAATCATGATCGGTTTGTTTCTTAAAAACATATTTGGGGTTTCCCCTTAAACTTATCTTTTGCAAAAATACTTTTAGGTGGAGTTAAGACTAGGCCAAAACAACAAAGTAAAGTATTTCCACTATTTAATTGAGAAACATGATCAACCAACAATAAAAATAAAGCATGCATACGGAAGCAAATAACAAACAAACAAAATAAAATCACATAAAAGATGGGTTGCCTCCCAAGAAGAGCTTTTCTTTATTTACGAGTCTTGTAGCTAGACTCAAGGTCATGGGTTACCGTGTATCACTTATGCTCACATAACCAAGTGTGAGCCATCTAATAGTCGCCTCATCTTTCTTATAATCATCTCCTAACTCTAAGCATCCGCGATAGTATCTTTTATTCTTTTCATGAGTATACTTAAGTCCTTTTCTCTTATCATTTCCACTTAACATTTCAATGGGCGGATACCTACTACACTTTTCCATGGAAAAATCTTTGAACCTAGGGTGTGTGCGGGGCATTTGATAGACAAAATCTTCATCCCCATCCGAGAATGTAATTAACCCTTCTATGAGTTTTTCATCGAGGTTGGTCAACCGTTTGAAAGGTTTTCCAAACACAACTTGGGTCAACTTATCGTCAATAAACTCTCCTAGATTCTCCATAACCATGAACTCATCAAGATAAACCAAGCTTCCTACAAACACATGTAATCGTATTGCCCTATCAATAATGTTTTCTCATTTGTATTCTAACTCATCTACCATGATTTTATTGTATTCATTACGCGAGATTATGTTCATTGGGAGAGATGAGTTAAGATAGGCGTTAAAGCTCTTAAATCCGATCTTACAAGGAAATTGCATGTTGAATGAACTATCACACTCAATCCTAGTTCTAGGGTCGACATACCTAAGAGGGTTTATTTCCTCTTCCATCCTATTCTCATTAATCACATCACCATCATCAAGATCCTCATCGGAGTCTGAATAGTAAAAAGGACTAGCCCTACGGTCATCATCATGATCAGACTCTTCTAACTCATAATTATTGTCAAAGTGGTGGTTGGTGAGAGGTTAGGTTATTGTCAAAGTGGGGCGGGCATTTGGAAAATCCTACGACGAAAAACACGAATAACAGGAATTAAACGATCAATGTTATTGTTATCCATCGAAATAGTTTACGAACAAAGGACACAAAGAAATAAGATAGACTAAAGAAAACCTAAAAATAAAAATAAAATCTCACTAGAAAGGAATCTAGCAAGTAGACCTAATAAAAAGATATTATAACCTAGACAATAACTATTCCCCGGGCTGCGGCGCCAAAAACTTGATACGTGAGAATCGCACCAGGCTTTACCTCTCAAGGGATCTTGAGAAGCTTACAACCCCCACCAGGCAGTGTACCTAATCGTTGTAGTATAGTATAGTGACAAGTACCGGGGGATTGATCGTTCAGCTAGGAATAGTGTCGCTAGGATTAGAAAACCTAAATACTAGTTCTAAAGGAGAGGGATGATTATTTTTTGTATTTTTATATTTTTTAGAAAGCAAGTAAAAATCTCGGGTTTTAAGGATTTGGGTTGAATTAGTTGCTAGTCAACTAACCCAATACTAAAGATGCAGTCAAAATAAAATACTAAAAATGAAAATAAACTAAATTAAACTAAGGTTGTGAGCAATAAGTGGACAAAATGTGTTTACTTAGATTTCACTACTCCCTAGATATCTTTTACACATTAATTACTTGTTATAGTTGCGTGGATGACGGATTGTATTCCTTAATACCATTCATGGGGTGGCGCACTTAATTCCCCAATCCTATGAGTGCCTACTTCACTCCTATGTCGAGCCGGCTAAGAAGCTCCTAACATGGGATCATTAGAATTTACTCATGCATTAAATACAACCAATAAAACCTAGTGCACGTCAGTTCATGTTTCCTAAGACATTCAAGCATGTTACCATTTGGAGATCTGCCAGTTTTCTTAAGCCTAACATCGAATTCATTCATCCAATACAACCATAAACAAGTAATCAATACAAAATTAACATCTAGGTTTCATTAGATCCAAGCAAACACAAGATAGATCTAGCCTAGCATGATGAAATTAAGACAAGAACAAGATATAGACAACCAACACATAGACATATTGACTGAATTAAAAGAATACTTATCTCAATTACACATGAAAGGGATCAAGGGCTGAGAACCCTTGAAAAACCTGTAAAATTCGTCTTAAGTTCGGACCTAGGGTTTGTCTAAAACGCCTCTCTTTTTAATGTGAAAATTAGAAAAATATATATAGGAAATACGGGCTGACGGCGTCAAGAACAATTTTGAAACGCCGTCACCTCGCCGCCAAAATACTCCTCGGACTGCCTTGATCCAGATCTGATGCCGTCAAGTGTTATGTTGTTTCCAGGCCGTCATGCTTTTTCCTCTTGACGCCCTACCTTGTGACGCCGTCAAATATGTACTGGGCCGTCATGGAAATTGCTCTTGACGTCGTCACCTACTGTTCCCAGCAAGGAAAATTAAGACTTTGGCGTTTTCTTCACTTTTATGCTCCAAAAACATCCGAATTGCTTCCTTTTCCATATTTCTCTCCCAAAGTACCTAAAATCACAAAAGGAATGATTTAGGGCAATATTTGATCAAATAAATTCAATTCCGTGCTTAAATGACCCCCTAAAAATGGTTCATTTTTCGCCTTATCAAATAGTGAGTTTTTTTTGTTTTTTTTTTTTTTTTTTTTTTTTTTTTTTTTTTTTTTCCGCGTTCAGTCTGTCAATAGATGATCAGTGCTTCTTGAGGTTTACAATGTAATATGGGGAATATATGTTGCTGAACTCTGCCAGAACTCAAATTCTATATGCCAGCTGGTCGATTCTAAAATGAATCTTAAATGGTCCATTATACTAGAGGTTCAATCTCTCGTGTTACCAAAATTGTATCATGCCTTTCCAAGGCAAGGCTTTCAACTTAGTTCGTTCTCCCACTTGAATCTAGATGGTTTGCTGTTCAGGGATACTCAATCCGCATGATGTGCGTTGTAGGACCGTAGAACAACCTATTTCACATATGAATCTTGCCTAAACCTAGAGAGAGAAAGTAAGTCGAGAGAGAGAGTGGGAACTCTAGTGTGTGGAATAATAACCTTGATATTACTAAATGAATCACTAAGAGAACCAACCTCACAAATGAGGTTTACAAGAGTATTTATACTCATAGTCTAGGGCTTCTCTAATCTTTTACATTATTACACTAATGGCCCTTAGACTTTTACAAAACATGAATAATAAACATAAACTTCATCATAATGATATTCTAAAGCAACCTATAACTACACGTTAATGACCGACACTTTTTATAAATAAAAATACGATTCTAACAATCTCCCCCTAAGTGTTGGTCATTGAGGTTGCTCGACGTCATCATCTTTGTCTTTAAACTTTATCATTCATAGATCTTGACGTCTTTAAGAATCACTAGATGAATCATAGTTCCAGTTCATCATGCTTCATTGTTGTTGAAGTGATCCGATGATGTCATCTGCCTTTCGTCACTTCTGTGTTTGTGGTGATTGTCTGCCATTCCAACATGCTCATACGTCTTAAGTCTTTGTCATACATACATTTGTTATTCCCGTTCTTTCACATTGATCTTTGTCACTTTACTTTGTAGATTCTTCTTTTTGGGTTAGAATCTTTCTTTGACTGTTGCTATCGTTTGATCTTTGTGAGAACTTTCCTTTGACTTTGTTGATGCATGTATGAGCATGTGGAATCTTTCGCCATGGAGATGATGTATAGCTACAGGTAAACAGTTAGCAATAAACAACCGGTACTTACAGATAAGGAATTAGAGATCGTCAACAGCATAGTGTGAAGACTCCTTCTAACCCTTACCATGGCCGTTCTCATATCAGATACTCCCGACAGAGCTTACGAGACCTACTAAGTAGCTCAATGACTGGGTGAGTCGCTGGGGATCACTCCACGACTGTAGACCGTTTGAAACCACCGTGAACACTAAGCGTAACCCATAAAGAATTACTGAAGTGACCTGCTGTCAGGGCTGCTTGATGTTGACCCTGGCAGGAATTTCCGTTAAATCATTGAGAATATACATAAGTAATTCCTCTCATAAATGTTCTCGGCAGATTGCTAAGATCGGCGTAGGACTCTTAGGTTTACATCTGGCGTCCTTAATGATAAACAACCAGTGTAGAAATATCATGTGTTCCTATGAGATCTTATGATGAATCTCGGGGCTCTAGACTCGATAAGTGCACATTTGGTTTCCTATGCGGAGATTAGGGAGAGGTCTCCTGCTTCAATATCAACCATCTCTAAGAGACAGGTCGATAGATTACACCGGTTCCCCGTGAGAATGAAACAAGCTCTTTTAAGGGAACTTGAGTGGCTAGAAGGTTTAGTGCAGTGCGTCACTGGGTCCATGACGTCTTTATCTTCAATACCGGTGTCACCTTAGCAACAACCAGTAGCATATGAATTGAACCTGGTGTCTGCCCTAAGGTTAAACATATGGAGGGCTATTTCTTTTCACCCTTTTTCATAACTTTTCTTTTTAATTCTTCAACCCCTTCTTTCTCCTTTCTCATTTTCTCCTTTTTTCAATCATACCTGAGGACTTCTAATTCTAATCTATTGGAATTGTCCTTGGGTAGATCCCTCCGGCTCTGGCGGATCATAGGACGGTTTTCCCTAACCTTAGTCACCTTATAACTCCATGAATCCTATAATTGCCATGAAACCTTTGATTGAAAATCTCTGAAAGTGTTTATGAATATAAACACATTTTTGTTGACACTTTGAGAGTTTTTGTTTCTTTTGAAGGACTCCCCCTTCACATGTGCTCATGAATTTTTAAGAAATTTGCACATGCGTGAGGAGTTTGCACTTTTTGAATTGATCCACTTTCATTGAACATGACCGATTCGAGACATGCTTACATCACTAGTTAGACTAGCTTGAAATTATTACCCGTCCTGGTCAAGTCCAAAGAAAGTCTCTCGATACGGTACATTCTACTCAGACAAGTCCTATTCGAGACACGCTTACATCACTAGTTAGACTAGTGATGCGTGGGAATCACAACAGGCTTTACCTCTCGAGGGATCTCGAGAAGCTTACAACCCCCACCAGGCAGTGTACCTGATCGTTGTAGTATAGAATAGTGACAAGTACCGGGGGATTGATCGTTCAGCTTAGGAATAGTGTCACTAGGATTAGAAAGCCTAATTACTAGTTCTAGAGGTGAGGGATGATTATTTTTGTATTTTTATATTTTATGGAAAGCAAGTAAAATCTCGGGTTTTGGAAGAGTGGGCGGAATTAGTTGCTATTCAACTAACCCAAAACTAAAATGCAATCAAAATAAAATACTAAAAATGAAATTAAACTAATTTATACTAAGGTTGTGAGTAGTAATTGGAGAAAATGTGTTTACTTAGACTTCACTACTCCATAGATATCTTTTACACGTTAATTACTTGTTATACTTGTATGGATGACGGATTGTATTCCTTAATACCATTCATGGGGTGGCATACATAACTCCCCAATTCTATGAGCTCTTATCTCCTCCTACTCTATGACTCAGCACAACTATAGGGATTGTAAACAGTGGCTCATGCATTAAATACAACCAATAAAGACCTAGTACGCCTCGGTTCATGTTTCTTAAGACGTTCAAGCATGTTACCATTTGGAGATCTGCCAGTTTTCTTAAGCCTAACATATAAAATGATTCATCCAAGACAAGAATAAACAAGTAATCAACACATAATCAATATCTAGGTTTCATTAGATCTAAGCAAACACAAAAGAGATCTAGCCTAGCATAATAGAATTGAGACAAGAACAAGATATAGACAACAAACACATAGACATATTGATTGAATTAGAAGAACACTTATCTCAATTACAATGCAAGGTATCAAGGGTTTGGAACCCTTGAAAAACCTGTAAAAGTTGCACCAAATTCGTCTTTAGGGTTTCACCAAAACTTCTCTCTTTTTAATGAAAAAACTAGAAAACTATATATAGGAAAACAGGGGTGACGGCGTCAAGAGCAATGGTGTGACGCCGTCATCTCGCCGCCAAATACTTCCTCGGACGGCCTTGATCTACTTATGACGGCCTATGTGACGCCGTCATCAACCACGGTATTTTATTCTTGGGACTCTGACGCCGTCAAGAGCAACTCTTGACGCCTTCATGCACTGTTCCCAGCATAGAAATTTGAGACTTTGCCGTTTTCTTCACTTTTATGCTCCAAAAACGTCCGAAATGGCTTCTTTTCCAGAATTCACTCTCCAAGTACCTAAAATCACAAAAGGAACGATTTAGGGCAATATTTGATCAAATAAGTTCGGATTCGGGCTTAAATGACCCCCTAAAAAGGGATCATTTTTCGCCTCATCATATACCCTTACACTTGAGATTTGCTTGTCCTCAAGCAAATGCGCTTTTATTCTACTCAAAAGACAAGTTAGGGGTCATTTAACACTAATATAAAAGTAATTACAACAAATAATCGTTCCACTAAAGACCAATAGACAAGCACGGAGGTCATACACAAGCACCTCACAAATAGTGTTTAGATACTCACATCTCTCGGGTGTAATAAAGTAATATAACATTATGGAAATGGAAGATATCTCTCACTACCTGTCATAGCAAAATAGATTACCATAGGCTTGGGAAAGGATCAAACCTCCACCACATGGCGTAAGCACCTAGGATAAACTATCAAAGAGGTCTTTTAAAGGGTTGTAACGTTAGGTATAGGGATATGAATTACACGGTTTTGTTGGATAAAGGAAGTTTTACTGGTGGCGAGTTAACAATCTTGGTTAATTACATGTATAAGACGGCATTGCTAAGCCAAGACTAGACTCGACTTAAGCTAATAAATGAAAAATAACAAAAACATAAAATGAACATAGAATGAAAAGGGATGGTAGTCCGTATGTTTTTTTGTCTCTTTTTCCTTTTTCTATTTTTTTTCTTTTTCTTAATTTTTTTTCGATTTTTTTTTCTTTTTTTTTTTTCTTTTTTTTTTTTTTTGCATACACTCTTACCCTACCATCCAAAATAATACATCATAGGGGTATGAACATTCCCCTTACACTTGAATCTTTACATACTTTACATTCAACTATTCTAATGACTTGAATTAAGAAAATCAAAACACTTGGAGCACTTTTAAGATTAACGTACATATGGGGGTAATAATATGATGTTCTTCCCCATTACTCCATAAAATAAGTACTTACCCATGAGTCCCAATCGTCCCAAAACAATATGTACAAGGATATGACTCGACTTAGCAACCATGTAATCAATTAGAAAGTTAACTTAGGGTTTAACAAATAACAATAATGCACTAAAAATGAGCGCATACACGGAAGGCTAAGGCGATTTGGGTGTACAGTTAAGTGGGGTGTAACAAATTCTTCCTTTAAGTAAGATGCTTAAAGTTAGAAATGAAAAAATAGGCTCGGAGGGGTGTACTAGGGGTTTCGTGTACTAAAAATGAGTACAACGCTAAGGGTGTGGGAAAAATTAGTTGACTTAACTAGCCAAGTAATATGACTTAAATGGTCAAGTAATTATGATACGGGTTTAACACAAGGGTGATCCTAATGCCTCTTATCATGTAGTAAATCCTACCACACGAATGTAGTCTCACTAGCGGTCTCGGGATGCATCACTAACGCAAGTTCTAGAATCTAAATGCTACCGGTACACTCATAAGCACAAATAATGAATGCTTTTCCTATCAAATCTAAAGGCGAACCTCACATTTTTGGGTGGAAAATTTTTCTGAATATACGGTTATGTGCTAGTCATACAACCTCCTATCCATGAGACGCTTGCTATGGCTAAAGTTTCACTCCTAAATGTTGTAAAAAATTTTAAATTTGGCGCTAAAATTGCACTAACAAGTATTTCTCATAGTTTTATTACACATCTACCATTAAACAAAACAAACTCAAGCGAAAGTGCATATGTAAGGTATCATCTTTTACCCTCCCCTTACACTTAAGATGAACATTGTCCCCAATGTTCAAGTAAAGAATGTAAAAGTGAAAAAAGTAAATAGAATGAAATCAAATACTCCCCTGATTCGCTCGGTATGGATTATAGGTTGGCCAGGTTAAATCTTCCTCCAAGGAAACGAACAATCAAAGCTTCCCTTCCAGAATATAAATCATCTCCTTGTCGAACATAACCTGTAAATCCTGACAACAATAGACAAGACAACCTCGCGTAAAATCGGCGGCATCCTATATAAGTTACTAAATCCTAGAAAACAAGGTAAGATATAATGCTTGTGGAATGAAGTTTGCAGATTTCCTGGAGATTATAAAACTTAATAATTCACAAAAACCATAAGACTCCGTTAGAAAAACAAAACCGGCAAAATTTCCAGATTTTAACTCCTGACGCCGTCAAGAGTAATACTCTGACGCCGTCAGAATGGACCTGCAGAAATTCTTATGTTAAGTTTCCGGAAAATATCTGGAAAAACTTCGTCCTACTTCCTGGAAAATCCTGCAAAACTTCATTATGACTCAATACAAGCATTTGACTCTAACAAATACGAATATACATGCTCATTTAATATTGTGGAGAATCATGATCGGTTTGTTTCTTAAAAACACTTTTAGATTGGAGTTAAAACTAGGCCAAACAACATAGTAAAGTATTTCCACATTTTAATTTAGAAACATGATCAACCAACAATAAAAAATAAAACATGCATACGGAAGCAAATAACAATCAAACAAATAAAATCACACAAAGCATGGGTTGCCTCCCAAGAAGCGCTTTTCTTTATTTACGAGTCTTGTAGCTAGACTCAAGGTCATAGGTTATCACGTGACTTCATCATTCGTTCCATTCTCCGATTGTAGATATTCCTTGTAAAAACCAATCACCTTCTTCTCAATCGCCCCCATAATCATTTGGGCAAATTCTTCATCGACTTTATACCTTGGTCCAAGGGCCAAGCAATCTTTGTAGTAAAGACTCCTTTTTTCCCATACATAGTCCATGCCCTTTTTCTTATCCTTCTCATCAATATTCTCAAAAGCACCAACGTTGTCCGTATCAAAACGAGATATAAAGCGAAATTCTTTCATCCTATTGGGCATCCTATAAGTGATACTATCGGTGTTACTTGAAAATCGGATCGTGCCTTATACCTCATCATATTCTAACTTAGACTCCTCAACAAATGTTTTGCCAAACACAACATTGGATAATCGACAATCAATAACATTAGCAAGATCCTCCACAATCATAAAGTCGGTGACAAAAGTGAAATTTCCAACAAAGACACGTAAACCTTTAACTCTCCCGACAAAGTTACAAACTCCACTGGGGTACTTGGGATCCCTTCTAGTTTCATGTCTTGTGTTCACTATATCATTATAAACCGTTGAGGACATAATGTTGATTGGAGATTTAAAGTCAATGTAAGCATTGCTAATGTGCCTATATCCAATCATACATGGTATCTTAACATTCTTATGATCGCCTCTCTTGATCTTAGGTTCAATTATGGTGAAAGGAGATCGCGGGTTATCAATAAGATTATTATAATATGCAATCTCTTCCTTAGTGGGGTATAGATTAAAGTAGTCGTTAAGCTTCGGATACATTGCCTCCTCTTCTAGTCTCTCAACAATATTCACAAAGTCATTAGGCCCTAGGTCCTTATTTGAATACAAGTCGGTTGCTAGGTCACTAAATGTATGTTCGAGTTCAATCTTAATCAACCTATTAAGCTCTCTAAGCTCCCTAATCTCACTCTCAATTTGTTTACGTAACACAGCCACTTCTCCAGGGGAAAGGGGTGGATTCGCGTTTTCCATAATGGTCAACGGAATAGTCAATGAGGTTAATTTACTAACAGAGGCACAAAGAAATGAGATAGACTAAAGAAGACCTAAAAAAAAAAAAAAAAAATCTTACTAGAAAGGAATCTAGCAAGTAGACCTAATAAAAAGAAATCCTAACCTAGACAATAACTATTCCCCGGGCTGCGGCGCCAAAAACTTGATGCGTGGGAATCGCAACAGGCTTTACCTCTCGAGGGATCTCGAGAAGCTTACAACCCCCACCAGGCAGTGTACCTGATCGTTGTAGTACAGTATAGTGACAAGTACCGGGGGATTGATCGTTCAGCTTAGGAATAGTGTCGCTAGGATTAGAAAGCCTAATTACTAGTTCTAGAGGTAAGGGATGATTATTTTTGTATTTTTATATTTTATGGAAAGCAAGTAAAATCTCGGGTTTTGGAAGAGTGGGCGGAATTAGTTGCTATTCAACTAACCCAAAACTAAAATGCAATCAAAATAAAATACTAAAAATGAAATTAAACTAATTTATATTAAGGTTGTGAGCAGTAATTGGAGAAAATGTGTTTACTTAGACTTCACTACTCCCTAGATATCTTTTACACGTTAATTACTTGTTATACTTGTATGGATGACGGATTGTATTCCTTAATACCATTCATGGGGTGGCATACATAACTCCCCAATTCTATGAGCTCTTTTCTCCTCCTACACCATGACCCAGCACAACTATAGGGATTGTAAACAGTGGCTCATGCATTAAATACAACCAATAAAGACCTAGTACGCCTCGGTTCATGTTTCTTAAGACGTTCAAGCATGTTACCATTTGGAGATCTGCCAATTTTCTTAAGCCTAACATATAAAATCATTCATCCAAGACAAGAATAAACAAGTAATCAACACATAATCAATATCTGGGTTTCATTAGATCTAAGCAAACATAAAAGAGATCTAGCCTAGCATAATGGAATTGAGACAAGAACAAGATATAGACAACCAACACATAGACATATTGATTGAATTAGAAGAACACTTATCTCAATTACAATGCAAGGTATCAAGGGTTTGGAACCCTTGAAAAACCTGTAAAAGTTGCACCAAATTCGTCTTTAGGGTTTCACCAAAACTTCTCTCTTTTTAATGAAAAAACTAGAAAACTATATATAGGAAAACAGGGGTGACGGCGTCAAGAGCAATGGTGTGACGCCGTCATCTCGCCGCCAAATACTTCCTCGGACGGCCTTGATCTACTTATGACGGCCTATGTGACGCCGTCATCAACCACGGTATTTTATTCTTGGGACTCTGACGCCATCAAGAGCAACTCTTGACGCCTTCATGCACTGTTCCCAGCATAGAAATTTGAGACTTTGCCGTTTTCTTCACTTTTATGCTCCAAAAACGTCCGAAATGGCTTCTTTTCCAGAATTCACTCTCCAAGTACCTAAAATCGCAAAAGGAACGATTTAGGGCAATATTTGATCAAATAAGTTCGGATTCGGGCTTAAATGACCCCCTAAAAACGGATCATTTTTTGCCTCATCAACTAGCTTGAAATTATTACCCGTCCAGGACAAGTCTTTTCGATTACTGACATTTTAAGCTTCGTCAAATCATTGGTACATTCTGAGTCTAGCTCTTTTGAGATTCAGTCACAAGCTTTAAACATCTTTGATCACATTTTAATCATGTCTTCTCCCCCTCAAAAATAGCATATCGTGATATTTTTGATATCAACTGATTAAGAAAAAGCTTTTTTTGGAGAGATAGACAGATTTGTTGTTGCATGAATTCGGAACTATTTTTGTTTTAGAAATACTCCCCCTCAAAACTCGCATATGTTTTTGAGAAATGTTAAACTTTTTAAAGTTTAGAGGGAAGGAGTCGTCTTGAAGCAAAATTCTGAAAGAGAAAGAAGTTTCAGATTTGTTGAATTTTGCATCAAGGTTTTTTGAAAAACAAAGACTTCTCTTTGTTTGAATAGGAATGTCGCACTGAGGCATACAACAGTGTCCATTTTTAGGATAAGTGCACTTTGTTGATGAAAATCATTTTGCGTAACACTTTCCTTTCTTTGAAAACTTGAGTTGTGCACTGTAAGGTATACACAAGTCATTTTGATGATGAGCACCGATTTTGATAGATTATGAAAATCTTTTTGAGAAATCTTGAAAAGGTGGTGCTCAGAATGTAAGAGAATTATGAAAATCTAATTTATCATTAGATCAACAATCATGGTCTTGAGCTTAAAGATTTTGAAAGTTTTTCTAAAGAAAACTCAAGCCAGATGAAAGTTTGGTTCGTGTTTTAGGATAAGTGCTCGAAAAAAATATTTTTAAATCTTCGTTTTGATTAAGCACTTTCCTTTCTTTGAAGCACGGGTCCTGAACTGATGTGACCAGAAGCCATTCGATTAAGTCCTTATTTGAAATCTTTTTGAGTTATTATACCCGGACTTAAGTTTTGAAAAGATTTCACATTGAAGCACGGGTTTTAAGCTGAAGTACTTACAAGCCATTGTGAAGAAACTTTTTGAGAAACGACGTTTTTTTTTTTTTTTTTTAAACATTTTAAAGAACTCCCGTTCAAGCATCTGTAAATGTCCGTGTCATTGTTGAAAGACATTTCTAGACACGTACAGAATATTGATTTATACGAGAGACATGCCGTGAGAAGAATATTTTTGGATTTTTTGATTTTATAATGTTTTTGTATTTTTTGAAATTTTTTTATTTTTGTATTTTGTTTTTGTTTTTTATAAAAGAAATGGAAAATCAAATATAGAAGATTGAAAGAATGATTTTATCGAATTTACAGAATTTGAACCCTCTGAAGAACTGGGTTCTGAGATAGTTGAAGCACCTGCAACCAAAGACGAAGAGGTTTCACAAATAACAGTGTTAGAAGTACATGAATTATCACTTAGCGGGTGTTGAATATCAACGGTAGTAATGGTTTTTACTTCCTTATCCTGAAGATTATCACTATTATTTGTCTTGGTGCAACTATCAAAAATCTTTCCTGTGGGAATCCACCTAAGACCAACTGTTTTAAAAACTTTCCCCGTAGGAATCCACCTAAGGTAAGATCTAGATGTAGTTTTCTTATCAGATGCAGCGGAAGTCTCAGTCTTGGAAAAACTACATTCTTGAGATATCCACCTATTAGGTTTCTTAACCTCTTGCTTCTTATCAATGGGTTTGTTTTGATTTGGTGTCTTAGTGGATTGTGTCTTGACACTAGATTTGGAATTCTGTGTGTTGCATTCTACGTTCCTAGCTTTCTTATTTGAGCCACTACTCATAGATGCAAGCCAATCCCTAGTATTTTGTTGAAAGTTCCTAGGTAATGGTTTACTACTACTAGCGGTGCTTTGGAGTCTTGTAGAATTCATCACACTAGGTTTTACACCTAAAATTCCATTTTTTCGAAGTTGTGCCTTTTTCCTAGCATATTCTAGATGGTGATTTTGGACCATGTCATTAGAACCAACAGACTCATTAACAGTTTTTGTTGTCTTATTTGGTGTACTATACTTAGAAGAGCCAGGTGAAATCACATTTTTGTTTCTTTCAACAAACAAATTTTGTTTTTCAACAATCTTATCATTTTCACATTGCTGGGGCAAGGGTGTTGGAGTAACTGGTTTTGTCAAATCCTTTTTCTCATCGACTTTTGGAGCAAACCGTGAAATTGACATTTTTGGTTTTTGAACCGTGTTTGAAACATTTGGTTTCTCCGAAGTCGATGGTTTTGCAAACTTAGTTTCCTCACCCTTCCCTTTTTGACTTTCAAGCTGAGCCCTCAAAAGATCATTTTGCTCTTTCATGTTCTTGAAGGCACGCTCATACGACAATTTGTCATACTTGCATTCTTCTTTTTTTCGATCAAGTTGTTTAAAACATGACACATTTTCTTTTTCAAGCTTTATAAGAGCATTTTCATATTTTGAAACAATTGCGGAGGTCTCAGCTCTCAGTCTTTCATCGTCTTGAACAGAAAATGTTTGTAAAATGATGGACATGATATCAGTAGTCATAACAGCTTCGAAGAGAGAATCATTTAGGTTTTCCAAAACATTCATGTTTTCACGAGTATCATTAGCTTCGTTTACCAGGGATTTGTGGTCCTTAACAAAGTCGGCCATTTCTTTTAAGAAAGCTCGTTCAAAATGGATTACCCTCGCACTGATGTTATTAAGTGGGATAGTAATTTCGTTTTCAAAAACTTTTTTCTGCTCAATATGAAAACTGGAATGCCAGTTGTTAATATCGATTGAAGTTTTAGAAGCAACAATATTTTGAAGTTCTTGAATTCTCTTTTTAACGTCATCCAGAATGTTTCTAGCCTCACTTGTATTAAAAGTGTTGTTAGAAGACATTTGTTCCATTTTTGAAAGAGATTTGGAAACAATTACTTTCTTAGAAAACATTTTTGAGAATGGTCGTTTTATGGAAAACACAGATGGTTCTTTTTGTGGAACAAAAGTAATTCCCGAAAGTTTGTTCAATTTGTTGTAATCAATGGGTTTCAAATCCTTTTGTTTCATTTTATTTATGCTCTCTTCGACATGTTCTATCGTTTGCACAGAATCCCGAATGACGGGAGGATCATGTTTGTTGTAAATAACATTACCATTATACAAAACATTCTGTTCTTGCTGAGCTTTCTTGAGATTACTGGGGGTGTTGTTACCAAGAGCCACTTTATGTTTCGTATGGTAAATCGGATTAGTTTGATTTGAAATCATTTTCATTGTTTGACTTGACTGACCCGACTTAACCACTAATTCTTCTAAATGTACAATCATGTGTTCTGACTCTACGATTTCGGCCAAAAGTTTGTCTTCTTTCTTTGCAAAATCCTTTTTCAACTCATCCCTTTCTTTTTCAAGATTGGTATAAGCTGTTTTTTGTTTAGAAAGTTGGTTTTGTAAATCAGAAATTTCCGCGTTTAAAGCTTTTATCTTCTTGAAAGAATTAACATCAAGTGTATCAAACTTGAGTTGCAATTGTTTTTCCCTTGAAACGGAATTTTGATAACCAGTTTCTAACTCAGACAATCTTTCGTTATGAAACTCAAAAGCTTTAACGTGTTTCTTGTAACTCTCAAGCTCAGCGGTCAATTTGACATTCGTGGCTTTAACATCGCGATTGACCTTTTTCACTTTTTCTATTTCAATGCTGCAATTATTCAATAATGATTCAAAGAAAGCACGGGTTTCCTCATCATTAGCACCATTTTGTGCAACTTGAACTCCATTAGGATCCATATCTAGAGTTTCATAGTTAACATTGCTATTAACTTGTTCCCCCACATATGTATCATAATTAGGTTCAGATGACACATAATGTGGCTTCCCATGAGCAAACGGATTAGGATCACTACCATTATTTGGTACCTCATGGAATGGATCTGAATCGTAAGTAGGAGGAAGATCAGAATCAGTGCTTGATGTTGTTGCCTGCTGATTTGCCATAAAGTTGTAGGTTTCATTGAGATTTGCTGAAGTGTCATTAACTCTTGTTGTAGCTCTAAACTCATGTTCATCAGCAGTCAACGGTATTCCCGATTCTTCTTTATTGGCTAGCATCAACAAGTACTGGATCTTTTCAACCCTCGTCATTGCATTGACATTGTTGTGAGTTGCTGATGGCGGTTTCTGAATCGAAGTCATGAAACAATCAATCCCATTTTGATTAAGCACATTCTGATTCACAATCTGATCCATCTGATTTCCTACATACTGCCCTGCATATTGCATCTGATTCCCCATCTGTATACTCGAAGCATATCCTTACTGATTGTTGTTGTGTCGTTGAATGTTTAATGCATTGAAGACTGATGCAAAACCATTGGACAAAGTACTCGTGATACTGTCATGATGAGATGCCATTGATTCAATTCAAAGTGAAACGTTGTTCTTAGGATCTTTTGAAAGATAACAAAGGTTGTTGTTGTAGATTAGATGTTTTGGTGAAGATGAAAGTTCGTTCTCGGTTGATCTGATTGATTTCGTAATTTCCCGCCAAAAATTAAGTATGAAAATTTTCTTTCTCAAAATTTGAAAATCACTATAAAATCCAATTCTAAGGTTACTAGAAAATTTTGAGTTTTGAAAATTTTTTCGCCAAATTTTACCGAAATTTTTTGAATTTTGGCCTAAAAATATGAATTTCGGGCCAAAATTTTCAACCTTATACCAAAATTTAAATCTCGCGTAAAAATTGAACGTTTAGTCTCGTGTGAAAAATAAATTTTACTCAAAATTTCCCGCCACAAAACTATATTTTTTTTTTTATCTAACTCGATAGGATTATGATTCAAACTCGATATGACATAAATGGTTCAAACTCGGTAAGTTAAGATGTCTTCTAACTAGATAAGTGCATGTAGGGTTCCTAACTCGATAAGATAGGTAGGGTTCTTAACTCGATAAGTTCTTAGGGTTTCTAACTTGATAAGTTCTTTGGGTTTCAAACTCGATAAGTTATGTATGTTGCTAACTCGATAAGTCCACTTAAGGTTCAAACTCGATATGTATCCTAACTCGATAGATGGTCTTGATTTGGGCAGAGTTTCCCCTTAGTTAGAGTCGCAATTGTCCTAACTCGATAAACGATTAGGTAAACAAGGCTAACTCGCCAAAATCCAAAAATCTAAACTCGATAGAAAACACTTAACTCGATAGATCATTTAGCACCTAACTCGATAGAACTTAAAATAAAACCCTAACTCGATAGAATATGACACCTAACTCGATATGAGTCTCCCAAACTCGGTAACACTTACACCTAACTCGATAACTTACACCTAACTCGATAACTTACACCTAACTCGATAGACACCAGAATCCTAACTCAAAAAAAAAAATTCTAACTCGAAAAGTTTTGGCGATGAACAGTAACCTCGAATCACAAAAACCACTTTTATACCATGTTTTTTTCTACCAAATCAAACCTAAAACAACCTATATTATCCCTAGGCGATTGATACCACCTGTAGGACCGTAGAACAACCTATTTCACATATGAATCTTGCCTAAACCTAGAGAGAGAAAGTAAGTAGAGAGAGAGAGAGTGGGAACTCTAGTGTGTGGAATAATAACCTTGATATTACTAAATGAATCACTAAGAGAACCAACCTCACAAATGAGGTTTACAAGAGTATTTATACTCATAGTCTAGGGCTTCTCTAATCTTTTACATTATTACACTAATGGCCCTTAGACTTTTACAAAACATGAATAATACACATAAACTTCATCATAATGATATTCTAAAGCAACCTATAACTACACGTTAATGACCGACACTTTTTATAAATAAAAATACGATTCTAACATGCGTCATGCACCAACCTAACTTCTACCAGTTTCACGTTGCTTGTAACTGGTTCTTGACTTGTGAAATTTCCTTTGTTTTTCCATAGTTTAGTTCCAGACCAGTGAATTTAACTTTCCGATTTCAGTCTGTAAATTGGTAATTGGTACTTCGACCATAAAGTGCCTCAAATAGTGTAGTCTCTACGCTCGTGCGATAACTATCGTTGCAAACGAATTTGATTTATGATAAATGGTTAGTCCAACCATTTCTAGAGTCAATTGCTCACTCTCTAAGCATATCTTTCCTATGTTTGAATTGTCCTCTCAATCTGACCATTGGTCTGAGGATGATAGGCGGTGTTTACATCTAAATGGGATTCCGAAGGAAATCTTAAAATGATTGCTAGAAGTCTGAGGTCATTCGATCACCTTTATCAGGAATAATTGAAACGGTTACAATGAATCTGGTGACTAATTCTACAATGTTATACTTTTCGGAAAGGGCATTATACGAAGAAGATAGAATATGGGTAACACTTTGATTCCTTGTGTTTTGGTCTAATGGGTGCTAAGACATGTGTCTTTCTTTGCCTATTGTGCTTGGTCTCCATTACTGACGTTTGTAATCGATCTATGGTGTTCCTCCTAAATTCCTTCATCACACATTCTAATATTCCTTATCGTCAAATCGCAAAACCCTAAATGCATAAGCGATCTTGTAAGGTGATTGGTTTCAAAATTTATCTCGTGATTGTGAGTTTTGGTAGAAATATTTTCCCGAATAAACTAATTTAGAAAATGGAGCAAATGGGTTACTAAGTAATCTCTTTCTTGATGATTCAAAATTCAGTAGTTATAAAAATGTGAAACCGTCTTCAAAATATAGTGAATAGGACTGTTTACCAAAGTTTGATGTTTATTTATTTCTCATTGTACAATGGTTTTGCAAAATATTGACCAAAAAGGATCGTATTTGTTCAAAATAGGCAATTCAAAAATTATTTTCTACGAGGTATGTGATTTGTATAAACGCAATTTTTAAATCAACTTCATTTAAAAGTGAAAACACTAACAAGGATAAAATAGTAGGATAGGTAATGTTCGCACAAATGTAAAGATGTCTAACGTTTAGTTCCTGATATTAGAAAATGCCTATTGGCGATTATCTGGCAAAACTACAAGCCTAGGTATTCAACCAACTTAAGTCCTGAAATGGTTTATCGTTGAAATTGTCATCATGTTGGCAAAATGAGGGTGTCCATTGATACTATGTCGATGAATGTCTATTTCATTTCCACATGAAGCTGGGGAGATATGCTTGGGCCTGATGCCTCTCTTGATGTATAGGTGAGGTTATCTAGAATTTCTTGAGGACACAACGCTTTAGGGGAATCTATATCGATATCCATAATTCGAATCAATCATTCTTGGCGTAAACTCACTGCACAATGTGTTCGATCTTGTAGCTCAGTCTTGCTAGTACCTTTGAATGATAAAATTTGGCAACTAGGTCAGAAATGGTGATTCGGATGGTATCGTGGTATCTTAGGATTGTTGTTGGATTATGAATTTTCTTAGTCTGGGTTTAGTAGTTCCATAATCCTTTTATTGTTTTTCTTGTATCGAGTAATCCTCCTAGTACTTGATAGGGAAAGTCTCTCCTAAAGAAGTCAATGGAAAGACCAACTTAATGGCTAAGTGAGTGACAGGTGAGGTAAGTATCCAGGGGAAAGTTTGTCAGAAAGAGAAATTTATAAAAGAGTTTAGTTGTTTAAAACGCTTTTACATGAAGATTGTTATTCGCAATACTAAAAATAATAATTATTTACCTCATGGCATAATCCTTCCTGAATTATACATAGGTGATCAGGCTATGTATAATTGAGGACTAATGATGCGATCCTTGATTTAGTCAAAATAGTATTACTTTTCTCAAAAGTTTTAGATGGTGTTCAACGTTTTGTTTTGAAAAATGGTATTCTAGTCATTTCCTTTCTAGTAACATGAAAATTGTTTCGCGTAGTAATAGTAAATACTTGGTGCAATAACGGAAAAATCAATTTATAGGGTGGTAATAAAATAGTTTCTTTTAATAATTCCGTAAAACAATTTCCCCATATGGTAGTAAAATAGCTTGAAGGAAAATTCGTTGAATGGTTTATTGGATACATGGGTGAATCTTATGGTATGGTAATAGTCTACTAATCCACTTATTTAAAGAATGTAAGCATCTTAGTTCATAACAGGGCAATGCTTTATGATTATGAAGTGGTCGAGAATATGGTAGTGATATTGAGAGCGTGAAAGATGAACGTGTCTTTAAGGCATCTACAATCAACTGAAGGGGATAGTCTATGTGTGAAAAGATATAGGGCAGAAATTTGGTGCCAATGATTTGAGTCAAGTAGGTACCACATCGAATGATGTTCGATTTTTTCCATGAATGCAAGCTAAATGTCTTATGATCAGGTGAAACTTCTCGATATCCCTTCATGAAAATGAATTCTTGTCCCAATGTGACTAAGCTATATCGATCTCTGAAAAGAATATAAATTTTTGTTGAGTAATTGTACCTTGATCTTTTAATCCAACGAATTTATACTAGCGTGAGCGTCTTATAGTATGGAATGAGCGAAAAAGTTGTAATTTGAAGTGGTGGTGTTAAGGCATCGTGTATCAATATTGGCAATCTTTGGTAGAGGGGTTTCTTTCGCATTTAAGGTTAAATAGTAAGTAGGTATAGTAGTTACTTTCGAGATTGGTTCATGAGTTATGCGTGTTCCTTCTTGGAGACATGGTTTCTAAAATTAACAACATTTATTTGAGTGAAACATTGTGAAATTTGGTCATAAATGTATCTTGGAGTGACTTTATTTGAAGTTTGTAATGAATATAGTTATGTAAAAGATGTGACTACGAAATATTTTGTATTTTGATGAAAACAATATCTCACACATATATGTCTTTGGAAAAAAAATTCAAGAAGATTGTTGCTTAAATAATAAAAAAAATTTTGATTTTTAATCCAACCATTGAAAATCAATAATTTGTCTTACTTCGTAAGGTTTGCACAAAATCTTTTTGTTTGTACAAAAATTTAATTTGGCTTTGACTTACTTGAATTGTTATTATCTCCGAAACACGAAAACTAAGGTAGTCACTTTTATCTTGGTCAATATGACCATTTAATCGTAAAGACATCTTCGTCTTTATTAATCCTATTGTCTTACTAGCATCTTCCCAAAGTTGTAATTACATGTCAAATCTACTAGTATGACCACCTTGGTCGGTAGAGTATTGCTAGAGCGACTAATGATGTAATCATAGGCTTAGAATGTGGTGTAATCAAACTTGATAATGAAGGGAGAGTTGTGATGAGTTCCATTATGATGGTATAATACCCTTCAAGGCATCTTGTTGATTTATTGTGTTATGGAGGTATGAGTCGATCATATCCAAGATAATATAGAGTCCTTGTGATAGATGCCACCCTTGGGCGATTTGTTGCAATTCTTATTGTGTTTGTGAGGCTTGTGGTATTATTCAGAGTGTATCGTCCAAACACTCGTGGGTAATCTCAAATAATTAGAGATCATCGTCTAGCGATGAAGAGTAGTAGGCTGTTAAGCAGTAGAGGCTCTCAAACTCTCACCAACCTCAAACCCATAAGGTGGTGTAACGTGTGGTATGTAAAATAGTGGTTGCTTCTTAAGCGGCCTGTCATATATGGGTGTAGAGTCTCTGAGATGTGATGGTGATAATAGTAAATGGAATGCTACCCTCTTTCTTACAACCTCGCGACATCTAAGAGGTAAAACTGAAGTACACACTATGGGATGACCAATAGTGTAATAAGTAGCTGACGGTGGTGGTAGTACCTGAGTAGTAAGCGCCCTATTAGTGAAGGAAAGAAAACATACTATCTTCTTCGCAATAAGCATCCTAATATGTCCATTAAGATTAAGTCTGAATACTCTGCCAAACGGAAATCTAAGTATGGGCTGAATGATTGGAAAACCTTGTTCCTATAATAATTCAATGGTGCTAATGGCGGCGTAAGTGTAACTGGTAGTACAATGGTAGTGGAAGATGACAAGGCATCTTTAATGTCGAAATCCGACGAAAAGATAACAGGGTGGGTATCTGAAGACATGTCACTTGTGAACCCGGTCAACATAATCATATATATATATATGAGTATGGGTATAAATAACTCGCACAATGTGTGCATGAAACAACATGTATAATGAATATGCACCTATGATGAAATGATGAGATGCTATGATGATGTGGTTATAGTCTAGGGTCCATGATACATCCTAGTTCGCTATAACCTTAGCTCTGTTACCAATCTGTCACACCCCCAAAATACCTGAATGGCAGTGAAATGGAATACCTGGGGTGACTGTCATAGCACCACAGTTACAGTTATATTGAACGACCTAAAGTGTCATTTTGAAAATACATCGTTTGATTCATTCAAAATATTTAGAGTTATAAAACATAGGTCCCAAAAGTCTTGGAAAATTTAAGGAAATAAGTTTAGTACAATCAAACGATAGTTCATAAGTGCATGAAAATCCAAAATGAGACGCGTCATCCTTGATACTCAATGAAATGACTCCATGCATGTCATGAGGAATATGTCTTAGTTACCAGAAAATACATTGCGAAAACGGTCAAAAATAATGTTGGTGAATAATCATAGGTTTGTAAGTTAAATCGTATGTACATAAGCCACAAGTATAAAGTAAACCGACAAAAATGTCAAAATGCTACATTGGCTCTTAAGCTCATGACCCCGAAGCTAGACGTTACTTGGCCCCAAATGAGTGTTTACCAGACACTCTAATATATTAGACATGAAATGCATTCGTACCCGTTGGAGCAACCCAAACACGAATGGAGGAGTCACCCTCAATAGATCTATTCACTCACTCTCGCTTGTAGATTAATTAACGGTCCATGATAATAAAGGGGACTTGTCATGACATGGTAATAAGGCAACTTAAGAAATGTAAGGAATTTAATACTTTGGCATGATCGGGACAACAAGGCACGAACACTAGTACAATGTGATGAAATGATCGGGACAACAAGGCACGAACACTAGCCGCAACCTAAATGAATGAATATGATCTACTTTAGATCACGAAATGAGGTACTAAATATTCATGCACATGATACCTATACCACTCGTAACTTGAAAATACTTGTTATCGTCAAAGTAGGTAATTTCCATACTTAGGAAAAATAAGTCCAATTAGATGTATAGAAACTTGTCGTAATATATCGTATATAAAATGTTAGTGTTATATTCCTCGTTTTGAAAACCTTAAAATAACGTCTAGTAGTTGTATAAATAAGCCTTGGGTCGTACGTACTTCATTAGTTACGAATATAACTCTTGAATAAGAAATATAGAAAATATAGTATTTATTACGTAGTTACATTATTTCTATTCAAGAGTTAAAACGCGTATAACTTTGTCGTTTTAAGTCCATTTTCCTCGTTCTTTATATCCACGGATTCGTCTTAGTATGTATTAATATATTTTTGATAGTTCGGCTCCCACGTTTTAAAAATATGGACAGTATGTATATATATGGTTTCAAAAACCATTTCTAGGGTTCTAATCTAGTTCCAACTTCAACCAAACCACTTTCAATCACCACAAAACTAGTCTAATCCTACTATACACCTTCTTAGGGTGTCATGGGTTCCTAAACATCATAAATCAAGTGGATCTAACAAGGATCTAACTATAATCTATTTCTATGGCTCAAAAGTTAGATATGTATAAAATGGAGTGGTATAAATAGCATATGCATGTAGATCTTGTATATATATCATATGAATCTTGTAAAAACATGGTAAAATTATAAAGATGAGTTTTATACACTTACTTGAAAGATTAATGAGATTTTGATGATGAAAACCTATGTAAACCTTGAGTTTATATTACAAAACCCTAAAAGGAGTACAAAATACACTATATAATTGCTAGATCTTGGAAAATTAATGTTTTCTTGCTTGTTCTTGAGTTTAGGTTGAGCACCACCCCAAAGAGAGAAAAAGAAAGTTGTCTTGCTTTTAGATCTTGAAAATGAGAAGTTTTAGTATATATATTATATATATTGGACAATATTATTACATGAATTTATGAGATGGTAAATTTTCAAAGGGTGTAAGATATTAGGAATGGGGGGGGGGGGGGGGGGGGGGGCTGTATTTATGGAAGGGGGGAAAAATTGTAGTAGTGTAAGATGGTTGGTAATATTTAGGTAGTATTATGTATATATTAATAGTTTTAGGGAATACCGGATACCGAGTTAACTAAAAATAAATTTTAACGGAGTTAACAGGGACATAATAAAGTCGCAAAAATTATAAAAATATGTTGGGTATAAATATTGAGTGTTTGGATAATTATTGTTTAGTTTTTACGAAAACCGTCGTAATTAAATTAAACTTACGATATTAATTAAATAAATTTTCAAAACACCGGGTAAATTAATATTATAATTTTTATATTATTAAAATGAATATAAAAATATATTGGGATCATGGTCGGGAGTGTCGGACATGTTAGTCACATTACTGGTCGCGTATTAACATTTATTTAGAAATAAATATACATAAAAAGTCAATTATACCAAAAGTATTAATTTAAATATCCTACGAGTGGAATAGTATTCAAATGTCATTATGATGATATGTAAGCTATTTCTAGACCGTATGAAGTGTCCCTACCGATGATTTCATGAATTCGCAGCTAAACCTGACTGGTTTCGCGAATTTAAATATCCGTAAACTAAATTTACGATGAAATGAATAAAGTACATGAATAGTGTTTTCTCTTCGGAAATGAATAGTGTCATGTGAATAGTAAATTTTCTGAACGCTTCTCGGAATCTCAAACTGACACAAAAAATGATGAATAGTGATCAGTGAATAGTAACTGATGAATAGTAACTTCCGAGATGAAGAATGAAATTTTGACATCTGAACAAGGACTTGAAATTACGAATTGTGACACCATGGATTCTTGATGTTGTTCTTGTTTGGTCGTGGATAGGGAGGAAGAAAAAGAGAAAACCTCACTTTTGATTCTTAAAATGAATATGAATGTGTTATTTGTGTTTAAGTATGAAAATATCTAAATAAATGGCAAAATGGTAAATAAATGGTGAAGTTGAAGTAACATGGGGAGGGGGGCGGCACATGTTGGATGAGTATGTAGGAAGCTTGTTAATATCTAGTTCACGAAGTCGGTTTTGGTTCCGTTGATCGCTAAACGTAAATGGTTAAGCCGCGAAACGTAAATCCGGGTATCGTAAAAATATGAAACTTGAAAGAATGACTAAACTTGTCAAAATACTCCATAATAAAATATAAAATGAATGGTAAGTTCCATCGGGTTGCTTAAACACTGTTAAAACTGGAAACGCGGGTCTAAAACGCGTAATTTGCGTAAAACGCTGAACTAGAAAACGTAAAATTCCAAAACTTTTAGAATTGTCGTAAAATGAGAGAAAATCATATTTCTAACATTTATAGTGTTTTATGGACATATCGGGATGCTGGAACGACGTTTAAACCTAAAAGTAAATCCCGGACACGGCTTCGTGATTTTTGCAGAAATGATCCGACGAGTGCCAAACTCTTGGATTATTATTAAAATAGTTTAACTTACGAGAATATGAAATAAAAATTTCAGAAATGAATAGTGAAAATGAATAGTAATAGTGAATAGTAGAAATGAATAGTAATTTTTCGGGATGAATTATGAAATTTCAACATTTGAAAAAGGACATGAAATTACGAGTTGTGACATTCTTCCCCTCTAAAAGGAATTTCGTCCCGAAGTTCAGTTTATGTTGGTTTCTGGAGTGGTATTGGTGAAAAGATGATAATATCTGAGAATTCTAGCGAACTTTCATGACAGGAATTCGACTTCGCTTCAACTATTCGACCTTACAGTCCATGATTTCTATTGGTTCTCCTAAGGTTCAAGTCTGACGGCCACTAGGCCTACTTTGTCTGAGATATTAAATAGTCCAGTGTATATCGGGTTTAACTTTCTGAATTTTTCGGAATGGTATCATGCCTTTCCTACACAGAATCTTTCGACATAACCCTGCCACCAACTTGAAATTTTAAGGGTTTACAATTTATCGAACTTGTAACTGATTGTTGATTTGTAGGAAATTCCAGGTTATTTCATGAATGCTTACTAGACTAGTGAGTTGGGCTTTTCCAAATTTCACTCAGTCAATGGATGTTGGCACTTCGACCATAGAGTGCCTCGATTGGTGTAGTCTCTACACTCGTGCAGTAACTATGGTTGTAAAGGAATCTGATTTATGGCAAATGGTTAGTCCAACCATTTCTAGAGTCAATCACTCATGCTCTGGGCATATCTCCCTATGTTTGAATCGTTCTCTAATTTCTGACCATTGGTCTGCATATGATAGGTGGTGTAGTTCCAAAGAAATCTTAATGAAGTCGCTAGGAGTTTGAGGTGAATTAAATTCCTCTATTAGAAATAATGGAAATGGATATCATGAATCTTGTGGAAAAACTTACAAGGTTAAGTCCGTCAAAGGGTGTTGTTGGAAATAATAGATTAGGATTAGGTTGTGATCCTCCGCAGGATGTCATGAATTGAGTCTTTCTCCACTTACGATGCTTAGTCTCCATTACTAAGATTTTCCCCAAGCTCTATGTCATCAAATCACAAAATCCTAAATGTATAAGTGATGTAATATAGTGATTGATTTTCAACGTTTGTTTTGAGTTTGTGTATTTTATTCATAAACCTTCCCTGAATAAATGAATTTACAACTTTAAGCAAACAGCTTTCCATGTAACATTTTTCTTGATGTTTCAAAATTTAATAGTTATGCAAGATAGGACAGTTTTCAACATATGGTGGATAATATGGTTTACCAAAGATCGATGTTTAAAATTTACTAACATTCAATAGTTTTGTAAAAGATTAACCAAAAGGAATTTGCTTATCAAAATAAGTGCCTCAGAAAAGTATTTCTTACAAGATATATGTTTTGTATAAAGGTAGTTTGGAGAAAAATCCATTTAAAAGTGAAAGTATTAAGAGGATAAAATAGTCAGGTATGTATGTCTGCACAAATGCATAGGTGTCTAACATGTTTGAATAATATCTATTGGTGAGGACATGTTCAATCTATAGTCTCGGTTAAGAGGTTGGATTTATCTATATGGTGTTGCTTAGTGAGCACTCGTATCGAAACTAATCCTATAATTCAGTCTAGCCAATACTTTCTAGATGGTAGAATTTTTGGTGATCAGGCCAGTGATAATGGTTCGAATTGTTTTATGATATCCTGAGATTTCTGTTGAGTTTTGAATGGTCTTAATGTACCGAGAGATTCTCCTTATAGATGGTATGGAAAGTCTTTCCTAGGGAGGTCATTGATAATATCCACCTAGCAATATAGAGAGTAGTGAGTGATGAGTGACATAGGAAACTATTTAGTATCACCTAATTCCTTATATAAATAGGGATGGGAAAGGGAAATAATAATGATGGCAAGAAGGGAAGAAACTGTGACAAAACGAGATTTGTGATAAAAGAAAATACTGTGATATAAGTGTATCGTGCATAAAGGTGAAGATTCATGAAATGAAATGACCAGTTGACGTGCTTCCAATCGGTTATTCACGAAGTGATAAAAAGTATGAATGTTCTGACAACGAGGGTCTACACACACATAAATGAAACAATTGGAAATTGAGTAGAGAATTTAATCCAGACAAAATTTTATTATAACCATTCTCAGTGTTGCAAAATTCATTTCTGAGTCGGATATAGGTGGTCAGCCTATGTCCTACTATCCCGGGTCGAATATAAATGACCAGTCTATATTCTACTAAGGTTCCATGAATTTTGAAATACTCAGCTCAATTATACTAATACCATGTCCTTCACAAATACCAAGACGTTCTGAAAGACAAAAGCAAGTGACCAAACTCGAGGTCAAATGATGAAACTATGCAAGGAAAACATAATGCGGTGACATATATGATACATGAGCATGATTATATGAAAGACAATTATAGTAATCCACTATAATAAATGAATATAATATACCAGATAATGAGACACAAATATCATCACCTATGTCAGCAACTAACCACAAATGAGGCTTTAGCTTGGCAGGCAGGCACGTGACGGTCATAGGGTTAAGTTTTCATGAAAGTAGCTATACTATAGGTTTTAAAAACACTTAGTTCGCTATAGCCAAAGCTCTGATACCAATCTGTCACACCCCCAAAATCGGGTCCAGCGGAAGCATACATGTAGCTGGGGTGTAACTCAATTGGTATTACAACACAAGTTCAAAAATGGTTTTTACTTGAATCATTTAGAATAAAATAGTTTAATCAAAAATGTTGAATTTACATTGTCAGAAGTAGTGCGGAAGTAGGCCCTTAAAATAGTTTAAAACGGTCCCCAAATGAATAATCAGAGTCTTCTATTACCATGCCATGCCCTGCCAAAACCTCCTGTACCGTGCCATTGCTTAATACCTGAAAATACATGCTAAAATGTCAACACGAGGTTGGTGAGTTCATAGAGTCTTGTGAAAAAGAATGTAATGCATATAAATGAAGATTTTCCAGCAAAGGCATCGTAAATCCACTCAGTTACAAGTCCCGCCATAAGAGACTTGTAACCTGTGTGTTTACGACCCACTGCCAAATGTAATATGTTTACGTGAACAAAGGTAATACTTGTATCTAGATTCAAAGATAAATGTAGCAATACCGCTATAAAACAATGCTGACAATGTCGCCAGATAAACAACTATGTCAATGGGGTCATGTAAATAAGTTTGACAATGTCGCCAAGTAAACAATAATGACAATGAGGTCATATAAAATAAGTCTGACAATGTCGCCAGGTAAACAATAATGACAATGAGGTCATATAAAATAAGTAATAATGTTTAAGAGACAGGTCACATGAAATACAAGTAATCAAGCATACCAATGAAATGCAGGTAATCAAACATACCAATGAAATGTAGGTAATCAACCAGGTAAAGCAAATAATGCATTTAAGTAAAACGAGCATGTATTCTCCCCCAAAGAGTTTACAAAACAATTAAAAGAGTAGGGGCTATGACTCACCTGATAAGATGGTACAATGATGGTAAAATGATCGGGACAATAAGGCGCGAACACTAGCCACAACCTAAGATGAGTGAAAATGATCTACTTTAGATCATGGAAATGATGTAATGAATGCACATGCACGTGATGCCTATACCACTCATAACTTGAAAATACTTGTTATTGTCAAAGTAATATGTTTTTCCATAACTTTGGAAAAATAAGTATAACTAGACTTATAAAACTAGTCGTAATATATATATCGTATATATAAATGGTAGTGTTGAATTCCTTGCTTTGAAAACTTTGAAGTAACGTTTAATAGTCGTATAAATAAGCTTGTACTCATAAGTACTTTGATGGTTAAAAATTTGGCACTTTGGTAGTATTTCTAGAAAATCTAGGATTTAGTACGTTTAGAAGTATTATTATTTCTATTAGTTACAAAATGGTCTCGCAAAACTAGTCGCGAAATAGTGAATATTAAGAGTTAGGAATGAAGCTCAGTAGTTTTAGGAAGATTTTCACCTTATCTAAAAAGTCATAGAACTGAAGTTTGTCTATACGGGTCTCGATCATAAAGGAAAATAGCCGTCAAGTGAGGTGTTTGGGCTGTTTTGGCAAATTCTGGGCAGTTTTCGGGAAAGTTTGGAAGACAATAAGTTGTTCGTTATAAATACGTTTGACAAACAGTTGGATGTTTTGGAAACTAGGCTAGGTGAACTAATTTTTTGTCAATGATGTAAAGTTTCCAGAAATGGGTTTATCAATAAGATAAACAGCTCTCAACATGTTGTATTACAAAAGTAGTTTTTCTACACTTAGGATTATTTTGCTAAAAAGCTGATGGAAATAAATAGAGTTTCGTCGATTATGAAACGTGTATATCTTGGTCGTTATAAGCTTGTTTTCTACGTTCTTTATATCCCCGGAATCGTGGGACAACATACTAATATATTTTTGATAAGTTGGGATGGCTAGATCAAGTTTTACACCTCAGATTGGCCCTTGAAAATTGTGGGACAGCAAGTACAATTTTCAAAAAATAGTTTTCGTCGTTAAACTTGCAAAAATCATATTTCCTTCGTTATAAACTCGTTTTAATCCGTTCTTTCACCCTCAGCTTCGTTTTTGAAAGTATTTTCTAAATCTCTAGCCCAAAGTTACCCAGAAACCCCTGAGTTTTCTGGATTTGACGATTCGGGACAGTAGGTATATATATACGTTTAAAAATCAATTATAGGGTTCCAAACTAGTTTCTAATCCACCCAAATCACTTCCAATCACCACAAATTTAGTTTATTCCTACCATACACCTTCTCAAGGTGTCATGAGGTCCTAAACATCACCAATCAACTAGATCTAAAAAGGGTTTCCATTTCTAGTGTTTCAAAGATATATATATATATATATATGTATATATATATATATGTATATATATATATATATACATATATATATATATATACATATATATATATATATATACATATATATATATATATATATATATATATATATATATATATATATATATATATATATATATATATATATATATATAAAGAGTGGTATAAACTAGTATATGCATGAAATCTTGAATGAAAATCATATGAGAATGAAAATAACTTGAAGAAATTATGAAAATGAGTTTTAACAACTTACTTAGCTAAGATTTGTGAGCTTGGAAGATGAAAACTTAATAACCTTGAGTTTTTATTTCAAAACTCAAACAAGGATCACTAAAGGAACTAGAAAATGACTTGATCTTGGAAAATCCATGGATTCTTGATGTTGTTCTTGTTTGGTCGTGGATAGGGAGGAAGAAAAAGAGAAAACCTCACTTTTGATTCTTAAAATGAATATGAATGTGTTATTTGTGTTTAAGTATGAAAATATCTAAATAAATGGCAAAATGGTAAATAAATGGTGAAGTTGAAGTAACATGGGGAGGGTGGGGCGGCACATGTTGGATGAGTATGTAGGAAGCTTGTTAATATCTAGTTCACGGAGTCGGTTTTGGTTCCGTTGATCGCTAAACGTAAATGGTTAAGCCGCGAAACGTAAATCCGGGTATCGTAAAAATATGAAACTTGAAAGAATGACTAAACCTGTCAAAATACTCCATAATAAAATATAAAATGGATGGTAAGTTTCATCGGGTTGCTTAAACGCTGTTAAAACTGGAAACGCGGGTCTAAAACGCGTAATTTGCGTAAAACGCTGAACTGGAAAACGTAAAATTCCAAAACTTTTAGAATTGTCGTAAAATGAGAGAAAAACATATTTCTATCGTTTATAGTGTTTTATGGACATATCGGGATGCAGGAACGATGTTTAAACCTAAAAGTAAATCTCGGACACGGCTTCGTGATTTTTGCAGAAATGATCCGACGAGTGCCAAACTCTCGGATTATCATTAAAATAGTTTAACTTACGAGAATATGAAATAAAAATTTCAGAAATGAATAGTGAAAATGAATAGTAATAGTGAATAGTAGAAATGAATAGTAATTTCCCGGGATGAATTATGAAATTTCAACGTTTGAAAAAGGACATGAAATTACGAGTTGTGACACAAAAAAATCTCATCACCTTTTGGACACGTGTTGAGATTTTTATAAAGTCGCATAGTCTAGCCGTCTGATGAGGCGAAAAATGATCCGTTTTTAGGGGGTCATTTAAGCCCGAATCCGACTTTATTTGATCAAATATTGCCCTAAATCGTTCCTTTTGTGATTTTAGGTGTTTGGAGAGTGAATTCTGGAAAAGAAGCCATTTTGGACGTTTTTGGAGCATAAAAGTGAAGAAAACGGCAAAGTACCAAATTTCCATGCTGAAGATACAAGGTGACGGCGTCAAGACCACCATCTTGACGGCGTCAGACATGAGGAATTAAACACCGTAGGTGGTGACGGCGTCAGAAGGCTTCATGACGGCGTCAAAGTGGCAAGAATAAAATACCGTGGTCGGTGACGGCGTCACATAGGCCGTCATGAGTGGATCAAGGCCGTCCGAGGAAGTATATGGCGGCGAGGTGACGGCGTCACAAGTAACTCTTGACGCCGTCAGCCTACTTTTCCTATATATAGTTTTCTAGTTTTTTTCATTAAAAAAAGAAGAGAAGTTTTGGTGAAACCCTAAAGACAATTTTGGTGCCTCTTTTACAGGTTTTTCAAGGGTTCCAAACCCTTGAGACCTTGCATTGTAATTGAGATAAGTGTTCTTCCAATTCAATCAATATGTCTATGTGTTGGTTGTTTATATCTTGTTCTTGTCTCAATTCTACTATGCTAGGCTAGATCTCTTTTGTGTTTGCTTAGATCTAATGAAACCTAGATGTTGATTATGTGTTGATTACTTGTCTATTCTTGTTTTGGATGAATGATATTATATGTTAGGCTTAAGAAAACTGGCAGATCTCCAAATGGTAACATGCTTGAACGTCTTAAGAAACATGAACCGAGGCGTACTAGGTCTTTATTGGTTGTATTTAATGCATGAGCCACTGTTTACAATCCCTATAGTTGTGCTGGGTCATGGTGTAGGAGGAGATAAGAGCTCATAGAGTTGGGGAGTTATGTATGCCACCCCACGAATGGTATTAAGGAATACAATCCGTCATCCATACAAGTGTAACAAGTAATTAACATGTAAAAGATATCTAGGGAGTAATGAAGTCTAAGTAAACACAATTTCTCCAATTACTGCTCACAACCTTAGTATAATTAGTTTATTTTCATTTTTATTATTTTATTTTGATTGCATCTTAGCTTTGGGTTAGTTGAATAGCAACTAATTCCGCCCACTCTTCCAAAACACGAGATTTTACTTGCTTTTATAAAAATATAAAAATACAAAAATAATCATCTCTCACCTTTAGAACTATTAATTAGGTTTTCTAATCCTAGCGACACTATTCCTAAGCTGAACGATCAATCCCCCAGTACTTGTCACTATACTATACTACAACGATCAGGTACACTGCCTGGTGGGGGTTGTAAGCTTCTCGAGATCCCTCGAGAGGTAAAGCAAGGTGCGATTCCCACGCATCAAGTTTTTGGCGCCGCAGCCCGGGGAAATAGTTATTGTCTAGGTTAGAATTTCTTTTTATTAGGTCTACTTGCTAGATTCCTTTCTAGTAAGATTTTATGTTATTTTATTTTTTTTTAGGTTCTCTTTAGTCTATCTTTTCTTTGTGTCTTTGTTTGTAAAAACCTTTCCATTGACTATTCCGTTAGCCATTATGGAGAACGCGAATCCACCATACTACCAACCACGGAATTCACCCACCCCAAATGATATCTTGATGTTTAAACAACATGAGGATGAACCTATCTATGATGCATAGGCTCGTTTTAAATATTTACTCCGAAAAGTCCCTCATCATAATTTCGATCTGTGGTCCCAAATTGAAATATTTTACCATCGTGTCGACAACTATACCAAAATGGATATTGACCATACCGCACATGGGGACCTTTGGGGATTAAGTGCTAATAAAGCATGGGAAGCCATAGAGAGTTGTGCCATACTTGCAAAAAAAATGGACAACCCAACAAATGTTGTTACAGATCAATTGATAGCAAGTTTAAGGGAACAAGCAAGAAGATTGTTTGGGGATAAGCATATAGATGAGATAACTGGGTGCACGGGGTGGATTGATTTCACCACAATACAAGCTGAACACATAGGTGATATTGATGTGATGGAAGAGATAGTAGAAAACCCAAGCCCAATAAGTACCCCACAAGTCCTACCATCACTTGAGAAATACACACCACCCGTGACTTACTCGGAAGAAGTAGAAGAGACTATAGGAGCCCAAATAGAGGTAGAACCCTTGTACCAAACACCACTAGAGGATATAGGTTTGAATACTTGTAGTGATAACCTTACTCTTAGTTCTAGGGAATTACCTAGTGTTGATGAACCGGAACCTCAATCTTCACATAACTTTCCATCCTTAGATATACATCTAGGAGACAAAAGAGGGGCCGACCCACCCATCAACCCATGTAGTCCGGGTAGTCTTAGGACAAAGGTAGTGGACTCTAAGCCTTGTAGAGAGGAAGCCAATATAGAAGTGGGAAATGACCTTACATGCTTACATCACCCATTTATGATTGATCATAAGAAACATTATGGGTTTAAACCGGGTTTATTAGGTCAAGGTGGATCCCCAACTAGGAGTCTTTCGAAGTTGATAGAAAATGATCTCTTTCTAGGAGAAAATCTTAATCCACCCATTAACCCGATTGAATTAGGTAAGGTTATAATGATAGGAGCACACCCCTTTGAGCATATAATTCATCCACCACACTTTCCTCACGAGGCATATTTCCACCCTAAGGGTATGTATCGCTACTTCCACCCGCACATAATCTTAAGTGTAGGGAAAACCTCCCCTATTTCCGGTAAATAAGGGAAGAGTCAGGCTCGTGACTCGAACAAAAACAAGCGCTTCTTGGGAGGCAACCCATGTTTTGTGTGATTTTATTTGTTTGATTGTTATTTGCTTCCGTATGCATGTTTTGTTTTTATTGTTGGTTGATCATGCTTCTCAATTAAAACGTGGAAATACTTTACTATGTTGTTTGGCCTAGTCTTAACTACAACCTAAAAGTATTTTTGCAAAAGATAAGTGTAAGGGGAAACCCCAAATATGTTTTTAAGAAACAAACCGATCATGATTCTCCACAATATTTAATGAACATGTATATTCGTATTTGTTAGAGTCAAATGCTTGTATTGAGTCATAATGAAGTTTTGCAGGATTTTCCAGGAAGTAGGACAAGGTTTTTCCCAGAAATTTTCCGGAAACTTAACATAAGAATTTCTGCAGGTCCATTCTGACGGCGTCAGAGTATTGCTCTTGACGGCGTCAGGAGTTAAAATCTGGAAATTTTACCGGTTTTGTTTTTCTAACGGAGTCTTATGGTTTTTGTGAATTATTAAGTTTTATAATCTCCAGGAAATCTGCAAACTTCATTCCACAAGCATTATATCTTACTTTGTTTTCTAAGATCTAGTAACTTATATAGGATGCCGCCGATTTTACGCGAGGTTGCCTTGTCTATTGTTGTCAGGATTTACAGGTTATTTATGACAATAAGATGATTTATATTCTGGAAGGGAAGCTTTGATGGTTCGTTTTCTTGGAGGAAGATTTAACCTGGCCAACCTATAATCCATACCGAGCGAATCAGGGGAGTATTTGATTTCATTCTCTTTACTTCTTAACTTTTACATTCTTTACTTGAACATTGGGGACAATGTTCATCATAAGTGTAAGGGGAGGGTAAAAAGATGATACCTTACATATGCACTTTCGCTTGAGTTTGTTTTGTTTGATAGTAGATGTGTAATAAAACTATGAGAAATACTTGTTAGTGCAATTTTAGCGCCAAATTTAAAATTTTTTACAACATTTAGGAGTGAAACTTTAGCCATAGCAAGCGTCTCATGGATAGGAGATTGTATGACTAGCACATAACCGTATATTCAGAACAATTTTCCACCCAAAAATGTGAGGTTCGCCTTTAGTTTTGATAGGAAAAGCATTTATTATTGGTGCTTATGAGTGTACCGGTAGCATTTAGATTCTAGAACTTGCGTTAGTGATGCATCCCGAGACCGCTAGTGAGACTACATTCGTGTGGTAGGATTTACTACATGATAAGAGGCATTAGGATCACCCTTGTGTTAAACCCGTATCATAATTACTTGACCATTTAAGTCATATTACTTGGCTAGTTAAGTCAACTAATTTTTCCCACACCCTTAGCGTTGTACTCATTTTTAGTACACGAAACCCCTAGTACACCCCTCTGAGCCTATCTTTTCGTTTCTAACTTTAAGCATCTTACTTAAAGGAAGAATTTGTTACACCCCACTTAAATGTACACCCAAATCGCCTTAGCCTTCCGTGTATGCGCTCATTTTTAGTGCATTATTGTTATTTGTTAAACCCTAAGTTAACTTTCTAATTGATTACATGGTTGCTAAGTCGAGTCATATCCTTGTACATATTGTTTTGGGACGATTGGGACTCATGGGTAAGTACTTGTTTTATGGAGTAATGGGGAAGAACATAATATTATTACCCCCATATGTACGTTAATCTTAAAAGTGCTCCAAGTGTTTTGATTTTCTTAATTCGAGTCATTAGAATAGTTTAATGTAAAGTATGTAAAGATTCAAGTGTAAGGGGATTGCTCAAACCCTTACGATGTATTATTTTGGATGGTAGGGTAAGAGTGTATGCACACACAAAAAAAAAAAAAAAAAAAAAAAAAAATAGAAAAAGAAAAAGAGAAAAAAACATACGGACTACCATCCCGTTTTCATTCTATGTTCATTTTATGTTTTTGGTTATTTTTCATTTGATAGCTTAAGTCGAGTTTAGTCTTGGCTTAGCAACGCCATCTTGTACATGTAATTAACCAAGATTGTTAACTCGCCACCAGTAAAACTTCCTTTATCCAACAAAACCGTGTAATTCATATCCCTACACCTAACGTTATAACCCTTTAAAAGACCTCTTTGATAGTTTATCCTAGGTGCTTACGCCATGTGGTGGAGGTTTGATCCTTTCCCAAGCCTATGGTAATCTATTTTGCTATGACAGGTAGTGAGAGATATCTTCCATTTCCATAATGTTATATTACTTTATTACACCCGAGAGATGTGAGTATCTAAACACTATTTGTGAGGTGCTTGTATATGACCTCCGTGCTTGTCTATTGGTCTTTAGTGGAACGATTATTTGTTGTAATTACTTTTATATTAGTGTTAAATGACCCCTAACTTGTCTTTCGAGTAGAATAAAAGCGCATTTGCTTGAGGACAAGCAAATCTCAAGTGTAAGGGTATATGATGAGGCGAAAAATGATCCGTTTTTAGGGGGTCATTTAAGCCCGAATCCGACTTTATTTGATCAAATATTGCCCTAAATCGTTCCTTTTGTGATTTTAGGTGTTTGGAGAGTGAATTCTGGAAAAGAACCCATTTTGGACGTTTTTGGAGCATAAAAGTGAAGAAAACGGCAAAGTACCAAATTTCCATGCTGAAGATACAAGGTAACGGCGTCAAGACCACCACCTTGACGGCGTCAGACATGAGGAATTAAACACCGTAGGTGGTGACGGCGTCAGAAGGCTTCATGACGGCGTCAAAGTGGCAAGAATAAAATACCGTGGTCGGTGACGGCGTCACATAGGCCGTCATGAGTGGATCAAGGCCGTCCGAGGAAGTATATGGCGGCGAGGTGACGGCGTCACAAGTAACTCTTAACGCCGTCAGCCTACTTTTCCTATATATAGTTTTCTAGTTTTTTTCATTAAAAAAAGAAGAGAAGTTTTGGTGAAACCCTAAAGACGATTTTGGTGCCTCTTTTACAGGTTTTTCAAGGGTTCCAAACCCTTGAGACCTTGCATTGTAATTGAGATAAGTGTTCTTCCAATTCAATCAATATGTCTATGTGTTGGTTGTTTATATCTTGTTCTTGTCTCAATTCTACTATGCTAGGCTAGATCTCTTTTGTGTTTGCTTAGATCTAATGAAACCTAGATGTTGATTATGTGTTGATTACTTGTCTATTCTTGTTTTGGATGAACGATATTATATGTTAGGCTTAAGAAAACTGGCAGATCTCCAAATGGTAACATGCTTGAACGTCTTAAGAAACATGAACCGAGGCGTACTAGGTCTTTATTGGTTGTATTTAATGCATGAGCCACTGTTTACAATCCCTATAGTTGTGCTGGGTCATGGTGTAGGAGGAGATAAGAGCTCATAGAGTTGGGGAGTTATGTATGCCACCCCACGAATGGTATTAAGGAATACAATCCGTCATCCATACAAGTGTAACAAGTAATTAACATGTAAAAGATATCTAGGGAGTAATGAAGTCTAAGTAAACACAATTTCTCCAATTACTGCTCACAACCTTAGTATAATTAGTTTATTTTCATTTTTATTATTTTATTTTGATTGCATCTTAGCTTTGGGTTAGTTGAATAGCAACTAATTCCGCCCACTCTTCCAAAACCCGAGATTTTACTTGCTTTTATAAAAATATAAAAATACAAAAATAATCATCTCTCACCTTTAGAACTATTAATTAGGTTTTCTAATCGTAGCGACACTATTCCTAAGCTGAACGATCAATCCCCCGGTACTTGTCACTATACTATACTACAACGATCAGGTACACTGCCTGGTGGGGGTTGTAAGCTTCTCGAGATCCCTCGAGAGGTAAAGCAAGGTGCGATTCCCACGCATCACCGTCGCACAAGAATAATTTGGAAACTCCTTTTTTATTGACTAGATAGTGAACCACAATTGAAAAATGGGCTACTTTTGAAAAGGGCTCTTAATAAAAATCAGACAAAGCAAGTTTCTCTAAGCATAATGACTATAATGAAAGTTCAGTAGCATAATGAGTGAAAATTGAAGGTACGTAGAGTATCCATAGCTTTTAATCTCAAAGTAGCAAATTGATGATTAAATTTGGCGAGTGGTGGTTTAACTTTTAAGATTATTTGGACGGAACAGTTTGAAAACATATTGTTGATAGTGATCGCATTAATGAATTATTTAAAGTTGAACAAACTTTTCTATTTACATTTTCTAAAATAGGATGATGACATGGAAATTGATTAAACCATGTAATGTTCGGTGCATTGTGACTGTTTAGCATATAGGAAATAGATACCGATGTGTAGTGACATGTCAAAGCATTAACCCATATATAGTTGAATGCATTGGAGATGCCGTGAAGCCAATGATACTTTTACAAGAAATTATAGGAAAATGCAAGCACTAGCCAATAATGATAGTAGTGTGCATGAAAAGCAAGGGTCCAATAATGAATGGTGTGTGTGTCAATGAAAAACGGCCATCAACAATGCGTTTTACGTATTTGAGCATTTAGAGTTTGAGTTTCATGTTCCTATTCGAAGAATTAAGGGCCCGTTTGGTTTGAGTGGGTAAGCATAGGATTTGGGAATAGTGGAAAAAAAATGTTTGGTATGTTTTGTTGGGATCCGTAAACGGGATTGAATACCATATATTTAGGTGTGTACTAAACCTTGCAAGTTAGCCTAATTTTTGATATACTTTCATTTTAACTGGGCCAAAGTTATATATATATCAACCACTCATATTCTATTTTATTTTCATTTAACAATAGTAACATACTTAAATTTATAGTACATAATATTCATTTATAACATATATAATATATTATTTTATTGTATTTTTTTCTCTTCAAATTTAAATTTAAATCTAAATCCAATCTTAATCCTAAACCAATCTACAGACCAAACGGGCCCTAAGTTCCTTGGTTTCTCACAATAGGTAAAGGTTCAAACTAGATACGTACATTTGGGGTAGCCAGAGAAGGGTTAGAAACACTCTTATGATTAAGTGGCTCGTCCTCCTTGAGTAACACGAAAAACCTTATCTAATGCGTGCACTTTGACATTTTTGTGAAATCAACTCATTTTATCATGGTGCCCTTCCATTATGATTCATTCTATCCGATAGATCCTCAGGCTCTTGTACACCTTCACATCACATCATCCATCCAATAAACCCTATCTTATTTAGATGACAATTTCCTTTTATTAGTTACTTTGCACATATATACTATACATCATATTTTGTAGCCTTTTAGAGTTCACTACCGGTTTAGGATTTAAAATATTGTAAATGTTTTAACTTCAAACTAGTTCATTACAAATTAAATCTAATCCTACCATCAAATATTGTTCCAACAGGAAAGAAAATCCAATAAAGTACAATCCAGTCGACAAGTCACACATCTGTTGAACCAATGACATATCGGTTCAAGACTTGTCGTTAAATAACTAAGTAATTTAAATGTTACAGAAAAAAAAAAAGTATACAAAAGATAAGAGAATCCCCAGTTAAGCCGGAACAGTGAACTTATAGGATGCATACGAAAGAGAAGACAAACCCCAGCTATGATGAATAAGTTCGGCTTTGGAATTTGCACCTGATGCACCCATGGCAACATGTAACGGATAGAAATGATCAGGCCATGGATGAGCCACGGTTGCATGTGGAGCCTTTTCCTTATAGTCATTGACATCTTGATACCTTCCGTCAATTAGTGCTTCTTTGAGCCACGCATCAAATTCTTGGGCCCATGGTTGCACTGAAGTGGTGTTGCGCAGCATTCTGAGGTTGTGGGTGGTAGCTCCAGAACCAACAATGAGAACCCCTTCATCTTTGAGGGGTGCTAATGCTTTACCCATGTTGTAGTGGTAAGTGGCGTCATTGTTTGTTTGGACTGATAGTTGACACACTGGAATATCGGCTTCTGGATACATAAGCATTAGTGGGACCCATGCACCATGGTCGAGCCCACGTTTCTTCTCTTCATCGACTCTGTCAAACCCGGAAGACATGAGCAGTTCCTTGACCCTCTTGGCCAATTTTGGAGCTCCGGGTGCAGGGTACTTGAGCTGGTTTTAAAGCAAATTTCAGGAGGTTAGTTGAGATACTACACATATACACATTATCCAAGCAAGAGAATACAACTAACAAACGGGGTTCTTGCATTCATATGATCAAGTCATTTACATTTCTGTGAACCTTTCTTGTGCTGCTTGTTTATATTTCAAAACTCAAAACGTTCATGTTCATATACATAACTATAAATTGTTGTTTAGCTTGATGTAATTATTTCTAAGTGCATTTCAATTTCAAGTAACCACAAGTCCCACCCGATTTATTGCCATTAATCCCCTATTCACAAATACATACTATATAATTTTTTTTAACTCTCCCACATTATACCTTAGAAACACACTACACTCATAATATCGAGTTAAATTTGTTACCATAGGATTTAAGGTTAAAAATACACAAAGAAGACGGTCCTATCACCCGCCACATAACAAAAACAAGTAATTTTCCTAAACAGTGAGTCTGTTTGTCACACAGCCAGTAAAACTGTTAATTTCGAATTAAATGATAAAATAAGGATAGCGGTTCAAAAGTCCACTTCGTCAAATAGGGGATTACAGACTTCACATCTTACCTACCCTAACTCACCAAACAATCCAAATTTTCAAATTTCCTATGAGTGAATCAAATTTTCAAACAAATATACTTTGTCCTTTCATTGCATAACTAACAATTGAAGTTTGCTAATTCATTCCATTATTTTAACAACAGCCAGTAGTAACATTATTCAGTTCCCTTCAATATGATAAAATGAGCATAATGGTTGAGAAGCCCACTTCATCATATAGGTGATTACTGACTTTACAGATGTGTTTGGGAGAGGACTTATAAGGGGCTTATGGGGGCTTAAACTTTTAAAATAAGCATTGTTTGTCGCACGGCTTATCCAAAAGCCCAAGCCCATTAAAAGCCCAAGCCCATAATTTGATGTATTTTTATGCATTTGACATTGATAAGTTTCGGCTCCGACTAATTCGCCAATCAGCTTTATAAAATTATAAGCTACAGCTTTTGGCTTATAAGCCCCCACCCCAGCCTAGCGCCAGCTCCTCTGGCCGGCCTATTTCACTAAACATACCCTACATCTTACCTACCTAACTCACCAAATCTTGATCACTTTGACTTTACAAAATATTATCAGATTCACAATAATCAAACAATTATATCTACTTCAAATTGCAATACCAAAAAAATAAATAAAACGTAAGAGGGTATGAGTTATAATAAATGTACCTGGTACATTTTCTTGGGGAAATTATAGAAATCATAGATGGTGTCATTAGGACCATTAGAAACAACGTTAACAGTAGGATAAGTTGTCTCCCAATGACCAGAAATCACAAGAATAGAGCTAGGACGAGGAGAGTATACTTTCTGCTGAAAAGATTGTAGGAAATGTCGAGCTGGCATAGTTTCATCGATAGATAAAGTTGGTGATCCATGTGATATGTAAAAAGTCTCGTGTATTTTGCTTACTCCGTTCATTGTGTTCATCATTATTTTTTTCAATGGATTGTTGAAAATATGAAAGAGAATTTGGATTGATTTGGTGGTTGGTGTATGGTTTTTATATAGGAGTTGAAATGGTGTACCAATTATATGCTTACCGACGTCTCTCTCGAGTCATTGCTTACGTTATGGTAAACCACATCTGTAAGTATAATATATGTAGACGCGAACACGCCTTTTCCACGTGTATTTTTATTTTGAGTAAATTACACCATTAGTCCCTGTGATTTGGTTAGATTTCATACGACTTTTAAAAACGCGAAAATTCACTTAGCGAGTCTAACAGCTACAAAATATTATGTGACCGGTCTAATTTTGCTAAAGACGTTAGGGTTTCTCGTTATCTGCAGTCACATGACAGGCGCATGAAAATGCATATAAGGGTATGATTGTCTTTACACTGCTTTTGTCATTTTGTGCACTAGTTCAATACTCTTTTTTCTTTTAAAATATTATTATTTTTATTTATTTTTATCTTTTTATCAATTTGTTTATTATCATTATTATTATTATTATGAACATATTATCATTTTTTTCCCTTTACTATAACAATTCTTTGTGAACCCACCACCACCAATCATACTATTTTGTTTTCTCACCCACCGCTACCATTGTCAATCATCACCACCACTACAACCACCATTCACCAATCATAATCTTTACTTCTAAAAAGTAAACTTTTGCCCCCTTGCAGTCAACTACTTCACAAGTACTTCTCTCCTCTCAACTTTAGATCTAACACCCAACCCTTCCTTGTCTCTCCAAGATACAAACTCCGTCAATATTTCTTCCCCACAAATCAAACCACACATACACGCTCCACCTTTATTACTCCTTCCTCTAAAAAAACACTGCCCTAACATCAAACAAATCCTCCCTTATATCTCCATTTGAAGTCAGACCCATAAACTTACACCGCCCTTATCTTTCCTTCCTTATGTCATCCCTTCAAACACAAGCCTACCTCCTTTATTACTCCAAATGATTCACACAAACAACCTTAGTTCAACAATTTATCAAAGACCCAGTTAGATCAACAAATCACACAGGCATAGCACAAACGTAACCACAAAAACTAAGGCATCAAGATCTTGATAAAACGTCTTGGTTAGGTGTATTTGTTTATATAACCTTAGTTCATGTATACAAAGTCAATGCATGTATGTTTGTGGTTTAAGTGTCTAACTTAAACTACCCATTAATAAAACTGTTGTAACCATACCCTATTATGAATGCATTGTTTCTTGCTTTATTAACGAACAAAGGTAAAAAAAACCATACTTTTATTTCAAATAACCATGACTGCGTACAACTGATTGTGTTTACAAGGCTGCAACTACTACCACTAATCCCCTAAACAACAACAAAAAATACACTGTGAAAAACTAGAAGGGGGGTTGAATAGTTTACCGCTTAAAATCTTTTTAACTTGTTTAGTTAGCTTTGAAACTTTGCGTTTGATCAAAGATATACACACAAACACAATATATAACATGCAAGTAAATGAAAGAAACGATCAAACCACAACACGAGTAGTTATCGGGGTTCGGCAACAAGGACTCTTTTTCCTTGCCCTACGTCCACGCTCCGAGTATCCAACTCGAGATTTTCTTTCACTAGTCAACAAGCTCCTTTCACCGGAGGAGAAAACCTTACACGTCGCTTACACTTTTACCGACACTAAGCTAGATGTCGAGTTCTTTACCAAGGGTACAACCACTCCCGTTAGTTCTTTTACAAGGGTACAACTACTCCCGATACACTTTGTATTTTGAGGACTAAAATACTAACCGATCACTACTGAAAATACACAATCAAATGAAGTGTAAACTACACAAGTCTACACAATGCTAAGCTAACAAGTCTTGCAACGTTGTGTTAAATACTTGTTACTTTTAATGAGCTCGTGAATCTCTTTGCTACAAAAAGAAACTTCACATATGAAATGTTAAAGGGTTAGATGAAAGAATGAATGTATGTGTGTAAAATATGATGTAGAATGATAAGCCAAAAATCAACTTGTTGTTTGGTATTTATAGCTGTAACACCCCAACCCGACAAGGGTAAAGATATCACAACAATGGTTTCACATCAGATCATAATAAAGCATACAATTACAGTAATACAAAAGTTTCAAATAAGATTTAGGATCTACCAGGTTATCAAGTCCAGATTTGCTATCAAGTCTTCTAATCCAAGGGTACACTCTTTCCATAACCCAGCTTCCTACTAAAACCTGCCGCAGGAAAAGGAAATGCGGCTGAGCTTAAAAAGCCCAGTGAACAGATACATATACAAAGCAATGAAAATGAAACAGAACTGAAATATAGTGCATTGGGGAAATAGAATAAAGAATAGATAAAAGAGTAATAGAATAGAAAGAAGAAAGGATAGTCATCTACCACGAGCCCAGAAACTCAAAGTCAATCTCAACATCATAATCTCAAAGTCATAATCACACAATCAGAGGGGATACCTCTCAGGCAACCAGATAATATGAGGGGTGTCCTCATGTATCATAATAGTGGAGTAGCTAGCTCCCAGAAATTGTGAAAGGCGTGTATTGCACACAGCACCAGTCACCTCAAAGTCAACTCAAAGTCATAGTTAAATCCACTAAGCATACATATCTAGGATTGCAACCCATACGCCCCTTACTCAAAGTCAATCTCAAAGTCATATACTCAAAGTCATAATAGCCGGCAGATAATCATAAAAGGGACGGCGTGAGAAATCACTCACCCACACATGAGTCATGCCAGTGATGCATCACAGACATGCCTATGGTACCTCCATAGGTAGGAAAAACATAAATGGCTCGGGTATCAAACTAAGAGTCAGGTCTCAAAGTCATGCAAAAGGTCATATAGCAAAGGTTTATCTCAAAGTCATGTCTCAAGGTCATCTCAAAGTCATAATATCGGAAGTCATATCAATGGTTCAGAATATCCAAGGTTCATTCCCAAAGGTTCATTTCAAAAGATTCGTTATTAAGTTTCGTAAGTTCAAAATAAAATGTGAAAGAGTTAAGAGAAAATAGATTTAAAACTTTAATAGTCATTTACCCAATTCATCTCAAAGATCTCCCTTTTTAAACATTCTTCATAAAAGCCAATTAATCCTTCATTTAAAATGGTTTCGTTTCAAAATCATAGAGTGTCATTTCAAAACAGTTTCCTTCCATAACATCAAGTTATATTTTCAAAATGTTTTCTTATCAAATTATCATAACAGATGAACCAGAGATATCGGATATTCAAGGGTCAGAAATCATAGCAACGAAATCAGATCAGAAGCTAACAAATCAAAGTTTAACAGAAATCAGAGGAAGTTCACAACAGAAGGAAACATAGCAATGGCTTTGGGAATCTTAACTGAATCATAGCTCAAAGTCATAAGAATATAGGAGCCTTTACTGAAAAGGCAGAGTATCCGTACCTTATTACGAAAGCACAAATAGAAACAAGCACAGAATAAGGAATAGCTCAAGATCTTTTCTTCTTCGCACCTAGAGGAGAAGAGGGGGAATCATAATTCATTCTCAAATTCATGCCTTTCCATTTTAAGTAACTTTCCATTTTTAGCAGGTTTCCATAAATAGTAAATTTCCACTTTTAGAAAGTTTCCATATTTAGAAAGTTGAATCATTATTAATGGAAATAAAGTATCTTTTAACCTTTTACTCATTTGGTCCATAGGGTTTCATAACTTTGCATTTTATACCCTTTACTTTCCAAAATTACACTTTAAACCTTTTAGTATTCAAAGTTACACATTAAACCCTTAACTTATCCATTTTACATAATGAGCACTTATTTTATTAAGTTATTCGAATGAATACTCAAACTTTTATAATTTACACTTTAAGTCCCTCAAGTTATAAAAGTTACATATTTAACCCTTTCATTTACAATTTCAACTTTTAATTATCAATAATTACATATTAAGCCATTAACTTACCAAATTAGCACAAAACCCCTTGAATACTTTTAATTACTCAAAACAGCTCCAAGTTTCTGAAAATTACATTTTTAGTCCCTCTCTTTTAATTATTTACAAAACAAACCCTAATTAAGTTTAAAATACATTTTAATCCATTAAAATGTAAAACTTACACTTAGCACCCTCATCATATATTTTTGTCGAATAGTATACAGCCCAAATTAAGTTCCAGAATTAACCTTTAAGTTATAAAGTTTACAAAACTCACCCAAAACTTTTATACCAAATCGTATAAACCAAAAACAAAGGAATTAGAAACCCTAATCCTTCTAATCAATTCTCAATCATCATCTCATCATTAATATCATTAATTAACACCATTTCCAGCCCTAAACCAAAACCCTAGGGCACACGAATTTTATTTTCTTTTTCTCTTATATACGATTTACACAAACAAGAATAATTTTGAAACACATGATTTAAGCCATGATAATTCTTTCCAATAATTTTCCAGGTTATATTACATCATAACAAACCTATAATAATTTTATTAATAATTATTCTGGATCGGAATATGTATTTCACAATTAAACACGTTTTTAGGGTTTTAAATCACGAAAACGATGTAGAGCATGCATGGATCGATTAGAGCATTTTAGATGATGTTCATAGGGTGTAAGGGTCCTGAGAAAAATACCAAACCAAGGCTTGAACGTGTGGAGAGGGCTGTACGATTTATAATCTACGCGTAGAGGCCAAATGATCCAAAAATCACCACGACTTCACCGATGACCTTCCAACCTTGAAACCAATTTTCGTGGGTTGTATATGATGTAAGAATCACCAGAAAAATAAGAAATAATTTTTGTGGAGGTCGAATGAATCAAAAACGAATTACCTTTTTTATAGGGCTCGACAAAAAGAAAATTGTGCCACGATCGAACCAAGCTTCAACAATTCAAAAGGGTATTTTTCTTGGCTTCTTAGGATGATGATAGATCACATAAAATTGCTTAGGAGTGTTGTGAATGTCGAATGGAGGCTATGGGAAATTGTTTGTGTTTTATTAAAATCGGTTTTAGGGTTTTTTTAAAAGAAAAGATATGGTTTTGCTTTTAAAAAGAGCATGCCGTGTGAGGGGAGGGCTTGGGCCAGGAATTTCGTGATTTTAGCTTGGGTAATTATCTCTTAATAATTATCTTCTCACTTTACCATATATATATCATTTAAATCAAAATAAAACTAATTAAAATACATTTTTACCTTAATCGGCCATATAGGGGCATTTTGGTAATTTAGCCACTTGTGTAAATGTTAAATGTAATAGTTAAAATTATTTGGATACATAACTTGTGCATTGTTTGAAGTCTGGGATTTATTTGGAGACTTTATAAGCTTTTAATTAAATTTTAAATATGTAGGGGCATTTTAGTCATTTCACAAGCTTTCAGATTTTAGGTGTTACAACTTCTTCCCCTCTAAAAAGAAAAATTTCGTCCTCGAAATTTAAAGTCGCAAAGTTAGACGAAGTCGTAGTAAACCGCAAAAGGTCATTACAAACATTCTCACGCTCGGGGAGGTTCTTCCAAAAGATATTCAGACCAACTGGTTTCTCATGACTCGTAATTATTGTCAAAATAGTTTCAGATTTCTCAGAAGGGCATATCATACTGAATTTGAATCAAAAGGATAATGTATCAAACATAACGGATGATAATCGAATTCTCTAGGAAGAGGTATAAAAATACATAGGGATTGAATCGGTGAATCAGATGAGAATACATTGAATTGTAGTAGACACGAGGTGATATAAGGTTTAACTCTTCAGCTTCTCAGATAGTCTCGGCTTTTAGATACCCTTCCAAAGGTATTCTCATAAACAAACAGGTCTCATTTCCTCAAAGTCCACAATCACATATTTTACTCATGGCAGATCATAATGAACAACTTCATGAATGCGAATCGTATACGGACAGAAAGCGTATCGTTAGATATCGTCAACGGCAGAAATTTCATAATGGAACCTAAGATTCTTATCAGAAGTTGCAAGATCAGCAAAACACGTGTCGAGAGTCCAAACGTATCGAATCGTATATCATGGTCAGCAGATCAAACGTATAGGTAGAATGAACCTAAAGTCTCACTATATCGCGGATAGTCGCCAACGGAAAGAAATCCAAGGCTTCTATAAGGCACTCCTCAAGATATCCTATGCCCACAACAAGTGCACTTTATATGACGTTAGTATTATCACGTTGATCAGGCTTCATAATACTAGCCTCACATAACATGCCCTCATGGTGGTCATCCTCTACCTCAAGTCGTGAGTCAAAACCACTTATCTTAATCCACCTAGTACTACTACAGTCTCAAAGGTCACCAGAATCAGACAACATAACTAAGAGAACGAAATTACTCGAAGAGTAACAGGAATCCGGGAATGTCATTCAAAATTAAGGTACGTCATCAATAGCGTCAATCCTTTACAACATCATCTCGTTTAAACACAATGTCCGCTTCAGAATCCGTCCACTCAAATATGAATTTCAAAATTTCTTACAAGTTGTGGTAGTCTGTTTACTCTTGTCCATCTTACCTCATGATTAAAAGAATTTAAAACTCGAGTCGGGTTCCTCCGGTCTTCAGCAGCTCCTCTTGGTAGTGTGGCATCGTAGCGGCAGTCTCTGACGCGCTTATTGTGCATCCCTCCATCTGCAGGTCCGCTTCTGCTCTCAATTCATCTTAGTACAACTAAAATGAATAGAGAAACAAGACTGCGTATCTTCGACAGGTCTTCTAACATAGCTCAAGGTTTTAAGGTGCATGATGTTGTTGTTGACTCCAGGTTGTGTGTTGAATGGTTCGTCTTCTTTGGTCTCGTTGTCTTGATGCCTAAACTGAAATCTTCACGTGTTGCATGATGTATGATTGAACACTATCCCAGTTTCTCTCTTCTTCTTGTATGCTTCTTCCATGATAATGCTTGTCAAAACCATCTCCTCCTACTCTTCCACCTGGTTTCTACCTCCGATAACGGTCTTCGATCTTGGTCTCTCTTGTGAAAGCTCTGTCTCCACATCATACAGGGTAGTGTTGTCTACTATGAATTCTGAACGTCAATCAAATTTCTCTTCCAGAACAAAAAGGTCATCTCACCAATAATCTCTATGTTCTTCTTTCGTTTCCGATCTTACTACTAAGTCATACAATGACCATTATCCTAGTAGTCGTGCAAAACTCTAATTTTCAACCTCCTAAGCAGTCAGAGGTTTAGCTAGTACCATTTGCGTAACTAATCATTATTACAGGTGTCTATAAATTTGGATGGTGATTCTCAAATTCATTCCCAAAAGGGAAAACTTCACTCTTAAATTTGAGCAAACATGTGATCGTTCCTGAGTTGGAGAAATTAAACATACTGGTGGGTAAATCAGAAATCTTCTTCCGAAAACTTAAAATTTTCAATCATTCCCAAAGTGAGGTTCATTCTTTGGTGCACGAAAAGATTCTAAAAGACTTCAATACTTGAAAATCTAAGGAGGTATTTGTAATTGGTGTCAGAAATCAGGATAATCATGAGAAAAATCAAAATTTGGGCTTCCATAGCCAAAATGTTTGACAGACTAAAAAGGAAGAAGAATCAAGATAGGCACATATCAAAATAATTCCCAAAAATTTTCTCAAGCCTTATTATTTCACATTCGGAAAAAGCCCATGGTTCAACACAATCCATACATCATCATCGTTCAAAAGAAACCTAAACAAATAATACAAACACGCATGGCTTGAGCTCCATTTCCCTGTCTAGATAGAGTTACTTGCGGTGGATTCCAAATCTGAGTCTGCTTCCTCTTCTTCGCTGAGCCAACCGTTTCTGTTCCCCTCTGGTTGTAGCTGTGGTCGTCTTGCAAAATCATTGTCATGATTCCTCTCTACAGCCCGCACTCTTCCTCCTACTTCCACAAACTGGGGACACTTTCCCTGGTACCTTGTCACGATGCCATTTCTGTCAGTGACCTCTGTTTCATACACATGTACCTCTTTTCCAAACATCTTTACCACAGTCAAATTTTCTTCAATTAGGCATGGCCACATGCCTGCTGGGACCCATATTCTCCAGCTTGTCCTCTTCCAGTTACCAATTCGTCTTTGGCCAGTCGGCAAAACCATCGTCCGACGGTAGTTGCTGTTTGTTGGAGGTGCCATGCTGAAGATGACACAAACGATAATAAGTACTAGAATCTAATAAACGTCTCAATTACTCATAACTTCAGAAAAATTTAAACACGTATAATGCCAGCGCCTGACGATCTTGGAAAATGATTGAAGGGGTATAGATAATTCATTAGAAGGAAGAAACAAGTAACAAATTGTATCAGATATATCGTCTTCATGGGAAATATGGGAATGTCCGAAAAGATCAAAATGGTTAGCAGAAGATTCAGAGGTTAGAGTCGGAGTCTGGAGACAAGGATCAATTTGTGTCAGGAAGTCACCGTGCAAGTCTCAATGCTCTCAAGGTTTCAAACCTTAGGTGGTGCAAAACATACGTTTTGAATCTCTAAGAGTAATTCCAACAGGCTTAAATCAAAAGAAAAACATGGATCAGAGTGATGCGGAAACGAATATACGTAAGCAGATGTATTATAGTCTACCCATTCCTCACTGGTTAGAAATTTAGTTCCTATAGGGAAAATCCTAAGGCAATTCCTCAAAGGTTGTCCTACGAGCGCCTACAGTGGAAACTTAGTGGTCCTAACTTACATAGGTCAAGGGTAAATGTATTACGAATCGCAACCTGTCTCTGATACCATAATTGTAACACCCCAACCCGACAAGGGTAAAGATATCACAACAATGGTTTCACATCAGATCATAATAAAGCATACAATTACAGTAATACAAAAGTTTCAAATAAGATTTAGGATCTACCAGGTTATCAAGTCCAGATTTGCTATCAAGTCTTCTAATCCAAGGGTACACTCTTTCCATAACCCAGCTTCCTACTAAAACCTGCCGCAGGAAAAGGAAATGCGGCTGAGCTTAAAAAGCCCAGTGAACAGATACATATACAAAGCAATGAAAATGAAACAGAACTGAAATATAGTGCATTGGGGAAATAGAATAAAGAATAGATAAAAGAGTAATAGAATAGAAAGAAGAAAGGATAGTCATCTACCACGAGCCCAGAAACTCAAAGTCAATCTCAACATCATAATCTCAAAGTCATAATCACACAATCAGAGGGGATACCTCTCAGGCAACCAGATAATATGAGGGGTGTCCTCATGTATCATAATAGTGGAGTAGCTAGCTCCCAGAAATTGTGAAAGACGTGTATTGCACACAGCACCAGTCACCTCAAAGTCATAGTTAAATCCACTAAGCATACATATCTAGGATTGCAACCCATACGCCCCTTACTCAAAGTCAATCTCAAAGTCATATACTCAAAGTCATAATAGCCGGCAGATAATCATAAAAGGGACGGCGTGAGAAATCACTCACCCACACATGAGTCATGCCAGTGGTGCATCACAGACATGCCTATGGTACCTCCATAGGTAGGAAAAACATAAATGGCTCGGGTATCAAACTAAGAGTCAGGTCTCAAAGTCATACAAAAGGTCATATAGCAAAGGTTTATCTCAAAGTCATGTCTCAAGGTCATCTCAAAGTCATAATATCGGAAGTCATATCAATGGTTCAGAATATCTAAGGTTCATTCCCAAAGGTTCATTTCAAAAGATTCGTTATTAAGTTTCGTAAGTTCAAAATAAAATGTGAAAGAGTTAAGAGAAAATAGATTTAAAACTTTAATAGTCATTTACCCAATTCATCTCAAAGATCTCCCTTTTTAAACATTCTTCATAAAAGCCAATTAATCCTTCATTTAAAATGGTTTCGTTTCAAAATCATAGAGTGTCATTTCAAAACAGTTTCCTTCCATAACATCAAGTTATAGTTTCAAAATGTTTTCTTATTAAATTATCATAACAGATGAACCAGAGATATCGGATATTCAAGGGTCAGAAATCATAGCAACGAAATCAGATCAGAAGCTAACAAATCAAAGTTTAACAGAAATCAGAGGAAGTTCACAACAGAAGGAAACATAGCAATGGCTTTGGGAATCTTAACTGAATCATAGCTCAAAGTCATAAGAATATAGGAGCCTTTACTGAAAAGGCAGAGTATCCGTACCTTATTACGAAAGCACAAATAGAAACAAGCACAGAATAAGGAATAGCTCAAGATCTTTTCTTCTTCACACCTAGAGGAGAAGAGGGGAATCATAATTCATTCTCAAATTCATGCCTTTCCATTTTAAGTAACTTTCCATTTTTAGCAGGTTTCCATAAATAGTAAATTTCCACTTTTAGAAAGTTTCCATATTTAGAAAGTTGAATCATTATTAATGGAAATAAAGTATCTTTTAACCTTTTACTCATTTGGTCCATAGGGTTTCATAACTTTGCATTTTATACCCTTTACTTTCCAAAATTACACTTTAAACCTTTTAGTATTCAAAGTTACACATTAAACCCTTAACTTATCCATTTTACATAATGAGCACTTATTTTATTAAGTTATTCGAATGAATACTCAAACTTTTATAATTTACACTTTAAGTCCCTCAAGTTATAAAAGTTACATATTTAACCCTTTCATTTACAATTTCAACTTTTAATTATCAATAATTACATATTAAGCCATTAACTTACCAAATTAGCACAAAACCCCTCGAATACTTTTAATTACTCAAAACAGCTCCAAGTTTCTGAAAATTACATTTTTAGTCCCTCTCTTTTAATTATTTACAAAACAAACCCTAATTAAGTTTAAAATACATTTTAATCCATTAAAATGTAAAACTTACACTTAGCACCCTCATCATATATTTTTGTCGAATAGTATACAGCCCAAATTTAAGTTCCAGAATTAACCTTTAAGTTATAAAGTTTACAAAACTCACCCAAAACTTTTATACCAAATCGTATAAACCAAAAATAAAGGAATTAGAAACCCTAATCCTTCTAATCAATTCTCAATCATCATCTCATCATTAATATCATTAATTAACACCATTTCCAGCCCTAAACCAAAACCCTAGGGCACATGACTTTTATTTTCTTTTTCTCTTATATACGATTTACACAAACAAGAATAATTTTGAAACACATGATTTAAGCCATGATAATTCTTTCCAATAATTTTCCAGGTTATATTACATCATAACAAACCTATAATAATTTTATTAATAATTATTCTGGATCGGAATATGTATTTCACAATTAAACACGTTTTTAGGGTTTTAAATCACGAAAACGATGTAGAGCATGCATGGATCGATTAGAGCATTTTAGATGATGTTCATAGGGTGTAAGGGTCCTGAGAAAAATACCAAACCAAGGCTTGAACGTGTGGAGAGGGCTGTACGATTTATAATCTACGCGTAGAGGCCAAATGATCCAAAAATCACCACGACTTCACCGATGACCTTCCAACCTTGAAACCAATTTTCGTGGGTTGTATATGATGTAAGAATCACCAGAAAAATAAGAAATAATTTTTGTGGAGGTCGAATGAATCAAAAACGAATTACCTTTTTTATAGGGCTCGACAAAAAGAAAATTGTGCCACGATCGAACCAAGCTTCAACAATTCAAAAGGGTATTTTTCTTGGCTTCTTAGGATGATGATAGATCACAGAAAATTGCTTAGGAGTGTTGTGAATGTCGAATGGAGGCTATGGGAAATTGTTTGTGTTTTATTAAAATCGGTTTTAGGGTTTTTTTTAAAAGAAAAGATATGGTTTTGCTTTTAAAAAGAGCATGCCGTGTGTGGGGAGGGCTTGGGCCAGGAATTTCGTGATTTTAGCTTGGGTAATTATCTCTTAATAATTATCTTCTCACTTTACCATATATATATCATTTAAATCAAAATAAAACTAATTAAAATACATTTTTACCTTAATCGGCCATATAGGGGCATTTTGGTAATTTAGCCACTTGTGTAAATGTTAAATATAATAGTTAAAATTATTTGGATACATAACTTGTGCATTGTTTGAAGTCTGGGATTTATTTGGAGACTTTATAAGCTTTTAATTAAATTTTAAATATGTAGGGGCATTTTAGTCATTTCACAAGCTTTCAGATTTTAGGTGTTACAATAGCAAAGCCTTCTGCAGGCCTGGCGGATATGGCGGAACCCTCAGATGGGTTCCGCCCATGTACCCCCAGGGTTCCACCGGGCTTCCAGTTGGTTTTGCAATAAATCTTGCAAACCAAACAATGTCACATCTCATTACACTTTGTAAACCAAACAATGTCACATCTCATTACCCCTAGTCAAACACATAACTTGCAAGCAAACACAAAGTTAGTCAAACATACTTATTTCCATAAATGTATATTGACAAAACTTGCCATAAATGTGATGTGACTTTTCTATTTTAAGAAATAAAAAGTGTTGTGTTTTATAAAATGTAAAATGTAGCAAAAGTCTAGTTTATGCAAGTCTTTAAAACTAAGATTATGTTTTACTTAGAAACTAAAGTTTACATTTTGTCGTTAACAAAACATAGCAAAGATCGTAAAATATAAATAAAGTTTTTAGGCGATATTTGTATTAACAATTTCCCCCTTTTTGTTGATGACAAAACATAAACTTTGTTTTTAAGTAACTCACAAAATCTTGGTGTTTAAGACTTAAAAAGAAAATTTTATATTAAACTTGTTTTACTTAAGTGATAAAAATCATCTTAAGTTTTGAAGGTTTAATATATTTCTCCCCCTTTTTGTCAAAACAAAAAGTAGAGTAGCGAAGCGGAATAATGCACTTGCTCCCCCTTGCTTGTTACTCCCCTTAAAAGGAGTGCCAAGATGGGAAACATGGATTTTGATCCTACAAAAAAAAAAATGGTTAGTTGGTGATATATATAGTCAAACTTGTAGTTACCACACACATTGCAACCACAATGACAACACAAAAATGATCAACCAACAATGCACGAAAGTAAGTAGAAAGAAATATCATTCCAAGTAAAATTTTGACTTTGAAAAGTCAAAAGACAAGAAATGTGAAATATTCTTCTACTTCTTAAACAAAGACTAAAAAATAACCAAGAAAGAAAAATAAAATCCTACTTTTCTAAATGGGGCAAACGGCCTCCAAAGGTTGTCTAGGATTTGTTTGGGTGGGAAAGAGCATCCAAACATTCTATGACGTGTTGGAATGCAAAGCGGGTTTCATCTTGGAATTGGTGAAGCAACGTTTTGATGCTTCCACCCATTTGCTCACAATTTGAGCAAACATGGGGACGAGTGGGTGGAAATGGGTTGGTTTTGGTTTCTTGGTTTGAGGGTTGGTTGGTTTTTGGTTCTTGGGTGGAGGATGGGTTTGGTACTAAGTCAAGCAAGGTGGTTTGAAATTCCATTACTTGATGAAGGTGGTTCTCAACCATGCTTTGGATTTCCTCATATGAAGGAAAGAAAGACTCAAAGGTTTTGGCTTGAGAATGTGGTGGAGTTGGGTGATCATGGTTTTCAAAGTTTGGTTCTCCATAAAGAGGACCATGGATGTCATGGTAGATGGGGTGAAACAACATTGGTTTGGGTTGATGGTACACTTGTTGTGGTGGTTGGGTGTGGTTAAAATCCTCATCAAGGTCAAGAATTGACCTTGTTGATTGATTTGCAAAAGGTGGTGGTTGTGTAGGTGTTGGTGGAAGATCATTTAGATCTTGGACAAATGGGTATGGTGATGTGGGAGGAGATCCAAATAACTCCATAGGTTCAATTTTGGGTAATGGTGATGGTGATGGAGTTTTGGATGGTTGGGTTGGAGCACTTGGTGTAGTTGGGTCAATGGGTGATTTAGTAGGTGGTGGAGTGAGCTCATTTGTTTCATTGGGTGATGGAGATAGAGATGCAAGATTCAAAAAGTGTTCATTTTTGATAGGTGAGGTGAATTCATCCGAAGATGAGGAGCTTAGGTTGATGGATTGATTAGACCATAGTGGTTTTACACTTATCCGGGCGGTTTTCCGGATGGGTCGTGATGGTTGAGAAGTGATTGTTGACTTAGTCATGGTTAAAAATGGTTTGGAAGTTAAGAAATTATGATGAGGAAGATGTGATTTGATAGTGTTTAGGATGGTTTAATTTATAGTGATGAAGGATTGTGGAAAGGAGTGTTTGGATTTGATGTTAGTCCATACAAAAATGGAGGTTCCTAATGATTTGGAAAACTAATTGTGGGTTGTCATATCATGGAAGTCAATCCAATGAAAATGGTGAAGTGAGAAGACAAGTTTTGCACTAAATGCTTAGTGGTTTTGGTAGATTTGTTGAACTATAAATCTCAGGGATTTCAAGGAACCTTTAGAAGGGTTCCTTCCTTTATGTATGAAGGGTCCTTTGGGTGGTTATGGCTATTTTTGAAATTTGGCGGGAAATAATTTTGGTTGAGTTATAAGGAATGAGATGTACCCTATTGTACTAAACAAATTGCAGGAAATGGGTTTCTATCTAAAAGGATTGTATTTTGGTGTTTGGATGTCGAAATGTTGAAAACTGATGAGGCGAAAAATGAACCACTTTTAGGGGGTCATTTAAGCCCGGAATTGAATTTATTTGATCAAATATTGCCCTAAATCGTTCCTTTTGTGATTTTAGGTACTTTGGGAGAGAAATCTGGAAAAGGAAGCAATTCGGACGTTTTTGGAGCATAAAAGTGAAGAAAACGCCAAAGTATTAATTTTCCTTGCTGGGAACAGTAGGTGACGGCGTCAAGAAGAAAAATCTGACAGCGTCAAGAGTAATTTCCATGACGACCCAGTACAGAATTGAAGGCGTCACGAAGTAGAGCGTCAAGAGTAAAATACGTGACGGCCTGGAAAATGCTATAACATGACGGCGTCAAAAGTAGATCAAGGCAGTCCGAGAAGTATTTTGGCGGCGAGATGACGGCGTCTGTGACAACTGGCAAAATAGGGAGCCGTTTTTAAAACCCGCATTACATTAAAAATTATGATTTTGGAATTTTTGAAAAGTTTATTGTGACGAAATGTTTTATGAACGATGGAATGTGAATTTGATCGTATGTTAATTATGAGGATTTGATTACTTATTTATGTTTTGGTTTGGTTCGTTCGTGATGATTTATTTTGAGATCGTTATTTTGGCACTACATTGACTCCGGCACTAGGATAACCTAACAATTTTAATTATTTTAATATCGGTTCGGATATTTATATTTTTGGAACGTATCACGAGGTTTTGATTATTTTGGAACGAGTTCGGTTTGAGAAAGTTGATTGGTTATTTAAGGTTTCGGGTTTGGTCCGTGTATTTACACCGGGCTACTTAACCCACTACACCCCTCAATATTATTATTATGATTAATAAAAAGTCTTTTTTTTTTTTTTTTAATAAGAGTAAATAGCGAATCGTCCTTGTGGAATCTGGTATTACAACACAACAACATCAACACCCTCACCAATATTCACATCTCTCTCTCTTTTTCTTACTCAACACCACCGCCACCTCAAACCCTCCATAGCACCACCAACGCCACCCTTACATAAAAACTAACACCACCATCTTAACCATCTTTTCCTGATCTATCTATTGGTATAAACCACGCGCGATTTGGACCACCCTAACACCCCATATGAATTTACACCGCCATATAAACACCATTTTTTTTTTATCATTTTCTTGTTGGGTTTTTGAAGAAACGTATTCTTGGAGTCATTTTGAAGGTGAGTGACCACGAGTTTCAACTCGTGTGTCTCGTGGTGTACCCAAATCGTGGGTACACGATTTTTCTTAAATGGGTTTTGTGACTTAATGATGAGAAATGAAGTTTTGGTTAATAAAAACTTTTTTGGTATCCGGGTTGTGGATGTTTGGTTATTGTCGACTTGTTGACCACGAGCCGTGGCTCACGGCTCATCGTGGTTCGAGCCTATGGCTTGGTTTTAATGTTTGAATGTCGACCTAGTAATCTTTTTAGCGAGTGGTTGATATATGGAATTGGTTTTTGGCTTGATTTTTGGTCGATTGGATATGGTTGTTGTGCTTGTGTTGCCGCGACTCAAAGGGGTCATTTTGGGCAGCTTTGGTGTGCTCGTTTGAGCTTTTGCCGAGGCTAAGGTGGTCCTTGGTTGAGTCCTTCTTGACTCATAAATTTAGCCGAGACCCAAGTGGGTCACTTGGCTCGGGTTTGGCTTGGTAAACCGACCCAAATTATATGTAATGTGATGTTTTTCTTGTTGTTATTTTTCATGTTGTTGTTATTGTGACTTGTGTTTTTGGCCGATGCATTGGATGGGTCGAGACCCTTTGTGGTCTCGACATGGTATACTTTTGGTTTGAATTTGGAGTTGTGTTGTCGAAGTGTATTTGGGAACCGATTGTGAGACGGTTATTTAGATTGACGGAGATAGGTTAGTCGGGTGCCGTAGTCGGACCCTATTGTTGTAGCACGTGGATTTGGGATTGATTTTGGACGGAGTTGGATTATCTATTATGACTTGGTTGTTTTATTTTGAACTTGGACTATGAGCCGAGAGTGATGACTCGGACATGTGACCAAATTCTTGTGACTCGATAAATATTCAAAATTAAACATTAATAATAATACTCGTAATAATATTATTGATAATATAATCGTTTATATACGTATATAGACGTGAGAAACGTATGTATATATATATATATATATATATAAATGCGTATATTAATAATAAAACGACCACGAGTAAATGTTATAATAATATAACGATAAGTATTGTACTATGCGAATGGTGCAATAAATGTCGGGAGTATTATTAAAAATAAATAACTAGAAATAATGACGAGAACTAATACGTTGGGTAATTAATAAGTAAAACATGACTTTTTATAAATTTGGTAAACTTATCGAGTTATACGGAGTTGTGGTTACTTAAGTCCAAGTGGGCTTTATTATGTGACTTTTGTGTTGTCACGGATATATGAGGATTACTATATACATTTTCTATAACTACGTAACTTATTTAATCGACGGGTTAAATTGAGTTTATTTAGCTATACAAAATGAGTATATTAATGGGCATCGTATCTCACGACGCCCATAGGTTGTGGTATGTGTATTAGGATAATAAATTACTAAATATCTCGTGGAATTGGCTAAATTGACGAATTTGGAAAATTTGACTATATATCTAGGGAATTTATTGGACTACGATATTTACCATATAGAATTCTTTGTGCTATGTGATTTAGGTTGGGTATAATCTTGGAATGATATAATACGTAAATAAATATGGAGGATTACCAAATCGACGGATTTGATAAACTTCGATGATTTATTTAAATAATATATTGGGCTAATATTAGACCTATAGATGGTTTATTATTTCTTTTCATTGTGACTTCTCGGTTTGAGTTGTGTCGACCCTCTACCCATATGGATACCAAACGTCAAATTTCAAATTAATATATGAGGATAATTTGAGAAATGGATATTTTTGGAAAGTTAAATGGAATACATTCGGGAATGGGTATATTTGATTTTGAGGAAATGATTTCTGAATGAGTTTGATATTGTTAGGAAGTGCCGAGTCTGTAGTTGCCGTTACTTGATTTTGCTTACGTCTTTCATCTATCGATTTCTTTTGAGGATTTTCTGGACTTGAGGTGAGTCATAGCCCCACTTTTTACTCTTGAACTTTGTTTTCAATACTTGGGGTGAGAAACGTGCAAATGTTTTATGTGGACTATTATCGCTTTATTTATTTCACAACTTGCTATGCTTATAGAACTAGGTAGGATTAAGCGAGGCCTAGTCCCGAACTAGGTAAGCTATTGATTTAGTTGTTGAGCGAGGCCTAGTCCCGAACTAGGTAAGCTATTGGATTGATTATAGAGCGAGGCCTAGACTTGAGCTAGGTAAGCTATCGGTTGGATTGATTGGAGCTATAGCGTGCACCTATAGGGTTGATTTGATTTGGTTGGATTATTTCGATTGGATTATTTTGGTTGGTTATTTTGGTTGGATGATTGAGGCCTAGTCTAGCTAGCAAGCGTTTTGCGTATATGTCCACTATATTGAATTATGAATTTAAACCTATGATCTCACCAGCGAAAGCTGACTTTTAGCGCATTTTCTCAGGAAATTAAGTGATGCCCTTGGATGCTTGGATTGGAGGCTTGGCTATGGCACCCGGTTATGGATCTATTTTCTAAAACTCTGATAAATAATTGTGGACCTACGTTTATTTCTTTTGGGCCTTACTTTGGATAATTCTTGGGATAAATGTAAACTTTAAAAACCGTTTTGGTTGTGTTTTTCTTATGTTTGCTTTATCTCGTTCTTTCATGACTTTGAATGGATACCAATCCCCGTAGCACCCCGAAAGCTTGTTGAGTCTTCCGCTGTACCAAATTTTGGGGGTGTTACAGATTGGTATCAAAGCCAAGGTTATAGAGAACTAGGTAAATAAACTCCTAGACTATAACCGATTTTTATAGAAAACGATCCTTGACCATTGCCCGCCAGCCCGCCAAGCCGAAGAATCATTGTTTATATTGAGGTATATTGAGATGAGTATTAGATATGGGATTCTTGAGATGATTTTGAGGATTTGAGATTTATTGATTTAGTGATATGATGGCGTTTTGAGGAATTATATGCGTCTTGAGGAATTATATGGCTTAATTGTTTTACGAATGATTTTAGTAATGCGGTATTTTAAATCTTTCTTGATATATATGATTTGGAATTATATGATTATTTTGATATGGTATTTTGAGTTCGCGGTTTAGTTGTTTTGAAACACTTACACCTACCCTACGCCGTTGTCACAAACCATAGCCTCCTTTGCATGTGTTATTATTAAGAATTGTTATTGCTAGTACGCGTCGCCCCTCGTAAATCACTATGGAACCTGATGACCCATACATGTTGGTCATGCGTTCGGCCACTACTTTATCGTCTCATTGTCGCCCTAAGTCACCGATTTTATCGCCTCGTGGTTCACCTGCTCAGAGATGACGATTGATGGAGTACCCCTCCGACGAAGAGTATGAGGAGGAGTACGAGGGTGAGCAGAATGATAACCCTCAAGATGAGGAAGAGAATGATGACCCTCAGGATGAGGAAGAGGATGATCCTCAGGAGGAGGAGATGCCTGATGATGATGGATCGCTAGCACATTCAGCTCATTCTGCAAAGCCCGATTCCCCGATACATCCGTTAGAGCCGGTTTCACCTGATCATCCGTTTTTGTTTGACTCACCACCTGGTAGTCTTGTGGCGTCGGATGCACCTTCTGAGGTTTCTGCTGAGCATGCAGAGTTAGGTGAGACTGGTAGGATGTGGGCTCAGATTACTGATCTTGGTGAGAGAGTTACACGTATGTCTGAGCAGATTGATAGGGTGACCGTTGAGTTCATTGGGGAGTTGAGGATTGACATGGTTACGGCTGAGAGGAGAGTTACCGAGATGAGGAGAGGTTTGATGGATGTTCACGAGCATATCGAGAGTTTACAGCGAGGTTTTATTATAGCTTGAGAGGCCGACCGCAAGTTATGGCAGCGGAACACCGAGCTAGAGAAAGAGGTGGCTGACCTCAAGAGAGACAGCGACACACATAGTGTGGAGTTAGGATCATTATGGAGAGATCTTGATGGCTTGAGGCAGGAGTTGAGGAGCCTCCGCCAGCAGCGTGGCTAGATGTTTGAGCTATGTTATCTTGTTGCTTTCCTAACCGAAGAGTGTTCGGTTGGAAAAGCTAGTTATCCTATTTTTGATGTATTTTCAGTTGATTACCCGTCTTGTTGGAACGATTATTATCTTTTGTGTTATCGGTAGTTGGAACGAAGTATCGATCGCTACTTGTATGGACGATAGTGATTTCATATGATATTCTACGGTTTTGGCGTACATGGAGAATTGTGTTCCTATTTGCGTGGTTGACATTGTGTTGGTACTATATTAATGGCCCCACGACGAAACCCTGTTAGAGCTACCAGAACTGGTCCTGCAACGACAACCCTGGTCGTCGAGGAAGCCGTCCTACTTGAAATGTTGAAACCCTACTCCTGATAACCTGGACACTACTAACCGCAACAACAGGAATCAAAATGTTGACGTTCAGGGAGACAATGATCATGTTCCACTTAACGCACCTACTGTGGATCAAGCAATGATCAATCAACTTATGGAGCAACGAGTTGCTGAGCTACTAGCTGAGTCAAACCATTCCAAAAATTCTGCTGGAGCATTTCCACCTGTTCGTGCTAATGGATGTAACTACAAGGAGTTTAAAATTTGTGGACCCGTTGAGTTTGGTGGAACTGAAGGAGTGGTCTACTTGGTCAGGTGGATGGAGAAGACTGAGTCAGTGTTTAATGTCAGTGGTTATGCGGAGAATCCGAAGGTAAAGTTTGTTTCCTTTACTTTCAAGGATGAAGCTTTAACTTGGTGGAACAATTAACGTAATTCGGTTGGGAGTGATGTGGCTTATGCTATGACTTGGGAGCAATTTAAGTCTTTGCTGATTCAGACTTACTACCCAAGGAATGAGATTAAGAAGCTGGAGATTGAGTTCTGGAACCATAAGGTGAAAGGTACCGATATGGCAACTTACAATCGCCGTTATCGAGAGTTAGCCTTACTTTGCCCCGATATGGTTAGGACTGAGACACAAAGGATTGAGAGGTATACCGATGGATTGCTTGTAGCTACAAGGAACGATGTGATTTCTGCTAAGCCTGCAAACATTCATGAGGCTATCACTATTGCTCAACAATTGATGGACTCGTTGGCATTGGAAGAAGCTGAGAAAGACAAGAATGGAAAGAGGAAGAGGGATAATCATTCTAAGGGTAATGATCGTCGAAACAAGCGACAAACAACTACTAGAGCCTATGCTATGGGAGATGGAGACAAGAAGAACTACAATGGAGATACACCCAAGTGTAACCGATGTTATAAGAATCATTCTGGACGATGTATTGTGATGTGCAAGAATTGCTCAAGGATGGGACACATAGCTAAGGATTGTAGAGCTCGACCACTTGCTATGGTTCAAGCCACTCCTGAAACTATGAGTAAGGCAAATGTTACTTGTTATGGATGTGGAAAGAAGGGACATTATAGGAATCAGTGTGGGGAATCGTGGAACCTAGGAAATCAAGGATCGGGTGGTAATGGGTACAATAATGGAAACCGTGGAGCTGGAGGAAACCGTGGACGACAATATAATGGGGACCAACGTGTGGAAGCTGGAACTGCTCATGGAAGAGTGTATGCACTTGGGAACGAGAGAGGAGAAGATCCGAACGTCGTTACTGGTACGTTCCTTCTCAATAATCGTTATGCTTCCATACTATTTGATACTGGTGCCGATAAGAGTTTTGTGTCCACTAAGTTTGCACCCTTACTAGAGAAACCCCCGATGGCCTTAGGAATTGGTTATGATGTAGAGCTAGCTAATGGGAATACAAAGAGGATTAGGACTATCATTCGCGGTTGCACGTTAAACTTTCTGAATCGTCCTTTCAACATAGATCTTTTACCCGTCACATTAGGAAGTTTTGATGTCATTATTGGTATGGATTGGTTGTCGAAGTATCGTGCTCATATACTTTGCGATGAGAAGATCGTGCGTGTGCCTTACGGCAAGGAGATTCTGGACATACCAGGAGATAGAAAGGATTTGAGAGGCCCATCTAGATTAGCGGTCATATCTTGCACTAAATTGCCGAAGCTAATGGAAAAAGGATGTTGCCTTTTCTTAGCTCAAATTTCCGAGAAAGGAGGGAAGGAGAAGAAGGAAAGGTGCATTGGAGATGTGCCTATAATTCATGATTTTTCGGATGTGTTTCTTGATGAATTGCCAGGAATTCCGCCTACTAGACAAGTAGAGTTTTAGATTGAGTTGATACCTGGTGCTGCACCCGTGGCACGAGCGCCTTATCGTCTTGCACCTACTGAACTAGAAGAGTGTCGAAGCAACTAGCGGAGTTAGCCGAAAAAGGATTTATAAGACCAAGTTCTTCGCCTTAGGGAGCCCCGGTCTTATTTGTGAAGAAGAAGGATGGATCGTTTCGTATGTGTATTGATTATCGAGAGTTGAACAAGTTAACGGTGCATAATAGATACCCGTTACCGAGGATTGACGATTTGTTCGATCAGCTTCAAGGATCGAGTGTGTATTCGAAGACCGATTTGAGATCGGGATATCATCAACTTCGAGTTCGCGAGGAAAATATTCTGAAAACGGATTTCAGAACCCGTTACGGGCATTACGAGTTTTAGGTGATGCCGTTTGGGTTGACCAACGCACCGGCGGTATTCATGGACCTCATGAATCGGGTGTGTAAGCCTTAGATAAATTTGTGATTGTGTTCATCGATGACATTCTAATTTATTCGAAGAGTGAGAAGGAGCAGGAGGAGCATCTAAGGCTTATCTTAGAATTGCTCAGGAAGGAGAAACTGTATGCCAAGTTTTCTAAATGTTAATTTTGGATTCCGACGGTACAATTTCTGGGTCATGTGATTGATAGACAAGGAGTTCATGTAGATCCTGCTAAGATTGAAGCGATTAAAGGTTGGGCTGCACCTACGACCCCAACAGAAGTTCGTCAATTTTTGGGATTAGCCGGTTATTACCGAATATTTATTGAGGGATTTTCGAAGATAGCAAAACCGTTGACCAAATTGACTCAAAAGAGTGTTAAGTACGAATGGGGAGATAAGGAAGAGGAAGCATTTCAGTTACTTAAGGAGATGTTGTGTAGTGCTCCTATTTTGGCGTTACTTGAAGGTAACGAGGACTTCGTCGTCTATTGTGATGCTTCTCATAAAGGTTTGGGAGCTGTGTTAATGCAACGAGAGAAACTGATAGCTTATGCTTCCCGACAGCTCAAGAAGCACGAGAAGAACTACACCACCCATAATTTGGAGTTAGGTGCTGTGGTTTTTGCCTTGAGGATATGGAGACATTACTTGTATGGAACCAAGTGTGTAGTGTTTACTGACCACAAAAGTCTGCAACACATCTTGAATCAAAAAGAGCTCAACATGAGACAGCGACGTTGGATTGAGTTGCTAAGCGATTATGATTGTGAAATTCGCTACCACCCTGGTAAAGCAAACGGTGTTGCTGATGCTCTTAGTCGAAAGGAGAGAATTCCACCGTTACGAGTTAGGTCATTACCGTCTCAAATATTGGAAGCTCAAACGGAAGCGTTGAAAGCAGAGAATCGATCTGCTGAGAATATATTTGGGATGGCAGAAAATGAGAAGGGATTTGTTAAGCGTTCTGATGGAGTATTATGTTTTGGAGAGCAAAGTTGGGTACCATTGTATGGAGGAATTCGAGAGTTGATTATGCATGAGTCGCATAAGTCAAGATACTCTATTCATCCTGGGTCTGACAAGATGTGCCAGGATTTGAAAAAGTTATATTGGTGGCCAAATATGAAGGCAGATATAGTGTTGTATGTTAGTAAGTGTTTGACATGTTCTAAAGTTAAGGCAGAACATCAAAGACCGTCAAGATTATTGACGCAGCCAGAACTCCCAGTTTGGAAGTGGGAGCGTATCACGATGAACTTTATTACCAAATTTCCAAAGACAGCTAGCGGTTGTGACGCTATATGGGTAATTGTGGGTCGTTTGACTAAGTCTGCTCATTTCCTGGCGATTAGTGAAGATGATAGTGTTGACAAACTTGCGAGGTTGTATGTGAAGGAGATTGTTTCTCGGCATGGAGTTCCGATATCGATTATTTCTGACCGCGACAGCCGCTTTACGTCAGCGTTGTGGCGATCACTTCAAACCGCTTTGGGGACGAGACTTGATATGAGTACTGCATATCACCCCCAAACCGATGGTCAAAGTGAGAGAACTATTCAGACTTTGGAGGATATGCTTCGTGCATGCATAATAGACTTTGGTAAAGGCTAGGAGAAATATCTACACCTTGCGGAGTTCTCCTACAACAATAGCTACCACACAAGTCTTAAAGCTGCACCATTTGAAGCTTTATATGGTCGTAAATGTCGTTCGCCTATTGGTTGGGCAGAAGTTGGACATAGCTAACTCACAGGCCCTGAGCTTATTTTGGAAACTACTGAGAAAGTGACTCAAATTCGTGATCGATTACAAGCAGTTAGGGATAGACAGAAAAGTTACACCGATCAGAAACGTAAACCCCTAGAATTCCAGGTTGGAGACAAAGTGATGCTGAAAGTCTCGCCTTGGAAGGGTGTGATACGTTTTGGGAAACGTGGGAAACTTAATCCCCGCTACATTGGACCATTTCCTATTTTGGAAAGAATTGGGCCCGTGGCTTATCGATTGAAATTACCACAGGAACTGAGTAAAGTTCATGATATGTTTCATGTTAGCAATTTGAAGAAATGTCTTTCGGATGAAACGCCGGTTATACCAATTAAGGATATTCGTGTGGTTGAAAGTTGGAATTTTGTGGAAGAGCCGATTGAGATTTTGGATTGAGAGATTAAACGACTTAAGAGAAGTTGTATTCCGCTCATCAAAGATCGTTGGAATTCGCGGCAAGGACCGGAATTCATGTGGGAACGTGTGGATTAGTTTCGAAAGAGATATCCGAAACTTTTTACTTTGTAGATGGTTTGTTCCGAGTGAAACCCGAGACGGGTTTCTTCTGAGGCTGGGAGGATGTGACAACTGGCAAAATAGGGAGCCATTTTTAAAACCCGCATTACATTAAAAATTATGATTTTGGAATTTTTGAAAAGTTTATTGTGACGAAATGTTTTATGAACAATGGAATGTGAATTTGATCGTATGTTAATTATGAGGATTTGATTATTTATTTATGTTTTGGTTTGGTTCGTTCGTGATGATTTATTTTGAGATCGTTATTTTGGCACTACATTGACTCCGGCACTAGGATAACCTAACAATTTTAATTATTTTAATATCGGTTCGGATATTTATATTTTTGGAACGTATCGCGAGGTTTTGATTATTTTGGAACGAGTTCGGTTTGAGAAAGTTGATTGGTTATTTAAGGTTTCGGGTTTGGTCCGTGTATTTACACCGGGCTACTTAACCCACTACACCCATCAATATTATTATTATGATTAATAAAAAGTCTATTTTTTTAATAAGAGTAAATAGCGAATCGTCCTTGTGGAATCTGGTATTACAACACAACAACATCAACACCCTCACCAATATTCACATCTCTATCTCTTTTTCTTACTCAACACCACCGCCACCTTAAACCCTCCATAGCACCACCACCGCCACCCTCACATAAAAACTAACACCACCATCTTAACCATCTTTTCCCGATCTATCTATTGGTATAAACCATGCGCGACTTGGACCACCCTAACACCCCATACGAATTTACACCGCCACATAAACACCATTTTTTTTTATCTTTTTCTTGTTGGGTTTTTGAAGAAATGTATTCTTGGAGTCATTTTGAAGGTGAGTGACCACGAGTTTCAACTCGTGTGTCTCGTGGTGTACCCAAATCGTGGGTACACGATTTTTCTTAAATGGGTTTTGTGACTTAATGATGAGAAATAAAGTTTTGGTTAATAAAAACTTGTTTGGTATCTGGGTTGTGGATGTTTGGTTGTTGTCGACTTGTTGACCACGAGCCATGGCTCACGGCTCATCGTGGTTCGAGCCTATGGTTTGGTTTTGATGTTTGAATGTCGACCTAGTAATCTTTTTAGCGAGTGGTTGATATATGGAATTGGTTTTTGGCTTGATTTTTGGTCGATTGGATGTGGTTGTTGTGCTTGTGTTGCCGCGACTCAAAGGGGTCATTTTGGGCAGCTTTGGTGTGCTCGTTTGAGCTTTTGCCGAGGCCAAGGTGGTCCTTGGTTGAGTCCTTCTTGACTCATAAATTTAGCTGAGAGCCAAGTGGGTCACTTGGCTCGGGTTTGGCTTGGTAAACCGACCCAAATTATATGTAATGTGATGTTTTTCTTGTTGTTATTTTTCATGTTGTTGTTATTGTGACTTGTGTTTTTGGCCGATGCATTGGATGGGTCGAGATCCTTTGTGGTCTCGACATGGTATACTTTTGGTTTGAATTTGGAGTTGTGTTGTCGAAGTGTATTTGGGAACCGATTGTGAGACGGTTATTTAGATTGACGGAGATAGGTTAGTCGGGTGCCGTAGTTGGACCCTATTGTTGTAGCACGTGGATTTGGGATTGATTTTGGACGGAGTTGGATTATCTATTATGACATGGTTGTTTTATTTTGAACTTGGACTATGAGCCGAGAGTGATGACTCGGACATGTGACCAAATTCTTGTGACTCGATAAATATTCAAAATCAAACATTAATAATAATACTCGTAATAATATTATTGATAATATAATCGTTTATATATGTATATAGACGTGAGAAACGTGTGTATATATATAAATGCGTATAGTAATAATAAAACGACCACGAGTAAACGTTATAATAATATAACGATAAGTATTGTACTATGCGAATGGTGCAATAAATGTCGGGAGTATTATTATAAATAAATAAATAGAAATAATGACGAGAACTAATACGTTGGGTAATTAATAAGTAAAACATGACTTTTTATAAATTTGGTAAACTTATCGAGTTATACGGAGTTGTGGTTACTTAAGTCCAAGTGGGCTTTATTATGTGACTTTTGTGTTGTCACGGATATATGAGGATTACTATATACATTTTCTATAACTACGTAACTTATTTAATCGACGGGTTAAATTGAGTTTATTTAGCTATACAAAATGAGTATATTAATGGGCATCGTATCTCACGACGCCCATAGGTTGTGGTATGTGTATTAGGATAATAAATTACTAAATATCTCGTGGAATTGGCTAAATTGACGAATTTGGTAAATTTGACTATATATCTAGGGAATTTATTGGACTACGATATTTACCATATAGAATTCTTTGTGCTATGTGATTTAGGTTGGGTATAATCTTGGAACGATATATTACGTAAATAAATATGGGGGATTACCAAATCGACGGATTTGATAAACTTCGATGATTTATTTAAATAATATATTGGGCTAATATTAGACCTATAGATGGTTAATTATTTCTTTTCATTGTGACTTCTCGGTTTGTGTTGTGTCGACCCTCCACCCATATGGATACCAAACGTCAAATTTTAAATTAATATGTGAAGATAATTTGAGAAATGGATATTTTTGGAAAGTTAAATGGAATACGTTCGGGAATGGGAATATTTGATTTTGAGGAAATGATTTCTGAACGAGTTTGATATTGTTAGGAAGTGCCGAGTCTGTAGTTGCCGTTACTTGATTTTGCTTACGTCTTTCATCTATCGATTTCTTTTGAGGATTTTCTGGACTTGAGGTGAGTCATAGCCCCACTTTTTACTCTTGAACTTTGTTTTCAATACTTGGGGTGAGAAACGTGCAAATGTTTTATGTGGACTATTATCGCTTTATTTATTTCAAAACTTGCTATGCTTATAGAACTAGGTAGGATTAAGCGAGGCCTAGTCCCGAACTAGGTAAGCTATTGATTTAGTTGTTGAGCGAGGCCTAGTCCTGAACTAGGTAAGCTATTGGATTGATTATAGAGCGAGGCCTAGACTTGAGCTAGGTAAGCTATCGGTTGGATTGATTGGAGCTATAGCGTGCACCTATAGGGTTGATTTGATTTGGTTGGATTATTTCGATTGGATTATTTTGGTTGGTTATTTTGGTTGGATGATTGAGGCCTAGTCTAGCTAGCAAGCGTTTTGCGTATATGTCCACTATATTGAATTATGAATTTAAACCTATGATCTCACCAGCGAAAGCTGACTTTTAGCGCGTTTTCTCAGGAAATTAAGTGATGCCCTTGGATGCTTGGATTGGAGGCTTGGCTATGGCACCCGGTTATGGATCTATTTTCTAAAACTCTGATAAATAATTGTGGACCTACGTTTATTTCTTTTGGGCCTTACTTTGGATAATTCTTGGGATAAGTGTAAACTTTAAAACCCGTTTTGGTTGTGTTTTTCTTATGTTTACTTTATCTCGTTCTTTCATGACTTTGAATGGATACCAATCCCCGTAGCACCCCGAAAGCTTGTTGAGTCTTCCGCTGTACCAAATTTTGGGGGTGTTACAGCGTCACCAATTTTGTCTTGACGCCGTCAGCCTCAATTTTCTATATATAGTTTTCTAATTTTCATTCTTAAAAGAGAGAAGTTTGGAGAAACCCTAAGGCCGAACTTAGTACGAATTTTACAGGTTTTTCAAGGGTTCTCAGCCCTTGAACCCTTTCATGTGTAATTGAGATAAGTGTTCTTTTAATTCAATCAATATGTCTATGTGTTGGTTGTCTATATCTTGTTCTTGTCTTAATTCCATCATGCTAGGCTAGATCTATCTTGTGTTTGCTTGGAAATAATGAGACCTAGATGTTAATTATGTGTTGATTACTTGTTTATGGTTGTATTGGATGAATGATTTCGATGTTAGGCTTAAGAAAACTGGCAGATCTCCAAATGGTAACACGCTTGAACATCTTAGGAAACATGAACTGACGTGCACTAGGTTTTATTGGTTGTATTTAATGCATGAGTAAATTCTAATGATCCCATGTTAGGAGCTTCTTAGCCGGCTCGACACAGGAGTGAAGTAGGCACTCATAGGATTAGGGAATTAAGTGCGCCACCCCATGAATGGTATGAAGGAATACAATCCGTCATCCACGCAACTATAACAAGTAATTAACGTGTAAAAGATATCTAGGGAGTAGTGAAATCTAAGTAAACACAACTTCTCCACTTATTGCTCACAACCTTAGTTTAATTTAGTTTATTTTCATTTCTAGTATTTTATTTTGATTGCATCTTTAGTATTGGGTTAGTTGACTAGCAACTAATTCCGCCCAAATCCTTCAAACCCGAGATTTTTACTTGCTTTCTAAAAAATATAAAAAATACAAAAATTATCATCCTTCATCTTTAGAACTACTATTTAGGTTTTCTAATCCTAGCGACACTATTCCTAGCTGAACGATCAATCCCCCGGTACTTGTCAATATACTATACTACAACGATCAGGTACACTGCCTGGTGGGGGTTGTAAGCTTCTCAAGATCCCTTGAGAGGTAAAGCCTGGTGCGATTCCCACGTATCAAGTTTTTGGCGCCGCAGCCCAGGGAATAGTTATTGTCTAGGTTAGAATCTCTTTTTATTAGATCTACTTGCTAGATTCCTTTCTAGTAAGGTTTTATTTTTATTTTTAGGTTTTCTTTAGTCTATCTTATTTCTTTGTGTTTTTGTTCGTAACTCTTCACCACCCGACATCATGGACGATGGGAACATCTTTGAACCCGTCATCCCACCACAACAAAACCCACCACTAGAACCTCTTAGGCCCCGAACCTTAGGAGAGTATTCCCGACCTAGCCACCAAGGCTACCGAAACACCATTGAGCTCACCGGAGCTAATGTGACCCCCTTGCGATCCGACACCATCCGGTTGGTGCAAAGCGGATGTGCACTCCATGGACTTCGTTCCGAAGATCCAAACCAACATCTTAAGGACTTCCTTAAAATCGTAGATTCCATAGACCTAGATGTTGAAACTAGAGAGACAACCCGTATACGCCTATTCCAATTCTCTCTACGGGATCAAGCTAGTCAATGGCTTGAGCGTTTACCCGCAGGATCCATCACCACATGGGATGATCTCACCACTCGTTTCCTTGCTCAGTTTTTCCCACCGGGGAGAACTACTAAGCTTAGAAATGACATCTTGATGTTCCAACAACGTCAAAATGAATCTCTCTATGAAGCATGGACTCGTTTCAAGGACTTACTCCAAAAAGTCCCTCATCATGGCATAGATCTTTGGCTCCAAGTCCAAATCTTTTATGACCATATCGATCTCTCCACGAGGCGAGCCATTGACCAATTGGCCGGTGGTAAGCTACGTGATCTAAGTGCGGAACAATCATGGGAACTCATAGAAGATCTTGCTCTCTATGACAACGAAAGTTGGAATGATCCCCGTGATTTGAACAAAACGGTCAAGGCAATATCTTTGCCTTCGAACAATTCTAGCACTCCCGACCGTAGGATCATGGAACTTGAGGACCAAGTCAAGTTTCTCATGAAATCTTACGAAGCTCCTAAGCCTTCAAGCCAAGTGAACAAAATCACTTCTTCATGCGAATTATGTAGTGGTCCCCACGACACTCGTGATTGTGTGGAACTCCCCGGAACAGCTTTTGCGGGCTACGCATCCACACGTACCGATGAAGCGGGAGATAAGTGGTACACTTTCAAGCCCGAGCCAAACCCTTACGGTGATTCATACAACCCCTCTTGGAAAAATCACCCAAACCTTAGGTGGAAACAAAATCAACCCAATTCTTCCAATCTGCCTAGTCGTTACCAACCAAACGGTCCTCCCTCCAACTGTACTTTCAACAACAATCCTTCCAACAATTATGGTAGTACCAACAATCTTGAAGGATTGATGTCTAAGTTTATGGCATCTCAAGAAGCTCGCATAGCTAGGTTTGAAACCGAATTCAACTAATAACAAACGGAGATGACCAACAAGATTGACAACTTGTTGAAGGCCCTCAACAACCAAGCGTTAGCACACCTAGGAAGGACACTAGGGACACCAATAACGGACTCCAAATTAAGGACCCCTCATCATCCAAACATGTCCACTTTGTCAATGTTGTCACCATTAAGCCAATAGATAAGGATATAGAAGAAAGTGAGAAGGATGAAGTTGGAGTAGAAACCGAGACTAGGGATGAAAGTAGGGAGGTTGAGATTAATAAGGGAGAAGAGTTAGATGAAGTAGAAACTATAGAGAAATACTTTGATAAGATGCCCACCAAGGAAGAACGGGAATACCATAAGGATTTATTCGATAGTCCCGAGAGACCATACATCCTTGGCACACCCCTTATTAAAATGGGAGACCCATCTAACATTAACATACCATTCAATATTGGTCACATGCATATATGGAAAGCTTATATCGATCCTAGATCTCCTGTTAACATCATGACTAGGACTTATTACAATTGGGTGATGAAGAAACAACTTGATTTTAGGATGATGCCCAATAGGAATTTGATAAGTAATTTTGTAGGAAGAGTGAAGGGATTGCATGTGATTATAGGTAATCTCACCTATGAGATCGATTTTATGATAGTGGAAGACACTCGTCCGGTGATAGATGATTGCCTAAGCCAAGTAATATTTGGAAAACCATTTGTTGATACCACTAGGATGAGCTATGACCCGACTCTAGGGATAGTTAGATTCAAGGAAGAAAATGATGAGGTTGCCTATCAAATGCCCTACAAAATTGAGCAATACCGCCTCCTCTCTAATATAGAAAAAGAACACAAGCAAGCGGCTTATTATAGGAATGAGGAGGATACACGTAGAGGAGTGGAGTATGTGAAGAGTAGGATGCTTGGTTTCTACAAAGAATGCTTGCAACTAGGTCCGGAATACAAAACTGGTTTAGAAGATGACCTAGAGAGTGGAACCAACGATGAGGTCACGTAGTAACCCATGACCTTGAGGCTAGCTACAAGACTCGTAAATAAAGAAAAGCGCTTCTTGGGAGGCAACCCATGTTTTGTGTGATTTTATTTGTTTGTTTGTTATTTGCTTCCGTGTGCATGCTTTATTTTTATTGCTGGTAGATCATGTTTCTCAATTAAATAGTGGAAATACTTTACTTTGTTGTTTTGGCCTAGTCTTAACTCCACCTAAAAGTATTTTTGAAAAGGATAAGTGTAAGGGGAAACCCCAAATATGTTTTTAAGAAACAAACCGATTATGATTCTCCACAATATTAAATGAACATGTATATTCGTATTTGTTAGAGTCAAATGCTTGTATTGAGTCATAATGAAGTTTTGCAGGATTTTCCAGGAAGTGAGACCAAGTTTTTCCAGAAATTTTCCGGAAACTTAACATAAGAATTTCTGCAGGTCACTTCTGACGGCGTCACGAGTTAACTCTTGACGGCGTCACGTGTAAAAATCTGGAAATTTTACCTGTTTTGTTTTTCTAACGGAGTCTTATGGTTTTTGTGAATTATTAAGTTTTATAATCTCCAGAAGATCTGCAAACTTCATTCCACAAGCATTATATGTTATTTTGTTTTCTAGGATTTAGTAACTTATATAGGTTGCCGCCGATTTTATGCGAGGTTGTCTTGTCTATTTTCTCAGGATTTACAGGTTATGTATGACAAGAAGATGATTTATATTCTGGAAGGGAAGCTTTGATTGTTCATTTTCTTGGAGGAAGATTTAACCTGGCCACCTAATTATCCATACCGAGCGAATCAGGGGAGTATTTGATTTCATTCTTTTTACTTGTTCACTTTTACATTCTTTACCTGAACATTGGGGACAATGTTCATCTTAAGTGTAAGGGGAGGGTAAAATGATGATACCTTACATGTACACTTTCGCTTGAGTTTGTTTTGTTTGATGATAGATGTGTAATAAAACTATGAGAAATACTTGTTAGTGTAATTTTAGCGCCAAATTTAAATTTTTTTACAACATTTAGGAGTGAAACTTTAGCCATAGCAAGCATCTCATGGATAGGAGATTGTATGACTAGCACATAACCGTATATTCAGAAAAATTTCCACCCAAATATGTGAGGTTCGCCTTTAGATTTGATAGGAAAAGCATTCATTATTAGTGCTTATGAGTGTACCGGTAGCATTTAGATTCTAGAACTTGCGTTAGTGCTGCATCCCGAGACCGCTAGTAAGACTATATTCGTGTGGTAGGATTTACTACATGATAAGAGGCATTAGGATCACCCTTGTGTTAAACCCGTATCATAATCACTTGACCACTTAAGTCATATTACTTGGCTAGTTAAGTCAACTAATTTTTCCCACACCTTAGCGTTGTAGTCATTTTTAGTACACGATACCCCTAGTACACCCCTCCGAGCCTATCTTTTCGTTTCTAACTTTAAGCATTTTACTTAAAGGAAGAATTTGTTACACCCCATTTAAATGTACACCCGAATCGCCTTAGCCTTCCGTGTATGCGCTCATTTTTAGTGCATTATTGTTATTTGTTAAACCCTAAGTTAATTATCTAATTGATTACATGGTTGCTAAGTCGAGTCATATCATGGTACATATTGTTTCGGGATGATTGGGACTCATGGGTAAAGTACTTATTTTATGGAGTAATGGGGAAGAACATCATTTATTACCCCCGTATGTACGTTAATCTTAAAAGTACTCCAAGTGTTTTGATTTTCTTAATTCGAGTCATTAGATTAGTTTATTGTAAAAGTATGTAAAAATTCAAGTGTAAGGGGAATGTTCATTCCCTATGATGTATTATTTTGGATGGTAGGGTAAGAGTGTATGCAAAAAAAAAAAAAAAAAAAAAAAAAAAAAAATCAAGAAAAAGAAAAAAAAATAGAAAAAGAAAAAGAGAAAAAACATACGGACTACCATCCTTTTTTATTCTATGTTCATTTTTATGTTTTTGTTATTTTTCATTTATTAGCTTAAGTCGAGTCTAGTCTTGGCTTAGCAACGCCATATTGTACATGTAATTAACCAAGATTGTTAGCTCGCCACCAGTAAAAACTTCCTTTATCTAACAAAACCATGTATTTCATATCCCTACATCTAACGTTACAACCCTTTAAAAGACCTCTTTGATAGTTTATCCTAGTTGCTTACGCCATGTGGTGGAGGTTTGATCCTTTCCCAAGCCTATGGTAATCTATTTTGCTATGACAGGTAGTGAGAGATATCTTCCGTTTCCATATTGTAATTTATACTTTATTACACCCGAGAGATGTGAGTATCTAAACACTATTTGTGAAGTGCTAGTATATGACCTCCGTGCTTGTCTATTAGTCTTTAGTGGAATGATTATTTGTTGTAATTACTTTTATATTAGTGTTAAATGACCCCTAACTTGTATTTTGACTAGAATAAAAGCGCATTTGCTTGAGGACAAGCAAATCTCAAGTGTAAGGGTATATGATGAGGCGAAAAATGAACCACTTTTAGGGGGTCATTTAAGTCCGGAATTGAATTTATTTGATCAAATATTGCCCTAAATTGTTCCTTTTGTGATTTTAGGTACTTTGGGAGAGAAATCTGGAAAAGGAAGCAATTCGGACATTTTTGGAGCATAAAAGTGAAGAAAATGCAAAAGTCTTAATTTTCCTTGTTGGGAACAGTAGGTGACGGCGTCAAGAAGAAAAATCTGACGGCGTCAAGAGTAATTTCCATGACGGCCTGGAAAATGCTATAACATGACGGCGTCAAAAGTAGATCAAGGCAGTCCGAGAAGTATTTTGGCGGCGAGATGAAGGCGTCACCAATTTTTTCTTGACGCCGTCAGCCTCAATTTCCTATATATAGTTTTCTAATTTTCATTCATAAAAGAGAGAAGTTTTGGAGAAACCCTAAGGCCGAACTTAGTATGAATTTTACAGGTTTTTCATGGGTTCTCAGCCCTTGAACCCTTTCATATGTAATTGAGATAAGTGTTCTTTTAATTCAATCAATATGTCTATGTGTTGGTTGTCTATATCTTGTTCTTGTCTTAATTCCATCATGCTAGGCTAGATCTATCTTGTGTTTGCTTGGATCTAATGAAACCTAGATGTTAATTATGTGTTGATTACTTGTTTATGGTTGTATTGGATGAATGATTTCGATGTTAGGCTTAAGAAAACTGGCAGATCTCCAAATGGTAACATGCTTGAACGTCTTAGGAAACATGAACTGACGTGCACTAGGTTTTATTGGTTGTATTTAATGCATGAGTAAATTCTAATGATCCCATGTTAGGAGCTTCTTAGCCGGCTCGACATAGGAGTGAAGTAGGCACTCATAGGATTGGGGAATTAAGTGCGCCACCCCATGAATGGTATGAAGGAATACAATCCGTCATCCACGCAACTATAACAAGTAATTAACGTGTAAAAGATATCTAGGGAGTAGTGAAATCTAAGTAAACACAACTTCTCCACTTATTGCTCACAACCTTAGTTTAATTTAGTTTATTTTCATTTCTAGTATTTTATTTTGATTGCATCTTTAGTATTGGGTTAGTTGACTAGCAACTAATTCCGCCCAAATCCTTCAAACCCGAGATTTTTACTTGCTTTCTAAAAAATATAAAAAATACAAAAATAATCATCCTTCATCTTTAGAACTAGTATTTAGGTTTTTCTAATCCTAGCGACACTATTCCTAGCTGAACGATCAATCCCCCGGTACTTGTCACTATACTATACTACAACGATCAGGTACACTGCCTGGTGGGAGTTGTAAGCTTCTCAAGATCCCTTGAGAGGTAAAGCCCGGTGCGATTCCCACGTATCAAAAACAAAAAGAAAATTTCTGCAGGCAACTGGCGGAACCCTCAGGTTACATAGGCGGAACCCGTTTGAGGGTTCCGCCAGGTCCGTTGGGCCATTTCTGGGTTGCCCAGAGAATACACTGGCGGAACCCAATTTTGGGTACCGCCAAATCCGCCAGGGCTGAAAAAAGTGGCAGTCCGCGTTTTTGACCCACGAAACGATTTTCAAAATTTTCGAAAACTCCTAAAATCAAAAAGATAGTGCATTTCTGGTTAGGTAATGCAAAAAATAGACACGTAAACACACATATCATAGGACTTTGACCTTCAGGTCGAGAATTTCACTATGCTTAGTGAAAATATCATAAACATGAAAATTTGACAACTTGCCAAAAGTTGTCTACCTGCATCAAAGTTAGATACTACATGTTCCAAATTGTATCAAACATTGTACTAACACACAAATACATCATAAACATTGTTTAAACAACCAAATTTGTTCAAATAGCACCTAGTGCCAAACACTCCTACACACCCGCACTCATTGACGGTCAATCTTGTTCTTAAGCTTTCCAAGGAACCTTCCAAGATTCTTAAACATCCCTTTTGTTTGCTTGAACTCCGCCGACTCGTTTGGAATATCCGGAAGTTGGGATAGGTATTCGAGAGGTGGGAGCCTAGAGTTGGGCAAATTGTCATCTTCACTCATTGAGGAAGATGATGAGGAGGTAGGAGGATGAGGACGTTTTCCTTGGGCTTTGAAAACTCTCTTATCACTAAGTGGGACAAAGGTGTGTGGAATGAGAGAGTAGTCAAGACGAAGACCGTTTGGAGTTGGTGGAATGGGTGAAATGAACCTAAAGAGACGGGTCAAGAGCATTCCATATGGCGTAGCCGTTGTGCCATGCACAGGAATGTCGGCCATTGTCTTGGCCATGTAGTAGGCAAGGTTGAAGGGTTGCCTAACAGACAAGGAGTAGAGCATGTAGCAAAGGCAAAGGTTGATATGATCTCGGTTTCCTATTGTGCTAATGACATTGGCTCTAAGGACTTCCTCCCATTTCTTGAATTGGGGCTTGAGTTCATTCATTTCCATTCCATATGGGTCCTTATCAACCTCATTTCCCGAACGGGTTCTCCTAGTGTTGGTTGTCCTAACAAAGAGGTGGTCACGAAGTACATCTTTTGATACAAGAGGTGTGTCGTAAGGATGTATGTGGTCTTGGAGGTTGTCAAGAGTTGAGAGGGAGTTGTCACAACCCACAATTTCAGGTCATTTTTTCAAACTTCGACATTCTACTATTCACAAATTTCTATTCATCGATCACTATTCATCGTTTTACTATTCATCATTTTTGAGGTCAATTTGACATTCCGAGAAACATTCAGAAATTTTACTATTCACTTGACACTATACATTTCCGAGAGAAAACCACTATTCACGTGCATTACTCATGTCATCGTAAATTTAGTTTATGAGTATTCAAATTCGCGTAACCGTATTGGTTCAGGAGCGAATTCATGCATTATTATCAGGGACATTTCATACGGACTAGAAATAGTCTGCATATCATCACTAGGGCACTTGCATACTATTCCACTCGTAGGGTATTCAAATTATATTTTTAATATAATTAACGAATTATGTATGTTTATTTTAAATAAACACTAATACGCGAACTATAAATGTGACTAACACGTCCGACACTCCCAACTATGATCCCAATATATTTTTATACTCATTTCTATAATATAAAAATTATAATATTAATTTACCCGGTATTTTGGAAATTTATTTATTTCGTATCGTACGTCTAATTTAATTTCGACGGTTTTCATAAAAATTAAACAATAATTATCTAAACACTTAATATTTGTACCCAACATATTTTTATAATTTTTATAACTTTATTATGACCCGGTTAACTCCGTTAAAATTTATTTTTAGTTAACCCGGTACCCGGTACACCTTAAAACTACAAAATAACACAAAATAATACATAAGACACCAAAAGTCTTACACATTCATTCCCCCCCTTGATTTGCCGCCCCCCCCCCCCCCCCCTTGCCAATCTCTTACATGTTTACTAACTCACTCCAACCTCATAAATACTTTATACTAACTACATATAATAATAATAATACTAATAATTCATATACTAAAAACTAGATCTTTTATCTCATTCACAACTAGAAAATTTCACTTCTTTCTCTCTTTTTCTCTCTTGAACTCACGGCAACAACATGAAGAAAAGGGCAAGACAAAATATTTTTCTCAAAGATCAAGTGTAATCCTGTTAATATAGTATCCTTGTTAGAGTTTTGAGATAAAAACTCAAGGATTGTTAGGTTTTCACCATCCAAACTTCTTTAATCTTCCAAGTAAGTTTACAAAACTCATTTCATAATTTTTACAAGTTATTACTATGTTTATATATTTTTCTTACAAGAACTCATGCATGTATTGGCTTATACCACTCCATTTTTGTATATATTTAACTTTTAAGCCCTAGAAAGTGATTTTTGGTTAGATCCTTGTTAGATCCACTTGGTTATGATGTTTAGGAACCCATGACACCCTAAGAAGGTGTATGGTAGGATTAGACTAGTTTTGTGGTGATTGAAAGTGGTTTGATTGAAGATGGAACTAGATTAGAACCCTAGAAATGATTTTTGAAACAATAGAAATACCTACTGTCCCTATTTTTATTTCGTGGGAAAATCAGTGGTTGATGGTTAATTTTTGACCAAAGATTTAGAAAATACTTTCAAAAACGAAACTTTAGGCGAAAGAACGGATTAAAACGAGCTTATAACGAAGGAGATATGATTTTTGCAAATTTAACGACGAAAACTATTTTTATAAAAACTGCATGCTGTTTGGCAGATTTCGACGTACAAAAAGAGGTGTTAAACGTAACCTAGAAGAGCCGAGTTATCAAAAATATATTAGTATATACAAAAACGAATCCGTGGATATAAAGAACGAGGAAAATGAGCTTAAAACGACCAAGTTATACCCATTTTAACATCGTCAAAACTATATATATATATTTGGTAAAATAATAACTTACGCACTAAATGGTATATTTTCTAGAAATGTTACTAAGGACTATATTCTTAACAAATGAATACGTACGACCCAAGAGAATGTTTATACGACTTAACGACGTTATTTTAAGGTTTTCGATACGAGGAATATAACGCTAACATTTTCATACAAGATAATACGACGAGTTATATACTTCTATATATGGACTTATTTTTCCTAAGTATGGAAACTATTTTACTATGACGATAACTAGTATTTCCAAATTACGAGTGGTATGGGTATCATGTGCATGTGCATTCATTACATTACGGCTTGATCTAAATTAGATCATGATTATTCATTTAGGTTGCGGCTAGTGTTCGCGCCTCATTGTCCCGACTACATTTCCATCATTGTACCATCTTTGTACCATCCTTTCGAGGTGAGTTCTCATAGCCCCGTTTTAATTACTTATTTGATTTTAAATCCCACGGGGGAGAATACATTGCACAATTATTTTTGTACATGCCCAAGTATTACAAATTCCATACATTGCTTAAGTTGCCTTACTACCAAGTTAAGTCCCCTTATATATCATGGACCGTTAATTATATTGCTAAGCGAGAGTGAGTGGATAGATCTATCGAGGGTGACGCCTCCATTCGTGTTTGGGTTGCTCCAACGGGACGAATGCATTTCATGTCTTAACAAATTGAGTGTCTGGTAAACACTCTGGTGGGGCCATTACAAAGTCTAGCTTCGGGGTCATGAGCTTAAGAGCCAATGTAGCATTTTTGACATTTTTGTCGGTTTACTTTATACTTGTGGTTTATGTACATACAATTTAAATTACAAACCTATGATTATTCACCAACTTTATGTTGACCGTTTTTCGCAATGTATTTCTCAGGTAACTAAGGCATATTCTCATGGCATGCATGGAATCACTTTGTGTATCAAGGATGACGCGTCTCTTTTTGGATTTCATGCACTTATGAACTATCGTTTGATTGTACTAAATTATTTCCTTAAACCTTTTCCAACTTTTGGGACCTATGTTTTATAACTCTGAATATTTTGAATGAATCAAACGATGTATTTTCTAAACGACACTTTAGGTCGTTCAATATTTCCTTGTTTGTGGTGCTATGACCGTTACACCCTCAGGCATTCAATTCCGCTGCCATTCAGGTATTTTGGGGGTGTGACAGATTGGTACCAGAGCCAAGGTTATAGAGAACTAGGATGCATTATGGACCCCAGACTATAACCACACCATCATAGCATATCATCATTTCATCATAAGTGCATATTTACTTATTTTTAGTGATTCCATTATACGAGTTATTTATTTTTATTTCACCTTGATTATCACAGAGACATGTCTTCGAATCCAAACACTGTCATACTTTACACTATATCAGACTCTGATGATGAGGGCTCTATGTCCTCCACTGCTGTTTCACCACTTGTTTCTCCTGCACCTGAGTTGCCACTTTTGGCATCAGGTGATGATACCGAGCCTTTCGAGGAGGAGGAGACGGCTCCTACTCCTCATGTCCATCCTACTGTACCACTTGATGTCACTCGTGTACCCACTGACATATCATCTCCCACTACTACTACTCCTCCTTCAGAACCGAGACTTATGTTTCCTAGGAGTAAGACCATTCAGGTTGCTAGGAAGAGTGTTCGTCATGCTACATCTACTTTTAGGACTCTCCCTAGTCCTACTGTGCCTACACCACCACCACCAGCCATACCCACTACTACTCCTATATCTACCTCACTCTTGCCGCTCAGGAAGCGTGCAAGGTTTACCACCCCAGATTCACCTACTACCGAGACTGCTGACCTTTCACCACCACCAGTATACCACATAGGTGAGAGTTCGAGAGCGGCTGCGGCTAGGGGGCCTACAGCCGTTACACTAGAGGATCAGTTAGGGGCTCAGCAGGAGCAAGTTGATAGTTTGGGGTATAGAGTTGATGAGATTATCACTACTCGACTTGAGGCTGTCGAGGAGCAGGTTGAGGATTTGATTCAGGGCAGAGTTAGTATTGATGTGTCTTACCATGGACTCGAGGCACGACAGTTGAGGCACCAGGAGCAGATTGATCTACTTAGGGATGAGCTACCTGAGATTCGAGATAGAGCTCAGGCGACACAGGAGACTCAGTGAGAGCAGGTAGACCAGTTGGCATTGATTCGAGAGAGGTTAGTCGTATTGGAGCGCAGAGATGCTTCTTTTCAGTTACGAGTTCAGCATCTTGAGGAGATCGTGGTTGCGATGGATCGTGAGATTCGCCGCTTGAGGGGAGAGCCTGGACCATCTAGAGCACCTGGAGGAGCCTAGACATAGACTGGTAGTATATTAGCTTTTATTATTTTCCTAGTCCCGAGGTGTGGGACATAGTTCAAGAACTTGTAGTCTTTTGGTTGTTGTACAAACAAATATATCAAGTGTGACTCTACTATGTTGGAAATGTTGTGCTATATATTATATCGGTCCATGTAGGCCGAAATTTTCATGTATTATATTCATGTGTTGTGATTATATTTATGATGTTTCGTGGTTGCTCTTTATTGTTGTCGTATTTATACAGGTTATGGTTGTATCTATACATGTCATGGTTGTATTGATACAGGTTGTGGTTGTATATATACATGTCGTGGTTGTGTTTATACAGGTTGTGGTTGTATATATATTTGTCGTGGTGGTATCTAGATAGATTGTGGTTGTACCCGTACATGTCTTGGTTGTGTTATTACTCGTTGTGGTGGTATATATATACATGTTGTGGGTGTATATCTTTGGTTCGATGACTATTTCTATTATGATTTTTCTCATGGTTATTTCCATTGTGATTTATCAGAAGTATGGCACCAAGGAAGAGTAAGACTGCACCAGAAACACCCGCTATGACTCAAGCCGCTATCCGCAAGTTGGTCAGGGATAGTATTGCAGAAGCTCTGGAGATTGAGAGAGCTGAGGTTGCTGCTAGGGCTACTGAGACTGCTTCTAATACAGGGGCAGTTGAACCAACTGCTATTAGGCATGAATGTACATGGAAAGATTTCAAGATTAGTGATCCTATCAAGTTTAAGGGCACTGAAGGAGCGGTTGCTTTGATCCGCTGGTTTGAAAAGACTGAGAATGTATTCCTCATGTGCGGATGCCCGGACGTTAGCAAGGTAAAATTTGCTACAGGTATGCTTCTTGATGAAGCTATGTCTTGGTGGAATTCGTATGCTCAGCCGATTGGTATGGAGAATGCTTACAAGCTCACTTGGGAGGAATTCAAGAAACTGATGTCTAAGAAGTTTTGCCCTCGTACCGAGGTGCAAAAGTTGGAAACAGAATTTTATGAGCTGGTAACTAAAGGTGATGACATCGAGACCTACTTCAGGAGGTTTCAGGAGTTGGATGCACTATGTCCAACTATGGTTCCTGACGATGAGAAAAAGATGGAAAACTTTGTTGGTGGATTGCCTGAAAGTGTTCGAGGAGATGTGATTTCTTTTGATCCTCAATCAATGGAAGAGGCTATTCGTATAACTCAGAAACTCATGGTCCAAGTGGTAAAAGGAAAAGCTGCTGTCAACAACAATAACCGTTCAAACAACACCAACTACAACAACACTCGAAACAACAATAACTATAACAACAATCGAAACCGCAACTATCCCAATAACCGAAACAACAATCCAAACAACAATAACAACAACAACAAGAGAAGGTTTGATTACAACCAAGGTGGAAACGCTATTCAGCCGCCACCTAAGAGGCAAGAAGTGGCAAGGGCCTATGCTGCAGGACCGACTGAAAGGAAAGGATATGAGGGTAATCTACCCAAGTGTGAAAGGTGTCAGAAGCATCATAACCCAGGACGTTGCCCAGATCTATGTGGCAACTGCAAGAAGGCTGGTCACTATACCAAAGATTGCAAGAGTCCAAACTTTGGTGGCAATCAGAAACCACCGGTAACGTGTTTTGGCTGTGGAGAACTTGGACACTTTAGGAATGAGTGCCCAAAGAAGAAGAATCAAGGAACTGGAAACCAAAATGGAATGGCTCGAGGAAGAGCTTATGTTATGGGAGGAGAAGATGTCAAAGAAGACCCGAATGTTGTTGCGGGTACGTTCCTCGTTAATAATCGTTATGCATCCATTTTATTTGATTCAGGAGCGGATAGAAGTTTTGTTTCTATTGCATTTGCACCTTTACTTAACATAGAACCAACCCCATTAGACATTTCCTATATCGTTGAACTAGCCGATGGGTCTTTAGTTAACACCAACACCATTGTTCGTGGTTGCACTATAAATTTCCTAAACCACCCATTCAATATAGACCTTATGCCCATAGAACTTAGAAGTTTCGACGTTGTTATCGATATGGATTGGTTATCTCGGCATCGAGCGAGGATTATTTGTGATGAGAAAGTTGTTCACCTTCCTTATAACGGTGAAACTTTGGTTGTTCGTGGAGAGCGAAGTGGAACTAGACTCAGTATCATATCATGCATTAAAACCGAGAAGTACATAAAGAAGGGTTGTTATGCATTCTTGGCTCACATCATGGAGAAGAAGTTGGATGAGAAACGACTTGAAGATGTGCCAATTGTTAAGGAATTTCCAGAAGTTTTTCCGGAAGAATTGCCAGGACTTCCGCCTACATGCCAAGTTGAGTTTCAAATCGAATTAGTGCCAGGAGCTGCACCAATTGCGCGAGCACCGTATAGACTTGCACCTTCGGAGATGCAAGAATTGTCGAATCAACTACAAGAACTTTTGGACAAAGGATTCATTAGACCGAGTTCCTTGCCTTGGGGAGCGCCGGTTTTGTTTGTGAAGAAGAAGGATGGAACTTTCAGAATGTGCATCGACTATCGTGAGCTGAACAAGTTAACGGTGAAGAACCGTTATCCACTCCCCAGAATCGACGACTTGTTCGACCAGTTACAAGGTTCTAGTTTTTATTCCAAGATTGATTTAAGATCCGGTTACCATCAACTTAAGGTTCGGGAAGAGGATATCCCGAAGACGGCATTTAGAACACGCTATGGTCATTATGAGTTTCAAGTGATGCCTTTCGGATTAACCAACGCACCTGCGGTATTTATGGATCTCATGAATAGGGTGTGCAAACCGTATCTCGATAAGTTTGTGATCGTATTCATTGACGATATCTTGATTTATTCCAAGAGTAAGGAAGATCACGAAGAACACCTCAGAACAATCCTGGAACTACGCAAGAAGGAGCAATTGTATGCCAAATTTTTTAAGTGTGATTTTTGGATACGAAGAGTTCAATTTCTTGGCCATGTCATTGATAGCCAAGGATTAAAAGTCGACCCGGCAAAGATCGAGGCAGTTAAGGATTGGGCTACGCCCAAGTCTCCTACGGAAATTCGTCAATTCCTAGGACTTGCCAGATATTACAGAAGGTTTATTGAAGGGTTTTCTAAGATAGCGAAGTCGTTGACGAAACTGACACAAAAGAATGAAAAGTACGAGTGGGGAGAAAAACAAGAGTCCGCATTTCAATTATTGAAACAAAAGCTTTGTAGCGCACCGATTTTGTCACTACCTGAAGGTATTGAGAACTTTGTGGTATATTGCGATGCTTCGCATCAAGGACTTGGAGCTGTGCTAATGCAAAACAAGAAGGTGATAGCTTATGCATCTAGACAGCTTAAGACACATGAGAAGAATTACACTACGCACGACTTGGAGTTGGGTGCGGTAGTTTTTGCACTCAAGATTTGGAGACATTACCTTTATGGTACCAAGTGCGTAATTTTTACCGACCACAAGAGCTTACAGCATATACTCGATCAGAAGGAACTTAACATGAGACAGCGTCGTTGGCTAGAATTGTTAAGTGATTACGATTGTGAAATCCGATATCACCCAGGAAAAGCAAATGTTGTAGCAGATGCACTTAGCCGAAAAGAACGACTCAAACCTTTGAGAGTTAGGTCATTAGGAATGACAATCATTTCGACATTACCATCAAAGATTTTAGAAGCTCAGATTGAGGCTCTCAAAGAAGAAAATCGACCACATGAGAAACTTTATGGTATGCCAGAAAGCGAAAATGGCTTTGTAAAGAGATCAGATGGAGTGTTATGCTTCAAGGACCGAAGTTGGATACCACTCTATGGTGGAGTGCGAGAATTGATTATGCATGAATCACACAAGTCGAAGTACTCTATTCATCCAGGTTCTGATAAGATGTATCAGGATCTCAAAAAGCTCTATTGGTGGCCGAACATGAAAGCAGAAATAGCTACGTACGTCAGCAAATGCCTTACTTGTGCTAAAGTGAAAGCCGAATACCAGAAACCATCAGGGTTACTTCAACAACCAGAGATTCCACAATGGAAGTGGGAACGTATTACTATGGACTTTGTCACTAAACTTCCTAAGACGTCAGGAGGTTACGATGCTATTTGGGTAATTGTTGATCGACTTACCAAATCAGCTCATTTCATACCCATTAGAGAGACTTATTCCATGGAACAACTTGCTAGACTTTATGTCAAGGAAATAGTCTCAAGACACGGTGCACCAGTTTCCATCATTTCAAACAGTGATAGTCGTTTTACTTCAAACTTTTGGCGGTCATTACAAGATTCTTTTGGATCCAAGTTAGACATGAGCACTGCTTACCATCCTCAGACCGATGGTCAGAGTGAGAGAACTATTCAGACACTTGAAGACATGCTTAGAGCATGTGTGATTGACTTTGGAAATGGTTGGGCTAACCATTTGCCGTTGATCGAGTTTTCCTATAACAACAGCTACCATTCAAGCATAAAGGCTGCACCATTCGAGGCACTTTATGGTCGTAAGTGTCGATCTCCAGTTTGTTGGGCCGAAGTCGGTGAAGTACAATGTACTGGCCCGGAGATGGTACAAGAAACAACAGAAAAGATAATTCAGATTCGAGAGAGACTCGAAACTGCTAGAAGTCGACAGAAAAGCTACGCAGATGTTCGACGCAAACCATTGGAATTCCAGATTGGAGACAAAGTCATGTTGAAAGTCTCGCCTTGGAAGGGCGTGATACGATTTGGAAAACGCGGGAAGTTGAACCCGAGATACATTGGTCCGTTTAAGATACTGGAAAGGATTGGTCCAGTAGCTTACAAGCTTGAACTTCCATCAGAACTTAGCAACGTACACAACACGTTTCATGTTTCGAACCTCAAGAAATGTCTTTCGGACGAGTCTGCCATTATACCATTAGAAGAAATACAACTCGATGACAAGCTTAACTTTGTGGAAGAACCAGTTGAAATAATGGACCGCGAGATCAAACAGTTGAAACAAAGTTGAATTCCGATCGTGAAGGTTCGCTGGAATTCTCGAAGAGGACCCGAGTTTACTTGGGAACGAGAAGACCAAATGCGACGCAAGTATCCATAACTTTTCACCAAGCCAATTTCCGAGACCAACACTAACTGAATTCAGGGACTGAATTCCTTTTTGGATGGGCGACTGTCACAACCCACAATTTCAGGTTATTTTTCCAAACTTCGACATTCTACTATTCACAAATTTCTATTCATCGATCACTATTCATCGTTTTACTATTCATCATTTTTGAGGTCAATTTGACATTCCGAGAAACATTCAGAAATTTTACTATTCACTTGACACTATTCATTTCCGAGAGAAAACCACTATTCACGTGCATTACTCACGTCATCGTAAATTTAGTTTACGAGTATTCAAATTCGCGTAACCGTATTGGTTCAGGAGCGAATTCATGCATTATTATCAGGGACATTTCATACGGACTAGAAATAGTCTGCATATCATCATTAGGGCACTTGCATACTATTCCACTCGTAGGGTATTCAAATTATATTTTTAATATAATTAATGAATTACGTATGTTTATTTTAAATAAACACTAATACGCGAACTATAAATGTGACTAACACGTCCGACACTCCCAACTATGATCCCAATATATTTTTATACTCATTTCTATAATATAAAAATTATAATATTAATTTACCCGGTATTTTGGAAATTTATTTATTTCGTATCGTACGTCTAATTTAATTTCGACGGTTTTCATAAAAATTAAACAATAATTATCTAAACACTTAATATTTGTACCCAACATATTTTTATAATTTTTATAACTTTATTATGACCCGGTTAACTCCGTTAAAATTTATTTTTAGTTAACCCGGTACCCGGTACACCTTAAAACTACAAAATAACACAAAATAATACATAAGACACCAAAAGTCTTACACATTCATTCCCCCCCTTGATTTACCCCCCCCCCCCCTGCCAATCTCTTACATGTTTACTAACTCACTCCAACCTCATAAATACTTTATACTAACTACATATAATAATAATAATACTAATAATTCATATACTAAAAACTAGATCTTTTATCTCATTCACAACTAGAAAATTTCACTTCTTTCTCTCTTTTTCTCTCTTGAACTCACGGCAACAACATCAAGAAAAGGGCAAGACAAAATATTTTTCTCAAAGATCAAGTGTAATCCTGTTAATATAGTATCCTTGTTAGAGTTTTGAGATAAAAACTCAAGGATTGTTAGGTTTTCACCATCCAAACTTCTTTAATCTTCCAAGTAAGTTTACAAAACTCATTTCATAATTTTTACAAGTTATTACTATGTTTATATATTTTTCTTACAAGAACTCATGCATGTATTGGCTTATACCACTCCATTTTTGTATATATTTAACTTTTAAGCCCTAGAAAGTGATTTTTGGTTAGATCCTTGTTAGATCCACTTGGTTATGATGTTTAGGAACCCATGACACCCTAAGAAGGTGTATGGTAGGATTAGACTAGTTTTGTGGTGATTGAAAGTGGTTTGATTGAAGATGGAACTAGATTAGAACCCTAGAAATGATTTTTGAAACAATAGAAATACCTACTGTCCCTATTTTTATTTCGTGGGAAAATCAGTGGTTGATGGTTAATTTTTGACCAAAGATTTAGAAAATACTTTCAAAAACGAAACTTTAGGCGAAAGAACAGATTAAAACGAGCTTATAACGAAGGAGATATGATTTTTGCAAATTTAACGACGAAAACTATTTTTATAAAAACTGCATGCTGTTTGGCAGATTTCGACGTACAAAAAGAGGTGTTAAACGTAACCTAGAAGAGCCGAGTTATCAAAAATATATTAGTATATACAAAAACGAATCCGTGGATATAAAGAACGAGGAAAATGAGCTTAAAATGACCAAGTTATACCCATTTTAACATCGTCAAAACTATATATATATATTTGGTCACAAATAAAAATAATAACTTACGCACTAAATGGTATATTTTCTAGAAATGTTACTAAGGACTATATTCTTAACAAATGAATACGTACGACCCAAGAGAATGTTTATACGACTTAACGACGTTATTTTAAGGTTTTCGATACGAGGAATATAACGCTAACATTTTCATACAAGATAATACGACGAGTTATATACTTCTATATGTAGACTTATTTTTCCTAAGTATGGAAACTATTTTACTATGACGATAACTAGTATTTTCAAATTACGAGTGGTATGGGTATCATGTGCATGTGCATTCATTACATTACGGCTTGATCTAAATTAGATCACGATTATTCATTTAGGTTGCGGCTAGTGTTCGCGCCTCATTGTCCCGACTACATTTCCATCATTGTACCATCTTTGTACCATCCTTTCGAGGTGAGTTCTCATAGCCCCGTTTTAATTACTTATTTGATTTTAAATCCCACGGGGGAGAATACATTGCACAATTATTTTTGTACATGCCCAAGTATTACAAATTCCATACATTGCTTAAGTTGCCTTACTACCAAGTTAAGTCCCCTTATATATCATGGACCGTTAATTATATTGCTAAGCGAGAGTGAGTGGATAGATCTATCGAGGGTGACGCCTCCATTCGTGTTTGGGTTGCTCCAACGGGACGAATGCATTTCATGTCTTAACAAATTGAGTGTCTGGTAAACACTCTGGTGGGGCCATTACAAAGTCTAGCTTCGGGGTCATGAGCTTAAGAGCCAATGTAGCATTTTTGACATTTTTGTCGGTTTACTTTATACTTGTGGTTTATGTACATACAATTTAAATTACAAACCTATGATTATTCACCAACTTTATGTTGACCGTTTTTCGCAATGTATTTCTCAGGTAACTAAGGCATATTCTCATGGCATGCATGGAGTCACTTTGTGTATCAAGGATGACGCGTCTCTTTTTGGATTTCATGCACTTATGAACTATCGTTTGATTGTACTAAATTATTTCCTTAAACCTTTTCCAACTTTTGGGACCTATGTTTTATAACTCTGAATATTTTGAATGAATCAAACGATGTATTTTCTAAACGACACTTTAGGTCGTTCAATATTTCCTTGTTTGTGGTGCTATGACCGTTACACCCTCAGGCATTCAATTCCGCTGCCATTCAGGTATTTTGGGGGTGTGACAGGAGTGCAAGTCGGAATAGATGCAAGTACTACGGTTTGGGACACCTAGGATTTGAGCAAACTCCTCAAGAGTGAAGGAGAATTGATGACCACTAGCCCTAAAGTTGATAGACATGTGACCATAATCATCCGTGGAGAGGACGGCGGATGCATAGAACACTAGAATGAATCTAGGACAAATAGGCTCGTTGATTTCTAAAAGACACTCAAAGTTGATTGTGGAAAATTCGGCGTAAAGGTTTGTGCCTTCTAGGAAAGATGGGTCAATGGTTCTACCCTCATGGACATAGTGTTTTTCTAAGGCTTTGAAAACATTGACTTGGTTTGGGGTAAGGCCTTTTGTTTTGTGGTGTTTTGGTAGATACTTAATGGTGTCCTTGTGGTCGTAGTGGGTTAGAGGAGGCATAATGATTCCTAGAACAACAAAATTTCACATTTTAGTTTAAGTAAACTACTATTATAATGTGGATGTTCTAGTATGTGCCTATATGAAAATAATGTGGAGGTGCGGTTATCTTGACTCATTTTGATGCTTCAAAAACGTTTTATAATGCAAGTTTTGTTATAAAACAAAAGATAACCCAAACGCTCCTAGTTCAATGTAGCTTCGTTTGAATGTACCCGAAAATACATATTGGTTATGTATTCCCTTTAGCATTCAAGAGACATTATGCAAGTGATGTTTTAAACATAAAGTTTTGATTTTGTATTCTCAATGTGAGACGAAAAAATATTTGTCCTATTTGTGAGAAATTTTTGGAAAAATTTGACATGGGGTGTTTTAGCAAACATGTTTACACTTAGTAAGAATGCAATTCCTAACTATGGGGAACATGATTAGTTTTGTTAAACACCTAATTTCATGCATGAGTTTCTCAAGTTAATGCATAACCCCAAGTTTTTGTTTTTGTGCAAAAATAGAATTCCTAGACTCAGATCATGATTGTAATCAAGTTTAGAATACTTACAATGATGATTGATTTGCAATGTGAGTGAAAGGAAGACCAAGAAATCGTAGGTATGGATAGATGGTAAAGTGAATAGTAACAGTTTGGAAGTGGTGGTATGAGATAATGGGTGTTTGGTTTAATATAAATAAAAAAATGATTCTACAGGTCGGTGGATACGGTGGACCCCTGAAATGGGTTTCGTCCGTTATGTCTGAGGGTTCCGCCGACTCTGCTGAGAAAAATAGTTATGGATTTGTTTTGATTTTTGTGATTTTTGTCTAATGTCCAGAACTATAATGTAGGTTCCATGAGTCCTAAGCCTAGCCTAAGAAGGTTAAAAGGTTCACGTTTAAGGGGTTTTGTGAGACTGCCGGCTATGTTGTCTTCGGAAGAAACTTTCTCAATTGAGATATTTCCTTTTTGAACGTTGTCACAAAGGAAATGATGACGGATTTCAATATGTTTGGTACGAGCATGTTGAACCGGGTTTTTGCTAAGATCAATGGCACCTTTGTTGTTACAAAGAATTGTGATGTCGTTAAGTTGAATTCCATAGTCGACAAGAGCTTGCTTCATCCAAAGAGCTTGTTGACATGCCTTTCCGGCCGAAACGTACTCGGCTTCCAATGTTGAGATAGCAAGAGCCGTTTGCTTCTTAGAGAACCACGAGGTGAGACAATGTCCAACAAAAGTACAAATACCACTTGTACTTTTTCTATCAACATAGTCACCGGCATGATCCGAGTCGGCATACACTGTGGTGTCTATTCCCGTTCCTTTGGGATACCATAAACCTAAATGTGTATTGCCCTTAATATACCTAAAAATCCTTTTAACGGCTTCGAGATGAGTAGTCTTAGGATCTTCTTGAAAACGAGCATATAGACAAACACTAAACATAATGTCGGGTCTACTAGCCGTTAGGTAAAGTAGACTACCAATCATACCTCTATATTTAGTGCTATCTACGGATTCACTTTCCTCATCCTTGGTGAGTTTAGTTTCCGAGGACATGGGTGTTTTGATTGGTTTTGAATCTTCTAATCCAAATTTCTTAAGCATGTCCTTAATATATTTAGATTGGTTAAAGAAGATACTATCTTCTAGTTGTTTAATTTGGAGTCCTAGGAAAAAGTTGAGTTCTCCCATCATACTCATTTCAAACTCGTCATGCATGATTTTTGAAAAATTCACACATAATTCTTGACAAGTTGATCTGAATATAATGTCATCAACATAGATTTGGACTATGATAATATGTGAATCTTTCTTCTTAGTGAAGAGAGTATTATCAACTAAGCCCATGGTATACTTATGGTCAACTAGGAAGGTTTTAAGTCGATCATACCATGCTTTTGGAGCTTTCTTAAATCCGTAAAGAGCCTTTTTAAGTTTGTAAACATGATTTGGTTTTTCAAAATCGATGAAGCCCGGTGGTTGAGCAACATACACTTCTTCATTTATGACTCCGTTTAGAAATGCACTTTTGACGTCCATTTGAAAGAGTTTAAAATTGTGTGCACATGCATATGCAGGTAAGATTCTAATTGACTCGAGCCTAGCAACCGGAGCAAAAGTTTCATCGTAGTCAATGCCTTCTTGTTGGTTATATCCTTGTGCAACTAGCCTAGCTTTGTTTCTAGACACAATTCCATTTTCATCCATTTTATTACAAAATACCCATTTTGTTCCAATTATAGTTTGACTCTTTGGTTGAGGAACTAATGTCCATACATCATTCCTAACAAATTGGTTTAACTCTTATTGCATTGCAATTACCCAAGACTCATCTTTAATGGCTTCATTAATGTTTTTAGGATCAATGGTTGACACGAAACAAAAGTAGTTGCTTTCATTTTGAACTTTTGACCTTAGTGTTCTTTCGTTAATGTTGCCTATGACACCATCTAATGGATGACTTTTAGATTTTTTGACATTGACAAGTTCTTTGTTTAATAGTTCATCTTCCTTGTCATTACCTAAAATCTCTTGAGTTTCTATTGCTTGGCTTTTAACTAAGTCATCATCTACCAAAGGTGATGTCTTAGAGGGAGGTGGACTCTCGTCAAATGTTATGTTCAACGATTCCTCGACTCTTAAGGTTTCTTTGTTCAAAACAATGTAAGCTTTACTATTTTGTGAATATCCAAGAAATACACCTTCATAAGACTTTGGGTCAAATTTGGTGAGATAATCCTTGGTGTTAAGAATGAAACATTTACTCCCAAACACTCTAAAGTATCCTAATGTAGGATTTTTACCTTTATATAGTTCATAAGGAGTTTTATTAAAAAATGGTCTAATTAAGACTCGATTTAAAATGTACTTTGATGTGTCAACAACATTACACCAAAACTTTTGGGAATGTTTTGTTCATTAAGCATTGTTCTACTCATCTCTTGCAATGTCCGGTTTTTACGTTCTACTACACCATTAGATTGAGGAGTACGTGGAGCCGAAAACTTATGAGTAATACCATTAATATCACAAAAGTTTCCAAATTGAAATTCATTATCAAATTCACGACCGTGATCCGTTCTAATAGACACAATATTAGACCCTACTTGATTTTGAATTTTCTTACTTAGAATCTCAAATTTATCAAAAGCTTCATTTTTACTTTTAAAAAATTTTGTCCAAGTATATCTTGAGTAATCATCAACTATGACCAAAGTGTAGAAGTTACCTCCATAACTTTGTATAGCGGATGGACCAAATAAATCTATATGCAAAAGTTCTAGACACCTATGTAACAATTCGCAATTTCAGGTTAATTTCTATTCCCGGAAAATTTCACTATTCACTTTTACTATTCATTTTTCCCGAAATTTTCCCGAAACTTGATTTTTGTTTCTTGGCCTCGAGTGATAAATCATTTCCATGACAAATTAAAAGTTTGACATTCATAAGCTCATTTTCGTGAAAGTTAATAAGGAATTACACGTTTTAGGGTAAAACGTCATTCAAAAATTCTACGCACAACGAAACTCGACCGCGTTAAGTGACCCCGCATCCGAAAAATGTTTGACACACTCATGATTTATTTGAGAATTAATCATGACTGAGAAAAACATGACCAAAATAAGCCTCGGCCGTGAAAAACTGGAATTTTCAGTTTTTAAGTGTTTTTACTCAGCCGTAACCTTAGCCTATACTTGAACCGCGTTTCTAAGACAATTTGAGTTTTCAACTTATTAGAAAAAGTCAACATATTTTTCCCTCCTCCTTTGACCAAAAATCATTCCTTGATTTTATAAGTCATTCCTTGATTTTTAGGCTTACGGTTTGATGTCTAAAAGACATTTAATACCAACCGACACTAGACTGAGCCCAGTCTAGACATTATAAGTCATTTTAAGTCATTTTTATCCTATTAGAAAAGTAACATTTTACTTTTCTCAATTTTACGCAATATTCGTACGTTTTACGTATTACGCGTTTTAGACCCGTGTTTCCAGTTTTAGCAGGGTTTTACCACCCCAATGGAACCTACCAATCATTTTATATTTTATTATGGAGTATTTTGACAAGTTTAATCATTCCTCCAAGTTTCGTATTTTTACGATACCCGGTTTTACGTTTCGTGGCTTAACCATTTATGGTTAGCATTTCACGGAGTCAAAACTTACTACATAAGCTAGGATAATACCAACAAAAGACCAACACTTCCTCCCCAAGCTTGTGAACCGCCTCTAGGGGGGGGGATTCACACTTGTGGCAAGATCTCATGCTATGTGCTCTTAGATCCTTACATGTGTTCAACTTGGTGAACAAGTGTTGACAAGTCAATGGAAGTAACCTCCTCTTTGGCATATAAATAGCCCTCTCCCCCTCCTTATTGTACGCCACACATAACACACACATTCATCCCCTCCTTAGCTCATTTGCTTCCAATTCTATGCAAGAATCATGTGCTACAACAACACATAAACTCTAGTTTGGTTTTGATTCATCAAACTACTTTCAAACCCTAGAAACTTTGGTGATTTCTCTTGAGTTTGAATCCACTCAAGTCACCTCAACTTTCATCATCTCTCTTTCAAGAATACAAGAGTAGAAAGATTGCATGAAGTGAAGTAGGGTGAAGCTAAAGTCTATCAAAGTCCTTACCTTACATGTTAACTTACCTTTCTTTGTAGAAAGCCAAAGTTGTAAGCCAACTCTAATACACTTCCATGCTTAAATATCATATTCATGTTATTTACATATCATTCATGCTATATTTTGTCTTGTGATCATGTCCATGATGTATAAAAATGGGTAAAACAAGTTATTACAAATGATTGTTAACTTATGTTATTTAAACAAGTAAACTAGTGACTTTTATGGAGAACCACGACCAAAATAGTACAACTATGATATTTGACACTTACTTACTGTTAAAGAGGACTTAACAAAGAAAACATAGCAATTTGAATCACCCAAAACGAGTAGCCGTGTCAAAAGTTAGGGCCATAAGAAGTTAGCGAAACCAAAACGCCGAAACTGCCAATACCCTACTGTTTGCGTTCTGCCATTTTGAAAGTCACCCTTCTGGTCCGATTCATCAAAAAGATAAAACACGAAAGTTGTCCGGAACGCCGTTTTCGTTCAGGAAGAAAGAAGCTCGAGCCCTGAAAACACTTTCCGAGTGATAATTTCTTCAAATTCTTAACAGCCTATTTTTAGACAAAGTCATTATATATAGGTTATGGTTTATAAAGACCAAAGGGGTCTTATGACCTAGAATCAAGACCACAACCATGGCTAGAGCCAAGGTTGAGTCTCAATACCATGGAACAATGACCAAAGGTCATGGCAAAGCCATGGCTAAAGACCATATATACATACCAAGGCGAAAACATGAGTTAAGACCATATAAACATACCAAGGCGAAAACATGAGTTAAGACCATATATACATACCAAGGCGAAAACATGAGCTAACAACCATATACACTTACCAAGGCAAATACATGAACTAGAGAGTTAGCAATAACTTAAACATACAACTTGGATATACTTCATCTAAAGAACCATGAGATATTACAAGAAATTGTCATATAAGTTATAAGAAACTTACCCTAATAACAATCTTCATGTAATCATAAACTTTCCTAAGTTTATTCAAATATTGGACATGTAACTTTTCGGATCAAAACTTATATATATATACTTTATCAACTACTACAATAGTAGGGAGCCTCATGTGAGGAGTTCATTATGTAAGCCGTCGAGATGAGTTGTGGATTTACGAATTAAAGTGTCCTGGCTCCTCGAACGTTTACTAACATGACTTCTGAATTATGTCGGCCCGAACAGTAGTAAACGATATATAAACTATACATGTTTCATGAATCATTTCTTTTCAAAGACTTACACTATACATTGTACCACATCATGGACTAAGTGCAAGACATATATTGGCGTGTTTATGTTTCCTTAGACATTATTCCAAACCTAAGTTACAACAATTATTCTAGGTTGCTCGTAGAAGTTCTTACGGCATATCCATCATTCTCATTATACGTCATCCAACTTAAGGTGAGTTCATAGCCCCACTTTCCATTACTTAATTGTTTTACAAACCCTTGGGGGGAATACATGCTATTTTAACCGAGCACAATGTTTTTAAATTGTATGCTTGCCTGACTGTTTTATTATCACTAAGTACCAGCCTTGCTAAACCAAGATCCCTTATTATGAACTATTTAATCACTAGCAATAGTGAGCGCAAATATTGTGAATAGGCCTATTGGGATTGACGAATCCCATTTGTATTGACTAAGTTCAAACAAATGCACTAATATTTGAGATTTAGGTATGTTAGCAAAGTACCTACCGGGATAAATCTGCCGATCGATATTGGTACACGTTAACGTTTTGGTGTCATAAGCTTAGTGTATAATACATTTTATGGGCGTATAATAACGTAGCCTGCCTGTTTTGTTTTCCAAACATTGGTGTGAGTCTATAGCTCACACTACCAACATATTGTGTTCAAACATTAAACAAACTCTATGAACATCACTCAACCTTTGTGTTGACCTCTCAAGCATGTATTTCAGGTTCATGACGATCAAGGATGGCACGGAAGGGCACGGATACTCAAGAGGGCTATAAATTTTATTATCATTCGAAAACTCACTTAATGTGATTTGTAAACATGGAACCATTTGGGACCTCCTTTTGTAATCTCTGATATTTATACAATTTGAATGATAAATCTTTTAAAATGACTCAATTAGAGTTTGTTTTCTATTATTGTGACTATTGTGCCGTCGAGTAACACCCAGTTTGAATTCCGCTGCATCATTGAATTGGGGGTGTTACAACCTAGATGTAGAAACCAAGTTTTTAGCCTTATGACTACTATGGACTTGTTTACCGACTTTGCAAGCATCACAAAAGTGTTGGTCATACTTCAACTTAGGTAGGTTTCGAACTAAGTCTTTGGAGGAGAGGTTTTGGATTAGTCTCATGTTAGCATGTCCTAAACGTCTACGCCATAAAGTTGAAGATTCATCTAATGAGGTAAGACAAAGTTTGTCTCTAGATGTTGGATCCATCTTCATGATATATATGTTGTTCTTAAGGACACCTTTGGCTATGGTTATACCATCTTTAAGTATTTTACTTCCGTTTTCACTAAAAATGACATTATACTTATTACGACAAAGTCGACTAATACTAAGGAGATTAAAACCTAAGTTATCAACATGAGCTACATCATCTTTAAAAAGGGAGTCATGAGAGATTGTACCTTTTCCGATGATTTTGCTCTTAGCTTTACTACCAAACGTAACATTACCTCCGTCACATTTGTGATAAGTAGTGAAGAGGCTTTTGTTACTCGTCATGTGCCTTGAACAACCGCTATCTTTAATCCATTCATTCGGTTCCAAACAAACTTTGAGGCACACCTATTTTATGAAAAACACTCAAACATTTGGTCCCCAATTTCTCATGGGTCCATTTTGGTTAAGCATACCACTAACTTGTTCCAAATATGAAAATAGAGCATAAGGGTTCCATGACATGTAATTTGAAGTTTGGTAATGTCCAGGAGTGTTTTGGTTCAAAACATGTTGGTAGTTTGGTCGAGTGTTGAAGTTGCTCTTTGGAAAGGGGCGTTTGGGAATTGGAGTCTTAGGTCTTGGTTGAGTAGTCTAAGCTCTAAATTCATTTTTACTAAGTCCTTCCCCAGTTTTAAACACAGGTTTTGTTCCATTTTTATATGTAACTTTAACAAATTTTGAACGATCCGATGTGGATGGAGTTACTGCTGCAGCAGACCTGGCGGAACCTTCGGGTCCAACGGGCGGAACCCTGGATTGGGTTCCGTCGGATCTGCAGGCTGCTGTAGTAGTTTTGTTAGTTTCTTGTGCATTCTTTTCTTGTTTTGTTTGACCCTTTAAAGTTTCTATTTTCGTAAATCCTAGTCCTGTTTTATCAAAGGGTGACTTTTGAAGTTTCATAATTTCATCCGCACAAGAAATGCTCTTATCGAACTTCTTAAACTTTGTGGTTTGTTTTGTTAGATCATTTTGAGTAATTTTAAGTTTCTCAACTTCTAGTTTAAGCTCTTCACATGATTTGCATGATGTGTCAATACCTTTACTCTTTTCTAATCTCTTGGCTTTTTCTTTCAACTCATAAACTTCATTTTCTAAAAACTCCTTTTTAATTTTCAAAAATTTATTTTTGTTTATGATTTTTAAGCTCAATTCACAAAGTTTGTTATATTCTTTTTGTAAGGTGTCATCATCAATAGAGGAGTAAGATGAGTCGGAGAGTACCTCATTTGAGTTGTGAGCCATGAGAGCAATATCACCATTCTTTGGCTCATCGTCATCTCCTTCATAGTCACTCCAAGCACCACCCACAAAAGCTTGTTGAGGTTTGCTTTTGGGTGGTTTTGGACATTCTCCTACAAGATGACTTATGTCTCCACACCTATAGCATTTTCTTTCAACCTTTCCTTTACTATCATCACGATCTTTTCGGAAAGAATTTCTTGAAGTCTCTAATGGCCATAGCATATTCCTCATCATCACTATCTGAAGTAGATTCTTCATCATCACTTGATTGGACTCTAGCTTTCAAGGCAATGGACTTAACTTTTTCTTTCTTGCCTCTAACTAGTTCCAAATCTTTTTCCATTACCATTTCATGAAATTTGAGGTTTCCAATTAGCTCGTCAAGTGACATGCTTGAAAGATCTTTGGATTCTTCAATTGCCGTCACTTTTGCTCTCCACTTCGGATGGAGTGCTCTAAGTAATTTCCTGACAAAGTTCTTACTATAAAAAGATTCATCAAGTGCTTTAAGTGAAGTAATAATAGTGTTAAACCTAGTAAACGCATTATCAATAATCTCATCTTCGGAAATAACAAATTGTTCATATTGTTGAACAAGAAGATCAATTTTGGTATCTTTAACTTGTGAGTTTCCTTGATGAGTGACAATTAAAGATTGCCAAATATCTTTGGCGGTTTTACACATAAAGACTCTTTCATATTCTTTCTTAGGCAAAGCATTGTAAAACATCATTTTAGCTTCATTATTTTTACCAATCAATTTCTTTTGATCATCATCTTTAATGTTAGTAACTACGTTATCACCATCAGTGATTATATACCATAAATCTATATCTTTAGATTTCACGTAAGTTTCAAAACGGTTTTTCCAATATATAAAACCATTTGCTTCAAAAAGTGGTGGTCTTTGCATAGATTGCCCTTCTTTGTAATTTTCAAAATCCATGGATCGTTTCAAGTTTTAAAACACAATATATTTTAAAAGCTTGAGTAACATAGCTCTTGATGCCAATTGTGGAAAACTAGAAGGGGGGTTGAATAGTTTACCGCTCAAAATCTTTTTAACTTGTTTAGTTAGCTTTGAAACTTTGCGTTTGATCAAAGATATATACACAAACACAATATATAACATGCAAGTAAATGAAAGAAATGATCAAACCACAACACGAGTATTTATCGTGGTTCGGCTACAAGGACACTTTTTCCTTGCCCTACGTCCACGCCCCGAGTATCCAACTCGAGAGTTTCTTTCACTAGTCAACAAGCTCCTTTCACCGGCGGAGAAAACCTTACATGTCGCTTACACTTTTACCGACACTAAGCTATATGTCGAGTTCTTTACCAAGGGTACAACCACTCCCGTTAGTTCTTTTACAAGGGTACAACTACTCCCGATACACTTTGTATTTTGAGGACTAAAATACTAACCGATCACTACTGAAAATACACAATCAAATGAAGTGTAAACTACACAAGTCTACACAATGCTAAGCTAACAAGTCTTGCAACGTTGTGTTGAATACTTGTTACTTTTAATGAGCTCGTGAATCTCTTTGCTACAGAAAGAAACTTCACATATGAAATGTTAAAGGGTTATATGAAAGAATGAATGTGTGTGTGTAAAATATGATGTAGAATGATAAGCCAAAAATCAACTTGTGGCTTGGTATTTATAGCAAAGCCTTCTGCAGGCCTGGCGGATACGGCGGAACCCTCAGATGGGTTCCACCCGTGTACCCCCAGGGTTTCGCCGGGCTTGCAGTTGGTTTTGCAATAAATCTTGCAAACCAAACAATGTCACATCTCATTACACTGTGTAAACCAAACTATGTCACATCTCATTACCCCTGGTCAAACACATAACTTGCAAGCAAATACAAAGTTAGTCAAATACACTTCTTTCCATAAATGTATATTGACAAAACTTGCCATAAATGTGATGTGACATTTCTATTTTAAGAAATAAAATGTGTTGTGTTTTATGAAATGGAAAATGTAGCAAAAGTCTAGTTTATGGAAGTCTTTAAAACTAAGATTATGTTTTACTTAGAAACTAAAGTTTACATTTTGTTGTTAACAAAACATAGCAAAGATCGTAAAATATAAATAACGTTTTTATGCGATATTTGTATTAACATACACAATCCCCTAAACAACCATGACTGCATACTATTCTAACATTACTTGAGTACAAGGACCAAAGAAACAACAATTGCAAACACACACAGGGTTGAATTCCAAACACTAACCTTTTTTTAGTTTTTTGCAATTTAGCCTCCAATTCTTCAATCTTCCTTTGACGTGGAACTTCTCTATGAACCTCACGCCTTTGATTACGATTAAGTTGACTGTACATCTCATACAAATGCATTCGGTACCAGTCACACTCCTCCTTTGGACGTACCAATAAAAAATTTCACATTTCTTGCTACCAGGTTTCTACAATCAAAAGCATGTTGTAAATAATTGAACTTAATAATCTTTAAAAGAAAACGTGTCTGGTATGCTTACCCTACGGTTTTGTCAACAAATGAAACTGAGCAGGATTGGAGGGTGTCTAAGAAGTTAAAACCATTGATGACCTTTCACATTTGCAGTTTTCATTGCAAAGATAAGAAGACGAAGACATGATTTTATTTGATTTGATTTGGGAATAGTCTTGATTTTGAAAAAATTAATTTAGTAGGTTATGACCGTTACAACTTAGGATTTAGAAATAAAGAGGGGAAGAAAGTAGGAAATGGTAGATATAAGTGATTATCTGATGTCATGTGGGGCCCATAAGCTTAGACTGTCATATTACTTAACGCTGACGGTTTCAACATGTTTTGTTGGTTATATTAATATTTTTGAGAGTTCGTTACTTAACATTAGAAATTTGTGAAAGTGTGGAAAACTAGAAGGGGGTTGAATAGTTTTACGTCTTTTTAATTTTATAAAAACTTTGTTTCAAAAAATGTTGATTCGAGTTTATGTGAAATCTACTCTTGCACAATATGAACAAATATATATATATATATATATATATATATATATATATATATATATATATATATATATAATCTAGATCAAATAAGATCAGTCTTAAAGTTGTAAAAATAAGATCCAACTAAAATCTGACAAGTGACACTCTCGTTAAAATTAAATTAAATTTTTTATTGATTACAACTAAAATTGTTAAAGTTCCGATGGTTTTCTTTTTTAAATTGACGAAACCAAGGTGATACACTTTGATTCGTCACGTAATGTAATAAGTTAAGGTGATACACTTTGATTCGACATGTAAATTTATAGTTGTGTATCACTAATCCAAACTTATGTATCAGTTGGTTATTAGTTGCTAAAATATTAATTCATATATATATATATATATATATATATATATATATATATATATATATATATATATATATATATATATATATATATATATATATATATATATATATATACATGAGACAAGTTTCGACTTGCACATGATGTTTTGAAAGCTATACCCTGACACTGCTGACTGGTTAATATGAGTTATATGCCATGTCATCAACTTCCTCCACGTTGGCACCTCCATGTTGGCACTTTAACATTATTTCGGACTGCGTTTAAAAAATTAGACACCTGTAGGAATCGAACCCCGGTCTCCCATTTAAACAAGCAACAATCCTACCACTAGACCAAAATGGTTTTTGTAATACAACTTGAAAAACATTATTGATAATCCCTTAAATATCTCACGCTAAAGGCACAAAGATCTTACTAATCAAAACAGAATCCCTACTCACTCGCAATTTCCAAATTAACTTTTACACCACATTCAATGGCAGGAGCGTATGATTTGCTCAATTTTGAATTTAGCTAAAAATGTGGATCCTCATTTAACTACACCACAAACCCCTAATAACAACACACACAGATTCAAAAATCAATATCAATTACCCACATCTTCAGTCTTGAAAACACTCACACACTCACCGAAATCATAATTAAACCAGAATAACAATGGAAGAGATTACATAACGTGTTTAAAACATAATCAACCTCTCATAAAAGTTATTTCTAGGGTAATTTCTTTAAGCTTTTGGTGCAATTCTTTTTATGTTTTTTTTGTAATGATACTCTTTGGCTGTAGAAATTGATTTGATTGGCAAAAAAGTGACGAGCACAATCGGATTAGGTTTAATTCGGAGTTTTTTTGTATGTTTTGTATTAATTATTATTTATTTTTTTACATATGCTTTTTGTAGATTTGATAATTTTGATTGTTTTATTACATGTTTACGAGGCATATGATTTGAAGGCAGAATGGAACATGTTTGATGAAATGTATAAGAGAAAGGTATTTTTGGGCTTTCTATATAGGATTTCAATTTTTGATTTTGATTATGGGCTTTAGCAATTTTGAATTTTGATTGGGTGTATAATCCATATTTCGCATTAACAACATCCTGTAATTTTACTACCCTTTTAGATATTAATTGTAGTTTTCAGCGATTTTGAGGGTTTAATGATATGTGCAAGTTGTTTTAGTAACGACGTGTCAAACTTGATTCCAGCGTGATTTAGGTGTCGAAACTTGGAAAGCTGAAGTATAAAAATGAAAATTGCACTGTACAAGATGTGAAAGCTCATGATCTTCGACAAATGTTTCTAGCTATGAATGACGAGGTAAGAATTAGGATATTCATGTGTTATTAAATATCGTTATGATTTCAATTGCTTCTGAATAGCTCAAATGTCTATGCAGTTTTGTTATTCGCGTTCTCATTTTTTTTCATATTTGATTACCATGTACAGGCTTGCATTGCAATTGAGACGCTACATGTCTTTGCGCCTCTCGCAAAGCTCCTTGGTATGTACCAAATTAAGGTAAAATTATTTACTATATTAAAGGAGTCTATTTCTTGGTATAACCTTTTATATGATTATTTGCTATCTGAGCTTGAGAATTTGTCCTTCATGTACACTAATCCTCAAGATCATGCTAAAGTGAAGAGACGAATTGCATAACTCAGTATGACATGTTCCCCTTAGGCAAGGTGTTGATACAAAAGTTGGGCTTACCTTGTTTGGACTCCTTCTCTCGTACCAATTAGAACTTTAGTGCTTATGAAACCTGCGCACTAAGAAAGCAAACAACATTGTTAGGATTATCGTGGGATTGTCTCCCATGATTAGACTCCGGCGTGAGAGTAAGTAATCGGTTTAGGGTTTAGTTGAAGAGTTAGGGATCGTGTGAATCGTACCTTTAATGAGAATATATCATTCTATATATAGGGGCGCAGAAACCATGTAGGTTTCTTGTTCCTTAGTCTTCGCATACGTGGTGCTTATCCGGGGTAAGGATATCAATTCCGTAAAAAGAGATCCTTATCCTATAACCGGGTAGTGTGGTTGGGCTTTGGACTTCGTGAGTCCAAGCCATTGGTATTATGGCCCAAGTCATTTGTCATGATAGCCCACTCGTGGTGGGTTTGGGCTTAGTAATGTATATCATTTGGGCTCGTGGCCCAACTATAGACTATACATCATCATGTCCCCCAGTCTAGTGTGCGCGGCTCGTAGCCGCGGATACTAGACTAGTTAGAGTAGCGGCAAGCGTGGCGGGAAAAAATGAAATACTTCCCGCCCAAAAATAGGAACAATGTATCAAGTCCCAAAATATCATAAGAAGTACTTCGAAAAATAGGGAGAGTGTCCATGTGTACCTTGGAAAGAGGAAAAAGTGTTGTACTGTCTCTCATCCTAGCCACACGTTTTGTTAGTTGAATCCACGTGGCACGTCTTTTAGGGTTTTTGGTACTTATAAAAGTCACCGGCCCCTTTTCACTGTGGTTCACACAGTTAAAATTATTTTCGCCATTTGCAAACCTTTCCAAGCTTTTCTCTCTTCGATCTTCTGTTCTTATTAGGTAACTGCGCGTGCACAATTTAGCACACCGTATTTATATCTTGAAAATGGTTGCTCAGTTACACGAGTTTCGCTCTAGGCTGGATGAGGATGACGTACGTCAGTTTTCTTCTGACTACTTCATTTCTCTTGACGTCCATCCTGAAGCACCAGATGTGGACGCGTGTATTGCCGATTTCCCCGATGGGAAGATAGGTTTATATACACGCTTTTTTGATTACGCGAATTATCACGTACCAATATCCATATTTTTGAGCAATGTGCTCAATTACTACCAACTCCACAGCTCACAGCTGCATTGTATAGGTGCGGCAAAAATATCCAATTTTGAAATAAACTGTCGGTTACTTGCCATCAATCCGACAGTCGACCTATTTCGTACGTTCTACCACACAACATGGTCGCACGGGTGGGTTTCTTTTGCAAAGCGCGCAGGGCGCCTTCAATGCTATACCGATAAAGTAGATTCTTTAAGGCATTGGAGATAGTACTTTTTCTAGGTGAATGATGTTGTATTTCCATTGCGCTTTGAGTTCTATACTCAAGGGCCGCTGCTGAGGGATGAGCGTCCTATCCCTGGTTCGTACAGTGCCGCGGATGCGGATATAATTGATAATAACCGCATTCCCATTAACTCCTATCCTGAGGAGTTCTTGGTGCATATGGGACTGAGTCGCAATTATTTTGATGGTGCGGATGAGGTTCCAACCTTCATTGATGAGAACATCCAGGGTGGGTGCTCATCCTTTCTTGCCTTTGCCTCTATAATGTAAGTGTTTATTTGTTTTGCTTGAATAACTAAGTTGTTCTTGTTATTTATCTTTTGTCTGTCGCAGAGATGGACCTGTTCGCTGTTGTAAAGTTGTAGGAGCCCAAGCGCGTGACAGTGGGGGTGCGTCCTCTGAGGGAAGGTGAAGAGCCCATCTTACAGGCTACTACGGGGCACCTACCGATGTTTGGGCCCGCTGCGCGTGAGAATTCTCCACCCGCAGCCGCGCTTGTTGTACCGGTGCAGAGTATTCCTCCTACTGGGGAGCAGTCTCCCGTGGAGGAGGAGGCGCATGTTGAATCATCCAACAGCGTGGAGATTCTAGAACCTGCTGCGAAGGTTCAGAGAGGGAAGTGCAAGGAAGCGTCTTCTGGTGGTTATGGTACTGGTACCTCAAAGAGGAGGCGCCATCTGATTGCTGATGAAGAGTCTGCCACGCCGGATGATATGTCCGTTTCTGGCGCGGAGAAGAATCTGGCCAAGTCTCCACCCTTTGTGTAAGTATCTACAACTTTTATCTTCTTTATTTGCCGTATTCGCGCACTAACTTTACCTTCTTTGTTTTATAGTGACCATGATGTGGGTGATGATGCGGCATTTGCTGATCGTGCCGCATCACCACAAACTACTCATGTGGAGGAGCCTTTGAAGGCAGTGGCACAGATGTCTACGCATGAGTTGGTGGAAGAGCTAGCTGGTGTTGCTGCTCGCTAAGCTGAGTTGGTCATTCAGCTAAAGGCGCGAGCCATTGTGGAGGGAGGCAGCCTTGCTCAGAAGGGGGGTAGATTGCCCAGCTCAGGGCGCAGTTGGCTGAGGCGTAGGCAGAGGTGTTGGCTGCCGATGAGCGCACCAAGAAGGCCACCGAGGAGAAGTTATCTGTGATAGCTGAGCTGCAGCGCGAGCGTGGAGAGTCGCAGCAGTATAGGGCTGACCTCGCCTGGGGGGTAAGATACCTGGAGGAGAGGAAGAATGAGCTCTGCAGCCAGCTTGCTGAATTTGGCAAGAAGGTGGAGAGTTCTGTGGAGGCGCAGGAGGAAAAGCTGCACAGGTTGAGCATAGAGTATGACGAGGAGTTGTATCCTCATCTTATGTCTACGATTGCGGAGCGCAGGTACTTGTTGTACATTCCTCTTTAATTCTTGTATTTTTTTTTCTAATGCATTTGTTGCTGTTTGTGCAGGTGGTTGATCAGTCATGGCTTGTGCCTGGCTGCCATGGGCACATTGGAATCCCTAGAGGTCGTCGGTGCATTTGGTAAGGTGGTGGAGTGCGCCGTTGCTCGTGGCAAGGCGCAGGCTGTGGAAGAGCTTGCTGAGGGTCAACCGCTGACCTTCCCCCCCCCCCCCCCCCGCTGAGGTTCCTAACTACAATGCTGGTGCCTTTGAGGAACTTGTGAAGGCGATGGAGGGAATGAGGCTCTTCGAGCTTCCGCACATTGCGCGGCTGGAGAGCGACCAAGATTATCCTATCAGATTGATTATGCAGGGATTAACTCTTGGGAGGCACATAGCGGAGAATGCAGAGGCTGAACCTGACTTTTTCTTGAAGCCTGATGAGTCTCAGTTGCAGGTTCCAGTGTTCGCGCAGCCGCGCGACATCCTTAACCCCTTCGCCATTGAGACGGAGGTTCCTTTGAAGGAGGTCATGGAGCGTCATGCAGAGAGGGCGGCCAAGAAGAAGGGTGTCAAAGGGAAAGCCACTCTCTGCGATGTAGGTGCTGCGCATATCCCTAGATCAGATGGGGTTGCGGTCAGTGTGGCAACCGTGTCCCCAAAAGATGCGTTGCTTTTGAAGAAACTCCAAGAGGCTGGGAGTTCTACTGATCAAGGACGCAGCCCTCAGCGCTGCCGTAGCTTGTAGATATTTATGTATAACTTGTAGTTATTGTTGTAAAAACTCGTGGTTTTTGGTAAATGAAAGTATGGAACTTTTTGCACGCGTATATCGTTTTGTACTTAGATTTCTTGTCTTTAGTATGTGAAAGACTTTTCCAGAGGTATGATGTCCATATAATATCTTGTATTGAGCCCATAACTTATGTATTAAGTACGTAACTTAATAAATAAACGTTTGCGGTCCATAACTTTAGCAAACATGCAAGTAGATGTGTAGCGTGCTACATTTATAATATTTAGTAACCAAGTGTCTTGGTTTCTTAGTTCGTTTAAACTTGTTGTGCATTCATTATGGGATGCGTACTAAAGTCATAATTTTGTATGAAGTTAGTGAGATTGTGTACGAACTTAGGAGTCAGTTGTTTTGAATCCATGTGGTGGAGTGCACCGTACTGCGAATTCCACTATTTAGGAGTCAATTGTCTTGAATCCATGTTTTGTTAAACGCGCACAGTGTGCGGTAAAGTGCATCCATCGTGGGATGTACTGTTAACTTACTCCAACGTCTTGATAGTAAGGTGTTTAACAGGGATACGTGATCCGATGTTGATGGGTTTGCAACCCTCTTACTCAACGAGTACTTTAGTAGGTTTACTCATCCTGTCTGCCATCGTGTGGTCATAATATGTGCATGCACGCCATGTAGGCAATAATATAAACAGAATTGAAACATAAATGAATGATGTAAGCAATAATGTTGAAATGTGTTGTAAACCACATCGTTTTATTAATTCTTGCAAGCGAGAAAAGACAATTTCCTAAAAAAAAAAGTAAATACATAGACATTTATTGAGCGCTTACTAAAGTGTAGAGGTGTCAGTGTGTGGGTCGTAGCCTAAAGGTAGCATCTCTTGAGATTGCAAATGTTCCAGGTGCGTGGTAGCTCGTAGCCTTTCATGTCGCGCACTTTGTACGCACCGTCGCCTAATGCCTCTGTGACCTCGTAAGGTCCTTCCCATTTGGGTCCGAGCTTGCCCATGTCTTCTGCGTGGCTTGCATCGTTGGCGCGGTATACAAAGTCCCCTGGTTTGAAAGAAGTGTTTCTGACTCTTGCATCATAATACTTCTTCATCTTTGATTTAGCTTTTGCTTCGCGTATAGCTGCTCTTTCGCGTCGCTCCTCCAACAGATCTAAGGCAATGCGTCGTTCATCATCGTTTGTTGTGACGTTGACTTCCGATGTGCGGATTGTTGGCATTCCAATCTCCGCTGGTATAACAGCTTCTGTCCCATAGACAAGAGAAAAAGGAGTATCACCATTGCTGACTTTGATTTCTGTGCAGTGGGCCCACAGGACATGCGATAATTCGTCCACCCATCTTCCTTTATGCTTGTCTAGGCGCGCTTTAATTCCTTCACCCAGACTACGATTCGCGCGTTCTACTAATCCATTTGTTTGTGGATGTTTAACTGACGCGAAGTGCTGTGTGATGTTTAACTGCGCGCACCAGTCTTTGAATGGGTTATCACATAATTGTTTTCCATTGTCCGAAATAATCTCTCCAGGTAAGCCAAAGCGGCATACAATGTTATTCCAAACGAATCGTTTGACCTGGTTGCCTGTGATACTTGCCACTGCTTTTGCCTCGATCCATTTGGTGAAGTAGTCAATGGCGACAATGATGGATCTAAACACCTTGAACTTGTGTTAGATTGATACTTTGAATTATATCACTAAGTATGCGGAATCTACTTAGTAACACTTAGAAGGTTGATTGTGAGTAAGACAGTTGTATATGAATAAGAACAATGTATGTAAACAAACTATTAGCTCCAATATTATTAATGATAATAATACGAGTGATCTTGATATCACTAGGGTTACACCTTGAAGCTCTAGAAACGTATATCAAACCTTTAACCTAGGATCTCCTTTTATAGCACAAGGATTCCTATTCTACAAGATAAGTATAAAGCTAATAGAATAAGATATACACAAGATCTATTCTATATTTATCTAAACACGTTTCCTAACAGTTATCTAATAAGCAGTGGTAATATATGTTCTTGCAGTGGTAATGCGTTTCCACTGCAAGTACAATCTTCTGCAGTTGTAACATCTTCACTAGTCGTGGTAACTATTAGTATAATTCTCAACAATCCTCACCTAACTTATGATTAATACATAAATCAATAAGTTTCTTCAAGTATTCAGTAAACATGAGGATATGCATGGGAATTCTTCCAAACACTTATCTTTTTCTTCTTAACTCTTTATCAGCTCTCACACTTTGATCATAAATCCTTTGTAGCAAGTCATCTGTGACTTCAGTTCTCTCCCAGCACCTAAGCTTAACTGTTCTCATCACATCCAATACTCCAGCTCTCAATGGATATTCTTTCTCAGCCAGCCTAAAGACATCAATTCCATCTTGAGTAGAAACATGATGCACAGAACTTGAATCATAGAATTTCCACAAGGTTCTTTGATCATGAGCTTCAAATCTCCAATATCTAACACTTGGGTCAGGTTCATATAATCTTCTGAAGTGAACCCATAACTCCTTAGCTTTGACATCAACAAGTTCATCCTTCTTAAACTGATCTTGAACAATTCTCCACAAAGTATCCAAATCTTCTCTATCACAACATCTAACAATATCTTCAAAGTCTCTGCAAATGTTTGTGACACTTCCAGTTCTGATGATCTTCCAAGCAACACCAAAACTATCAGAAAAGATCTCCCAACTAACAACTGGATATTTTGCTTGTAGAGATTCAATGTTAAGTACATCAGTCTCTATGAACATCATGTTTGTAACTTGCTCTTCAGTCAACTTGCTAGGACCCTCTGTTGCTTGAGATGATTTCTGAGTCTTCAACTTCTTTACATCTTTTGATTCAAGACTCACTCCAGTCCTTTTTGTCTTCATAACTATTGGTTCTTGATCCATTGGAATGAATTTACTATATTGTCTTTTGATTCTGTAGTAAATACCTTCAACCTGTTCATGTGACATTCCTTTGAATTGAGCCATATTCATGTTTCCAACATGGCAACAAAAAGTCTTCATCTCAGCAATAATCTGTGCCTTTGTAAGTTTTCTAGGCTTCTTTTGACCTTTTCTAACATCCCCAATGATTTCATCAAGAGCCTGCTGATTCTTCATCTGAATGAAATCTTTAAGTTGAGCAGACCTTTGTTCTTCATTTAAGGTTCTATTTTCAATAAGTTCAATGGCCTTCTTCCTGATTATTTGATCATTGTTAATCAAATATTCAATCTCCTCTTCTGTAGGCACATAAGTGAACAATGGAGGTTTCTCATGTATGACAGTTGGTGAAACACTTGAAATTGGTTCTGCCATAACAGCTTCAAGTTTATCCAATCTCTTTGCTTCCATAAAGTTAAAAACTTCATCTTCCTCTAACTTTCTTTTTCTTTCATTCTCTGTTGCTTGCTGTTGCTCTGCCAATCTTGCATCAAAATCAATTTGAGCTTGTTCTTTCTTAGAAATCTTTCTTGTAAGCTCTTGTTCTGAACCAGTCATAATAGCTTTTCCTTTGACTGATCTTATTCTGGCAGCTTCTTCCTCTGCAGTGGTAATTTCTTGAGTAGCAGTGGTAACTTTTTCACTTGCAGTGGTAATTGGTTGATCAGTGGGAACATATTCTGCTTCAGTGGAAATTGGTTGAGCAGTTCCAACTGAATCATCAAAATTAAAACCAGCATCAGCATCCATATCTTCAAAATCCAATTTCCTCCCCTCAGTCTCAGCAACATCATCTTTTGCTTGAGCATTATCAGAATCATTGAGCTCAACAAAGTCTTTTTCAAAATTTTTACTCCTCCCCTTAAGCTCTGCATCTATTTTCCTCCCCTGTTTGGAAGAATCTCCCAAAACTTTAGTAGAACTTGCAGAAAACTCATCCTGAGGTGAAGATGATGAAGATAACACAACTAGAGGTCTTTGCTTCTTAAGATTCTCAACTTCATTCTGCAAGCTTTGAATCTCAGCCTTCAATTTATTCAGCTCAGTGGCATGTTGTTCTTTGGTCTGTGCCAGATCTTTCTCCAGAGCTTGAACCTGCTTGACTAATTTGGTACAAATGTCCATCAATTCAGTGTGTTGCACACTGCCTTCATCACTTCCAATTGTGTAACCTGCTGGGAGAGGTGAATCATGAGGCATTGATTCAGGCTCTTCCCTAGTTGGACTAGGATGAAGCCTTGAACCACCACTGCTTGTTCCTAAACCAAAAGGCTCAGCAACATGCAATGTTGAGATGAGAGAAGTTGGCTGTTTAGACCTTCTCTCATAAGTGTGAGTTACAGCAGGGGTATGTTGAATTTGTGGAACAACAATAGTGGGTGTGTTTTGAGATGCAGCTGGGATTGGTGCATCCTCACCCTGTACTTGAGCAATTTTAGCAAGCATTTGGTGCAAAGATCTGAAGCCTTACACATGTTTTGAAAAACTTTTGGCTTAAGACTGGAAGGTTCATAAATTCTATTGTGAGGGTGCAGTTGAAACTCATTTAACACTGCTTGCACAAACCTTGGATACATCAAAAATTTATGTTGACTCTTTACATTGCCTTTCATATTATTGAAAATAAACTTTGAAAAATTGAAAGTCCTATCCATTGCCAAACAAACCAAAGGATAAGCCATGGTTGATGCAAATTGTTCATAAGATGTTTTCTTAGGACTTAGGCAATGTAGAAGAGTGTGAATTAAAAATCTCCAATGGGGACAAAAACATCCTTTTCTAAAAGTAACTTTTTGTTCAGATGTATCATACCCCATTAAAGCAATATTAGTGAAAATTTCTGAATTAGGTAATGTGATATGATGATACCATTGAGATTATCCAATTGGAGAATTCTCCTCAAGGATGATTCAGTAACATCAATAGTTACCCCATCAACTGTGGCTCTTAAAGCATCCACAGATTCTTGTGTGTCTCCCTGTTCAAGAGTTATGTACTCCACAGTGTTCCAGAACTGTTTGATATGAGAGACATAGATTGTAGGATTAATAGTTAAGGTATACCTTATATGCGTAGTGTTTAGAAAATCCACAATCTGATGGAAAACAGGGCCACTCTTCTTGTTTGACTTTTGTAAGTAGGCCACTTGGTTGTGCTCCTCGACAAATTTTAGAATCGCCATGATATTTGTGAAAAAGAGAATAAAAGTGTTAGTAATCAAGATAAAAAGCAAGCCGTATGATGATCAATTTATACTAATAGGGTTTGAGGAGGCTGCGCAATGTGAATTATCTTTGGAAAAAGAATAATTTAAAATAAGTAAGTAGATAATTTACAAAAGATTTTACCCTATTAATAAGGAAAGACGGTTATTTTTACAACGGCTTGTAAAAATTGGATTACTGACACAATAGTTGTAACGGCTAGTTCATCAGTGGAAAAATGACTCTTGCAGTGGTAACTAATGAACTAGCAGTGGTAAAATTTTCACAACATATCAAAGAGCAGTGGTGAATAAAACATGAAAATTTGCTGCTCTTATCATAGTTTTTAGCAAACTACCAGCTATCAACGGATTTGATATGTCTTTACCATGAGCCGTTTGCTATGGACTATCCAACTCTTGATCACTTGGATGTATGGTGAGTTGATAACCTAGTTTTTGGTAAACTATCAACGATAAACGGATTTGATAAGTCTTTACCAGTAGCCGTTTGCTCTAGACTAGTTGATTCTTATGTGGATTAGACATGGTGAATCAATAACCATTTGTTGTGTGTCTATGTTACACACCTTATTACTCCAATGACTCCAATAATATAGGTTGTATGCTGCAAACCAAAGTAACTTTCAACTTAACCTATAATAATTAACCCAAAGTAACTTTTTAACCAAGTTACTATTCACAAAAATATCTCCTAAAAGTCAACCCGATATAAACCAAATTTACTCCTCCAACCTACCAAAACAAGTAGGAGTAAAGATCCTTCATTAATTAGAATTCGACCTTGACTTTGCATATAAAAGGGGGTGCAACATCTTTTATCTTTCATCAACAATCTTCTTCAATAATACAAACCCTAAACATCATCATGAGTTGGTTTCCATTAATCTACATCTCCTCTGATGACTCTTCAGATGAGGAAATCAGTTATTACTCAGACTCTGAAGAACTTTCTGCTAGATGGAGTGGATATTTTCCACCAAGTGCTGCAACTGCTACATCTTCAAGCATGAAGACCAATAAGAAGATATCAGCTGATCCTGCTCCATCTCTAGAGTTTTATTCAAGCTCTTCATCTGATGATGATAATGATCCAACCTTTGATCTTTCCAAGGAGCTTCCAAAGGCCCTTACCACAACATTGACAACTGCAATAAACAACATGAAGTGGCCAGCTGTTGACAAGCCTAATCAAGCACCAAGACCTCCCAAGCAAGTTCTGGGACTTGCTTGTCCAAGAAAACAACTCTCTTTTGATGACAAGAGAAAGAAAATTTTCAAGGGCAAGCAGCAGTATGAGGTAAAAGGAAAGAAACCTATGGAGTAGGTGTTAGGTTGTAGGTTCATGTCTTATGTGATGGTTTTCTGTAATGGTGACAATGTTTTGTTGATGGTTGTGATGTACTCTTCTTAATGATCAATAAAAGTACTCTTTTGTTCTTGCTATTATCACCAATCTTTCCACTGTTGTATGTTAATTACCACTGTGCTCTTGATAACTCTGCATACAAGTTAGTAGAAAACCATACATACAATACAAACATTATTAGTACCTAAAAACTATCCTGCAACACTGAAAAGTATTAGACATCAAACATTTATGGATTTAGCATTCCAATACCTGTTACCAAGTATTGAAACCTACCCACCTCAAGCCCTTTTGTTAATAAATCAGCATAATTGTCATCAGTATGAATCTTGACAACATTAATAAGCTTTTTCTCAAAACAATCTCTAATAAAGTGATGTCTAATTTCAATATGTTTAGTTTTAGTGTGTTGCACAAGATTTTTAATAATGCATATGGTACTACTATTGTCTATATAGATAATGGTGTTCATGAAATTATACCCATAATCCAATAATTGATTCTGAAGCCAAAGGATCTGAGCACAACAACTAGCAGCTGCAACATATTCTGCTTCAGTGGTTGAAGTAGCAACCATAGTTTGCTTCTTGCATTGCCATGACACCAATCTACATCCAAGAAATTGACATCCTCCAGTAGTTGATATTCTATCCAAACTTGCACCAGCATAGTCACTATCTGAGTATGTGATCAATTCCATTGGAGAGTCTCTTGGATACCATAATCCTAGATTAGGATAAGTCTTCAAGTATCTAAAAATCGTTTCCACTGCTGTCATATGTGATGTCTTTGGAGTCACTTGAAATCTTGCACAAGCACATACAGCAAACATAATGTCTGGCCTTGATGAAGTAAGATACATCAAAGAACCAATCATAGATCTGTAAGTGTGAACATCAACATTAACACCACTAGCATTCTTCAACAATAAGTGAGTGGTCTTTTTTGCAGGGGTATTTGAAGATTTTGCATCAGTAAACTTGAACTTCTTAATGATCTCAGCCACATATTTGTCTTGACTGATAAATATGCCTTCCTTACTCTGTTGTACTTGCAGCCCCAAAAAGAATGTAAGTTCTCCCATAGAACTCATTTGAAATTCATCTTTCATCAGATTTTCAAACTCTTTGCACATCTCTTGTTTAGTAGACCCAAAGATAATATCATCAACATATACTTGCACAAGTAGAATATCACCCTTGTCTTTCTTGATGAACAAAGTTTGGTCAATCTTGCCTCTATGAAACCCATTATTCAATAAATAAGTAGCTAAGGTTTCATACCACTTCCTTGGAGCCTGATGTATGCCATAAAGAGCCTTAACCACTTTGTAAAATTTATTTGGGTGTTGAGGATCTTCAAATCCTGGAGGTTGAGAGACATATACCTCCTAATCAATAGTACCATACAGAAAGGCACTCTTAACATACATTTGATAGACTGTAAAGCCCATAAATGATGCATAGGCTAAAAACAATCTAATAGCCTCAATCCTTGCAACAGGAGCAAATACTTTTTCATAATCAATACCCTCCTCTTGAGTGTATCCTTGAGCAACCAACCTAGCTTTGTTCCTGATTACAATACCTCTTTCATCTTTCTTGTTTCTGAAAACCCATTTAGTACCAATGACCTTCATACCATCAGGCAAGTCACAAAGAACCCAAACCTTTTGAAGTTTAAACTGCAGCAGCTCATCTTGCATAGCTTCAACCCGGCTAGATTCTCCTAGAGCCATATACACATTCTTAGCCATAGCTTCAACCCAGCTAGAAAAACAAACACTCATTCTTCTTGCTATGTTTCTTGAACTCATACACTTCACTTATGAACCCATGAATATCATCTTTCTGTGTCTATCTTCTAGTCTTCACACCTGATTGAAGTTCACCAATAACATTATCAAGTGGATGCACTTTATGAATTGAAGACTGTGATGTGCTAGGAATATCATATGTTGTAGGCATGTTTGAGATCTCTACATCATCACTTGGTAATTCCTGAGAAATATGTTCCACATTTGGGCTGACAGTGGAAACTTCTGGTGTAGCAGTGGGAATTGAGTTACCACTGCTAGTAGGAATATCTTTATTCACACTATCTGCATCACTTGGCTTTTCAGAATTATCAACAAAGTCCCAAAGTGGCATAACAATTTGATCTTCATCATCTTTGCAAGCTTCATCTTCATCAATGAATTCTTCTGAATCTTCAAGATCTTTGTCTCCAGTGCTTGAAGTGAGAGGAACATAATTCATTGTATTTGATAATGTTTCAAGATCAAATAGCCAATCTGGTCCTGAACCTGCCATGTTTGCTTTATTTTCAAGAAACTGAACATGTAAGTTCTCTTCAATCTTCTTTGTTCTTAAATTGTATACTCTAAAAGCCTTGCTAACCATAGAGTATCCAACAAAGAAGCCTTCATCTGACTTTTCTTCAAATTTACCCAGATGATCAATGGTATTGAGAATGGTAACATGACACCCAAATGGCCTCATAAACTCCAAAGTAGGAGGCCTTCCTCTGAACAACTCATAACGTGTCTTGTTCTTTGTTTTGACCACTAAAACTCTGTTTTGAATGTAACAAGCAGTGTTAACTGCTTCAGCCCAAAAAGTCACTGGAAGCTTGGAATCAGCTAACATGGTTCTAGCAGCCTCAATTAGTGTTCTGTTTCTTCTTTCTGTAACTCCATTTTGTTGAGGAGTTCTTGCAACACTAAATTCTCTTTTAATACCTTTGTTTCTGCATAAATCATCCATAACTTTATTCTTGAACTCTGTCCCATTGTCACACCTGATGATCTTGATTTTCTTTTCAAATTGATTTTCAGCTTGAGTGATGAATGTCTTAAGAATACCTGTGGTTTCATCCTTGGTACTCAAAAAGAAAACCCATGTGAATCTACTGAAATCATCAGTCACAACTAGACAATACTTCTTCAAATTGATGCTGCTCACAGAGGTAGGACCAAACAAGTCCATATGCAGCATAAAGAGTGGATGATTGATTGAATTGAATGCCTTACATGAAGCTCTGTGTTGCTTTCCTTTGAGACAGGCAACACAAGTTTGGTAATTTTCAAATCTTTTCTCTGGTAGGCCTCTAACAAGTCCATCTTTCACAATCTTGTTGATGGTCTTGAAGTTAACATGACCAAGTCTTCTATGCCAAAGCATTGATTCATCCAAAGTGGCTTTAGCAAGCAAGCAAGTAACATCATTATTAGCCACTATGTTCTGCATGTCAATGCTATACAAATTTCCTTTTCTAGGGATTTTGAGCAAAATGTCACTTTCATCTGGAAGCTTATAATCCTTAGATAAGATATAGCATTCATCTTCTGTGAATAGAACTCTATGCTTCTTGTCACACATCTGTGACACACTAAAGAGGTTGTATTTGAGTTCTTTCACATACTGCACATCTTCAAAATCAATGTTTCCAGCCTTGATTGTTCCTTTGCCAGAAACTTTGCCGCCAATTCCTCCTCCAAAGCTGACAAATTGTCCATCATAAGGTTGAAAGTCTGAAAGATAGGACTTATTGCCAGTCATGTGCCTGGAACATCCACTGTCTGAGTATCCTTGATCATTAGTAGTCTTTGAATGTCCCTGCACACAAAATAAAGGAATTAGTTCCTTTTGGGGACCCAAGCCACAAATGACTTGGATCTGCCTCGTTTATCAATATAATTATATCTATCAAAGGTCATTGATACACCATTGGGATTGTTTGAGGTGATGGTTCCTTTTGGTTTCCATTCCCAACATGCTGAGGCCTTAACAGCATTTCCCAAATTCACCCTTTTCTTGTTAACAGACCCACCAGTGGTAACCTTTGGCCATGCAGTGGTAACTGCTGGCTTAGTAGTGGAAACTGCTTGTTTTGAAACTTTGGGTACCCACTTCTGATTATTGTTAACTTTCTTTTCAAAATTGGTCTTTTTCCCTGTTTGAGTAGATTTAACAAAAGTAGTAACAAGGGGCTTAGGGTAAACTCTGTTTTTATTTCTGGCAGTGGCAACTGCTGGTCTAGCAGTGGAAACTGCTGGTCTAGCAGTGGAAACCGGTTTAATGCCAGAATGAAGCAAAACAGACCTGGGAATCATCTTGCTAAGTGGATTTGGGTGAGTTAAGTTATTAGAATTTTGTCCATTCACTCTAGTATTCCCAAACACTTCCCTTCTTCCCAAGTGGTAGGTACAGCTATAAGATAAATGGTCAAAGCTACCACATATATGACAGGGTTTGTTATTGAACACAAAGTCACTACCAAATTGCATAGATTTAACATGATTCCAACTCCTCATATTGCCTCTAGGAGTTGGTGATCTACTTCTGTACATCTCTGCATATCTTGTAGTGGGCCTAGTGAAATTAGGTTGTGACCTAGGCTTCTCTTTGACTACATCAGGAATACTTCTTTTAATCTCCACTTTAATATTCTCAGGAACACTAGGCTTAGACTCAACATTCAAATTATCATCTTTAAGAGATGAGTCACTAGCACTATCAAATACATCAACCTCAACCTGAACCTTTTCAATTTCAACTGGTTTAACAAACTTTGGTCCATAGGTCATAGGTGGTTCCTGGAATTCTTCTAAACCTGTGTGAGCTAAGTCAATGCCAGGAGGTGATGGAACACCTCTTAGAGGTGGTGGAACTGTTTTTTATCGGAGTCCTGATTTGGCTTTGCTCACAACTTGGGCTTCCCAAATTTTATCAATACACTTGGATTGATGATCCAGTGTTTGCTTAGTTATCATTATATTCTCACTAGCCACTTTAACCTTTTTTATTTCTTCTCTAAGAACCTTATTAACAGCAACCTGATAATCTAAGTCTCTTCTTAATACTGCAATATCATCATTGAACTTAGATTCATTTGCCCTATAATGCTCTAATTGAGTTTCTAAAACTCCTAGGCCTCTTTTATGATTTGCTAAGTTATAATTAGTATGAGTTAACTCTATGTGTTGCTCATTAAATTGTGCTTTAAGTTTCTCATACTCTTTTAAGGCCTTACAAGATTTAGAACAAGCATTATCAGTTTGTACCTCAGAGTCAGAAAAAGCCATTAGTGCAATCTCTGTAGCAACCATTGCAGACTCTAAATCATCTTCCTCTTCCTTAGTCATAAAGCTCCAATCAAAGCTTACTCCATCAATGGCCAATAGCCCCTTTGGCTCATCAGTAGTAGGTTCCTTCTTCTTGTCCTGCTTGTACCAAGTTGACCTGTTGTCAGACTTCCTTGGCTTCCTACACTCCCTGGCAAAGTGCCCCTTCTTATGACAGTTGTAGCACTCCACCTTCTTTTTGTCAAAACCTACTATTTCATTGCCACTGATGTTGATCTTTCTTCTAGTCTTCTTCCAAAACTTCTTTGTCCTTAAGCTTAGTAATGCCACTTGCCATTTAATGTCCATCTCCTCCATATCATCTTCATCAATTTGATCCAGATCCTCATGATTGAGGATTGAACTACCCACTTGACTTGATATAAAGGCATAAAAAGTAGTATCACTAAGCCCTGCAATCTGTCTCTTTGAGCTACCAGTGGAAACACTTCCACTACCAGTAGAAACAACAATGTTAGCACTGTCATCATCACTATCACTTTCTTCATCTGAACTATCATCAAGAGATGATGATATGAGTGCTACACTTCCTGAACTTGAGCTTATTTTGCCAGCTTTCTTCAATCTTTGTTCAATAACCTTGAAGTTATTGTACAAGTCATTAAGTTTCATAGTCTCCAACTCTGGCTTATCTTCCCACACAACAACATTGGTTACAAACTCAGAGGGTAAGCTTCTTAAGAACTTTAGATTGAGGTCTTCCCTTTCCACCTCAATTCCAAAAACAGTGAGTTGAGTAACAATCTTTTGTAGCCTTGTGAAGATGCTATCAAGAGATTCATTACTTGATGAACCAAAGTTTTCATAAGTCTGCTTCAGCAAGGTCTTTTGAGTCTTCTTGGTGGAATCATTACCACCAAAAACTTCACAGATTTCATCAAAAAGTGTCTTTGCAGTCTTGTACTTGCTGAATGCTAGAACTTGGTCTCTGGGAAGTGTCATCAGCAACAAACCTTTGGCCTTGAGATCATTCTTAAACTGAAGTCTTTCATCATTAGTAACAGGTCCAGTTTTGACCTTAATTACTTCCTTGCCACCAATCATCTCTGAAGTAGAACTTGGTTTGAAAGAATTTCCAACCATAATGATCTCCCAGAGTGTGTAGTCTTGGACCATAAAGAATTGTTCTATTATTAGCCTCCACATCTCAAAGTCATTCAACTTAAGCTTTGGAAGCATAGCAGCAATGTTTGAGTTACTGGTTTCTGTCTCCATTGATTCTTCTGAGTGAACTTGAGTCTTCTAAATCAAAGTGTCAAAGCCTGGCTCTGATACCACTTGATGGATCTAAACACCTTGAACTTGTGTTAGATTGATACTTTGAATTATATCACTAAGTATGCGGAATCTACTTAGTAACACTTAGAAGGTTTATTGTGAGTAAGACAGTTGTATATGAATAAGAACAATGTATGTAAACAAACTATTAGCTCCAATATTATTAATGATAATAATACGAGTGATCTTGATATCACTAGGGTTACACCTTGAAGCTCTAGAAACGTATATCAAACCTTTAACCTAGGATCTCCTTTTATAGCACAAGGAGTCCTCTTCTACAAGATAAGTATAAAGCTAATAGAATAAGATATACACAAGATCTATTCTATATTTATGTAAACACGTTTCCTAACAGTTATCTAATAAGCAGTGGTAATATATGTTCTTGCAGTGGTAATGCGTTTCCACTGCAAGTACAATCTTCTGCGGTTGTAACATCTTCACTATTCGTGGTAACTGTTAGTATAATTCCCAACAGACAATGAGGAATTTAAGTCCTCCTGCCGCGACTGGAAAGGGTCCTGCAATGTCAATTCCCCATTTATGGAACGGCCATGGTGAGGTGATGGGTGTTAGCACATGTTGTGGTCGACACGGAATGGGTCTGTGGACTTGGCAGTCATTGCATCTTCTGATCATGTCTCGTGCATCGTGGTGCATGGTAGGCCAATAGTACCCGGATCGTAAGGCACGCGCTACAACAGACCGTAGTCCTGAGTGCATGCTGCAAGATCCGGCGTGGATTTCCCGGAGTACGTAGTCTGCCAGAAGAGGTCCGACACACCTAAGCCATGGTTGTAGGAATGAACGCCGATATAGGATACCATCTCGAAGTTCGAATCTCTGCGCTGTGCGCCGTATCCGTCGAGCGTCCTTTTGTTCTTAGGGGAGTGTTCCCTTGTTAATAAAATCCATGATGGGTGTCATCCATGTGGGATGTTCTTCTTCTATCACTGTGGATACTTCCATTTCAGAGATAGATTTGTTCTTCAAGGTTTCCACCAATACCTGTTTTGACAGGTGTGCGAAGCTTGATGCGATCTTACTTAGCGCATCTGCTTTTTTGTTTTCTCCACATGGGATTTGTTTGATGGAAAATTTGTCAAAATTCTTGATCAAGGACTTGGCCTTATCGAGGTATTGAATCATGTGTTCCTCTTGGGCCACATACTCGCCTAACACGTGGTTAGCTACTAATCGTGAATCCACATTAGCTTCTAGGTTGCATATACCCATTTGATTTGCTATGCGGAGTCCAACCAGTAATGCTTCATATTCCGCCTCATTGTTTGTGGCTATGAATTCAAAACGCAGTACGTAAGTGTGTTCTGTTCCATCTGGGCTGGTAAGGATAAGGCCTGCGCCTGATCCTTCTGCGCACGAGGATCCATCCATAAATAGAACCCATGGTACGTCACCTGTTGGTGATTGAGTATCAGCATCTGGCTTCTCGATAATGAAATCGGCCAATATCTGTCCTTTGATCGCGGTGCGCGGCCTATAGGAGATATTATACTCACTCAATAACACGCTCCACTTTTGTAGCCGCCCTGATGCATCAGGTTTAGCAATAACCTGCTTGATGGGTTGGTCCGTAATTACAGCTATTGGATGCGCTTGGAAGTACCTGCGCAGTCTCTTAAATAATGTAGGTTCTGAACCATTTCTGAAGAATCTGCGGATGTTTCTGTTGAGTCCGTGTTATTGGTATTATCTACTAGATGTCATCTAGTTCATGGCAAGTGGGAATGGAAAAAGGGAAATGACAATGATGGTACCAGTGAATGAAATACTACCCTCTTTCGCGCTACCTCGCGCCATCCAAAAGGTAAAACTAAAGTACACACTGTGGGAAGGCCAATAGTGTAATAAGTAACTGATGGTGGTGATAGTACCTGAGTAGTAAGTGCCCTACTAGTGATGGAAAGAAAACACACTATCTTCCTTGCAATAAGCATCCTAATAAGTCCATTAAGATTAATTCTGAATACACTACCAAAAGGCATTCTATGTACGGGCTGAATGATAGGAAGACTCTGTTCCTATGGCAAATCAATAGTACTAATGGTGGTGTAAGTGCAACTGATGGTATAATGGTAGTGGAAGATGACAAGGCATCTTCAATGTCGGAATCCGATAAAAGGATGTCAGGGTGAGTATCTGAAGACATGTCACTTGTGAACCAGGTCAATAAAATGATATACATATACGGATATGAGTATAAATAACTCGCACAGGGTATGTATGAAACAACATGTATCATGATTATGCACTTATGATGAAATGATGAGATGCTATGCTGATGTGGTTATAGTCTAGGGTCCAAGATACATCCTAGTTCGCTATAACCTTAGCTCTGATGCCAATCTGTCACACCCCCAATTTACCTGACTTGCAGCGGAATGGAATACCTGGGGGTGTCTGTCATAGCACCACAGTTACAGTTATATTGAACGACCTAAAGTGTCGTTTGGAAAATACTGCATTTGATCATTGAAATAATTCAGAGTTTACAAAATGAGGTCCCCAAGAGGTGTTGCATGTTTATGAAAAACAAGCCATACTAGATCAAATGTTTACATAAGTGCATGAAATAATGATGAGACGCGTCGACTCCGCGACTCCATGAAGGTCCAAATGCATGTCACATGAGCTACCTTAATAACCTGAAATACATTGCTAAAACGTCAACACGAATGTTGGTGAATTCCATAGGTTTGTAAAATGTAATGATGTACGGCCACCACAAGTAAAAGTGCAAGATAAAAATCTCATGAAAATTGTACAATAGCCTTAAGCTCATGACACCGAAGCTATGACTGATGAAATTCTATGCCCCTCCCGAATGTTCTGCCGAAACATTCAAATGTAAAAGACATGACATGCATCCGCTTACTGTTGGTAATCACTACCACGGATGGAGGCGTCACCCTCGATAGATCTATCCACTCACTCTCGCTTAGCGGTAAATTAACGGTTCATGATGTTACAGGGGACTTATCACATGGCAAGGTAACTTAAGCAATGTACATGTTTGAATACTTGGGCTCGTACTAAAATGATTGATGCAATGTATTCCCCCCGTGGGATTTGAAAACAATCAAAAATGTTGAATTGAAAACGGGGCTATGAAAACTCACCTCAACTGATGAAACCGTGATGAAATGAAATGAACACCAATGAACAATTAGCTGCTGCAACTCAATATGATGGTACCATGAACATGTAATGAGCTGAAAAACAAGGCGCGCACACTAGCCGCAACCTAATATGAATGATGATCGATCTACTTTAGATCACCAAATGATGTTATGAATGTCCATGCTCATGTTCCTATACCACTCTACTCTTTGGAAAAACACTTGTTGTTATCAAAATATATAATCCAAGAATTTGGAAAAATATTGCTATTAGAAAATATAATAAGCTAGTAACAATATATATACTTATATATATATCGTATGTTTCCATGTTAGTGTTGAAATCCTCGGGTTGTAATCCTTGAAATATCGCCTTGAAATGATGAAAATATACTTGTAATAACTAATACTTCATTAGTTATAAAGCTTGGTACTTAATATTATGTCTAGCTTATAAAAGTACTTCGTAGTTTTTGTGTCACTTTTTATTAAAAGCTGTCAAATAAAAATGGTTTTAGCCGATATTCAAACGTGAATATCTTTGTCGTTACTTGTCCGTTTTACTTGTTCTTTATGTCCACGGTTACGTCTTAGTATGTAGTAATATATTTTGGTAAGCTCGGCTCCTCCGGGTTACGTCTAAAGTCTCTTTTTGTCCAATGAAAAACGTCCAACAGCAAACAAATTTCCAGAAAATACTTTTCGTCAACAATCTTGCAAAAATCATAACTTCTTCGTTATAAGCTCTTTTTAATCCGTTCTTTCGCCTACGGATTCATTTTTGAAAGTATTTTCTAAAAATTTTGCCAAAGTTTCCTTGGTGTTTACTGATTTTCCAGATTTTTACAAAACGGGACAGCATGTCCTAAACATGTTCCAAATCAAGTTTTCAATGTTTAAAACTAATTTCTACCATCACCAAACCTCTTGTAATCACCACATAGCTAATCTAATCCTACCATACACCTTCTTAGGGTGCCATGGACTCCTAACCAAGTTATTATAGCAAGGGGATCAATAAATAAAAAGTTAGGGTTTGTATGTTCCATTTTTGACAAAATAAATGGTGGTATAGCTAGTTGTACATGGTTTTTAGCATGGAAATCATGAAATACAAGTAAATATAAGATGTTTCATGTAAAAATAACTTTGATAACTTACTTGATAAAATGAGATGATTAGATGATGATTATGCTTGGATTTCTTGTGTTTTTCTTGATTGATTCTTGATTAGGCAAGTAAAAGGAACAACTTTGATGCTTTAGCTTTTGAAAAACCATGGATGGATCATGTGGTTTGGTTTTGGTCGTGGGTTTTGCAAGAGAGGAAGGAGATGAGAAGAACTTTTATCTTATCTAAAATTGTGGTTTATGATTATGGTTTTTGGTAAAGTAAGTAATTTAGAGGTTTATTAGTTAAATAAAGGTAAGTTAATGCTTGAGGTTAAAAGGGGTGGTCATGGACCGGTTTTCAAAGGGTGAAGGGAGGGGGGGGGGGGGGGGTAGGGTGCTTGTGATTTAATTAGAAAACCTTGCATGAATTTTGTGATAGTTTGTGTTATTCGTTAAAATCGGGTACCGGTTTTAATAGAAATAAATGTTCACGAAGTTAACCGGGATGAAATAAAGTCATAATAATGTTGAAAATATGTTAAAAATATGTTGGGTACATTTACTGAGTGATCGGGTGATTATTGTTTAGTTTTCACGAAAACCGTCGTTATATTCATAAGCTTACGTTATAAATAAAATAAATTTCCAAAATACTGGGTAAATGAATGTTATAACTTTTATGATGATATAATGGATATAAAAATATGTCGGGACCATTGTGGGAAAATTTAGATATATTCGTCGTGTATAAACCGGGTGTTAACGTTTATTTATAAATAATTATAAGGAAAACGTTAAATGTATCAAATATAAAAATTTGAAAATCCTAAGAGTGGTATAACATGTAAATGACCTACTGATGATATGCAGACTATCTCCAGTCCGTATGAAATGTCATTACTGATAATGCATGAATTCGCACCTGAACCAATACGGTTACGCGAATTTGAATACCCGTAAACTAAATTTACGATGAAATGTGTAATGCACGTGAATGATGAAATCTTTTCCCGCAATGAATAGTGTTCTGTGAATAGTAAAATTTCTGAATACTTCTCGGAATGTCAAACTGACACCAAAAATGATGAATAGTAAAATGATGAATAGTGTTTTGATGAATAGTGTTTGATGAATAGTATTTTTCCAAAGTTCGGGAAATGACCTGAAATGGTGAGTTGTGACAGTCTTCCCCTCTAAAAGGAACTTCGTCCCGAAGTTCAGTTTATGTTGGTCTCTGAGAATGTATTGATGAAAAGGTGATGATATTCGAGAATTCCAGCGAACTCTAACGATAGGAATTCGACTCTGTTTCAACTGCTTGATCACACGGTCCATGATTTCTGTTGGTTCTCTTACAAGGTCTGAGATTGTCATTTGGGTTGGATCCCTTCCAATGGAATCATGAGTGACTCATCTGAAAGTCATTTTTGGGGATCTGAAAATGTGAAATATGTTCGTGTAATCCTGTTGTTCTCTGACAATGTTCAAGTCTGACGGCCACTATGCCTTCTCTGTCAAAATATAAAGGGTCCAGTGTATAATGGTGTAACTTTCCAAGTTTTCTGAACGATAACATGCCTTTCCTAGGCAGAACTTTCTGCTAACTCTGCAGAACTTGAAGTTTTAATGGTTCACGACTTATTGAACTTGTAACTGATTCTTGACTTGTAGAAAATTTCTGGTTATCTCATGAATGCCTACTGAACTAATGAGTTGAGCTTTTTCCAAGTTTAGCCCATCAATAGATGGTCTCCGCTTCTTAATGTTTTAAATGTGATACTGGTAATATATACTGCTGAATTCTGCCAGAACTCAAGTTTGTATGCTAGTTGGTCGATTCTAAAATGAATCTTAAATGGTCCAATATGCTAAAGGTTCAACTTCTCTTGTTATCCAATTTGTATCATGCCAATCCAAGGCATAGCTTTTAACTTAGTTTGTTCTCCCACTTGAATCTGAATGGTTTGTTGTTCAGGATATCCAATCCAAATGATGTGTGTTATGTACCAATCTAACTTCTGCCAGTTTCTTGCTGTTGGTATGATAACTATTGTTGTAGATGAATTTGATTTATGTTGAGTGATTAGTCCAACCATTTCTAGGGTTAATCACTCATGCTCTGAGTATATTTTCCTATGTTTGAATTGTTCTCTCGCTTTGACCATCGGTCTGAGAATGATAGGTGAGGTTCACATCTAAATGGGTTTCTGAAGGGAATTCTAAAATGATTACCTGAAGTCCAAGGTGAATCGGTTTCCTTAACAGGAATAACTGAAATGGGTACAATAAACCTTTGTGACTAATTCCACAACGTTCGGTCCTTCGAACTTGGCGTTATCTGAAGGGATAGAATATAGGTAACAATTTGATTCCTTGTGTTTTGTTCCAACGGATGATAAGACATATGTCCTTCTTTGTCTATTGGGTTTGGTCTCCACTACTGAAGTTCGTGATCAATTTGTGATGTTCCTCCTAATTCCTTCATCACATATTCCAAATATTCTCTATTGTCAAGTCACAAATCCTAAATGCATAAGCGATGTTGTAGGGAAAGTGGTTCTGGAAATTTGTCTCGCGATTGTGAGTTTTGGTTGAAATCTTTTTCTGAATAAACGAATTTAGAAAATGGAGCAGATGATTTACTAAGTAATATTTTTCCTGATGATTCAAAATCCAGTAGTTATGAAATAGGAACTGTTTTCAATCATGTTGTGATTAAGACTGCTTACCAAAGTTTGATGTCTATGTATATTTCTCATTGTACAATAGTGTTGCTAAAGATTGACCAAAAAGGATCGCACTTGTTCAAAATAGGAATTTCAGAAATCATTTTTCCACAAGGTATGTGATTTATGTAAACGCATCAACTTTATTTAAAAGTGAAAACACTGAAAAGGATAAAATGGTAGAATAGGAAATGTTCGCTTAAATGCATAGATGTCTAACGCTTAGTTCCTGAGGTTGGATAATGTCTATTGATGGTTATCTGGCATAACTACAAGCATAGGTATTTAGACTAACTTAAGTCCTGAAATAGTTTATCGTTGTAATTGGCAAGACTAAGGTATCACTTGATGTTGTGTCGATGAATGTCTATTCTGTTTTCCCATGTAGATGAGGAGATATGTTCTGGCTTGATCCCTTGCTTGGTATGAAGGTGAGGTTATCTAAAATTTCTAGACATAATGCCTTAAAGGAATCTACATCGATATTCTTGATTCAAACAATTGTACTTTGTGAAAACTTACTGCAGGAAAGTTCATGTATGGATGAGGCCATGTTTAAATGAAATGCTCTACTGTCTCAATTAGAAGCTTGGTTTATTTCTATTGTGTTGTCCTGCGGACATTTATATTGAGTTCAATCTGTAGCTCAGTCTAGCTAGTACCTTTGAATAATAACATTGGACAACTAGGTCAGAGATGGTGATTCGGATGGTCTCGCAGTATCTTAGAATTTGTTGTTGAGTTATGAATTCTCTCTCTATATACTTCTAGTTCTGGTTAGTAGTTCTGTAATCCTTTCATTGCTTTTATTGTATAAAGGAATCCTGCATGTAATTAATATGGAAAGTCTCTCCTAGGGAAGTCAATGGGAAAATCCAACTTAATGGCTAAGTGGGTGACAGGTGGGGTAAGTATCCAGGGATAGTTCGGCAAAAGGGATGTTTATGAAAGAGTTCCTTTGTTTACAAAGCTTTCGAATGAAGATTGTTATTAACAATCCTTTGAAAAGGTAATTATTTCCTTCATGGCATAATCCTTCCTGAATTTTACATAGGTGATCAGGCTATGTATAATTGAGGACTAATGATGCGATGTTAGATTTTGTCAAAATATCATAACTTTTATCAAAAGTTTTAGATGGTGTTCAACGCATTGTTATAAAAATGGTGTCCTGATGTTTTCTTTCAAGTAACATGAAAATTGCTTCGCGTAATAATAGTAAATACTTGGTGTAATGACAGAAAATCAATTTATAGGATGGTAATAAAATTGCTTACTTCAGAAATTTTTCTGTAAAACAGTTTCCCCATATGATAGTAAAATAGCTTGAATGGTGTATTGGATACATGGGTGAATCTTGTCGAATGGTAATAGTCTACTAATTCGTCAAATACGAAATCAACCTAATACCTGATGAGACAATGCTAAAATGTTGCTAAACGATTGAAGTCTGAGCAAATGGAATAGAAAATGGAGTAAACGAAGGTTATGATTATCACCTAGGTAACAAAGGATAGATACTACATTGGATAGGAAAGTGCTTAATACCACTAGGTCATGTCATCGTACCAACGGTAAGTACAAAAGGAAAGATACAACCCTAAAGGGCTCGAACTACGGTTTTTATATTGAAACAAAGCTCCTCCTGCTGAAGCATTGTTGTTATCCTTGATGTTGCTAATATCCTGACGGTTCTCTTTCAACAGCTCACGCTATTCCTTGAGTGATTTAGTCTTGATTCCAAGTTCCTGATTTTCCTTGTTCCTTAGTTCCGGGCAGTCAAACTTGAAATGCCCTAAGTTTCCACATTTGAAGCAACTCCCTGGGATTTTCTGATTTGTGAGTTTCCTACAATTTTCAGTCCGATGACCCTGCTTCTTGCACACTCCACACGTTTTACTGCAATGATCTTGGTGATATTGATTACACAGGTTGTAGTAAACTTTCCAATATACCTTCTCTTTGTGTGCGGTTCTGCAGCAAAGGCTCTATTCATTTCTTGTCCTTTGGGTGATTGTTGAGCAGCATTGCAACCTAGATTGTTGTTCCACACCTTCTGTGGCTAGGATAATAGTAAAAGCTAGTGAGGATATAAATCTGGTCTAGGGACTTCCTGGTGTCCCTCTGTGTGAAATCAGGTTTGTGGCATCATAAGGTCGAGATAGTCCTGAAGTGGTGTCTAAAGTTGCGCATCTATCAAATCTTAAATAATGTAGGTTCTGAACCATTTCTGAAGAATCTGCGGATGTTTCTGTTGAGTCCGTGTTATTGGTATTATCTACTAGATGTCATCTAGTTCATGGCAAGTGGGAATGGAAAAAGGGAAATGACAATGATGGTACCAGTGAATGAAATACTACCCTCTTTCGCGCTACCTCGCGCCATCCAAAAGGTAAAACTAAAGTACACACTGTGGGAAGGCCAATAGTGTAATAAGTAACTGATGGTGGTGATAGTACCTGAGTAGTAAGTGCCCTACTAGTGATGGAAAGAAAACACACTATCTTCCTTGCAATAAGCATCCTAATAAGTCCATTAAGATTAATTTTGAATACACTACCAAAAGGCATTCTATGTACGGGCTGAATGATAGGAAGACTCTGTTCCTATGGCAAATCAATAGTACTAATGGTGGTGTAAGTGCAACTGATGGTATAATGGTAGTGGAAGATGACAAGGCATCTTCAATGTCGGAATCCGATAAAAGGATGTCAGGGTGAGTATCTGAAGACATGTCACTTGTGAACCAGGTCAATAAAATGATATACATATACGGATATGAGTATAAATAACTCGCACAGGGTATGTATGAAACAACATGTATCATGATTATGCACTTATGATGAAATGATGAGATGCTATGCTGATGTGGTTATAGTCTAGGGTCCAAGATACATCCTAGTTCGCTATAACCTTAGCTCTGATGCCAATCTGTCACACCCCCAATTTACCTGACTTGCAGCGGAATGGAATACCTGGGGGTGTCTGTCATAGCACCACAGTTACAGTTATATTGAACGACCTAAAGTGTCGTTTGGAAAATACTGCATTTGATCATTGAAATAATTCAGAGTTTACAAAATGAGGTCCCCAAGAGGTGTTGCATGTTTATGAAAAACAAGCCATACTAGATCAAATGTTTACATACGTGCATGAAATAATGATGAGACGCGTCGACTCCGCGACTCCATGAAGGTCCAAATGCATGTCACATGAGCTACCTTAATAACCTGAAATACATTGCTAAAACGTCAACACGAATGTTGGTGAATTCCATAGGTTTGTAAAATGTAATGATGTACGGCCACCACAAGTAAAAGTGCAAGATAAAAATCTCATGAAAATTGTACAATAGCCTTAAGCTCATGACACCGAAGCTATGACTGATGAAATTCTATGCCCCTCCCGAATGTTCTGCCGAAACATTCAAATGTAAAAGACATGACATGCATCCGCTTACTGTTGGTAATCACTACCACGGATGGAGGCGTCACCCTCGATAGATCTATCCACTCACTCTCGCTTAGCGGTAAATTAACGGTTCATGATGTTACAGGGGACTTATCACATGGCAAGGTAACTTAAGCAATGTACATGTTTGAATACTTGGGCTCGTACTAAAATGATTGATGCAATGTATTCCCCCCGTGGGATTTGAAAACAATCAAAAATGTTGAATTGAAAACGGGGCTATGAAAACTCACCTCAACTGATGAAACCGTGATGAAATGAAATGAACACCAATGAACAATTAGCTGCTGCAACCCAATATGATGGTACCATGAACATGTAATGAGCTGAAAAACAAGGCGCGCACACTAGCCGCAACCTAATATGAATGATGATCGATCTACTTTAGATCACCAAATGATGTTATGAATGTCCATGCTCATGTTCCTATACCACTCTACTCTTTGGAAAAACACTTGTTGTTATCAAAATATATAATCCAAGAATTTGGAAAAATATTGCTATTAGAAAATATAATAAGCTAGTAACAATATATATACTTATATATATATCGTATGTTTCCATGTTAGTGTTGAAATCCTCGGGTTGTAATCCTTGAAATATCGCCTTGAAATGATGAAAATATACTTGTAATAACTAATACTTCATTAGTTATAAAGCTTGGTACTTAATATTATGTCTAGCTTATAAAAGTACTTCGTAGTTTTTGTGTCACTTTTTATTAAAAGCTGTCAAATAAAAATGGTTTTAGCCGATATTCAAACGTGAATATCTTTGTCGTTACTTGTCCGTTTTACTTGTTCTTTATGTCCACGGTTACGTCTTAGTATGTAGTAATATATTTTGGAAAGCTCGGCTCCTCCGGGTTACGTCTAAAGTCTCTTTTTGTCCAATGAAAAACGTCCAACAGCAAACAAATTTCCAGAAAATACTTTTCGTCAACAATCTTGCAAAAATCATAACTTCTTCGTTATAAGCTCTTTTTAATCCGTTCTTTCGCCTACGGATTCGTTTTTGAAAGTATTTTCTAAAAATTTTGCCAAAGTTTCCTTGGTGTTTACTGATTTTCCAGATTTTTACAAAACGGGACAGCATGTCCTAAACATGTTCCAAATCAAGTTTTCAAGGTTTAAAACTAATTTCTACCATCACCAAACCTCTTGTAATCACCACATAGCTAATCTAATCCTACCATACACCTTCTTAGGGTGCCATGGACTCCTAACCAAGTTATTATAGCAAGGGGATCAATAAATAAAAAGTTAGGGTTTGTATGTTCCATTTTTGACAAAATAAATGGTGGTATAGCTAGTTGTACATGGTTTTTAGCATGGAAATCATGAAATACAAGTAAATATAAGATGTTTCATGTAAAAATAACTTTGATAACTTACTTGATAAAATGAGATGATTAGATGATGATTATGCTTGGATTTCTTGTGTTTTTCTTGATTGATTCTTGATTAGGCAAGTAAAAGGAACAACTTTGATGCTTTAGCTTTTGAAAAACCATGGATGGATCATGTGGTTTGGTTTTGGTCGTGGGTTTTGCAAGAGAGGAAGGAGATGAGAAGAACTTTTATCTTATCTAAAATTGTGGTTTATGATTATGGTTTTTGGTAAAGTAAGTAATTTAGAGGTTTATTAGTTAAATAAAGGTAAGTTAATGCTTGAGGTTAAAAGGGGTGGTCATGGACCGGTTTTCAAAGGGTGAAGGGGGGGGGGTAGGGTGCTTGTGATTTAATTAGAAAACCTTGCATGAATTTTGTGATAGTTTGTGTTATTCGTTAAAATCGGGTACCGGTTTTAATAGAAATAAATGTTTATGAAGTTAACCGGGATGAAATAAAGTCATAATAATGTTGAAAATATGTTAAAAATATGTTGGGTACATTTACTGAGTGATCGGGTGATTATTGTTTAGTTTTCACGAAAACCGTCGTTATATTCATAAGCTTACGTTATAAATAAAATAAATTTCCAAAATACTGGGTAAATGAATGTTATAACTTTTATGATGATATAATGGATATAAAAATATGTCGGGACCATTGTGGGAAAATTTAGATATATTCGTCGTGTATAAACCGGGTGTTAACGTTTATTTATAAATAATTATAAGGAAAACGTTAAATGTATCAAATATAAAAATTTGAAAATCCTAAGAGTGGTATAACATGTAAATGACCTACTGATGATATGCAGACTATCTCCAGTCCGTATGAAATGTCATTACTGATAATGCATGAATTCGCACCTGAACCAATATGGTTACGCGAATTTGAATACCCGTAAACTAAATTTACGATGAAATGTGTAATGCACGTGAATGATGAAATCTTTTCCCGCAATGAATAGTGTTCTGTGAATAGTAAAATTTCTGAATGCTTCTCGGAATGTCAAACTGACACCAAAAATGATGAATAGTAAAATGATGAATAGTGTTTTGATGAATAGTGTTTGATGAATAGTATTTTTCCAAAGTTCGGGAAATGACCTGAAATGGTGAGTTGTGACATTCTGTCTGTCAGTAGTACTGCATTGACTGCTCCATGGGTCGCTGACAGATACATGATCAGTTCTTCCCCTTGTTGGGGTGCGACAAGCTTGGGTAGCTATGCTAGGTTTTATTTAAGCTGTTGGAAAGCTTATTCCGCTTCTGGAGTCCATAAAAAATCTCCCTTTTTTGTACACTTCGTAAGTGTTTTAAAGAGAGGAAGTGATTTGTCCGCTGATTTGGACAAGAATCGATTTAGTCCGGCTAATTTGCCGTTTAGTGACTGGACTTCTTTTAGTGTGCGCGGTGAAGGTAGTTCGATGACCGCTCTTGTTTTTTCCAGGCAAGGTTTAATACCATCGGGTTCTATTAGGTATCCAAGAAACATGCCTTCTGTTGCTCTAAAAGTACACTTCTTGGGATTCAACTTCATGTTTATTCTTCCCAATGTCTTAAACGTTTCCTCTATGTCACGCACCAATTCCTCTTCGGTATGGCTTTTTATGACTAGGTCATCAACATAGACCTCCAAATTACGGCCCACTTGCTTCTCAAATGCGTTATCCACTAACCATTGGTATGTGGCTCCTGCATTTTTTAAGCCAAAGGGCATTTTTGTGTAGCAATACACCCCTTGACTCATGTGGAAGGCTGTTTTTTCTATATCCTCCTTGGCCATTTGAATTTGATGGTATCCTTTGTATGCGTCTAGGAAACATTTAAAGGGATACCCGCACAAGGATTCTACTTTCCAATCAATTTCTGGTAGCGGATAGCCGTCTTGTGGAGATGCTTTATTGAGATCGGTGAAGTCCACGCACATTCTCCAGCTACCATCGCTCTTCTTTACCTTCACTGGATTGGAAAGTCAATCGTGGTAATAAACTTCTCGGATGATACCTGCGTCCACGAGCTTGTGTACTTCCTCTAGGATAGCTTTTGCGCGTTCTGGAGCCTGGCCCTGTTTTTTCTGTCGTATTGGAGGATATCATTGTCGGATTTCTAGCTTGTGCTCCGTGATGGCTCTTGGCACTCCGGTCATGTGTTTGGGTTCCCATGCAAAGATGTTTAGGTTCTTTTGCAATAATGCGCACACAGCTGCTTTGCCCTTGTCGGACAGTGATCCCCCAATTGATATCTCTTGGTCAGGATAATCTGGGTGGATTGCAACTTTCAGGTTTGTCACCTTGGTCGTGTGCTATTCTGGAGCGCGCAGAACTTCATCTGTCATTATGTTGCATTCTCTTGGAGATGCAGTAGTGTTGTAGAGGGTGACGATTCTTCCTTCCACTGGGAACTTTAGCATCCCATGTGCTGTGGATGGAACTGCGCGCATGACTCATATCCATGGTCTCCCAATGATGCCATTGTACGACGAGGGGGACCTGATTACCATGAAGTTCATCCAGGCTGTTGTGGAATGGTATTCATTACCGATTACCACAAGTATGCGTAATTGTCCCATGGGCCAAATCTTTTCACCTGTGAATCCAGTCAGCGATGTCGTGGCCGGAATTAACTGGTTTTGTATCTCAGGTTTTAGCCTTTTGAACCAGTGTTCGTACATGATGTAGGCAGACGCTCCTCCATCGACGTACATGCGGTGGATATCGTGACCCCCCGCTTATATCTCGATGGTGAGTGGTTCTACCACTGCGTTCTCCGCAGTGAGAGTGGGGAAAGAGATTTGGTTTCCCTTGGAAAATCTTTGGCTGACTTTTTGTTTCGTATTTCGCTGCCATGATTGTATCATGTATATTGTGTCAGCCTTATTTTTTGGTATCTCCTTTTTGGCCCCATTCTTTTGTCTATCTTTCCCCTCTTTGATGTTTTTAACGAGGTGGTCCATCTTCCCTTCTCTTACTAATTTATCAATTAGCTAACGTAGTTGAACTCACTCGTTAGTAGTGTGACCCTTCTGCCCATGGTATTCGCAGTATCCTCCTCCTATGCGCTTCTCTTTTGGAGTGCTCTAGGTGGAGGTTTTGGAAAATTTGCTCCTTCTGTCGCGAATATTTCCTTAGGGGTTTTTGTGAGTGGGACATACTTGTCGTTATCCCTTCCACTGCCTTGGTTGCGATAATTCCTGTTGCGGTTGCCACTTTGGTCATTGGATTGTCTCCTAGAATGTTCTTGTGGTTTAAAGGTTGAGTAACCTTTTTTGCTGTCTGCCGCCGCTGCTTCCCCTTGGATGAAGGATCTGGTACGCTTTGTTAGCTCATCAAAGCTTTGGGGTACTTTATCGTTTAGCTTCCGTATCAGCTCTGGGTTATTGATCCCGTTCATGAACCCTGAGATCTTTAGTACTTCGGGACATGCTTTGACTTGCATGCATTCATCCTTGAAGCGCTCAATATAAGCGCTTGTGGATTACCCTTGGCGCTGTTTCACTCTAGCTAGTTCCACAGGGTTCTTTGTGCACTTCTTTCGTTGCGTGAAATTTAGGCGGAATGCCTTCCGCAACTCTTCAAACCCATTTATGCTTCGTTGTGGAAGCTTGTTGAACCATGTTCGCGCATTCCCTACTAAGGTAGAGTTAAACATATGGCACCACACAGGTTGTGGCCAGTTTTCGATAGCAGCCGCTGACTCAAAAATTTTTAGGTGATCATCAGGATCACCCGTGCCATCATATGTTTTAACATTGGTGGGCATGCGCCTTTTCTTGTCATCTGATAAATTGCTTATGCGTCGCGTGAACTCAACAACCTTCTGGCGATGCCAAGGAAGGGAAATATCCTCATCCTCCTCGTACCGACGTCTGTTCTTAGATTTCTAATGTCCCGTCTCTCTATCCTCGGAGTCCGAATTTGAAGGGCTTGTACTTGGGGAGTAGTGTTTCCCAAGCCTATCTTGGATTCTTCTGCTTCCTGACCTTGAGACGCTTACACTCGGTGAGCGTTGTCGTCCAAGTCTATCTTGTATCCTGCGGTTACCAAGCCTAGCATGGACATTGGTGTGCCTCGCGTTGTCTTCGTAATCCTCCGAGTATTGAGAGTTAGATGCTGTACCAAGTCTATCATGAACGTTGGTGCGCCTCTCATTGTTTATGCGCTCATGGTGGCGCGGTGGAGATTTTTCTTGGCTAAAGTCTAGCCGGTTTTGCAGGTTGCGGCTTGACCTTCTTCTTGCCTCCTCTTGCATGAGACTAGTTAAGGTCTCGTAATGTTAGGACACAAAATCGTTTAATGTCACCTCATGTGCATCCTCTTCTACCGCGAGGATGTCTGTCTCCGTATGAGGTTCCCTCTCTCTATTAGGTGCTCCTGGTGGCACAGTGTTGTCCACTATGGATGCCACTTGATGGGGAGTGGTAAAGAGAGTGTGCTGAATGTCCTCAGCGCTTGGGACTACGGTAGTGGCTCGGGTTGTCCCCAAGGGCAGATCTACCGTGGTAGGGATTGGAGTTACATTCGACTCGCGATGACTAGGCGCATTGGTTGTTCCAGAGATTGGCCTTGGAGTCGAATCTTGATGCTTCTTCCTATGTGAATTATCACGTGTTTTTCCGGCTGCAGAGTCCGCTTGCCTGAGTTCTTGTTTTTCGGCATTCTGGTCTTGAGTTCTTAGTGTAGGGTCCCACGGATGGCGCCACTTGTTGATACAAAAGTTAGGCTTACCTTGTTTGGACTCCTGCTCTCGTACCAATTAGAACTTTAGTGCTTATGAAACCTGCGCACTAAGAAAGCAAACAACACCGTTAGGCTTATCGTGGGATTGTCTCCCACGATTAGACTCCGGCGTGAGAGTAAGTAATCGGTTTAGGGTTTAGTTGAAGAGTTAGGGATCGTGTGAATCGTACCTTTAATGAGAATATATCATTCTATATATAGGGGCGCAGAAACCGTGTAGGTTTCTTGTTCCTTACTCTTCGCACACGTGGTGCTTATCCGGGGTAAGGATATCAATTCCATAAAAAGAGATCCTTATCATATAACCGGGTAGTGTGGTTGGGCTTTGGACTTCGTGAGTCCAAGCCATTGGTATTATGGCCCAAGTCATTTGTCATGATAGCCCACTCATGGTGGGTTTGGGCATAGTAATGTATATCATTTGGGCCCGTAGCCCAACTATAGACTATACGTCATCACTAGGGATGCGTTGTTTGCTATACATGAGGCTAACTGTCTTTAGGTATTGCATTACATAAGTTGATTTAATAGGTATGGATTATTGGCGTGGAAATGATTGACTGTAAGGTTATATATTTCTTAACAATTCTATTAAATTTGATCTTCAGGTACACGAAGTTGAATTACTTTTCTGATTCAAGTTTCATGACTGGTAGAACAATTCTTCCATCTAAAAAGTGAGTCATTTTTTTGTCTTACAAGTGCTTAGAGAATGATCGAATTACTGTTTTGATTCAAGTTTCATGACTAATGCAGGTCGGAGATTATAATGTTTAATATCAGTGACACATATTATTCCTCCCTAGCAACTTTTAAGGTAATTACGTGCTCTTATGAACAAAGTCATTTATGTAACGACTCAAAACAGGTAAATATTTTAATTGGTGAAAGAGGGTGGTTACTGTTAGCGCATATGTGGTTAAATCTTTGATTAACCAGAAGATGTCATAATGGGTAACGAATTTAACAGGGATTGCTGCAATGCAAAACAACTAACTTTAGAGGTTTTTTGGGTGTTTGGAGGGGTTACGGGTTCTTTACCTTTAACAAAAGATTGTATGTATATCGTTTGAATAAAAATTGAATGGATGGTTTCAACGGGCTGCATAACAAAATTTTAGAACCGCTACAGTGAACTTTATTACAAATCATGCTGTAAGAACTCTCAAATGCATAGCTACATTTTCTTGTAATTAGTAAAATTATTTATGTATTAATAATCGTTCTGGTAATTTCTTATTCTGCTTTAAAATAACACCCAATTGCTTATCTTATTTTTATTTTAATATTGCTTAGGAAAGTAGATCATTTTCAAGTGTCCTTAATTAGGATAGATATGACTAAAACTATTTTGTCCCAAAACTGCCTACTGAAAATGATTTGACAAGTAGAAACAATTTAGATTATCCGATACCCAGGTTTAATTATGTTTAATTTTGAGGATTTTAAAATTTAGGCTTTTTGTGGTGGTAAATTGTTATGATTTTCATTTTTTTGGCAGTATGAGGTGGTGAAAACTGATGCATTAGTGGAAAATGATGAGGCAGTGGAAATATGTGTTGTAATGTTGGTTCTATTGTTTGCATTTAAATGCGCACTAGACGGAAAATAGTCGTACCTCAGGAAAACGTGATATTTCCTTATAGCATGATCTAGCTGTTTGCTTGCGACAACCACGAAGGTATGAAAAATATTAATTATCTCAGAGTGATTGAAACTTATGTTTTCTAGAATCTGCATGAACCTGTTAGAAACCAGGTTACTGATTTATTATAAACTCGTTTCGCAAAATTATTATTGGAATAAGCTTTGTATATGTAAAGATTATTGGTGGTTGATTTGAGTACCGTTTTGTGTAAGTGCTAAAAAAACTTTGGAATTGAACAGTATGACTTTACAGGAAGAAAAGATTTAGTAAGATTTGTGAAATTGGTAGTTGATGCTGGTCTTTACACTCATATTCGAATCGTTCCGTATCTATTATTCTATCAAATTTTGTATAAAACATGTCCTTATTTGGTCAACAACTCTGGCACTAACCAAATGCATATATTTCAGGCCGAAGTGAAGCGTTTTACATCCAAGATAGTTAGCATGTTAAAGCACGAAAATCTTTATGCATCCCAAGGTGGACCAATAATCTTATCTCACGTTAGTTTATGTACCCATGAATTATGATCCTTATTGTAAATTTTTACATTTTAAATATGTAAGATTTTTTTTCTTTTTGTTTTTGTTTGTGAATCTTATTGATAGATTGAGAACGAATACGGTAACATTGAGAAAGATTATGGTCCCGCTGCACAAAAGTATATCACCACTGGTGGCGAGTATGGCGACATCCTTAAATACAGGCGTACCATGGGTGATGTATCAGCAACGAGATACTCCTAATTCAATGGTAACAGTAATCAAAGAACATAGAAAAATTTAGTTAATTTCTTGACAGTCTAAAAATTTAAAGATAGGTTCCTTTATAAATTATGAAAATGCAGGAGTGCCTCGACAACCTAAGTGGAATCATTTAAAAGATCTACATAGGGCTATAAAGCTTTGTGAAGAGGCTTGGCTAGCAACCGTTCCAAAAAACACTTCACTTGATTACAATGCAGAGGTGATGTGTTTGTTCCTCCTTTATTTATCAGTATTGAACTAACATAAATTTTTTGTTTAATAAGATGTTTGGTTTAGGCCGTTGTGTATAAAACTTCATCAACATGTGCCACTCTATTTGTGAACATTGATACGCAACATGATGCAACCTTAAGATATAACAGGAAATCTTATTCACCTTTCATCCTCAATTCCCACCCTCGATGAGGTTAGCATAGACACGTTTTATTATTTGTATCTAGATTTGAAGCTTGTATGTATTGAAGTCGAGTATAATAATGTTCTTTTGATACTTTTTAAACTTGAAAGCTACTTAAATCTTTCCTTGATAACACTTTTATGCCTCTGTTGCTTCACTCCAAAGTCCATTTTGATTTCAACCTTCTACAAATATTCATATTGCATAATTTGCATTTTCTGAGTTGAACTAATCTTGATGGTTTGGTTGAATGGTAAACTCTTCTTTTCATTAAATTTTCTTATGAAGAGTGATGAATCAAAATTGACTCAGTACTACTCCAGCAAGATATGATGTTTCTATATCGGTTTACAATAACTAAAAAGAACTAAATACAGTTTGTTGCCTCATTGCCCAAATTTTTCACTCTAAATGTGTAGTTGGAACGGGACTAATTTTATTAAAGACCAAGAAATATGAAATGATGTCTATGTATAAGATGTTTTGAGCAGCTAGATTCATAAATCTCATATTGCAAAAAAAAAAAAAGAAAAAAAAAAAAACATGTCCTTGGTATATTGTTGCTTACGAAAACTATAGGTTCCACTTTCATCAATATATAAGACACATGTTTTTTTTTTTAGCAAAGATATATAAGACATGTTAATATGGTCAGTTCTCTTGATTGTTTAATGTTTTCATTAATCACTTTGGTGGAGTGGTGGTTTTAGATAATAATAATAATAATAATAATAATAATAATAATAATAATAATAACAGAAAAATTGGTTAAACTAACATAAAAATTGGTCAAGGGACCAAACCATGTTAAAAAATAGTTTATGCACTATTCCTGTTAAATCCGGCATATTACAGGGACCGTTTATGAAATTAACTCTTCTTTTATTTTATTTTTTTTACATTTAGTACATGAACAATGTCTTTTTGTTTCCAATTTATGTGTTTAACATATTCGTCGTAATTCATTATTTACTTACGTCCATTTAGATGTTGTCAACCAATAATATGAAGCAAACCCGCCCACCGGGCGGGTTATGATGCTAGCATATATATATATATATATATATATATATATATATATATATATATGTGTGTGTGTGTGTGTGTGTGTGTGTGTGTGTGTGTGTGAAACAAGACAAGTAAGATAATAAGTAAGAGATGGAAAGATCGAACTGCGAGACAAGAGATTTATAGTGGTTCAGATACGAAGCACCTCTTCGCGCTACTCCCCGAGCACCTAACTCGAGAGTTTTCTTCACTATGTCAACAAGCTCCCTTATGGCATAGAAAACCTTACACAGCACTAATCACTACACAACTTCTTCACAACTTAGCACTACTTCTCCACATCACTTTTTCTTCACACCTATACTACTTACACACCACAATCTCTTCACAACTTCACTACCTACACACCTTACTAACCTAATTTCTTATATTCACACCTATCTAGCTATTCTTCACAATTTATACACAAATGAATAAATGATTTACAAATGATAACACACAAACAACTTAGATGATGGGATCACACTAAGTTGTAATACTTCTTGTCTTGATGAATAAAAGTACTCTTCTTTTGCACTTGAATGGTTGAAGCTTAGATCACTTGGAGACAAAAGCTTGTAAGTATATGATCAAAGGAGTGTGAAATAATAGACAGGAGATTTAGATCAGAAAGTTTGGAGTCCAAAAGGTGAGGAAAAAGTCCGGGGATTGTCCAGTATTTATAGGCAAAGTTGGAGAGCTGAGGAGCGTGGCCGGTCCCCTTAATTAAGAGGCCAGCCCCCTTAATAATTAAGGGGGCCGCTTAGTTAATTAAGGGGGCCGCCCCTTATATCCGTTGCTCAGCTTTGTCTTTTTGTGGAGAAGGTTTCTCTGGAATATTTTTACCATTTTTGGTTAAAATTTGAATCATATATTTATAAAGGATTTAATATATTTATTTAATACCAAAAATGATTTTCTAAAAGATATAAAATGTTTGTGACATTTTATAAAAAATCTAGTGATTAAAAAAAGTGATTTGGATTTTAAAGGAATATTTACGAGTAAATACTTGTTTACGTCATAATCTTTGATTTGATTGAGTTTACATTTTGTGATTATCAAAATATAGAGATATCGAGAAATATTAATAACGTTTTTAGACCTTATTTATATCAACAGAAAGTTCGTTACCTATCTGTTAAATTAACCCAAAACTGTATACGACAGTTGAAAGGGTTATTTATTGGTCGAATGTTTTTGGTAAAAATTTAAGGCCTTGACTACCGTGATAGAATTAATAATTTCCCATAAGTCTAATTCTCAATAATTCAAAAGTATAAATACAATATAATGGCTTTGAAAGTAAGCGAGCATAATATGCCAAAGCCTAAAATAAGTAACAACAAATATGGGCTTAATCCATAAAACATGGATCGACTAATAAAATAAGGGTTTGTCTAACTTGTGCACTAGGCGCATAAGTTGAATACACCAAAAGAACTCAGTGACACACAAAGGTTCGAAAAATGTACTTTTATACGGGTTCCTTAGTCATTTTTCGTAGGTCCTGAGTCTTTTTAGTATGTTTAACTTGTGCCCATAAGACATAAGTTAGAAAAATCCATAAAATAATGCAAGAAGTAAAAAAAAAAAAAAAAAAAAAAAAAAAAAAAAAAAAAAAAACATCCCACTAAAAGTTTTCAGACATGAATATGGGTTTTTTACCAGGTCCATACCTGGTTGATGTTTCAAAAGCCTAAACACTCAAAAACAACAGCCCCAAATTTCCCAGTTTCATTTTAGTTACACAAACCCTAGAAAGACTTTTTAAAATGTCTGACAACATTCCTTTCGACATCCAAATGGATATCATCAAAAGAGTTTATGAGGTCAAGTAATTGATTCGGTTAAGATCCATCTCAAACAATGGAAGTCTTTCATTGACAGCTCTCAGTTTATCAATGGTTACGGCGCCCGCCACATACAGATAATTTAAAACACGATGGTTATTTTACATCAAAACCTTTCGATTTTATGACCGAGGATGTCAAGAAAATCACAGATGTTAGATATGAAATGATCAATATTAAGATGAGAAATAAAGGATTGTCATGACAAAGTGGCCAATAAGAGAAGAGTGAACAATGATGACCATTCAAAACAGTGCATGCTCTGTAAATGCATATAACAATACCACACACACACACATAAACATTTCTTTAGAGACTTTCTAAGCCCACAGTGGATGACATTGGCCATGGGATGTCTAGTTCCAAAGTAAACGTACATAAACATAAGTTCTGAAAAGCGAAATGATTAGACCTAGAGAAACATAAGCAAAAAATCACATTATATTATCAAATTCCGAAGCTTCAAGTATTTGACCATATGCATCTTAGAGGAGATATTCTCTCTCTCGAAAAAACAAACTTTCTCTCTCTAGAAAAAATTGATCAAGTTCATCGGAAGTTTCTGGAAGAGACATGTCTTCTCTCTATAGAGAGCTTGTGTTTTTGATACTTCAGTTTTTAAATGAAGAAATGTTTAAAGATATTGTTCATCGGTTGGAGCAAGAATCTGGGTTTTTCTTCAATATGCGTCACTTTGAGGAATTGGTGATGAGTGGTGACAAAGGCATTAGCCGCAAACACGCTTAAGGAAATGTTCGACAAACACCAATTTTTGCAGGTCACATAGGATAAATCTCCTGCTAGAGTTTCTGAATGTTTCTTCACACCTATTTCTTTAGAGACTTTTTGAGCCAATAGTGGATGGACATTTTTCGCTTCAACGTTTCTCCATCCAATTACATTTTTAGCAGCCTTAAGATGGTCATAAGGACATAAAAACATATTGAATTACAAAAGTGATGCACATTAGTTGAGAGGTAGGTACGCCAGAAGAATGAAAAATGTAAGAAGAATGTGTGTAACTGTGTGTCAGAATTATTTTCAATTTATAGAAAGATAATGGTTTAAATGACCGTTGGGTAATGGTCATGAATAGTATAATGTATAGGTGAACAAGGAATATTAATTTATAGAGAGGTATATGACCATTACCCAATGGTTGCCTCTATAACAACATGTATTAAATTCCAACAGAGCTGCTATTTGTTTTGAAATTAGAAGAAAATTGACCGTTATCCAACAGTCTAAAGCCCAACAACAAAATCAAACTCGTTTGAACACAAAAGTTTTGATTTACCAAAATTTAAAATATACTACCCAAAATGTAGATGGTACTTTCTTTTTGGCATGTGTTTATGATAGAAAGAAAAACATACACTACAAGAAAAGGTCTTTTGTGACACACAAAAAATGTCAGAAAATGTCCGAAAAGTGTCACTAAATAATTTTTTTTCACCTTCACTTAGAAAAAGTGTCATTAAATGTCCAGGCGGTAAAAGTAAAGAGTGACACATTTTTCTGACACTTAATAGTGTCATAATAGTTTGAATCTATTTCTGACACATGCATGTGTCACTATAGGCTACTCAATATTGTTCTTTGTACCCATATTAGTCCTGCTATATTTATTCCAAATTAACACATGAAAATCTAGTAAGTAATAACAAAAAAATTGAGATTCAAACCTATTTTATTATTTCAACCATAAATCGCTATAGACCAAGTATTTTGCCTAACCACAAACAAGAAACGAACATCTTTCAAGTATGAAATGCAAGTACAATGATTATCGCAATCCAACTAACTACAACTGAGCTAAGAAAGGAAGAGAATAGTCATGCTTGGTCTCCTCAATCCTCACATTGCCTAATTGTTTCCTGTAACTATTGCACATACAAAAACTGCTCAAAGGCTTGCACGTATAAAAACTACATAACTGTGTTGGAAAACCTATCCCAGATTAGGAAAAATTGGGTCAGGCGGGTAAGATTTCCATCATCATGGGTTGAACCAGGTAAGATGAAAAACACATACATGTCATTTGGGTCCTTTAGTTCTTTCATCAACCCATTTGACCTACGACCCTTTTGACCCAATTCTAAAAGATGACCTCTTTGACCCATGACTCTTATGACTCACTTGAACCATAACCCACTTGACCCATGACCCAAACCAATCCAACCCGACTGCCACTGGGCTTATTGAAGCACATATAAAACTGTTAAACTAAACAACTACCTGATGTATGAAGGTGTTAGAATTTTAATATCATGACAATCATATAAATCAAAGTACACACGTATGCGGAAGCTATGGATCAAGTATAACATATAATTATTAACAAAAACATAAATAGGAACGTACCGTATGCAATCTTGAGTTCTTGAACAATTGGATGAACCCTAATTAGGGTTAATAAGGATCAATGATTAACCCCTTACCGTTTTGTTAATCGATCCAAGATGTAAACAATATTGTGTTTACACCACGTTCTTGTACACACATACTTATAACGAATTAAAGTTAATGCTAGTTAAAGTATACACAAAACAATATTTGTTTTAATAAAACTAAACTACTCGACAGAAGAAAACAATACACCAAAAAACTTTTGTGTCATTGTTGTTCTTGATCACAGTAAGGAAAAGAAAACAATTTTAATATCCCATGCACATGCATGATAAATTCATGCATGTATAGTAACCATCGTGTGATGTCGAGAAGTTAGGGCTTGGGTTGGGTTATCAACCCTTGGCCGATCGGATCTAAAAGCCCACAAGGGTTCTAGATCTTTCTTGTTCTCTATTTTTTTATCCATGGTCCTTATCTTTGTACGTTAGTCAATTTTTGTTAATTACTAACGTTCTTTATCTATTTTGTGTAATTAATAATTAAATATAACTTTTTATATTAAATTATTAAACTTTAATTCTCATACGTAAAGTGTGTAATCCCGTGGTCTCGAGTTCGATTCTAGTCATATACATATTAATATTTATCCACAAACTCTAACAGCTCCCACTTGGATATCTATTAATAGTATAATGACATTGGTTAGCGTCTAGCAATACGCCAATGCCCCTAGACCAACTCGAGGAAGGTCTCCTGGAAAAACCTTTAATGATTCATCATTATTATTATCCTTTTGTTTCTAATACCACGTTAATAAAGATATTTTGTTTCTAATACCACATTAATAAAGATATGGATCTCAGTCATTCTTTAATTAACAATTCTGTTTCTCGTCATTTATGATTGAACAAGATTACCAAAACATCCGAATGTATTCCAGATAGACTTTGGGCGTGCGCACGCAAACATCTTGTCAACCCCTATGAGGGGCCAGTAGTATTAAACTTCAAAACAAATTTGAAGGAACAAATTATTTCTTGACTACAAGAATAACCCATGGACTTTGCAACACTTCTTAAAACAACCCTTATAACTCCCTATTACGGTGAGCGGTAGATTGCTTTACAAAAATGCACTACATTCATGACTCTTATCTGGTATCTGAAGTCTGCGGATAACTATTTTCATGATTAACTTAATGACAAGATCCATAAAGTAAAATCATGTAGTTGGGATAAGTCCTATACTCAATTCATTGAATATCATGTGAAATTGGTATGTCAACGCATCAATATACTTTCAAGTATATTCTCACCAATACTCAGATTTGTCTTAGTTTAATGATATTCCCATATCATTAATTGACAACGGACATTTAGAATAACATAACATAAGTTATTCACGGATTTAAACATGCAAATATAGGACACAATATATTATTAATGAAAATAAACGTACTAAGTACTTCAATTCATTATAAATAATAATTGCTTAATGTCCTTTATCTAAATACCTAAATAGATCAGTGCATGATAATTCTAGTTAATGAATTTTGTCTCAAGTAATAACTTGAAGACAATTATGCCTCAAGTAATGACAATTATACTTGTTGACAAGGCATAAATCAACTAACGTTGATCTATAGAAATTTTGAGAATACTTATTTCAGGAATTTAATTAACAAAAATTCGTGTATGCGTACATCCAGCTATCTTGATATAGTCATATAATATTTCATAAATGGTGTGACATCCTCAATCACCAATTTATGACAATCAAACTTTCAAACCCTTTAAAGTTTAAAGTATTCTAATTCTTTAATGTATAATGCAACTATGCTCTTAGTTGAGCACAACTAGTTCACATGGCCATTAACAAGGATAAAATCCTACCATGACTAGTTATTGAGTGTCATCTCAATCAAACCAGCGTCATTGTTTCACAATATGCTATTTAAAATTCTGTAAACTTAATAACCATTGTGTAATTTTTAGGAGCTATTCCAGGTTGAGGATCATTATTCTAAGTTCAAACATATTCCATTAGAATATCTATTACACAAGTTATATAATAACTTTTAATTGGATATCAAATATTGTCAAATCATTAAGAACTTAAGCATGATACAACAATAATATGATGCACATGAAAAATTCTTCAGTCATACTTAGATTTTATTCATGTTCTATCTTTACCAATATATATTCATTTAATCTTTTAAAGTGATATATCATACTCTATTAGATTTATTTACCGCACATGTTTATTAAATAATAAACTTTAGTTCCAAGGTTGTATGTTTTATTTTCTAAATCTTTTAAAGTAAAGTTTCATTCCAAACTAAGTCTTAACATTTTACTTATATGAAACGCCATCTTATTACTAAATCAATAAGCCTCAAAATCTCAAATCATCTCAAGAAATCCCAAATCTAATAATCATCTCAAATATCTCATAATACCTCAAAATAATAGAAGATGCTTCGGCTTGGCGGGCTGGCGGGCAGTGGTCAAGGATCATTTTCTATAAAAATTCGGTTATAGTTTAGGTGTTTATTCACCTAGTTCTCTATAACCTTGGCTCTGATACCAATCTGTAACACCCCCAAAATTTGATACAGCGGAAGACTCAACAAGCTTTCGGGGTGCTACGGGGATTGGTATCCAATACAAGACATAATAGAACGAGATAAAGCAAACATAATAAAAACACAACCAAAACGGGGTTTTAAAGTTTACATTTATCCCAACATCATCCAGAGTCAGGCCCAAAAGAAATAAAAGTAGGTCTATAATTCAATATCAGAGTTTAGAAAAATAGATCCATAAACCAGGAGCCTTAGCCGAGCCTTCCAATCCATGCATCCATATCATCACTTAATTACTTGAGAAAACGTGCTAAAAGTCAGCTTTCGCTGGTGAGATCATAGGTTTAAATTCATCTAACAATATAGTGGACATATACGCAAAACGCTTGCTAGCTAGACTAAGGATTCACTAAAAGCCTGCGGATACCCTCCGCTCCAACATAACACACGGATACCCTCCGTTCTAACATAGATATTCGGGTAACCCCCGCAATACCAATAAATACTCGGATAACCTCCGAAGTATTAGTAACCTATAGGTGCATGCTACAGTATCTAAATAAGCCAACCTTGAATAGTACACACGAACCGTGTGACTAAAGCTGACAATACAAATAAGCCAACCTTGAATAGCACACATAAAATATATGTGACTAAAGCTGACAATACATCCTAGTCCATAAGCATAGCAAGTTTAGAAAGCATATAAAAGCGATAATAGTCCACATAAAATAATTTGCACGTTTCTCACCCCAAGTATTGAAAACAAAGTTCAAGAGTAAAAGTGGGGCTATGACTCACCTCAAGTCCAGAAATCAGCAAGAAGAAATCGGTAGAAGTAAGATGTATAATAACTCACAAGACGGCAACTACGGACTCGGCACGACCTAACAATATCAATTCGTTCAGAAATCATTTCCTCAAATTCAAAATATTCCCAAACCCGGACGTATTCCGTTTTATTTTCCGAAAATCCATTTCGTAATAGTTTGACGTTTTTACGTTTGGTATCCATACGGGTGGTGGGTCGACACAAATAAACCAAAAAGGTCACACAAAAGAATAATAAATAAACTATAGATCTAATATTAGCCCAATATATTATTTAAATAAATCGTCAAAGTTTATCAAATCCGTCAATTTGATAATCCTCATATTCATTTACGTAACATACCATTCCAAGATTACACCCAATCCTAAAGCACATAGCACATAAATACTATATGGTATATATCGTAGTTTAATAAACTTCTTATATACATCGTCAAATTGGCCAGATTTTCCGATATATATATATATATATATATATATATATATATATATATATATATATATATATATATATATATATATATATATTGGGTAAAAGGTCAACGACCCGGTAAATATATTATCCAAAAAAACTTTTTAAGTACAATGGAATGTGGTTGAAGTACCACATTAACCTCAAGCACAGGCGCTTGATAAACAAGTGTTTATGACAGGCCATAAACACAAACCAAACCTAGCTAATTACAAAATAACAAACTAGGTATAATAACAAAATAAAACATGAGATGTGAACATCCCACATCCACCCAGCAGCACGAAACCGTGGCAAACAAACATACAAGAATGTACCATAGCAGCGTCATAACCAGGCCCCATTCAACACATAATGAACCAACCAAGGGTATAATCATAACCAAACGCACACAAGCGTAACCAAGATGGTGATTACAATGGACTGCAAATCACCAGGACCATCAAAGTACGATATGAATACACCAAAAAATTATGGTTTTAGAGAAAACCATAACCCTCATCGACAACCATCGCCTTCCCTCTCTCAACCCACATCCATGAATAACATCAAAAACCAAAAGATAAACCACGATTAACAAATCGACTTCATGAAACAGTGGACAAAGGTCCAACTGAAACCATAAGATATATACATTAACGCACAGCAGCACCAACAAGCAACAACAGACCAATCAAAACCATTAAATACGAAACCCTAAAAAAATAGGAAATCGTTCTTGTAAGCATACCCTAACGATCGACGATTAGGGATAGATCTTGATCGTCCATAAGAAACCGAGTAATGATTTGAATAATAAGCCATGAGACACATCATTAAACGATTAACATAAATAATCAACTACCATCACCTTATTATAAAGAATACATCAAGAAACAGTCGATTGCATACCAATGAACATAAGTTTAAAGGTAGAGAGGCGACTCATTAAAAGAGTATAATTAGAAACATGTAAGGATAATATAATATGACGGCAAGAGACCAGGGGCGATTTCCAAAACCCTAAGAATACAACCGAATCCAAAAAAAACGACCATCAATCAATGAAAACCATCCACGAATCTGATAAGAATCAAACCATAGAAGGGAAATCATGATCTATGGACGAATTAGATAGAAGCGATTGAGAAAATTAAGGGTTGTGAGGGTTTCGGAAATCGCCCATAGTGAGAGAGATTTAAAAATATATATATATATATATATATATATATATATATATATATATATATATATATATATATATATATATATATATATATATATATATATATAGCAATTTATTATCCTTTACATATACCACAACCTATGGGAGTCGTAGGATACGATGCCCATTAATATACTCATTTCGTATAGCCAAATAACTCGGTTCAACCTTTCGGTTAAGTAAGTTATTTAGTTATAGAAAATGTTTATATTAATCGTCATATATCCGTGACAACACAAAAGTCACAAACAATAACTTACCTTGACTCAAGTGACCACGACTCCGCATAACTCGATAGGTTTACTCGTTATATATATAAAATAACATCTCATTTAATATTTAGTAATCATCGAGAATTTATCGGTATTTATAATATTTAATTATAACAATACTTCCAAAAATATTACGCTACTCTCGTAGCCTAATATATTTAGTCGTATTATTTATAATACAACTCGTGATCTTTGTTATTATTAATATACACATTTATACAATTATATATACGTTATTTACGTCTATATATTCATATAAACGTTTATATTACCAATAATTATTATTACGGGTTTTATTATTTATGTTTTAAATTGTAAATAGTTATCGAGTCATACGAAATGGTCACATGTCCTAGTCATGACTCTCGGCTCATTGTCCAAGTCCAAAATAATATGCAAATGTCATAAGAAATCAATACATCTCCGTCCAAAACAATCCCAATCCACGTGCTACAACAATAGGGTCCGACTACGGCACCCGACTAACCTATCTCCGTCATTCTAAGTGACCGTCTCATAATCGGTCCCCAATAACACTTTTCGTCAACACTTCTCAATACCAATATCCATTGTCGAGACCAAACGTGGTCTCGACCCACAAGTATTCGGCCAAAATAATCAACCAAGCCAAATCCAAAACCAAGTTAACAACGAAAATCGTAAGGAAACAAATATAACCAAAGTTCACATTTAGGATGGTTTACCAAGCCAAACCCGAGTCTACTCGACTCAAATGAGTCTCGGTACACACCACGAGCCACAATGGCTCGAACCAAAATCAAGGGGTCACAAGTAAAGCTCCAAGGAGCACACCCAAATGCCAAGTCGACTACAAGGGTCTCGGCAACAACAACCAATATACGGCATCGAGCCGTGACTCCAATGAGTCGAACCAAAAATCAAACGCAAGCAAGAACATGAGCCACAATTTCAATACCCAAAAGTGGCAAGCAAATCGAGCTCCATGGCTCGGATCAATAACCAAGCCGTGAGTCTTGGACTCATGGTTCGAATCAACCAACAAGAAACCAACCCGGATACCAAACTTTTTAAGAAAACGTGTTTCCAATCAAAAACCCATAAGTATTACACGTTCTTATATGAAGACCCAACCGAATCTCATCAAGTCGTGACCCTTGGTCACGTTTTTATCAAGAATACGAGTAAAACTCGTCTCACCTTCGATCTATAAAACTCCAACCGTGATAACCCTTGGAAAACAAGTGTATGGTGGTGAAAATAGTGGTGATTCGAGATGAAAAATGGAGTTATGGGGCGCGTATAGGGGTAGATCTAAGAGATTAGATGATGGGGAGTTAGGAAATGGTGGTGGTGTTGAATGGTGGCCGGCGGTGACAGTGGTGGTGGCCGGTTTTTATGGGGCAGCTAGGGTTTGTCAAGAAGAAGAAAAAGAGAGAGATGTGGGAGTGAGGGTGTTAGTGTTGTGTGTGAACCGAACCAACAAGGACCCATGTTATTAACTCTTTTATTTATTTTTTATTTTTTTAAGTTTTAAATAATAATAATAATAATAATAATAATAATAATAATAATAATAATAATAATAATAATAATAATAATAATAATAATAATAATAATAATAATAATAATAATAATAATAGTAATAATAATATTACTAATAATTATGAGTGGGTAAAGAAATGGGAAAGTGTAAAACATACGGCCCGAAACCCGAACTCATTTCAAACGTTTAATATCTCACGAAACATCCCGTAAATAATTAAATGTAGTCGGACTCGTAAAATTGAGTCATAAAATTTCCTGTTAGGTAATCCTAGTGCCGGAGTCAACGTAGTACCAAGTGAGAATTTAAAAATACATCACCAAGTAAAATTCCATAACGAATCATTAAATAAATCTCAAATCCCATAACGACATAAAATACAATTATCCATAAAATTGGTCTTACAAGTTCGTTATAAATAAAAATAATTCCAAATAAAATTTATAAACGAACTTTAACGTAATGCGGGTTTTCAAAATGGCTCCCTAAATTGCCGGTTCTCACAGAAAAGATGTCATAGTTATCTTCAATCAAACAATCTAACAAGAGTTTGATTTCCCTAACTGAACATACCATAAAATTGTGGTATTTCATTACAGTAAATATTGTAAGATAATCTAACAATATATAAGATAACCATAATCCTTTTGGTATACCTATTTACCAACTAAGTCAACTTAATGGTATAATAGTATTTCCAAACCAATTGCATGCTTTATAACAAAAGCACTTTTGACCAAGTCACTTCATGTTCATGTCTCATCAAAACATGAACATGTTATAATCCCACTATACATTATTAATCATTGATCATCTCAATGACTTCTTGTATATGTCTTAATTAAAACATAACAAGTTAGTGCCTTACTTTATTATAAGTCTTTGTAGAAGACTTCATGTTTATAAGAAGATATAAACATGTATAACTAAAGTATTCTTGAACACCACCATTTGGTTTCAATAGTAATTTCAAGTTAATTTATTTACTTTATTTATTTATGTCATTCTAATAATACATAAACATTATAGTTGAAGTTGTCTAGTTATCATATTGACACACATTATAATAGGTGTCTAATTTAGAAACAGTAAATAATCCATGTACGGTCTCACACATACATGGAAATTCACCTTGTCATTAAAATTTAGCCTGCGTCTCACGTTTACTAAATTTCAACACCAAGTGTTTCTATGATTAGATGTATATTACATTGTGAGTCTCTTACTTTACAGTTAAGAGAATCTTTACATCATATTCTTATGTGTTGTACCTTGCACACAATGAAGATTTCTCCCACTTGTGCTTGGAACAACACCTTGTATCATATAAACAACATGCAAGCATTTGTTAATATGAATAATATGATTGTGTCAATTATATTAGCATAACTAGTAGATATAGAGCTACTTAATTAACAAGGAAACGCACCTGACTTTCCTTGGAAATATTAGTGTCTATATTGGAAAGTATTTATCTTGATATGTTCAAAGATAAAGTAGAGTATTACCAAGACAACAATCCTTGTGACTCCTACTAAATTAGAGATCATTACTATAATTCCTTATTCAGTAATACACACACAATACTCCCATTGAATTTGACAACGTTGTAAATGTTTCATTAATCAAGTGAAAGGAAATAGTGCACTAATCACTTTCCTACATCTTTAAGAAAACCCATTCGTAACAATTAATTAGGCACTAAAAGAATGTATTCTTCTACATAAATGTGATTCATCACATTCCAAACTATTAACTTGAAAAATTGGGCATGCAATTTCTTCCTGAAGAGATCTACCATTCCAACAATTGTATGTAGTATCTTTAAATGGTCAAAACAAAACAACTAGATAAAATAATCTAATTTGTCTTTTACCATATTGCAGTAACATGTCTAGATTTTAATTAAATAACTCATAAAGTGCAAATAATCATAACTATTAAAGTTTGCTATGAGTTATGTAATTATAATTTAGACAATTCTAATTTTCCTATTAAACCTTTCTCATTCATGAAAAGGAATAGGATTAAGTCTCATACTTCTCCTAATGGAAAGAAGACTTGGTTTATTCTTTTAGTAAAATTGACTCTAAAAAAAAACCCGTACGGGTGTAGCTCAATTTACTTGATAAAAGAATAACTTATGTTTACGGTTTTAATGTTGCATTAATACATTTAAAAGAATTTACAAAATTCAATTTTTAATATTTTCGATAATCATTTTTCAAGAAAACATAATACGCAAGGATATATTCATATAACAAACATATTTTCTTGAAAATCTAGGATCCAACTTTACATAGATTCCACCACATCAGTTGATCTGCTAGTGCAACAAGTATAAAAGATGGTAATCTGTCGAACAATAATTGGCAAACACTTTTCCAATTCCTAGATCATTATGGGATTTATATCAAATTGATTCATCAATTTGTCATGTAAGCATGTTTCATCCCATTTCATGCCTTAAGTTCTAGGTCTCACGCATCAACTTAATTAAGTCGTCTAACTTAGAAACTGCAAATTCTCCATGTGTGGTCTCACGCACACTTGGAAATTTACCTTGTCATTAATATTTGGCCTAGGTCTCACGCATACCAAATAATTAATTCCAAGTGTTCCTTATAGTTAGATGGCATGTAACTTAAATTTTAAGGGTATAAATTTTTGATGTAAAAATCAAAACATGTATAAAGATGCATGCACTCACCTTTATAACATAAGTTTTCAAAACCTTTTTATTACCAATTCTTGAGATTAATACAAAAAGTTTTACTTGAGGTAAAATACCTTAAGATGATTTTGTACAAGAATGAATTTAAAAGAAAATCGTTTAAGACGTATTCGTAAGTGTGATAACCAAGGTAGACTCTAAGGCTCTTTCCAAGCCTTCTTACCACGACTATGAATTTTTCTTAAAGGAGTTACTTTTAAAACCATGTGTACAAAACATCAACCAAGCAAAAGTTTATGGATTCAATCTTAAAACATGTAATAAAGTATGAATCTTGCTAGTCTCGCCTTGGAGCGAATTACCGTGCGAAGCGAACCGTTGTTGGCACATAAGACACCGCAAGATTCAATCTTTATCACTTAAAGTTTCACCATTATTAGTCCATATTATTTTCTTTATAAAAATTACCCTTTTATTGCTTACAATCATGTCCAACAATTAAAAACCATAAAACAAGTAATCAAAGACAAATCAAAACATCTAATAACCATAACAATTATAAAGGTGAAACAATTAGCCACATGCAATATTTATGAGAAAAGACCATAACAAAATCAATTCTAGATTTTAATATGCATATAATCAACTAAGGCCTTCCCTTCTTAATGGAAGTGAGCCACATACGTTGACAAGTCAATTGGGTAGGCTAAAGTCAATCACATACCACATAGCACATAATTGATTTTAATAATTATGGGGTCTTCCCCAATTTTAAATCTATCTAAACATGTGACAAAAACAAACTATTAACAATCCATGACTAACATGCATGTTTCGTCACGGATCAAAGCATAACAATTACCAATTAGGTCACAAGTACGTTCAATTAACTAGTTAATGACCTAGGGTTTCTAATTAATTACAATTTAATTAATTAAACCACAAACCCTAATTAGGGTTCATGGAAAAAATCGACCCCCCCAAAATTAGCGTTAGGGTTTCGAAATTTTTTTAAAAATATTTTAAAGAAAAAACCTAGAACCAAAACATGTATCTAAAACTATTAAAGATACGATTTTTATTATGTTTTAGTAATCAATTACATGTTATACATGGCTCGTGATGCCACTGTTAGAATTTTAATATCATGACAATCATATAAATCAAAGTATACACTTATGCGGAAGCTATGGATCAAGTATAACATATAATTATTAACAAAAACATAAATAGGAACGTACCGTATGCAATCTTGAATTCTTGAACAATTGGATGAACTCTAATTAGGGTTAATAAGGATCAATGACTAACCCCTTACCATTTTGTTAATCGATCCAAGATGTAAAAAATATTGTGTTTACACCACGTTCTTGTACACACGTACTTATAACGAATTAAAGTGACTGCTAGTTAAAGTATACACGAAACAATATTTGTTTTAATAAAACTAAACTACTCGACAGAAGAAAACAATGCACCAAAAAACTTTTGTGTCATTGTTGTTGTTGATTGCATTAAGGAAAAGAAAACAATTTTAATATCCCATGCACATGCATGATAAATTCATGCATGTATAGTAACCATCTTGTGATGTCGAGAAGTCAAAAGGAGCAACATAAAGGTTTTAGGATTTAACGTGTGCACAAGCCATCCCAAAATAAAATCCTTGCCTTTGCTTTTATAGGATACAAAACTTAGGGAACAAGTTAGGGCTTGGGTTGGGTTATCAACCCTTTGGCTGATCGGATCTAAAAGCCCACAAGGGTTCTAGATCTTTCTTGTTCTCTATTTTTTTTATCCATGGTCCTTATCTTTGTACGTTAGTCAATTTTCGTTAATTACTAATGTTCTTTATTTGTTTTGTGTAATTAATAATTAAATATAACTTTTTATATTAAATTATTAAATTTTAATTCTCATACGTAAAGTGTGCAATCCCGTGGTCTCGAGTTCGATTCTTGTCATATACATATTAATATTTATCCACAAACTCTAACAGAAGGCGACTTGTGTTTGATTTGTTGCCAGTATATTACTTAAAGGGCTTCTAAGTATTCTAAGACAACTGATTTGTTTCCTGTGCAAGTTAAACATATAATAACAGTTAAAGGGCTATTAGACCTGAATGATTTTGTATTTTAGGACAACTCACTTGTACCTGAAGTATGATGACGATTATCGCCTGACTGATTTCGGGCAAAAACTGTACATACAAAGACTATTAAACGCTCGCACGTTTAAAAATTTTACAGGGCTAACAATCTAGGAATCGATGGAACAGAAGAAGATAAAGGTTAATGTTTTCTTTTTATTTTCTGTCGTTGAATCAATGGTAAAACCAAGAATAAATACCGATACAACCATTGACCTTACCATAAATCATTCCTCTAAATAAGGAGAGGATTGATACTATTAAACATAGGATCAAATATAAAAAAAGAAGATATGTAAAATCCTATATTCACCCTAAAGATGGAGCATGCAAATTTGCAATGCCAATCTTGCCAAGAAGAAAAAGAGGCTGAGGTGATGAGAGTCCTTTTGTTAGAAAGTCTGCTACTTGCATTCTACTGCTGATATTCATCGGAATGATTTCTTTTGATTCGACTCTTTCACGTACAATGTAACAGTCCATCTCGATGTGCTTTGTTCTCTTGTAGAAGACAGGATTGTTTGCTATGTGTCGAGCCGCTTGGTTATCACAAAATAGGGGTGCAGCCAATGGATTGTGAACTTGTAACTCACTGAGCAACCATCGAACCCAAATAATCTCACTAATGGTAGAGGCCATTGCCCTATACTAGGCTTCAGCCGAAGAACGTGAGACTACGGATTGTTTCTTGGTTCTCCAAGAAATGGGAGTCCCACCTAGCAAGAGAAGATAACCGGTACGTGACCGCCTCGTATAGGGGCATCCTAATCAATCAGAGTCGCAATAAGCGGTTAAGACGGGATCTCCTGCTTGAGAAAGGAGGATACCTTGGCCTGGAGTGGCCTTCAAGTACCCAAGAACACGATTCACTGCCTCCAAATGATTATGTCGTGGGTCGGCTACAAACTGGCTTAAAATATTGACAGTATATGTGCTATCAGGCCGAGTGGATTGAAGGTAAAGAAGTCGACCGATGAGTCGGCGATACTGACTTGCATCCACTCGTGGTTCACTTTCTCCTTTGTCTAAATTCAAGCCTTCTTCAATGGAGAAAGCACTCGGTTTACACCCCAACTTCCCACTATTTTCCAGAATGTCCAACGTATATTTTCGTTGGCTTAAAACCAGACCATTTCTTGTTTTTGCTACCTCTATCCCAAGGAAATATTTCAATGGACTGAGATCTTTAATGCTGAATTCGTCGTCAAGCTGTTTCTTGGTTTCTTGGATTTTGGTGAGATCGTTTCCGGTAATGATTACGTCATCTACATAAATTAGAACCACCACTATTATGCTACCTGCCTCATAAATGAATAGCGAGTGGTCCGCCTTAGATTGTCTAAAATTTAGACTTCTAGAAAGGTGGTGAACTTGTGATACCAATTGTGTGAGGCTTGCTTCAACCCGTATAAAGACTTTCTCAGCCAACAAACTCGATTGTCATTATCTTTAGAAAATCCTTGAGGGATTTTCATGTAAACTTCCTCATCTGGATCTCCATGCAAGAAGGCGTTGTTCACGTCAAGTTGATGGATAATCCAGTCCCTTTTAACCGCCACTGCTAATAAAGTGCGAACAGTTACCAGCTTAGCAACGGGTGCGAAAGTGTCATGATAATCCACCCCTTCCATTTGAGTGAATCCTTTTACAACAAGACGTGCCTTGTATTTTTCAACTTCGCCGTTTGGCTTGAATTTGATCTTGTAGACCCATTTCGAATCTATAGCTCGTTTTCCTTCTGGTAGATCTTCTATAGTCCAAATACCATTTTCCTCTAAAGCCTTGACCTCCTTTTTCATGGCTTCACGCCATCGAGCATCTTGTGAAGCTTGTTTGAAAGACTTGGGTTCATTGTTATTAGTGATAGATGCTAAGAAGGCTTTATGATTTGTGGAGAATTTATTATAAGAAACAAAATTAGAGATTGAGTAGCGTACCGTGGAGGTAACCTGATTGGATGTTGATGCCAGGTGTTTGACCGAAGGGGGAACTTGGACAACGTAGTCTTTGAACTTTGATGGCTTAGATTTTGTTCGAGTAGGTCTCATCAGCCCCCAAAACATCATTTTCAAGTCCCGATTTATTTTCAACATTCGGCCCATGTGAAACATCGTTGGGCTCGTTTCCATCGAAATGGGTAGAATCCATTTGTTGTTCTTCAACAGTTGGGGTTTGTTCTTTGGCCTTAGTCTATGTGAACTCGTGATGACAGATGCAATCATGGCATTTTATTGGTTCATCAACACAATCTTCATTGATTTCTTGGATATTTTTTATAGGGCATTTTTGTTCATAGAAATTTACATTTCTACAAACTACTAATTTTCTGGTCTCGAGATCAAGGATTTTATAACCCTTGGTTCCCGGGGGATATCCAAGAAAGACCCCTGGTTTCCCCCTTTCTTCGAACTTATCTCCTTTCGTGTTGGTGTTTGTAAAATACGCAAGGCACCCGAAGACCCTTAGGAGTTCATAATCAGGCTTTTGATTCCAAATCAACTCAAAAGGCGTTTTGTTTTTAATGACGTTGGACGGGAGGCGGTTAATCACGTACGACGCGGTTAGAATGCACTCTCCCCAAAATTGCTTAGGAAGATTTGCATCAAACCTTAAAGCTCGAGCAGTTTTGAATAGGTGTCTATGCTTCCTCTCGACAACACCATTTTGTTGGGGAGTGTGTGGGCAAGTGGTTTCTAATAGGATTCCCTTCTCGTTGTAAAAATTTAGCATGTTGTTAGATGTGAATTCCCCACCATTATCACACCTTATCCTTTTGATTTGCTTTTCGAATTGGACTTCAACCCTTTTTTGAAAATCCATGAGACACTTGCTGGCCTCACTTTTATTTTTAATGAGGAATACCCACACCGCTCTACTAAAATTGTCAACTATAGTAAGAAAATAGTTGGCTCTTGTATATGAAGGTACCCGATAACCTCCCCATATATCACAATGAATTAATTGAAAAGGAGCATTGGTTTTAATATAACTAGAAGGAAAAGGTGTTCTGCTTTAGCACAAGAATCACAAAAATTATCAAAATTAAAAGTACTTGTTTTGAGAAAATCAACTTTAGCTAGTTTCCCTTTTGATGCATGTCCAAGTCTTTTATGCCATGTCTCAACTGTGGTTGCCATGGCTCTTCTTCCTTGAACCATCTTCATTCGGTATAGCCCCCCTTCGCATCTACCCGCACCAATCAAGTTCCTCCTCTGTAATCCCTGCATAACACAAAAATCAGGGAAGAATGTGTTGGAATTATAATATCATGACAATCATATAAATAAACCAAACACATCAAGTAAGCATAGCGGAAGCAATTATAACAAGATCATATAACATGTAATTAATTAATCAATAATAAATAGTAAACATACCTTGGTGATTCTAGCCCGAACAAGAATCAATATACAATCTTCAACTCATGAACCCTAATTAGGGTTTATGTGGATTATACGAATTACACCTTACATCTTTTGTAATTCAATCAAACAATCAAACAATAGTGTGTTTGAATCATGTTCTTGTACACACGTACTAATTCAAGTAAAAGTTTATGCAGGTAAATTAAACAAAAAACCTTTAGCTTAATGAAAATCGAAAACCCTTATAGGGTTTATGTTTGGATCGACAAGGACAAGAGAAGGAGAGAAAAACACCAAGATGTGTGTGTATAAGTTATGAGAAAATAATGAATCTTGGGTTTGTTTATATACTTGAGTTTATTTGGAGCTCAAGGCAAAGAGGATGTGGAAACCCCCTTATGGCCGATCGGTTGGAACCTCCTCAAAGGGATTCCGGAACCTTCTATTGTTTCCAATTAATCACAAGTATTAATTTCCTAATCTTCGTCTAACGGTCGCTAGCCATTCTCCGTTAAATACTAACAGTCGTTACTAGTTTTGTGTTTATTAATAATTATATATAACATTTATAAATAATTATTCTTTTACTCTTCATACGTAAAGTGTGCAATCCCATGATCTCGAGTTTGATCCTAACAAACAACTATTAATTTGTGTTCATAAACTAACAGCTCCCACTTGGACATATTTTGATAGTGTGATCACATCAGATAGCGTCTTGCAACACACCGATGCCTCTAGTACGATCTCGAGTAAGGCTCCTAGACAAACCTTTTAATGATTTCTCATTATTATTATCCTTTTGTTTCTAATACCACGTTAATAAGGATATGGATTAAAGTCATTCCTTAATTAACCATTATGTTTCTCGTTGTTTGTGATGAGCAAGATTACCAAATCTTCTGAACATATTCAGGGGAGATCTTGGTTGCGGCCACACATACATCTTACCAACCCTATGAGGGGCCCAGCAGTATTAAACTCCAAAAATAAATTTAAAGGAACAAATTATATCTTGACTACAAGCAAAACCCATAAACTTTGTAACATTTCTGAAAACAACCCTTGTGACTACCAGTTACGTATAGCGTTAAGTTGTTCCACAAAAATGTACTTCATTTATAACACTTATCTTGCATCTCAAGTCTGAGGATAACTTCTCATGATTTACTTAATAACAAAATCCATAAAGTAACATCATGTAGTTGGGATAAGTCCTATATTCGGTATCATTGAATATCATCTGAAATGGCATAGCTATGCATCAATATACTTTAAGTATATTATACCAACCTTCAGATTTGTCTTGATTTAATAATATTCCCATATTATTAACTGACAACGGACAATTTAGAATAACATTTATTCATGGATTAAACATACAAATATAGGATACAATTTATTATAAATTAAACATACCATGTATTTAAATTTATTATAATAATTGTTTAACATCCCTTATCCAAATACTAAATAGATCAATGCATGATAACTCTTGGTGCTGAATTATGTCTCAAGTAATGACATTCGTACTTGTTGACAAGACATAAATCATCCAACCTTGATCTATCGGAATTTTGAGAATACTTATTCCAAGAATTCAACTATTGAAGTTCTTATATGTGCATATTCATATTTCATAAATGTGTGACATCCTTAACCACCAATTTATGATAACCAAACTTCCAAACATTTTAAAGTTTAAAGTATTCTTATTCTCTTAATGTATAATGCAACTACGCTTTTAGTAAGCATAACTAGTAATAGCCAAGGATGAAATCCTTACCATAACCAGTATTGAGTGTCGTCTTTATTTCATTAGCATCATTGTATGCAAACAACAATATGGTATTAAAAACTTCCCGTAAACCTTAATATCTATTGTGTAATGTTTGATGCCCTTCAAACTTTCAAGTTTGTTTGCTATGACAATTTTCACAACAATTGAAAAATTGTTCATCTATAGAATTTGGAAGCTGTTCCAGATTTAGGATGTGATTCTATAATCAAACATATTCTTTTTAGAATACTACACAAGTTATCTAATAACTTTTAATTAGATATTAATATTGCCAAATCATCTTGTAATCAAGCATGATACAATAAAACATGATGTTCATGAAAAATCTTTGAGTCATACTTAGATTTTATTCATGTTATTCATATCCATTTAGACTTTCTAAATAATGTATCATGTTATATTAGATTCATTTGCCGCACATGTTTCAACAATAAACATTCATTCTAAGGTTGTATGTCTTATTTTTCTAAATCTTTCAAGTAAAGTTTTATTCCAAACTAAGACTTAACTTTTAACTTATATGGAATGTTACTTTTTATATGTTTTACAACATATATGATTTATAAATTAAACATAATACTCCCACTAGCTTTTTGGAATACTAAGAAATTATCTTATTTCAGTTATAAATCAAAACATGGATTTAATAATTAAACGTAAGAGTAATCTTCTAGATGCATGAATTTATCCATCCATGGATTATTGCACTTTGTACACTTCCAAAGATTTATTTGAATTCATAAACTCCTTTTGATTACTTATCGTCCTCGCTCAAGTAATCACTCAAGAAAGAGTTTTGATATTCCATTGTCAATTTCATAAATATGACAATCATAATCTTTATATATTTAATGTATTTAGAAAAGAATATTCAATTACAGTTAATCGCTTAAGTGTGATTAATATTCTTGTTATAAGACATGCATTAAATACGTGCACAATCTTGTCCATATGATTTCTATACAAAGATTTAAACCACAAAGGTTACCTTATCTTTGAAACATCATGTAAGCATAGCGGAAGCAATTATAACAAGATCATATAACATATAATTAATTAATCAATAATAAATAGTAAACATACCTTTGTGATTCTAGCCCGAACAAGAATCAATATGCAATCTTCAACTCATGAACCCTAATTACCTTTTTTGTAATTCAATAAAAGAATCAAACAATAGTGTGTTTGAATCGTGTTCTTGTACACACGTACTAATTCAAGTAAAAGTTTATGCAAGTAAATTAAACACAAAACCTTTAGCTTAATGAAAATCGAAAACCCTTATAGGGTTTATGTTTGGATCGACAAGGACAAGAGAAGGAGAGAAAAACACCAAGATGTGTGTGTACAAGTATTGAGAAAACAATGAATCTTGGGTTTGTTTATATACTTGAGTTTACTTGGAGCTCAAGGCAAAGAGGAGATGGAAACCCCCTTATGGCTGATCGGTTGGAACCTCCTCAAAGGGATTCCGGAACCTTCTATTGTTTCCAATTAATCACAAGTATTAATTTCCTAATCTTCGTCTAACGGTCGTTAGCCATTTTTCGTTAAATACTAGCGTGTGATTCCCTTTTCCTTTAACCGGAATCGATTCCCTAGTTGGGATAACAACAGGTTCCTCAAGAGAGGTTTATTTCTTGTTAACAAGAACGTTGGATAAATGAGTTATATATTCAGTGCAACCCGAATCAATAATCCACTCACCTTCGACGTATCAACCCGGGAATGGGACGAGTTGGTAGTTCTCGTGTATCAACCCGGGAATGGGACTAGTCTCTGCCCCAACACAAGCCGCCTTTCCTTTGATCTTTTCTCGTTTCTTTCCTGGCCACCACTCCAGGTAACCGATCAACTTGAAGCAGCCCTCACGCGTGTGACCATCTCTATTCCATTAAGTGCAGTGTTTATTAATTCCTTCCTCCACGGCTTTGGCTCCATTTCTTTCTTTGTTCAGACCGGAGGGCCATTGCGCCTTTGAAAGGCCTTGAAAGCAGCGGGTTCATGTGTGGTATTTTCATTCGAGATGGCTCTATGCCTCTCATCCTAGGCTACCATATGATATGCGGTGCCAAGGGAAGGGAGCGGTTTTGTGGCTAGGATCTGGGTTCTAATAACAGAGAACTCAGTATCCAAACCCATAAGAAATTCATAAAGGCACTCCTTTTCTTGATGCTCGTTGATTTTCTTGCCAAAATCACATACACATTTTGCGGGCTCGCATGAGTTCAGTAGCTTCGAACTCATTTTGGTCCAGAAATCCCACAATCTGCACCCCCCCCCCCTGCGCGCGCACACGTAGGAGTGGGAGCATAGCTCACCTAAAGGAATTTGGAAGCAAATACCAACTATTCCTTATAAACAAGTATTCACTTCTTGTTTTGGGCGATGTGGGACTTTTCCAATTTTGTGTTTCACGTGCCTCACTTTGAGACACGATATCTCATTCATCTTAGCTCTATTTTGGACATATTTTAGCTTGTTACGAAGCTCTCTTGGAGGAGAACACAACGCCACCAAGAAACATAAATATATATAACATATACATACATTAAATTATGTCCAAAGTTTTACAAAAACTCATTTTGTAAACCATTTTTCCAACACATTTATCACAGGTGCATCGAGGAAAGGGCTGTATGGATTGGGCTTCGTCCCATATTGACCGCAATTGGGTGAAATAAGTGGACACCGAAGCACCACTTTGTTGAGCGGAGGCTATCTTTTGTTTCAATTCGTATGCCCTAGGGGCACTCTCCTTTCCAAAAGGTTCGCTTAAGTCTGACCATATTTTTGATGTCGTATCTGCATACTTCACGCTGTTTCGTATGTTCTTCTCCATGGCTGTTGTTAACCAGCCCTTTATCATGGCATCAACACGCATCCATGGCATGTATTCCTTGGATGTTTTCTCTGGTTTCTTTATTGTCCCATCAACAAACTCCACTTTGTTTTTGGCAAAGAGAAAGTTTGTCATCTCTTGACTCCAATCGGCATAATTGTTGTCAGTGAGGACCTCGTTTACATGTAGTTGTTTGGGGTAGTTAGATGGATGGAGGTAATAGGGTGAGTCATGTGTGATCCCACCGCCTTCACCCCCATTTTTGTTGGTATCATCTCCTCCTGCCATCCTTTAGGTTTGTGATTGATTAAAAAACAAGGTTTGTGAAAACCCTCTCTGATGCCATCTAGGAATCGATGGAACAGAAGAAGATAAAGGTTAACGTTTTCTTTTTATTTTCTGTCGTTGAATCAATGGTAAAACCAAGAATAAATACTGATACAACCATTGACCTTACCATAAATCATTCCTCTAAATAAGGAGAGGATTGATACTATTAAACATAGGATCAAATATATATATAAAGAAGATATGTAAAATCCTATAAACAAGTACTTTTAAAGGCCTCTTGAAGTACTTGCATGTATCAGAACTATTAAGATCAGCTGAGAGTATCATGATTTGGGCCTGATTTGTTGAAGTGTGATGATGACTTGAAGACGACTTGGGCCTGATTTATTGTTACCTGTAATAACACGTATCAAAAATTTTACATGGCTAACAAGTAGTATTTAAGCTGATCATGAAGACGACTTGGGCCTGATTTGTAGAGAATATCATGATCAGCTGATTGGTTTCCTGTAAACGTTGTACATACAAAAAAGTTAAAAAGGACTTAAATTCCTGTAAACGTTGTACATACAAAAAAGTTAAAAAGGACTTAAAGGGCTGCAAGTGTTATTTAAGGTTTGCTAATGAATTGTACGTGTTAAATTTATTACAGTCTACAATTACCTGAAGTATGATGACGAGTTCCACCTAATTTTTTGAGAGCACTTTTTTGAATAGTCGATTCTTTTACTGGAAGAACTGCACACACAAAAACTATTGAAGGCCTGCACATATAAATACAGTTTAAGGCTTGCAAGTCTAATAAGAAACTACCTGAAGTGTGATGATGACTTGCATCTGATTTGTTGAGATGATTACCATGAACACTGGAAACATAAATAATAGATCAGGACGATTTAAATGATAGTAAAAGAAACTGGATATCACTAGTATAAACTAATCTGACGCATTTTAATAGTTTTGCATAAGGTAGAGATCGTGCTTTGAGGCTTCCCATAAAAGATTCCTTAACTGGAAGCATGAACCAAAGGCAATGAGGTTTGCACATAAGCATGAGATTAAAGTTTATACTCTAATCATTCATAAAAATAAAAAAGTATTTTAGTTTGCCAGCCATGTTTAAAAAAAATGCATGAAAAAATTATTACCATTCTCATTAAAAAAATTAGTTCATCACTTCCTAAAAAAATAAAATACCTGAATAAACACAAGTGAGAGTGACGATTGGGGAAAACTATTTGGGGAAAGTGATTGGAGGAAGTGAGAGTGACGATTTGGGGAAAACGATTTGGTGAAAATGATTTTATGAAAGGAGTTACTGTAATACATTTTTATAAAATAGTAGCAGTTAATAAAAGGTCGACTCAAATAGTTTTCTTAAATATTAGAAGTAGTAAAGTTTTTATAAAATATTTTGTTAATAAATTTGAAGATTAAAAGCCGATGTTTTAGAAACCCGTTACGTTTTTTAATTGACCCGGCCAAGTCATCGGTCAGTCACGGTTCAACAGGGTTGTTCGCTCAAAACTGCCTTCCGGTCACTCAACCGGTTCGCAGTTCAACCGGCCGGGTCAACCCGGGTTTTAAAACAAAGATAAAAGCAAACTTCACTTTAATACACTTAAAATTTAACGATCTTATAAACAAAAACGAGCCTCGTATTTACATTTTTCAACAAGTATAGATACAAGGTAGACTTTTCATTTTTTATTTTTTATTTTTATTTTTTTTAAATAAAAACTGCACTTTTGTTCACACTTTTTAAATAAAAAGTGTGGGTAAAAGTAAGACTATTACCTACACTTTTTAAAAAGTGTGGGTAAAAATAAAACTATTACTTATACTTTTTAAAAAGTGTGAGTAAAAATAAAACTATTACTTACAATTTTTAAAAAGTGTGAGTAAAATATAAAACTATTACTTACACTTTTTAAAAAGTGTAAGTGAAACTACACTTTTTCTCACACTTTACATTGTATGTATAAATTAGATTTTTGCTCACATTTTTCTAAAAGTGTAAGTATAACTAAACTTTTGCTTACATTTTATGTAAAAGTTAAACTTTTGCTTACACTTTTTGAAAAGTGTGGGCAAAGCTAAACTTTTTCTTACATTTTTCTTTAAAAGTGTAAGTAAACATGTACTTTCACTTAGGGGTGCTCACGGTCCAAAAATCGGGCTGGATTGACAAAAACTGGACTGGACCGAGACCGAATCCGGCAAAAATCCTAGACCGAGACCGGACCGAATGTGGTCGGTCCGGTCTCGGTCCAAATAGGCTAAATGTCCGGTTTTTAAGCCGGACCGAACCGAGACCGAAATTATGAAAATCCCTAGACCGAGACCGGACTGAATATGGTCGGTCCGGTCGGTTTTGTCGGTCGGTCCGGTCCATCCGGTCCGTTTGCTCACCCTTACTTTCACTTACACCTTTTTTGTGTGTTATTAAAAATGGTGTCACTAAAAATCCCTTTTTTTGTAGTGATAGTTAATTTTTAAACAGTAAATTGCAAAAAATGTGCACATATCTTGTCCAGATCATAGGCGCAGTCCCAATAGCTTCGGATGTGCTCCCCTGTGAACTTTCAGTAAATGACAAAAATACCCTCATCTGGGTAAAAGGTGGAGTATGGGTAACTTTTGAAGTTACATGGATTGAGCTTGCGATTTGGACACACCAACATGGATGCGTTGTGCAATTTACTCATTGTTAAAACACCAAGGAATTGTGGGGCATGCTCTTGTATTATGGCAAGCCTTGAGCTAAAGTCTCCAATTCTGATGTACCTTTTTAGCTAGCTTGCAAAGGAGCCAAAGAGCATTAAGTGTCTAAACCGGCTGTTAATTTTTTATTTTTTATTTTTTTATTTTTGGCCTGTCTCTGATATATAGGAGAAGTTAGTTTAGAAACGATATATTATTATTTTTAGTTATTTTTCAATGCAAAATTTTGTATTTTCAATCACAAAGAAAAGTGCACTATTAATACCCTCTTTACGAAATTACTTGTGTATATATACTTGAACCATTTTAATCAATAACAGAATTATCACAAGGAAAAATAGTGATTTCTAGAGGTGCTTATCATACTTTCTAAATAGTTAAAGCATGTGATTAGGTTTGTTATGCACACATTGCCATTTGTGGTGAGAGGTATGATATGTGATTAAGTACATGTGGGAAGAACCGGAAGTGGTAAATCTACCCTTATACGAATCGAACACTATCGTATTGTGAAACTTGTTTTATTTATGGTCTAGATCAAGTATAATCCCTCAAGATGCAACCATGTTGAATGGAACTATACGAAGAAACATAAACCCGCTTGAAGATCATACATATGATCAGATTTGGGAGGTAAACATGATAAAAACCTCCCATGATAAATATAACACTGTTTATGCCAAAAAGTAATACACTATTATTTGTTCCCTGAGTTATTTCATATTATATTTTTTATTTCAAGCTCTTGATAAATGTAATATTGTGGATCACTCCAGGATTTTAACATATGTTATACATGTTAGTCGACAGATAGCATTATCCATTGTGTATTAGATGTACACGTCTTTGTAGTGTTTATATCTTGGTGTCTAGGAGATAAGATTGATTAGTAGGATACCTTATATAAATCTTGTATTCACTCCTTATATAAAGGTGAACATTGTATGTACACGCAATCAATGAAACAAACACAATTCTCATCATATCAATTACATTATCTTACATGGTAATCAGAGCTAACTATCTTCTCCTTCTTTTTCTCTAAATCTCGTAAACTTCTCCCTCACCAAATCTCACATCTGCAATTTCTTAACCTCGTCTACAAATCCTAAAAACCCATAATTAGCACCATGGTTGGCAATGATAACAGCAACACTCATTCAAATAAATCACAAAGTCTACCACCAATATGTAACCATTTCAACAAAGGAACATGTAAGTTTGGTGACCGGTGCAAGTTTATTCATGACCATCGCAACCGGTCGGGTCTAAATCCTACAAATAATACGGGTACAACTAATGTTAACACTAGGGGATATATTGTTCGTGCATATGCTGTGTTGAATAACAACCAACAGCCCACATACCAACCCATCTTGAATAACAAAAATACCATTACAAATAATCATGGTCGTACGTTTGTTAACACACTGACTACGCAAAACACCTCTAGTTGGACTCCACCAGGTTTCTACCATTCTAGGCTAGCCCATTACACCACACAGCCCCACAACACAACACCACAACTAACCCAACCAACCTTATATCACCAGCAACCCAGTAACTACACCGAACTAAACACTCCAGCGGCCCAATGTGTTTACCCGACCCAACAGCCTCCACTATACCAAATAGACCAATACCCGCAGCCCGCCACTCCTGTTAACATTCTCGGACCAACCCCGATTGTACACACGTCATAAGTTACTACTCTTCCTAGTGCATCTAGCACTCTGACTGTGCAAGATCTGACATGGGACATGGAACATGGATACAGGTGCATCTTTGCATTTGAATTCTAGTACAAGTAATTTAAGTACCATTTTTAATAAGCGTTTATTCCCATCTGTACACGTTGGTGACGGTAATTCTATTCCCGTCATCAATACCGGCCATAGCATTATTCCTTCCCTCCATCACCCTGTACATCTCCATAATGTACTTTTCACACCTAATATAATTAAAAACCTCATTTGTGTCCGTCAGTTTACTAGGGATAATAACTGCACCATTGAATTTGACGCCTTTGGTTTTTCTATAAAGGATTTCTTGATTCGTCATATCCTCCTTAGATGTGATAGCTCGGGTGATCTGTATCCAATTACCTATTAAGTGAGATAATTGTTGTGTTCCATTCCATACAAAACAAGGAATACATATAGTCTCTATACATGCTATTTTGGGTAAATGACAATCACCCTCTAATTATGCAAATTAGACTGTGACTATATCAATCACAATCATTCTATGTTTATCTACAATTAATATATGCTTATCATGAATGCTAGCTAACTGTCGACAAATACTCCCCCGCAATTGGAGCGAGAGGAAGCCGAACGCTCAAAATGGATCTAAAATATTCAAATAAGGCTCAAGGAAGTCCTTTGGTGAAGATATCTGCATACTAATGACGGGAGGGTACATGGAGAACACGAACCTGACCAGCAGTAACCATGTCACGGACAAAATGTATATCAATCTCAATATGTTTGGTCCGTTGATGTTGAACCGGGTTGGCAGATGGATATCATCAGCCACAAAATTTCCTAATTTCCTTTTAGTTACACAAACCCTAGAAAGACTTTTTAAAATGCCTGACAACATTCCTTTCGACATCCAAATGGATATCATCAAAAGAGTTTATGAGGTCAAGTCATTGATTTGGTTCAGATCCGTCTCAAAACAATGGAAGTCTATCATTGGCAGCTCTCAGTTTATCAATGGTTACGGGGCCCACCACACAAAGTTAATTTAAAACACGATGGTTATTTTACATCAAAACCTTTCGATTATATGACCGATGATGTCAAGCAAATCATAGATGTTAGGTTTGAAGGTATGTCATGTGCTGAACTTTTTGATTTAGTCAGGCATTTAGTGCATAATCCACTTAGGAGGCTTTATTATTGCAAAGTAGGCACACTATTAAGACTAGGAATTAAGGAAGTTAAAAATGATGCTGATGTTGAGGAATTTTTAACTGTTAATTATGAATCAAAATAGGTAGTGTATTTGTATGTTGAACATGTTGATGATGATGCCTTAGATCTTAGGGACCATGCAGAATCCATAGATGTTGATTTAGGAAATGAATCTAGTGATGCTTATTGTTCTAGTGATGAAGAAGATTTTGGTGATGTTGAGTTTTTTTTTACCGAAGGTGATGAGAATGTAGAAATTAAGGTTGTCTCTACCAAGGACCCATTTCTTAACAAATTGTTCTCTAATAGTGGTCACTTTAAAGGTTTTATTGATACACAGTCAATGTACCTACAATAGAAGTGTTAGAAGACCGAGATAATATAGATTCTAAGTATAGAGCTAAGCCAGGTATTATTTATCCAAGACATGAACCAGTCAATGTATGTATGTGTGTGGTTTAAGTGTCTAACTTAAACTACCCAAGAATAAAACTGTTGTAACCATACCCTATTATGAATGCATTGTTTCTTGCTTTATTAACAAACAAAGGTAAAAAAAACCATACTTTTATTGCATATAACCATGACTGCGTACAACAGATTGTGTTTACAAGGCTGCAACTACTACCACTTAATCCCCTAAGCAACAACAAAAACAACACAATCCCCTAAACAACCATGACTTCATACTATTCGAACATTACTTGAGTATAAGGACCAAAGAAACAACAATTGCAAACACACATGGTTGACTTCCAAACACTTCTTTTTTTAGTTTTTTGCAATTTAGCCTCCAATTCTTCAATCTTCCTTTGACGTGTAACTTCTTTTTGAACCTCACGCCTTTGATTAGGATTAAGTTGACTGTACATCTCATACAAATGCATTCGTTACCAGTCACACTCCTCCTCTGGATCGTACCAATCAAAAATTTTCACATTTCTTGACAATCAAAAGCATGTTGTAAATAATTGAACTTAATAATCTTTAAAAGAAAACGTGTCTGGTCTGCTTACCCAACAGTTTTGTCCACAAATGAAACCGAGCAGGATTGGAGGGTGTCTAAGAAGTTACAACCATTGACGGCCTTTCACATTTGCAGTTTTCATTGCAAAGATAAGAAGACGAAGACATGATTTGATTTGATTTATATTTGGGATGAGTTTTGATTTTTGAAAAAATTAATTTAGTGGGTTATGACCGTTACAACTTAGGGTTTAGAAATAAAGAGGGGAAGAAAGAGGGAAATGGGAGATATAAGTGATTATCCGACTTCATGTGGGGCCCATAAGCTTAGACGGTCATATTACTTAACGCTGACAGTTTCAACAAGTTTTGTTGGTTATATTATTATTTTTGAGAGTTCGTTACTTAACATTAGAAATTTGTGAAAGTTCGTTACCTATCTATTAAATTAACCCAAAACTGTATATGATACGTGGGAATCGCATCAGGCTTTACCTCTCGAGGGATCTTGAGAAGCTTACAACCCCGACCAGGCAGTGTACCTGATCGTTGTAGTATAGTATAGTGACAAGTACTGGGGGATTGATCGTTCAACTCAGGAATAGTGTCGCTAGGATTAGAAAGCCTAAAAACTAGGTCTAGAGGTGAGGGATGATTCTTTTTGTATTTTTATATTTTTATAAAAGCAAGTAAAATCTCGGGTTTTTGGAAGAGTGGGCGGAATTAGTTGCTAGCCAACTAACCCAATTAACGAAGATGCAATCAAAATAAAATAACAGAGATGAAAATAAATCTAATTAAACTAGTGTGGTGTAAACAATGATAGGGAAAGTTGTGTTTACTTAGGTTTCATTACTCCATAGATATCTTTTACAGGTTGATAGCTTGTTATAATTGCATGGATGACGGGTCGTATTCCTTAATACTAGTCGTTGGGTCGTGTACAATATTCCCTAACTCTATAGGATCCTACTTCACTCCTATGTCGAGCCGTTAGAAGCTCCTAACATGGGATCATTAGAATTCTCCTACGCATTAAACACAACCAAAAATCATAGTACACCTCTGATCATGTTTCTTAAGACGTTCAAGCATGTTACCAATGGAAGTCTGCCAGTTTTCTTAAGCCTAACATCAAATACAATCATCCGCAACAACTATAAATAAACAATCAACCCATAATTAACATCTAGGTTTCAATACATCTAAGCAAACACACAAGAGATCTAACCAAGCTTGTTAAATTGAAGACAAGTGTAAGATATATTCAAGAGACACATAGACATATTGATTGAATTGAAAGAGTACTTAGCTCAATTGAACATAAGAAGTTTCAAAGGGTAAAAACCCTTGAAAAAGCTGTGAAAATCGGACTAGGGTTTTTTCTCCAAAGTTCACCCTAAAAGTTACACTCTAATGAATAAAAATTGGAAAACTATATATAGATTTTACAGGGTGACGGCTTCAAGAAGAAAATTGTGACGCCGTCAACTCGCTGCCCATAATGAAATCGGATTGCCTAGAGCCACTTTTGACGCCGTCATGTGTAAAGTTGCTCTGGGCCGTCACTAACATTTGGACCATGACGGCCTTGGGTGACGCCGTCATGTCCTTAGTACAAAACTTTCTAGATCGTCATGTGCACCATCCACTTCCACCTCTTGTATTACTCTTGACGCCGTCATTAAGAAGCAAGTGACGCCGTCAGGTACTGTTCCCAGCAAGGAAAAGTAATTACAACAAATAATCGTTCCACTAAAGACCAAAGACAAGCACGGAGGTCATACACTAGCACCTCACAAATAGTGTTTAGATACTTACATCTGTCGGGTGTAATAAAGTATATATCACAATATGGAAATGGAAAACATCTCTCACTACCTGTCATAACAAAATAGATTACCATAGGCTTGGGAAAGGATCAAACCTCCACCACTTGGCATAAGCACCTAGGATAAACTATCAAAGAGGTCTTTTAAAGGATTATAACGTTAGGTGTAGGGATATGGAATACACGGTTTTGTTGGATAAAGGCAATATTTACTGGTGGCGAGTTAATCATCTTGGTTAATTACATGTACAATATGACGTTGCTATGCCAAGACTAGACTCGACTCGACTTAAGCTAATAAATGAAAAATAACAAAAACTTAAAATAAACAAAGAATGAAACGGGATGGTAGTCCGAATGTTTTTTCTCTCTTCTTTGTCTATTTTTTTCTTTTTCTTAATTTTTCAATTTTTTTTTTTTTGGTTGCATACACTCTTATCCTACCATCCAAAATAATACATCATAGGGAATGTACATTCCCCTTACACTTGAATTTTTAGATACTTTACAATAAACTAGTCTAACGACTCGAATCAAGATAATCAAAACACTTGGAGTACTTTTAAGATTAACGCACATATGGGGGTAATATATGATGTTCTTCCCCACTCCATAACATAAGTACTTTACCCATGAGTCCCAATCGTCCCAAAACAATATGTACAAGATATGACTCGACTTAGCAACCGTTTAATCAATTAGATAATTAACTAAGGGTTTAAACAAATAACAATAATGCACTAAAGATGAGTGCATACACGGAAGGCTAAGGCGATTTGGGTGTACATTTAAGTGGGTTGTAACAAATTCTTCCTTTAAGTAGGATGCTTAAAGTTAGAAACGAAAAGATAGGCTCGGAGGGGTGTACTAGGGGTTTCGTGTACTAAAAATGAGTACAACGCTAAGGTGTGGGGAAAATTAATTGATTGTACTAGCCAAGTAATATGACTTAAATGGTCAAGTAATTATGATACGGGTTTAACACAAGGGTGATCCTAATGCCTCTTATCATATAGTAAATCCTACTACACGAATGTAGTCTCACTAGCGGTCTCGGGATGCATCACTAACTCATGTTCTAGAATCTAAATGCTACCGGTACACTCATAAGCACTAATAATGAATGCTTGTCCTATCAAATCTAAGGTGAACCTCACATATTTGGGTGGAAAATTTTTCTGAATAGTACGGTTTTGTGCTAGTAATACAACCCCTATCCATGAAACGCTTGCTAAGGCTAAAGTTTCACTCCTAAATGTTGTAAAAAAATTTAAATTTGGCGCTAAAATTACACTAACAAGTATTTCTCTTAGTTTACCATCGAACAAACAAACTCAAGTGCAATTGTATCCTATAAGGTATTATCATTTACCCTCCCTTTACACTTAGGATGAACATTGTCCCCAATGGTCAATTAAAGAATGTAAAAGTAAATCAGGTAAAAAAAAATGAAAGCAAATACTCCCCTGATTCGTTCAGAGTGAATAGTGTGGTAACAAGGTTAGATCTTCCTCTAAGAAAATGAACATTCAAAGCTTCCCTTCCAGAAAAATAAATCATCTTCTTGTCATACATAACCTGTTAAACCTGAGAAAACAAACAAGGCAACCTCGCGTAAAATCGGCGGCAATCTATATATACTAACAAATCCTAGAAAGCAAATTAAGATATAATGCTTGTGGAATGAATGTTTGCAGATTTCCTGGAGTTTATAAAACTAAAGAATTAACAAAAACTTTAAGACTCCGTTAGAAAGCGATTTTTCCAAGAAGGGTTCCAGAGTTTTACACATGACCCCGTTAGGAATTAATTCATGACGCCGTCAGAAGTGACCTGCAGAAATCTTCACGTTAATTTTCCGGAAAATTTCTGGAAAAATTTATGTCCTACTTCCTGGAAAATCCTGCAAAACATTATTATGACTCGATACAAGCATTTGACTCTAACAAATACTAATACGTATGTCCATTTAATATTGTGGAGAATCATGATCAATTTCGTTCTTAAAAACATATTTGGGGTTTCCCCTTACACTTATCTTTTGCAAAATACCATTATATGAAGTTAAGACGAAGTTACACAACAAAGTAAAGCATTTTCACAATTTTAGTTTTGAAACATGATCTACCAACAATAAAAATAAAGCATGCATACGGAAACAAATAACAATCAAACAAATAAAAATCACACAAAACATGGGTTGCCTCCTAAGAAGCGCTTTTCTTTATTTACGAGTCTTATAGCTAGACTCAAGGTCATGGACCATTACGTGATATGTGTGAGCTCCTCATTGAGGACATCTTTGGGATCAAACTTGGGTTTCAACTTCCTATCGGTTTTCTTAGTACAGAATGACCTTTCAAACTTTTCTCCATCCGGATCATATAAGATCATCTTCATATGCCATGATCCGTCACCTTCCTTAGGTGGCTTATCCCATTTCCATTTACACTTATCCCATTCTCTCTTCCACGTGTTCATCTCTATGTGAATAAGCATTACGCATAAGAACTCAATCATTTTTCTAAAGACTAGGGGATCCTCAAAAGGGTCTAGTTCCTCATTCCTAGCTATGAGTTGTTCCACCGAATGTGTTTTATCGATGAAGTGTTTTTCTAGATAGAATGGGCGTCGAGGTCCTATAAAGTTTCTTTCTATCCAAGGTCCATATCTAAATGGTCTCCTATACATCTCTACCCAATGCGGTGTCGGTTCGTCCTCACAATCGTAGCTATGCTTCCTAACATCAGGGGCTGTGATGTTATGATCACAGGTTGAAGTTTTGAATCAGGTTCCATCCTTGATCGGTTTGTTTGTGTGATTAACCAAAGGCATGAAAAGACGAGCGGAAGGAAATCAAAGCAGGTGGCTTTGAGTTCAGTTCGTGTTGCTGATTAGAAGACGGTAGAGGTGGTGGTCACCTTGTTTTCTTGATTGGTGTAAGAATCTCACGGAATAGCGTTGATCGGCAAAGTCATGACAAGAAGGGAATGGAGTACAACACGATGTGAACATTATGGCGGTTGAAGTTCAAATCGGGTGGTTTGGATGTGGTCAAGGAAGAGGCCGTGGATCCGGGAGAAGTCAAGATGGTAATGAACGTGTCCAACGGGATGCCATGTTACATGTTACAAGTGTTGTGTAGAATCAAAAGGTTGAGCTAGAAGATCTTTGGACGTGATCGAGGTGAAGGTCGGGTATTCGGGAAAGGTCTTGAGCGTCGATGTGAATGAGGAAATAAACGATTAAGGGGGTGAATGTTGGATTAATCGTTTATGTTAAGGTTCACGTATGCATGGCATGAGTTTTGTTTTAATAAGCCTTTTATGTTTTACAGTATATGTCATGTTTCCTTTGTTAATATTATTAGGAATTGGTACTAGTTTGACTGAATCTCATGGGTATGTGAGGACAGTGGGTCACTGTGTTACCTAGTCTTTAGGTGGATTAGTACTTTTTATTGCTACTTTCATGGTTAGTTGGTTTCTTGTAAAGGCTATAAATAGGCTTAGTTGTATTCAATAAAGAGTAATAATATCAGTGTGCAAGTTTTCATTTCTCATACATATTCGTGAGTTTGAGTGTGAGTTTTGAGGCTTGATATTCACTGTGCACGTATCTTGTCCAAATCATAGGCGCAGTCCCAATAGCTTCGAATGTGCTCCCCCTGTGAACTTTCAGTAAATGACAAAAGCTGGAGTATGGGTAACTTTTGAAGTTACATGGATTGAGCTTGCAATTTGGACACACCAACATGCATGGATGCGTTGTGCAATTTACTCATTGTTAAAACACCAAGGACTTGTGGGCCATGCTCTTGCATTATGGCAAGCCTTGAGCTAAAGTCTCCAATTCTGATGTACCATTTCAGCTAGCTTGTAGAGGAGCCAAAGAGCATTAAGTGTCTAAACCGGCTGTTAATTTTTTATTTTTTTATTTTTTTATTTTTTATTTTGGGCCTGTCTTTGATATATAGGAGAAGTTAGTTTAGAAACGATATATTATTATTTTTAGTTCACTAGTACAAAAAAGTTCTATTGGTCACGCATGGTCGATTTTGAAATGTCACACTGTAACATTTATACGTGACTAAATGTACCAAAATAAAATAAACAGCCACACTTGATCCGACTTGTGTGACCATTTCGGAATTCTATTGTCACACATTTGAATATTTATGTGACTAGAGGTAACTAGAAAAAAAAATTGGATTATTTAGTCACTTTTAATTCGGGGCGTGTGACAGATACAAATGAGCTCGAAACATTAGTCACACTATAGATATACATATGTGAAAAATATATGTCACACAATTTAAAAGTGTGACCAAAATAGATATATGGTCACATGAGGTAATTGTGTATGTGGCTAAATTATATAGTCATGTTTGTCACACATTATTTAAACGTGACTGCTATTCTTTGCTGAATATTTAGCCATATAGCGTTTGAAATGTGTGACAACAGAAAAGTAAGTCACATTGTAACTATAAGCTTTACAATAGTCACACCATATGTGAAGTCACATTGTAACTATAGGCTTTACAATAGTCACACCATATCAGAAATGTGTATCTAAATGATGTTTATGGCCACATTATAAGGGTATTATATGTGACCAATACATTCAAAATAGTCACATTGTGAAATATTCATGTGACTATTATTTATAGCAAAATGTGAAGTCAGTTATCATTAACATTGATATATATTAGTTACATTGAGTTTTTGGCTCTTTCATACATTTTGAAGATCTAATCATCTGAGTATCACTTTAATTGAACAAGCTTCCAACCCTTCATATTGTTTAGATAGTACTCATAGTACTTCCTCTTTTGCTTAACTGTTGAACGACTGAGCACTTTTCACTTCTTTCTTTGATTGAGATAAAATTTCTTCCTCTCAGCTTCATAATTCCTCTTCCATTCATCTTTTTGTTCTTGAGTGTTCTTCTTTTATTTGTTTCATCATTGCAATATCAGCATCACCTTTAATCATTTCTTCATCCCAAGAATCCAAGAGTGCTTTTGTTTTGGCCTCAGCTTCAGCGTGTTTCCTTCTTTGTTCGAGTACCATCTGATTCTCCTCTACAAACAAAGCAGCCAATTTTCTTGCAGCAGCTCCATCTACTTCAAGTTGCTTTTGTTTGGGCCAGTACACAAAAGGAAGATCCTTTAAAGGATCATGCTTTGGCTCTTCAACCATAATACCTTTGCCTTTTGCCCTTATAAATATTGGAGTATGCTTGTGTCATAATAAATAATTATATGGCTAGACATATGTGAGCCTATGGGGTCACACACTTATACACAGAGACACCATTTTATGGATTGTATTTATCGTATTTACAATATATAAACGACTACGTAACTCGAGATAAATAACGGGCCATTAAACACGAAGTTAGACTTAGTGTTTTAGCACCGGGCCAACAATGAGCAAGCCCATTGTGGGCCCTTATCATGGCCAGCCTAGGGAGGGACTAGAGGGGCATATATGAGCTTTTGAGGGGCTTTGTCTAACTTCGATTATGATAAGACTAAATTGATTTAATCTTCCTAAATTGAAGATACAGATTTTAACTTACCGAAAGGCTCTCCCCTTTTCTCTCCTACTTGATGTGACGGCAAAAAAAAACCCTTCTAGGGTTTGTGTTTTTTTTAGATCTCTCTTGACTTTATCTATTGTAGGTTGATTCAAGAATTGGTGTTACAAAGTCAAGACTAGCATCGGGTGGTGTTCTATGACGTATAGTGTGTTTCCATCATAAAGGTGATCTATTTTGGTCACATGGTTTCATAGGTGGTTCGTGGTGTTGGTGATGGTCTCCATACGATTCTACCGATCACGCTACAAAGGTAAAACATGTTGTTGTTTATTATTTGATTGATCATATGGCTATATGGATCCATGTGGGTGATGTTGTTCCGCTGTGTTTATTTGATTCTTATACATTTTATATTTATACATCACCTATAGTGGTATCAGAGCCATCATATGTGCCATATGATTATCGGGTATGCATAAAAATGGCAAAAACGGGTGTTTTTTTTGATGAAATTTAAACTCATGGTTAAAAATGCCCTAGGGCTCCAATTTGTTTCTCATAGAATGACCCTTTAGAGGTCTTATGATCTGCACTTTTTGGTCCCATGGCCATTTGTTATGCATACGCTAATTGGTTACTTGTCGGGTACATGAAAAATGGCCTAAAACGTATGTTTTTGATCGGTTTTTGAAACGGTTTTAATTCAGCCCCTAAGGCCATATTTTCTGTGGTTAAATGGTATTTGGAAGGTCCTAATATTAGTGGGTTTTGACCCTTAAGTCATAGGAAACACGTACCTAACGGGGTTTTAATTCTTGTCAATTAATTTCTTCGTTTTCGTTGGCTAACAATTTAATTATTGTTAATATTTTGTTTTCCATGGAAAATACATGCATGTTTGTCCATGGAGTTAGCCAACAACATGTTTCATTCATAATATTATGGTATTATTATGTGTATGTGAAAAGCCGATGAAAACCTAGACCACTTGTGCCTTGGATTGTTGTGAATGTTGTTTAATTTCGTGTTTTGGGGTTTTTGCCATTGTTTCGGCATTTTTGTAATGATATTCTTTTTAGTTGTAGCCATTGTTTGGGAACTTTTATAGTAGGTTAAAAGTAGATTAGTTGTATTTTACTTTCAATATCATGTAATCGTGGATTGGTGGTGAAAGGCGAAAGAGTTAAAGACATTTTTGCCGAAAAATGACTGCTGGAACAGCAGTTGGAAAAAGCGGAGTTTCCCGGTGATTGGTAAGGTATTTTTGGCTGAAATCTTTTTTGAAGGTACTCAAGACATGGGCGTACAAGTTTCTAGTTTTGAGCCAAGCCCGGGGAAGCCTCCTTCATGGACTTTTGGGCCCCGAACACAGAAATTCTGGAAGGACAGCAACTACTTTTCATGTGCATTATGGGCTTCCAACTTGCTCTTGATTGTCTTGGAGCAAGTGGGAGTCCTCCGTGTTGTTGTGTGGTTTGTCCCTAGTTGACTCTTGGTTCTCCTGATGGCTCACGAGACCGAGCATAGGTTTTTTTCGTTGGTTGAGGCTTAGCATATTGTGGTTGTGTGTTTGTTTTGCTTTTTATATATCTTGTTATCATATGTAAAATTTCATATAGTTTTTTATAAACTTAAAACGAAACTCAAACCATTTTAAAAACTAAGTCTTTTGATTTAGTTTTACTAAGTTTTTGAAACTTGAAATCATTGTTTTATAATAACACCTTAACTTGTTAATATGTTATTTTATGTATGTATTGTCCAAACTTTATTATCCACGTAGGATTAATATTAGTCATGAAAATGGACAAATTGACACACATAAATTAAAACAATGATTAGACTTAAGTTAAGAAATGTTTTTAACTTGTGCTATGAAGGATGAATGCATTCTCTTTTCGTACACCTTTTGATTCGCATCAAAACTTTTACCCGTCAAAATTTAAGTCACGCCGTCTAATTTTGAGAACACTTGCAATTACTTTTTGCCTATGCGTAGGACGTAGGTTGAATTGTAACCCAAGGTGACTATTCTCTATGTGTGGGACCTAGATATATTCTCACACGTTCTCAAACTGGATGACTTAATCGAGTTAAGTGGTGAGATCTTGACCCGAGGCAAAGATGGGACTAAACATGCCTACATGACACTAGTTGCTTATTCACTAGTGCCATGGGTCCCATAAAGATCTAAGAGTTGCACTTTTAATACAATTGGTGATCGTCGCCTACCAATTGAATCTACTATTGCTAGCAGATCAACTGATGTGATAGTAGAAGCACAATGTGGATCTTAGCCTTTTACGTAAATTAATTGTTTTAAATTGTAAACATGGGGTAATTAATTCATAAAAGGATACTTATCAAAAATACTAAATATGAACTTTGAGAATTCAATTAATGAATTAACGCAACACAAATCGTAAACAAAATTTTATTCTTTTCTTGTTAAAAGGATCAAACTAAGTCTTCATTTCCTTGTAAGAAAGAGACTTGTTCCTATCCTTTTCCTTATGAGGAAAAGTCATAATAGGAATATTTGAATTTCCCTAATTCTAATCAAACTCAAAGCACACATACTCTAGAAATCGTGATGTCTTGTAAAGTCAAAACGGTTAAGTATGTTTCCACATCTTATTCTTTCAAGTTCATTTTATAACTCTAGTTCCGGTTTTGAAACCTTCAAGAAATATAAGATATTTGGATAACTAGAGAACATGTTTTCTATAGCTACCAAACTAATATGAGTTAAAATAATTAGAAAACGGAAATATCAATAAACCAAAAAGTGGTAAAGGCAATTACTAGCATGATTACCTAACATGGAGGAACTGCATGCCTAATTTTCAAGTTTAAAATGATGGCTAGCCCATCATCTATATATTAGAACTTGATGCACTTCCTTGAATACCTAAGTACATGTTACTAGTCATAGTGACTCACATTAGCAATAATGTGTAGATATTCAAAGAAAGCAGGAAAGTATCCAATCATCATTCACTCTCCACTGGTGATGTAACACTTTTAATGTTGTCTAATCCAGTGGGAGCTAAATGATTGTATTACTGGTGACAAAACACATGTAATGTTCTCTAATCCAGTGGGAGTTGTAAGCTCTATTAACTTACAAGTTGCCCATCTTATTTCTAGATTGTCTTGAAATAATACATTACTTTCCACATATGAAGCATCATAGTTTTTATGAGAACCATTGCATGAATTTTATTAGATAACTTGTCGCGTTCCTGATGTTGCTTCCTGAAATGTTATCAATAAAATTGTTATGCATGATTCATTATAAAAGCTATAAAGTTCTACATATCTATATTTTGATTTTGACTAAAATCATATGTTATCTATGACATTGTCATATTTGCTTGCATAATGTTGTGCCATGCACAAGTGGGAGAAATCTTAATTGTGTGCAAGGTACAACATATAGCACTATGACTAATGGTTTTTCTTGACTGAAAGATAAGAAAAATAAGGTTCTACTAGGACTTATACACATAAAATGTATGTTGCCCTAATTAGAAAAAATGTCAAGATAACATGAAAAGCTACTTCAACATATTTGCTGAATTGTTTAGTAAATATGATTATGTCTTCTTGTAAATTCATAATCATGAAGTATGTAATTAACTTGAAATTAATATTGAGGCCAATTATCGTCACTCATAATTACTTTAGTTGAATATGTTTAGGTCTATTGTAAAGACATAAACATAAATTCCGTTAATTGTTGAAAAACTTATAACGTAAAGTAAAGACGTTAATTTGTTATGTCTTCTTGTTAAAGACATGTACACTTACGACGTATAATAAAATATTTAATGTTTATGTTTTCTAGTTAAAACATACACATGAAGTCATTGACTTGGTCAAAGACTTTAAATATAAAGTATGCAGTAGGCTAAAAATACTATTGATGCAATCTGGTATGACTTGGTTGGCAGATACGTAAGCCAAAGAGTATAAGTTCATCTAATGAGTTGTGTAATAGTCTCACAACATCTATCCATGTGGAATACCAAAACTTTATGGTATGTCCATCATGGATATCAATTGATCTTTGATGACTTAAACTCTTTTACCTCAAAAGCAATCAAGGTTAGAAAATTGGATGTGTCATGCGTACACCTAATATGGTTCCAACCCATAAGGAATTTAGGACACCATTGTATTATGGAATGGGATGAATCCCATTATGTCTTGATTGAAGTTCTGAATTTGTTAAATACCTGAGAGTAAGTAATTAAAAAACTAGAATCAAGAACTAACGATGTATTTTGGATGTCCCACTTGAAAACAATTTATTGTTATCAAGATGCTGAGTATTTGTAGATTAGTCTCCACTTACAAAAGCAAGTTGGAGCACCTTCAGATGTTGAAGTTATTCAAGAGCTAAATACACAACCTTCTGAGTACACTTGCTAATGTCATACTAAGGTTGAACATGCATGTGTTAAACCATAGATTGATATCTCTCATTCATAAATCTGCAAGGAAACCCCTAATACCTGAATGATATGTTTTTTATATCTATGTTAAGGGACATAAGTTGGAGGATCATAGTGAACCTGCTAACTAAAGAGATGCATTATCAGATCTTGAATCTGATGAATAGCTCAAAACTATGAATGATAAGATGCAGTCCTTGAAAGATAATCACTCATGGAGCTTGATTGATCTCTTACCAAATCAGTTAGACTGTGAGGTTTAAAATGAGTTTCTTGAACTAGAAGACTCATAAGGACAAACTTGTACACATATTTAATGCATGCATAGTAGAAGGAGTTTACTCATACTCAAGAAATTGATTATGATTAAATCTGCATACCTACAAACATTAAATGTATAAAGATGATTAATTGTCATACCTGTTTTCATGTAAATGAAATATGACAATGGGATTTCAAAACACTTTTTGATTACTTTTGCGAGGACGATGAGTAATAAAAAGGGTTTATGAATCTCTATAATCTTTATTATGTATACAAGACATAAGAATCCAGGTGTGGATTAGATCATGCATCTAGGAGCAGAGATCTTAATTTAATAACTAATTTTATTTTGATTAAATAAGATTACTCCCGAGAACTCAGAGTGCAAGTAGGATAAATGAATTTATTTTCTTAAATCTCATATGCTGTTAACATATAAGAAACAATATTTCATCTAAGCTAGACTTTAATCCTTAGCCTGGAATGAAGTTTCAATTAAGGAATTTAGGAAATAAAATATAAAACCTTGTTGCATGTGTTTATTAGGATAAACATAAGCTGTTAATAATCTAAACACAATATGACATGTCATTGAGGGGAGTCTCAATGATCAATCTTATATGATGAGATTGAATGCATGAATGGAAACCTTAAGTTTAACTAAAGGATTCATTATGTAAGTCATATTATGTATTGGATTATTTACATCATTTGCATGAATGCAGGATGAGTTGATAACAACAAATATATAAGTGAAAGTCATTAGATAAATTGTTAAATGAATAACCTAATGGACCTGCAAAGGACCAAATATTTGTTCAAACGTTTACGGATATTTGAGGAGCTCTGTTATGTTTTCATTCATTAATGCTTATATAATTGAGATGACGCTCAACCCTAGTCGTAGTAGGATGACATCATGATTGATGACACCTCTAACTAGATGTGCTCGATTGAGAGCATTGATGCATTATACATTAAAAGAATAAGAATACTTTATAGTTTAGAAAACTGTTATTATGACAGTCTAAAGTAGGTGTTTTGCCAGCTTCAAACAAACTATGGAATGTATTATTGCAATACTCGTATTGTACTTGATTTCACACGTACAAAAGGACAATCATCATTCAAAACATTTTTGAATTTTGAAACAAGTATTCTCAAAGTTTACTCAGATGACTACTTGTTGTCTTATACAACAAAATTGATAAGGGTGGAAACATCGGATTCCGATCTGTATGTAGTCTTGTGCATATCTGTTTTTAGTATTTGGATAATGGAACTGTAAGTAGTCGTATTATATAATGAATTGATATACCGGGTATTATCGTCTTCGTTTATACTACTGTGTTCTATATTTGCATGTTTAATCCATGAATAATTTATTTATTCTAAAATTGTCCATTGGCAGTTGACGATAAGGGAGTATCATTGAATTAAGGCAAATGTGAGCGTGTTAGTGATTTATTTGCCAAACTCATATGTTGTTCATTGTGATGAACATTGGACTGACCCAACCTTCGAGAATTCACTGCATGGATCGGCGTCAATAGTAAATCTTGCAAATGGTTATGTGTGACAAGTGGCAAAATAGGGAGCCGTTTTTAAAACCCGCATTACATTAAAAATTATAATTTTGGAATTTTTGCATAGTTTATTGGACGAGATGTTTTATGAACGTTGGAACGTGTTTTTGATCGTACGTTAATTATGAGGATCTATTATTTATTTATGGTTTGGTTTGATTCGTTCGTGATGATTTATTTTGAGGTTGTTACTTTGGCACTACATTGACTCCGACACTAGGTTAACCTAACAATTTTAATTATATTTTTAATGTTGGTTCGGATATTATTATTTTTGGGAACGAGTTCGGGTTGAGAAAGTTGTTTGGTTATTTAAGGTTTCGGGTTTGGCCGTGTATTTACACCGGGCTACTTAACCCACCACCACACCTCACTATTATTATCATTAATATTATAAAAAGGGTTTGTTTTTTTTATAAGAGTAAATTACATGAAATCGTCCCTGTGAAAGCAACACAACCACAACACCCTCATCACCAATATTCTCTCTCTCTCTTCTCACAACATCAACCATCACCGCACCCTAATCACCCAAATCGCACCACCACCGCCACCCTCTCATCAAATCTAACACCACCACCTTAACCATCTTCTTCCGATCTATCTTTTGGTGCAAACCACGCGCGATTTGGACCACTCTAACACCTTTTTCAAATTAAAATCACCACGTTATCACCACAAAATCGTTATTTCTTGTCTTGGTTTTTGAAGATCTGTTTGAGTTTGTCTTGGGAATCGAAGGTAGGTCGAGCTTGGCTCGTGTTTTCGTTCGAACCGTGACCTAGGGTCACGGATTTGGTTCTTTTCGGGTTTTCATGGATGATAACGAATGATTTTTATGGGTTTTGAATGAAATGGATTAAAGAAAATGTTTGGTATCCGGGTTTATGATTATTCTTGATGGGTCGAGGCTAACCGAGAGCTTTGGCTCTCGGCTTGGGTCTTGGATGTGCTATCTTTGGCCATTTGTTGATTATCGGATTATTGGTGCTTGGTTGTGATGCTTGGGTCGACCTTGTGGTCGTTTGGTTTTTCGGCCGACACCCCCAAGGGGGCTGTTTGGGTCGAGTGGCTGGATAGAGCTAGCCGAGACCAAATGGTCTCGGGTGGGACTCCCGTATCTTATTTCGGGTGTATATTGAGCCGGGTTGACTTGGTAACTCAACCCGTAATTTGTTTTGTTTTCGGTTATATTGTTACTTGTCGGATTATTATTTTTGTTGTTGTCGTGGTTGTGGTTTTTGACCATGGATACTTATTGAATTTATTACTTTGGACTTGAGTGGCATATTTGGGTTACGAGATATATTGGAGATGTGTTGTCGAGTGTGGATACTTGGGGACCGATTGTGAGACGGTCATTAGTTGACGGAGATAGGTTAGTTGGGTGCCGTAGTCGGACCCTCTTGTTGTAGCACGTGGTTATGGGATTGATTTGGACGGAGATGATATATTTATTTTGACTTGGTTCTTATATTGGACTTGGACTATGAGCCGAGAGTCATGACTCGGACATGTGACCAAATTCTATGACTCGATAAATATTTAAAAGTCAAGTATTAAAAATAATACTCGTAACAATATTATTGAGAATATAATCGTTTATATACGTATATAGACGTGATAAACGTGTATATATATATATATATATATATATATATATATATATATATATATATATAAATGCGTATATTAATAATAAAACGATCACGAGTAAACGTTATAATAATATAACGACAGTTATTATACTATGCAAATGGTGTAATAAATGTCGGACTATTGTTATAAATAATAACTACAAATAACGGCGAAATAATAAGTCGGGTAAATATTAATTAAAAACGTGATTTTTATAAATTTAGAAACTTATCGAGTTATACGAGTTGTGGTTATTTAAAGTGGACTTTATATTGTGACTTTTGTGTTGTCACGGATATATGACGATTAATATAAACATTTTCTATAACAAGTGACTTATTTAATCGACGGATTAGATCGAGTTATTTGGCTATATAAAATGAGTATATTAAAGGGCATCGTATCCCACGACGCCCATAGGTTGTGGTATATGTTTTACGGTAATAAATTACTATGTATCTCGTGGAATTTGGCCGATTCGACGATATATATATTTATAGGACAACGATATATACCAAATAGAATTCTTTGTGCTATGTGCTTTAGGTTGGGTATAATTTTGGAACGATATATTACGTAAATAAATATGGGAGATTACCAAATCGACGGATTTGATAAGCTTCGATGATTATTTAAATAATATGTTGGGCTAATATTAGACCTATAGTTGGTTTATTATCTTGTTTGTTGTGGCTTATTGGTTTGAGTTGTGTCGACCCTTCACCCATATGGATACCAAACGTCAAATTTCAAATTAATATGAAGTTAATTCGAGAAATGGATATTTTTGAAAAGTAAAACGGAATACGTTCGGGAATGGAAATATTTGATTTTGAGAAAATGGTTTCTGAACGAGTTTGATATTGTTAGGAAGTGCCGAGTCTGTAGTTGCCGTTACGTGAGTTGCTTGAGTTTGCTTACGTCTTTCTCCTATCGTTTTCTTTTGAGGATTTTCTGGACTTGAGGTGAGTCATAGCCCCACTTTTACTCTTGAACTTTGTTTTCAATACTTGGGGTGAGAAACGTGCAAATGTTTTATGTGGACAATTATCGCTTTATTTATTTATTTCAAAACTTGCTATGCTTATAGAACTAGGTAGAATTAAGCGAGGCCTAGTCCCGAACTAGGTAAGCTATTGGATTGGTTATAGAGCGAGGCCTAGACTTGAGCTAGGTAAGCTATTGATTGGATTGATTTGAGCTATAGTGTGCACCTATAGGGTTGATTTGATTTTGTTGGATTATTTTGGTAGGATATTTTGGTTGGATGATTGAGGCCTAGTCTAGCTAGCAAGCGTTTTGCGTATATGTCCACTATATCGAATTATGAATTTAAACCTATGATCTCACCAATGAAAGCTGACTTTTAGCATGTTTTCTCTGGTAATTAAGTGATGCTCTATGGATGCTTGGGATTGGAGGCTTGGCAATGGCACCGGTTATGGATCTATTTTTCTAAAACTCTGATAACTATTGTAGACCTATGTTTATTTCTTTTGGGCCTTACTTTGGATAATTCTTGGGATAAATTTAAACTCTAAAACCCGTTTTGGTTGTGTTTTTCTTATGTTTACTGTATCTCGTTCTTTCATGACTTTGAATGGATACCAATGCCCGCAGCACCCCGAAAGCTTGTGAGTCTTCCGCTGTATCAAATTTTGGGGGTGTTACAGATTGGTATCAGAGCCAAGGTTATAGAGAACTAGGTAAATAGACACCTAAACTATAACCGATTTTTTATAGAAAACGATCCTCGACCATTGTCCGCCAGCCCGCCAAGCCGAAGCATCATTGTTATTATTGAGGTATTATGAAATTATTGAGATGATTGATAGATTTGGGATTCTTGAGATGATTTGAGGTTTTGAGGTTTATTGATTTAGTGATATGATGGCGTTTTGAGGAATTATATGTGTTTGAGGAATTATATGGCTTAAATGTTTTACGAATGGTTTTAGTAATGCGGTATTTTAAATCTTTCTTGGTTATATATGATTTGGGATTATATGATCATGTTGATATGGTATTTTGAGTTCATGGTTCAGTTGTTTTGAAACACTTACACCTACCCTACGCCATTGTCACAGACAATGGCCTCCCGTATGCCCGATGTTGTTGAGGATATTCTTACTGCACCGGTATTTCCAGCACAGTTCACCATGGCTCCAGATGATCCTTACCAGGTTGCCATGCATTCAGCTACTGTGACACCGACAGGTTCTACTTTAGCACCACCTGCTGCATCTACGCAGGGACCCTCATCTTCTCTAGGGCTCCCTGGTACATCGAGGCAGCTTACACTTCATCAGGCTTTCGCTCGTGTGGCTCCATGTTTTGCCCACCGAGCTACGGCACGTATGTCGGTATGCCCTACTTCACCACCTTTACAGATAGATGCTCACTCTCTTCTGTCAGAGGCGCCACCTGTATCATTGCTTCGTCGTCCTAGATCACCTACCCCTTCACCACATGGTTCACCTGTTAGGAGACGACGATTGATGATGTACTCTTCCGATGAGGAGGAGGAGGAGTACGTGGGTGAAGATGAGGCTGATGACCCTCAGGAGGCTGAGCAGGGTGATGATGATGACCCTGAGGAGGAGGATGACCCTCAGGAGGAGGAGATGCCTGATGATGATGATCTGTTAGTGCCGCCAGCTCAGGATGAGGAGCCTGATTCACCTATACATCCGATTGAGCCTGTTTCACCTGATCATCCATTTTTGTTTGAGTTGCCACCTGGTAGTCCCGTTGAGTTGGATGCACCTTCTGAGGTTTCTGCTAAGCATGCAGAGTTAGGTGAGATTGGTAGGATGTGGGCCCAGATTACTGATCTTGGTAAGCGAGTTGCACGTATGTCTGAGCGGATTGATAGGGTGACTGTTGAGTTTATTGGGGAGTTAAGGATTGACATGGTTATGGCTAAGAGGAGAGTTACTGAGATGAGGAGGGGTTTGATGGAGGTTCACGAGCAGATTGAGAGTTTACAGCGAGGTTTTATTACAGCTCGAGAGGCCGATCGCAAGTTATGGCAAAGGAATGCCGGGCTAGAGAAGGAGGTGGCTGACCTCAAGAGAGACAGCGACACACATAGTGTGGAGTTAGGATCATTATGGAGAGATCTTGATGGCTTGAGTCAGGAGTTGAGGAGCCTCCGCCAGCAGCGTGGCTAGATGTTTGAGCTATGTTATCTTGTTGCTTTCCTAACCGAGGAGTGTTCGGATTGGAAAAGCTAGTTATCCTATTTTGTTGTATTTTTGTTGATTACTCGTCTTGTTGGAACGATTACTATCTTTTGTGTTATCGGTAGTTGGAATGATATTTGATCTTTATTGTATGGTTGATGGTTATTATTATATGGTATTATGTAGTTTTTGGATATTATGGAAATTGAGTTCCTATTCGCCTTATTGATGTCTTGTGGTGTACTGTTGATATTCTATCCATGACTTGGCTTCGTTGATTTAATTCTTGTTGAGCATATGATAAGTTCTATCGGAGACTCACGAACTTGTATGATGTTTCAGATCAATGGCCCCACGACGAAACCCTATTAGAGCTTCCAGAACTGGTCCTGCAACGACTACCCCTGGTCGTCAAGGACGCCGTCCTACTCGAAATGTTGAGACCCCTACTCCTGATAACCTGGACACTACTAACCGCAACAACAGGAATCAAAATGTTGATGTTCAGGGAGACAATGATCATGTTCCACTTAATGCACCTACTGTGGATCAAGCAATGATCAATCAACTTGTGGAGCAACGAGTTGCTGAGCTACTAGCTGAGTCAAATCATTCCAACAATTCTGCTGGAACATTTCAACCTATTCGTGCTAATGAATGTAACTACAAGGAGTTTAAGATCTGTGGACCCGTTGAGTTTGGTGGAACTGAAGGAGTGGTCTACTTGGTTAGGTGGATAGAAAAGACTGAGTCAGTGTTTAATGTCAGTGGTTGTGCGGAGAATACGAAGGTAAAGTTTGCTTCTTTTACCTTCAAGGATGAAGCTTTAACTTGGCGGAACAATTATCGTAACTCGGTTGGGAGTGATGTGGCTTATGCTATGACTTGGGAGCAATTTAAGTCTTTGCTGATTCAGACTTACTGCCCAAGGAATGAGATTAAGAAGCTGGAGATTGAGTTCTAGAACCATAAGGTGAAAGGTACCGATATGGCAACTTACAATCGCCGTTATCGAGAGTTAGCCTTACATTGTCAAGATATGGTTAGGACTGAGACTCAAAGGATTGAGAGGTATACCGATGGGTTGCCGGTAGCTACAAGGAACGATGTGATTTCTGCTAAGCCTGCAAACATTCATGAGGCTATCACTATCGCTCAACAATTAATGGACTCGTTGGCATTGGAAGAAGCTGAGAAAGACAAGAATGGAAAGAGGAAGAGGGATGATCATTCTAAGGGTAATGATCGTCGAAACAAGCAACAAACAACTACTAGAGCTTATGCTATGGGAGATGGAGACAAGAAGAACTACAATGGAGATGCACCCAAGTGTAACCGATGTTACAAGCATCATCCTGGTCGATGTACTGTGATGTGCAAGAATTGCTCTAAGATGGGACACATAGCTAAGGATTGTAGAGCTCGACCATTTGCTATGGTTCAAGCTACTCCTGAAACTCTGAGCAAGGCTAATGTTACTTGCTATGGATGTGGAAAGAAGGGACATTATAGGAATGAGTGTAGGGAATCGTGGAACCGAGGGAATCAAGGATCGGGTGGTAATGGGTACAACAATGGAAACCGTGGAGCTGGAGGAAACCGTGGACGACAAGATAATGGGGACCAACGTGTGGAAGCTGGAGCTGCTTATGGGAGAGTGTATGCACTTGGGAACGAGAGAGGAGAAGATCCGAACGTCGTTACTAGTACGTTCCTTCTCAATTATCGTTATGCTTCCATACTATTTGATACTGGTGCCGATAAAAGTTTTGTGTCCACTAAGTTTGCACCCTTACTAGAGAAACCCCCGATGGCCTTAGGAATTGGTTATGATGTAGAGTTAGCTAATGGGAACATAGAGAGGATTAGGACTATCATTCGCGGTTGTACGTTAAACTTTCTAAATCGTCCTTTCAACATAGATCTTCTACCCATCACGTTAGGAAGTTTTGATGTCATTATTGGTATGGATTGGTTGTCGAAGTATCGTGCTCATATAATTTGCAATGAGAAGATTGTGCGTGTGCCTTACAGCAAGGAGATTCTGAACATACCAGGAGATAGAAAGGAATTGAGAGGCCCATCTAGATTAGCGGTCATATCTTGCACTAAATTGCCGAAGCTAATGGAAAAAGGATGTTGCCTTTCCTTAGCTCAAATTTCTGAGAAAGGAGAGAAGGAGAAGAAGCAAAGGTGCATTGGAGATGTACCTATAGTTTGTGACTTTTCGGATGTGTTTCCCGATGATTTACCGGGAATTCCGCCTACTAGACAAGTGTAATTTCAAATTGAGTTGATACCTGGTGCTGCACCTATAGCACGAGCACCTTACCATCTTGTACCTACTGAATTAGAAGAGTTGTCGAAAAAATTAGCTGAGTTAGCCGAAAAAGTATTCATAAGACCAAGTTCTTTGCCTTGGGGAGCCCCGGTCTTATTTGTGAAGAAGAAGGATGGATCGTTTCGCATGTGTATTGATTATCGAGAGTTGAACAAGTTAACGGTAAAGAATAGATACCCGTTACCGAGGATCGACGACTTGTTCGATCAGCTTCAAGGATCGAGTGTGTATTCAAAAATCGATTTGAGATCGGGATATCATCAGCTTCGACTTCGCGAGGAAGATATTTTGAAAACGGCTTTCAGAACCCGTTACGGGGCATTACGAGTTTCAGGTGATGCCGTTTGGGTTGACTAACACACCGGTGGTATTCATAGACCTCATGAATCGGGTGTGTAAGCCTTACTTAGATAAATTTGTGATTGTGTTCATCGATGACATTCTGATTTATTCGAAGAGTGACAAGGAGCATGAGGAGCATCTAAGACTTATCTTAGAATTGCTCAGGAAGGAGAAACTGTATGCCAAGTTTTCAAAATGTGAATTTTGGATTCCGACGATACAATTTCTAGGTCATGTGATTGACAAACAAGGAGTTCATGTGGATCCTGCTAAGATTGAAGTGATTAAAGATTGGGCTGCACCTACGCCCCAACAGAAGTTCGTCAATTTTTGGGATTAGCCGGTTATTACCGAAGATTCATTGAGGGATTTTCGAAGATAGAGAAACCGTTGACCAAATTGACGCAAAAGAGTGTTAAATATAAATGGGGAGATAAGGAAGAGGAAGCATTTCAGTTACTTAAGGAAATGTTGTGTAGTGCTCCTATCTTAGCGTTACCTGATGGTAACGAGGACTTCGTCGTCTATTGTGACGCCTCATATAAAGGTTTGGGAGTTGTGTTAATGCAACGAGAGAAAGTGATAGCTTATGCTTCCCGACAGCTCAAGAAGCACGAGAAGAACTACACCACCCATGATTTGGAATTAGGTGCTGTGGTTTTTGCATTGAGGATATGGAGACATTATTTGTATGGAACCAAGTGTGTAGTGTTTACTGACCACAAAAGCCTACAACACATTTTGAATCAAAAAGAGCTTAACATGAGACAGCGATGTTGGATTGAGTTGCTAAGCAATTATGATTGTGAAATTCGCTACCATCCTGGAAAAGTAAACGTTGTTGCTGATGCTCTTTGTCAAAAGGAGAGAATTCCACCGTTACGAGTTAGGTCATTAGGGATGACTATCGTATCGCCATTACCGTCTCAAATATTAGAAGCTCAAACGGAAGCATTGAAATCAGAGAATCGAGCTGCTGAGAACATATTGGGGATGGCAGAAAATGAAAAGGGATTTGTTAAGCGTTCTGATGGAGTATTATGTTTTGGAGAGCGAAGTTGGGTACCATTGTTTGGAGGAATTCGAGAGTTGATTATGCATGAGTCGCATAAGTCAAGATACTCTATTCATCCTGGGTCTGACAAGATTTACCAGGATTTGAAAAAGTTATATTGGTGGCCAAATATGAAGGCAGATATAGCGTTGTATGTTAGTAAGTGTTTGACATGTTCTAAAGTTAAGGCAGAACATCAAAGACCGTCAGGATTATTGACGCAGCCAGAACTCCCAGTTTGGAAGTGGGAGCGTATTACGATGGACTTTATTACCAAATTACCAAAGACAGCTAGCGGTTGCGACGCTATATGGGTAATTGTGGATCGTTTGACTAAGTCTGCTCATTTCCTGGCGATTAGTGAAGATGATAGTGTTGATAAACTTGCGAGGTTGTATGTAAAGGAGATTGTTTCTCGTCATGGAGTTCCGATATCGATTATTTCTGATCGCGACAGCCGCTTCACGTCAGCATTGTGGCGATCACTTCAAACCACTTTGGGGATGAGACTTGATATGAGTACTGCATATCACCCCCAAACCGATGGTCAAAGTGAGAGAACTATTCAGACTTTGGAGGATATGCTTCGTGCATGCATAATAGACTTTGGTAAAGGCTGGGAGAAATATCTACCCCTTGCGGAGTTCTCTTACAACAATAGCTACCACACAAGTCTTAAGGCTGCAACATTTGAAGCTTTGTATGGTCGTAAATGTCGTTCACCTATTGGTTGGGCAGAAGTTGGAGATAGCCAACTCACAGGCCCTGAGCTTATTTTGGAAACTACGGAGAAGGTAACGCAAATTCAAAATCGACTGCAAGCAGCTAGAGATAGGCAGAAAAGCTACGCCGATCAGAGGTGTAAACCCCTAGAATTCCAGGTCGGAGATAAAGTGATGCTGAAAGTCTCGCCTTGGAAGGGTGTGATACGTTTTGGGAAACATGGGAAACTGAATCCCCGCTACATTGGACCATTTCTTATTTTGGAAAGAATTGGGCCTGTAGCTTATCGATTGGAATTACCAATGGAATTGAATAAAGTTCATGATGTGTTTCATGTTAGCAATCTGAAGAAAGGTCTTTCGGAGGAAACGCCAATTATACCAATCAAGGATATTCGTGTGGATGAGAGTTTAAATTTTGTGGAAGAACCGATTGAGATATTGGATAGAGAGATTAAACGACTTAAGAGAAGTCGCATCCCGCTCATCAAAGTTCGTTGGAATTCATGGCATGGACCGGAATTCACGTGGGAACGTGAGGATGAGTTTCGAAAGAGATATCCGAAGCTTTTTACTTCTTAGATGGGCTGTTCTGAGAGAAACCCGGGACGGGTTCCTTCTGAGGCTGGGAGGATGTGACAACTGGCAAAATAGGGAGCCGTTTTTAAAACCTGCATTACATTAAAAATTATAATTTTGGAATTTTTGCAAAGTTTATTGGACGAGATGTTTTATGAACGTTGGAACGTGTTTTTGATCGTACGTTAATTATGAGGATTTATTACTTATTTATGGTTTGGTTTGATTCGTTCGTGATGATTTATTTTGAGGTTGTTACTTTGGCACTACATTGACTCTGGCAATAGGTTAACCTAACAATATTAATTATATTTTTAATGTTGGTTCGGATATTATTATTTTTGGGAATGAGTTCGGGTTGAGAAAGTTGTTTGGTTATTTAAGGTTTCGGGTTTGGCCGTGTATTTACACTGGGCTACTTAACCCACCACCACACCTCACTATTATTATCATTAATATAATAAAACAGGTTTGTTTTTTTTATAAGAGTAAATTACCTGAAATCGTCCCTGTGAAAGCAACACAACCACAACACCCTCATCACCAATATTCACTCTCTCTCTCTTCTCACAACATCAACCGTCACCGCACCCTAATCACCCAAATCGCACCACCACCGCCACCCTCTCATCAAATCTAACACCACCACCTTAACCATCTTCTTCCGATCTATCTTTTGGTGCAAACCACGCGCGATTTGGACCACTCTAACACCTTTTTCGAATTAAAATCACCACGTTATCACCACAAAATCGTTATTTCTTGTCTTGGTTTTTGAAGATCCGTTCGAGTTTGTCTTGGGAATCGATGGTAGGTCGAGCTTGGCTCGTGTTTTGGTTCGAACCGTGACCTAGGGTCACGGGTTTGGTTCTTTTCGGGTGTTCATGGATAATAACGAATGATTTTTATGGGTTTTGAATGAAATGGATTAAAGAAAATGTTTGGTATCCGGGTTTATGATTATTCTTGATGGGTCGAGGCTAACCGAGAGCTTTGGCTCTCGGCTTGGGTCTTGGATGTGCTATCTTTGGCCATTTGTTGATTATCGGATTATTGGTGCTTGGTTGTGATGCTTAGGTCGACCTTGTGGTCGTTTGGTTTTTCGGCCGACAACCCTAAGGGGGCTGTTTGGGTCGAGTGGCTGGATAGAGCTAGCCGAGACCAAATGGTCTCGGGTGGGACTCCCGTATCTTGTTTCGGGTGTATATTGACCCGGGTTGACTTGGTAACTCAACCCGGAATTTGTTTTGTTTTCGGTTATATTGTTACTTGTCGGATTATTATTTTTGTTGTTGTCGTGGTTGTGCTTTTGACCATGGATACTTATTGGATTTATTACTTTGGACTTGAGTGGCATATTTGGGTTACGAGATATATTGGAGATGTGTTGTCGAGTGTGGATACTTGGGGACCGATTGTGAGACAGTCATTAGATGACGGAGATAGGTTAGTTGGGTGCCGTAGTCGGACCCTCTTGTTGTAGCACGTGGTTATGGGATTGATTTGGACGGAGATGATATATTTATTTTGACTTGGTTCTTATATTGGACTTGGACTATGAGCCGAGAGTCATGACTCGGACATGTGACCAAATTCTATGACTCGATAAATATTTAAAAGTCAAGTATTAAAAATAATACTCGTAATAACATTATTGAGAATATAATCGTTTATATACGTATATAGACGTGATAAGCGTATATATATATATATATATATATATATATATATATATATATATATATATATATATATATATATATATATATATATATATATACATATATACAAATGTGTATATTAATAATAAAACGATCACGAGTAAACGTCATAATAATATAACGACAGTTGTTATACTATGCAAATAGTGTAATAAATGTCGGACTATTGTTATAAATAATAACTACAAATAACAGCGAAATAATAAGTCGGGTAAATAATTTTAACACCCCCAAAATTACAACGCAGCGGAATACCAATTTAGGTGTCACTTCATAGTTCATACACACAAGTTACATAAAACAACCTCAAAAGAGACGTTTAATAAAATGTCACATTCGATTTGATAAATCAGAGTACAAAGGTCCCAAAAATTTCTATTTAAAAATTAAGTTACAAGAATTAAAACATGACACATATGTGTATTTTAAAGATAAAAAGTTATCGAATGTGTAGAAAACAAGTCTTCCAATATTTGATATCCACGCGACTCCGATTGCTCCCAATGCTCAGCTAGCAAATAATACCTGAGATAAAACATGCTAAAAATCAACACAAAGGTTGAGTGAATTCATAGAGTTTAATAAGTAATAAGTTGAATACAAGCATTATTTATCGGGCGACAAGTATTGCAATTACATGTCGGTTTATTTGATTATAGTATTGAGTTCATGTAACCGAACCTTAACGTAATTTAATAATGCCCCGGAAAGGTAAAATTTGCCATTTACCACAATTCTAACTATTATGTGTCCGTATCCCGAACAAGCCCGCCAAGCCTAATATGCATATCCATAATACTAGCGTTTACTACTCGAGTAATTAATGGTTCATGAGGGGACTTAATTGGCAAAAAAGCATTCAATATCTATAATCATATGATCGGGTCCAGCATACCAAAAACTACTTGTATTCAGTTTGTAAAAACTAGCATGTATCCCCCTCGCGAGGTTTATAAAACATTTAAGTAAGTAAAGGCGAGGCTATGAACTCACCGTAGACTATAGTGATGAAAGTAACACAACGGTGCCAGAAAGTATGGAAGAACGGTATATGGAAGTATAGCACAATGATAAGGAATCAACACGACCTAAGGAAAATATAATAGTCGCGTCTTAGATATTTAACGAGAAAGTACAAAATAAATTTTATGAAAGTATTTATATATTCTTGACATTGTACATATTTTTGTAAGTTCACAAAAGTATAAAAGTTTGGTTTTTATCAAAAATAGTAACAAGCCCCTATTAATAAGTCATCCTAGAGTCGAGGTTATGTCTCTTTTAATATTTCACCTATTTCCTGAATTATTATGTTTAAGTCATGTTAAATAGGTAATGAGTAATTTGTGAAAATAGTGCCCAAGAGGGTAGTAGTGTACTCTAGTCATTCCATCAAAATAATACTTTTCGTCAAATTCGGTTTTTATAGATATAGTTATTCCATCTAAGTGACTGTGTTATTTATAAACCATAAATCAATATGTTTTGCCTTTTACATTCTTAGTAAGGTGTCTACACATATTTATCATTTAAATCATTTTTAAATGTCTTCAAGTCCAAATTAACTTATTTCAATAGTCTAATAACTAGTATATACTTTTATTCCATTGCAGAAAGTTTTTAGTCAACTGCGGTCCCATGAAAATGACCATAAGTAGAGTTCTACAACCCCGATTGAGGTGAGGTTTTCGGCTACGTTTAAGCCTAGATGTTACCTACATTTCATAAAACTGGGCCGAGCTCCAGAAATGACCAAAACTATTAGCTTTTTCTAATTGAAATCTGGTGTGCAGATTTTGACACCTTTCGCCATTTTGGCTCTCATTTACTCATCGGGATGAGTAATGAGGTGCGCCACCCGGCGAAACGACCACAAGACATAACCCTATCATCCTGTCTAATTGTCTAAGGCTCACAACTCACTGAGTTGTGCAGACTATTCCATCTTTGGGGCTGATTCAGAATTCCGATTCACAAATACTACCAAGGGCTTGTTTTTATAGTTTTAAATCAAGTGTACAATGTCAAATACTCATAAAATAATACATACATCATAAAAATATGATGAAGTCCAGAGCTTAATTATAATCATATTGAAAATTACAAGAAATAGATAATAAATCTTACATGATGATGATAATTACAAGAATGATAACTACCAATCAAACTTAACCCTCCTAGTCTTTAATCCTTGTTTTCAATCTTCAACCCAAGTCTTGTACACCCTTATTAATTCTTGTAAATACCTTTTTCCAACTTGATTCTAATCCTTATTAGTCACCCAAGAATACTCCCAACTTCAGCCCTTAAGCCCTTGTATATCTTCAAATTCAGCCATAGGATCAACAAAACAATACTTGGACTTTGTAAGGATAACCTAGGCCTTCACTTTTCTTGTGTAACTTGTTGCTTGAAATTTACTAATGATGGTGGTGATAGCTTTTATGTTGTACGGCAAAATCAAGAAAGGAGAAGGGTAGAGACATTTTGAATGAAGTTTTGGTTATACAAATGAGGTAGGGTGATAATATCAAAGTAACATGCAAGTAGTGATAGATATGAGAACTAAAAATGAGACATGTGTCTCATAACACATGATATCAAACGCCACCTGTACTTGAGGTGGTTAATATGTGTAGTTTTTATACTACTTTGTGTTTACGGAGTGTAGTTTGGTCCCAGTAATTACTAATGTTAAGTCACGAAACTTAAAACCGGGCAACATAAAAATATAATACTTATAAAAATATTAAAATTTCTCAAATACTCCAACTAAGTATATTAGATGTGTAATAAGTTTAATGAAGTGCGTATATAATATTAAAACTTAATAACGTAAGTTCAAATATGCGTAATATGTATAAAGTACAAAGTCTACGTAAAATGATAAAATGGCAATAACTCATATAAAATATGACTATTAGTGAAAATAAAATGTCTAGAACACGTAGACTCATCATAGTATTTTTGTTGGTCGTGAGGAAAGTTTACACGATTAAACTTTCGTAATTAATAAAGTAATAATAATAAATAATAAAAGTAATATTATTTATTATAAAAGTAATAATAATTAAAATTAAATAGTTAAATATAGACAAAGGTGAACAAAAATGTTCAGAGTGTAATAATTTGAATTAGAGTAAATTATGACTTTTTAAAATGGGATTGTAAGAAAACAATGTTGCATAGAAAGTGTTGACTGGACATAGTCTAGTTGCGGTTGAATTAATTGAATGTATCACAATGTACGCGGATAACTTCCGACGAAATTAATTATTTAAAAATAGAATAGTTTAATAATAAAATATTAAAATTAATGACATGAAATTTTAGAAATGTCACAGCACGTACCCCTTAAGAGAGCGACGTCCCGACGCTCAATTCTTCTTAATCATTTTTTGTCGTTTTAAAGATTTTTAGGATGGAAGCATGTATAAAAACCATGTTGAAATTCGGGTTTATGCTTGTGATTGTAGAATGTCTATTTTCAAAATTTTAAGAATCATTAGTTGAAACGAAGTTTAAATCAGTCATATCCTGAAGACGTGATTAAAATATGATGTATATAAAAAAAATGTGTAATTTGAAATATAACGCATGGTGTCAATATAAATATTGGTTATGATTTTTACAAAAGAGGGTGGTTAGAACCGACTCTTTAACTTAAGAAAGTTATTTTGGTAATTTAAACACTTGTGAAATATTTGTAAATGTTTTTATAAAGATGCATAAAATTTTTATAGAAGCCCTAGGAGGTGCTTAATGCATTTTGTGCTCAGGATTTTGACAAAGTATCAAGATATCAACGAAGATAGAACAAGTGATAGAAATCACCTAATGTGTAAGCAATGGTATGAGGGAACGATTTGAATGTCATGAGGGTCCTTAAAGGAAAGATAGAATAAAAGTGTTGGCGATAAGACAATAGGAGACAAGGAATTTATCAAGTCGTCAATTCTTGCAAGCGGATAATAGTACACTACTATTAATTTATCAAGCTCGCGGCGGTCGATACAAGATCGGAAAAAGAAAAATCCACATAACAAATTACGAGTCGAGAGGAGTTCATAGCCAAAAGAATGATTTGTACACACGCTATGGTGGATACACATAAGCCCACTCATTCATAACTCGTCACTTCCATAAAGAGGCGTCCCAATCCATGTATGTGAAGATTTATGGATTTATGGTTCGGCGGTTTATAATTTCCTTATTCAAATGAAGAAGCGTCCCAATTCATTTCAATAAGACGATTATAAATCATCCTACTTAAGTATGTCCGTCACAAAAAAGAAAATACACAACAAGATCAAGTGCTACAATAAATAAAAGGACACTTAATTAACGACATGATTCATCAAAATCATAAGAAGCAGTAAAGAGAAATAATATGACATTAGTCAATCACATTCGCAAAGGTAAGTGCCAAAGGATGGCACGATCCGAGATGACAAGTTAATGTCGTACTCCCATCAATTGGAAGATTTCAAAACAATGGATAACGAAAACAACATACGTGATTCAAATGCATAAGAAGAATGTTCACACTCAGAATTGAACAATAAAATAACTGGTGGAATTGACAAAGTACACCGAATGTCAATATCATTAAAAGGAAATAAACTAAAGTACGAAAATTTTTCAGAGATTACCGCATCGTTCATAAAAGGTTAAAGTAAAAGAGCTCATTAATACATATCATAGTACTATACATATGCGTAAGAATTTGAGAAGAGAGTAACAGATATATGTACGGGTATCCTTATACAATACTAGTATCGACGTTCGAGGGAGAAAATAAGAAAACACGAAGTACGCGATAATCGGAGTGGTCAGCGTATAAATAACCGACCGATATAAAGTAAATAGTATGACATCATAAGATAGGCATGAGAGAGCGAAATCATGACTAGGGGATATATTCATTAGTCGTATAATAGAAGTCTGGAAGTAAAAGAGAGCATATAGGTTACCTGGGAGCAAGCGTGCGTGGATATCGAACAATGGTGAAAGACTTAAAAAATATTTTGAAGATCAGTTATAGTTTAGGTTTTGAAAATGACCTATTTCTCTATAACTAATGCTCTGATACCATTCTATAACACCCCCAAAATTACAACGCAGCGGAATACCAATTTAGGTGTCACTTCATAGTTCATACACACAAGTTACATAAAACAACCTCAAAAGAGACGTTTAATAAAATGTCACATTCGATTTGATAAATCAGAGTACAAAGGTCCCAAAAATTTCTATTTAAAAATTAAGTTACAAGAATTAAAACATGACACATATGTGTATTTTAAAGATAAAAAGTTATCGAATGTGTAGAAAACAAGTCTTCCAATATTTGATATCCACGCGACTCCGATTGCTCCCAATGCTCAGCTAGCAAATAATACCTGAGATAAAACATGCTAAAAATCAACACAAAGGTTGAGTGAATTCATAGAGTTTAATAAGTAATAAGTTGAATACAAGCATTATTTATCGGGCGACAAGTATTGCAATTACATGTCGGTTTATTTGATTATAGTATTGAGTTCATGTAACCGAACCTTAACGTAATTTAACAATGCCCCGGAAAGGTAAAATTTGCCATTTACCACAATTCTAACTATTATGTGTCTGTATCCCGAACAAGCCCACCAAGCCTAATATGCATATCCATAATACTAGCGTTTACTACTCGAGTAATTAACGGTTCATGAGGGGACTTAATTGGCAAAAAAACATTCAATATCTATAATCATATGATCGGGTCCAGCATACCAAAAACTACTTGTATTCAGTTTGTAAAAACTAGCATGTATCCCCCTCGCGAGGTTTATAAAACATTTAAGTAAGTAAAGGCGAGGCTATGAACTCTCCGTAGACTGTAGTGATGAAAGTAACACAACGGTGCCAGAAAGTATGGAAGAACGGTATATGGAAGTATAGCACAACGATAAGGAATCAGCACGACCTAAGGAAAATATAATAGTCGCGTCTTAGATATTTAGCGAGAAAGTACAAAATAAATTTTATCAAAGTATTTATATATTCTTGACATTGTACATATTTTTGTAAGTTCACAAAAGTATAAAAGTTTGGTTTTTATCAAAAATAGTAACAAGCCCCTATTAATAAGTCATCCTAGAGTCGAGGTTATGTCTCTTTTAATATTTCACCTATTTCCTGAATTATTATGTTTAAGTCATGTTAAATAGGTAATGAGTAATTTGTGACAATAGTGCCCAAGAGGGTAGTAGTGTACTCTAGTCATTCCATCAAAATAATACTTTTCGTCAAATTCGGTTTTTATAGATATAGTTATTCCATCTAAGTGACTGTGTTATTTATAAACCATAAATCAACATGTTTTGCCTTTTACATTCTTAGTAAGGTGTCTACACATATTTATCATTTTTAAATGTCTTCAAGTCCAAATTAACTTATTTCAATAGTCTAATAACTAGTATATACTTTTATTCCATTGCAGAAAGTTTTTAGTCAACTGCGGTCCCACGAAAATGACCATAAGTAGAGTTCTACAACCCCGATTGAGGTGAGGTTTTCGGCTACGTTTAAGCCTAGATGTTACCTACATTTCATAAAACTGGGCCGAGCTCCAGAAATGACCAAAACTATGAGCTTTTTCTAATTGAAATCTGGTGTGCAGATTTTGACACCTTTCGCCATTTTGGCTCTCATTTACTCATCGGGATGAGTAATGAGGTGCGCCACCCGGAAAAACGACCACAAGACATAACCCTATCATCCTGTCTAATTGTCTAAGGCTCACAACTCACTGAGTTGTGCAGACTATTCCATCTTTGGGGCTGATTCAGAATTCCGATTCACAAATACTACCAAGGGCTTGTTTTTATAGTTTTAAATCAAGTGTAGAATGTCAAATATTCATAAAATAATACATACATCATAAAAATATGATGAAGTCCAGAGCTTAATTATAATCATATTAAAAATTACAAGAAATAGATAATAAATCTTACATGATGATGATAATTACAAGAATGATAACTACCAATCAAACTTAACCCTCCTAGTCTTTAATCCTTGTTTTCAATCTTCAACCCAAGTCTTGTACACCCTTATTAATTCTTGTAAATACCTTTTTCCAACTTGATTCTAATCCTTATTAGTCACCCAAGAATACTCCCAACTTCAACCCTTAAGCCCTTGTATATCTTCAAATTCAGCCATAGGATCAACAAAACAATACTTGGACTTTGTAAGGATAACCTAGGCCTTCACTTTTCTTGTGTAACTTGTTGCTTGAAATTTACTAATGATGGTGGTGATAGCTTTTATGTTGTACGGCAAAATCAAGAAAGGAGAAGGGTAGAGACATTTTGAATGAAGTTTTGGTTATACAAATGAGGTAGGGTGATAATATCAAAGTAACATGCAAGTAGTGATAGATATGAGAACTAAAAATGAGACATTTGTCTCATAACACATGATATCAAACGCCACCTCTACTTGAGGTGGTTAATATGTGTAGTTTTTATACTACTTTGTGTTTACGGAGTGTAGTTTGGTCCCAGTAATTACTAATGTTAAGCACTTAAGTCACGAAACTTAAAACCGGGCAACATAAAAATATAATACTTATAAAAATATTAAAATTTCTCAAATACTCCAACTAAGTATATTAGATGTGTAATAAGTTTAATGAAGTGCGTATATAATATTAAAACCTAATAACGTAAGTTCAAATATGCGTAATATGTATAAAGTACAAAGTCTACGTAAAATGATAAAATGGCAATAACTCATATAAAATATGACTATTAGTGAAAATAAAATGTCTAGAACACGTAGACTCATCATAGTATTTTTGTTGGTCGCGAGGAAAGTTTACACGATTAAACTTTCGTAATTAATAAAGTAATAATAATAAATAATAAAAGTAATATTATTTATTATAAAAGTAATAATAATTAAAATTAAATAGTTAAATATAGACAAAGGTGAACAAAAATGTTCAGAGTGTAATAATTTGAATTAGAGTAAATTATGACTTTTTAAAATGGGATTGTAAGAAAACAATGTTGCATAGAAATTGTTGACTGGACATAGTCTAGTCGCGGTTGAATTAATTGAATGTATCACAATGTATGCGGATAACTTCCGACGAAATTAATTATTTAAAAATAGAATAGTTTAATAATAAAATATTAAAATTAATGACATGAAATTTTAGAAATGTCACAATAATAATTAAAAACGTGATTTTTATAAATTTAGAAACTTATCGAGTTATACGAGTTGTGTTTATTTAAAGTCCAAGTGGACTTTATATTGTGACTTTTGTGTTGTCATGGATATATGACGATTAATGTAAACATTTTCTATAACAAGTGACTTATTTAATCGACGGATTAGATCGAGTTATTTGGCTATATAAAATGAGTATATTAAAGGGCATCGTATCCCACGACGCCCATAGGTTGTGGTATATGTTTTAGGGTAATAAATTACTATGTCTCTCATGGAATTTGGCCGATTCGACGATATATATATTTATAGGACTACGATATATACCAAATAGAATTCTTTGTGCTATGTGCTTTAGGTTGGGTATAATTTTGGAGAGATATATTACGTAAATAAATATGGGAGATTACCAAATCGACGGATTTGATAAGCTTCGATGATTATTTAAATAATATGTTGGGCTAATATTAGACCTATAGTTGGTTTATTATCTTGTTTTTTGTGGCTTTTTGGTTTGACTTGTGTCGACCCTTCACCCATATGGATACCAAACGTCGAATTTCAAATTAATATGAAGTTAATTCGAGAAATTGATATTTTTGGAAAGTAAAACGGAATACGTTAGGGAATGGGAATATTTGATTTTGAGGAAATGGTTTCTGAACGAGTTTGATATTGTTAGGAAGTGCTGAGTCTGTAGTTGCCGTTACGTGAGTTGCTTGAGTTTGCTTACTTCTTTCTCCTATCGTTTTCTTTTGAGGATTTTCTGGACTTGATGTGAGTCATAGCCCCACTTTTACTCTTGAACTTTGTTTTCAATACTTGGGGTGAGAAACGTGCAAATGTTTTACGTGGACTATTATCGCTTTATTTATTTATTTCAAAACTTGTTATGCTTATAGAACTAGGTAGGATTAAGCGAGGCCTAGTCCCGAACTAGGTAAGCTATTGATTTAGTTGTTGCACGAGGCCTAGTCCCGAACTAGGTAAGCTATTGGATTGGTTATAGAGCGAGGCCTAGACTTGAGCTAGGTAAGCTATTGATTGGATTGATTTGAGCTATAGCATGCACATGTAGTGTTGATTTGATTTGGTTGGATTATTTTGGTAGGATATTTTGGTTGGATTATTGAGGCCTAGTCTAGCTAGCAAGTGTTTTGCGTATATGTCCACTATATCGAATTATGAATTTAAACCTATGATCTCACCAACGAAAGCTGACTTTTAGCATGTTTTCTCAGGTAATTAAGTGATGCTCTATGGATGCTTGGGATTGGAGGCTTAGCAATGGCACCGGTTATGGATCTATTTTTCTAAAACTCTGATAACTATTGTGGACCTATGTTTATTTCTTTTGGGCCTTACTTTGGATAATTCTTGGGATAAATGTAAACTCTAAAACCCGTTTTGGTTGTGTTTTTCTTATGTTTACTTTATTTCGTTCTTTCATGACTTTGAATGGATACCAATCCCCGTAGCACCCCGAAAGCTTGTGAGTCTTCCGCTGTATCAAATTTTGGGGGTGTTACAGATTGGTATCAGAGCCAAGGTTATAGAGAACTAGGTAAATAGAAACCTAAACTATAACTGATTTTTTATAGGAAACGATCCTCGACCATTGCCCGCCAGCCCGCCAAGCCGAAGCATCATTGTTATTATTGAGGTATTATGAAATTATTGAGATGATTGATAGATTTGGGATTCTTGAGATGATTTGTGGTTTTGAGGTTTATTGATTTAGTGATATGATGGCGTTTTGAGGAATTATATGGCTTAAATGTTTTACGAATGGTTTTAGTAATGCGGTATTTTAAATCTTTCTTGGTTATATATGATTTGGGATTATATGATGATGTTGATATGGTATTTTGAGTTCGCGGTTTAGTTGTTTTGAAACACTTACACCTACCCTACGCCGTTGTCACAGACTATGGCCTCCCGTACGCCCGATTTTGTTGAGGATATTCTTACTGCGCCGGTATTTCTAGCACAGTTCACCATGGCTCCTGATGATCCTTACCAGGTTGCCATGCATTCAGCTACTGTGACACCGACAGGTTCTTCTTTAGCACCACCTGCTGCATCTACGCAGGGACCCTCATCTTCTCTAGGGCTCGCTGGTACATCGAGGCAACTTACACTTCATCAGGCTTTGGCTCATGTGGCTCCACGTTTTGCCCACCGAGCTATGGCATGTATGTCGGTACGCCCTACTTCACCACCTTTACAGATAGATGCTCACTCTCTTCTGTCAGAGGCGCCACCTGCATCATTGCGTCGTCGTCCTAGATCACCTACCCCTTCACCACATGGTTCACCTGTTAGGAGACGACGATTGATGATGTACTCTTCCGATGAGGAGGAGGAGTACGAGGGTGAGGATGAGGCTGATGACCCTCAGGAGGCAGAGCAGGGTGATGATGATGACCCTGAGGAGGAGGATGACCCTCAGGAGGAGGAGATGCCTGATGATGATGATCTGTTAGTGCCGCCAGCTCAGGCTGAGGAGCCTGATTCACCTATACATCCGATTGAGCCTGTTTCACCTGGTCATCCATTTTTGTTTGAGTTGCCACCTGGTAGTCCCGTTGAGTTGGATGCACCTTCTGAGGTTTCTGCTAAGCATGCAGAGTTAGGTGAGATTGGTAGGATGTGGGCCCAGATTACTGATCTTGATGAGAGAGTTACACGTATGTCTGAGCGGATTGATAGGGTGACTGTTGAGTTTATTGGGGAGTTAAGGATTGACATGGTTATGGCTGAGAGGAGAGTTACTGAGATGAGAAGGGGTTTGATGGAGGTTCACGAGCAGATTGAGAGTTTACAGCGAGGTTATATTACAGCTCGAGAGGCCGATCGCAAGTTATGGCAAAGGAATGCCGAGCTAGAGAAGGAGGTGGCTGACCTCAAGAGAGACAGCGACACACATAGTGTGGAGTTAGGATCATTATGGAGAGATCTTGATGGCTTGAGGCAGGAGTTGAGGAGCCTCTGCCAGCAGCGTGGCTAGATGTTTGAGCTATGTTATCTTGTTGCTTTCCTAACCGAGGAGTGTTCAGATTGGAAAAGCTAGTTATCCTATTTTTGTGTATTTTTGTTGATTACTCGTCTTGTTGGAACGATTACTATCTTTTGTGTTATCGGTAGTTGGAACGATATTGGATCTTTATTGTATGGTTGACGGTTATTATTATATGGTATTATGTAGTTTTTAGATATTATGGAAATTGAGTTCCTATTCGCCTTATTGATGTCTTATGGTGTACTGTTGATATTCTTTCCATGACTTGGCTTCGTTGATTTAATTCTTGTTGAGCATATGATAAGTTCTATCGGAGACTCACGAACTTGTATGATGTTTTAGATCAATGGCCTCACGACGAAACCCTGTTAGAGCTACCAGAACTGGTCCTGCAACGACTACCCCTGGTCGTCGAGGACGCCGTCCTACTCGAAATGTTGAGACCCCTACTCCTGATAACCTGGACACTACTAACCGCAACAACAGGAATCAAAATGTTGATGTTCAGGGAGACAATGATCATGTTCCACTTAATGCACCTATTGTGGATCAAGCAATGATCAATCAACTTGTGGAGCAATGAGTTGCTGAGCTACTAGCTGAGTCAAATCATTCCAACAATTCTGCTGGAACATTTCCACCTATTCGTGCTAATGGATGTAACTACAAGGAGTTTAAGATCTGTGGACCCGTTGAGTTTGGTGGAACTAAATAAGTGGTCTACTTGGTCAAGTGGATAGAAAAGACTGAGTCAGTGTTTAATGTCAGTGGTTGTGCGGAGAATACGAAGGTAAAGTTTGCTTCTTTTACTTTCAAGGATGAAGCTTTAACTTGGTGGAACAATTACCGTAACTCGGTTGGGAGTGATGTGGCTTATGCTATGACTTGGGAGCAATTTAAGTCTTTGCTGATTCTGACTTACTGCCCAAAGAATGAGATTAAGAAGCTGGAGATTGAGTTCTGGAACCATAAGGTGAAAGGTACCGATATGGCAACTTACAATCGCCGTTATCAAGAGTTAGCCTTACTTTGTCCAGATATGGTTAGGACTGAGACTCAAAGGATTGAGAGGTATACCGATGGGTTGCCGGTAGCTACAAGGAACGATGTGATTTCTGCTAAGCCTGCAAACATTCATGAGGCTATCACTATCGCTCAACAATTGATGGACTCGTTGGCATTGGAAGAAGCTGAGAAAGACAAGAATGGAAAGAAGAAGAGGGATGATCACTCTAAGGGTAATGATCGTCGAAACAAGCGACAAACAACTACTAGAGCTTATGCTATGGGAGATGGAGACAAGAAGAACTACAATGGAGATGCACCCAAGTGTAACCGATGTTACAAGCATCATCCTGGTCGATGTACTGTGATGTGCAAGAATTGCTCTAAGATGGGACACATAGCTAAGGATTATAGAGCTCGACCACTTGCTATGGTTCAAGCAACTCCTGAAACTCTGAGCAAGGCTAATGTTACTTGCTATGGATGTGGAATGAAGGGACATTATAGGAATGAGTGTAGGGAATCGTGGAACTGAGGGAATCAAGGATCGGGTGGTAATGGGTACAATAATGGAAACCGTGGAGCTGGAGGAAACCGTGGACGAAAAGATAATGGGGACCAACGTGTGGAAGCTGGAGCTGCTCATGGGAGAGTGTATGCACTTGGGAACGAGAGAGGAGAAGATCCGAACGTCGTTACTGGTACGTTCCTTCTCAATAATCATTATGCTTCCATACTATTTGATACTGGTGCCGATAAAAGTTTTGTGTCTACTAAGTTTGCACCCTTACTAGAGAAACCCCCGATGGCCTTAGGAATTGGTTATGATGTAGAGTTAGCTAATGGGAACATAGAGAGGATTAGGACTATCATTCGCGGTTGTACGTTAAACTTTCTAAATCGTCCTTTCAACATAGATCTTCTACCCGTCACGTTAGGAAGTTTTGATGTCATTATTGGTATGGATTGGTTGTCGAAGTATCGTGCTCATATAATTTGCAATGAGAAGATTGTGCGTGTGCCTTACAGCAAGGAGATTCTGAACATACCAGGAGATAGAAAGGAATTGAGAGGCCCATCTAGATTAGCAGTCATATCTTGCACTAAATTGCCGAAGCTAATGGAAAAAGGATGTTGCCTTTCCTTAGCTCAAATTTCTGAGAAAGGAGAGAAGGAGAAGAAGGAAAGGTGCATTGGAGATGTACCTATAGTTCGTGACTTTTCGGATGTGTTTCCCGATGATTTACCGGGAATTCCGCCTACTAGACAAGTGGAATTTCAAATTGAGTTGATACCTGGTGCTGCACCTGTAGCACGAGCGCCTTACCGTCTTGCACCTACTGAATTAGAAGAGTTGTCGAAACAATTAGCTGAGTTAGCCGAAAAGGGATTCATAAGACCATGTTCTTCGCCTTGGGGAGCCCCGGTCTTATTTGTGAAGAAGAAGGATGGATCGTTTCGCATGTGTATTGATTATCGAGAGTTGAACAAGTTAACGGTAAAGAATAGATACCCGTTACCGAGGATCGACGACTTGTTCGATCAGCTTCAAGGATCGAGTGTGTATTCAAAAATCGATTTGAGATCGGGATATCATCAGCTTCGAGTTCGCGAGGAAGATATTCCGAAAACGGATTTCAGAACCCGTTACGGGCATTACGAGTTTCAGGTGATGCCGTTTGGGTTGACTAACACACCGGCGGTATTCATGGACCTCATGAATCGGGTGTGTAAGCCTTACTTAGATAAATTTGTGATTGTGTTCATCGATGACATTCTGATTTATTCGAAGAGTGAGAAGGAGCATGAGGAGCATCTAAGACTTATCTTAGAATTGCTCAGGAAGGAGAAACTGTATGCCAAGTTTTCAAAATGTGAATTTTGGATTCCGACGGTACAATTTCTAGGTCATGTGATTGATAGACAAGGAGTTCATGTGGATCCTGCTAAGATTGAAGTGATTAAAGATTGGGCTGCACCTACGCCCCAACAGAAGTTCGTCAATTTTTGGGATTAGCCGGTTATTACCGAAGATTCATTGAGGGATTTTCGAAGATAGAGAAACCGTTGACCAAATTGACGCAAAAGAGTGTTAAATATGAATGGGGAGATAAGGAAGAGGAAGCATTTCAGTTACTTAAGGAAATGTTATGTAGTGCTCCTATCTTAGCGTTACCTGATGGTAACGAGGACTTCGTCGTCTATTGTGATGCCTCTCATAAAGGTTTGGGAGCTGTGTTAATGCAACGAGAGAAAGTGATAGCTTATGCTTCCCGACAGCTCAAGAAGCACGAGAAGAACTACACCACCCATGATTTGGAGTTAGGTGTTGTGGTTTTTGCCTTGAAGATATGGAGACATTACTTGTATGGAACCAAGTGTGTAGTGTTTACTGACCACAAAAGCCTACAACACATTTTGAATCAAAAAGAGCTTAACATGAGACAACGACATTGGATTGAGTTGCTAAGCGATTATGATTGTGAAATTCACTACCATCCTGGAAAAGCAAACGTTGTTGCTGATGCTCTTAGTCGAAAGGAGAGAATTCCACCGTTACGAGTTAGGTCATTAGGGATGACTATCGTATCGCCATTACCGTCTCAAATATTAGAAGCTCAAACGGAAGCATTGAAAGCAGAGAATCGAGCTGCTGAGAACATATTGGGGATGGCAGAAAATGAGAAGGGATTTGTTAAGCGTTCTGATGGAGTATTATGTTTTGGAGAGCGAAGTTGGGTACCACTGTATGGAGGAATTCGAGAGTTGATTATGCATGAGTCGCATAAGTCAAGATACTCTATTCATCCTGGGTCTGACAAGATGTACCAGGATTTGAAAAAGTTATATTGGTGGCCAAATATGAAGGCAGATATAGCTTTGTATGTTAGTAAGTGTTTGACATGTTCTAAAGTTAAGGTAGAACATCAAAGACCGTTAGGATTATTGACGCAGCCAGAACTCCCAGTTTGGAAGTGGGAGCGTATTACGATGGACTTTATTACCAAATTACCAAAGACAGCTAGCGGTTGCGACGCTATATGGATAATTGTGGATCGTTTGACTAAGTCTGCTCATTTCCTGGCGTTTAGTGAAGATGATAGTGTTGATAAACTTGCGAGGTTGTATGTAAAGGAGATTGTTTCTCGTCATGGAGTTCCGATATCGATTATTTCTGATCGCGACAGCCGCTTCACGTCTGCATTGTGGCGATCACTTCAAACCGCTTTAGGGACGAGACTTGATATGATTACTGCATATCACCCCCAAACCGATGGTCAAAGTGAGAGAACTATTCAGACTTTGGAGGATATGCTTCGTGCATGCATAATAGACTTTGGTAAAGGCTGGGAGAAATATCTACCCCTTGCGGAGTTCTCCTACAACAATAGCTATCACACAAGTCTTAAGGCTGCACCATTTGAAGCTTTGTATGGTCGTAAATGTCGTTCACCTATTGGTTGGGCAGAAGTTGGAGATAGCCAACTCACAGGCCCTGAGCTTATTTTGGAAACTACGGAGAAGGTAACGCAAATTCGAAATCGACTGCAAGCAGCTAGAGATAGGCAGAAAAGCTACGCCGATCAGAGGCGTAAACCCCTAGAATTCCAGGTTGGAGACAAAGTGATGCTGAAAGTCTCGCCTTGGAAGGGTGTGATACGTTTTGGGAAACGTGGGAAACTGAATCCCCGCTACATTGGACCATTTCTTATTTTGGAAAGAATTGGGCCTGTAGCTTATCGATTGGAATTGCCAATGGAATTGAATAAAGTTCATGATGTGTTTCATGTTAGCAATCTGAAGAAATGTCTTTCGGAGGAAACGCCAATTATACCAATCAAGGATATTCGTGTGGATGAGAGTTTAAATTTTGTGGAAGAACCGATTGAGATATTGGATAGAGAGATTAAACGACTTAAGAGAAATCACATCCCGCTCATCAAAGTTCGTTGGAATTCGCGGCATGGACCGGAATTCACGTGGGAACGTGAGGATGAGTTTCGAAAGAGATATCCGAAGCTTTTTACTTCATAGATGGGCTGTTCCGAGAGAAACCCGGGACGGGTTCCTTCTGAGGCTGGGAGGATGTGACAACTGGCAAAATAGGGAGCCGTTTTTAAAACCCACATTACATTAAAAATTATAATTTTGGAATTTTTGCAAAGTTTATTGGACGAGATGTTTTATGAACGTTGGAACGTGTTTTTGATCGTACGTTAATTATGAGGATTTATTATTTATTTATGGTTTGGTTTGATTCGTTCGTGACGATTTATTTTGAGGTTGTTACTTTGGCACTACATTGACTCCGGCAATAGGTTAACCTAACAATTTTAATTATATTTTTAATGTTGGTTCGGATATTATTATTTTTGGGCACGAGATCGGGTTGAGAAAGTTGTTTGGTTATTTAAGGTCTCGGGTTTGGCCGTGTATTTACACCGGGCTACTTAACGCACCACCACACCTCACTATTATTATCATTAATATTATAAAAAGGGTTTTTTTTTTTATAAGAGTAAATTACATGAAATCGTCCCTGTGAAAGCAACACAACCACAACACCCTTATCACCAATATTCACTCTCTCTCTCTTCTCACAACATCAACCATCACCGCACCCTAATCACCCAAATCGCACCACCACCGCCACCCTCTCATCAAATCTAACACCACCACCTTAACCATCTTCTTCCGATCTATCTTTTGGTGCAAACCACGCGCGATTTGGACCACTCTAACACGTTTTTCGAATTAAAATCACCACGTTATCACCACAAAATCGTTATTTCTTGTCTTGGTTTTTGAAGATCCGTTCGAGTTTGTCTTAGGAATCGAAGGTAGGTCGAGCTTGGCTCCTGTTTTGGTTTGAACCATGACCTAGGGTCACGGGTTTGGTTCTTTTTGGGTGTTCATGGATAATAACGAATGATTTTTATGGGTTTTGAATGAAATGGATTAAAGAAAATGTTTGGTATCCGGGTTTATGATTATTCTTGATGGGTCGAGGCTAACCGAGAGCTTTGGCTCTCGGCTTGGGTCTTGGATGTGCTATCTTTGGCCATTTGTTGATTATCGGATTATTGGTGCTTGGTTGTGATGCTTAGGTCGACCTTGTGGTCGTTTGGTTTTTCGGCCGACACCCCCAAGGGGGCTGTTTGGGTCGAGTGGCTGGATAGAGCTAGCCGAGACCAAATGGTCTCGGGTGGGACTCCCGTATCTTGTTTCAGGTGTATATTGACCCGGGTTGACTTGGTAACTCAACCCGTAATTTGTTTTGTTTTTGGTTATATTGTTACTTGTCGGATTATTATTTTTGTTGTTGTCGTGGTTGTGGTTTTTGACCAAGGATACTTATTGGATTTATTACTTTGGACTTGAGTGGCATATTTGGGTTACGAGATATATTGGAGATGTGTTGTCAAGTGTGGATACTTGGGGACCGATTGTGAGACGGTCATTAGATGACGGAGATAGGTTAGTTGGGTGCCGTAGTCGGACCCTCTTGTTGTAGCACGTGGTTATGGGATTGATTTGGACGGAGATGATATATTTATTTTGACTTGGTTCTTATATCGGACTTGGACTATGAGCCGAGAGTCATGACTCGGACATGTGACCAAATTCTATGACTCGATAAATATTTAAAAGTCTAGTATTAAAAATAATACTCGTAATAATATTATTGAGAATATAATCGTTTATATACGTATATAGACGTGATAAACGTGTATATATATATATATATATATATATATATATATATATATATATATATATATATATATATATATATATATATATATAGGGGGGGGCTTTATTTTCAGAACCCTGTTAAGTGCGGGAACTGCGAGAACTCCAATTTTGCATTAGAAAACATGCATGTTCATATAAAACATGTATGTTTTCTTACATACACCTTAATACACATGCCTGCGTATTAAGGTGTATGTAAGAAAACATACATGTTTTATATGAACATGCATGTTTTCTAATGCATAATTGGAGTTCTCGCAGTTCCCGCACTTAACATGGTTTTAAAAATAAAACCATTTTGCATTGATCTATTGCACTAAACAGGTTCTTATATGAATATGTATGTTATGCATGTATGTGTATTAAGGTGTATGTAAGAAAACATACATGTTTTATATGAACTTGCATGTTTTCTAATGCAAAATTGGAGTTCTCGCAGTTCCCGCACTTAACAGGGTTCTGAAAATAAAGATACACTATATATATATATATATATATATATATATATATATATATATATATATATATATATATATATATACGTATATTAATAATAAAACGATCACGAGTAAACGTTATAATAATATAACGACAGTTATTATACTATGCAAATAGTGTAATAAATGTCTGACTATTTTTATAAATAATAACTACAAATAACGGCGAAATAATAAGTCGGGTAAATAATAATTAAAAACGTGATTTTTATAAATTCAGAAACTTATCGAGTTATACGAGTCGTGGTTATTTAAAGTCCAAGTGGACTTTATATTGTGACTTTTGTGTTGTCACGGATATATGACGATTAATATAAACATTTTCTATAACAAGTGACTTATTTAATTGACAGATTAGATCGAGTTATTTGGCTATATAAAATATATATATTAAAGGGCATCGTATCCCACGACGCCCATAGGTTGTGGTATATGTTTTAGGTTAATAAATTACTATGTATCTCGTGGAATTTTAGGTTAATAAATTACCAAATAGAATTCTTTGTGCTATGTGCTTTAGGTTGGCTATAATTTTGGAACGATATATTACGTAAATAAATATGGGAGATTACCAAATCGACGAATTTGATAAGCTTCGATGATTATTTAAATAATATGTTGGGCTAATATTAGACCTATAGTTGGTTTATTATCTTGTTTGTTGTGGCTTTTTGGTTTGATTTGTGTCGACCCTTCACCCATATGGATACCAAACGTCGAATTTCAAATTAATATGAAGCTAATTCGAGAAATGGATATTTTTGGAAAGTAAAACGGAATACGTTCGGGAATGGGAATATTTGATTTTGTGGAAATGGTTTCTGAACGAGTTTGATATTGTTAGGAAGTACTGAGTCTGTAGTTGCCGTTACGTGAGTTGCTTGAGTTTGCTTACGTCTTTCTCCTATCGTTTTCTTTTGAGGATTTTCTGGACTTGAGGTGAGTCATAGCCCCACTTTTACTCTTGAACTTTATTTTCAATACTTGGGGTGAGAAACGTGCAAATGTTTTATGTGGACTATTATCGCTTTATTTATTTATTTCAAAACTTGCTATGCTTATAGAACTAGGTAGGATTAAGCGAGGCCTAGTCCCGAACTAGGTAAGCTATTGATTTAGTTGTTGCGCGAGGCCTAGTCCCAAACTAGGTAAGCTATTGGATTGGTTATAGAGCGAGGCCTAGACTTGAGCTAGGTAAGCTATTGATTGGATTGATTTGAGCTATAGCGTGCACCTATAGGGTTGATCTGATTTGGTTGGATATTTTGGTTGGATGATTGAGACCTAGTCTAGCTAGCAAGCGTTTTGCGTATATGTCCACTATATCGAATTATGAATTTAAACCTATGATCTCACCAGCGAAAGCTGACTTTTAGCAGGTTTTCTCAGGTAATTAAGTGATGCTCTATGGATGCTTGGGATTGGAGGCTTGCCAATGGCACCGGTTATGGATCTATTTTTCTAAAACTTTGATAACTATTGTGGACCTATGTTTATTTCTTTTGGGCCTTACTTTGGATAATTCTTGGAATAAATGTAAACTCTAAAACCCGTTTTGGTTGTGTTTTTCTTATGTTTACTTTATCTCGTTCTTTCATGACTTTGAATGGATACCAATCCCCGTAGCACCCCGAAAGCTTGTGAGTCTTCCGCTGTATCAAATTTTAGGGGTGTTACATTATGTCTCTTATCCTTAGACTTGAGATGCAAGTAGGTCTTGCATGTGCGGAATTTTATTCTTTGATATGGTTAAACGCTGTCCTGAATAAGGTAGTTATAAAAACCATTTTCAGGAGTGATTTGAAACACATGAATGACACGTGCAGTCAAAATAGGATTTGTTCCTCACATGTCATGGAGTTAGATACTATTGGGCCCCTCGATGAATTGAACGGATGTTTGTATGGCCGTACCCAAATGAGATTAAGATGAATCTTAATTCACTTGGTAATCTTGTTCAAATATATAGATCGAGAAACATAATAGTTGAACAAATAGAATGACTTTGATCTATGTATAGTGTTCAACATAGTATCTGTAACAAAAGGATGGATGATATATAAACCATTTAAATGAGACGTTTAAGAAACTTCCCTCACATATTTCTAGGGGCATTGGCGTGTTGCTAGATGCTAACCTTTGCTTGTATAATTACTTGATTATTATGACGTCGCAAGTGGGAGCTGTTGGAGTATGCTCGTCATAATAAATAATTATATGGCTAGACATATGTGAGCCTATGGGGTCACACACTTATACACGGAGACACCATTTTATAGATTGTATTTATCGTATTTACAATATATAAACGACTACGTAACTTATGATCAATAACAAGCCATTAAACACGAAGTTAGACTTAGTGTTTTAGCACCGGGCCAACAATGAGCAAGCCCATTGTGGGCCCTTATCATGGCCGGCCTAGGGAGGGACTAGAGGGGCATATATGAGCTTTTGAGGGGCTTTGTGTAACTTCGATTATGATAAGACTAAATTGATTTAGTCTTCCTAAATTGAAGATACATATTTTAACTTACCAAAAGGCTCTCCCTTTTTCTCTCCTCCTTGATGTGACGGCAAAAAAAAAAACCCTTCTAGGGTTTGTGTTTTTTTTAGATCTCTCTTGGCTTTATCTATTGTAGGTTGATTCAAGAATTGGTGTTACAAAGTCAAAACTAGCATCGGGTGGTGTTCTATGACGTGTAGTGTGTTTCCATCATAGAGGTGATCTATTTTGGTCACATGGTTTCATACGTGGTTCGTGGTGTTGGTGACGGTCTCCATACGATTCTACCGATCACGCTACAAAGGTAAAACATGTTGTTGTTTATCGCTGCTAGGCGATATACGATCTTCTAATTATGCCATCAAAAGTGTAAAATTACATAGCAGAAAGTAGAAATAGAGCCGTGGCCAACAATGCTTATATCACTTGGAGGCTGCAATGCAACCAAGCTCTTATTGCACCAGTAGGTAACAACACAAAGTAGTGATAGTAGGTTCAAGAGCTTCTTTGATTCATCTCAACCTACTCATTGCATTCTCAAGTCTTCTGGAAAACATATTTGATTGTAACTAAAGGAAAACTATTTTAGATATACCCTCAACACTAGTTTTCCCCACTATTCTCAAGTCTATCGAACTACTTAATGATCCAACAATAGTTGGTAAATCTCAAGGCTTATTGTGTTTTTGCGGCAGTTATTTGTTGTGCCAGATGTTTTACCTGGTCTACGAAAATGTTTTGGTTTTATGGGGTTTATCCTAACATTAGAGATCCCGTTGCAGAAGTCCAAACCTCGTAAATTGGTTTACATGGACTTAAGTAGCTATGGTTGCCGGTTTCCAGAGTGCACATGAACAAACCAGGAGATGGTGCTTGGTGTGAGCAACACAAGTCTCCCCAGCATTTCATTTTCATAGTAAACTACCAAGATGTAAATGTGCATATGACCGGGTACTTCCACAAGCCAATAAAACCTTCATCATTAATGGCAGGCTTGTAAATTAACATCCAACAGTAACGAATGCCACAGAGTTTAATATCATCCATAGCAGGCTGAAAACCAGTGCAAAAGATTGGATACTAAACGACTGTCAAATACATGACACAATTGCTGTTTTAAATTGTATTTTACTTTTTTGCAAGACTATGGACCCTCTTTTGTGCTCGGGTATCTGATCACCAACTTGAGTATCTGACCACCAACTTGTGTATCTGACCACTGAAACACTATCCTTTGACTCTGTGTGTCTAACCACTGAAACACTATCCTTTGACTCGTAGAATTGGCTGATACTTCTGTTTCTTGAAGCTATTTCCTTAAATGTTATCTGACCACCAACTTGAGTATGCGAGTTACTATAAAGAGCATACACTGTGACTTTCTGTGCTACCACTGAAATATTTTTTTTTTCTTTTTATGTAATATAAGTTCATACAGTGGTTAAAACCCCTGGATTCATGTTCTTGTCAACCACTGGTTTTTGGACACATCATGCCACTTGTGTTAAATGGTGAGACACTACCACTTGGGCCGGGATTCTCTTCTCTCAAATTTGAGTTTAGCATGGCTAGCTCTCGAAGTTTCTGTCATTTGATATAATCTTCGGACTCGTCCTCAAATAAATAAACAATGAGGACATGGATAAGAAAATTGTGCAACAAACTAAGTTTATAGTGAAGAGCTTCACAGAAATAAACATTTGATTTTTTGAGGTCAAGTTGACTAATTTTTAGACTCAAGATTTTCCTGAAATTTCTATATTTTCTGGAAAATCTTGTTTATTTTTCCAAAATTTAAAGCAAAAAGAAGAGGTAGAAAGATATCCGTTTAATTTCGTGAGAGAATCATCATCAATTTTGAAGTTAAAGAAGTCCATTTGACTGCAAAAGTCAAAGTACAGCAAATGATCCATAGGTTTATACTAGTGTTTGTGCTATGAGTTTTAATGTGACGGAAAAAACGCAAATATACTCAGCAGTTATTTCTTGGGTTTAGTGTTCTATATAATATGGTCTGTGCTAAATAGGACTCAATGATGCAGGTCTTGTTCACTAGTGAGAAGGCAGCTATTAGAATGGGTAAGAAGTGAAAGGATGCACAACAACAGGCTGCTGAGAATGCCCTTCGTAGCTTGGCTGGTATAATTTAATTTGATCTATAAAATACATGATTATTTATACTTTCCTGCGCTTATTTCATACCTTCACTGGACGAATCGGCGCTATATGAGGTCTAGATGATAAACGTAGATTATATCTCGTCTTGTAAGCAAACAGGTTAGAAATGTGCTTATCATATGTTACACTTGTATATTTTACACAACTGGAGCTTTTTATATGATGGTACTATTCCTGTATGTCTTACCTATTTTGAAAAACCAGAAGTTGTGGATAGGATTCTTGAAATAGGCTCAGCTAACAATGCCTCAATCTATCGGTGTGCTACTTCCGATTTTATGAGTATTTCCTGCCTAGTGTAGTTTTTAAACTGACATAATTGTTTGTCTAATGGTGTTATTATTTTTGTTGTTTTACTTTCAACTGCACACCTAGGAATTGCATTAGATTAACAGGTTGTACTTAAGTGCCCATTGCTTTCATACGCAAGCCAACCTGACATCCTATCTTTATTTAAAATGTTCGACAAGTGACCATGTCTTATGTTGTTTACTGGTGGTAATTTTGACGGATTACTTATGAATGGGTCGATTAAGGTTATGTTTTATAATTTATGGGTCAACTGAGTGAATTAAAAATCGCTTACAACGAAAAATGCCGAAAGTTGTTCAAAATGTATTTATATTGCATATAATCTGCTAATAATTTAATAATTTTTTGTTGAAATAATATTATTTTTTTCCCCATCATCGGAGACACTAATTATTTAGGTCTTTCAGTCTATTTTGCTTGTTTCCAATTATTACTGAAAATTGACCCAATACCCAGCGCGCCCATTTTCCCCACCTCTTGTGTTGTTGATTTTTCCAGTCACTTGTGTGTCATTGTTGTACTGAAAATGGGTTGGTATTTTTCAGGTCGATACTAGTGGTACCTGGAATTGCACCACAGGGCCCTCAAAGTGCAAGTTAGGCTCAGTCACTATCGCAATCTCAGGCTCAGTAACAGACTCACTCATACGCAGAGTCACCAAACAGGGAGAATTAATGGTTTCTCTTTGACTAAATAAAGTCAAGCCCTCAAGATCTTGCATAATGTATGTAATGCTTCCTTCATCCAGAGAATTTGTAATAAAGAAATATGATTTGATCTGTACTGTCAATTTGTTCTTAATTGTGGGAGCTTCCCTCAATCCCTGTACTGGTTAATAAGCCAATTGACGGCTAAATCATCGAGCTCAGAAACAACAGCCAAAGCAAGATTCATTGGGACGGTGGTTCTTGTGATTTGGCCCATGTTGACCAATAGCTCACACCTAGCAGTCATTCTTTCCTGGTCAATTTCAAGAATGTTCTGAATGCCGAAAGATCAACTTCAAAATGTCTACCACGTTTATAGTCAATTGATTGTAATGACGTTCAACAAACATTTCATCAACTAAACAAATCGCACCCGTCTCGACCATCTTCTTAATCAAATCAAACTACTTTTCACTAAAACTACTTTCACCCAAGCCGCGAAATCAAACCCTTGGATCTTATTCATAGCATTTAAAAAAGAAGTGGATGGATCCAAAAGATTTTTCCCAATTATCACGTCAATCCAACCAACTCTGATAAAAACACAACCTAATGATCAACTGATGAGTCGATCCACGTCTCGACAACCTCGGCAACACACCCTTCACAGGCGAAGAGCCACAACAAGGAGAAGATCCCGGTGAAGGTGACGTCACATATTGCAGCAGTAACTAGTTCATGGATAACTATGCTTTCTTTCTTACTCACTATTTTCATTACTAACATGCTAGGCACAAGATATACTTATACTTGGCAGCTGTATGCACGCATCTACATGAATAGCTGTTGATTTATGTACATATAGATACTTCTCTGTTCTTTCTAATTTGTCAAGACAATGTTTATTTATTCTGCTTTGTTTCTTACTCCACTTTTAAACACCTTGTTCACTTTGACTACCTTGTACCTTAACCAAAATTCTGACCTATAAGTAGTATGCTATAATGAGTGAAGTCTTGAAACAAGATTGGGTTTAGTCCATGAAGTTCTCAGAGAATTTATTTTGAGTGGATCATAACATGGTGAAGCTGCTTTGGAGCTGGTGCATATGGGTCATCCTGCATTGGATAATATGAGAATATTACCCATCGTGTATGCTAGCTGGACATAACATCTCCATTGACTACTGCACATATATTTTAGGAGATGCTTATGTATTTCATATCGTACTCGCAACCAAATAAATCTTTCTGAAAGGTCTTTGAACCCTTCAACCGTTAGTCATATGTCATTATCCAGCAAACCAACAGATACACACAGGTATGAAATTATCAATATTAAGATGAGAAATAGAGGATTGTCATGACAGAGTGGGCAATAAGAGAAGAATGAACAATGATGACCATTCAAAACAGCGCATGCTCTGTAAATGCATACAACAATAACACACACACATAAACATTTCTTTAGAGACTTTCTAAGCCCACAGTGGATGACATTGGCCATGGGATGTCTAGTGCCAAAGTAAACATACATAAACATAAGTTCTGAAAAGCGAAATGATAAAACCTAGGGAAACATAAGCAAAAAATCACATTATATCATCCAATTCCGGAGCTTCAAGTATTTGACCATATGCATGTTAGAGGAGATATTCTCTCTCTAAAAAACAAAGTTTCTCTCTCTAGAAAAAATCGATCAAGTTCATAGGATGTTTCTGGAAGAGACATGTCTTCTCTCTAAGAGAGCTTGTGTTTTTGATACTTCAGTTTCTAAATGAAGAAATGCTTAAAGATTGTTAATCGGTTGGAGCAAGAATCTGGGTTTTTCTTCAACATGCGTCACTTTGAGGAATTGGTGATGAGTGGTGACTGGGAGGAAGTTGAAAACTATCTGGCTGCATTTACGAAGATTGACGATAACAAATATTCGACGAAAATTTACTTTGAGATACGCAAGCAGAAGTATCTTGAAGCCCTAGATAAGAAGAACCGTGCTGCAGGTCACATAGGATAAATCTCCTGCTAGACTTTCTGAATGTTTCTTCACACCTATTTCTTTAGAGACTTTCTGAGCCAATAGTGGATGGACATTTTTCGCTGCAACGTTTCTCCATCCAATTACATCTGTAGCAGCCTTAAGATGGTCATAAGGACATAAAAACATTTTGAATTACAAAAGTGATGCACATTAGTTGAGAGGTAGGTACACCAGAAGAATGAAAAATGTAAAACGAATGTGTGTAACTGTGTGTCAGAATTATTTTCAATTTATAGAAAGATAATTGTTTAAATGACCATTGGGTAATGGTCATGAATGGCCGGTATAATGTAACTGTGTGTCAGAATTAGTCCATGAAGTTCTCAGAGGATTTATTTTGAGTGGATCATAACATGGTGAAGATGCTTTGGAGCTGGTGCATTTGGGTCATCCTGCATTGGATAATATGAGAGTATTACCCATCGTGTATGCTAGCTAGACATAACATCTCTATTGACTACTGCATATATATTTTTGGAGATGCTTATGTTTTTCATATCGTACTCGCAACCAAATAAAACTTTCTGAAAGGTCTTTAAACCCTTCAACCGTTAGTCATATGTCATTATCCGACAGATACACACAGGTATGAAATGATCAATATTAAGATGAGAAATACAGGATTGTCATGACAGAGTGGGCAATAAGAGAAGAGTGAACAATGTGATGGGTTTTCTATTCCCTAACTAAATTAATACACAGCGGAAATAATAATAATCTAGGGCAAGACGGGAGCTAAACCCTAGAGGATCTAAACCTAATTGACTAAAGGCAACTTAAAACAAATAAATAATTAAATAAAAATAAGAAAATTACTAACATTTGAGAAAATAAAATTTCTCACCCGCGGACCACCTTGGTCGATCTTGGAGGCTAGTACTCAACCGAGAGTACCTCTAATAGCTCACACCCACGAACCAAAGAGAAACTATTCTTCGAACTCCTAGGGTCCTATCAATACGAAAGACTCTTATAAGGAGTAAGAATGAGATAGTTGGAATGAGCAAAGAAAGCCTTGGCATGCTCCTTCTATTTATAAGGAAAGGAAGGGGTTTGGTTTACCCTTTGGAGCGATGTGGGACTTTTCCAAAAAATGTCCCAAAGCTTCTTTATAATTAGTTTCCAATTAAATTACCAATTTTGATAATTAACAAACCAATTATTTATACATGTAATATTAATTCTAATTAATATTATCTCTCTTTTATTATTTCTCTTAACGGTTCACTGAGGGCGACCCAAAAAGGACTACTTTTGACAATAGTCGTACCAATTAGTTATGACTTGGACGCTAAATCCAACAGTCTCCCACTTGGACAAGTCATCGACTATAATTGGTCTAAGCCTATTCTTATCAACTAAGCAGAGAGTGCCATCCAATGCAACTGCCGAACTCTGAATCATATCTTAAAGTCAGCCCTTAGATAAGCGATCAACTATTCCTTTGTTCTACTGATATCGTATGAATCTGAGACATGGATTTAAATCAATCTCCAGGTTTAACATTGTGTTTCTCGATTTCCGATTATTTGATTATATGAGACTACTAAATTGAACACATCAATTTAGTCCCGGCTAGGCCTAGTACATTTAATTCAACATTTAATCATCGAGGGGCCCCTTGATATCGCTTTCCCTTTTAGGTGAAAGGAACAAATAAACTTTGAATACATAGAACTAGTCAACTTATCATGTCATACCTAGCATACCCTTTATAACTGGAATTTACGCACAGCATTTGAATAAACTAAAGTATAACAGACTTGAAAACTAGATACAAGATGTATCTCCATTTTAAGAATAGAGGATATTATCATCTTAGAATTACTCGTGATCTCAATCCATGAAGTAATCTCTCTAAGTACGGGTTTGTCATATACTTAATTCCCATTAAGTACTCATGAGTGTTGCAGCATTCTCTATGATATGTCTAATCTTTATAGACAATCTACTAACACTCCATGACAGTCTTAAGTCAATACTTACTTCCTGTAGTATGAACGACTGAGGAGGTTTGAGTAAACTAAGTACTCAGGAAGTGGATTCTAAACATGCAAAAATGAAACACAATGATAAACAATAGTAAATGGTAGCACACTTGCAAATAAACAAATCTCCATTATTTAATCACCAAATCTATTACGATTTCAATCATTGTTTATAATGTTTCAAACTCAAACTAACAACTAAAACTTTATTTTATCTTTTAGTCCTATGCTCCATGCATGTTCATCGTGTTTGGACTTAGCCAATGCCTTTGTGAATGGATCAACTAGATTATCCTTCGATCGTATGTCTTTCACAATCACGTGTCCTTCTTCTACCTTTCTTCGAACAAAATGTTATTTCCTTTCAAGGCGACTGCACTCTCATTATCACATAATATTTCAATGGGGTCTTGTACTGTTGGAACAACTCCAAGATCTCCTATGAAATTCTTCATCCAGATAGCTTCCTTTGAAGCTTCACAAGTTGCAATATACTCGGACTCGGATGTGGAGTCTGCCACAGTATCTTGCTTTGAACTTTTCCATGTCACCGCTCCCCCATTTAGCAAAAATACCCAACCAGACTGTGAACGACTATCATCTTTATCTGTTTGGAAACTTGCATCACTATAACCAGTCACTCTGAGTTCTTCTTCTCCACCATAAACTAAGAACCTGTTTTTAGTATTTCTTAAATACTTAAGAATGTTATTTACTGCTATCCAATGACCTTGACTAGGTTTCTGTTGATGTCGACTCTCCATGCTCAAAGCAAAGGAGACATCAGGCCTTGTACACATCATGGCATACATCATCGATCCTACAGCCGAAGCATATGGGACTCGACTTATTTTGTCCAGTTCTTCATTAGTTTTCAAACATAGATCCTTACTAATCTTTTGATGAGTGTGTAAATACTCATCATTTTTACTTTTTCTGAGCTGACAAAACATCTAAAAACATTCAAAATTGCATCAAAATAATGAAAATATCCCAGGAATGTGTTTTATATGTTTCAGATGTAAAATAATAAAAAACATATGAAAAATGAATAAAGTTTGCATAATTGGCAGTTTCAGTCCCTCATCTTTCAAAAGTTGTCAAATCTAGTCCCTGGTTATTCTAAAAACTTGAAAATGTCACCAAAGGTCCTTTTAAATCACAAAGTTACATATTTAGTCCTTTGGTGCAAAGTTTCACAAAATTGCAAGTTTAGTCCCTAAACTTTGAAAATTGACAAAAATGTCCCTGGGATATTAAAACTTTGAGGAAAACAAATTTTGTCCTTGTACTTCTCATCTATGGTAGGAATGGTCCTTGGTTGGAAAGTTTGGTGAAATTACATATTTGGTCCCTGGAGTTTGAAAGTTTGGCAGTTTTAGTCCTTGGAAAAGTCAAAAGTGAAATTTATCATCATGGTCCTTGTATTATTGAAGCTTGGCAGGATTCACCCTTGAAGATACTTTGGAACAGTTACATCTTTAGTCCTTGTATTTTCAGAAAATTACAATCTTGGTCCTTGTGATAAATTACTAACCAAACCGGACCCTTAAATAATAAAAACCAAAACCAAGTCCAAACCAAAAACCAAGCCCACTCCCTTATTTTCTTGGCCCAAATAACTAAAGCCCAAACACCCCGTACAATATAACCAGGGTCAACATTTGACCCTGAGTCAAACCGGTCAAACAAACACCCCCTTCCTCTCCTTCCCTCCCCCATTCCACTTGCCCTGCAAATCCATCACCTCACCACTTTCACCGCCCAATCCACTCACATACCCCCAATTGCACCTAACAAAACAACCACAATAAATGCACCTCCCCACCCCTCAAGTTATCAGAGTCAATTTGCAAAATCAGGTTTTGGTGCCAAAACACGTGGCGTTCAATTAGAGGCCGCTCATTGATCCAACGGCTTAGAATCAAGTGGGATATGCTCATACGGTGATCACAAACCCTAATCCACACCTATAAATAGAAGAGAAGAACAAGAAGAATGTTGTTAGCATAATTTAGAAATTTTAAGTCGTTTATGTAGTTTTCAAAATCTCAGTTTGTAATTCAGCTTTAAATTAGTGTAATCTCTGTTTTCAGTGTACCATTAAGGTTTTCATTAATAAAATATCAAGTTTCAAGTTATATATTAGTTTGTGAAATTTTCAATTTATTTCAAGTTTTTATTTAAATTGTATTGTTGTTGTTATTAGAATCCATGGACTCTTAGGCTAACATAAGCTCCTAGAAAGCTTAAATAAGCTTTTAGAAACCATAAAACACTGCTTAGATATAAAAAATTCAAAAACACAAAAAAGTCAAAGAAAGTCAACATTTGCAGGTTTATGAAGATGAATGCTAGAGGAGGGTGAATAGTGGATGGCCCTGGGTTAGTGGTCTTGTGGAAGGCCTATAGGTTTGGTTTCATGGTGTTAGCAGGAATGCAAGTTGTAAGCCCTTAAATCCATTTCTGAGTTATTACTGTAGCATTGCTTATTTAGTTGCTTAATTAGCTTTTCTGTGTTTATTTAGTGTTAAAAAGTGATAATCTTGCATAAAATCAGTATCTTGTTTGTTGGAAATCATAGTTGCTTTAAATTCTTAAATTGGCAGTTAAATTAGTATATCTAGTAATCTTGTTCATTTGTTATTGTTTTATGTGTCTAAGTGATCATTTAAGCTTAATATATCATAATAAGTTATTTTGAATCAGTTTCATAAGCCTTAACACACATTTGCTTCATAATAACAAAACAGACAAATTTTTAAGGAGTGTTTGGATCAGTGTGATCCAAGGTGTTGTGGTGTATAATTGTTGTTGTTTCTTGTTTACACAAGTCACTTAGGACCATACTAGCTCAGAACAAGCACAATAAACATGCCTTACTCAGAAAAAAGTCAAAATCAAACATCAATAGGTTTAATTAACCCTCTGTGTTGGATTAAGTGTGGCTTATGCCTCAAATCCATTCACTTATGAGTGGTGTAGCTTAATTTAGTCTTATATTAGCTTAATTAATCAATTTCAATCAGAAAATCAAGATCAAAGTTCATTAAAGTCAACTTAAGTTTGAACTGTGATCAGACTTTAAGGAACTTTCCCCAAATGGTTAAAACCAGTATGTCATCAGAAAACATCTTTTGGACTAAACCCAAAGAAGTTTCCCTTGCCAGAGAATAAAATCTATCAAGATTTTATTAAGGAACGCTTAGGTCCATTGTATAATAGAGTTGTTCATATTTGTGTATAAATAGGTAGCATAAGTGATACGTGGGAATAGCACCAGGCTTTACCTCTCAAGGGATCTTGAGAAGCTTACAACCCCCACTAGGCAGTGTACCTGATCGTTGTAGTATAGTATAGTGACAAGTACCGGGGGATTGATCGTTCAGCTAGGAATAGTGTCGCTAGGATTAGAAAACCTAAATACTAGTTCTAAATGTGAGGGATGATTCTTTTTGTATTTTTATATATTTTTAGAAAGCAAGTAAAAATCTCGGGTTTGAAGGATTTGGGCGGAATTAGTTGCTAGTCAACTAACCCAATACTAAAGATGCAATCAAAATAAAATACTAGAAATGAAAATAAACTAAATTAACTAAGGTTGTGAGCAATAAGTGGAGAAAATGTGTTTGCTTAGATTTCACTACTCCCTAGACATCTTTTACACGTTAATTACTTGTTATAGTTGCGTTGATGACGGATTGTATTCCTTAATACCATTCATGGGGTGGCGCACTTAACTCCCCAATCCTATGAGCTCTTATCTCCTCCTATGCCATGCCCAGCACAACCATAGGGATTATAAACAGTGGCTCATGCATTAAATACAACCAATAAAACCTAGTGCACATCAGTTCATGTTTCCTAAGACGTTCAAGCATGTTACCATTTGAAGATCTGCCAGTTTTCTTAAGCCTAACATCGAATTCATTCATCCAATACAATTATAAACAAGTAATCAACACATAATTAACATCTAGGTTTCATTAGATCCAAGCAAATACAAGATAGATCTAGCCTAGCATGATGGAATTAAGACAAGAACAAGATATAGACAACCAACACATAGACATATTGATTGAATTAAAAGAATACTTATCTCAATTACATATGAAAGGTATCAAGGGCTTAGAACCCTTGAAAAACCTGTAAAATTCGCACCAAGTTCGTACTTAGGGTTTCTCCAAAACTTCTCTCTTTTAATGTGAAAATTAGAAAACTATATATAAGAAATAGGGTCTGACGGCGTCAAGACAAATCTTGTGACGCCGTCACCTCGCCGCCAAAATAATTCTGGGACTGCCTTGATCTACTTTTGACGCCGTCATGTGTTATGCATTTCCAGGCCGTCATGAATTTTACTCTTGACGCCCTACTTTGTGACGCCGTCAAATCTGTACTGGGTCGTCATGGAAATTACTCTTGACGCCCTCAAAAATTCCTTCTTGACGCCGTCACCTACTGTTCCCAGCAAGGAAAATTAAGACTTTGGCGTTTTCTTCACTTTTATGCTCCAAAAACGTCCGAATTGCTTCTTTTTCCAGATTTCTTTCCCAAAGTACCTAAAATCACAAAAGGAACGATTTAGGGCAATATTTGATCAAATAAATTCAATTCCGGGCTTAAATGACCCCCTAAAAGTGGTTCATTTTTCGCCTCATCATATACCCTTACACTTGAGATTTGCTTGTCCTCAAGCAAATGCGCTTTGATTCTATTCAAAATACAAGTTAGGGGTCATTTAACACTAATATAAAAGTAATTACAACAAGTAATCGTTCCACTAAAGACCAATAGACTAGCACGGAGGTCATATACTAGCACCTCACAAATAGTGTTTAGATACTCACATCTCTCGGGTGTAATAAAGTATAAATTACAATATGGAAACGGAAGATATCTCTCACTACCTGTCATAGCAAAATAGATTACCATAGGCTTGGGAAAGGATCAAACCTCCACCACATGGCGTAAGCACCTAGGATAAACTATCAAAGAGGTCTTTTAAAGGGTTGTAACGTTAGGTGTAGGGATATGAAATACACGGTTTTGTTGGATAAAGGAAGTTTTACTGGTGGCGAGTTAACAATCTTGGTTAATTACATGTACAATATGGCGTTGCTAAGCCAAGACTAGACTCGACTTGAGCTAATAAATGAAAATTAACAAAAACATAAAATAAACATAGAATGAAACGGGATGGTAGTCCGTATGTTTTTTCTCTTTTTCTTTTTCTATTTTTTTTTTCTTTTTTTCCTGATTTTTCGATTTTTTTTTTTTTTTTTTTTGCATACATTATTACCCTACCATCCAAAATAATACATCATAGGGAATGAGCATTCCCCTTACACTTGAATTTTTACATACTTTACAATAAACTAATCTAATGACTCGAATTAAGAAAATCAAAACACTTGGAGTACTTTTAAGATTAACGTACATATGGGGGTAATAATATGATGTTCTTCCCCATTACTCCATAAAATAAGTACTTTACCCATGAGTCCCAATCGTCCCAAAACAATATGTACAAGGATATGACTCGACTTAGCAACCATGTAATCAATTAGATAGTTAACTTAGGGTTTAACAAATAACAATAATGCACTAAAAATGAGCGCATACACGGAAGGCTAAGGCGATTTGGGTGTACATTTAAGTGGGGTGTAACAAATTCTTCCTTTAAGTAAGATGCTTAAAGTTAGAAACGAAAAGATAGGCTCGGAGGGGTGTACTAGGGGTTTCGTGTACTAAAAATGAGTACAACGCTAAGGGTGTGGCAAAAATTAGTTGACTTAACTAGCCAAGTAATATGACTTAAATGGTCAAGTAATTATGATACGGGTTTAACATAAGGGTGATCCTAATGCCTCTTATCATGTAGTAAATCCTACCACACGAATGTAGTCTCACTAGCGGTCTCGGGATGCATCACTAACGCAAGTTCTAGAATCTAAATGCTACCGGTACACTCATAAGCACTAATAGTAAATGCTTTTCCTATCAAATCTAAAGGCGAACCTCACATATTTGGGTGGAAAATTTTTCTGAATATACGGTTTTGGCTAGTCATACAATCTCCTATCCATGAGACGCTTGCTATGGCTAAAGTTTCACTCCTAAATGTTGTTAAAAATTTTAAATTTGGCGCTAAAATTGCACTAACAAGTATTTCTCATAGTTTTATTACACATCTACTATCAAACAAAACAAACTCAAGCGAAAGTGCATATGTAAGGTATCATCTTTTTACCCCCCCCCCCCTTACACTAAGGATGAACATTGTCCCCAATGTTCAAGTAAAGAATATAAAAGTGAAAAAGTAAAAAGAATGGAATCAAATACTCCCCTGATTCGCTCGGTATGGATAATAAGGTGGCCAGGTTAAATCTTCCTCCAAGAAAATGAACAATCAAAGCTTCCCTTCCAGAATATAAATCATCTTCTTGTCATACATAACCTGTAAATCCTGAAAAAATAGACAAAACAACCTCGCGTAAAATCGGCGGCATCCTATATAAGTTACTAAATCCTAGAAAACAAGATAAGATATAATGCTTGTGGAATGAAGTTTGTAGATTTCCTGGAGATTATAAAACTTAATAATTCACAAAAACCATAAGACTCCGTTAGAAAAACAAAACCGGTAAAATTTCCAGATTTTTACACGTGACGCCGTCAGAAGTGACCTGCAGAAATTCTTATGTTAAGTTTCCGGAAAATTTCTGGAAAAACTTGGTCCTACTTCCTGGAAAATCCTGCAAAACTTCATTATGACTCAATACAAGCATTTGACTCTAAGAAATACGAATATACATGTTCATTTAATATTGTGGAGAATCATGATCGGTTTGTTTCTTAAAAACATATTTGGGGTTTCCCCTTACACTTATCTTTTGCAAAAATACTTTTAGGTGGAGTTAAGACTAGGCCAAAACAACAAAGTAAAGTATTTTCACTATTTATTTTAGAAACATGATCTACCAACAATAAAAATAAAGCATGCATACGGAAGCAAATAACAAATAAACAAAAATAAAATCACACAAAGCATGGGTTGCCTCCCAAGAAGCGCTTTTCTTTATTTACGAGTCTTGTAGCTAGAATCAAGGTCATGGGTTACTACGTGATACGGGTGAGTTCCTCATTGAGGACTTCCTTTGGATCAAACTTAGGTTTCAACTTCCTATCGGTTTCCTTAGTATGGTATGACCTTTCAAACTTTTCTCCATCCGGATCATACAAAGTCATCCTCATATGCCATGATCCGTCACCTTCTTTAGGTGGCTTGTCCCACCTCCATTTACACTTGTCTCCCTATCTTTTCCACTTATTCATCTCTATATTAATAGGCATTACGCTCAAGAACTCAATCATCTTCCTAAAGACTAAGGGGTCCTCAAAGGGGTCTAGCTCTTCATCTCTAGCTATGAGTTGTTCTACCGAATGTGTCTTTTCAATGAAATCTTTCTCTAGATAAAATGGGCATTGAGGTCCTATGAAGTTCCTTTCTATCCAAGGTCCATATCTAGACGGTCTCCTATTCATCTCTACCCAATGCGGTGTTGGTTCATCATCACAATCATAACTATGCTTCTTTACATCGTACACCAACCAAGTATCACCTTCACCTACCGCTATCTTAGACTCCTTACCATCTATCATGGCGCTAGCGGTTGCTAAAAATCCTCTTCCTACCAATAATGGGCATGTAGTGTCACTAACCATGTCTAGGACGTGAAAATCTGCTAATATAGTTAACTTTCCTACGTGAACAACTACATCCTTAATCATTCCAACCGGGTGGGCAATACTCCCATCCGCTAGCCCTATCAATACCTCCGTTTCCTCTAACTTTCCTAGCTTAAGAGCGGTGAATAAGGATAAGGGAATCAAGTTGAGGCTTGACCCTAAATCGACTAGTGTGTCGAAAGCTTCGGATCTTCCTATCTTACAAGGCAAAACAAATATACCCGGATCATCAAGCTTTTTAGGCAACTTGTTTTGAACAAAGGCGGTCCCATTTTTACCTACTTTAAACTTCTCATATTTTTCTAGGAGGGCACTATAGTAAGGAGCACGCACTAAGACATCAATGATGGGGCGTTCAAGGTGAAGTTCTTTGAATTCATCGTCAAGGTCTTGCGTAGGAGGTGTTTCAACTATACTTTTGACCGGTTCTATATTGGGTGTTTTATTTGATTGGTCCTTTTGAAGAATTTGGTTTTGTTTGAAACACGTGCTCGTTGATTTAACCGAGTAGTATTGTGGACACAAAGTGGGTGACGAAACTGAAGATATGGAATTAGCGTTTAGTTTCAGATTCTTGATTGTGTCGCTTGGGAGTGCTCCCATTTCTCGGTCATTGAGAACTTTCAACAATGCGTCAATTCTAGTGGTCATCTCGCTTTGCTTTTGTTTGAAATCGGCTTCAAACTTAGATATGCGAGCTTCTTGAGATGCCATGAACTTAGACATCAATCCTTCAAGATTGTTGGTACTACCATAGTTGTTAGAAGGATTGTTGTTGAAAGTACGGTTGGATGGTGGACCGTTAGGGTGGTAACGATTAGGCGGATTGGAAGAATTGGGTTGATTTTGTTTCCACCTAAGGTTTGGGTGATTTTTCCAAGAGGGGTTGTATGAATCACCGTAAGGGTTCGGCTCGGCCTTGAAAGTGTACCACTTATCTCCCGCTTCGTCAGTACGCGTGGATGCGTAGTCCGCAAAAGCTGTTCCGGGGAGTTCCATACAATCACGAGTGTCGTGGGGACCACTACATAATTCGCATGAAGAAGTGATTTTGTTCACTTGGCTTGAAGGTTTAGGAGCTTCGTAAGATTTCATGAGAAACTTGACTTGGTCCTCAAGTTCCATGATCCTACGGTCGGGAGTGCTAGAATTGTTCGAAGGCAAAGATATTGCCTTGACCGTTTTGTTCAAATCTCGGGGATCATTCCAACTTTCGTTGTCATAGAGAGCAAGATCTTCTATGAGTTCCCATGATTGTTCCGCACTTAGATCACGTAGCTTACCACCGGCCGATTGGTCAATGGCTCGCCTCGTGGAGATATCGATATGGTCAGAAAAGATTTGGACTTGGAGCCAAAGATCTATGCCATGATGAGGGACTTTTTGGAGCAAGTCCTTGAAATGAGTCCATGCTTCATAAAGAGATTCATTTTGACGTTGTTGGAACATCAAGATGTCATTTCTAAGCTTAGTAGTTCTCCCTGGTGGGAAAAATTGAGCAAGGAAACGGGTGGTGAGATCATCCCATGTGGTGATGGATCCCGCGGGTAAACGCTCAAGCCATTGACTAGCTTGATCCCGTAGAGAGAATTGGAATAGGCGTAATCGGGTTGTCCTCTAGTTTCAACACCTAGGTCTATGGAATCTACGATTTTTAGGAAGTCCTTAAGGTGTTGATTTGGATCTTCGGAACGAAGTCCATGGAATGCACATCCGCTTTGCACCAACCGGATGGTGTCGGATCGCAAGGGAGTCACATTGGCTCCGGTGAGCTCAATGGTGTTTCGGTAGCCTTGGTGACTAGGTCGGGAATACTCTCCTAAGGTTCAGGGCCTAAGGGGTTCTAGTGGTGGGTTTTGTTGTGGTGGGATGACGGGTTCAAAGATGTTCCCATCGTCCATGATGTCGGGTGGTGAAGAGTTACGAACAAAGACACAAAGAAATAAGATAGACTAAAGAAATCTCAAAAATAAAAATAAAATCTTACTAGAAAGGAATCTAGCAAGTAGACCTAATAAAAAGAGATTCTAACCTAGACAATAACTATTCCCCGGCAGCGGCGCCAAAAACATGATACGTGGGAATCGCACCAGGCTTTACCTCTCAAGGGATCTTGAGAAGCTTACAACCCCCACCAGGCAGTGTACCTGATCGTTGTAGTATAGTATAGTGACAAGTACCGGGGGATTGATCGTTCAGCTAGGAATAGTGTCGCTAGGATTAGAAAACCTAAATACTAGTTCTAAAGGTGAGGGATGATTCTTTTTGTATTTTTATATTTTTTTAGAAAGCAAGTAAAAATCTCGGGTTTGAAGGATTTGGGCGGAATTAGTTGCTAGTCAACTAACCCAATACTAAAGATGCAATCAAAATAAAATACTAGAAATGAAAATAAACTAAATTAACTAAGGTTGTGAGCAATAAGTGGAAAAATGTGTTTACTTAGATTTCACTACTCCCTAGACATCTTTTACACGTTAATTACTTGTTATAGTTACGTGGATGACGGATTGTATTCCTTAATACCATTCATGGGGTGGCGCACTTAACTCCCCAATCCTATGAGCTCTTATCTCCTCCTATGCCATGCCCAGCACAACTATAGGGATTATAAACAGTGGCTCATGCATTAAATACAACCAATAAAACCTAGTGCACATCAGTTCATGTTTCCTAAGACGTTCAAGCATGTTTCCATTTGGAGATCTGCCAGTTTTCTTAAGCCTAACATCGAATTCATTCATCCAATACAATTATAAACAAGTAATCAACACATAATTAACATCTAGGTTTCATTAGATCCAAGCAAACACAAGATAGATCTAGCCTAGCATGATGGAATTAAGATAAGAACAAGATATAGACAACCAACACATAGACATATTGATTGAATTAAAAGAATACTTATCTCAATTACATATGAAAGGTATCAAGGGCTTAGAACCCTTGAAAAACCTGTAAAATTCGCACCAAGTTCGTACTTAGGGTTTCTCCAATACTTCTCTCTTTTTAATGTGAAAATTAGAAAACTATATATAGGAAATAGGGTGTAACGGCGTCAAGACGAATCTTGTGACGCCGTCACCTCGCCGCCAAAATAATTCTCGGACTGCCTTGATCTACTTTTGACGCCGTCATGTGTTATGCATTTCCAGGCCGTCATGAATTTTACACTTGACGCCCTACTTCGTGACGCCGTCAAATCTGTACTGGGTCGTCATGGAAATTACTCTTGACGCCGTCAGAAATTCCTTCTTGACGCCGTCACCTACTGTTCCCAGCAAGGAAAATTAAGACTTTCGCGTTTTCTTCACTTTTATGCTCCAAAAACGTCTGAATTGCTTCCTTTTCCAGATTTCTCTCCCAAAGTATCTAAAATCACAAAAAGAATGATTTAGGGCAATATTTGATCAAATAAATTCAATTCCGGGCTTAAATGACCCCCTAAAAGTGGTTCATTTTTCGCCTCATCAATAAGTGAGGAGTAAAAGTTGACAAGTTTGTGCAATTAATGCAACGCATTCACAAACCACTTTTACTCCTCCAAAGAACAACATAGCCCCTGAGATAGCTCAGTGGGTCCTCAGTTGTCTCTCAACCATTGTTCTGAGTTTAGAGAGGAGTCAATACCACACTTGTCATTTTCAATCCAAAGTGTTATTCCGCAAACACTTGGGTACGATTCTTTTTGATTAACTTCTAATAAAGAATTAAACTTTGAAAAATATTGTCTCTTATCTTTACGTTGCTTTATTGTTAATCATATATACATCTGAGTTAAATGTCATATATCTTGGTTACATTAGCTATCTTGTTATTGATAATCAAGTAAAAAGGACCATCATAGATATTTATACATAAATATAGAATAAGAAAATATAAACTAATAAAAGTATTTTTTAATAAATATTGAATAACTTGTTTACGTAATATTTAAACGAAACTAATAACCTTAAAATGAAATGATTTTCTAATAAAGAGTTATTAAATGTTTCGAGGGCACGCAAAACTAAATGTGCCACATATAATGATTATTTTATAATTATGGAATTTATACCGAGTTACGGATAATTGGACATTAACATATTCGACCTATATAATTAACGGACTCATTAGGTAACAAGTCTAATAAAGGCCCATTAAGTATGTCGGCATAATTTATTAATGATCGACGTATCCTTATGACTTGTTAGGTTGGTGATTTGGTTTTCGGAATAATAAGTGAGATAAATAAATGGTTGTATTTATCGAGTTGATGAATTCGATAAGTTCTAACAATTTATCCCGAGAACTTATTAAACTATAAAACTTGTCACTTAGTGGTCGAGTTTTTCTGTCATGTTTATGTTTTGTCTTTTAGTAGCAGAGTTTCTCTTGAGTCTCATTGAGTCGACAACACACACGACGATACCAAACACTAATAAACGGCTTTTACAATAATATTTTGGAATTTAAAATGGGAAATACTTGGGGAATATTTGGATTATGACACGTTCTTGGATATACATTAAGACAAGTTTTTATATTATTAGGTGGTGTGGAGTCCATAGTTGCCGTGACGTGTTAGCTGTTTCTGACTAATAATATTTCTGCTTTCCTATGGCCCTAGTGAGTTCTCGTAGCCCCACTTTTTAATATGTTTTTCCTTGGGGTGGAGACTGGAGATGGTACAAATGGTTTTCAAATATTTTTCATGTTGTGATACATTGTTTTCATGATTTTTGGACAATATGTGCGTTGATTGCAATATGTGCATGATTGTGTGGTTAATTGTTATGTGGATTCGTTTGGTGAAAGCAAGAGGTCAGGATTATATTGGTAGAAATACTTGAGTTGACATCCACACGCCCATAAAGGGTGAATACACTCTGCACAAGCTATGATGTCTATTAGTAGAAATACTTGGGTTGACACCCACACCCACATAAAGGGTGAATGCACTATGCGCAAGCTATGAGGTTAGGATGTATTGATAGTACCATTTGTGAAGTAGCGCCTGGTACTATTTAGGTTGACACCCACACCCTTGAGTTGGTGAATATTATCCGAGTGAGCTATACGTATATGCCATCTTGAGATTCAGTTGTTGCTAATTTGTGTGATGTTTATTAGAAACATAGGTGATGCCGAAATTAAAATGTACTTAGGTTATTATCATTTGTAGCTTTAATCATAAAAGGTAGTTTAGACTTTAAATTATATTCGTGTCTTATGTTCAAATTTTATTCGGATTTTCAGGCCGTTCTAGTAATGCTATGTATGATGAGTATAATGCGTTAGTTGAAAATGGCACTTTGGTTCTTGTACCGAGGCCGGATGTTGTTAATATGGTTCATTCTATGTGGTTATTTAAGAATAAGTTTCATGCTGACGGGACTTTGAGCCGCTATAAGGCTCGTTTGGTTGCTAAGGGCAGTAGTCAGCAACTTGGTATTGATTGTGACGAGTCTTTTAGCCCAATTGTTAAACCGGATACCATCTGCACTGTTCTCAGTCTTGCGGTATCTCGCAAGTGGCCTATTCTTCAGCTTGACGTTAAGAATGCCTTTCTTAAGGGTGAATTTATCTTAGACAGTCTATATGCATCAGTCGCCAGGATTCGTGGATTCCCGGTACCCTCATCATGTTTGTCTATTGCAGAGCTCTTTATATGGACAAAACCAAGCACCTCGTGCTTGGTTTCAGCGGTTTGTAGGATATGCCACACGGGTTGGGTTTTACCACAGTCGCTATGATTCTTTGTTATTTATTTTACGAAAGGGCTCTCAGGTTACTTATTTGCTTATCTACGTGGATGATATTATTCTTACAGCCTCCTCTATTGACCTCCTACGGCAGATCATTGCTTCCCTGCATAGTGAGTTTGACATGACTGATCTTGGGCCACTCAATTATTTTCTAGGCATTTCTGCTACTTGGCATTCTACAGGTTTCTTTCTAGCTCAACAGAAGTATGTTATTGAGCTTCTTGAGCGTGCTCACATGAAAAACTGTAATCCATCTCGAACACCAGTGGATACAGAATCCAAACTGGATCCCGAAGGTGTCCCAGTTCAGGATCCTATTTTATAACGCAGGAGGTCTTCAATATCTCACATTTACCAGACCAGATCTCTCCTATGTTGTTCAACAGATTTGTCTTTACATGCATGATCCTTGCGAGCCGCATTTAGCTGCCTTTAAACCTATTTTACGATACATTCGAGGGACTCTAGATTTTGGACTACACCTATATTCATCCTCTACCACTTCTCTTGTTGGATACACAGATGCAGATTGGGCTGGTTGCCCATCCGCACGACGGTCTTCTTCAGTGTGTTTCTAGGCGATAATCTACTTTCTTTGTCTTCAAAACGACAACACACCATCTTCCGTTTTAGTGCCGAAGCCGAGTACCAGGGTGTTGCTAATGTTCTATCTGAGACAGCATGGCATCATAACCTTCTGGCATTCTCCTCTTTCTATTGGCACTCTTGTATACTGTGATAATGTTAGTGCCATATATTTATTTCCCAACCCTGTTCAACATCAATGGACCAAAAATATTGAGATTGATATACATTTTGTTCGACACATGGATACTGATGGTCAGGTTCATATTCTCCATGTACTATCCCATTATCAGTACGCTGATATCTTCACCAAAGGACTTCCTTCAGCCTTATTTGAAGATTTTAGATCCAGTTTGAGCGTCCGGCTTCCTCCCGCTCCAACTGCGGGGAGTGTTAGTCGACAGATAGCATTATCCATTTTGTATTAGCTGTACACATCTTTGTAGTGTTTATATCTTGGTGTCTAGGAGATAAGAATGATTAGTAGGATACCTTATATAAATCTTGTATTCACTCTTTATATAAAGGTGAACATTGTATGTACAGGCAATCAATGATACAAACACAATTCTCATCATATCAATTACATTATCTTACAATACATGCAACAATGCATCACTTGACACTAGAAAATACATGAATGGAACGTGCAAGCACGTCACTCATTTTTATGTTGGGTTATAAGTTTTTTTTTAAAACCATATGAGTACTTGAAATTGTGGTAAAGTAGATGAACTAACATATCAAAGAGTAAAGAGTTCTAAGCACAGCTCAAAAAGGATATGAAAGCAACGTTCATATCACCTATGTTTGATAAGTTAGACACAAATATGGAGATAGGCCATTTGCATGACCGTCCATGCATGTCCGTCCATGCATGTGTTAATAATTCAAAACACAACTAAGACAAGTGTTTCATAGAGGTGGCCTTAGTTAGTTAGCTGAAGTCTTGCTCTTGCGAATCGTCTAGCACACTTCATAGAAGTGGGCTTAGCTGAAATCTTGCTCTTGCACTTCTTAGGCTTAACCGCATTACTTTGGGGCTGAAATAGCATAAAGTAATTATATTATTATGCTGAGCAACTTGCAAATTATAAGTAAACTGCAATGCCAACTTGAAAACAAAGAATGTCAAATACAATGCAATCTACACATTATAAGAAACTGCAATGTCAACAAAGAATGTCATATACAATGTAATTTAAACATTATACAAGACCGTTATATCAACAAAGAATGTCATAACTCGCACATTAAAAGAAAACCGCAACGTCATCTTGAAAACAAATACTACACAACAATATGACAAGCATGTAAAAATTTTCAAGGAATACAACACACACATACACAAAAAAATAATAAATAAAATAAAAAATAAAAACTGATTTTAACAAAGATAGTGTTATATACGACCATTTCTGATTATGGATATGTATCATGAGTTAGTTGTGACTACAACAAGATACCTTAAAAACAAATAATGGTGTAGTTTTATAACATTAGTTTCTAACAGATAATATCATTTATGAGCATCCATTCACTTTCGTCAACTGACTAAAGCTGATTAACCTGGCCCAATAACACCCATTCGTGCTCGATATGACCATGATATATTATAAAGTGGAGCATGTTCAACACACACACACACAAATACGATAACCTTATAATTATAGGTACAAACTATTTGCAAATTATAATATGTTAATATTTTTTTTTTGTATCATAAGATCTTATATATTGTCAGCAAACTACAACAAAGCTATAAGAAACTAGAAATCATAGGTCCATTACCTTTGTTTTTTTTACTTTAAGGGAATAATTTGCACACTCCATTACATGATTGGGACACTCCAGTTGTGTTTGTACATTTATAACCTCACATGGGTAAAAGTGTAATAGTAACTGTGAGGGTATAAATGTCCATACACAATATATTGGAGTGTGCCAATCATTTTTTTAAGTATGCAAATCACCTCCCTTACTTTAATATGGTAACTAAAAAACTTTATTGGTATGTTTTTTTAATACCGACTTACTTTTTAACATAAAAACAACGAAAAAGAAAATTTCCTACATAAATAGAGATACAGATATATACCACAAGAGGATCTTCAGTCGTCACGACCAAGGGTCCTTGTGAACTCAGGAAATGAAAAATTAATAAAATAATTTGGTAAGTTTCAAAAAACTAATAAAAAATAAAAAATCATAGGTCCATGACCTAATCATTTCAATTACCATTCCTTTTTTGACTATAATATGTTAAGCGTATGCTGTTTTATACTCTTAAACAACCACAAATAATATGCAAGTTACAAATTATAAGAAAACCGCAATGCCAACTGGAAAACAAAGAATGTGAAATACAATGCAATATACACATTATAAGAAACTGCAATGTCAACAAAGAATGTCATATACTATGTAATTTAAACATTATACGAGACCGCGATGTCAACAAAGAATGTCATAACTCACACACTGAAAGAAAACCGCAACGTCACCTTGAAAACAAATACTACACAACAATATGACAAGCATGTAAAAAAATTCAAGGAATCCAACACACGCATACCCCCCCAAAAAAAGGTTTTAACAAAGATGGTGCTATCATATGATTATTTCTGATTATGGATATGTACATCACTATACACTATTGTACCATCAGTTAGTTGTGACCACAACAAGAGACCTTAAGAAAAGTTTTTTTAATAAAGGTATATATTTTACAACGTTAATTTCTTAACAGATAAATACATTTTTTTTGATTTTTTTTTAATTTTATTATTTTTTTGCATCCATTCACTTTCATCAATCAACTAAAGCTGATTAACCCGACCCAAAAGCACCCGTTTAGTGCTAAATACGCCCTGATATATTGTAAAGCGGTTTAACAGACAAAAAGAGCATGTTGAACACAAAAACAAACCCGATAACATTAGAATTATAGGTATGCATCTAGTTGCCACTGGTGGACTAAATTTGCGATCCTAATATTGTTTTCAATCATGAGATGTTATGTATTGTCGCGCAAACTACAACAAAGCTATAACAAACGAGAAATCAAAGGTCCACTACCTAGTCGCTCGAAATAAAATTCACTTACCTTTCTATTTTTACTATAGTTTGTTACCAAAAAACATTATTGGTATGTTTTTTTATAGTGCCTTGGTTTCTAAGAGATAAGAACATTTTTTGTACATCCATTCACTTTCATCAATTAAGCGGACGAAATAAAACCCTTAGTGCTGGCTATACACAAAAATAAAAGCAGGTTCAACATAAAAACATATATCAAAAAAGAAGCATTTAACAAAATTAATAGAGAGATAATCGATCAGATACATACCACTGCGGGATCTTCAATCGTCAAGACCGAGGGTGCGTGTGACCTCTGCATAAAATTTATGGGTATTTTAGTTTACTTTTTGGCATAATAAAAAGAACATGGCACAAGAACTTAGCGCAAAAATGGGCGTAAATCCAATATTAGGTCCAAGTGTCCAACTTCAATGGAATGCTCAAATCATAGATGATGAAAATTGGTGCACCTTTGATACCATTACAGGCTTTTAAAAGCAAGGATCGTGTGTAAAAAGGCCACAAAATTACATCGAGCACATCATGACTTTAAAACAAGTTTATATCCATAGTAAAGAAGAAACCCACTTTAAAACAAGATTATGGCCCTAGCAAAGAAGAAACTGTCTCAGCCAAGACAACCCTGAGAGGGTATTTCAACTACTTTAATCTTTATCAAAATAGCACTCAAAGTTAACTGCTACACATAGTAGGAAGGTCAAACAAGAACCCCCGTGATTCAATGTAGGTACTTTCGAGTATATAGCTTTATCAGCGATAAAGGTTCAAGAACAAGAACTATCGAAATGGCTAAATCGATGCTATTTTCACACACCTTATGTTTGCAGGGGCCACATGACAGAGTCACAAGTTGAAAACATTATGTGATATAGAAAAATCAAAATCTAGTAAGCAGCTTTGACAAAACAACCACGAGTCTGTGTTTGGATATGCTTCTGCATATTGACTGACTAACTAACATCAAGATAATAAATGATGGCTTCTCGAAAACCAATATTGACAAACGCTTTCAAAACAAACAATAAAGACAACATAAAACACCAATTATGAACTGCAGGCATAAAAAGACGGTGACTAAATCAGTAAATAAGACAAATCGTATATCAAAACTTAAACACGCTTCGGATTTCTTATTAAACCTGCTTACCAAATAATTTGAAACAACTTATTTTCACCAATTTCAACCAAAAGTAAAAACAACTATTGCATCAGATATATGAAAAAAAAAAAAAAAAAAAAAAAAAAAAAAAAAAAAAAAAAAACATGATCTACACACACACAAAAAAAATTAAAAAGAAAAAAAAAAAGAAAAAGAAAAGATAAGAATTGTATGTGCACAAAAAAATAACACTGTCAACATCGAAAAAGAGAGATATAATATAATACCAGAGCTGCTGAGTCTTGAGTCAAAGGGGGCTGCATAAAATGAAAATTAACCAACAAATTTTGTAAGTTCAAAAAAAAAAAAAAAAAGATAATAAAAATAGATAGAGACCCCATATGCATACGCCTGGTCGACCTGTTTCACAAACTTGAGAACTTTATAGACAGAATCAAAAAACAGCATATCCTCAGCTGTGGGGGGGTCTGAAAACTCCCTCTCTCTCACAAGCCTTTCCAAATTGTCGAAGCCTTTTAACACTCGGTCTAGCAAATTTTCATTTTTATCAACCACAAAAGATTCCATCTCCAAAAGTCCTTTTGCAATATCTTCATCAACTACAAACGATTTTGATACCCTCTCCAAAACTCGTTTAGCGAGATCTTTATCAAAAACATAATATGATGATGATGATGATGATGACATCTTCAAAGTGGTGGCGTGTTTGTTGAAAAGTAGGTGTGTAATTAGGGTTTTTGTGGTCACCTTCGGGCTTTGTTAAATAACATGATTTCGTGCTTTGTTGAAAGGAAGCTGTGGCACGTTGCAAAAGTTACCCGATACTTTTTTTTATGTAACAAACTTTATTTATCAAACGTCTAAAAGATATTTAGTAATTTCCTATTAAAAAAAAATACGGATGAAAAGGTATTTAAATTGAGAATAAAATGAGCCAAATATTGGAATAATTTTGACTGATGTGTGATTTTTTTTAAATGTGCAAGTTTAGTATATGTTAAAGTTTAGTATGTATATTTGCATTATCTATATAGATTGTTTAAAGTAAACCCCGCCATGATACAACTACTCGTTTATATTGGCCATGAAGTTAGATTTTTCTGTGTTATGTCAAAATCCATCAATGGGGTTATGATATATTTTTTTCGCGTGAATGCATGTATGTTATGTTAGATTATGGACATTATTTTAGTAGTCGTATATTAGGATCGAACTCGAGATCACGGGATTGCACACAATACGTATGAAGAGAAAAAGAAATAATTATTTATAAATGTTATACGTAATTATTAATAAACACAAAACTAGTAACGACCATTAGTATTTAACGGAGAATGACTAACGACCGTTAAACGAAGATTAGGAAAGTAATGGTAATGAATATTTGGAAACAATGGAAGGTTCGAGAATCCCTTGAGGACTCTCTAAACCGATCGGCCAAGGAGGTTTCCACACCTCCTTTGTGCCTTGAGCTCCAAGTTTCAATTAGTATATATACAAACCCAAGATGTATTGTTTTCTCATAACTTGTACACACACATCTTGGTGTTTTCTCTCCTTCTCTTTGTCCCATTGTCGATCCATCAAATAATTCCATAAGGGATTTGATTTTATTGATCAAACTAAGTTTTTTGTTTAATTTACTTGCATAAACTTTTTCTTGAATTAGTACGTGTGTACAAGAACGTGATTCAAACACATTATTGTTTGATTCTTGGATTGAATTACAAAAGAGGTAAGGGGTAATTCTTATAATCCACATAAACCCTAATTAGGGTTCTTGATTGAAGATTGCAATTTGATTCTTGTTCGGGCTAGAATCACAAAGGTATGTTTACTATTTAATATTGATTAATTAATTACATGTTATATGATCTTGTTATAATTGCTTCCGCTATGCTCACTTGATGTGTTTGGTTTATTTATATTAATGTCATGATATCATAATTCCAATAGTGGCATCTAGAGCCGTTATAATGCGTAATTAATTATCGAAACGCATAAAAATTGGATCTTGATTCGTTTAGTTACATGTTTTTAGGGTTTTTTAGATTCCTAACCCTAATTTTTTTTATGGGTCGATTTTGACCTTAAAGGGTTTTAGGGTTTTGGTTTTTGATTTATTAATATGATTAGAAACCCTAGGATGTCATGTAATTTGTTATGCGTTTTAGTAAACGATCTTGGTGCAATATGTTAATTGTTAAGCTTAATCCATGAAAAAGTGCATATTTGCATGGATTTTATATTGTGTGAAAATTTAAATGGTTTAAATTGGATATATATATATATATATATATATATATATATATATATATATATATATATATATATTAATTGAGTAGGAAGTGAGATCCTGGACTCAAAGCATTAAGATGGGGATGAAACATGCTTATATTACAAAAGTTTTGTGAATGTAAATCCCATAATGATCTAGGAATTGCAATATGATATTGGCAATTATTGTTCGACAATTACCTTGTTGAATACTATCATTACTAGCAGATCAACTGATGTAATGGTACTATGTCAATTAGGATCCTAGCTTTAAGAAAATATTATGGTTTATATGTATATTTACCAATGGGTATTTTATTTTCTTAAAGATCTAATTATCGAAAATACTAAAATTGAATTTTTGTAATTCGTTTTAATGTATTAATGCAACGTTCAAACCGTAAACGCACTTTGGGACTTTGGTAAATTGATCTCGTTCTGTTTTCAAACAAATGTTTGATTAAGAATAATTTACTTAAAAGACAAAAGAAGTCTCCTTTCTATGAAAGAAGAGTGAGACACAATCCTATTCCTTTTCATGAATGAGAAATGATAATAGGAATATTAGATATGTCTAAATTCTAGTATAACTCATAGCAAATTTTTTTAATAGTTAAGAAAATTGCGAATATTTTCCATGGAGATTTTATCATCCTCATTTGGTGATTAAATTCTTAGTAACAAATATGATATTTGGTTAACAGAAAATTATGTATGACATTTTATGAGTTATTATAATTAGAAGCTAGACTAATTACCGCAAAATGTTTAAAAACAAACTAGTTGTTTTTAAAGGTGGTACATACATTGTAGGATGGTAGACCTATTAAGGAAGAAATTGCATGCACAATTTTTCAAGTTAAAAGCATTTGGTGGATAGTCCATCATTTACGTAGTAGAATACACTCTTTAGTGCATAAGTAATTGTTACGTATGGACATTCAAAGGTGTAGGAAAGTTAAAAGCACAATATTTTATTTCACTGGATATGAAACATTTATAATGTTATCAAATTCAGTGGGAGTATTGTGTACTTATTACTAAATAAGGAATTATTGTAATGATCTTTAATTCAGTGGGAGTTACAAGCTTTGACATCTTGGTAGCTAAAGATAATTACTTTACAAGTGTAGACACTCATACTTTTAAGGATTGTCTTGTACGTTTCCTTACTAGACATTGTTGTTTTACATATACTTGTTATGCTAAAATCTATGACACAATCATATTGAACACATAAACAAATGCATGGCATGTTGTTTATCAACTATATGAGGTTGTTCCATGCACAAGTGGGAGAAATGTTATCTTTAATGTGTGCAACAAACAACTCATAAAGATATGATTTAATGGATTCTCTTGACTACAAGGTAAGAGAATAATGTTCTAATATTAATTCTAGAAACACTTGGTGTTACAATTTATGTTATGTGAGAGCTTAGCTAGATTGCAACAACAAGGTGAATTTCATATTTCATTACTAGCAGATCAACTGATGTAATTGAACTATGAGAATTTTCAGTTTCTAAATTAGAATAATGTTTTAATATGAATTATACTAAGCTAATTCAAGAAACACTTGGTGTTAAAATTTATGTTATGTGAGAGCTTAACTAGATTGCAATAACAAGGTGAATTTCATATTTTCATTACTAGCAGATCAACTGATGTAATTGAACTATGAGAATTTGCAGTTTCTAAATTAGATACCTATTAGAACATGTGTCAATATGATATCAAGACTACTTTAATTTATAGTTTTATGAATTCACGGAATGACATAAATTAATTAAGTAATCTAATGCTACTTCAGTCAGAATATTCATGTGTTCTTGGAATAACATAAATAAATGAAGAAATAATATTTACATTATTGTGAAGTAATAAATTAACTTGAAATTACTATTGAAACCAAAAGATGGTGTTCATAATTACTTTAGTCAAGCATGTTTATGTTTCATTGTAAAGATATAAACATAAAGTCTTTTAATTGTTACAAGACTTATAATAAAGTAAGACGTTATCTTGTTGTGTTTTTTAATTAAGACATATACATGAAGTTATTAAATTGTTAAATGACTTATAACGTATAGTGGGATTATAACAGTTTATATTTTCTTGTAAAGACATGGACATGAAGTGACTTTGTAAAAAGTACTTGTGTTATAAAACATGTAATTGGCTTGAATATTATTATACCATTAAAATGACTTAGTTGGTAAATAGACAAGTCAAAAGGAATATGGTTATCTTAAATATTGTTAGATTGTCTTACAATATTAATACTAATGAAATATCAAATGTTTATGGTATGTTCAGTTAGGAAAATCAAACTCTTGTTATATTGTTTGATTAAAGATAACTATGACTTCTTTCCTTCCAAAAGTTATCAAGGTTAGAATGTTGAGTACGACTTGGACATATTTAATATAACTCCAACATAGAAGATTAATAAGGCATTATCATATAATGGAATGTGATGAATGTGATGAATTACATTAAGTCTTAAATTGAAGTTCTAAATTTGTTTAACTGCTTATGAAGAGGTTATTAACAAAGTAAAGTCAGGAACTGTCAATATGTATTTGTAATATCCCAAAAGAGAATATTGTATTGTTTCTTTATTTGCTAAGTATTTAAAGATAGTCTTTAAATTACTAAAAGCAAGTGGGAGTTTTGATCTTTAAAAGATAAAACTATAAGATACATAATCTTCTAAAATACACTAGTAAATATCATGATTAAGTTTGACATTTGAATGTTAAATCTCAATATGATAATAAAGGTTGACATTTAAATGTTAAATCTCAAGATGATGGAATTATCATTCATAGAATAGAAATATATCTTAGATATTTGATTAGCTGAGGGCTATGATTTACAAGATTATTGTAAACCTGATAATCATTATGATACATTCAGGGGCGGTGCTGAGAACGTCAAAAAAAATTAGGCCCGGCACGAAAAGGAAAAAAAAAGTGCCTCTATAATGGGTATAAAGGGTTGGGCCTAGTACATATAATTGGTATAAAAAGTACCTCTATAATGGGTTGGGCCTAGTACATATAATGAGTATAAAAAAATTTAGTGCCCCTTACTGGATAGGGCCCGGCTCGGATGCTGATGCTGCGCCGGCCCAAAACCGCCCATGGATACATTACCAAATATGAAATTGGGTAAAGTATACATGATATGAATGATTAAGATGCTGTACATAAAGATAATCAATTTTAGAAACTTGGTTTATCTTAATAGTTAGACTAGAAAATGAAGATGAGTTTCTTAAAAGAATACATAACCCTTGTTGTTTAAATCTTTGTATAGAAATCATATGGACAATATTGTACACATATTTAATACATGTCTTATGACAAGATTATTAATCACACTTAAGCAATTAACTGTGATTGAACATTCTTTTCTAAACACATTAAATATATAAAGATTATGATTGTCATATTTATGAAATTGACAATAGAATATCAAAACTCTTTCTTGATTGATTACTTGAGCGAGGACGATAAGTAATCAAAAAGAGTTTATGAATTCAAATAAATCTTTGAAAGTGTACAAAGTGCAATAATCCATGGATGGATAAATGCATGCATCTAGAAGATTAGTCTTATGTTTAATTATTAAATTCATGTTTTGATTTATAATTGAAATAAGATAATTTCTAAGTATTCCTAAAAGCTAGTGGGAGTATTTATGTTTAATTTCTTAAATCATATATGTTGTAGAACATATAAAAGGTAACATTCCATATAAGTTAAAAGTTAAGTCTTAGTTTGGAATGAAACTTTAGTTGAAAGATTTAGAAACTAAGACATGCAACCTTGGAATCAATGTTTATTGTTGAAACATGTGCGGTAAATAAATCTAATATAACATGATATATTATTTAGAAAGTCTAAATAGATATGTATGACATGAATAAAATCTAAGTATGACTCATAGATTTTTCATGTATATCATGTTTTGTTGTATCATACTTGATTACAAGATGATTTGGCAATATTAATATCTAATTAAAAGTTATTAGATAACTTGTGTAATATTCTAAAAAGAATTTGTTTGATTATAGAATTACATCCTAAATCTGGAAAAGCTTCCAAATTCTATAAATGAACAATTTTTCAATTGTTGTGAAAGTTGTTATAGCCAACAAACTTGAAAGTTTGAAAGGCATCAAACATTACACAATAGATATTAATGTTTACGGGAAGTTTTTAAGAGCATATTGTTGTTGCATACAATGTTGCTAATGAAATTGAGATGACACTCAATACTAGTTATGGTAAGGATTTCATCCTTGGCTATTACTAGTTATGCTTACTAAAAGCATAGTTACATTATACATTAAGAGAATAAGAATACTTAAACTTTAAAATGTTTGAAAGTTTGATTATCATAAATTGGTGGTTAAGGATGACACACATGTTATGTAATATATTATGGCATTATCAAAATAGTTGAGTATGCACATACAAGAACTTCAATAGTTGACTTCTTGAAATAAATATTCTTAAAATTCCAATAGATCAAAGTTGGATGATTTATGACTTGACAACAAGTATGAATGTCATTACTTGAGACATAATTCATCAACAAAAGTTATCATGCATTGATCTATTTACTATTTGGATAAGGGATGTTAAACAATTATTATAAATTTAAATACATGGAATGTTTAATTTATAATATATTGTATCATGTTTTTACATGTTTAATCCATGAATAAATGTTATTCTAAAAATGTCCGTTGTCAGTTAATAATATGGGAATAGTATTAAATTAAGACAAATCTGAAGGTTGGTATAATATACTTAAAGTATATTGATGCGTAGTCATGCCATTTCAGATGATATTCAATGATACCGAATATAGGACTTATCCCAACTACATGATGTTACTTTATGGATTTTGTTATTAAGTAAATCATGAGAAGTTATCCTCAGACTTGAGATGCAAGATAAAAGTCATGAATGTAGTACATTTTTGTGGAACAACTTAACGCTATACGTAACTGGTAGTCATAAGGGTTGTTTTCGGAAATGTTACAAAGTTTGTGGGTTTTGCTTGTAGTTAAGATAGAATTTGTTCCTTCAAATTTATTTTTGGAGTTTAATACTGTTGGGCCCCTCGTAGGGTTGGTAAGATGTATGTGTGGCCACACCTAAGATCTCCCCTGAATATGTTCAGAAGATTTGGTAATCTTGATCAATCATAAACAACGAGAAACAGAATGGTTAATTAAGGAAAGACTATAATCCATATCCTTATTAACATGGTATTAGAAACAAAAGGATAATAATAATGAGAAATCATTAAAAGGTTTTCCAGGAGCCTTACTCGAGATCGTACTAGAGGCATCGGCGTGTTGCAAGACGCTAACCGATGTGATTACACTATTAAAATATGTCCAAGTGGGAGCTGTTAGATTATGGACATTATTTTAGTAGTCGTATGTTTGGATCGAACTCGAGATCACGGGATTGCACACAATACGTATGAAGAGAAAAAGAAATAATTATTTATAAATGTTATACGTAATTATTAATAAACACAAAACTAGTAACGACCGTTAGTATTTAACGGAGAATGACTAACGACCGTTAGACGAAGATTAGGAAAGTAATACTAATGAATATTTTGAATATTTGGAAACAAGGGAAGGTTCTAGAATCCCTTGGGGACTCTCTAAACCGATCGGCCAAGGAGGTTTCCACACCTCCTTTGTGCCTTGAGCTCCAAGTTTCAATTAGTATATATACAAACCCAAGATGTATTGTTTTCTCATAACTTGTATACACACATCTTGGTGTTTTCTCTCCTTCTCTTTGTCCCATTGTCGATCCATCAAATAATTCCATAAGGGATTTGATTTTATTGATCAAACTAAGTTTTGTGTTTAATTTACTTGCATAAACTTTTTCTTGAATTAGTACGTGTGTACAAGAACGTGATTCAAACACATTATTGTTTGATTCTTGGATTGAATTACAAAAGAGGTAAGGGGTAATTCTTATAATCCACATAAACCCTAATTATGGTTCTTGATTGAAGATTGCAATTTGATTCTTGTTCGGGCTAGAATCACAAAGGTATGTTTACTATTTAATATTGATTAATTAATTACATGTTATATGATCTTGTTATAATTGCTTCCGCTATGCTCACTTGATGTGTTTGGTTTATTTATATGAATGTCATGATATCATAATTCCAACATGTTATAGTTTGACATCTCTTGTCAATAGTCTTCTAGCTTGAAGTGTTCAGGTTTTATAGAAAATTTGGCAAATCTATATTTTATCCTTACCTAAATGTACAGACTTGGTGGACCAAGTTAAGTATTTAAACAAGACTGGTTTAGTCCATGAAGAATAATGGGTTTAGTGTATCATAACATGGTGAAGCTGTGAAGCATAGTCTAAATCTTTGGAGCTCATGCATATGAATAATGATTGGCAACTCTCAGGTACTGACAATATTTTTGGAGATGCTTATGTTTTTCGTATCTGTTTGTGAACTTTGCAACCAAATAAACTTTCTGAACGATCTTTAAAACTGTTAGTCATATGTTATTATCCTGCAAACCGACAGATACACACAGGTATGAAATATTCAATATTAAGATTATAAATAAAGGATTGGCATGATAAAGTGGCCAATAAGAGAAGATTGAACAATGATGACCATTCAAAGTAGAGCATGCTCTGTAAATGCATATAACAATAATACACACACAGAAACATTTCTTTAGACTTTCTGAGCCCACAATGGATGACATTGGCCATGGGATGTCTAGTGCCAAAATAAACATACATAAACATAAGTTCTGAAAAGCGAAATGATTAAACCTAGAGAAACATAAGCAAAAAATCACATTATATTATCCAATTCCGGAGCTTCAAGTGTTTGACCGTATGCATAATTGATCTCGTCCATAGTAATCTTAAACAAGTCTTCATAATGAAATATGTGTGCAATCCTGATAGGAGCATTGACCTGATAATTAACACATATAAAAGCCATAAGCCCATGTTAAATTTATAAACAAATCCAGTTATTGGCAATGATGTTTTTATAAGAAATGAGAAATCGCTTACACGGAGATTCATCAAACACAGTCTTGGCATGATCCGAATGAATACTGGCTGAAAGAACATCCAGATTGTGTTTCTTCAATCTTGGCATTAGCCCCAAACACGCCCAAGCAGATGTTCGGCGAACACCAATTTTTCAAAACGTCTATTCTTGGACATAAGATCGCGCCCTAGAGCAAAGAGAAGCAGTCACAATATCACTATAAAATTGCAATATTATGCTACCAAAGAACAAAAAAAACCTTGCAGGTCACATAGGATAAATCTCCCGCTAGACGACCGACCATCATGCATGACGCACTCAGTATACGGTTTTCCCCATACCATGCATGACTTTTGACCAATGAAATCCTGATAATAAACCAAGTTTTAATCACAATGTATAAGGTGAATATAGAAAGATATATATGTGAAAAGTTTGAAATAAGCAAGGGTGAATGTTTCTTCACACCTATTTCTTTAGAGACTTTCTGAGCCAATAGTGGATGGATATTTTTCGCTGCAATGTTCCTCCATCCAATTACATCTGTAGCAACCTTATGATGGTCATAAGGACATAAAAACATAATGAATTACAAAAGTGATGCACATTAGTTGGGAGGTAGGCACGCCAAAAGAATGAAAAATGTGACAAAGTAAGGATTGGAAGATGTATACACGGATAAAGAATGTGTGTAACTCTGTGTCACAATTTTTTTCAATTTATAGAAAGATAATGGATTATATGACCGTTGGGTATCGGTCATCAATGGTATAAGGTAAACTCAATTTAGGGAGTGCCTGCGTGTATAGGTGAACAAGTAATATTACTTTAGAGAGGTATATGACCGTTACCCAATGGTTACCTCGGTAACAACATGTATTAAATTCAAAGATAGCTACTATTTGTTTTGAAATTAGAAGAAAATTGACCGTTGTCCAACGGTCTAAAGCCCAACAAAAAAATAAAACTCGTATGGACACAAAAGTACCACAACTTAAAATATACTACCCAAACTGTAGCTGGTACTTAGTGGCGGCGATTAGTATGTGCAAGTGGGGTAGCCGCACAGGGCCACAGTTTGCATAGGGCCATATAGAGAAAATAGTAGACATACTAGGGGCCACATACAAAAAGAGTGAAAGACTTGGATTATGAGGGCCTTATTCGTAGTTTTGCAACGGGCCACCCAAATCAATGGGATGGCCCAACTGATACTTTCTTTTTGGCATGTGTTAAAGGTAGAAAGAAAAACATGGAGAAAGTTCTTTATAGATCCAACTTCTACCATAGAACCCATCAAGCAATCTTAGCCACTCATTTTTAAAAATCATATATGATTCATAAGAATCATATATGATTTGATTTTAACGAATCATATATGATTTTTACAAATCATATATGATTTTTCTGTGCGAAAATTTAAAAAAAAAAATGTTTATCAAAAAAAAAGTTCGTCGAAAGTATATAACAATGCATATCTATATAAAGATGATTTAATTCTCGTCGCGATGGTATTTTTTTGTAGCTTGACAATTTACCGTTTGCAAGATATTTTGTTTTAAAAAAAAGGTGGAAAATAAAAATGGGAGGCGCTATGATTGGTTTATTTGTTTTATGGCAAATATGAGATCTATATTGATCACATCTCTGAAAAACATAGTTAACTTTCCAAGAGTAAATTGCAAAAACCGTGCATGTATCTTGTCTAAATCACAGGAGGAGTCCCTATAACCTTGAATTGTTCTCCCCTGTGGGGAACTTTCAGTAAATAACTGAAATATCCTCATCGCGGTAAAAGGTTGAATATGGGTATTTGAGTTCGATGACATTTTATTGCAGATATTGGCTGTGATATAGTGTTTGGTGGCAAATGGATCTGAGCGGGCAGTTGATGACATTATAGAACATACTTTCTAAATCTTTGGTCGACAACAGTATCTAAAAGGTACATCATAGACCTTTATAGCTTCGATATCAAAATCATAGTATTATATACTTCATTGTGCTATGATTTTTGAATTCTCTGTATATGTTTTCTTGATCTTGAGCTGTTAGGAGCATTTCATGTAGTTTTGTTATTCAAGTATGAGTTCTTTTCATTGGTATTGCATTTAAATTCTGAAGATATGTGCGAGCTAGCAAACTCAATTCCTTCCCGTACTTTGAGAATTTTGGGCATTAAATTTTTTGTAAAGTATTAAACATGCAACAACTTATTAGAAGTGTTGTCTCAAAGCAGGGTATTGTGGAGAATATAAAAATTTAATTCTCAATGTTGTCTGAAAAGTTTATATCACTTTAACATGTAAACGTTAAGTAACTTCTAATATTGGTAAACAAATATTAGGGATTTAGTATTTTGTATATGAAAAATTTTAACCGAGAATCAGTATAACATAATATATTGAATTTTCCCAAAGTATAATAATTTATTGGAATAAGTAAAGTAGGACATTTGATTATTGTTTACATAAAAAATTTGTAAAAGACCTGTCATTACTTTGCCCTTCACTTCTTTTTCAATAACAAAGTCTCTTGCTTTTGGTTTTCTTCATTCTTCAATCATTGTTAATGTTTATTTACAAGAAATGACAAATAACATTTTTTTCTAAGTTAATGATACACCATCAATGGGTACCTAATAGAAAGAATAAGCTGCATAAGATAATAAAGAAGAATAAATTAATGATACACCATCTATGTAAAACGCATGACACTTCAGACCATAAAATGGGTGTTGCGGATCACAGGAAAGTACTTGAAGTTAGAGTTGGTGGAAAATGGTATCCAAGGCAATTTCAAATGGGAAATTAGTTGCATTTCTTTTATCTGTCGGCAGTTACAATTTTCATGAATCAAGAGGGTTATCTGGTTCACTTGTGTGTTTAGAGTCATGAGTAACAGCCTCCAGCCATGTGTTATACGGAGTATATTGTTATATGTAAATGTTAGTGTGACTTAACATTCATCAGACCACTCTTCATACATTATAATATTACATTGCACTTCTAATGGTGTGTTAGTAAATACATAATTTTGTGGTACTTTGATGGTTTATTGGTCGGTTAGTCAATCTCTCTATGCTTTCTAATTGTTTTATTTTCAAGTCTATAGTTTGTGGAAGGAATCAAACTTTTCTACTGAGCGGTGCTTTGAGACTGAGATTAATGTACCGATTTGCTTTTATTTTGTACATCTTACTAACCACCATTTAAAAATATTCATCTAAACTCATACTTCGTGAACATGTTAACTTGTCTTTGTTATGCTAAAACTGCTTTCCAACTCATAATTGGTAACTCCAGGTCTATCTAAGTTATCAAGTGAGCATGCTATTGATCTAATCATATAATAACTTAATTTTAATGCAGATGAGAAGTATGGAGCGTGCTCGAGACATAAGAATGCAGTTGGAGGAGCTATTGAAAAGATTTGAAATTGATTTAATATCAAGCAAAGCAATGATGAATTGGTAGCAATTAAGCAGGCCATTATCTCAGGTTGTACACAACCCGATTAGTTTGTAAGATATGTTATAACCACCATATGGTGTATTATCTTTTTCTACATAATAAAGTAACTGTAATTTTGTTTTCAACATTATATTTCTTTAACGTTATTGTATTATCCATTTTATAATTTCTTTTATCTTATAAACAAATCCTAAAAGCTAGCCGCCCATCGGGCGGGCCTTGAGGCTATTGCTATAATATGTTACCAAAAAAAAAATGTATTGGTATTTTTTTTTTATATATATAATGCCTTAGTTTATACATCTTATCAATTGATTGGACAAAATAACACTCGCGGGCAACATCAAAAAATAAATAAATAAATAAAAGCATTTAACAAAATTTCCCCGAGATGTATATACTTTGTAGCGGCCGATGCAGGCATGCAGCAAAACCCATTTTAGGTCTGGGCTTTTTTAAATAACAAATGATTATTTTTTTTCTTTCTTATTTGGGCTCTTTATTGATTTGGTTTTTGAACCCAAACTTAACATTTAACTAATTAAATTTTAGGAACCGAACTGCATATCAAACACACCTTTGGGATTGTTTTTATCTTTTTTATACGAGGAAATTACTTAAATAGAAGGTAATCAACTTTCCAACCTTAAAAGCAATGTTTTAAAAACTTTTAGACCCGGTCTAGTCGCCGGTGCAACTGACCGTCCGGGTCGAATCGGGTTCCAAAACACTACTTAAAAGAACCAAATATCTAAAATAGACTAGTGCAACTGAACGATTGTGCGACTCAAGTAATTTTTTTACACGTGTCCATCATTTTATGACAAATGAAAAGTAAGTTGTTGAGTTTTTTTTTTTGGTACAATACTTTTGTTAACTATAAAATTACAAATGTACCATTAACTCATTTTCTTTTACCTCATTGGTGAAAATCTTGCACCTTTTGCATTAAACATTGATAACTCTTGTTTTGCTACTTGTAACTTTTGCTTTGTTAGTTGTACCGTTCTCATTTGTCTCTCTTTTCTTTATCATTCATCATCATCAACTATTCTATAACATTTGCACTATACTGAGAAAAAAACTATACAACCTTAGTATTCTTGCACAAGCCATTATACGCATCTGCAATTTCAAACCCCATATTGCCTCAACTTCTTTCACAGTTGCACACTCTTTAACACTAAGGCCCATCATCCAGATTTTGACAGCTTCTTTCACAGTTGCAGACTCTTCGGTTAAAATTACTGAATGCTTTCATGCTCAATTCATATGGCTTTAAAAATTGAGAATAACGTTGATTATTGTTCGTCACAACCCATTCTAACACATGAGTATTGTGTGTCCAAAGACCTATTGCGCGGTTAATGTTCAAGTGGTAAACAAATATGAACTGAATATGGTGCAAGTAATCACAAGAGCTTTTGCTCCATTGTTTTGATCAGAGTCTTGTGACATAGATTTTCTCAAATTATTGTGTTAGTAACTTGGTCAATAAGGTGCAGAGGGTAATGTTGCTGAAAAAAGAAAGTGAAGAAGTCTATGGAAGCTAATCTTGGAAAATTACTGAAGTATAATGCCTGGTCTACAAGGTAGTCCCCACTTCAAGGTTCCAGTACAAGGAAAAAGTGATGAGTATTTGTTATGTTTAAGTGTTACTCCTAAGGTGAAAATTGTTATATATTAGTAGTAAACTTAACCATAGATTAGGAACTTAAGTGTACTTTGTAATTAGATTAGATGTTAGACATAAACTAGGATTAGGTAGCTTGCATGGAGTGCAAGGCAAGGAATCAAGGATGTTTCCTATTGGACTTAGGATACGTTTCTACCCCCCTCATCTCTATTTAGAGATGAGGGGTATGCTAGTTATTCATTCTTCTTCCTTATTGTAAAAGCTTTATTGGTTATTGAGGGGTATCTCGTATGCATATATGCTCGGTTATACTTTGTTGGTGTCGATTCTTCAGGTTCTTTACAACAGTTGATTAACTTTTGGATTCGGGTGTCTTGTGTCAATTAAAGCTTCTCGTTTCTGTGTTCGACAATCCGGGGTTTGTTGCATGTCGAGGTTTATCCAACAGTATACTAACGCAACCGCTACATAAAAGTGGAGACCAAAGGTTGTAAAAATATGAAATCAAGAAACATATGCGTATGTTCTTTTTTAATTTGTTTCAGTTTTTAAAATCAAATATATGACAAAATTTCCTTTAAACATAAACACATAAAATATAAACTTAGTGTAAACATAATAAGAAAATCTTGTTTAAGAAGATTTAGTCATTTTGGACCAGGAGGTAAATCAGAAATAATTATTTTCATAACACAAACAAACTATATAAATTTGAAGGATGTTTTATAAAAAATAATTGACTCTAAATTTCATAATAGAATATTAATGTTTTAGGAGATGATAATGTTGTTCATATCTTTCTGTGGACTTTGCAACCAAATAAAACTTTCTGAAAGGTCTTTAAAACTGTTAGCATATGTTATTTTCCTGTTGACTTGACTGATAAATACACAAAGGTATGAAATGCTCAATATTAAGATGAGAAATAAAGGATTGGCATGATAGAGTGACCAATAAGAGAAGAGTGAACATGCTCTGTAAATGTATATGACAATAACATACAGAAACATTTCTTTAGACTTTCTAAGCCCACAATGGACAATAACATACAGAAACATTTCTTTAGACTTTTTAAGCCCACAATGGATGACATTGACCATGGGATGTGTAGTGCCAAATTAAACATACCACATGGATGATTTTTGCAGTTTAATCTCATTCTTATTACATTACATATAAGCACAGAACTACGCTTGTATCCACACAATAGTTTTCTAGGGACAGATGAGAAAGCACGAGAGGGGAGACACTGACTGCTTGATGTGGATTAACAGCATGCAAACGTAAATGTCCCAGTGTTAATTGTGGAACTTTGCCACTGAAATGGAACAGAATCCTGAAAATACAAACAATGATTAGCACTGATAACTACTAATGAATGAATGCTGAGAGGGCATTCAATTCGGGATAACTATTTTGTCTGACTAAAAGCAAATAAGCAGCTAAAAAGGTAAATAAGAGCTTCAGAAAATAGTGTTTGGATTTGTTTGTGTTTGAAAAATATGAAAATGTACAAAGAAAAAAACAATTGGCTCAAATTGACAACAAATTCCTTTCAAAAAAAAAAAAAAAAAAAATTGACAACAAATTTATTATAATCAAGGGATTTATGTGAGATACAAGTGTAATATAGCAATTTAAATTCATCTCAAATAAGCACTTTAGAATAAGGTTTCAAATTCCGACATGCTTATTACAAAGTTCTTATCTGCCTAAAGATAACAAACATAAACAGGCAATCCCAAGTACCCTATATACGTCAACCATCGACTTATTATTGAGAATGAGCTTCTACTTGAAAAACTTGATGTAGGAAAAAGGAGAAATCGCCAGATTGAGGATGAAATGCTTCTGGTAGAGCACCTTGTGCAAGTAGGTTTGGATCAAAAGTTGCACTCCTTGCAGCTTCTCTATGCTTCTCAATGCTTCCTCCTAACGGATAGTTTCTCAGTTCCATGTAGCCAATTAGTTTATTTTTTTATTTTAAATCCCATACTTTTGAATTCCGCCTCTTCTGTGTATCGGGTAATCTCCTTAGCAGGTCACAGGTCATTTATCCATTTTAAAATATTTTTTTATGCCATGTCACTATATTCATACTATCACATTTATAAATCTCAGTTCCAAGCACCCTCTTCTCTTACATCTTTGTCTTCACCATTTTCAGCCACCACCACCACACTCACCCCTCCATCATTTCTTGTCACCTAGACCGTCGTTATTAGCACCACATCAGCCAACGCCATCATCTCCACTAAACCCAATTGATTTACACCCATGTGGCACTTTACCCGAATTGCCAATAATTATGATTTCCGTTAAGTCAGCATAATCAACAATTCCATGGGAGGAGGATCAAGTATGTGGAAAAGACGAAAATGACCATGTCTTGCTTTTGTGTGATAGATGTAATTCAGGGTATTGCCCTCCAAAACAGAGTTGGTATTGCCCTACTTGCATTGCAGAATTTACAAGACAAGCCCAAGAAGAGGATTTTGATTTTAGCCAAAAAGAGGATGAAGATTCAGACAGAGTTTACCCGAAGTGGTTTAAAGGAAGTGACAAATTTCGCAGATAAGATGGAGAAATCAGAGTATTGGGAATTAGGGGTCAGGGGGGTTAGTTTTGACTTATGGAGATATGATTGGGGGTAGAGAGTGAGGTGAGTGCGGGTTTGAGCTTCAATTCGTAGCCAACGGTGAGAGACGAGTGAGGAACTGTTGTGGTCGTTGGTGGTTGTTAGGAAGTTGAATATTAGGGCTAAGCATTCGTCAGGTTCATGGAGTGGCAAGTTAGATACATTTCCGTGCAATTATCCCTTATTTGTCCCTTCATATAACACAATACCAACAAAGACACAAATCAAACCTTATCTATTGGCGCCTTTTCAATTGATTCACGGCCCAATTCAAGGTTTTCGACAATGATATGTTGCATGGAAAATTCAAGTAAAATTTTGTAGATGATCAAAGAAATAAACATTAAGGATTTGTTCCAAAAGTTGCTTGCTTATGGATATGGATCAAGAAAGTATCTCGCAGTGTGCATCTTCGTCCCTTTCTAAGAACGATGAAACCAGAAGTTTGGAAGACAACGATAATGAGAATGAGAGCATAGAATCTAGGAAAGGAAAGCGTCATATGGAGAACAACGAAGATGAAAATTCGCTTTCAAGCAAACCTTGCTCAGAGTTCCTTATCTGAGTTGCCATCTTTTCACAGAGCGTTTCCTAAAGCAAAGAGCAGCAGTCAGTAACAGTATCACTATAACATTACAAAATTATGCTCCTAAATAACAAAACAAACCTTGCTGGTCACATAGGATAAATCTCTGGCTAGACGACCGACCATCATACACGATGGACTCAGTATATGGTTTGATTTCCCCACACCATGTTTGACTTTTGGCGAATGAAATCCTGATGATAAACCAAGTTTTACTCACAATATATAAGATGAATATAGAAAGATATATATGTGAAAAGTATGAAATAAGCAAGGGAGAATGTTTCTTCACACCTATTTCTTTAGAGACTTTCTGAGCCAATACTGGATGGACAATTTTCGCTGCAACGTTCCTCCATCCAATTACATCTGCAGCAGCCTTATGATGGTCATAAGGACATAAAAACATAATGAATTACAAAAGTGATGCAAACTAGTTGGGAGGTAGGCACGCCAGAAGAATGAAAAATATGATAAAAGTAGGATTGGAAGATATATATATATATATATAGGCCGGGATAAAGAATGTGTGTAACTGTGTGTCAGAATTATTCTCAATTTATAGAAAGATAATGGTTTAAATGACTGTTGGGTAACGGTCATGAATGGTATAATGTAAACACAATTCAGGGACTGCCTGCATGTATAGGTGAACAAGGAATATTACTTTATAGAGAGGTATATGACCGTTACCAAACGGTTACCTCGGTAACATGTATTAAATTCAAACAGAGCTGCTATTTGTTTTGAAATTAGAAGAAAATCGACCGTTATCCAACGGTCAAAAGCCGTATGAACACAAAAGTTTAGATGTACCAAATTTTAAAATATTACCCAAATGTAGTTGGTATTTTCTTTTTGGCATGTGTTAATGATAAAAAGAAAAACATAATCACGGTAAAAGGTTGAATATGGGTATTTCCGTCATTTCACCAGGGACAACAATTTAACCCAAAGTTCCCCACACAGACTTGCACCTGCACTTTCAAAGTTATAGGGAATGCGCTTGCGACTTGCACCTGCACTTTACAAGTGGTGTGCATAATGACTGAAAAATTATCTACCTAATCTTAAAATAATTTTTTTTTTTGAAAGGCAACAATTATATAACCAAAACTAAACGAAACAAACAAACGGCATCCCACCTCTCCAATCAAGATGATTGAAAAGAGCGGAACCCAAATTAGAACACCCACAAGGGAATACAGACCTGATACAGGGAATACATTAATAGACACCATTTCCAAACACTGGTTCTAGCAAATTAAAGCCAAGAAAACAAAACAACATTGGGACCAATCTGTGACTACTACCCACCAAAATGATGCAAGCCCCACTGGATGTAGAAAAACTACCATGAACCAGGACGAAACATGCATCAGACAGATGAACAGCAGCCAAGACAGGGACAAAAAGGACCCAAAAGAAAGACTAAAAACTACAAAATAACCCACTGAGATAAGCCACAGAACTCATCTTAAAATAATAATGTAAGTCATTAGTAGGGGTCTGGGACTCTAGGGATATGTTATAGAGTTATGTCCAATAAAGGTCGGCCTTAATGCTATTGTAAACAATATTTTTTCGCAGGTTATTCCACTTACAGTTACCAGCTCATCAGTTATGTAACTGTTTAGTATAATCACACAGTTAATTGATTCTGGTTTTGCAAGTCTTTGTAATTTCTAACCGGCTTATCAGCTATGTTTCTTCCTCCTAGTTGTGGCGCCTTAACTTTAGTTCTGTCGTATCTTGTTATTCTAATTGTTGAGTTCAGATAGTAAGGGGCTGGTTTTACGTTATCAAACAAGGACGGTCCAGTCTCCGCCTGCAGCATACATATTTGAAAGAAGAACAAAATTTGAATCACTACCAGGGTTCAATTTACTAATAAACCTCATCAGCTTTTCAGTTGATCTGATATCACCAGCCGCTCTGCATGCTCCTAACATGAATCCCAGTACAACTTCATTTGGTTTCATTGGCATACTCTCTATAACATTCAACGCTTCCTATAACAAGCTCGCACAACTATAAAGATCTACTAAACATCCATAATGCTCGATTCTAGGAGATATTGTATAATCTTTAATCATCATGTCAAAGAGTTTCAAACCTTCATCGACCAACCCTGCATGACTACACTCAGTAAGAGCACAAGTAAAAGTCACTCCATCTGGCTTCAACCAGTCTTTTTGCATCCAATAGAAATACTTGAGAGTTTCTTGCGGATTTCCATTTAGAGCGAACCCCACAATAATTGAATTCCATGATACGAGATTTCGTTTGGACATGCTGTGAAAGACTTAGCTTGAACTGGAATTCAATGGACCCGCATCTACTATACATGGCAATCAATGAATTATTTATCCTAACATATCCCTCCAAAACGGTTTGATGAAGCCATAAGCCTAATCCAAGGGTCCCTAAATTTGCACACGCAGAGAGTGCAGAAACAATGGCAACAAAATCCGGTTGAACCCCAGAGGCTTGCATTTCTTGAAACCACTCCAAGGCATGTTCGTAATGATCTTTCTTTACAAACCCAACAATTAATGATGTATACGAAATAACATCTCTCTCGGACATTTCATCAAACACACGAACTGCTCGATTAAGAGCGCCATTTCTCATCAACCCAGAAACAAGAGTATTCCAAGTTACCATATTCTTATAACCCTGAAAGCACAATAACGCAAGATCAACACGATAGCATTTTGGGGGTTTTGGTCTTGCTTGGTCGGCAGACGACATTTTGGAGAGAAGAGTGGTTTACTCGACCGAATTTGAGACAAACTTGAGTGTTTATTTTTTATTTTTATTATCATTTTGCATTTAAAAGTAAAAAAATAAAATAAAAAATAACTTGGTCGCCACTTTGGCAATTTAGTCATCGTCAGGTCGCCGAAAACTTTCATTGTTTCTTTCAGTAATTTTTTTTTACATTTTATTATTTAAAAATAGAACCTATTTACCATATCAAGCGTCCCATAACTTTTTTAAGAAAATGAACTTTTAAATCTAATCCATGAGATTCATTTCATTGCAAAATTTCGACCCTACAAGTGTCTTTGACGACTTTGTAGGTGACTCAATTTATTAGAAATGGGACTCGTGACTAGTAGCCTAGTAGGCGACTTTTAAAACGCGACTCACTTTTAAATTACTTGATAAAACATGACCCAAATAGGGTTAGGCGACCTTAAGCGCGACTAAAACTTTGTTTTTTAGTTTTTAACACTAAAGCGCGAACCAAATGGGGATAGGCGACCTTAAAACGCGACCCATTTGTGAGTATTGATTTACATGAAACGTTTATTTGATAAAGTAAATGGTAGATGGGGTGAATTATGAAAAGTTAAGTGATATACAAAATTGTATATGTTGTTGTTCGGCTACAAGAAAACAAAAGAAAAATGTCCCCAGTATAAAGTTTTCAGCTTAGTGGTTGGTTGCATTTATTGATAGGTCTTTAGAGAGAAAAAAAAAATTGTTTATTGTGTTGTTCAAGTACAAGAAAGCATAAAGAAGTTTTTGCCCCTATTACTTCCCAAGGCATCACTTGTGACTTTTCAAAATAAATAGATGGTATCAATTACATAATATCTTGGTCGCATTTTTTACAAATGGTATCAATAAGGCGACAAAAGGCTAATGATGTTACAGCTTTGGTCCGTTTTGGTAAAACGTTAGAATAAAGTTCGAATTCAAAAATTGGTTATATAAATAGGTTATTTATGTAGAGAAAAGTTCAAATGCTAACTCTTATTTTGGTGCTTACCAAGGGACAAATCTCCACCATCCATCTAATTTGAGCAAATTGTAGGGATTAACCTAAGATTAAATATGAAAATCAAAGTCAATGTCTTTTTTTTTTTTTTTTTTCCTTTTTCTTTGTCTCTTTTCTCTTATTATTTATTTATTATTGTTTTTCTTTTGTCTTTCTTTCTAATTCACGTTTTTTTTCGCTTTCATACGTTTTCGTCTGTTTTCATACATTTTCGTCCGTTTTTTACGTTTTCATCTCTTCTCAGACGTTTTCGTCCGTTTTATACGTTTTCAAACATTTTCGTCCGTATTTTATACGTTTTCATCCGTTTTCTTATGTTTTCGTTCGTTTTCATACGTTTTCATCCATTTTCGTTTGTTTTAATACGTCTTCATCCGTTTTCTTTCGTTTTCATCCAGTTTCATAAGTTTTCGTCCATTTTCTTATGTTTCCATCCGTTTTCGCTCGTTTTCGTCCATTTTCATATGTTTTCATCCGATTTCTTACGTTTTCTTTCGTTTTCGTCTATTTTCATATGTTTTTGCCCGTTTTCATATGTGTTTTCATGCTTTCATACGTTTTTGTCCATTTTCTTGCGTTTTCGTCCATTTTCTTACGTTTTCATCCGTTTTTTACGTTTTTTTTCCGTTTTCTTACATTTCTGAATATTACAAGTGATATTCAGAATATCACTTGTGATTTTCTGAATATCACAGGATATCACAACTGATATTCAGAATATCACTTGTGATTTTCTTATGTTTTCGTCCGTTTTCATACGTATTTGTCCGTTTTCTTACGTTTTCGCATGTTTTCATACATTTTTTAATATCACAATTGATATCCAGAATATCACTTGTGATTTTCTTAATATCAATATCTATCACTTGTGATTTTCTGAATATCACTTATGGTTTTCATGTTACAAATCATTAATTGAAAATCACTTGTGAATTCACAAAATCACTTCTGATATTCAGAAAATCATTAGTGATATTCTGAATATCACAGAATATCACTTATGATATTCAGAATATCATTTGTGGCACTCAGAATATCACTGGTGATATTTAAAAAATCACAGAATATCACATGTGATATTTAGAAAATCACTTTTGATATTCAGAATATCATTTGTGATATTCTGAATATCACAGAATATCACTTGTGATATTCAGAAACGTCTGAAAACGGCTAAACCCATTTAAAAATGGACGAAAACGAATGAAAATGTAAGAAAACGGACGAATATGTATGAAAACGGACGAAAACGTGTGAAATCGTAAACAATAATGAGAGAAGTTTTGTTTACTTAGATTTCATTACTCCCTATATATCTTTTACAGGTTGATTAGCTTGTTACAATTGCATAGATGACGGGTCGTATTCCTTAATGCTAGTCGTAGGGCCATGTACAATATTCCCTAACTCTATAAGATCCTACTTCACTCCTATGTCGAGCCGTTAGAAGCTCCTAACATGGGATCACTAGAATTCTCTTACACATTAAATACAACCAAAAATCGTAGTACACCTCCGATCATGTTTCTTAAGACGTTCAAGCAAGTTACCAATGGAAGTCTGCCAGTTTTCTTAAGCCTAACATCGAATACAATCATCCGTAACAATTATAAACAAACAATCAACCCATAATCGACATCTAGGTTTCACTACATCTAAGCAAACACAATAAAAATCTAGCCTAGCATGTTAAAGAGAAGACAAGCGTAAGATATAATCACACAACACATAGACATATTGAATGATTTGAATAAGTACTTATCTTCAATTGAACATCGAAGAATCAAGGGGTTCAAACCCTTGAAAAGCTGTTAAAATTCGCCTAGGATTTATTCCCTCAAAGTTGCACACTAATGAATGAAAATTGGAAAACTATATATAGAGTTTACACCTTGACGGCGTCACGTTATACCTTGTGACGCCGTCAACTCGCCGCCATGATAAAACTCGTATTGCCTAGATCCAATTGTGACGCCGTCATGTAGGAAATCACTCTGGGCCGTCACTAGTATTTGGACCCTGACGGCCTTGGTGACGCCGTCAGGCCAATAAGCTTGAAAACTCTCTGGGCCGTCACGTTATAAGTTCCACATCCACCTCTTTTTTCACTCTTGACGCCGTCACGTGTAGAAGCTTGTCACAACTCACCATTTCAGGTCATTTCTCGAACTTTGGAAAACACTATTCATCAAACACTATTCATCAGTTTACTATTCATCATTTTTGGTGTCAGTTTGACATTCCGAGAAGCATTCAGAAATTTTACTATTCACTGAACACTATTCATTGCGGGAAAAGTTTTCATCATTCACGTGCATTACACATTTCATCGTAAATTTAGTTTACGGGTATTCAAATTCGCGTAACCGTATTGGTTCAGGTGCGAATTCATGCATTATCAGTAATGACATTTCATACGGATTGGAGATAGTCTGCATATCATCAGTAGGTCATTTACATGTTATACCACTCTTAGGATTTTCAAATTTATATATTTGACACATTTAACGTTTTCCTTATAATTATTTATAAATAAACGTTAACACCTGGTTTATAAACACGACGAATATATCTAAATATTCCCACAATGGTCCTGACATATTTTTATATCCATTTTATCATCATAAAAGTTATAACATTCATTTACCCAGTATTTTGGAAATTTATTTTATTTATAACGTGAGCTTATGAATATTACGACGGTTTTCGTGAAAACTAAACAATAATCAACCGAACACTCAGTACTTGTACCCAACATATTTTTAACATTTTTACAACTTTATTTTATCCCGAACAACTTCGTTAACATTTATTTCTAGCAAACCCGGTACCCGATTATAACTAAACTATAACTAAAACTACACTTACACTACAACTAGTTTTTCCTAAGTTATCAAAGTCATTTTTGCTTCTCTTTACCTTTGAAAAACCGGCCACATGCCCCCCCCCCCCTAGACACCATGTGATTTCATTTTAACCTCATGCATTATGTAATCTTATTATAACATAAACCTCCAAAGTAAAACCAAAACCTAAAAACCAAAATCGTAATATAACTTTTCAAGAACCAAAAAGTTCTCATCCTCCCCTTTCTTCCCCAAAACCCACGACCCAACTCAATCCATAGACCAAAATCCATTATTTTTCAAAGTACAAAGCTACAAAGTTGTTCATTTCATCATTCTAATCAAGAATCTTACAACAAAAACACAAGTAATCCAAGGTTTCTAATCATCTCATCAACTATTATTTCAAAGTGAGTATTCAAATTTATTTTCATGATTTCATCAAATTAATACTTGTATCTAATGGTTTTCATGCTTAATTTCATGTACAAGTTAGCTATCCCACATTATTTTTGTTAACTTTTTGAACATACAAACCCTAGATTTTGATTTAGGTGTTCCATTGTTAAATTAACATGATTACTAGAGATTAGGATCCCATGGCACCCTAAGAAGGTGTATGGTAGGATTAGTATAGATTTGTGGTGTTTGCAACAGATTTGGTTGAAGTAGAAACTAGTTTTGAACATGAAAAATGGATTTGTAACAAGTATATATACATTCTGTCCCATTTTGGTAAATCCAGGAAAATCAGTAAACATAAAGTAAACTTTGGCAAAAATTTTAGAAAATACTTTCAAAAACGAATCCGTAGGCGAAAGAACGGATTAAAAAGAGTTTATAACGAAGAAGTTATGATTTTTGCAAGTTTATTGACGAAAAGTATATTTTCTGAAAATACATGCTGTTGGACGTTTTTCGTCGGACAAAACGAGGCTTTAGACGTAACCCGGAGGAGCCAGGCTTTCCAAAATATATTACTACATACTAAGACGTAACCGTGGATATAAAGAACAAGTAAAACGGACTCATAACGACAAATATATTCACGTTTCAATATCGGCAAAAATCCTCTATAATTGGCAGCTTTTAGAAATAATAATATTAACACTACGTAGTACTAAATTCTAGATTTTCTAGAAATATTAACCAAGCACCCAAATTCATAACTAATGAAGTATTAGTGATTACAAGTATATTTTTATCACTACAAGGCGTTATTTCAAGGATTTCAAACCGAGGATTTCAACACAAACATGGATACATACGATATATAGATATATATACATTTCAACTAGTTTTATTGTTCTAGTTGCCATATTTTCCCACGTTTTGGAAAATGTATTATTTTGATAACAACAAGTGTTTTTCAAAGAGTAGAGTGGTATAGGAAACATGTGCATGGACATTCATAACATCAGTTTGTGATCTAAAGTAGATCGTTCATCATTCATATTAGGTTGCGGCTAGTGTGCGCGCCTTGTTTTTCAGCTCATTACATGTTCATGGTTGTTCATTTCACTTCATCATAGTTTCATCAGTTAAGGTGAGTTTTCATAGCCCCGTTTTCAATTCAACATTTTTGATTGTTTTCAAATCCCACGGGGGAATACATTACATCAATCATTTTAGTACGAGCCCAAGTACCAGAACATATGTACATTGCTTAAGTTGCCTTACCAACCAGTTAAAGTCCCCTGTTTATTATCATGGACCGTTAATTTGCCGATTAAGCGAGAGTGAGTAGATAGATCAATCGAGGGTGACGCCTCCATCCGTGGTAGTGATTACCAACCATAAGCGGATGCATTTCATTTTGACACAATTACGAGTGTTCTGGTAAAACATTCGGGAGGGGCATATAATTTCATCAGTCATAGCTTCGGGGTCATGAGCTTAAGGTCTATTGTACAATTTTCATGATATTTTTATCTTGCACTTTTACTTGTGGTGGCCGTACATCATTACATTTTATAAACCTATGGAATTCACCAACATTCGTGTTGACGTTTTTAGCAATGTATTTCAGGTTATTAAGGTAGCTCATGTGACATGCATTTGGACCTTCATGGAGTCGCGGGGTCGACGCGTCTCATCATTATTTCATGCACTTATGTAAACGTTTGATCTAGTATGACTTGTTTTTCATAAACATGCAACACATTTTGGGGAACTTTGTAAACTCTAGATTATTTCAATGATCAAATGCAGTATTTTCCAAACGACACTTTAGGTCGTTCAATGTAACTGTAACTGTGGTGCTATGACAGACACCCCCAGGTATTCCATTCCACTGCAAGTCAGGTAAATTGGGGGTGTGACAAAGCTTGACGTCGTCAGGTACTGTTCCAGTAAGGAAATTTGAGACTTAGCCGTTTTCTTCACTTTTATGCTCCAAAAACGTCCAAAATGCTTCCTTTTCCAGATTTCACTCCAAAAGTACCTAAAATGACAAAAGGAATGATTTAAAGCAATAATTGATCAAATAATCTCGAATGCGGGCTTAAATGACCCCTTAAAAGCGGTACACTTTTTGCCTCATCAAATACCCTTACACTTGAGATTTGCTTGTCCTCAAGCAAATGCGCTTTTATTCTAATCAAAATACAAGTTAGGGGTCATTTAACAATAATATAAAAGTAATTACAACAAATAATCATTCCACTAAAAACCAAAAGCAAGCACGGAGGTCATACACTAGCACCTTGCAAATAGTGTTTAGATACTCACATCTCTCGGGTGTAATAAAGTATATATCACAATAAGGAAATGGAAAACATCTCTCACTACCTGTCATAGCAAATAGATTACCATGGCTTGGGAAAGGATCAAACCTCCACCACTTGGCGTAAGCACCTAGGATAAACTATCAAAGAGGTCTTTTAAAGGGTTACAATGTTAGGTGTAGGGATATGGAAAACACGGTTTTGTTGGATAAAGGCAATATTTACTGGTGGCGAGTTAATCATCTTGGTTAATTACATGTACAAAATGGCGTTGCTAAGCCAAGACTCGACTCGTCTTAAGCTAATAAATCAAAAATAACAAAAACATAAAACAAACATAGAATGAAACGGGATGGTAGTCCGTATGTTTTTCTCTTTTCTTTTTTCTATTTTTTTTTTTCTTTTTCTTAATTTTTTCGATTTTTGTTTTTTTTTTTTTTTTTTTTTTGCATACACTCTTACCCTACCATCCAAAATAATACATCATAGAGAATGTACATTCCCCTTACACTTGAATTTTTACATACTTTACAATAAACTACTAACATATTTGGGTGGAAAATTTTTCTGAATGGTACGGTTTTGTGCTAGTTATACAACTCCTATCCATGAGAGGCTTGTTAAGGCTAAAGTTTCACTCCTAAATGCTGTAAAAAAAAATTAAATTTGGCGCTAAAATTACACTAACAAGTATTTCTCTTAGTTTTATTACACACCTACCATCGAACAAACAAACTCAAGCGCAATAGTATCCTATAAGGTATCATCATTTACCCTCCCCTTACACTTAGGATGGACATTGTCCCCAATGTTCAATTAAAGGATGTAAAAGTAAAATAGGTAAAAGAATGAAAACAAGTACTCCCCTGATTCGTTCGGTGTGGATAGTAAGTTAACAAGGCTAGATCTTCCTCCAAGAAAATGAACGTTCAAACCTTCTCTTCCAGAAACATAAATCATCTTCTTGTCATATATAACCTGTTAAACCTGAGAAAACAATCAAGGTAACCTCGCGTAAAATCGGCGGCAATCTATATATGCTAACAAATCCTAGAAAGCAAATTAAGATATAATGCTTGTGGAATGAATGTTTGCAGATTTCCTGGAGTTTATAAAACTAAAGAATCAACAAAAACTTTTAAGACTCCGTTAGAAAAACAAAACTCGCAAAATTTCCAGAATTTTACACGTGACGTCATCAGGGGTTAAATCCTGACGCCGTTAGAAGTGCCCTGCCGAAATCTTTATGTTAAGTTTTTGGAAATTTTCTGGAAAAACTTATGTCCTACTTCTTGGAAAATCCTGCAAAGCATCATTATGACTCGATACAAGCATTTGACTCTAACTATTACTAATATACATGTTCATTTAATATTGTGGGAATCAAGATCATTTTCGTTCTTAGAAACAAATTTGGGGTTTCCCCTTACACTTAGTTTTGCAAAATACCTTTATATGAAGTTAAGATGAAGTTAAACAACAAAATAAAGCATTTTCACAATTTTAGTTTGAAACATGATCTACTAACAATAAAAATAAAACATGCATACGGAAACCAATAACATCAAACAAATAAAAATCAAACAAATAAAAACACACAAAACATGGGTTGCCACCCAAGAAGCGCTTTTCTTTATTTACGAGTCTTGTAGCTAGAATCAAGGTCATGGGCTATTACGTGACCTCGCCATTGGTCTCATTCTCTAGGTCATCTCCAATCTTAGTTTTGCATTCCGGACCTAGTTGCAAGCATTCCTTGCAGAAACCGAGTATTCTACTCATGACACAATCTACTCCTCTACGTCTATCCTCATCATTCCTATAGTAAACCGCTTGCTTGTGTTCCTTTTCAAGGTTTGATAGAAGACGGTATTGTTCAATCGTATAGGGCATTTGGTAAGCAATCTCATCGTTCTCATCCTTGAATCTAACTATCCATAGGGATGGGTCATAACTCATCTTAGAGGCCTCAACAAACGGTTTTCCGAACACTACTTGACTTAGGCAACCATCTATTACCGGACGAATATCCTCTACAATCACAAAGCCGGTAACATAAGTGAAGTTTCCTACAAAGACGTATAATCCTTTCACTCTTCCTACAAAGTTGCTCATCCAATTCGTGTTAGGACTCATCCTATATCCAAGTTGCTTCTTCATTACCCAATTATCATAGGTCCTAGTCATGATGTTTATAGGAGACCTAAGATCGATGTAAGCTTTCCACACATGCATATGCCCAATGTTGCATGGCATGTTGATGTTAGAGGGATCTCCTGTTTTGATGAGTGGTGAACCAAGGACGTAAGGTGTCGCGGGGTCATCGAATAGATCCTTATGATATTCCCCGTTCTTCCTTGGTGGGTAACTTATCAAAGTATTCCTCTACGTTTTCTACCCGTTCTTCCTTGGTGGGTAACTTATCAAAGTATTCCTCTACGTTTTCTACTTCCTCTAACTTTTCTTCCTTAATATCCTCAACTTCCTTAACCTATCCTTAGTCCCGGTTTCTATTCCAACTTCATCCTTCTCACCTTCTTCTATATTCTTATCAATTGGCTTAATGGTAACAACATTGACAAAGTGGACGTGTTTGGATGATGAGGGGTCCTTAGTTTGGATTCCGCTACTAGTGTCCCTAGTTTCCTTCCTAGGTATCGTTAGCACTTGGTTGTTGAGGGCTTTCAATAAGTTGTCAATCTTATTGGTCATCTCTGTTTGTTGTTGATTGAATTCGGTTTCAAACTTAGCTATGCGGGGTTCTTGAGATGCCATAAACTTGGACATCAATCCTTCAAGATTATTGGTACTACCATAGTTATTGGAAGGATTGTTGTTGAAAGTACGGTTAGAGGGTGGATCGTTTGGTTGGTAACGATTAGGTGGATTGGAAGAATTGTTTTGGGGCATGTTTTGGTTTTGTTTCCACCTAAGGTTCGGGTGATTTTTCCAAGAGGGGTTGTAGGAATCACCGTAAGGGTTTGGCTCGGGTTTGAAAGTGTACCACTTCTCTCCCGCTTCGTCGGTACGCGAGGATGCGTAATCTGCAAAAGCTTGTCCGGGGAGTTCCACGCAATCACGAGTGTCATGGGGACCACTACATAATTCGCATGAAGAAGTGATTTTGTTCACTTGGCTTGAAGGCTTAGGAGCTTCGTAGGATTTCATGAGAAACTTGACTTGGTCCTCAAGTTCCATGATCCTACGGTCGGGAGTGCTAGAATTGTTCGTAGGCAAAGATATTGCCTTGACCATTTTGTTCAAATCACGGGGATCATTCCAACGTTCGTTGTCATAGAGAGCAAGATCTTCTATGAGTTCCCATGATTCTTCCGCACTTAGATCATGTAGCTTGCCACCGGCCGATTGGTTAATGGTTCGCCTTGTGGAGAGATCGATATGGTCATAGAAGATTTGGACTTGGAGCCAAAGATCTATGCCATGATGAGATACTTTTTGGAGTAAGTCCTTGAAACGAGTCCATGCTTCATATAGAGTTTCACCTTGACGTTGTTGGAACTTCAAGATATCATTTCTAAGCTTGGTAGTTCTCCCTGGTGGGAAAAATTGAGCAAGGAAACGAGTGGTGAGATCATCCTATGAGGTGATGGATCCCGCGGGTAAACGTTCAAGCCATTGACTAGCTTGATCACGTAGAGAGAATTGGAATAGGCGTAATCGGGTCGACTCTCTAGTTACAACATCAAGGTCTATGGAATCTACGATTTTAAGGAAATCCTTGAGATGTTGGTTAGGATCTTCGGAACAAAGTCCATGGAATGCACATCCGCATTGCACCAACCGGATGGTGTCAGATTGCAAGGGGGACACATTGGCTCCTTGAGTGAGCTCAATAGTGTTTCGATAGCCTTGGTGGCTAGGACGGGAATACTCTCCTAAAGCTCGGGGCCTAGGAGGTTGGTTTGCTAATGGTGGGTTTTGTGGGTGGTTTTGTTGTGGTGGGTTGATGGGTTCAAAGATGTTACCAACTTCCATGATGTCTGATGGTAAAGGTTACGAACAACGAAATGAAGAAATAAGATAGACTAAAGAAGACCTAAAAATAAAAATAAAAATCTTACTAAAAAGGAATCTAGCAAGTAGACCTAATAAAAAGAAATCCTAACCAAGACAATAAGTAGTCCCCGAGCTGTGGCGCCAAAAACTTGATACGTGGGAATTGCACCCTCGCAACAGGTTTTACCTCTCAAGGGATCTTGAGAAGCATACAACCCCACCAGGCAGTGTACCTGATCGTTGTAGTATAGTATAGTGACAAGTACCGGGGGATTGATCGTTCAACTCAGGAATAGTGTCGCTAGGATTAGAAAACCTACTAAACTAGGTCTAGAGGTGAGGGATGATTCTTTTTGTATTTTTATATTTTATAGAAAGCAATTAAAATCTCAGGTTTTGAAGGAGTGGGCGGAATTAGTTGCTAGCCAACTAACCCAATTAATCTAAAGATGCAATCAAAATAAAATAAAAGAAATCAAAGTAAAAATATTATACTAATGTGGTGGAAACAATAATGAGAGAAGTTGTGTTTACTTAGATTTCATTACTCCCTAGATATCTTTTACAGGTTGATTAGCTTGTTACAATTACATGGATGACGGGTCATATTCCTTAATACTAGTCGTAGGGCCGTGTACAATATTCCCTAACTCTATAAGATCCTACTTCACTCCTATGTCGAGCCGTTAGAAGCTCCTAACATGGGATCATTAGAATTCTCTTACGCATTAAATACAACCAAAAATCGTAGTACACCTCCGATCATGTTTCTTAAGACGTTCAAGCAAGTTACCAATGGAAGTCTGCCAATTTTCTTAAGCCTAACATTGAATACAATCATCCATAACAATTATAAACAAACAATCAACCCATAACCAACATCTAGGTGTCACTGCATCTAAGCAAACACAATAAAAATCTAGCCTAGCATGTTAAAGAGAAGACAAGCGTAAGATATAATCACACAACACATAGACATATTTAATGATTTGAATAAGTACTTATCTTAAATTGAACATGGAAGAATCAAGGGGTTGAAACCCTTGAAAAGCTGTTAAAATTCGTCTAGGGTTTATTCCCTCAAAGTTGCACACTAATGAATGAAAATTGGAAAACTATATATAGAGTTTACACCTTGACGGCGTCACGTTATAGCTTGTGATGCCGTCAACTCGCCGCCATGATAAAACTCGTATTGCCTAGATCCAATTGTGATGCCGTCATGTAGGAAATCACTCTGGGCCGTCACTAGTATTTGGACCCTGATGGCCTTGGTGACGTCGTCAGGCCAATAAGCTTGAAAACTCTCTGGGCCGTCACGTTATAAGTTCCACATCCACCTATTTTGTCACTCTTGACGCCGTCATGTGTAGAAGCTTGATGTCGTCAGGTACTGTTCTAGCAACGAAATTTGAGACTTAGCCATTTTCTTCACTTTTATGCTCCAAAAACGTCCAAAATGCTTCTTTTTCCAGATTTCTTTCCAAAAGTACCTAAAATGACAAAAGGAATGATTTAGGGCAATAATTGATCAGATAATCTCGAATTCGGGCTTAAATGACCCCTTAAAAGCGGTACACTTTTCGCCTCATAAAAAACTAATGAAAACATAAGAAAATGGACGAAAACGTATGAAAAGGGACGAAAACGGATGAAAGCATATGAAAACGGAAGAAAACGTAAGAAAACAAACAAATATGAATGAAAACGGACGAAAACGTATGAAAGCGTAAAAACACGTTTGATAACGGACGAAAACGTATGAAAACAAACGAAAACGCAAGAAAAAGACAAAAGTGTATGAAAACGGATGTAAACGGGCGAAAACGTAAGAAAACGAACAAAAACATATGAAAACGGGTAAAAACATACGAAAACTGGTGAAAACGGACAAAAACGTATGAAAACGAACGAAAACGTATGGAAGCAAAAAAATTAAAAAAATAAATAAAACAAAAATGTTAATTAAAAAAACGTGAATTTAAAAAAATGAAGAAAAAAAAACAAAAACAAAACAAGAAACATGGACTTAGGTTTTCATATTTAATCTTAGGTAATCCCCACCATTAGATCAAACTAGATGGATGGTGAGGATCTTTCCCTTGGTAAGCACCAAAATAAGAGTATGCAAAATAAAACGACTCTATTTATGTAATTGATTTTTAAAAATACCTCACATAAACACATACTCACACACAACAACTAATAAACAAATTTCCTCTCACCCAAACACCTCTCTCTTGCTTTTCGATCGAGGCTTAAACGCCGCTCAAGAATTTCTTTTTTCCTCCTCTGTTTTCCCATGACAAGTGGTGTCACTTTCCCTTTAAGACCACCATTTCGCCATGTTTCACGTGTATCACACCCTCTACACTAAAAGAACACCCCTAAAAGTGTACTTAACAAAATAGGTGTCTACCTTTTTACTTCTTTTTTCTCTCCCTTTTCCTAAACACTTACGCATTAGTTTCTTCATTTTGATAAAGGAGTGGAATAGGAGGAATGATGGTGTGTTTGGTACCTTAAAAGGAATACAATTGGATTGTCAATAAATTTTACAAGGAAATTTCAAGAAATGTTTTCACTATATACACTCTCTTACACAAGCGTCTAAATATATATATATATATATATATATATATATATATATATATATATATATATATATATATATATATATATATATATATATATATATATTTCATTTTCCATAATAAAAAATACCAAAAATTGTAACCGTAGAAGGCGGCGAGTACATTTTAATTTTTAAAAAGTCTAAAAAGTAAAACACGTATCCACATTTTTCCCTCTTTTATTAACTCCCTGCCTCTTCGTAAACAATTAGGCCTTACTTCTTCATTTTGACTTCTTCGGTTGTGATATAACAAGTAAGGTTGGTTTAAGTATCTTATTAAGGGAGAGTGACTCCAAAACATTTTTCTTTCACCCTTTCTCAACCATTACGTATCGTCCAATAGTTTTATTCAACTTTTTATTATTTTAAAATACTCCAAATACAAATATATAAACACACAACAACTAATAAAACAAATTCTCTCTCATCCAAACACTTGCTTTTTATCATTCCTCTCTTTTCCTACGACAAGTGTTGTCACTTTCCTTACGAGACCACCCTTTCCTCCATGTTTCCCGTGTCCCACGCCCTCTAGACTAGAAGAACACCCTTAAAAAGTTTAAAAAATGTACTTAACGAAATTGGCGTCTACCTTTTTCCTTCTTTTTTTCCCTTCCTTTTCCTAAACTACTTCGCATTAGTTTCTTCATTTTGATCAAGGAGTGGAATAGAAGGAATGAGGGTTTGCTTGGTTGGCTTGATGCCCACCATCATAATCACTAAGGGGTGGGGTGGGTGTGGTCGACAATTTTTCTATCTTCCATTACAGTTTCTTTATTTAATGTTTTTTTAATATTTCATTATTTAAAAATATCTCAAATACACACATACCCACAGACAACTAGAAAACAAATTCTCTCTTATCAAAACACTTTTCTCTCTTGCTTTTATTTCGAGGCATATAAATGCCGCTTAGGATTGTTTTATTTTATATTTTTTTTCCTCTTCTCTTTTCCATTGACAAGAGATAGCCATTAACAGAATAGCAGTTTGCTCTTCTTCCCCCAAATTGTTCCACCATGACTTCCCTTTTTCATATGTCAATCTCTTTCTCGGTTGTTGTTCTTGTTGAATTTGTTGTTGCAGTGTTTCTCGTTGTAGTTGTTGTTGAAGTTTTACCTGTCGTCGTTGTTATTGCAGTTTTTCTTGTTGTCGCTGTTGTGGTTTTTGATTTGCTACCATTAATCTCACATTCAGCTTCAGATCACTGTCTAGCTTCGCTGAACTCTTTGCAATTCTTTTTCCATTTTGATCCAGTCCTCTGATTTGTGCTCTCTCTTTCTTGTTGTATTTGATCCCACACGCATTGCAAAGTGTCTTCACACAAATATAACAGAAAAGGTATCAGAATAGATGCAACAAACCAGTTGTATCATTTCAAAATTTGAATTCAAACAAGGTTAAATATATTTAGAGCATTGATTGCATGCAAAAATGGTATGACTAAACCTATGTGTCTGCATTTTGAACTCAGAAAAGGGGGACCACTTCTTCACAAACCAATAACTTATCACAAATGGTATGACTAAACCTATGTGTCTACATTTTGAACTCAAAAGGGGGACCACTTCGTCACATTTCTAGGTCTCCCAATCATTTTTCATATATTTATATGATCGGCGAAAATCATCATAAATCAATCAACACAAACAAATCCAGAACTATGGGTATGTTTGGCAAAAGTAATAGTTGCTGGAACTGGAGATGGTGATGCTGGTGCTGAAGATTATAAAAAGAGATTATTTTTATAAGCTACATGAAGTAACCTTTAGTTTTAAGAGATTATGGAAGATTATTATTTTTTTTTTTATAATCTCTTATAAGTTATGTCTGCCAAACAAATATTATTTTTTAAATAGCTTATTTTTTGAAAAATAAGCATAATCACTTAACAATCTTGTGTGCCAAACATAGTCTATATATGCAAAGTAACTTATGATAGAATCAAACGTATAAATTCACCCCGCTTATCAAACCTTTTTGAAGATTCAAAAGCATAAATAATAATCCAAAATAAAAACTTATTTGTTTGAAAAGTATACATATGAATACATAAAAATTTACTCAAAAACGCCCCTTTAAAGATAGTAAAAAAAATCACAAATGAGTAACAATAATGGCATTCAATTCAGGATTACTATCTTTTTATGATTATAGTAGCTAAACAAAGTTCTTCACTACTATCTTTATATGGTTATACCAGCTAAACAAAGCTCTTCACAAAATTAGTGTTTGAATTTGTTTCTTTTAACAAAAATGAAAATGTACAATTGGTTAAAATTGTCCAAAGAATTGATTTCAGTCGAGGGATTTATCTTAGATATTGAAAAGTGCTTTATCTGCTAAAAGATGAGCAACACAAATAAGCAATCCTAAATACCCTCTATATGTCAACCATCAAATAAACTGAGAATAAGCCTACACCTGAAAAACTTGATGGAAAAAGGAGAAATTGCAAGATTGATGATGAAATGCTTTGGGTAGAGCACCTTGTGCAAGACGACCGACCATCATACATGATGCACTAAGCATATGGTTTGATTTCCACACACTGTGTTTGAATTCTGACGAATGAAACCCTGATGATAAACCATTTTTAATCACAATGTATAAGATGAATATAGAAAGATATATATGTGAGAAGTTTGAAATAAGCAAGGGAGAATGTTTCTTCACACCTAATTCTTTAGAAACTTTATGAGCCAATTGTCGATGACATTTTTCGTTGCAACGTTCCTCCATCCAAATTAAATTTGGAGCAACCTATTGATGGTCATAAGGACATAAAAATATAATGTATTACAAAAGTGACAGAAATAGGATTGGAAGAGGCAGGGACGGAACCAGAAGACAAAGTCACCAGGTGCATTTATCATAAATTAAACAAGACTAAATGCACAACTTATTAGGACCGGGTGCATTTATTAAAAAATAATAAAAAATAGAGGTTTTTTTAACAAAATTAACACTACGAGACAAAAATTCATGGGTGTCCCGTGACCCTCCGGGACACCCCCTGGTTCCGTCCCTGGGAAGAGGTATAGAGGTATAGAGAATGTGTGTGAACATCAGAATTATTTTCAATTTAAAGAAGATAATGGTTTAAATGACCGTTGGGTAACGGTCACTAATGGTATAATAGCGAGTGCCTACGTGTATGGGTGAACAAGAAATATTACTATATTGAGACGAATATAACCGTTACCCAACGGTTACCTTTGTAACACACTAACATGTATTAAATTCAAACAAAGCTGCTACGTATTATGAAGGGATAATAACTTTAAAAATCATCATACTTGTCCAAAAATACTCTTCTGGGTATTTAACAAAATTTTTTGATGATATGGGTACTGAACTTTCCATTTCGGACTTTTTGATGTCTAAAGCCCAACAACAAAATCAAATTAGTTTGGACAAAAAAGTTTAAAGTACCAAATTTATATTATATTCCCAAAATGTAGTTAACACTTTCTTTTTGACATGTATTAATAATTAAAATTAAAAAAAATATATATATATATATATATTGTCAATTTTTTAATTAAAAGGACTTGTGGAACATGCTAAATGTAACCGATTCTTGCATAGGAGCATAAAGAGTCACATATGTTACATTTTAAAGTGTTGTAGGCAGGCCAGCTAACGTATTATAAACTACAACGAATTTCCTTGAAAGAACTGGGGTTAGTTAATTAGGTAGATATTTTGTGTATAGGTCTGAGGTAAGAATCATGTCTACAAAGGCTTCCATCTATAACTTTCGACAGCACCCATTGGAGAAAGAGGCAGCTCAAAGAATGGTATGAGAACAATAACATTTTTCTCGAAACGGAATCATGCTAGATAAATAAAATTATCTGATGTGACTATAACAACAAAAACTATGGAGAAACGTATAAAAGATTTGATGTACCGGGAACTTGTAAAAGTAATAAGTACCTATCTGCACAGCTGCATAAAAGTCTTGTTGTTCACTCGTATGGTTCCCTCACATTAACTTCCGGAAGATACCCGGAGATCATTAGTTCATGAGATAGGTTGTCCAGCATTTTGTAAATATAATCTAACTTCATGTGAGATTGATCGCTAGCCACAAACTGATAAACAACTCCATCGATTTCAATTGAACTGACACCTGGACTCTTTTCTATACCCCTGTTTTTCATTCTTATTCTCACATTGCTCGCCTTGTACCAATCTCCGCATGTAGCATATATATTTGAAAGAAGAAAAAAAATTTGAATCACTACCAGGGTTCAATTTACTAATAAACCTCAACAGCTTTTCAACTAATCTTATATCACCAACCGCTTTGCATGCTCCTAAAACGGATCCCAATACAACTTCATTTGGTTTCATCGGCATACTCTCTATAACATCCAATGCTTCTTCCAACAAGCTCGCACGACTATAAAGATCTACTAAACATCCATAATGCTCGATTCTATGAGATATTCTATAATGTTTAATCATCATGTCAAAGAGTTTCAAACCTTCATCGACCAACCCAGCATGACTACACTATTGGATACTAATTTTTCTAATCCATGAAGGTCAAACATGAAAGTCAAGTATTTATGTATTTAGAGTCATTTATGTATATGTATAAAGTATAGGGTCCTAGAATGAAAAAAACAAAGTTAATAACAGTTTATTCGGTTATGTTAGTTTAGAAACATTGTGTCTGTTTGTTGTGTCGGTTCATGGGTTATAAATACCCATAAAACCCAAGTCTAAAACTAATGATTGAATATAAATAAAACTTAGTATATTTTATATCCGGTTGTTCATAGATAGAAGATTAGACTAACATACACGCAGTAAGAGCACCTGTAAAAGTCACTCCATCTGGCTTCAACCCGTCTTTTAGCATCCAATAGAAATACTTGAGACTCTCTTGCAGATTTCCATTTAGAGCGAACCCCACAATAATTGAATTCCAAGAAACGAGATTGCGTTTAGACATGCTGTGAAATACTTGAACTGCAAATTCAATGGATCCGCATCTACAATACATGTCAATCAATGAATTATTTATCCGAACATTATCCCTCAACATATTTTCCCCCAAAACAATCCGATGAAGCCATAAGCCTAATCCAAGTGCTCCTAAATTTGCACATGCTGAGAGTGCAGAAACAATGGTAACAAAATCAGGCTGAACCCCAGAGACTTGCATTTCTTGAAACCACTCCAACGCATGTTCGTAATTACTTTTCTTTACAAACCCAACAATTAATGATGTATACAAAATAACATCTCTCTCAGGCATTTCATCAAACACACGAACCGCTCTACTAATTTCGCCATTTCTCATCAACCCGGAAACAAGAGTATTTCAAGTTACCTTATTCTTAAAACCCATCTTCTGAAAGCACAATAAAGCATGATCAATACAATTGCATTTACAGTACATATCAACAATAGCCGTACCCACTCTCACATTATCTGTATCATAACCAATTTTACATACAAGACCGTGTACTGAAGCTCCAAACGAAAGAGCGTGCACCGAAAAATCAGCACAGCTGGACAAAAGAGTCACAAAGGTAACGTGATTGGGTTCTGCTCCAGAAACTCTCATACGAGTGAACTCAGCAGCAGCTTGGTCTAAACGGTCCGTTCGGCAATAATGAGCAATGGATGAGGTCCATGATGAGACGCTAAGTGCACTGAAGCTAGACTCGTCAGGAGTTCTACGACGGGTTAATATAGAATGGGGTTTTTTCGGGATACAAAAGTTGTCGTTATGGTCATTTGGTGGGGCAGATAGTTGTTTTGTATTGGCGGTAGCTGTTGAGGCGAAGATGCTCATCTCTTTATGTTATCTGAAGTGTATGCACCTTCATAGAATGCGATATTAGACAAGTAATGTTTTTTTAAGCATATATTAAGCATATATTATTTGACAACCAAAACGACGTCGCACTATCTACAGTACCCTAAGCCTATTTTCCGCAGCCCAATGTACTCCTCTTTTTTTCCTTAGCCTGCTACGCTAAGGCCCATGTCTATTTTTCTCCGCCTTTTTTTTTCGTTAGAGATTGTATATAGGAGACACATATATATGATCTACATATATGGTCTGCTACTGGAGTGCAACAAGGCGACCCATTGGGACCTCTTCTTGTTGCTCTTGTATTGCACTGACTAGTACATAAGATCAGAGACAGTAGCAAGCTTCTCCTTCATGCTTGTTATTTTGATGATGGGACTGTTATTGGAGACTCAGAAGAGGTGGTCAGGGCATTAGACATTATAAGAATAAGTGGTCCATGTTTGGGTTTTGAACTTAATATCAAGAAAACAGACATATTTTGGCCCTCGTGTAATGGTGTAAAGCTTCACGAGGGTTTATTTCCTATCGATATTTGAAGGCCGTCATTGGGTGTAAAGCTTCTTGGGGGAGCTGTTAGTCGAGACGATAATTTTATCAGTGGGTTGGCTATGAGGAGAGCCGCTAATGCTATTGATTTGATGAGTCTTCTTCCACAGTTACATGACCCGCAGAGTGAGCTCCTTTTGCTTCGATTATGTATGGGTATTGCTAAATTCTTTTTTGGTTTAAGGACTTGTCAACCTGTACACATGGAGGATGCAGCTTTGTTCTTTGACAAAGGATTGCGTGAGTCGATTGAGAACAGAGTGGTTTGTGGAGGACCTTTCTTTGGAGACTTACAGTGGCGACTTTCTTCTTTGCCTATTCGATTGGGTGGTTTAGGTTTGTATTCGGCAAAAGTGGTTTCCTCTTATGCTTTTTTGGCATCGAGGGCCCAATCTTGGGTGCTACAAGACCACATCTTACGTGACAGTGGCATATGTGGTATGGATGTTGATTATGTTTCTGCCCTGGATTGTCTTCGTGATACGATTCCAAGCTTTTATTTTAGTGGTTTTACTAATAAGGACACCGTCCCCTCTAAAGCCCAGCAAACACTGGAGAGTGCCCTTTTTAGTGAAATGGTAAAGGATATGGAAGTTCATTTTGACATGACTGTGAGACAGAAAGCTGTTTTTGAGTGTCTACGTGCACCACATGCTCAAGATTTTCTATTAGCTATCCCCATAGACGGGCTAGGTCAGCATATGTCACCGGTGGAATATCGTACTATCCTTAAGTATCGCCTTATGATTCCATTATTTCCGGTTGATGAGATATGCCCTGTTTGTCACAAGGCATGTTTGGATTCCTTTGGGGAACATGAAGTTCATTGTAAAGAGCTCCCGGGCTTCAAGTACAGACATGATTTTGTTAGAGACGTCCTTTTTGATGTATGTAGGCGTGCCGGGATTTTCGCCAAGAAAGAAGTGCCTGTGAACTTTTTGGCGGACCCGTCGGATGGAAGATCTACATTGAGACCAGCTGAAATTTTGATTTTTGGATGGGTTGGAGGGAAACATGCTTGTGTGGATCTAACCGGGGTTTCTCCTCTCGTGGGGTTGAGTAGTCGGGGTTTTACAGCCGGACATGCCGCTTTGAAAGCCGCCTCGTGCAAAGTGACAAAACACGAGAAAGCATGCATTGAAAATCAATACGTGTTTATTCATTTCGCGTTTGATACATTTGGTTTCCTTGCACATGAGGCGGTGGAACTACTCAATAGAGTACAACGAGTTATATGAACAGTAATGTTATGACACATTGATTCACAAATGTAGTTTTCAAAAGAGTTAGCTTTGCAATCCAAAAAGGGCTAGCGGCGCAACTTGTTTGCTCGTTTGCCTTCAACCACTATGTAAATTATATTTTGATAAACTGTTAAATAATAAACAACACTTTTACGATAGGGATATATCTCCATTTACGCACATCTTCCACACACTTCTGGATATCTCCATTCGACTAAAAGATCATCATTGGTTTTGGGTGTTCCCGGAAAAGTGATAGAACTATGCATGAGACATCCGGGTGAAGATTATGTATATGCCTTCCAGAGATTTCCACCGCCTCTCTCATCAGGTTAGGTTTATACTAATCATTGTCTATAAGAGTTGCTTAGTTTATTCAAGTACTTTTGTCGGCAACTGAATATTATATGTTATTCAAGTACTTTTGTCGGTTCCATTATTTAAAGCCAAATATTTTTATTTAATTGGGATTATTGGTTGGATTTATCATATACGATTGGTGACGCATATAAATTAGGGTTTAGTTGTTTATTGCGTGTTGTAGTTGTTTTTGGTTATTTCGTCTTGCCATGTTTTTTATAGTCTTTTCAAATGAATCAACTCAGGTATGGAGTTTTTCCTTTTTTTTCCCTTTAAAGATTTGCGAATTTTTGTATGTGTGGATAAGAGTTTTTTATTTTTGGCCGGAAAAAATTATGTTTTGGGGTTTAATTTGTTGTTTTGTATGGTGATTGTAAAAGTTGTGAAATTGTTTGGTTACAGTCTGTAAAGAAGATTTAAAAAAAAAGTACAGAAGCCAACCACAAAGAAGCAAACGGTATTTAACAGGTCAATGTTGCACTGCTTACGATTTACACAAAAGGAGGCAGCCAGCGGTCTACGAAGGTATGTAATAAGGTTGGTGGTTATGGTCTTGGATAATGTAGGTAATCTTTGGTTTGCTTTTGACCTTACTTTTTGTGTTGACATCATTACAGGTCCAGCGCTTCACAAATCGACCTTCAATTTGGTGACACTAGGCATAGATCATCCAAGTCAGTGGCCACCGAAAATGGACATCAAGAAATGCGCCTAATACAAATCCGAATCCAACAGGATTGTGCTCCGTCCTTTTAGATAAGCGGGTAAGCAAAGTGAATATGGCAAAATATTTTGTAATGCATCTTCGTAAAAACATACACAAAACTATATCATATAGCTGCTACTAATGTTGATAATGTAATAGTTGTAGGAGCAACGTAGTTTCATGCGAGCTTTAAACTGGATCATTTTTAGTTTGGTTAATGTTCAGATGGTGGAGACTGTTGGACGTTTTAATGTCTCATATGCCAAAAGAATAAAAACGTGTAGATAGTTTTTTGGTTTGGGCCAACAGGCCAACAAACCCAATAGGATAGAAACGGTTATATAGTTTAGGGTTACAACGGTTAGAAGTTTTTATAACTTTTTGATGAAACGTTGTGTCTCTTGTGAAGCATCGATTCATCAGTATATATAGATTAGGTTTTTCTGTAAACAAGTCAACCCATTCGATTATCAATATCAATATTAAAGGGTTCAACCCATCTTCTTTGTTTCTTATTTATTAATTTTGTATGATTGTTGGCATGAAAGTTGTTTGTTCAATCGATCCTGGAAACCCCACAAAACCTGTGTAACAGTGGTATCAGAGCGAAGGGAACAAACAACACAACCATTCATGTTTAATCATCATTCATGTTTAATCATCACTCAAGAAATATTGGGTTAATCCCAATCTTTATTTTTACCCGTTTTCAAGGTCAAACCCGAAGTCAAAAGTCAACCCCTATTAAAAGTCAACTCTAGAAATAACTGTCAAATTGACAGTTACAATCCGAACCATCACAACTGTTGGTCGAATTCTTTTAGAACCGAACCAACACAACTCTTTGAATCATCACAATGATTCAATCGCACCTTTTCATTCATTATAAATAGAGTAGATTCTGTATGAACAAAGTATGACAAATTAATAAAAGCATTTATATTTTAGCAAATAGAGATTATTTCATATTTTAGTATATCGTTGATTAAAGATCCGTGAAATTGGGCCAACAATTGGCATCAGAGCCGAAATCATCATATACCAAGGGGCACAAATCAGAAACATCAAAGGAACAAACACACCTGTTGTTTCCTGAAGAATCAAACACCCCTCAATCGTTGTTGAATCATCACACCATCACAAGTGTTCGAGAGGAACACACCAACCGTAGAGAAGAGAAGGTTAACCAAGCCAAACACTCGGCGGTCAACCATCAAAGAAATCCACATAGCGGTTATCGGTCTCATCAAAAGGAAGAGAGACACTGATATCTCTTGAAAGAGATAAGAAAACAAAAGGAGGCGTACGAATAACTTTAGGGCATTACCACAGAACCAACAAATAAGGGCACCAGGTTATAATAACCCCCCCAGGTTATGAAATTTCAATATCCACCCTTTTATTTTTATAAATTATACTTATTATATTTAGTTTTTGCAAAACTAGCATACAGTATAGTTTATTTATTTATTTTTTATAAGTACTTAATATACCACTTAGTATCTTGTCATATTTTATATAATAACCTAGTGAAATTTACACGGCTTATTATATTTAGAACTATCTTTTAAGGAGTAATTAACCTTAGGCTTATTTCATTTTATTTTTTATAATCTCCAAGTTTTTTTTAAAAAAAAAAAAAACAAACCATTTAAAGCGCGCTAGAAACTTTATAACACAATTAGTGTTAGATTTTAGGAGATTACTTAGTCATTTACTTTATTTTTAAAAATGACAAACGGTGGAAACGGTGGAAATAAAGAGACTGGTGTAAACAACACCAATCCTCAATTTCAATGCCCAATTTTAAAACCAGCGAATTACTCGTTATGGGCAATTCGCATGCAAATTATTTTAGAAACAAATGGGTTATGGGAAACGATTGAGCCAACTGAAAATACTCAATCATCTGATAAGAAAAAAGAAAAAACAGCAATAGCATACCTTTACCAATCCTTACCCAAAGAACAATTAGTTCAAATAACAAAGCACAAAACCCCAAAAGCAATATGGGACGCTTTAAGATCTAGACACTTAGGCGAAGAAAGAGTACAACAAGCCAGACTTCAAACACTCAGATCAGAAATGGAGATGTTAACTATGAAGGAAGATGAAACCATCGACACCTTTACAGGAAAACTAACAACTCTTGTAAACAAAGCCGCTAGTCTAGGACACACAATAAAAGATACAAATTTAGTCAGAAAATTACTAAATGCTGTACCGGATAGGTATCTGCAAATAGTAGCATCTATAGAACAATATTCAGACTTAAACACTATGACATTTGAAGAAGCCATAGGAAGACTTAAAACCTATGAAGAAAGGATTAAATATAAGAAAGGAAAACAAGAGAACAATCAAGAAAAATTGATGTTCACAAGACATGAAGGTAGAGGAAAGCATTTTAAAGGACGTGGAAGTGGAAAATATAAAAACTACGAAAAATTTAATGAAGGATACACCTCAGATGAGTCGGAAGGAACCGACAATAAACCACAAAAGAATGGTGATAAGTCAAAAATAACATGTTACCGATGTCACAAACTTGGACATTATGCCTATGAATGTCAAAATAAACGCAAGAATCAAGTCAGAGAACAATCCAATTTTATTGAAGAAGAGTTAGAGCCAACATTGCTTATGGCGACTATAACTGAAGAGAAATGATACAATGAGCATACCGCAGTGAGTGCAAAAATAGCAGAGATTGCAGAAATAGCAGAGATTGCAGAAACCGCAGTGATTGCAGAAACAGCAGAGAGTGCAGAAACAGCTGAGAGTGCAAACATCGCAAAGATAGCAGGGAGTGCAGAAGATTCCAATATTCGATCAATGTTGCAGCGAATTTTAAAGAAAGCAAAATGGAGACGACTACAAAAGACTTAAAGATCTACGTCGCAGCGATTGTGATTAAGGGGGAGAATATTGGGTTAATCCCAATCTTTATTTTTACCCGTTTTCAAGGTCAAACCCGAAGTCAAAAGTCAACCCCTATTAAAAGTCAACTCTGGAAATAACTGTCAAATTGACAGTTACAATCCGAACCATCACAACTGTTGGTCGAACTCTTTTAGAACCGAACCAACACAACTCTTTGAATCATCACAATGATTCAATCGCACCTTTTCATTCATTATAAATAGAGTAGATTCTGTATGAACAAAGTATGACAAATTAATAAAAGCATTTATATTTTAGCAAATAGAGATTATTTCATATTTTAGTATATCGTTGATTAAAGATCCGTGAAATTGGGCCAACAATTGGCATCAGAGCCGAAATCATCATATACCAAGGGGCACAAATCAGAAACATCAAAGGAACAAACAAACCTGTTGTTTCCTGAAGAATCAAACACCCCTCAATCGTTGTTGAATCATCACACCATCACAAGTGTTCGAGAGGAACACACCAACCGTAGAGAATAGAAGGTTAACCAAGCCAAACACTCGGCGGTCAACCATCAAAGAAATCCACATAGCGGTTATCGGTCTCATCAAAAGGAAGAGAGACACTGATATCTCTTGAAAGAGATAAGAAAACAAAAGGAGGCGTACAAATAACTTTAGGGCATTACCACAGAACCAACAAATAAGGGCACCAGGTTATAATAACCCCCCCAGGTTTTGAAATTTCAATATCCACCCTTTTATTTTTATAAATTATACTTATTATATTTAGTTTTTGCAAAACTAGCATACAGTATAGTTTATTTATTTATTTTTTATAAGTACTTAATATACCACTTAGTATCTTGTCATATTTTATATAATAACCTAGTGAAATTTACACTGCTTATTATATTTAGAAATATCTTTTAAGGAGTAATTAATCTTAGGCTTATTTCATTTTATTTTTTATAATCTCCAAGTTTTTTAAAAAAAAAAAAAGAAAAAATTACACGGACGGTCCTTGTGGTTTACACAGATTGCATGTTTAGTCCCTATTTCATTTTAATTACACCAGTCGTCCCTATTTTGTGAAACCTTGCACATATTAGTCCCTAATTTGGATGGGCCGTTAGTTTGGCCGTTAAGTTATTTGCACCGTTAGTCCTCCGTTAATATTTTTTGCACCGTTAGTCCTCATTTTCTAAAAAAGTCCTCATTTTTTGCACCGTTGGTCCCTCCGTTCATATTTTGCACCGTGGTCAATCTTTTTACGTTTTCGTCCATTTTTTAACGTTCTCGTCCGTTTTTTTAACGTTTTCGTCCATTTTTTTACTTTTTTGTCCATCTTTTTATTCCATTTTTTTAAGTTCTCGCCCGTTTTTTTTTATGTTTTCGTCAATTTTTTACGTTTTCGTCAATTTTTTACGTTCTCGTCTTTTTTTTTTACGTTTTCGTTCGTTCTTTTTAACGTTTTGGTCTATTTTTTTACGTTTTTGTTCATCATTTTACGTTCTCATCCATTTTTTACGTTCTCGTCCATTTTTTTATGCTTTCGTCCACTTTTTTACGTTTTGTCAATCTTTTTATATTTTCGTCCATTTTTTATGTTTTTGTTTGTTTTCTTATTTTTTATCGGTTTTTGCTATTTTTCACGTTTTCGCCTATTTTTTGTGATTAAGTAAGTATACTAAAAGAAAATTTGACATTTGATAAAAATGTGTCCGTGTTGATTTTAAATCACGATTTTAACCCCTTTCTGGTCTGAATCATCAAAAGTGTAAAACATGAAAGTTGTCCAAAATAATACTTTACATCAAGACACGCGAGATTTTAACTAGAAAATGCAAAACAAGGGATGTTTACTACCAAAACTTTAGCCATTTTTTACCAAGACTCGCGAGTTTTGGTAGTAAACATCCCTTATTTTATATTTTCTGGTTAAAATCTTACTTGTCTTGATGTAAAATATTATTCCGGACAACTTTCGTTTTTTTACACTTTTGATGATTCGGAGCAGAAATGGGTCAAAATCATGATTTAAAATCAACACTGACACATTTTTATCAAATGTCAAATTTTCTTTTAGTATACTTACTTAATCACAAAAAATAGGCGAAAACGTAATAAAGTGAAAAACCGATAAAAAAAACATAAGAAAACAGGCGAAAACGTAAAAAAATGAACAAAAATGTAAAAAGATTGACAAAAACGTAAAAAGGTGGATGAAAACATAAAAAAATGGATGAGAACGTAAAAAAATGGACGAAAACGTAAAAAGATGGACAAAAACGTAAAAAAAATGGACGAAAACGTTAACAAAACGAACGAAAACGTAAAAAAAATGGATGAAAACATAAAAAAACAGACGAGAACGTAAAAAAATAGACTAAAACGTAAAAAGATTGACAAAAATGTAAAAAATGGACGAAAACATAAAAAAACGGACGAGAACGTAAAAAAATGGACGACAACGTAAAAAAGAAGGACAAAAACGTAAAAAAATGGACGAAAACGTAAAAAAATGGACGAAAACGTAAAAAGATTGACAACTGTTTAAAATATTAACGTAGGGACCAACGGTGCAAAAAATGAGGACTTTTTTAGAAAATGAGGACTAACGGTGCAAAAAATATTAACGGAGGACTAACGGTGCAAATAACTTAACGGATAAACTAACGGCCCATCCAAATTAGGGACTAAAATGTGCAAGGTTTCATAAAGTAGGGACAACTGACGTAATTAAAATGAAATAGGGACTAAATATGCAATCTGTGTAAACCACAAGGACCATCCGTATAATTTTTTCAAAAAAAAAAAACAAACCATTTAAAGCGCGCTAGAAACTTTATAACACAATTAGTGTTAGATTTTAGGAGATTACTTAGTCATTTACTTTATTTTTAAAAATGACAAACGGTGGAAACGGTGGAAATAAAGAGACTGGTGTAAACAACACCAATCCTCAATTTCAATGCCCAATTTTAAAACCAGCGAATTACTCGTTATGGGCAATTCGCATGCAAATTATTTTAGAAACAAATGGGTTATGGGAAACGATTGAGCCAACTGAAAATACTCAATCATCTGATAAGAAAAAAGAAAAAACAGCAATAGCATACCTTTACCAATCCTTACCCGAAGAACAATTAGTTCAAATAACAAAGCACAAAACCCCAAAAAGCAATATGGGACGCTTTAAGATCTAGACACTTAGGCGAAGAAAGAGTACAACAAGCCAGACTTCAAACACTCAGATCAGAAATGGAGATGTTAACTATGAAGGAAGATGAAACCATCGACACCTTTACAGGAAAACTAACAACTCTTGTAAACAAAGCCGCTAGTCTAGGACACACAATAAAAGATACAAATTTAGTCAGAAAATTACTAAATGCTGTACCGGATAGGTATCTGCAAATAGTAGCGTCTATAGAACAATATTCAGACTTAAACACTATGACATTTGAAGAAGCCATAGGAAGACTTAAAACCTATGAAGAAAGGATTAAATATAAGAAAGGAAAACAAGAGAACAATCAAGAAAAATTGATGTTCACAAGACATGAAGGTAGAGGAAAGCATTTTAAAGGACGTGGAAGTGGAAAATATAAAAACTACGAAAAATTTAATGAAGGATACACCTCAGATGAGTCGGAAGGAACCGACAATAAACCACAAAAGAATGGTGATAAGTCGAAAATAACATGTTACCGATGTCACAAACTTGGACATTATGCCTATGAATGTCAAAATAAACGCAAGAATCAAGTCAGAGAACAATCCAATTTTATTGAAGAAGACTTAGAGCCAACATTGCTTATGGCGACTATAACTGAAGAGAAATGATACAATGAGCATACCGCAGTGAGTGCAAAAATAGCAGAGATTGCAGAAATAGCAGAGATTGCAGAAACCGCAGTGATTGCAGAAACAGCAGAGAGTGCAGAAACAGCTGAGAGTGCAAACATCGCAAAGATAGCAGGGAGTGCAGAAGATTCCAAAATTCGATCAATGTTGCAGCGAATTTTAAAGGAAGCAAAATGGAGACGACTACAAAAGACTTAAAGATCTACGTCGCAGCGATTGTGATTAAGGGGGAGAATATTGGGTTAATCCCAATCTTTATTTTTACCCGTTTTCAAGGTCAAACCCGAAGTCAAAAGTCAACCCCTATTAAAAGTCAACTCTGGAAATAACTGTCAAATTGACAGTTACAATCCGAACCATCACAACTGTTGGTCGAACTCTTTTAGAACCGAACCAACACAACTCTTTGAATCATCACAATGATTCAATCGCACCTTTTCATTCATTATAAATAGAGTAGATTCTGTATGAACAAAGTATGACAAATTAATAAAAGCATTTATATTTTAGCAAATAGAGATTATTTCATATTTTAGTATATCGTTGATTAAAGATCCGTGAAATTGGGCCAACAATTGGCATCAGAGCCGAAATCATCGTATACCAAGGGGCACAAATCAGAAACATCAAAGGAACAAACATACCTGTTGTTTCCTGAAGAATCAAACACCCCTCAATCGTTGTTGAATCATCACACCATCACAAGTGTTCGAGAGGAACACACCAACCATGGAGAAGAGAAGGTTAACCAAGCCAAACACTCGGCGGTCAACCGTCAAAGAAATCCACATAGCGGTTATCGGTCTCATCAAAAGGAAGAGAGACACTGATATCTCTTGAAAGAGATAAGAAAACAAAAGGAGGCGTACAAATAACTTTAGGGCATTACCACAGAACCAACAAATAAGGGCACCAGGTTATAATAACCCCCCCAGGTTTTGAAATTTCAATATCCACCCTTTTATTTTTATAAATTATACTTATTATATTTAGTTTTTGCAAAACTAGCATACAGTATAGTTTATTTATTTATTTTTTATAAGTACCTAATATACCACTTAGTATCTTATCATATTTTATATAATAACCTAGTGAAATTTACACTGCTTATTATATTTAGAAATATCTTTTAAGGAGTAATTAACCTTAGGCTTATTTCATTTTATTTTTTATAATCTCCAAGTTTTTTTTTTAAAAAAAACAAACCATTTAAAGCGCGCTAGAAACTTTATCACACAATTAGTGTTAGATTTTAGGAGATTACTTAGTCATTTACTTTATTTTTAAAAATGACAAACGGTGGAAACGGTGGAAATAAAGAGACTGGTGTAAACAACACCAATCCTCAATTTCAATGCCCAATTTTAAAACCAGCGAATTACTCGTTATGGGCAATTCGCATGCAAATTATTTTAGAAGCAAATGGGTTATGGGAAACGATTGAGCCAACTGAAAATACTCAATCATCTGATAAGAAAAAAGAAAAAACAGCAATAGCATACCTTTACCAATCCTTACCCGAAGAACAATTAGTTCAAATAACAAAGCACAAAACCCCAAAAGCAATATGGGACGCTTTAAGATCTAGACACTTAGGCGAAGAAAGAGTACAACAAGCCAGACTTCAAACACTCAGATCAGAAATGGAGATGTTAACTATGAAGGAAGATGAAACCATCGACACCTTTACAGGAAAACTAACAACTCTTGTAAACAAAGCCGCTAGTCTAGGACACACAATAAAAGATACAAATTTAGTCAGAAAATTACTAAATGCTGTACCGGATAGGTATCTGCAAATAGTAGCATCTATAGAACAATATTCAGACTTAAACACTATGACATTTGAAGAAGCCATAGGAAGACTTAAAACCTATGAAGAAAGGATTAAATATAAGAAAGGAAAACAAGAGAACAATCAAGAAAAATTGATGTTCACAAGACATGAAGGTAGAGGAAAGCATTTTAAAGGACGTGGAAGTGGAAAATATAAAAACTACGAAAAATTTAATGAAGGATACACCTCAGATGAGTCGGAAGGAACCGACAACAAACCACAAAAGAATGGTGATAAGTCGAAAATAACATGTTACCGATGTCACAAACTTGGACATTATGCCTATGAATGTCAAAATAAACGCAAGAATCAAGTCAGAGAACAATCCAATTTTATTGAAGAAGAGTTAGAGCCAACATTGCTTATGGCGACTATAACTGAAGAGAAATGATACAATGAGCATACCGCAGTGAGTGCAAAAATAGCAGAGATTGCAGAAATAGCAGAGATTGCAGAAACCGCAGTGATTGCAGAAACAGCAGAGAGTGCAGAAACAGCTGAGAGTGCAAACATCGCAAAGATAGCAGGGAGTGCAGAAGATTCCAATATTCGATCAATGTTGCAGCGAATTTTAAAGAAAGCAAAATGGAGACGACTACAAAAGACTTAAAGATCTACGTCGCAGCGATTGTGATTAAGGGGGAGAATATTGGGTTAATCCCAATCTTTATTTTTACCCGTTTTCAAGGTCAAACCCGAAGTCAAAAGTCAACCCCTATTAAAAGTCAACTCTGGAAATAACTGTCAAATTGACAGTTACAATCCGAACCATCACAACTGTTGGTCGAACTCTTTTAGAACCGAACCAACACAACTCTTTGAATCATCACAATGATTCAATCGCACCTTTTCATTCATTATAAATAGAGTAGATTCTGTATGAACAAAGTATGTCAAATTAATAAAAGCATCTATGTTTTAGCAAATAGAGATTATTTCATATTTTAGTATATCGTTGATTAAAGATCCGTGAAATTGGGCCAACAGAGGCACGCCAAGGTCAGAACTGATCGGTACGCCTGCTCAAGGTGACCATCATTGTCTACGTATTTTCTTATGTTTACCTGCATTTTTGTTCTATACAACTTTCAACTCTTTTTTGTTGTGTCAACGACTCTGGGTTGCATAATATTTTGAAGCCCTGCGTTTGTATTGCAAGCCGGAAGGGAATAAAAGCCGATCTAAAAACTATGTGATGCATGACCGATGCTGGGTTGCAAAACGAACTGCCAATACATGTAAGTACATATTCAGTTATTCTTTAATTTCTTGTTGTCCAATGCCTCAAGAAGCTGCTAACACATGTGCGTACAGGTACCATCCTATACCTACATTGGATATCCAACCTTATTCTATGGCAACAATGACCACACCACTGCTGGAAATTACTCGGGTCAGAAATGATGCATGTACAAGTGAATTAAACCAGTTTCACGTATTGGTTTTCTTCTTGCAGAGGGTAGCAGTCAAGCAAAAGGTAAGAAATAATTTTTTAGCAACTCATTCTGATAGATTAAGAGGTAATGTATTATAGCTACAGAATATTCAACAAATTTGTTAAATAATAGTGTTGTTTCATAATCTGTTGTTCTACAATGTGTATATTAAAAACTTACGCTAACTTTTTACCTGAAGCAAAATTTAGCCAAAGAAAACAAAATGGTTTAAGATTTTATAACATAGATGTTGGCCTGTTGATGGACCAAGTATGTTATGTTAACCTCAGGATAACACTAACGGCCTCGAAATACGGTGTAATAATCAACGGTGTGAAACAATGCCCCGCCGCAACGCGGTCGGCCGGCGCCCAACTCGTAAAGTATTAAATAAGAGGCAATAAGAGTTTATGTTGGAAAAATGGCTTTTGCAAAATGAGTTTTTGCAATTTTTGGACATTATTTAATGTATGTATATGCTACATATATTTGTGTTGGTTGGTTGAGGGCATTTTGTTCTCCTCTATGAGAGCTTCGCAACGAGCTAAAGTATGTCCAAAATGGAAGTGGAGACTAGTTTATAAGGAAATCATAGTATTGGCTATCAAATTCCTTTAGGTTGGTTACGCTCCCACTCCTACGTGCGCGCGGGATGCAGAAAATGGGATTTCAATTGATTTAAACTTAGAGAATAAGTATCAGAATTTGTTTTGTATCTATTTAATTTTAGAATTGATTTAAACTTAAGGAAATAGATGGACAGGGACGGACCCACATGGGAGCCAGGTGTGTCACGGGCCACACCCAATTTTATGTCACGAAATGTAATTTTTTTATAAAATATGTCTTTTCTAGGTTCGTGTAATACTCAATTTTATCTAATAAATTCTTTATCGGACAACTTTAGTGCTCACGATCATAAAAAAAAATTTGTGCAACACCCTTTCAAAAATGCTGGGTCCGTCCCTGTAGATGGATATAGGTTAACGTTAAAGTAAATAAGAGTGTGTGTGTGAAATTAGTTACCCAAGTGTGGAGACTTCTCTTCTTTATATAGGTGAGGTGATTTTGTCCTCATCGGATACCGCCAAGTTGGATGACGGTATCTCTGAGGTCGTTTGCGCTTACTCTGTTCCTCTGTCGTATGCCTCTTATATCATGTTTGACTTTAGGTCGGGAGGTTACCGTTATCCGAGCGAACTGGTCATGTTCGTCCAGATCAGTTGGTTCGTTTGGCGTAGGTCCTTCGGACACGTACGTCAACAGACCTTACAAGGGTTTTTTCATAGTCCTCGCAGCTCACTCATGGTACTTTCATCGAGTTTATTATATAAGTTCCGTTATTGTTTCAATATGATTTCAAACTTAGTTTTAACTACAAGGATTTGATTTACTGGATAGTTTTGTATGTATGAATTTGTGATGATGATTTTTACATGTGATCCTATCATCTTACAGTTTTCATTGTTACCGCTATTCCTTTACGAATCAAATGTTGCAGCAGTAACTATATAATTCTGCAGACCGACAAATACATACAGGTATGAAATGCTTAATATGAAGAATGAACAATAATGACCATTCAAAACAGCGCATGCTCTGTAAATGCATATAAGGATAACGCACAAAAAGATTCCTTCAGAGACTTTCTAAGGCCACAGTGGATGACATTGGCTAGGGGATGTCTAGTGCGAAATTAAACATATATACCACAGGGTCGATTTTTGCAGTTTACTCTTATTCTTATTTTACATTACATACAGGTATAGAACTATGCTTGTATCAACAAAACAGTTTTCTAGGGACAGATGAGAAAGCACGAGAGGGGAGACACTGATTGATTGATGTGGATTAACAACATGCAAACATAAATGTCCCAGTGTTAATTGGAACTTTGCCACTGAAATGGAACAGAATCCTGAAAATACCAACAATAATTAGCACTCTAGAATCTGGATAACTACTAATGAATGAATGCTGAGAGGGCATTCAATTCGGGATAACTATTTTGTCTGATCAAAAGCAAATAAACACCTAATAAGGTAAGAGCTTAAGAAAATAGTGTTTGGATTTGTTTATGTTTGAAAAATATGAAAATGTACAAAGAAAAAGCAATTGGTTCAAATTGACAAACAAATTGATTATAATCAAGGGATTTGTGTGAGATACGAATGTAATATAGCAATTTAAATTCATCTCAAATAAGCACTTTAAAATAAGGTTTCAAATTCCGACATGCTTATTACAAAGTTCTTATCTGCCTAAAGATAACAAACATAAACAGGCAATCCCAAATACCCTCTATACGTCAACCATTGACTTATTATTGAGGATGAAATGCTTCTGGTAGAGTACCTTGTGCAAGTAGCTTTGGATCAAAAGTTGCACTCCTTGCAGCTTCTCTATGCTTCATCCTAACAGATAGTTTCTCAGCTTCTCTATGCTACCTCCTAACGGATAGTTTCTCAGTTCTATGTAGCCAATTAGTGTATTTTTTTATTTTAAATCCCATACTTTTGAATTCCGCCTCTTCTGTGTATCGGGTAATCTCCTTAGCAGGTCACAGGTCATTTATCCATTTTAAAATATTCTTTTATGCCATGTCACTATATTCATACTATCACATTTATAAATCTCAGTTCCAAGCACCCTCTTCTCTTACATCTTTGTCTTCACCATTTTCATCCACCACCACCACACTCACCCCTCCATCATTTCTTGTCATTAGCACCACATCAGCCAACGCCATCATCTCCACTAAACCCAATTGATTTACACCCATGTGGCACTTTACCCGAATTGCCAATAATTATATTTTCCGTTAAGTCAGCATAATCAACAATTCCATGGGAGGAGGATCAAGTATGTGGAAAAGACGAAAATGACCATGTCTTGCTTTTGTGTGATAGATGTAATTCAGGGTATCATACATACTGTTTATAGCTCCACTTCCAAGGGTTCCAAAAAAGAGTTGGTATTGCCCTACTTGCATTTCAGAGTTTACAAGACAAGCCCAAGAAGAGGATTTTGATTTTAGCCAAAAAGAGGATGAAGATTCAGACAGAGTTTACCCGAAGTGGTTTAAAGGAAGTGACAAATTTAGCAGATAAGATGGAGAAATCAGAGTATTGGGAATTAGGGGTCAAGGAGGTTAGTTTTGACTTATGGAGATATGATTGGGCGTAGAGAGTGAGGTGAGTGCGGGTTTGAGCTTCAATTCGTAGCCAACGGTGAGAGACGAGTGAGGAAGTGTTACGGTCATTGGTGGTTGTTAAGAAGTTGAATATTAGGGCTAAGCATTCATCAAGTTCATGGAGTGGCAAGTTAGATACATTTCCGTGCAATTATCCCTTATTTGCCCCTTCATATAACACAATACCAACAAAGACACAAATCAAACCTTATCAATTGGCGCCTTTTCAATTGATTCACGGCCCAATTCAAGGTTTTCGACAATGATATGTTGCATGGCAAATTCAAGTAAAATTTTGTAGGTGATCAAAGAAATAAACATTTTGTTCCAAAAGTTGCTTGCTTATGGATATGGATCAAGAAGGTATCTCGCAGTGTGCATCTTCGTCCCTTTCTAAGAACGATGAAACCAAAAGTTTGGAAGACAACGATAATGAGAATGAGAGCATAGAATCTAGGAAAGGAAAGCGTCATATGGAGAACAACGAAGATGAAAATTCACTTTCAAGCAAACCTTGCTCAGAGTTCCTTAGCTGAGTTGACATCTTTTCACAGAGCGTTTCCTACAGCAAAGAGCAGCAGTCAGTAACAGTATCACTATAACATTACAAAATTATGCTACTAAATAACAAAACAAACCTTGCTGGTCACATAGGATAAATCTCTGGCTAGACGACCGACCATCATACACGATGGACTCAGTATATGGTTTGATTTCCCCACACCATGTTTGACTTTTGAATGAAATCCTGATGATAAACCAAGTTTTACGCACAATATATAAGATGAATATAGAAAGATATATACGTGAAAATTTTGAAATAAGCAAAGGGAGAATGTTTCTTCGCACCTATTTCTTTAGAGACTTTCTGAGCCAATAGTGGATGGACATTTTTCGCTGCAACGTTCCTCCATCCAATTATATCTGTAGCAGCCTTATGATGGTCATAAGGACATAAAAACATAATGAATTACAAAAGTGATGCACATTAGTTGGGAGGTAGGCACGCCAGAAGAATGAAATATGTGACAGAAGTAGGATTGGAAGATATATATAGGGATAAAGAACGTGTGTAATTGTGTGTCAGAACTATTTTCAATTTATAGAAAGATAATGGTTTAAATGACCGTTGGATAATGGTCATCAATGCTATAATGTTAACTCGATTCAGGCACTGCCTATGTGTATAGGTGAACAAGGAATATCACTTCATAGAGAGGTATATGACCGTTACCCAACGGTTACTTCTGTAACATGTATTAAATTTAAACAGACACTACAAGAAAAAAGTCAAATAGTGACACACAAAAAGTGTCAGAAAATGTCCAAAAAAGCGTCACTAATTATATATTTTTTTTCACCTTCACTTATAAAAAGTGTCAATAAAAATCCAGGCGGTAAAAGTATATAGTGACACAGTTTATTGACACTTAAAGAGTGTCAGGATTGGTTGTGTCTATTTTTGACACATAGTTGTGTCACTATAGCCAGTAAAGCAAAGCAGCAGGTATATATGCTGCTATTAGCATTCCAAATTCAACAAATCTGTTTATTAGCTCAACCATATATCGATATGTAAAATTGCAAACTGAACAATTTGTTACAGTACCATAAAACTAGAAAATATAATTCAACAACAAATCTGCTTATAGAAAATATAATTCAACAACAAATCTGCTTATGTCAAGGTTTCTGAATTGACTGGGTGACTAAAGACCAATCTGCGGTTCTCCTTGTACTTTATTGATATAACGTTGTAGCCTTCATGTCGCTTAATTCCTCACGTTGCTTAATTGTTTCCTGCAAACATTGCACGTGAGTAAGATTTTAATCATCATGGGTTGAAAACAATAACTGGGTCAAAAACAATAAATAACATGTCATTTGGGTCGAAAACAATAACAAGTCAGCGGGTCAAAATACTTAACATTCAAACCGGCCCAACCCACCACTAGTAGGTTAAGGCTTATAAAAGCACATATAACACTGTTAAACTAAAGAACTACCTGATATAAGAAGACAATTTGCGTCGTATCGATTAAAGGGCTTCCAAGCATTTTAGGATAACCGCTTTTTTTCCTATAGAAACTATACATACGAAAACAGTTAAAAGGGCCAACCAGTTCAAACTTATATGGAGGCATAATCGCTAAAATGGGCCATCAGTAACACTACCTGTCATTGACATCTCAGTACAGTAAAAGTAGGCAAAAATAAATAATTATCGACTGATTTGTTTGTATCAACACTAGAAAACAGTAGAAACTTTTGATCATGTACATTTTCCATAGTTGAAGGCTTGAAGCCTTATGCATTTTCCTCATATATTGATAAGTAACATGATATTCCATCCTGTACTTATGAGCAAACACTAATCCATATCCTAACGGAATCTTAAAAGGGCCAACAGATCACTAACAGTTAAAAGGGCCAACAAAAGTAATAAATACTATATAACATCCAACACATAAAGACTTGACTCAAATACTTATCAAGGCTTTACAATCCTACTTAATAGTTGCAGACCAGTTAAATTCATATCGAGTCATTGCCAAACTAAGTTCAAATTTATCCTAAAATGGTCGGGTCAAACTAAAGATTACCCCAAAATGCTTGGGTCCCTATATAAAACTGGTTATTAGATAAACTTAACAAAGTTAAAATAGAAGCAAAGTACAATTTTATTAAGACTCGTAACATACCCGTTTGACCCAAATTATATATAACTCCAATCAATGTAATTAAATGGGTATCGGGTCATTTGACAACCTGCGTGAAATGAACCTGGCCAGTACAATCACCAAATATCGTCCACAAAATATCCAGAATTATATAATCTTTGCGCCCACCCAAAACAAATACTATCTTTTTACTTAAATGAAGAGCATAGAAACGACAATTGTGCATATCAAAACTGATAAATTAAAAAACTACCTGAAGTATTAAAACGACTTGTGCTTGATTTGTTGAGAGTGTCACGGACAGCTGATTTATGATGGTGAGTCGTTTTAGAAGCTGTACCAGAACCACAAGCTGTACCAAAAGCAGATGCTGCACCAGAAGAAGCTGCACCTATGTTAGATGTTCAAGTCATTAGTCCCGTGTGATTGCATAACCTCTAGGCTGACAGTAATAAAACATAGTACAAAAATGTAAAAACAAACCACGATAATACTAACTACTAGCATCGCTCACATCCTACCAACTTAACAAAATGGTATATAATATATCCAACTTTACTAGCATCGCTCACACTCCAATTTCCACACCAGGTCCTAAGTTATTATTAAGTACCCCCAAATACAGATTCAAAATCAATCTCGAGTGCCTAACCCCAACAATATGTTCCAACCTATCAGGTGATCATACACTACTGCTCTTTTAGCGAATAACAGACTTTGACAATCGATGCACGGACATAAAATGCTTCCATTTTGACTTGATTTCTCAAAAGCAAAATCTAAAAAATATTCAACACCATTTGTATATCGTTTACTTGCTCTAGGTGCAGCATACATCCACGACCTATCCATCAAACCTTAACAAAAAATTGACTAAAGTAAGATTGCTACTTATAGCTGCACTTCAACTCCCATTTCTTTCCCCAATATCAGTATACAAGAGGATTCCTAATATCCCTAATATAAATCAAATGAGACAACCATAACAATGGGGTCTCCAAATTCTCAACTGACGTCTTAAGCTAGAAATTGAAGTTAAGCTAGACAATTTTTAGACCTGGTTCTAACCAAAGACAAATAGGATGGAAACTTGGTCAAAGGCTCTAACGTATTATATTGAAGGTTAACAATAACAGAAAAAGATAGCATAAAATTAAAACCAAATATATAACATAAAGATAGCAAGAAACAATTGCATGAATAATAGGCCAATAAGAACAAAATAGTTGAGTATTTGACATGCAACTTTATTTAACCGTATGAAACAAAAAATGTAGAAAATGCAGCATGATCCTTATAACATAAACAAAGATATCAGAAAGCCAAACCCATCCAGAGTACAAATAAAACTTATAATGTCATTTCCAAAAGTAGATAAGAGAGCAAACCTTCTATAGCTAAATGAGCTTGGACTTTTGAAAACCTTCCTTCGACCACGCAAACTTGTTACCTGTCATTTATGCCATAAAGTAAAACTTATAATGTCATTTCCAAAAGTACTCATCTTGTTCCTAAATTTGACCATAATTATGATAAGATAAGCATCATCATTAGCACGCAAACTTGTTACCTGTCATAATTATGTAGACTTGTTAACTATGATTTAACTAAATATATTATGGCTTTCAATGTCATTAATACAACTATATAAGTATCTTTAATAGTTTCAACTTTTCAAGTTACACCATACTGATGCACCAGATAATCAAGCATATCAAGTAAACACACAAACTATTTCAAGATCCTAAAACACAAGGTTGGTTTTATTTTCTTTTTTTTGATATTTTCAATATAATAACTATGTATATTTTATTCATGATTACATTGAATGTCTTAAGTAATACAGTAGTATTGTATACAACAGATGACGAATACTTTGTAATGATACGTCATACGTGCAAAATGCTAATAATGATTACTTTTTGTTTATCTGCATATTGTGGTTTTGATATACCACAAACGCCTTGTGTTTGTTTAAACACTTATTTTTAGGCTTATTTCAACCAGCTTTTTAAATTAAGCGGTTTAGGTGTTGTGTTTTGACATTGCATAAGAAGCTAATAAGTTGTTCTTTTTATAATTGGTATCACTCCCCGCACGGCCAATTCACCGGTCATGGAGTGCTTTGACAAAGTAAGTCATGGTGGCTTGGTCCTTGGGGAAGGGTCAGTCGGCACCTAAAAGGGGTGCACCGGGTGACGCTTTCCCCACCGATGTGAACCTTTTCAGGAAACAACTTGTTCTTTTTATTTTCAATCATAAGTTGATTAAATAAGCTGGTCTGTGACAACTTTCGTAGACAGCTTAGATAGGTGGATAAGCTGAAGCAATTTTGTTATGTTCAAACACTCAAAAATGCTTATCAGTTGTACCAAAATGAAATAACTGTTTAAGCTTTTTTTTTATTAGCTTACTCAAACACCCCTTATTTAAACTTCTTAGCTGATTTGAATTGTGTTACCTCTTAAATGTTTAATTAAGTTGAATTTCCAAACACTCAAACAACTGCCAACCAGATTACCGCATTTTGTTACAGCTGATTATTTCTAAATGCGTAAGTAGTTTAAGTGAGTATATACTTTATCTTTGCAGGACAAAGGGCTTATTCAAGCTAAGCAATCAACCTCACAAATCCAAATTGAACACAAATCCCACTAGACAGATATATAAGCTGCTCTCAGATCCAAATTATAATCAATAAGCTCAATTAGGCAACCAAATAATGATCTATACACATAGACTGATGAAACAAAAAGAAATGGTGCAGGGCATATAGAAACTTACTCTAGCAACTTTAACCTACTGAAAAGAGGATCGAATTATTTTTGTGATTTTTTCTGTTTAACCACCTATATAAGCAAACCTCAATTTTCCTCGTTGTTCAAACCTCACTTGATAAACATCTTGGGACGGCATAAACGTGCATATAATTCTATACAACAATCAATCCCCACTAACCGCTTGCACCTACCTATGGCTAGTTTTGCCAAACATAGCACGCATTCAAGTAACTATTTAACAGAGTATTGGGAATTAGGGGTCAAGGAGGTTAGTTTTGACTTATGGAGATATGATTGGGCGTAGAGAGTGAGGTGAGTGCGGGTTTGAGCTTCAATTCGTAGCCAACGGTGAGAGACGAGTGAGGAAGTGTTACGGTCGTTGGTGGTTGTTAGGAAGTTGAATATTAGGGCTAAGCATTCGTCAAGTTCATGGAGTGGCAAGTTAGATACATTTCCGTGCAATTATCCCTTATTTGCCCCTTCATATAACACAATACCAACAAAGACACAAATCAAACCTTATCAATTGGCGCCTTTTCAATTGATTCACGGCCCAATTCAAGGTTTTCGACAATGATATGTTGCATGGCAAATTCAAGTAAAATTTTGTAGGTGATCAAAGAAATAAACATTTTGTTCCAAAAGTTGCTTGCTTATGGATATGGATCAAGAAGGTATCTCGCAGTGTGCATCTTCGTCCCTTTCTAAGAACGATGAAACCAAAAGTTTGGAAGACAACGATAATGAGAATGAGAGCATAGAATCTAGGAAAGGAAAGCGTCATATGGAGAACAACGAAGATGAAAATTCACTTTCAAGCAAACCTTGCTCAGAGTTCCTTAGCTGAGTTGACATCTTTTCACAGAGCGTTTCCTACAGCAAAGAGCAGCAGTCAGTAACAGTATCACTATAACATTACAAAATTATGCTACTAAATAACAAAACAAACCTTGCTGGTCACATAGGATAAATCTCTGGCTAGACGACCGACCATCATACACGATGGACTCAGTATATGGTTTGATTTCCCCACACCATGTTTGACTTTTGACGAATGAAATCCTGATGATAAACCAAGTTTTACTCACAATATATAAGATGAATATAGAAAGATATATACGTGAAAATTTTGAAATAAGCAAAGGGAGAATGTTTCTTCGCACCTATTTCTTTAGAGACTTTCTGAGCCAATAGTGGATGGACATTTTTCGCTGCAACGTTCCTCCATCCAATTATATCTGTAGCAGCCTTATGATGGTCATAAGGACATAAAAACATAATGAATTACAAAAGTGATGCACATTAGTTGGGAGGTAGGCACGCCAGAAGAATGAAATATGTGACAGAAGTAGGATTGGAAGATATATATAGGGATAAAGAACGTGTGTAATTGTGTGTCAGAACTATTTTCAATTTATAGAAAGATAATAGTTTAAATGACCGTTGGATAATGGTCATCAATGCTATAATGTTAACTCGATTCAGGCACTGCCTACGTGTATAGGTGAACAAGGAATATCACTTCATAGAGAGGTATATGACCATTACCCAACGGTTACTTCTGTAACATGTATTAAATTTAAACAGAGAGGTGCTATTTGTTTTGAAATTAGAAGAAAATTGACTGTTATCCAACGGTCTAAAGCCCAACAACAAAATCAAACTCGTATAGACACAAAAGTTTAGATGTACCCAAATTTAAAATATACTACCCGTAGCTAGTACTTTCTTTTTGGCGTGTGTTAATGATAGAAAGAAAAACATAGAAGAAAATTGACCGTTATCAAATTAGTTTGGACAAAAAAGTTTAAAGTACCAAATTTAAGTTATATTTCCAACACTTAGTTGGTACTTTCTTTTTGACATGTATTAATAATTTAAAATAATAATAATAAAATAGTATAAACATTGTCAATTTTTTAATTATGAAGTGGACATGCTAAATGTGTCCAATTCATGCATAGGAGTGAAGGAGCATAAACAAGCCACATATGCTACATCTAAAAGCGCTGTAGGTCTGCTAACGTACTATAAATTACTACAACGAATTTCCTTGAAAGAACCGGGGTTAGTTAATTAGGTAAATATTTCGTGTATAGGTCTGAGGTAAGAATCATGTCTACAAAGGCTTCCATCTTTAAATTTCCTCTATCTTTTTTGAGATTTCCTTACAAAGCTAAGTTGGGTTTTCTTGTCAATTTCGACAGCACCCATTCGAGAAAGAGGTAGCTCAAAGAATGGAATGAGAACAAAAACATTTTCTCGAAAGGGAATCATGCTACATAAATAAAATGATATTAAAGACGTTGTTATTGATGCCATCTGATGTGAATATATAATCAGTAAAAACTATGGAGAAACGTATGAAAGATTTGATGTAATGGGATCCATGTTAAAAAAAATATGTACCTTGCTGCTACAGCTGCAAACAAGTCTTGTTGTTCATTCATATTGGTCCCTTACATTAACTTCCGGAAGATACCCGGAGATCATTAGTTCATGAGATAGGTTGTCTAGCATTTTGTAAATATGGTCCGACTTCACGTGAGATTGATCACCAGCCACAAACTGATAAACAATTCCATCGATTTCAATTGAACTGACACCTGGATTCTTCTCTATACCCCTATTTTTCATTCTTCTTGTGACACTGCTCGCCTTGTGCCAATCTCCGCCTGCAGCATATATATTTGAAAGAAGAACAAAATTTGAACCAGGTTTCAATTTGCTAATAAACCTCATTAGCTTTTCAGCTAATCTTATATCACCAGCCGCTCTGCATGCTCCTAACACGGATCCCAGTACAACTTCATTTGGTTTCATTGGCATACTCTCTATAACATCCAATGCTTCTTCTAACAAGCTCACACGACTATAAAGATCTACTAAACATCCATAATGCTCGATTCTAGGAGATATTCTATAATCTTTAATCATTAATTCAATGAGTTTCAAACCTTCATCGACCAACCATGCATGACTACACACGCAGTAAGAGCACCTGTAAAAGTCACTCCATCTGAAGTGTATGCACCATCACGGCTTCATCACAAAGAAACGCGTACTAAATAGTCAGTCAAGTAATAGAATGGGATATCAGACAAGTAATGTTCCAAAAGGACACAACTTGCAGTTTTAGTAAGTGGGTGTTTGTTTAAGCTTCTATGTGGGCTTATTAGCTTATTTGATTTTGGCTTATATTTCGTAAACACTAATATTCTAGCTTATTTTGAGACTTACGGGCTTGTATAAGTCTATCATATCATAACAAACTTATATAAGCCCACAAGTCTCAAAATAAGCCAGAAAATTGAGTCTTATGTGTAACTCCCCCAAAATTTGGTACAGCGGAAGACTTAACAAGATTTTGGGGTGCTACGGGGATTGGTATCCAACACAAGTCATAAAAGAACGAGATAAAGTAAACATAAGTAAAACACAACCAAACGGGGTTTCAAAGTTTACATTCATCCCAAATTTATCCAAAGTAAGACCGAAAAGAAATAAACGTAGGTCCACAAATACATATCAGAGTTTGAGAAAAATAGATCCTTAAACCGCATTGCCAAGCCAAGCCTCCAATCCAAGCATCCAAAATCATTACTTAATTACCTGAGAAAATGTGCTAAAAGTCAGCTTTCGCTAGTGAGATCATAGGTTTATATTCATAATTCAATCAAGTGGACATATACGCAAAACGCTTGCTAGCTAGACTAGGCCTCAATCCACTAAGCAAATCCTATAGGTGCACACTATAGTCCAATCACATAATCTCATACAATAACTATTCATATTATCTAACCATATCTAGTCCCCACACGATAACCAGATTCGCTGTGTGACTAAGGTTGATATAACATCCAATATTATCTAACCATATCTAGTCCCCACGCGATAACCAAATTCGCTGTGTGAGTAAGGTTGATATAGCCTACCTAGTTCTATAAGCATAGCAAGTTTTGAATAAAAGCGATAAAAGTCCACATAAAACAATGTGCACGTTTCTCACCCCAAGTATTGAAAACAAAGTTCAAGAGTAGAAGTGGGGATATGACTCACCTCAAGTCCAGATATCAGCACAAAGAAATCGGTAGAAGTAAGATGTGTCACAACTCAAAAGACAGCAACTACGGACTCGGCACTTCCTAACAATGTAAACTCTTTTCAGAATCATTTCCTCAAAATCAAATATTCCCAATTCCGAACGTATTCCTTTTACTTTCTAAAAATCCATTTCTCGTATTATTCTCATTTTAGTTTGAAGTTTGGTATCCATGTGGGTGGAAGGTCGACTCAACTCAAACCAAGAAATCACAACAAAAGAAATAATAATAACAATCTACGGGTCTAATATTAGCCCAATATATTATTTAAATAAATCATCGGAGTTTATCAAATCCGTCGACTTGGTACTCTTCCACAACTTATTTACCTAATATATTATTCCAAGATCATACCCAAAACCTAAGTCACATAGCACGTAGGGTACTATATGGTAAGTATCTAAATTTAATAAGTTCCCTAAATATATCATCAAACTTACCAAATTCGTCAAGTCGATAAACCTCACGAGATATTTAGTAACTCATAAATCCCGTACACATACCACAACCTATGGGCGTCATAGGATACAATACCCATTAATATACTCACTTTATATAACTAAATAGGTCCTATTTAATCCGTCGATCAAATAAGTTACGTAGTTATAGAAATTGGATGTATTAACGTCACATATCCGTGACAAGCACAAAGTCATAAAATGAATAATATGGCCCACTTGGCTAAAGTGACAACGATCCCGTATAACTCATAAGTTTCCCGTTTTACTTTCCAAAAGCATTTCATTTCGTATAACATCCAACGTTATAATTATATCGGCATTTATAATTGTTTACTCATAATGACGTTTCCGACATTTATTATACTATTTTTATAGCATAATATATATCGTTACGTTATTATAATATTACTCGTGATCATTTTATTTTTAATATACGCACTTATATATAAATATATATACGTTTTTCACGTTTATATATTTATATAAATGTTTATATTAGTAATAATAGTATTACGAGTTTTTATTATTAAGTTTGATTATAATTTGAATCGAGTTATAAAAGATGGGTCACATGTCCGAGTCATCACTCTCGGCTCATTGTCCAAGTCCAAGTGTTAAGGCATTTTGTCGAAGTCAATCATTGACTAGAAAGTCAACGTGACCTCGACTCACACAACCGATTGTCCAAAGTAATATAATTAAATCTCGATCACAATAAATTCATCTCCGACATCAAGTCCCATAATCACACGCTACAACAATAAGGTCCGTCTGTTGATACAAAAGTTGGGCGTTCCTGATTATGGGCTCTTGCTCTCGTACCAATTCACTTCTTAGTACTTGTAACCTGCGCACTAAGAAAATAAACAACACCGTTAGGCTTATCGTGGGATTGTCTCCCACGATTAGACTCCGGCGTGAGAGTAAGTAATCGATTTAGGGTTCTCGTAAAGAGTTTAGGGTTTTGTGAATCGTACCTTGAATGAGAGTTATGTCATTCCTTATATAGGCGCAGAATCCTTATAGGGTTCGTGCTCCTTACGTTTCGTACGCGTGGTACTTATCCGGGTTAAGGATATCTATTCCATAGATAGATATCCTTATCTATACCGTGTATAGTTTATTTGGGTTTCGGCTTACGTGAGCCCATTCCTATTATTGATGCGGCCCAAGTGAAAATAGCCCACGCATAGTGGCTTTGGGCCTTAGTAATGTTTATCGTTTAGGCTCGTGGCCCATATATAGACTATACGTCATCATGTCCCCCCAGTCTAGTGTGCGCGGCTCGTAGCCGCAGATGCTAGACTAATCACAACAGCGGTAAGCGTGGCGGGAGATCTTTGAAATATTGCTACCCATTTTTGGAGTGCAATGTACCTAGTCATAGATATTTCAAAGAAATACCTCAAAAATCGGGGGTTGTGTCCATGTGTCCCTCGTAAATCGGGAAAAAGTGCATGTACCGTTTCGGTTCTAGCCACACGTTTTTGTGAGTGGGATCCACGTGGACATCATCTAGGGTTTTTTACCCCCTATATAATAGTCACCGCCCCCATTTTTACAAAAACACACAGTAAAACACACACTCACCATTGCTCACTTTCTTGAAAGCGAACTTTTGCAAAGAAAATAATCGTTTCATTAGGTAATTTTGTGTGCGTTTTCTAGTAGAGTTATGAAAATGGTTGCCCAGTTAGAAGACTTTCGCTCTGCGATGACTGAGAATGATGTTACTCAGTTTACATCTGACTACTTCATTTCTCTGGATGTGCATCCAGAGGCTCCAGATGTTGACGCGTGTATAGCCGATTTCCCCGAAGGGAAAATAGGATTATACACGCGCTTCTTTGAGTACGCGAATTACCGCATACCAATATCTATTTTTCTGAGTGATTTGCTCAACCACTATCGCCTCCACATCTCACACTGTATAGGTACGGCTAAGGTGTCGAACTTTGAGGTAAACTGCCGTTTACTTGCGATAGAGCCGACTATTGCCTTGTTTCGTTCCTTCTATCACACAACGTGGTCGAATGGATGAGTATCTTTTGCGAAGCGCCCGGGGGCGCTTCAGTGTTACAATGAGAAGGTAGACTCCCTGAGAAATTGGAGGGAGCATTTTTTCTGGGTTGATGACATGGTTTTTCCATCGCCCTTTGAGTTTTATACTCAAGATACTTTGCCAAGGGATGGGCGCCCCGCACCCGGTTCCTATAGGCTGACCGATGCGTAGACTCTTGATGCCAACCGCATACCCATTAACCCTTTGGGAGGAGTTTTTGGTGCACATGGGGTTGAGTCGTAATGACTTCGGCGGTGTTGACGAGGTGCCAACCTTCATAGATGAGGAAGGCCGGGGTGGGTGTTCGTCCCTTCTACTTCAAATATGTAAGTCTGTTTATATGCGCACATTTAGTAACTAATCCTTTCTGTTTTGCTGTTTGTTTATGTGCGCAGAGATGGATCTATTTGCTGTGGTGAGGCTGGAAAAGCCAAAGCAGGTGACGGTGGGAGTGCGCCCTCTGAGGGAGGGTGAGCAGCCACTACTGGAGGCGACCGAGGGTCGATTGACAGTGCTGCCGGATGTTGTCCCTGAAAATACGCCGCCGCTCCAAGTAACGCCTGTTTAGAGCATGGCGCCAGATGTGGAGATGGCGCAAGAGGAGGAGGCGCACGCTGAATCACCTGACAGCGTGGAAATCCTAAAGCCTGAGGAGGTGCTGAAGGAGGAGGTGGCGCAGAATCTTAAGCGCAAAGGGGAGGCTGGGAGCAGTGGCACTAAGAAGAGACGATGCTACCTTATTGGGGATGCGGATTCGTCCGCGGAGGAGGAGACATCCGCTCCTGGTGCGAATAAGAAGGCTACAGAGGCCTCTCCATTTCTATAAGTATCTGCGTCTCTATTCTGTTTCTTTTATATTACTTGTCGTAATATGTACTAACTATCTTCTTCATGTATTGTAGGGATGATGCCACGAAGAGTGATGGAGTTTTCGTGGATGTGGTTTCCTCTCCGCAGAATGAAAACAAGGAGGGGAAAGCCAAGGTTGATGAGGGTATACCTGCACAGCAGCTGATGGATGAGTTGGTTGCGACTGCTGCGCGTCAGGCTGAGCTGGTGGCTCAGTTGAAGACGAGGTATGTCGGGGAGAGCAGTACTCTCGCCCAGAAGGATGAGGAGATAGCTAGGCTCTGTGCGCAGCTGGCGGAAGCGCAGGCGGAGGTAGAGTCCTCCAGGGTGTACACTGAAAAGGTCACCCATGAGAAGTTGTCCGCACTGGCTGAGGTGGAGCAGGCGCGCGGGCAGCTTCATCACTACAAGTCCAACATGACTTGGGCTATGAGGTACTTGGAGGAGAAGAAGGTGGAGCACTATGCTAGTATTGCCAAGTTCAAGGAGCGCATGGAGGAGATCATACAAATGCAAGAGAACAAGCTGCGTTCCTTAAGCATAGAGTACGATGAGGAGTTATATCCTCATTTAATGTCGACTATTGCGGAGCGCAGGTACTTCCTTTTTAGCCTTCTTCATTTTATTATGTTTTGTTGCTATGCCTTTCCTTAACACAAGTTTGTCCTTGTTTGATGTAGGTGGTTGATCAGTCACGGGCTGCACCTGGCAGCTATGGGCACTCTTGAGTCCCAATAGGTGTTGGATGCTTTTGGGAAGGTGGTTCACTATGCAGTGGCGCGCGGAAAGTCGCAGGCTATGGAGGATCTCCATGAAGCCAAGCTTTTGAGCAAGGACCTGGCAGAGGTACCTGGTTACAACGCGGCTGCATATGATGAGTTGATGCAGGCGATGGAGGGGTTGAAAGTCCTTGAGTTGCCTCATATTGCGCGGTTGGAGCGTGATCAAGACAACCCCATAAAGGTAATTATGGCGGGGTTGACCTTGGAGCGCCACCTTTTGGAGGATTCAGAGGCGCAGCCGGATTACTTCCTGAAGCCTTATGAATCGCAGTTGTAGGTTCCTGTGTTTGCGCAGCCTCGCCACATGCTCAACCCGTTTGCCCTTGAGAGGGAAATTCCCTTGAAAGAGGTTCTAGAGCATCATGCGCAGAGGGCTGCCCAGAAGAGACGCATTCAGGGCAAGGAAGTGTTGTACGGTGTGGGCGCTGCACATATCCCCAGGTCTGATGGGGTTCCTGTGAGTGTTCCCACCGTATCTCCCAAGGACGCTTTGATTTTGAGAAAGCTTCAAGAGGCGGGGAGTTTGGCTGCCCCGGATGATAGCCCTGAGCATCGCCATAGCGTGTAGGCTATTTTTGTATATGTATTATGTAAATAATGAAGTGTATCTTTTCCTTGTAATTTTTGTGTAAAAAATGTTGATTAAGATACTCTTTTGTTAATTAAGTGCGTGACTTAAAATATACTTGCATGAATGTTTGCTAAATTTTATTATTTGACCAAGTGTCTTGGCTCATTAAGTGCGTGACTTTAGGAAATATACTTGCATTGTTTGCTAAGTATTATTATTTGACCAAGTGTCTTGGCTCGTTAAGTGCTAAGCTTGTACAGTGTACTTAATATTTGCGCACCCATCGTGGGATGCGCATATGGAACTTACCTCGACGTCTCAAAAGTAAGGTGCTTAGCAAGCATGCGTGATCCAATGTTGATGGGTTTGCAACCCTCTTACTCAACGAGTGAATTAGTAGGTTTACTCATCCTTTATGCCTTCGTGGGTCTTAATTAGTGCATGCACGCCATGTAGGCAAAAATATAAGATAACAATATTGACATATATAAGTATGTACGCAATAGAGTGAAATACGTTACGGAGTTAGCTAGAAACCATAACATTTTATTGATACTTGCAAGTTTTTTGAAAAAAAATAAAAATACAATTCCTAGGAAAGAAAAGAAAAACAAACACTTATTGGGCGCCTCTTAGGGTGCAAAGGTGTCTGTGTAATGGCTGTAGCCTAAAAGTAACATCTTTTAAGATTTCAGATGTTCCAAGTGCGCGCTAGGTCGTGACCTTCCATATCGCGCAGTCTGTATGCGCCGTTGCCGAGCGCATCAGTGACCTCGTAAGGTCCTTCCCATTTTGGTCCGAGCTTGCCTGTGTCTTCTGCGTGGCTCGCATCGTTGGCGCGGTATACAAAGTCTCCTGGCCTGAATGAAGTGTGTTTAACCTTTGCATCATAATACTTCTTCATTTTTGCCTTAGCCTTTGCTTCGCGTATAGCTGCGTGTTCACGCCTTTCTTCTAGTAAGTCCAAGTCTATGCGCCGCTCCTCGTCATTTGTTGTGACGTTGACCTCTGCTGTTCGTATAGTTGGCATTCCTATCTCAGCTGGTATGACGGCTTCTGTTCCATAGATAAGGGAAAATGGCGTGTCGCCAGTACTGATTTTGATTGTGGTGCGATGCGCCCATAAGACATACGAGAGCTCGTCCACCCACCTTCCTTTGTGTCTGTCAAGGCGCGCTTTTATTCCTTCCCCTAGACTGCGGTTTGCGCGCTCAACTAAGCCATTGGTTTGTGGGTGTTTTACTGAAGTGAAGTGTTGCGTGATGTTCAATTGTACGCACCAATCTTTGAATGGGTTATCACAGAATTGTTTTCCGTTGTCTGATATAATCTCTCCTGGTAGTCCGAAGCGACAGACAATGTTGTCCCAGACAAAGCGTTTGACTTGATTTCCTGTGATGCTCACCACCGCCTTTGCTTCGATCCACTTCGTAAAGTAGTCTATGGCTACGATGAGGAACTTTACTCCTCCTGCTGCAACTGGAAAGGGTTCCGCGATGTCAATGCCCCATTTGTAAAATGTCCATGGTGAGGTAATGGGTGTTAGATCTTGATGTGGTCGGCGCGGGATTAGCATATGTACCTCACAATTGCTGCATTTCTTTATCAGATCGCGTGCGTCGCGGTGCATGGTTGGCCAATAATATCCTGACCATAGAGCGCTTGCTACCACAGATCGCGGCCCTGAGTGCATGCTACATGATCCAGCGTGGATTTCTCGGAGTACGTAGTCTGCTTGAAGAGGTCCATCACATCTGAGCCAGGGTTGTAAGAAAGAGCGTCGATAGAGTATGTTGTCTCGTAGTTAAAATCATTGCGCTGTGCGCCGCACTCTTCGAGCATCCTTATGATCTTGTGGTAAGATTCCCTTGCTGATGAATTCGATGATAGGTGTCATCCATGTAGGATCTTGTTCGTCTATCACTGTGGATATCTCCATTTCCAAGATTGACTTGTTTTGTAGGGTTTCTACCAATACCTGTTTTGAGAGGTGCGCGAAGCTTGTGGATGCGATCTTACTGAGCGCATCAGCCTTCCTGTTGTCTCCTCTGGGCACCTGTTTTATTGTGAACCTGTCAAAGTTTTTGATTAAGGACTTGGTCTTTTCCAGGTATTGGATCATGTGTTCATCCTTGGCTTCATATTCACCTAGCACATGGTTAGCGACTAGCCGAGAATCTACATTTGCTTCCAAGTTGCGTACACCAATTTGGAGTGCAATGCGTAGTCCGGCTAGTAGGGCTTCGTATTCTTCCTCATTATTTGTGGCTGTGAATTCAAATCGCAGCGCATAGCTGAATTCCATACCTTCTGGATTTGTGAGAATAAGGCCTGCACCTGATCCATCTACACATGAAGATCCATCTGTGAACAGAATCCAGGGTTCCTGCAGATCTGTTTTGGTTGCAGATGTTGGACTGTCGCTATCTGGCTTCTCCACAATGAAATCGGCTAATATTTGTCCTTTGATTGCAGTGCGCGGTCTATATGAGATGTTATATTCACTTAACAGTACACTCCACTTTTGTAACCGTCCTGATGCGTCAGGTTTAGAGATAACTTGTTTGATTGGCTGATCGGTGATTACAGCTATTGAGTGTGCTTGAAAGTATCTGCGCAGCCTTTTGGCTGCGAATACTAGAGCTAAGACCAGCTTTTCCATAGCGTTGTAGTTAGTCTCTGTCTTCTTCAGGGCTTTGCTTACAAAGTATATGGGTGTCTGGACGGAGTTCCTATCTGTAACACCCCCAATTCATGGATGCAGCAGAATTCAAACTGGGTGTTACTTGACGGCACAATAGTCACAATAATAGAAAACGAACTCCAATTGAGTCGTTTTAAGAGATTTATCATTCAAATTGTATAAATATCAGAGGTTACAAAATGAGGTCCCAAATGGTTCCATGTTTACAATGTATAATAAAGGAGTTTTTGAATGATAATAAAATTTATAGCCCTCTTGAGTATCCGTGTCCTTCCGTGCCATCCTTGATCGTCATGAACCTGAAATACATGCTTGAGAGGTCAACACAAAGGTTGAGTGATATTCATAGAGTTTGTTAAATCGATTGAACACAATATGTTGGTAGTGTGAGTTATAGGCTCACACCAATGTTTGGAAAACAAAATAGTTATTATCATTACTAAGCTTATGACACCATAACGTTAACGGGTACCAATATCGATCGGCGGAGTTATCCCGGTAGATACTTTGCCGTCATACCTAATGTCTCAAATATTAATGCATTTGTTTGCACTTAGTCAATACAAATGGGATTCGTCAATCCCAATAGGCCTATTATTAATATTCGCGCTCACTATTTCTAGTGATTAAATGGTTCATAATAAAGAATCTCGGTTTGGCAAGGAAGGTACTTAGTGATAATAAAACAATCAGGCAGCATACAATTTAAAAACATTGTGCTCGGTTAAAAATAGCATGTATTCACCCCAAGGGTTTGTAAAACAATTAAGTAATAGAAAGTGGGGCTATGAACTCACCTTGAGTTGGATGATGTATAATGAGAATGATGGATATGCCATAAGAACTTCTACGAGCAACCTAGAATAATTGTTGCAACTTAGGTTTGGAATAATGTCTAAGGAAACATAAACATGCCAATATATGTATGTCTTGCACTTAGTCCATGATGTGGTATGATGTATAATGTAAGTTGTTGAAAGAAATGATTCATGAAACATGTATGTTTTGTATATCGTTTACTACCGTTCGGGCCGACATAATTCAGAAGTCATGTTAGTAAGCGTTCGAGGAGCCAGGACACTTTAACTCGTAAATCCACAACTCAACTCGATGGCTTACATAATGAACTCCTCACATGAGGCTCCCTACTATTGTAGTAGTTGATGAAATATATAGATATAAGTTTTGATCCGAAAGGTTACATGTCCGATATTTGAATAAACTTAGGAAAGTTTATTAGTATATGAAGATTGTTATTAGGGTATGTTTCATAAGTTTTGTATGACCATTTTCTCTTGGTAATATCTCATGGTTCCCTTTTAAGTGAAGTAGATCCAAATTGCTTGTTCAAGTTCTCGTCAACTCTTTGTTTCATGTTTACGCCTATGAAAGTTGGTATGGTCATTTCGTCATGGCCTAGCCATGACCTTTGGTCCTTGTTCCAAGGTCATGAGACACAACCTTGGCTCTAGCCATGGTTGTGGTCTTGATTGTAGGTCATAAGACCCCTTTGGTCTTCATAAACCATAACTTATATGTAATGACTTTGGTCTAAAAATGAGCTGTTAAGAATTTGAAGAATTTATCACTCAAAAAGCGTTTTCAGGGCTCGAGCTTCTTTTTCCCGGAATGAAAACGTCGTTCCGGACAACTTTCGTGTTTTAACTTTTTGATGAATCGGACCAGAAGTGGGACTTTCAAAACCCAAATTTGATCAGAATGGTATTTGGCAGTTTGCCGGAAATCTTTGGTAACTTCAAATCGCCATAACTTTTGACTCGTATACTCTTTTTAGGTGGTTCAAATTGCTATGGTTTCCTTTTTAAGTCCTCTACCACAATATGTAATGATCCAATATCATAATTTTACCATTTTGGTCGTGGTTTTCCAAGAAAATCACTAGTTTGCTTGTTATAGTAACTTGTCTTATCAATCATGTACAATAACTTGTTTTACTCACTTTTATACATCATGGACATGAATACAAGTCATAATATAGCACAAATAATATGTAAATAACATGAATATGATTATTTAACAAGAATCATGTTAGGGTTTGGCTTACAACTTTTGGCTTTCAACAAAGAAAGGAAAGTTAACATGTAAGGATAGAACTTTGATAGACTTGCTTCAACCCACTTCACTTCATGCAATCTTTCTACTCTTGTAATCTTGAAAGAGAGATGATGAAAATTGAGGTGACTTGAGTGGATTCAAACTCAAGAGAAATCACCAAAGTTTCTAAGGATTTGAAGTAGTTTTGATGAATCAAAACTAAACTAGGGTTTATGTATGGATATTGCACTTGATTTCTTGGATGGAACTTGAAGTAAACTAGTAAAATGAAGTGTGTTGTGTGTGTGGGTCGTTCATATGGTCAAGGAGTGGGAGGAGAGGCATTTATATGCAAATGAGGAGGTTACATTGTTGACTAGTCAACACTTGGAGGCCAAGTTGAACACATGTTCACATCTTAAGGCTCCTAGCATGAGATCAAGACACACAAGGCTGAATTTCCCCCCCTAGGTCAGTTCCTAAACTTGGGGGATAAGGTGTGGACTTTGCTTGGTATTATCCTAAGTATTAGGAAGAGTTTTGACTCCGGGAAATGACAACCGTAAATGATTAGGCCTCAAAACGTAAAACCGGGTGTCGTAAAATTATGGAACTTTAAAGTATTGTTAGACATGTCCATATGTCCCATAATAAAATATAAAATGAGTGGTAGGTTCCATTTGGGTGGTAAAACCCTGCTAAAAACTGGAAACACGGGTCTAAAACGCGTAATACGTAAAACGTACGAATATTGCGTAAAATTGAGAAAAGTAAAATGTTACTTTTCTAATGTGATAAAAATGATTTAAAATGACTTATAATGTCTAGACTGGGCTCAGTCTAGTGTCGGTTGGTATTAAATGTCTTTTAGACATCAAACCGTAAGCCTAAAAATCAAGGAATGACTTATAAAATCAAGGAATGATTTTTGGTCAATGGGGGAGGGAAAGAATATGTTGACTTTTTCTAATAAGTTGAAAACTCAAATAGTCTTAGAAACGCGTTTTGTGGTCTAACGGTTAATCGCCCAAACGGTTAAGCGTGCTCATGCGAGAGTAGTACAGGCTTGGGTGACCTGCCGGGAAGTCTTTGGTCATGTTTTTCTCAGTCACAATTAATTCTCAAATAAATCATGAGCGTGTCAAACATTTTCTCGATGTGGGGTCACCTGACGGGGTTGAATTTCGTTGTGCGTAGAATTTCTGATTGACGTTTTACCCTAAAACGTGTAATTCCTTAATAACTTTCACGAAAATGATCTGACGAATGTCAAACATTTAATTTTCCATGGAAATGATTTATCACTTGAGAATATCAAATAAAAATCAACTTTCGGGAAAATTTTTGGGAAAAATGAATAGTAAAAGTGAATAGTGAAATTTTCCGGGAATAGTAATTATCCTGAAAATGCGAATTGTTACAGTCTCTACCCCTTACGGGGAACTTCGTCCCGAAGTTCTATGTGTGTTATATGTTGGAGTGGTGTCGATGAAAAGGTGTGGTTACTTATGAGGACTCGAGTCTTGAATTACCAGTGATATAGTTTGATTTGTCTTAGAATACGGTGTGTCAATAGAAATTGATAACATAGTTGAATATCAATAGAGATTCATATAATAGTCGAATATCAAAGGAAATTGATATAGTAATCGAGTATTAATAGGAATTGATATAGTAGTTGAATATCAAATAGAACTCGATATAGTTGTCAAGTATCAATAGCAATTGATATAATAGTTGAACAACAATTGCAATTGACATAGACATCGAATAATGGAATAAATGTTGAACATGTGGTTGGACCAAGTCCTGTTTGAATTGTACGGCTGCCCATGCATATGGCTACATGGCTTCGCAATGAGTTTGGTACGACTACGCATGCGTATGGTTACATGGCCCCGTAATGAGTTTGGTACGACTGCACATGCATATGGTTACATGGCCTCGCAATGAGTTTGTTTGTTATTGCACTATCATTATGAAAACCAAAATGTAAACCTCGTACTAATGGAAATTGGGATAGTCGTTGCAATCATAGCCTAGTAGGTAATCTGTTGTTGTATCTAGTGTTTATTGACTTCATACTTATGTTATTTCGGATATAAATAAGCCCACTTGTTTATAATTCTTTATTTACATAGAGAGGCATCCCAAACAATGTAACTAAAGGAATATAAACGTATGGTTCGATGATTTATAATTTCTTTATTTAAATGAAAAGGCATCCCAATCCATTCAAATAAGGACATTATAAATCATCCTACTCAAGAATTCCCGACACAACATTCATACTTAGCCGGTGAGTTACAAGGTAGTGTATTATGAGATGATACTGGTGTTCCAAAAGTACAAGATGAATATTCAAACTTGTAAAGCTGATGAGGGTGCTTGTGATGTAACTAAGGATGATTTGAGCTTTAAAAGTGCATCAAGATCTGTTAATGAGTTTGTGTTTGCCACGGTTGTGAAGGTAATGTTGTGATATGTTGATGAATAAAAGTGCTTAGTGTATGCTTAACATTAATACTCTTAGGTATAGATGTTGAGTTTGCTTTAAAAATCTTAAGAGATTTTAAAAGTTTATGATGGAATGGTATCCTTAGGACCTAAACAGGATAGTACTTCTACAGGATGAAGAGAATAATTGATAACTATCCCAAGATAGTAGTTCGGATTATCTCATAAACGAAAAATTTCAAGAATGAAATTTAGATCATACAAATAAGGTGTTAAGATCTTGCTGAGTGGTAAGACACTATCGTGTCTCTAGATTGTTTTAATGTATTTTGGTGGTTTATCGTGTTCATGTAGGAAATCAATCTAAACATAACCCTAGTACAACTACTCTCAGTATTTGAAAATTCTAAGTCGAATATAGTTAGTCAGGCTATATTCCACTGTCCCTAGGTTAAATATAGGTGACTAGTCTATATTTAGCCAAGGTTCGATAAAATTTTCAAGTACCTAAATTAGGTATACTTGTGATATGTCCGTTGGTTTTGGGAATTGTTCACTAAACAAAGGCGATGTCAAACCTTAAGTTGCAAGTCCCGTCCATACAAGACTTGTAACGTATGTTTTCATATTCCATTGCATAGAAGATAGTAAGGGTAGATACATATGGAAAGGAAGTTTTAAGTAGTTCTAAAATAGAACATACTTGGCCAGGATCACGAACTTTTAATAATGAAGGTTTCATAAGAAAACTTTGATGAATGTAGAGAAAGTTCAGCTTTTGTCGATGATGGATTAGTTTGTCCTTTAGAAATCTCATATTTCTTGTTTTGAAATCGATAGATTGTGACGGGTTTTTGATATCATAAGAAATGATATTAATGATGTGATGGAATAATTCTAGAGACCATTTGCACAAAACACAATGTCTCGGAAGTAGGTTAGACCATTGTGCAATTCACAACGTCTGGGAAGTACGTTAGGCCATTGTGTGACTCAAAACATTTGAGAAATGATTAAGACCATTGTATCATACAATGTCTTGGAAAATGAATGAGACCATTGTATCTCACAATGTCTTGGAAAATGAATGAGGCCATTGTATCTCACAATGTTTTGAAAAGTGAATGAGACCATTGTATCTCACAATGTCTTGGAAAATGAATGAGACCATTGTATCATACAATATCTTGGAAAATGAATGAGACCATTGTATCTCACAATGTCTTGAAAAGTGAATGAGACCATTGTATCTCACAATGTCTTGGAAAATGAATGAGACCATTGTATCTCACAATGTCTTGGAAAATGAATGAGACCATTGTAATTAGTTACAATGTCTTGGACATATAATGTTGGAGTAGGAACATGATTGGGAGAGTGTGGCTGTGCCGAAATGCCTTAGAATAGGCATACACAGATATGTTTAGTCCATTGTTTAGATAAATGATTGAAAATAAACCGAGTTTATATATCAATATACTAATGCTTACGGGGAAATGCTCAAAATGGGTATATATGAATATACTAATATGTTTGTGTATCATAACATGCTTACTAAATCCATAATCGTCTGGAGGATGGAAGACACGGAGAGCGGAAGGCTATAAAATGTTTTTGCTTGTATATGTGGTTATAGTTTAGGTCTCAATTAGACCCGTTTCTCTATAACCATGGCTCTGATACCAATCTGTAACACCCCCAATTCATGGATGCAGCAGAATTCAAACTGGGTGTTACTTGACGGCACAATAGTCACAATAATAGAAAACGAACTCCAATTGAGTCGTTTTAAGAGATTTATCATTCAAATTGTATAAATATCAGAGGTTACAAAATGAGGTCCCAAATGGTTCCATGTTTACAATGTATAATAAAGGAGTTTTTGAATGATAATAAAATTTATAGCCCTCTTGAGTATCCGTGTCCTTCCGTGCCATCCTTGATCGTCATGAACCTGAAATACATGCTTGAGAGGTCAACACAAAGGTTGAGTGATATTCATAGAGTTTGTTAAATCGATTGAACACAATATGTTGGTAGTGTGAGTTATAGGCTCACACCAATGTTTGGAAAACAAAATAGTTATTATCATTACTAAGCTTATGACACCATAACGTTAACGGGTACCAATATCGATCGGCGGAGTTATCCCGGTAGATACTTTGCCGTCATACCTAATGTCTCAAATATTAATGCATTTGTTTGCACTTAGTCAATACAAATGGGATTCGTCAATCCCAATAGGCCTATTATTAATATTCGCGCACTATTTCTAGTGATTAAATGGTTCATAATAAAGGATCTCGGTTTGGCAAGGAAGGTACTTAGTGATAATAAAACAATCAGGCAGCATACAATTTAAAAACATTGTGCTCGGTTAAAAATAGCATGTATTCCCCCCAAGGGTTTGTAAAAAAATTAAGTAATAGAAAGTGGGGCTATGAACTCACCTTGAGTTGGATGATGTATAATGAGAATGATGGATATGCCGTAAGAACTTCTACGAGCAACCTAGAATAATTGTTGCAACTTAGGTTTGGAATAATGTCTAAGGAAACATAAACATGCCAATATATGTATGTCTTGCACTTAGTCCATGATGTGGTATGATGTATAATGTAAGTCGTTGAAAGAAATGATTCATGAAACATGTATGTTTTGTATATCGTTTACTACCGTTCGGGCCGACATAATTCAGAAGTCATGTTAGTAAGCGTTCGAGGAGCCAGGACACTTTAACTCGTAAATCCACAACTCAACTCGATGGCTTACATAATGAACTCCTCACATGAGGCTCCCTACTATTGTAGTAGTTGATGAAATATATAGATATAAGTTTTGATCCGAAAGGTTACATGTCCGATATTTGAATAAACTTAGGAAAGTTTATTAGTATATGAAGATTGTTATTAGGGTATGTTTCATAAGTTTTGTATGACCATTTTCTCTTGGTAATATCTCATGGTTCCCTTTTAAGTGAAGTAGATCCAAATTGCTTGTTCAAGTTCTCGTCAACTCTTTGTTTCATGTTTACGCCTATGAAAGTTGGTATGGTCATTTCGTCATGGCCTAGCCATGACCTTTGGTCCTTGTTCCAAGGTCATGAGACACAACCTTGGCTCTAGCCATGGTTGTGGTCTTGATTGTAGGTCATAAGACCCCTTTGGTCTTCATAAACCATAACTTATATGTAATGACTTTGGTCTAAAAATGAGCTGTTAAGAATTTGAAGAATTTATCACTCAAAAAGCATTTTCAGGGCTCGAGCTTCTTTTATCCTAAACGAAAACGTCGTTCCGGACAACTTTCGTGTTTTAACTTTTTGATGAATCGGACCAGAAGTGGGACTTTCAAAACCCAAATTTGATCAGAATGGTATTTGGCAGTTTGCCGGAAATCTTTGGTAACTTCAAATCGCCATAACTTTTGACTCGTATACTCTTTTTAGGTGGTTCAAATTGCTATGGTTTCCTTTTTAAGTCCTCTACCACAATATGTAATGATCCAATATCATAATTTTACCATTTTGGTCGTGGTTTTCCAAGAAAGTCACTAGTTTGCTTGTTATAGTAACTTGTCTTATCAATCATGTACAATAACTTGTTTTACTCACTTTTATACATCATGGACATGAATACAAGTCATAATATAGCACAAATAATATGTAAATAACATGAATATGATTATTTAACAAGAATCATGTTAGGGTTTGGCTTACAACTTTTGGCTTTCAACAAAGAAAGGAAAGTTAACATGTAAGGATAGAACTTTGATAGACTTGCTTCAACCCACTTCACTTCATGCAATCTTTCTACTCTTGTAATCTTGAAAGAGAGATGATGAAAATTGAGGTGACTTGAGTGGATTCAAACTCAAGAGAAATCACCAAAGTTTCTAAGGATTTGAAGTAGTTTTGATGAATCAAAACTAAACTAGGGTTTATGTATGGATATTGCACTTGATTTCTTGGATGGAACTTGAAGTAAACTAGTAAAATGAAGTGTGTTGTGTGTGTGGGTCGTTCATATGGTCAAGGAGTGGGAGGAGAGGCATTTATATGCAAATGAGGAGGTTACATTGTTGACTAGTCAACACTTGGAGGCCAAGTTGAACACATGTTCACATCTTAAGGCTCCTAGCATGAGATCAAGACACACAAGGCTGAATTTCCCCCCCTAGGTCAGTTCCTAAACTTGGGGGACAAGGTGTGGACTTTGCTTGGTATTATCCTAAGTATTAGGAAGAGTTTTGACTCCGGGAAATGACAACCGTAAATGATTAGGCCTCAAAACGTAAAACCGGGTGTCGTAAAATTATGGAACTTTAAAGTATTGTTAGACATGTCCATATGTCCCATAATAAAATATAAAATGAGTGGTAGGTTCCATTTGGGTGGTAAAACCCTGCTAAAAAATGGAAACACGGGTCTAAAACGCGTAATACGTAAAACGTACGAATATTGCGTAAAATTGAGAAAAGTAAAATGTTACTTTTCTAATGTGATAAAAATGATTTAAAATGACTTATAATGTCTAGACTGGGCTCAGTCTAGTGTCGGTTGGTATTAAATGTCTTTTAGACATCAAACCGTAAGCCTAAAAATCAAGGAATGACTTATAAAATCAAGGAATGATTTTTGGTCAATGGGGGAGGGAAAGAATATGTTGACTTTTTCTAATAAGTTGAAAACTCAAATAGTCTTAGAAACGCGTTTTGTGGTCTAACGGTTAATCGCCCAAACGGTTAAGCGTGCTCATGCGAGAGTAGTACAGGCTTGGGTGACCTGCCGGGAAGTCTTTGGTCATGTTTTTCTCAGTCACAATTAATTCTCAAATAAATCATGAGCGTGTCAAACATTTTCTCGATGTGGGGTCACCTGACATGGTTGAATTTCGTTGTGCGTAGAATTTCTGATTGACGTTTTACCCTAAAACGTGTAATTCCTTAATAACTTTCACGAAAATGATCTGACGAATGTCAAACATTTAATTTTCCATGGAAATGATTTATCACTTGAGAATATCAAATAAAAATCAACTTTCGGGAAAATTTTCGGGAAAAATGAATAGTAAAAGTGAATAGTGAAATTTTCCGGGAATAGTAATTATCCTGAAAATGCGAATTGTTACACTATCTGTCAATAGTACTGCGCTAACTGCTCCATGAGTTGCCGATAAGTACATGATTAGCTCTTCCCCTGGTCGTGGTGCGACAAGTTTAGGAAGAGATGCCAGATGGTGTTTAAGTTGTTGGAAAGCTTCTTCCGCTTCTTCGGTCCAGCGAAAATCTCCCTTTTTAGTGCACTTTGTGAGTGTTTTAAAGAGAGGGAGTGATTTGTCTGCTGATTTAGATAAGAAACGGTTTAGCCCTGCTAACTTTCCATTCAATGACTAGACTTCTTTGAGTGTGCGCGGTGAGGGGAGATCAATAACAGCCTTTGTTTTTTCTGGACAAGGCTTGATTCCATCAGGTTCTATTAAGTATCCAAGGAACATGCCTTCGGTTGCGCCAAAGGTGCACTTCTTGGCGTTTAACTTCATGTTTATTCGTCCCAATGTTCTGAACGTTTCCTCGATGTCGCGCACCAACTCATCCTCTATGTGGCTTTTGATGAAAAGGTTGTCGACGTAGACCTCCAAGTTGCGGCCTACTTGTTTTTCAAAAGCTGTGTCCACCAATCGTTGGTATGTTGCGCCTGCGTTTTTTAAGCCAAAAGGCATTTTTGTGTAGCAGTACACTCCTTGACTGGTGTGGAAAGCTGTTTTCTCTTCATCTTCGACTGCCATCTGAATTTGATGATACCCTTTGTATGCGTCTAGGAAGCATTTGAAAGGGTATCCGCACAGCGATTCTACCTTCCAATCTATTTCTGGCAGTGGATAGCAGTCCTGTGGACATGCTTTGTTAAGGTCTGTGAAGTCCACGCACGTTCTCCAACTGCCATCGCTCTTCTTTACCATAACTGGGTTTGAGAGCCAGTCGTGGTAGTACACTTCGCGCATGATTCCTGCGTCTACGAGTTTATGTACTTCTTCCAGAATAGCCGTTGCACGATCTGGAGCCTGGCCGCGCTTCTTCTGTCGTATTGGGGGATATCCTTGTCGGATTTGTAGCTTATGCTCTGTGATAGAGCGTGGCACTCCTGTCATGTGTTTTGGTTCCCATGCGAAAATGTCCAGGTTCTTTTGTAAGAGTGTGCACACGGCTGCTTTACCTTTGTCAGATAAAGATCCACCAATCGAAACTTTTTGGTCCGGGTAATCGAGGTGAATAGCAACCTTTAGGTTTGGTGTTTTTTCTGTGCGCTGTTCTGAAATATTCTCTACTTCAGTTGTTACCGCGTTGCATTCCTTTGGTGGTACTGTTGTGTTATAGAGGGTGACAACTCCTCCTTCCACTGGAAACTTAAGCATTCCGTGCGCTGTGGATGGTACAGCGCGCATGGATGATATTCCAGGTCTCTCAATAATACCATTGTATGGTGAGGGGGACTTTATTACCATGAAGTTTATCCATGTTGCGGTTGAGTATTGTTCATCTCCTACGACCACCAGCAAGCGTAACTGCCCCATGGGCCAAATCTTTTCTCCTGTGAATCCAGTCAATGATGTTGTTGCTGGTATCAATTGACTTTGGATTTCAGGTCGCAGTCTTTTGAAACAATGATCACACAGGATGTCTGCGGATGCCCCTCCATCAATGTACATGCGGTGGATATCATGTCCCCCCGTATGTATTTCAATAGTTAGAGGCTCTACAACTGCGTTGTCCGCAGCTAGAGTAGGGAAAGATATCTCTTTTACTGGAGAGAATTTTTGGCTGATGATGAGTGCTTATTCACACATCCTTTTTAGACCTTAAATCAGACCAAATACACGAAATACTAACCAAATATGCCATGAGAATGTGTGTTTTTGTATTTGTGTATGTGCAGGTACGGATATGAGAAAAATGAACGAAAACAAAACAAAACCGACAAAAACGAGCACGAGATTGGAAAAGGTCAAAAGACTAAGCCGAGGAAGAAATTTATCCAAGAAAAGCCCAAAACGACAATTCTAATTCTTAAATATTCAAAGAATGAAAAAAAGGGACCCTTGGTGGATGCGTGAAGTTATTGACATGAAAAATACTCCAAGTATTCACAAGTTGTCGATTTTGATCCTTTGAAGAACTTAGGAAGAAAAGTCAACTCTATTCCTCCAAGTTACAAGATCATTACGTTTAATATTAAGTGTATTAGTTACATTTTAAAATGTTTAAGCTTGTATTTTATGTTTTGTAAAGGTCTAGGGGCTAAATGTGCAACAATGTAAAAGATAGGTGAAGCCCTAGCCCCTAGCCTATAAATAGAGTAGTATGCCTCATTTTTGAGGTTGGTCTTTTTGTTAGTAAGTTTTAGTTTTAAGCTTTTGTAGTTGCTTGTTTAATTTTTAATGGTTTAATTTTCTTGTCAAGTCTTCTTTATTTTACTTACTCTCTTTAAAAAGCTTTATTTTTCTTAAAAATCTTTAATTTCAAGTTGTTAAATTTATGTTTTTATTGATGGGATTTAAAGTTTATGGTTAAACTAGTTTGTTTGGTAATAAATTTGGTGAAAAACATTTATTTTTAAGCTTTATTTTGGATCAAAATGGTGTTTTGTTATGTTTTTATCAAGTTAGATTTTTTTTTAAAAAAAAAAAAAATACATATCGAGTTTTAAATAAAAAATACATATCGAGTTAAAAAAAAAATTAGTATCGAGTTACAATATTTTAGTTATAGGGACCTTTTTGCAATTTATTCGTTTTCGTTTTCGTTTTCGGTCAGGGACTAAAGTGCAAATATTATTTGAGAAGTAGTAGTAGCAGTTTTTCGAGTTTGAGACACAATTCACATTTCGAGTTTGAGACACAATTTACATTTCGAGTTTGGTGTTTAAGGTTGTGTCGAGTTAGGAACTATAATAGTCTATCGAGTTAGGAGCTAGTAAACTTTTATCGAGTTAGAGTTTGATCAAAAGTTTCGAGTTTAGTGTCTTACTAGGTTATCGAGTTAGGGTTAAAAGATATATTGAGTTAGAGATTTAGAGTATTGAGTTAGAGTTTTAAATAGTGTCTATCGAGTTAGGTGTTAAAATTTTATCGAGTTTGGCAATTTTTTTTGGTTTATCGAGTTTCGTTTCTTTTGGCGAGTTAGCCAAGATTATCGAGTTAGATAATCATGCCTCATCGTTTTTCGAGTGAGGTTTTCTTTTCTTAATATCTAAACGAAACTCTGCCGAAATTTTCTAAAATTTTATCAACTTAGTTTTTTTTTACATAACAAGTTAATATCTTTTTATTTAGTCACGTTATCTAGTAAACATTTTTAGTTTAATAATAAATAGTTTTTATTTCTTTTACGTATTTCTCTTTTTATTAGCCTTTTTTTCATTTTCATTTATTAAAACATTAAAAAGCCAAAAATATAATTTTCCTTTTGCGTTATTTTTCTTTTACATCTTTTTATTTAGATAAAACTTAATTTGCAATCGTAGAACTAGTTTCACTTTTACTTTTATTTTTATTTTCAAATTAGTAATATTAAGTTTTCTTTACGTTTTTATTTCTTTTTTTTTTTTTTTCACTATTGAGTATGTTTGTTTTATTTGCTAATGTGTTTTGCATTATTTGCTTATTTTCTTTGTTTTAATTGCAATTTTATTCTCAATTGTAGCATAATCAAAACCCAAAACATCTCTTATACCCTCATTCATTTCACAAGATTCACAAACCGTGTCGACAAGATCAATTCAACGGTCGTTGGGAGAACGACCCGGGGAACATACTTTAACCGGTATTTCTTCAGAAAAACAAACAATACTATAAAAAGACTCGAATCAATAATAGCGCCGCTGCCGGGGAACCGTTGTTAAGATTTCGTCGATCGTTTGTTTGATTTGTGTTTTGAAGAACCTTCCTTTGGAAGTTATCGCTTAAAAAAAAAAAAAAAAAAAATTAAAAAGAAACCAAACAAACAAAAAGATTTTCTTTTCAAATTTATTTTCCTTTTTTCTTTCACTTTTGTTTCTTTTAAGTGTATGATCACACGTTCACGGTCGAGATTAATCGATAATTCTCCGACCATACCGAACCAACGTTATCGTAGACGTCGTAAACAAGCTTACGTACCCGAGTTACGTACTCTTGTTGAAGCACCCATCACCGAGATGGCCGATCAACGTACTATGCAAGAATTGCTCCAGTGTCCCACCGAGGGATATGGGGACGCAATTGTTTTACCACCAATTCTTTCCGAAAATTTTGAACTTAAAACTGGATTAATTCAACTTGTCACATCTAAACAATTTCAAGGTTTTGAAAGGGACGATCCTCACGCACACATCCGATGGTTCAATAAGTTAACTTCGACCATGAAATTTAAGGATGTCCCTCACGACGCTATCAAATTGATGTTGTTCCCATTTTCACTCGAGGGTTCAGCCCGGATTTGGCTTGAAAAAGAACCTCCTCGTTCAATTCACACATGGGAAGAACTCGTCTCGAAATTTGTTAATCATTTCTTTCCACCGTCTAAAACGACTAATCTTAAGAATGATATAACTAATTTTCAACAACGTTTTGATGAGAGCTTTGGTGAGGCATGGGAACGATTTAAGGATCTTCTTCGAGGGTGTCCTCACCATGGTTTCTCCGAACTGCACCAAATCGACACTTTTTATAACGCTTTGACTCAAAACGATCAAGATTCTTTAAACGCAGCCGCCGGTGGCAATATCTTGAATCGTACGCCAATGGATATTTTAACGATCATCGAGAACAAATCGAAGGTTCCGACTTCTCGTAACAAACCGAATGTTTCGAAAGTGACTTTTTCTACTCCTTCTTCTTCATCGGTCCAACCATCAGAAATAGCCGGACTTACCGATGCTATCTATTGTATGATGAAAGAGTTTAAGTGTCAGATCCAAAAACCCAAGCCCGTTAAAGCCATTAATGAAAAATGTGTGATTTGTGGTGGACCCCATCCGTATTATGATTGTCAAGCCACCGATGGCCAAGTTTACAATGCTAACATTGCTGCCGTAAACTACAATCAAAACCAAGGTTTTCGTACTAACCAAACAAGTCCACCTGGGTTTCCACCCGTGCAAACTAATCAAAACCGTTATCCTCAAACTAACCAAGGTTATCAAAACCAAGGTTACAATCAAAACCATGGAACCAATTTCAACCAAGCTCCAAATCACCAAAATTATCAAGTCCCTCCACCCCAACAAGTTTATCAACCACCACAACAAGGACAACCTTCTCCTGATTTCGCTAATTATATGAAAACAACCGATGTTAGCATACGCGCAATGCAAAATCAAATCAACAACATGAAGGTTGACTTTAAGAAAGAGATCGACACATCTATAACTCGACAAACAAATGAGCTGAAGCAAATGATGAGCAGTTTTATTCAGATGAATCAAGCATCGACGTCTGGTTCTCTTCCGAGCAACACAATTGCTAACCCGCGGGGTGATGCAAAAGCAATTACGACTAGGAGTGGTGTTGTAATCGATGGACCAACGGCTCCGACTACCCCTTCTTCTTCTTCGTCTCCTAAGGTAGTCGCCCGTGAAACCGAGGTGACAACGGATACGGGAATTCCTACTAATAATGAAAGGACCAAGAACATCCAACCTCCGGTGGTCCCGACGTTCAAAGGAAAAGATAAAGTTGTTAACGAAACTGAAAATGTCATTCCCGTCAAAACAAATTTGCCTTATCCGTCACGCTTAAACGAACAAAAGCACCGTGAGAAAGATAAAAACCAGATGGAAAAGTTTTATCAGATTTTTCAAGAATTACACTTTGACATAAGTCTCGCGGATGCTATACTTTTGATGCCTAAATTTGCTTCTATGCTGAAAGGTCTTTTGAATAATAAAGAAAAATTGTTTGAAAAATCTCGAACCCAAATGAATGAGAATTGTTCGGCGGTTATCCTCAAAAAGCTTCCCGAAAAGCTTGAAGACCCCGGTCGATTTCTCATTCCGTGTAATTTTCCTGGGATGGTTCAATGCTTCGCCTTGGCCGATCTTGGTGCTAGCATTAACCTTATGCCGTTATCCATTTGGAAAAAGTTGTCTTTGCCCAATTTGACTCCGACTTGCATGACCCTCGAGCTTGCCGACCGAACTACTTCCCGCCCAATGGGAATAGCCGAGGATGTCTTCGTCAATGTTGGAAAATTCAATTTCCCTGCCGATTTTGTCGTTGTTGATTTTGATGCTGATCCGCGGGTACCTCTCATTCTTGGGAGAGGTTTCCTAAAGACCAGCCATGCGTTAATTGATGTGTATGATGAAGAAATTACCCTACGCGTGGGTACCGAAGCCGTAACGTTTAATTTGGATCAAACCACGAGGTACTCCTCCAATTATGACAAATATTCCGTTAACCGAGTCGACGTTATCGACGAAGTTACGGAGGAGTACGCTCAAGAGTTACTTGGTTTTACCGAACATGCTTCGAGTGGCAATCCCACTCATTCTTCTGAACCAATAATTTCTGATCCTTCCCCTTCCCTTACTCCGTTTGAGGGAAGTGATTTCATTTTGGAAGAGATCGAGGCCTTTCTTGCTAATGATTCGATTTCACCGGAAATTGATTATTCTGATTGTGACCCGGAGGGGGATGTTCTTTTGATTGAAACAATGCTGAACAAAGATCCCAACCCGTCCCTCCCTCCATTAGACCTCAAAATGGCCGATGTTAAAGAAGTTAAGCCGTCTATTGAGAATCCTCCAGAGCCCGAGCTCAAGGATTTACCTCCTCATCTTGAATATGCATTTTTGGAAGGAACCGATAAACTTCCCGTCATAATTTCTAAAGACCTTAAAGATGAGGAGAAGCACCGTCTCTTAGATGTGCTCAAGAAGCATAAAAATGCCATCGCTTGGCAAATTTCGGATATCAAGGGTATTGACCCTCGTTTTTGCACGCATAAGATCTTACTTGAAGATAATTTCAAATCGTCCGTTCAGCATCAACGACGGGTTAACCCGAAAATTCATGAGGTTATCAAAAAGGAAGTTATCAAACTCCTCGATGCCGGAATGATTTATCCAATCTCGGATAGTTCCTGGGTTAGCCCGGTCCACTGCGTACCGAAGAAAGGTGGAATGACCGTCGTTACTAATGATGACAATGAATTAATTCCGACACGTCTTGTTACCGGATGGAGAGTTTGTATTGATTATCGAAAATTAAATGACGCGACTCATAAGGACCATTTCCCACTTCCATTTATGGATCAAATGCTAGAACGTCTAGCGGGAAATGAGTTCTATTGTTTTCTTGATGGATTTTCCGGTTATTTTCAAATACCGATTGACCCTCCGGACCAGGAAAAGACTACCTTTACTTGCCCTTATGGTACGTTTGCCTATCGTCGTATGCCTTTTGGCTTATGCAATGCTCCGGGCACGTTCCAAAGGTGCATGATGTCTATTTTCTCGGACATGATCGAAAAAACCATGGAAGTTTTCATGGACGATTTCTCGGTTTACGGAGATTCTTTCACTTCTTGCCTCTCCCATTTAGAAAGTATGCTAAAACGGTGTGAAGACACCAACTTGGTTCTAAATTGGGAGAAATGCCATTTCATGGTCAAAGAGGGCATTGTCCTTGGCCACAAAATATCAAAATCTGGGATTGAGGTTGATAGAGCTAAAGTCGACGTGATTGCAAAATTACCTCATCCCACCACTGTTAAAGGAATTAGAAGTTTTCTCGGTCATGCCGGCTTTTACCGACGTTTCATTCAAGACTTTTCTAAAATAGCCCGGCCTCTGACACACTTGCTTGAAAAAGATGCTCCGTTTATCTTCTCAAATGAATGCATCGAAGCATTTAATGTTCTTAAAAAGAAGTTAACGGAGGCTCCAGTCTTAATTGCCCCCGATTGGGACTTGCCCTTTGAGCTAATGTGCGATGCTAGCGATTATGCTATTGGTGCAGTCCTGGGGCAACGCAAGTCAAAACATTTTCAGCCGATACACTATGCTAGTAAAACAATGACCGACGCTCAATACCATTATACGACTACTGAAAAAGAGATGTTAGCCGTCATCTACGCTTTTGAAAAATTTCGATCTTATTTGCTTTTAAAGAAATGCATAGTGTATACGGATCATTCAGCTCTTAAGTACCTTATGGCAAAGCAAGATGCTAAGCCACGCTTGATGCGGTGGGTTCTCCTCCTTCAAGAATTCAAAGTTGAAATTCGAGATAAAAAGGGAGCAGAGAACCTTGCTGCTGACCACTTATCGCGTTTAGAGAATCCCCACCAAAGTGTTTTCGAGAAAAAGGAGATTAACGAAGCATTTCCTCTCGAGACACTGGGGAGTTTATCACATAGTGATTCTAGTACCCCATGGTTCGCCGACTTTGCGAATTACCATGCGGGGAATTTTATCCGGAAAGGGATGTCGTTCCAGCAGAAGAAAAAATTCTTCAAAGATGTTAAGCATTATTTCTGGGACGACCCCTACTTGTTTAAGATATGTAGGATCAAGTGATCCGGCGGTGCGTTCACGGCAAAGAAGCCGCTGAAATTCTTATGGCATGCCACAATGGACCCACGGGGGGACATCATGGTGCCAATTTCACCGCTAAGAAAGTTTTTGATTCCGGCTTCTACTGGCCGACGATTTACCGAGATGCTCATGAGTTGGTTAAATCATGTGATTCTTGCCAGCGTCAAGGAAAAATTTCTCAGAAAGACGAGATGCCTCAAAATGCTATCCAAGTCTGTGAAATTTTTGACGTCTGGGGTATCGATTTCATGGGTCCATTCCCGTCTTCTCGTGGTAACAAATATATACTCGTGGCTGTCGATTACTTGTCTAAATGGGTCGAAGCGAAGGCGCTACCCACCAATGACGCCCGAGTTGTAGTGAAATTTCTTAAAAATCTCTTCGCCCGATTTGGTGCACCTCGTGCTATTATAAGCGATCGTGGGACCCATTTCTGTAACGACCAATTCGCGAAGGTTATGCTCAAATATGGTGTCACACATCGTCTTTCTACGGCATATCATCCACAGACGTGTGGTCAAGTTGAGGTCTCCAATCGTGGCTTGAAACGTATCTTGGAAAGAACCGTAGGTGAAAATCGTGCTTCATGGGCTGATAAGTTAGATGATGCACTTTGGGCCTTCCGTACAGCTTACAAAACACCTATCGGGTGTACTCCATACAAGCTGGTTTACGGAAAGGCCTGCCATTTGCCCTTTGAACTTGAGCACAAGGCCTACTGGGCCTTGAAACATGCTAATTTTGACCTTCAAACCGCGGGTGATCATCGTAAAGTTCAATTGAATGAATTAGTCGAGCTTCGTGATCAGGCCTATGAGAATTCTTTGATCTACAAAGAGAAGACAAAGAGGATTCATGATGCTAAGATTAAAGATCGCGTCTTTAATGTTGGTGACCGAGTCCTTCTTTTCAATTCTCGATTGAAGATTTTCTCGGGCAAGTTAAAAACCCGTTGGACTGGACCATTCACCATTACCCAAGTATTTCCTTATGGAACCATTGAGCTATCTCAATCTAATGGTCCCAATTTTAAGGTGAATGGTCATCGTGTTAAACATTACTTTGGAGGGGACATACCACCCATGGTTGTCCCAGATCTCCAGACTTTCCCCAAGGACAATTGAATTCGGGGATCGAGTCAAGCTCATGTGACTCGGTGAACAAAAACAAGCGCTTCGTGGGAGGCACCCCATGCTTATCCATTTCATTTTTTATTTTCTATTTTCTTGAATAACGTAACGTGAGGGGGGCAACCCTTTCCAAACTTGTGTTTTCGTGGTTGTTTGTGTATGTTCAGGAATTTCCCCGAAGTTTGAAGACTCTCGTGCTCGTGGTTTGTCGTTCTCTCCACTCGAGTCTCATTCTTCGCTGCTCTTTCGGAAATTCACCATATCCAAAATCTTATCGACTAACGTTTATCTCTTGGCATACTTAATAAACGGCCTTAGATTTTACGTAGGATTACCCGTACCCTTAAAACATTGAGGACAATGTTTCACTTTAGTCTGGGGGGGGTGAATCTTCGATTCGATTTGACCTGTACCATCGTCTGAGCTGTTAACTTACGCAACTCCGTTTTTCACCAAAAATTTTAATTTTTGTCACCGCTTTATTATGCAAAAAAAAAAAAAAAAAAAAAAAAAAAAAAAAAAAAAAAAAAAAAAATGATGAAAAAAATGATGAAAAAAAATAAAAAAATATATATGATATGAATAATAAGTTTTGACACCTTGTTTTGACTTTCCTACCGGCGAGAGTAGAAATAAATGTTTCGACTTGACCGGGCGTGTTGAGCCCTAGCTCGTCTCCCTTAACCAAAATAATCATAAGATTACGGCTAAGCATCCGCGGATCTCATTATTTGGGATTTTAAATTTGCGGAGATCGAGGAATGATAGAGTTTATTTAGAAGTTTCGTGCTATACACGGATCGCATTACTGGGATTTAAAAAACCCACGAGAGGTACTTGTGGCCTCCTTGTTCCCATCAGAAACGTCACCAATATATAAATAGATGTTCTAGGTTAATTAGTGGTATTTAGGTTTGAATAATATTTAGTTCTTTGTTTTCTTAAGAGAATTTTTGCTTTAGAAATTGGGTACATATCAAGGAACATCAAAAATAAGAGCCAAAAAATGAAAAATCAAAAGTCAAAAGTTGATTATGCATGTGGTTTTGGAGCTACCCAATAAGCTTCCATTGATGTTGAGAAAAAAAAATCAAGAAAGAAAAAAAGTATCAAAAGTATGAAAAAAGTGAAAAATGAAAAAAATGAAAGTTGTAGTATTGTTGAATAAGAGCTATGTATGTATCAATAAGTTGTTGGCGCGTGAGGTGCATGTGATAAGTGATTAGTAATCAGTCACATGAGGTGCACGTGATTGTACTCCGCAACTTAATATCCTTGATATTGTATGTACCCCAAATTCCTTGATGTGGACCGAATTTCTATTGCAGTGGTTCTTAAGAGAAAATGAATAACTACTTATCGTTTTAACTTAGGTATCACTATCGGACTAACAAATATCGAAATGAGAAAATATGAAGCAATTCATTTCTCACAATTAAAATCTTTAGATACAAAACTTAGGACCTGGGGACAAGAGGTAATACACAAGTAACTTTTGTGGGCAGTGTTAGCATCTAACTTCTAGTTAAACAATGATCTCGATTTTACGCTTAGTTTGGGAGCTTGCGAAAAATCAAGGATGACGATTTTTATCCGTATGGTCTCTTCTCCTTGAAGTGTTTCTACTCGTTGACCCTGAAAATTATCAACAGATATGAATTGATAATGAAAGTCAAAATAAACCGTCACATATAAAATGAAAAATACAAAAAGAGTAGTAGTAGTTGTTATTTATGAAAATCGGATAACGGAGCGTTTTTTAGAATAAATGATTTTAATATTTCTCTTGAAAGTCATCGCTACTTTACAACGTCAGTAAAGAGAGGTTTTGAAATTATTTATCTCTTAAACGTGAGGTGATGACATTGCGTGAGGGCACGGCAATACCTTAGTCTGGGGGATTTTGATGAGTGCTTATTCACACATCCTTTTTAGACCTTAAATCAGACCAAATACACGAAATACTAACCAAATATGCCATGAGAATGTGTGTTTTTGTATTTGTGTATGTGCAGGTACGGATATGAGAAAAATGAACGAAAACAAAACAAAACCGACAAAAACGAGCACGAGATTGGAAAAGGTCAAAAGACTAAGCCGAGGAAGAAATTTATCCAAGAAAAGCCCAAAACGACATTTCTAATTCTTAAATATTCAAAGAATGAAAAAAAGGGACCCTTGGTGGATGCGTGAAGTTATTGACATGAAAAATACTCCAAGTATTCACAAGTTGTCGATTTTGATCCTTTGAGGAACTTAGGAAGAAAAGTCAACTCTATTCCTCCAAGTTACAAGATCATTACGTTTAATATTAAGTGTATTAGTTACATTTTAAAATGTTTAAGCTTGTATTTCATGTTTTGTAAAGGTCTAGGGGCTAAATGTGCAACAATGTAAAAGATAGGTGAAGCCCTAGCCCCTAGCCTATAAATAGAGTAGTATGCCTCATTTTTGAGGTTGGTCTTTTTGTTAGTAAGTTTTAGTTTTAAGCTTTTGTAGTTGCTTGTTTAATTTTTAATGGTTTAATTTTCTTGTCAAGTCTTCTTTATTTTACTTACTCTCTTTAAAAAGCTTTATTTTTCTTAAAAATCTTTAATTTCAAGTTGTTAAATTTATGTTTTTATTGATGGGATTTAAAGTTTATGGTTAAACTAGTTTGTTTGGTAATAAATTTGGTGAAAAACATTTATTTTTAAGCTTTATTTTGGATCAAAATGGTGTTTTGTTATGTTTTTATCAAGTTAGATTTTTTTTTTAAAAAAAAAAAATACATATCGAGTTTTAAAAAAAAAATACATATCGAGTTAAAAAAAAAAATTAGTATCGAGTTACAATATTTTAGTTATAGGGACCTTTTTGCAATTTATTCGTTTTCGTTTTCGGTCAGGGACTAAAGTGCAAATATTATTTGAGAAGTAGTAGTAGCAGTTTTTCGAGTTTGAGACACAATTCACATTTCGAGTTTGAGACACAATTTACATTTCGAGTTTGGTGTTTAAGGTTGTGTCGAGTTAGGAACTATAATAGTCTATCGAGTTAGGAGCTAGTAAACTTTTATCGAGTTAGAGTTTGATCAAAAGTTTCGAGTTTAGTGTCTTACTAGGTTATCGAGTTAGGGTTAAAAGATATATTGAGTTAGAGATTTAGAGTATCGAGTTAGAGTTTTAAATAGTGTCTATCGAGTTAGGTGTTAAAATTTTATCGAGTTTGGCAATTTTTTTTGGTTTATCGAGTTTCGTTTCTTTTGGCGAGTTAGCCAAGATTATCGAGTTAGATAATCATGCCTCATCGTTTTTCGAGTGAGGTTTTCTTTTCTTAATATCTAAACGAAACTCTGCCGAAATTTTCTAAAATTTTATCAACTTAGTTTTTTTTTACATAACAAGTTAATATCTTTTTATTTAGTCACGTTATCTAGTAAACATTTTTAGTTTAATAATAAATAGTTTTTATTTCTTTTACGTATTTCTCTTTTTATTAGCCTTTTTTTCATTTTCATTTATTAAAACATTAAAAAGCCAAAAATATAATTTTCCTTTTGCGTTATTTTTCTTTTACATCTTTTTATTTAGATAAAACTTAATTTGCAATCGTAGAACTAGTTTCACTTTTACTTTTATTTTTATTTTCAAATTAGTAATATTAAGTTTTCTTTACGTTTTTATTTCTTTTTTTTTTTTTTTTTTCGCTATTGAGTATGTTTGTTTTATTTGCTAATGTGTTTTGCATTATTTGCTTATTTTCTTTGTTTTAATTGCAATTTTATTCTCAATTGTAGCATAATCAAAACCCAAAACATCTCTTATACCCTCATTCATTTCACAAGATTCACAAACCGTGTCGACAAGATCAATTCAACGGTCGTTGGAAGAACGACCCGGGGAACATACTTTAACCGGTATTTCTTCGGAAAAACAAACAATACTATAAAAAGACTCGAATCAGCTGACTTTTTGCTTTATCTTACGCTGCCATGACTGTATCATGTATATGGTATCAGCTTTTTCTTTGGGGGGCTCTTTCTTACCCCCGTTCCTTTGTTTATCTTTTCCCTCTTTAATCTTTTTTACAAGGTGGTCCATTCTGCCTTCCCTTACTAACTTTTCAATTAGTTGTCTTAGCTGGACGCACTCGTTAGTTGTGTGGCCTTTTTGACCATGATACTCGCAGTATCCATTCCCTATGCGCTTTTCCTCTGAGGTGCACATTGGTGGAGGCTTTGGAAAGTTTGCACCTTCTGTTACAAATATTTCCCTCGGAGTTTTTGTGAGAGGGGTATACTTGTCATTGTCTCTTCCGCTGCGGTAATTCCTGCTGCGGTTGTTATTCTGATCGTTGGATTATCTCTTAGGCTGTTCTTGCTGCCTATAATTCGAGTAACTCTTTTTGCTGTCCGCAGCAACTGCTTCTCCTTGTATGAAGGATCTGGTGCGCTTTGTTAGCTCATCAAAAGTCTGGGGAACTTTGTCATTTAGCTTTCGGATAAGTTCTGGGTTGTTAATCCCATTCATGAACCCTAAAATTTTTAGAATTTCAGGACATGCTTTAACTTGTATGCACTCATCCTTGAAGCGTTCCATAAAAGCGCTGGTTGATTCCCCTTGGCGCTGTTTCACTCTTGCTAACTCAACAGGGTTTTTAGTGCACTTCTTTCTCTGGGTAAAGTTGAGACGGAATGCTTTCCGTAATTCTTCAAACCCACCGATGCTCCTTCGTGGGAGCTTGCTAAACCATGTGCGCGCGTTCCCCACCAATGTAGAATTAAAAATATGGCACCACACAGGCTGTGGCCAGTTCTCGATAGTTGCGGCTGATTCGAAAACTTTTAGATGATCATCCGGATCACCTGTTCCATCATATGTTTTTACATTAGTGGGCATGCGCCTGCGTTTGCGGTCGGAGTAATCGCTGATACGTCGTGTAAACGCATCAACTTTCTGGCGACGCCATGGAAGAGACATATCTTCATTCTCTTCTTCGCGACGTCTTCCTCTTGATTTCCAGTGTCTTGTTTCTTTATCCTCGTTGTCCGAGGAGTCACTGGAGGAAGAGTAGTCTCTTTTTCAGCGCTTGCGCCGGCTTCTTTCAGAAGAAGAGCTTGAGGGACTTTCACTTGGGGACATTATTCTCCCCAATCTGTCATGAATCCTCTTACTCCCAGATTTGGAGGACCCTTGGCTTGGTGAATGCTGAGGTCCTAATCGGTCTTGTATTCCTCGACTGCCAAGTCTGGAGTGAACATTAGTGCGCCTCTCGCTGTCTTCTGAGTATTGTGAATCTGATGCCGTACCCAGCCTATCGTGGATGGTAGTACGTTCTGCGCGTCTTCCTCGTGGGTGGCGTGGTGGTGATGGTTCGCGTTCAGGGCTAAAATTGAGTCGAGCTTGTAGGCTCGTGCTTGACCTTCTCCTTGACTCTTCTTGTATGAGGGCAGTTAGGGTTTCATAATTTTGGGATACAAAATTTCCCAACGTTAGGTTGGGTGTGTCCTCAGTTGCTGCAAGAATGTCTACCTCAGTATTAGGCACCCTATCTCGGTTAGGTGCGCCCGGTGGCACAGTGTTGTTCCCTGTGGGTATAGTTTGATGAGGAGTAGTGAAGAGGGTGCGCTGGAGTTCCTCAATGCTTGGGACCACTGTGTTGGTTTGGGTAGTCCTTACAGGCAGTTCTACCACTGGAAGAGGTTGGGTTGTCCCTGCCTCTTGGTGACCAGGTGCCCTGGTTGTCCCAGCGACTTGCCTAGGGGTCGAATCTTGTTGATTCTTCCTCTGGGTATCACGTTTTTTCGGCTGCGGAGTCCGCTGGCTTGAATTCTTATTCTTCGTCATTCTAGTTTTTGTTCTTAGTAGGGTCCCACGGATGGCGCCACTTGTTGATACAAAAGTTGGGCGTTCCTGATTATGGGCTCTTGCTCTCGTACCAATTCGCTTCTTAGTACTTGTAACCTGCGCACTAAGAAAATATACAACACCATTAGGCTTATCGTGGGATTGTCTCCCACGATTAGACTCCGGCGTGAGAGTAAGTAATCGATTTAGGGTTCTCGTAAAGAGTTTAGGGTTTTGTGAATCATACCTTGAATGAGAGTTATGTCATTCCTTATATAGGCGCAGAATCCTTGTAGGGTTCGTGCTGCTTACGTTTCGTACGCGTGGTACTTATCTGGGTTAAGGATATCTATTCCATAGATAGATATCCTTATTTATACCGTGTATGGTTTATTTGGGTTTGGGCTTACGTGAGCCCTGATGAGGCGAAAAATGATCCGTTTTTAGGGGGTCATTTAAGCCCGGAATTGAATTTATTTGATCAAATATTGCCCTAAATCGTTCCTTTTGTGATTTTAGGTACTTTGGGTGTGAAATCTGGAAAAGGAAGCAATTCGGACGTTTTTGGAGCATAAAAGTGAAGAAAACGCCAAAGTCTTAATTTTCCATGCTGGGAACAGTAGGTGACGGCGTCAAGAGTAACATCCTGACGGCGTCAAGAGCAAAATTCCATGACGGTCTAGTAGAGAATTGACGGCGTCACGAAGTAGGGCGTCAAGAGTAAAAGTCATGACGGCCTGGAAATGATTATCACATGACGGCGTCAAATGTAGATCAAGGCAGTCCGAGAAGAGTTTTGGCGGCGAGGTGACGGCGTCACAAGTTTAGTCTTGACGCCGTCAAAACCCTTTTCCTATATATAGTTTTCTAATTTTCACATTAAAGGGAGAGAAGTTTTGGAGAAACCCTAAGTACGATTTTGGTGCGAATTTTACAGGTTTTTCAAGGGTTCCAAGCCCTTGATACCTTTCATGTGTAATTAAGATAAGTGTTCTTTTAATTCAATCAATATGTCTATGTGTTGGTTGTCTATATCTTGTTCTTGTCTTAATTCCATCATGCTAGGCTAGATCTATCTTGTGTTTGCTTGGATCTAATGAAACCTAGATGTTAATTATGTGTTGATTACTTGTTTATACTTGTCTTGGATGAATGATTTATATGTTAGGCTTAAGAAAACTGGCAGATCTCCAATTGGTAACATGCTTGAACGTCTTAAGAAACATGAACCGACGCGCACTAGGTCTTTATTGGTTGTATTTAATGCATGAGCCACTGTTTATAATCCCTATAGTTGTGCTGGGCATGGTATAGGAGGAGATAAGAGCTCATAGAATTGGGGAGTTAAGTGTGCCACCCCATGAATGGTATTAAGGAATACGATCCGTCATCCATGCAATTATAACAAGTAATTAACGTGTAAAAGATGTCTAGGGAGTAGTGAAATCTAAGTAAACACATCTTTAGTATAACTTAGTTTATTTTCATTTCTAGTATTTTATTTTGATTGCATCTTTAGTATTGGGTTAGTTGACTAGCAACTAATTCCGCCCAAATCCTTCAAACCCGAGATTTTTACTTGCTTTCTAAAAAATATAAAATACAAAAATAATCATCCCTCACCTTTAGAACTAGTATTTAGGTTTTCTAATCCTAGCGACACTATTCCTAAGCTGAACGATCAATCCCCCGGTACTTGTCACTATACTATACTACAACGATCAGGTACACTGCCTGGTGGGGGTTGTAAGCTTCTCAGGATCCCTTGAGAGGTAAAGCCTGGTGCGATTCCCACGTATCAAGTTTTTGGTGCCGCTGCCAGGGAATAGTTATTATCTAGGTTAGAATTTCTTTTTATTAGGTCTACTTGCTAGATTCCTTTCTAGTAAGATTTTATTTTTATTTTTAGGTTCTCTTTAGTCTATCTTATTTCTTTGTTCCTTTGTTCGTAACCATCCGACATCATGGACAACGGGAACATCTTTGAACCCGTCATCCCACCACAACAAAACCCACCATTAGAACCCCTTAGGCCCCGAACCTTAGGAGAGTATTCCCGACCTAGCCACCAAGGCTACCGAAACACCATTGAGCTCATCGGAGCCAATGTGACCCCCTTGCAATCCGACACCATCCGGTTGGTGCAAAGCGGATGTGCATTCCATGGACTTCGTTCCGAAGATCCAAACCAACATCTTAAGGACTTCCTCAAAATCGTAGATTCCATAGACCTAGATGTTACAACTAGAGAGACAACCCGATTACGCCTATTCTAATTCTCTCTACGGGATCAAGCTAGTCAATGGCTTGAACGTTTACCCGCGAGATCCATCACCACATGGGATGATCTCACCACTCGTTTCCTTGCTCAATTTTTCCCACCGGGGAGAACTACTAAGCTTAGAAATGACATCTTGATGTTCCAACAACGTCAAAATGAATCTCTTTATGAAGCATGGACTCATTTCAAGGACTTACTCCAAAAATTCCCTCATCATGGCATAGATCTTTGGCTCCAAGTCCAAATCTTTTATGACCATATCGACATCTCCACGAGGCGAGCCATTGACCAATCGGCCGGTGGTAAGCTACGTGATCTAAGTGCGGAACAATCATGGGAACTCTTAGAAGATCTTGCTCTCTATGACAACGAAAGTTGGAATGATCCCCGTGACTTGAACAAAACGGTCAAGGCAATATCTTTGCCTTCGAACAATTCTAGCACTCCCAACCGTAGGATCATGGAACTTGAGGACCAAGTCAAGTTTCTCATGAAATCTTACGAAGCTCCTAAGCCTTCAAGCCAAGTGAACAAAATCACTTCTTCATGCGAATTATATAGTGGTCCCCACGACACTCGTGATTATGTGGAACTCCCCGGAACAGCTTTTGCGGACTACGCATCCACGCGTACCGACGAAGCGGGAGATAAGTGGTACACTTTCAAGCCCGAGCCAAACACTTACGGTGATTCATACAACCCCTCGTGGAAAATTCACCCAAACCTTAGGTGGAAACAAAATCAACCTAATTCTTCTAATCCGCCTAATCGTTACCAACCAACCGGTCCAACCTCCAACCGTACTTTCAACAACAATCCTTCTAACAACTATGGTAGTACCAACAACCTTGAAGGATTGATGTCTAAGTTCATGGCATCTCAAGAGGCTCGCATAGCTAGGTTTGAAACCCAACTCAACCAACAACAAACAGAGATAACCAACAAGATTGATAACTTGTTGAAAGCCCTCAACAACCAAGAATTAGTCACACCTAGGAAGGACACTAGGGACACCAATAACGGAAGCCAAATTAAGGACCCCTCATCATCCAAACATGTCCATTTTGTCAATGTTGTCACCATTAAGCCAATAGATAAGGAGATTGAAGAGAGTGACAAGGATGAAGTTAGAATAGAAGCTGAGACTAAGGATGAGAGTAGGGAAGTTGAGGTAGAGCCTATAGAAGAATACTTTGATAAGTTGCCAACCAAGGAAGAACGGGAATACCATAAGGATTTATTCGATAGTCCTGAGAGACCATATATCCTTGGCACCCCCTATCAAAATGGGAGACCCCTCTAACATTAACATCCCATGCAATATCGGGCACATGCATATATGGAAAGCTTACATCGACCCTAGATCCCCCGTGAACATCATGACTAGGACTTATTACAATTGGGTGATGAAGAAGCAACTTGATTTTAGGATGATGCCCGATAAGAATCTGATAAGTAATTTTGCAGGAAGAGTGAAGGGACTGCATGTGATTATAGGGAATCTCACCTATGAGATCGATTTTATGATAGTTGAGGACACTCATCCGGTGATAGATGCTTGCCTAAGCCAAATAATAATTGGAAAACCATTTGCTGAGGCCACTAGGATGAGTTATGATCCGACTTTAGGGATAGTTAGATTCAAGGAAGAGAATGATGAGGTTGCTTATCAAATGCCCTACAATCCCGTAAACTTTTAAATGTATTCCGGCATTCTCACACCGAGCTCATTCCCAAAGATCTTTAAAACTCCACAGTACGTTCCATAAATATATAAACCAAATCATAATTTCAAAATATTTAAATTTGTTAGGTTACCCTAGTTCCGGAGTCAACGTAGTGCCTAATAGACGTCTCAACAATAATTCTCAACATAAATTCCAAATCACAACAGTAATTCAAATTTAATTCCACATAAACTCATAATTCAAAGCCACGATTCAAATTTTACAATTTTCTCGCGAATGAAAATTTTAAATATTTAATTAACATCAACTTTAAAGTAATGCGGGTTTTAAAATGTCTCCCTAATTTGCCAGTTGTCACATCCTCCCAGCCTCAGAAGAAACCCATCATGGGTTTCTCTCGGAACAAACCATCTATGACATGAACATTTTAGGATATCTCTTCCGAAACTCATCCTCACGTTCCCACGTAAATTCCGGTCCATGAAGGTGGAGAAGGGGAAGAGATTATTTTTTGAAGGAAAGGTGAGGGACGGAACAGGAAGGTGGAGAAGGGGAAGAGATTATCAAGCGACTTGTCATTTTATTTCGTGTTCTCATCATTAGTTTTATAAAAACTCATTCTGTAAAGGGGTTTTTGCATATATATATCCTTCCGAAAATGCATAATTGCATATATATCCAAAGCATGCATAAAAACCATTGTATTATATGCATAAAAACTTGTAAAAAGGATATATATGCAATTATTCACTTTGAGAGGGATATATATGCAATTTTGCCTTCTGTAAACATAAATAATTGATAAAGAGAATTAGTTAATTAATTGACAAAGAAAATACTTGGTAGTTAATAATACGTTAGCAGCCTTTTACCGCCTTATTCTCTCGTGAGTCCAAATATATAATTAATAGCCGGTTTTGACCCTTTATGCTCTTTGGCTTTAGCTCAAGGCATGTCTTTCATGGCTTGCCATATATATACATATATATGCTAGAAACATTTGCAAAACACATTCATGTGGTTTGTCCATATCGCAAGCGCAATCCCTATAACTACGAAAGTGCAGGTGTAAGTCCGTGTGGGGAACTTTTTGTTCAATTTTCGTCCCTGGCCAAAGTTAAATGACTAAAATATCCATATTCAACCTTTTACCTAGATGTATTTTAGTCATTTACTGAATGTTGTTTTCCACAGGGGGTATTAAAAGTAATGGATAAAAATTAATGTATATGTCCGTACTCAAACACGAGACTTTGGGATTGCACACTTTACATATGAGTTTCAATTAATTAATATTATTGTTTTAGTTACGAATAATTATTAAATTCACGAAATGAGCACTTAACAGTACCTAACGACCGTTAGACGAAAGATTAAGGACTAAAGATGAAATAATAGCCAAGAAGGATCTAGAATACCGTCCTTGGGCTAGTGATCGGCTGAACCCAATCCTAAGGGGATTAGGGTTGTTTTCTTTTGCTCCAAGTTTTGTGATAGTATAAATACATGCCCTCATGGATTCATTCTATCATTCCTTGGTTCATTAGCAAGCCAATTTCTCTTCGTCCTCTCTTTCTTTGAGCTATAGGCGATCATCTTTAATCGACTAAGGCTTAACTAGTAGTGCTTGCTCGTGAATTAAGAACCTAGCTTTTCTTATTGAAACGCTTATAGTACGTGTGTTCGAGAACGAAGTGTTGGCATATTTTTTCTAACGTTGTGATTGCCCATTCGACTACACCATAGTCGATCCATCATAAACCCTAATTAGGGTTTATAAGTTCTTGTTCAATTGATTTCTTGTTCTTGCTAGAAATCACAAAAGAGGTACGCATTTCTTTTATATTCGGTTAATTTCAATTACATGTATTTGATCTATTTCTGCTGCGTGCTTTGTGATGTTTATGTGTTTATATTATTGTTATGATTCATATATTCCAACAGTGGCATCAAGAGCCGTTAATATGTTGTAATTAATTACCGAAACACATAAAATTGAATCGTTATGATTGTTACATGCTTGGTGTTCTTATGTTTTTAAAAATTTTCATAAACCATAGAATTTTTTTTTATTAATGTCGACTTATATTTTTTTTGAAAAGAAAATTAGGGTTTTGAATTTTGTTATAAAACTTGTAGAAACCCTAGGTTGCATGTAATATTTATGTGTATTTAAATGAATATTTGTGATATGCCGTTTTGGTTATGCGTTCCTTGACATGATTGTATGATTATAATATGTGCAATGTGGGCATCCATGACAAACCATGCATGTGTTGTCATGGATTATGGTGATTTTGTGGTAATGGTTACGTATTTTGTAGATTTCATGCTTATATTATGCGATTTATTATAATTAATATGGTTTTTGGTAAATATTATGACTATAAATATTACTTAAAATTAATTAATTATAGAATTAGGGAAGACCCTATTAAAAATCGTGTATTAATCAATTGTGTATTTTAAATTGATTTAATTTGCATGTCCATTATTTAAGTTGTTTCTTTATTGTGTTTGTTTTATATGTTATGACATGATTGTAAACAACAAGGGTAATTTCATAATAAAATATTAAACCGAACTTAATAATGGTGAAATCTAGTTTTGAGCTTACAAAAAATCTTGAACTTTTGATTGATTGATCGCGACTGTATTAAGTGGATGGACGGTAAAGCTAATTATGACAAACTATGTGGTGGGTATAAATGGAACCGGGTTTTTAAGGATCTTCGGACCACCTTTGGTTCTGGGCTCGCTTGTGCGTCAAATTAGTTTCGCCCAACAACCATGATAACTACGAAGCACTTAAGGCAAAGTTGTAAGTTTCTCAATGCCTCAATCAAAACTTTGGAGATTTAAGCTCGTAAAGAAACTGATGAGTAAAAGTTTTACATAAAACATATGCTAAAAGATTAATGCATGACATCTTTGTACATATATTTTGATTACACACATCAAAATTTACTACCCTTAAATTAAAGTTCTATGCCATCCAATGAAACAGAAACACCTGAAGTTGTGGTTTACGTCAGGGTGTAACCTGGCTAGATTGCAATGGAAGGGCAAATTACATGATTTCATCACTAGCAGATGTGATGGAATATTAAGTTTGTTGTTTCTTAAGTTGGTTAACTTAATTGAGTTGATAGCGGGTTCTGATCACTCAAGGCATAAGATGGGGATAAAACATGCTTACATTGCAACTGCGGTTCGCAAATATGTAAATCTCATCCTTTCTAGGAATTGCAAATGAATATTGGCAATTGAGACTCGTCTCGTACCTTATTGAATATCGTCATCACTAGCAGATCAACTGATGTGATGAACCTATGTCAATTTGGATCCTAGTTTTCAATGTAAAATTAAATGGTTATATGTTTATGAACCAAGGGTAATTTAATTTTCTTGAAATTTTTCATCGAAAGTACTAACTTTTGAATTTTTTCTGTAGAAATGGCTACACCCGAAAACACTAATATGAGCAACATGAGTTCTGCATTCAAGCAAATGATTGATCGAGACAAGTTGACTGGTGAAAATTTCAATGATTGGTATCGATCCTTAAGAATTACCTTAAGGATGGCCAAAAGATATGATTATCTTGGTGAACCACTTCCTACTGAGCCTGTTGCAAATGCATCACAAGCTGTAAAAGATGCATAAAACATTGAATATGAGAAGCACAATGATGTGGCTTGTCTCATGTTAGTTGGGATGGACACTCAATTGCAGAAACAGTTTAAGCACTATGAACCCATGGACATGATCAATGAACTCAGACGAATGTTTGAAAAACCACCTGCTGTAGAATTATATGACTTAATAGAATCTCTGCACGAATGTAAGCAGGAAGCCGGAAAATCCGTGAGTGCCCATGTATTGGAGATGAAACGATATTTGGACCAATTGGAGCGACTTGGCTGCGGATATCAGGAAAGCGTATGTATTGGTCTCATCTTGCGATTCCTTAATCAGGATTTATATAGTGAGTTTGTACGCAACTATAATATGCATTGCAAAGGGAAGACAGTTAGTGAAGTTCATGCAATGCTTATTGACTTTGAAAAAGGTCTGTCTAAAAAGGCACCTACACCCACTGTAATGGCAATACAAAGTGGTAGGATCACCAAGAAGAATAAACCCAACAAACCGCAACATGCGAATAACGAGGGTAAAGGCACTGGAAAGGGCAAACAAGTTGTGACAAAATCCTCCTCCTAAGAAGAAGGACACTCCTACTAAGGATTTGGCTTCTCGTCACTATTGCAACACTCCTGGACATTGGAAGCGGAACTATCCATTGTTACTAGAAGAGTTGCGCCTCAACAAGAGTAAAATGCCTATTAACGTCGCAAGCACTTAAGGTATGTTGATGATTGAATTATTTTCTTTTCCTCGTAAGAATAATTCCTGGATATATGATACAAGATGTAATACGTCGCAGGGACTTAGAGGAGCAAGGAAGCTGGCCTATGGAGAAAGATACTTGTACCTAGGGAATGGCATACGTGCAGAAGTTGAAGCCATAGGGACTTTCGATTTAGTTTTACCTTCGGGTTTGATACTAGTATTGAATAATTGTCATTATGCACCCTCTATTGTTAGGGGTGTTGTTTCAGTTTCTTTGTTATTGGATAATGGTTTTGTTCACACATTTATTAATAATGGAATTTCTGTTTCTTTAAATAATATTTTTTATTTTAATGCAATTCCAATAAATGGTGTGTTTGAAATTTATATGAAAAATCTTGTGTCCAATAGAAATAATTTTATGCATGGCATTAGCAATAAGAGAATCAAGTCTAACTTGGATTCTTCTTATCTTTGGCACTGTCGTCTTGCTCATATAGGCAAGGATCGCAGGAAAAAACTGCAACATGATGGGCTTTTGCAATAGATCAATGATGACTCATTTGATAAATGTGAATCTTGCATATCTGGAAAGATGACAAGGAAACCTTTTTCACATCAAGTAGAAAGGGCTACAGAACTACTTGGATTAATACACACTGATGTATGTGGTCCACTTAGACATGTGTCAAAGCGCGGTGTTAGCTACTTCATAATCTTCACTGATGATTATAGTCATTATGGTTATGTTTATTTACTTAAACATAAACATGAAGTCTTTAACACATTCAAGGTTTTCAAAAGTGAAGTAGAATTACAACTCGGTAAGAAGATTAAGGCTCTTCGATCCGATAGAGGCGGTGAATATATAAGCCAAGAGTTTAAAGATTATTTAGCTGAGTGTGGTATAGTCCAGCATCTCACAGCTCCTTATACTCTACAGCAAAATGGTGTATCTAAAAGGAGGAATCGTACTTTGCTAGACATGGTACGATCAATGTTTAATCTTACAACTCTACCCTTATCCTTTTGGGATTATGCCCTTGAAACTGCAATTCGCATATTGAATATGGTTCCAACTAAGAAGGTTGATAAGACTCCATATGAATTATGGATTGGAAAAGCTCCCAACTTTTCTTACTTAAAGGTCTAGGGTTGTGACACGTTTGTTAAACGTGATTCACCAGATAAACTCCAATAGAGATCTGTTAAGTGTATCTTCGTAGGATACCCAAAGGAAACGATGGGTTACTACTTTTACTTTCCACCATAGAATAAAGTCATTGTAGCTAGGTATGGAGATTTCTTTGAAAAGAATCTCATATCTCAAGAATTCAGTAGGAGAGTTTATGATCTAGAAGATGAAGATACATCACCTTTTGAAAACACTAGCTCACTTCCTGTGGAACCAGAAAGTTTAGGTCCTCCACTGAAGTTGAAGTGGTACCCATTCGCAGATCTTCAAGACCTGTGAAAGCACCTGAACGTCTATGTCTTAACGTAGAGTGTGAGGAAACTATACTAGGGGATCTTGATGAACCTACTAGTTATAAGGCTGCCATGAATAGTTCTGAAAGGGAAAAATGGCAGAGTGCTATGAATGGGGAAATGCAATCCATGAGAGACAACGAAGTCCAGATAGAAGTAGACCTTCCTCCAAATGCCAATGTAGTTGGAAGTAAATGGCTCTACAAGAAGAAAACAGACATGGATGGCATTGTACACACCTATAAGGCTTGTTTGGTAGCTAAAGGCTATACTCAAACATTTTGTGTTGACTACGAGGAGACCTTTTCTCCTGTAGCTGACATTAGAGCTATTAGGATTCTCTTAGCTATAGCTGCTTACTATGACTATGAGATATGGCAAATGGATGTCAAAACCGCCTTCTTAAATGGTTGCCTAGATGAAGACATCTATATGGCGCAACCTGAGGGGTTTGTGAATCCAGAATTTCCAACCCGTGTATGCAAACTTCAAAGATCCATTTATGGATTGAAGCAAGCATCACGTCAATGGAATAAAAGATTTGATGCAGAAATCAAAAGTTTTGGATTTACTCAAAATCTTGATGAGCCATATGTATACCAGAAAGCTAGTGGGAGTAATGTTACTTTCCTTATCCTGTATGTCGATGACATATTAATCTTAGGAAATCACATACCAAGTTTAAAGGAAGTTAAAGCCTATCTTGGTAAATGTTTTTCTATGAAGGATTTAGGAGAAGCAGCATACATCCTTGGAATCAAAATCTACAGAGATAGATCAAAGCGGTTGATTGGATTAAGTCAAAGTGCTCACATTGATAAAATATTGAAGAGATTTAATATGAAAAATTCCAAGAAAGGATATTTGCCAATGCAAGTAGAACATGGCTTAAGTAGCAAACTATGTGCCTCAACACCTGAAGAGGTTGCATTCATGAAGAAAGTCCCATATGCTTCAGCAGTAGGATCTATCATGTATGCAGTAAGATGCACAAGACCTGATGTGGCGTTTGCACAAAATATGACCAGTCGTTATCAACAGAATCCAGGTGGAAAGCACTGGCACGTTGTTAAAAAAATTCTTAAGTATTTAAGGAATAGTAAAGATATGTTTCAAGTGTATGGGGAAATCCAGATGCAGAACTTGAAGTTACAGGTTACTGTGATGCGTCATTTGAAACTGATAAAGATGATACGAAGTCTCAGACGGGTTATGTCTTTGTTATTAATGGAGGAGCAGTTGACTGGAGGAGCAAGAAGCAGACGACTATTGCGATGTCTGTTACAGAAGCTGAGTATATTGCTGCATCAAAAGTTGCAATGGAAACTGTTTCGGTTAGGAAATTCATTTCGGGGCTTGGTATTATGCCGTCAATTGAATTACCTATTAATATGTATTGTGACAATTCAGCCACAGTTACATTCGTCAATGAACCTGGAGTTATGAAGGGCGCCAGACATTTTCCTATAAGATATCACTATGTTCGTGAACAAGTCGATATAGGTGAAATCAATTTACTTAAAATTCACACACATAACAATCTAGCTGATCCATTTACGAAGGCTTTATCTAAGGAAAAGCTTACTCAACATGCTAATGGCATTGGACTTCGTTTAGCTAGTAGTTTCATGTAGACTGTGGTTAGTATTTGGATAAAGGATATTGACAATAATTATTCCAATGAAATGAAATATTTTGTTATGTTTATTTCCATTTATAAATATTGTATCCTATATTTGCATGTTTAATCCATGAATAACTTAAGTTATTCTAAATAGTCTGTTGTCAATTAATGATATGGGAGTATCATTGAACTAAGACAAATCTAAGTTTTGGTATAATATACTTAAGTATATTGATGCGTAGACACGCCAAATTCACATGATATTCAATATAGGACAAAATCCCAATTACATAATTATACTTATGGATGTTGTCATTATAGTAAATCATGAATATTTATCCTCAGACTTGAGATACCAGGTAACTACTGTGGATGTAGCTCATTTTCTGTGAGATAGTCTAACGCTATCTGTAACTGGTAGTTATAAGGATTATGTTCAGAGGTGATGCGAAATTCATAGGTTATGCTTGTAGTCAATAGAGGATTTGGTTCCTTCAAATTTGTTTTGAAGTTTAATACTGTTTGGCCACTCGTAGGATTAACAAGATGTTTGCATGGCCATGCCCAAGTTCTATATGGAATATGTTCAGAAGAATTGGTAATCTTGATTGATCATAAATAACGAGAAACACATAGTTAATTATGAAATGACTTCGATCCATATCCATATTAACATAGTATTATAATCAAAAGGATAAGTATGATGATGAATCATCAAAGGTGGTTTTTTCCAGGAAACCATACTCGTGATCGTTCTAGGGACATTGGCGTGTTATGCTAGACTAACCAATGTCATTATCACATTAATGTATATCCGAGTGGGATCTGTTAAAAGTAACGGATAAAAATTAATGTGTAACAACCCGCATTTTCAGGACATTTCTCCTATTCACTATTCATCAGTTACTATTCATCATTTACTATTCACCTGTCACTATTCATCATTTTCGGAGTCAGTTTGTGATTCCGAGAAGTGTTTCAAAATTTTACTATTCATATGACACTATTCATTTCCGGAAGGAAATCACTATTCACGATTGTTGTTCATCTCATCGTAAACTGAGTTTACGGGTCTTCAAATTCGCGTAACCAATGTGGTTTCGCTGTGAATTCATGCATCATTCATTAATGACACGTCATATAGACTGGAGTAGTCTACATATCCTCGGTTACATCATCATCACATTTTAGGCCCTACACGGATATGCATTATTTCTATATACGTATGCTTAATTTGTAATTAACGTTACCACTCAGTTTTTACTACAAACGTATACCCAATACTCCCGACTACGATCCTAACATATTTTCATACTTATTATAATGATATAAAAATTATATTATTAATTTACCCGGTGTTTTGAAATCAATTACTATATTTTACGGTCGGAGCTTATTACTCCGTCGGTTTGCGAAATTTCAACACGATAATTATTTTAACACCCGATTATCATCAGGAATAATATTTTACAACTTCTACAACTTCGTCGTATTTTATTTCACCTCTTTAACATTTATTTTTAGATAACTCGGTACCCAGTAACACCTAATACACCTCAAAACCAACTAATACTTGCACCATGGGACAAGAACATTAATGAGTCCACAAAACAACTTCCTTGTTTTACTCACTTGTGCCCCCCCTAGCCCCCTAATCTATGTGTTAATTAATTTAGTAAGACCATAAAGACTTGCAACAAAATATATACTTCACTTCACACACAACACTTTCATTTACACCAAACAACTAGCCAAAAACCTCAAATCCTCTCTTCCCCTCTTCTTCTTGGATCGATCCACCATCAAGAACAAGCAAGAACATCACCAAAAATTTCAAGATCAAGATTATCTAGTCCCATTGTGTTCCTAGTTTAGGTTTTGAAATAAAACCTCAAGATTAAATGGGTTTTCATCCCCACTTCTTAATAATCATCACAAGTAAGTTACTAATAATTTTTCCTACTCTTTTAAATATCTACTTGATGTATTTTCAAGTTATATTAGCAAAAACATGCAAATATACTATGATCCATACCACTTATTGTTTATTTTTGTTTATAAACACTAGATCTATAAATTTCACTAATAATCTCATGAGATCCACCATTTTTGGTGAAGACTAGGAACCCATGACACCCTAAGAAGGTGTATGGTAGGATTGGGTACTTGTGGAGTTGATTTGAAGTAGATTGGTTAAGCCTTGAACAAGTTAGAACCAAGAAAAATGAGTTTTGACAACAATAGAAAAGGGTCTGTCCTTAAATGCAAAACGTGGGAAAATCAGTGGGTTTTGGGTAACTTTGGGCTAGAGATTTAGAAAATACTTTCAAAAACGAAACCGTGGCCGTTTGAATCACTAAAATCCGAGTTACGACGAAAAAGATATGCTATTTTCAATTTTAACGACGAAAACTATTTTCTGAAAAATAGCTTGCTGTTGAACAGTTTTCATGGACTGTTTCGAGACGTAAAAGTTGATCTAGCCGTCCCGACTTATCAAAAATATATTAGTATGTTGTCCCACGATTCCGGGGATATAAAGAACGTAGAAAACGAGCTTATAACGAAAAAGATACAAGCGTTTGAACTTAGACGATTTTTACAAACTTCCATCAGCTTTTCTATTATTATTTTGCCGCAAAACTGTCTTTGCGAGACACCACTTTCTTGGCTGTTTTTCTTCATGATCGGATCAATTTGAGTCCGAGCCGTAGTTTTATGAAATCAAGATCTTCCAACAAGCTTTTCAAATCAATTGGCCGTTCGTCGAATAGACTTATAACGAATAAACTACGACCTCCTCTATATACCCGATAAACTATATATATTTTGACAGCTTTTACTATAATGAAATTTTCTAAGTGTTGAACATAATACTTTCAAGTAACAACAATAAGAGTCGAATTTCTCATCGATCGAGACCCGTATCGCCAAAAGTTAAATGACACGACTTCAAGATATTGTTACAAGGTTTTCAAAAACGCCGAGTTTCATCACTAACCCTTAACGTACAACATTTCGCGACTTGTTTTGCGAGGCCATTTTGGGCATATTTTCAAGTAATGAAAATGTTATTTTTGCGACAAAAACCTTATATTTGCCGATAGAACACCAAACAAGGATCGTGGAGTACCGTTTCAACCTATTTCCATGAAAAGTGGTTATTAACCTAACGAAACGTCAAAAACGTATTTGTCGACGATAAACGTTATTTTTAAAACCAATGAGTGGTATCGATAACATACGTATTTGCATGTGTAGCATCATTTCATTTCTTACATTAGATCATATCATTCATATTAGGTTGCGGTTAGAGATCGTGCCTCATTTCTGTGTATTCATTGTTGTCATCGTAGCTATTGCACCAGGTGAGTTCATAACCCCTACTTTTACTTGTTTCACAACTGTTTTGGGGGAAGATACATGCTCCTTACTATTTAAATTCAATGCTTGTTTTACTTGAACATGATTCATTTTCTCAAACATTACTGGATAGTTGAAATACTTGATTGATTACTTGAATACATTATGAATTACTTATTCCATCCTTGATTTCTTTCTTATGAACACAAGTTCTTGCTTTTGCGGACATAAATATAAAACTGTTACTTTGCCTGAGTTACCTATTACTGCCACTGAAGTCCCCTTTATCATGAACCGTTAATTACATGCGTGTGAGCGCGAATGCTGTGGATAGATCTATTTGGGTTGACACCCCGTCCGAGTTGGTCGCGCCAACCTGTTAAACGGGCGCATATCATTTGGATTACTTCCGAGTGTCTGGCAAACACTTACTTGGGGCATTTTATGCTTGATTGCATACGATTACGTCAAGCTTCGGGGTCATGAGCTTTAGGCACTGTATACCTTATTTTTGGCTGTGACATGGTATTTGTTATATTGTCTTGCCTTCCGCAAAATACTTGTTTACTGGAAATACTTGATTTCTGGAAAATACTTGTTTACGGGAAATACTTAATTTCTGGAAAATACTTGTTTACGGGAAATACTTGATTTCTGGAAAATACTTGTTTACGGAAAATACTTGATTTCTGGAAAATACTTGTTTACGGGAAATACTTGATTTCTGGAAAATACTTGTTTACGGGAAATACTTGATTTCTGGAAAATACTTGTTTACGGAAAATACTTGATTTCTGGAAAATACTTGTTTACGGGAAATACTTGTTTACTTAAAACTATGAACTCACCAGCTTATTGCTGACGTTTTAGCATGTATTTTCAGGTTTTAAGCAATGGCACACTACAGGAGGTTTTGGCAGGGCATGGCATGGTCATAGAAGACTCTGATATTCTTATGGGGACCGTTTTAAACTATTTTAAGGGCTTACTTCCGCACTAATTTTAAACAATGTAAATTCAATCCTTTTAGTTAAACGATTTTATTCTAAATGATTGAAGTGAAAACCAATTTTGTACTTGTGCTGTAATACCAATTGAGTTACACCCCAGCTACATGTATGCTTCCGCTGGACCCGATTCTGGGGGTGTGACAGATTGGTATCAGAGCTTTGGCTATAGCGAACTAAGTGTTTTTAAAACCTAGACTATAGCTACTTTTACGAAAACTTAACTCTATGACCGTCACGTGCCTGCCTGCCAAGCTGAAGCCTCATTTGTGGTTAGTTGCTGACTTAGGTGATGAGATTTGTGTCTCATTATCTGATATACTATATTCATTTATTATAGTTGATTACTATAATTATCTTTCATATAAGCATGTTCACGTATTATATATGTCACCGCATTATGTTTTCCTTGCATAGTTTCATCAATCGACCTCGAGTTTGGTCACTTGCTTTTGTCTTTCAGAACGTTTTGGTATTTGTGAAGGACATAGTCTTAGTATAACTGAGCTGAGTATTTCAAAATTCATGGAACCTCGGTGGAATATAGACTGGTCATCTATATTCAACCCGGGATAGTGAGATATAGGCTGACCACCTATGTCTTACTCAGAAATGAATTTTGCAACACTGAGAATAGTTATAATAAAATTTTGTCTGGAATAAATTCTCAACTCATTTTCCAAATGTTTCATCCATGTGTGTGTATACTCTCGTTGTTGGAACCTTCATACTTTTCATCACTTTGTAAACCACCGATTGGAAGCATGTCAACTAGTCATTTTATTTCATGAACTTTCATATTTATGAACGATACACTCATATCACAGTATTTTCTTTTGTCACAATCTCTTTTTGTCGCAGTTGTCACAGTCTCTTCCCTTCTCACCATCACTATCATTTCCTTTCCCCACCCCCATATATATATAAGGAATTAGCTAACACTCTATAGATTCCGATGTCACTCATCCCTTACTACTCCCTATATTGATAAGTGGATATTATCAATGACCTCCCTAGGAAAGACTTTCCATACCTTCTATGAGGATGATCCCTCGGTACATTAAGACCATTCATAACTAAACAGAAATCTCAAGATGTCACAAAACCATTCGAACCACTATCACTGGCCTGATTGCCACAATTCCACTATCTGGAAAGTATTGGCTCAACTGAATTACAAGATTCATTTCGATACGAGTGCTCACTGATCAACACTATAGAGACAAATCCAACCTCTTACCCAAGACTATAAATTGAACATGTCCTCACCAATAGACTTTATTGAAACATGTTAGACACCTACGCATTTGTGCAGACATATATACCTGGCTATTTTATTCTCTTAATACTTTCACTTCTAAATGGATTTTTTCTCCAAACTACTGTTATACAAAACATATATCTTGTAAAAAATACTTTTCTGAGGCACTTATTTTGACAAGTAAATTCCTTTTGGTTATTCTTTTACAAAAACTATTGAATATTAAGAAATTTTAAACATCGATCTTTGGTAAACCATACTGTCCATCTAATGTTGAAAACAGTCCTATCTTGCATAACTATTAAATTTTGAAACATTAAGAAAAATGTTACTTAGAAAGCCGTTTGCTTAAAAATTGTAAATTCATTTACTCAGGGAAGGTTTATAAACAAAACACACAATCTCAAAACAAACTTTGAAAATCAATCACTATATTCCCTCACTCATACCTTTAGGAGTTTGTGATTTGATGACATATAACTTGGGGAAAATCTTAGTAATGGAGACTAAGCACCGTAGGTGGAGAGAGACCCTAATTCACGACATCCTGCGGAGGATCCCAACCTTATCCTAATCTATTATTTTCAACAACACCTTTTGACGGACTTAACCTTGTAAGTCTTTCAAAACAAGATTCATGATACCCATTTCAATTATTCCTAATAGAGGAATTTGATTCACCTCAAACTTCTAACGATTACATTAAAGATTTCTTTGGAACCACACCAACTATCATCTGTAGACCAATGGTCAGAATTTGAGATTGATTCAAACATAGGGAGATATGCCCAAATCGGGTGTGATTGACACTAGAAATAGTTGGATTAACCATTTGCCATAAATCAAATTCAGTTGCAACCATAGTTATCACACGAGCTTAGAGACTACACCATTCGAAGCACTCTATGGTCGAAGTTTCAACATCCATTGACGGATCAGAACTTGGAAAAGCCCAACTCACTAGTCCCGTAAGCATTCATGAAATAACCTGGAATTTCCTACAAATCAAGAATCAATTACAAGTTCGATAAGCGGTAAACCACTAGAATTTCAAGTTCGTGGCATGATTACGTTGAAAATTCTGCCTAGGAAAGGCATGATACCCTTCAGAAAACTTCAGAAAGTTAAACCCGATATACACTGAACCATTTACGATTTCTGACAGAGTAGGCCTAGTGGCCGTCAGATTTGAACCTTGTTAGAGCTCAGAAGCTTACACGATAATATCATCATCTTTTAACCAATACCACTCTAGAGACCAACACAAACTGAACTTCGGGACGAAGTTCCTTTTAAGGGGGTGAGACTGTAACAACCCGCATTTTCAGGACATTTCTCCTATTCACTATTCATCAGTTACTATTCATCATTTACTATTCACCTGTCACTATTCATCATTTTCGGAGTCAGTTTGTGATTCCGAGAAGTGTTTCAAAATTTTACTATTCATATGACACTATTCATTTCCGGAAGGAAATCACTATTCACGATTGCTGTTCATCTCATCGTAAACTGAGTTTACGGGTCTTCAAATTCGCGTAACCAATGTGGTTTCGCTGTGAATTCATGCATCATTCATTAATGACACGTCATATAGACTGGAGTAGTCTAAATATCCTCGGTTACATCATCATCACATTTTAGGCCCTACACGGATATGCATTATTTCTATATACGTATGCTTAATTTGTAATTAACGTTACCACTCAGTTTTTACTACAAACGTATACCCAATACTCCCGACTACGATCCTAACATATTTTCATACTTATTATAATGATATAAAAATTATATTATTAATTTACCCGGTGTTTTGAAATCAATTACTATATTTTACGGTCGGAGCTTATTACTCCGTCGGTTTGCGAAATTTCAACACGATAATTATTTTAACACCCGATTATCATCAGGAATAATATTTTACAACTTCTACAACTTCGTCGTATTTTATTTCACCTCTTTAACATTTATTTTTAGATAACTCGGTACCCAGTAACACCTAATACACCTCAAAACCAACTAATACTTGCACCATGGGACAAGAACATTAATGAGTCCACAAAACAACTTCCTTGTTTTACTCACTTGTGCCCCCCCCTAGCCCCCTAATCTATGTGTTAATTAATTTAGTAAGACCATAAAGACTTGCAACAAAATATATACTTCACTTCACACACAACACTTTCATTTACACCAAACAACTAGCCAAAAACCTCAAATCCTCTCTTCCCCTCTTCTTCTTGGATCGATCCACCATCAAGAACAAGCAAGAACATCACCAAAAATTTCAAGATCAAGATTATCTAGTCCCATTGTGTTCCTAGTTTAGGTTTTGAAATAAAACCTCAAGATTAAATGGGTTTTCATCCCCACTTCTTAATAATCATCACAAGTAAGTTACTAATAATTTTTCCTACTCTTTTAAATATCTACTTGATGTATTTTCAAGTTATATTAGCAAAAACATGCAAATATACTATGATCCATACCACTTATTGTTTATTTTTGTTTATAAACACTAGATCTATAAATTTCACTAATAATCTCATGAGATCCACCATTTTTGGTGAAGACTAGGAACCCATGACACCCTAAGAAGGTGTATGGTAGGATTGGGTACTTGTGGAGTTGATTTGAAGTAGATTGGTTAAGCCTTGAACAAGTTAGAACCAAGAAAAATGAGTTTTGACAACAATAGAAAAGGGTCTGTCCTTAAATGCAAAACGTGGGAAAATCAGTGGGTTTTGGGTAACTTTGGGCTAGAGATTTAGAAAATACTTTCAAAAACGAAACCGTGGCCGTTTGAATCACTAAAATCCGAGTTACGACGAAAAAGATATGCTATTTTCAATTTTAACGACGAAAACTATTTTCTGAAAAATAGCTTGCTGTTGAACAGTTTTCATGGACTGTTTCGAGACGTAAAAGTTGATCTAGCCGTCCCGACTTATCAAAAATATATTAGTATGTTGTCCCACGATTCCGGGGATATAAAGAACGTAGAAAACGAGCTTATAACGAAAAAGATACAAGCGTTTGAACTTAGACGATTTTTACAAACTTCCATCAGCTTTTCTATTATTATTTTGCCGCAAAACTGTCTTTGCGAGACACCACTTTCTTGGCTGTTTTTCTTCATGATCGGATCAATTTGAGTCCGAGCCGTAGTTTTATGAAATCAAGATCTTCCAACAAGCTTTTCAAATCAATTGGCCGTTCGTCGAATAGACTTATAACGAATAAACTACGACCTCCTCTATATACCCGATAAACTATATATATTTTGACAGCTTTTACTATAATGAAATTTTCTAAGTGTTGAACATAATACTTTCAAGTAACAACAATAAGAGTCGAATTTCTCATCGATCGAGACCCGTATCGCCAAAAGTTAAATGACACGACTTCAAGATATTGTTACAAGGTTTTCAAAAATGCCGAGTTTCATCACTAACCCTTAACGTACAACATTTCGCGACTTGTTTTGCGAGGCCATTTTGGGCATATTTTCAAGTAATGAAAATGTTATTTTTGCGACAAAAACCTTATATTTGCCGATAGAACACCAAACAAGGATCGTGGAGTACCGTTTCAACCTATTTCCATGAAAAGTGGTTATTAACCTAACGAAACGTCAAAAACGTATTTGTCGACGATAAACGTTATTTTTAAAACCAATGAGTGGTATCGATAACATACGTATTTGCATGTGTAGCATCATTTCATTTCTTACATTAGATCATATCATTCATATTAGGTTGCGGTTAGAGATCGTGCCTCATTTCTGTGTATTCATTGTTGTCATCGTAGCTATTGCACCAGGTGAGTTCATAACCCCTACTTTTACTTGTTTCACAACTGTTTTGGGGGAAGATACATGCTCCTTACTATTTAAATTCAATGCTTGTTTTACTTGAACGTGATTCATTTTCTCAAACATTACTGGATAGTTGAAATACTTGATTGATTACTTGAATACATTATGAATTACTTATTCCATCCTTGATTTCTTTCTTATGAACACAAGTTCTTGCTTTTGCGGACATAAATATAAAACTGTTACTTTGCCTGAGTTACCTATTACTGCCACTGAAGTCCCCTTTATCATGAACCGTTAATTACATGCGTGTGAGCGCGAATGCTGTGGATAGATCTATTTGGGTTGACACCCCGTCCGAGTTGGTCGCGCCAACCTGTTAAACGGGCGCATATCATTCGGATTACTTCCGAGTGTCTGGCAAACACTTACTTGGGGCATTTTATGCTTGATTGCATACGATTACGTCGAGCTTCGGGGTCATGAGCTTTAGGCACTGTATACCTTATTTTTGGCTGTGACATGGTATTTGTTATATTGTCTTGCCTTCCGCAAAATACTTGTTTACTGGAAATACTTGATTTCTGGAAAATACTTGTTTACGGGAAATACTTGATTTCTGGAAAATACTTGTTTACGGAAAATACTTGATTTCTGGAAAATACTTGTTTACGGGAAATACTTGATTTCTGGAAAATACTTGTTTACGGGAAATACTTGATTTCTGGAAAATACTTGTTTACGGAAAATACTTGATTTCTGGAAAATACTTGTTTACGGGAAATATTTGTTTACTTAAAACTATGAACTCACCAGCTTATTGCTGACGTTTTAGCATGTATTTTGAGGTTTTAAGCAATGGCACACTACAGGAGGTTTTGGCAGGGCATGGCATGGTCATAGAAGACTCTGATATTCTTATGGGGACCGTTTTAAACTATTTTAAGGGCTTACTTCCGCACTAATTTTAAACAATGTAAATTCAATCCTTTTAGTTAAACGATTTTATTCTAAATGATTGAAGTGAAAACCAATTTTGTACTTGTGCTGTAATACCAATTGAGTTACACCCCAGCTACATGTATGCTTCCGCTGGACCCGATTCTGGGGGTGTGACATAATGTATATGTCCGGACTCGAACACGAGACTCCGGGATTGCACACTTCACGTATTATTTTCAATTAATTAATAATTATTGTTTTAGTTACGAATAATTATTAAATTCACGAAATGAGCACTTAACGGTACCTAATGACCGTTAGATGAAAGATTAAGGACAAAAGATGAAATAATAGCCAAGAAGGATCTAGAATACCCTCCTTGGGCTAGTGATCGGCCGAACCCAATCCTAAGGGGATTAGGGTTGTTTTCTTTGCTCCAAGTTTTGTGATAATATAAATACATGCCCTCATGGATTCATTTTATCATTCCTTGGTTAATTAGCAAGTCAATTTCTCTTTTTCCTCTCTTTCTTTGAGCTATAGGCGATCATATTTGAGCAACTAAGGCTCAATTAGTAGTGCTTGCTCGTGAATTAAGAACCTAGCTTTTCTTATCGAAACGCTTATAGTACGTGTGTTCGAGAACGAAGTGTTGGCATATTTTTGCTAACGTTGTGATTGCCCATTCGACTACACCATAGTCGATCCATCATAAACCCTAATTAGGGTTTATAAGTTCTCGTTCAATTGATTTCTTGTTCTTGCTAGAAATCACAAAAGAGGTACGCATTTCTTTTATATTCGGTTAATTTCAATTACATGTATTTGATCTATTTCTGTTGCGTGCTTTGTGATGTTTATGTGTTTATATTATTGTTATGATTCACATATTCCAACATGGGGAGCACATTCGAAGTTACTAGGATTGTGATTTGGAGATGATATGCGCACTGTTTTTGCAATTTACTCTTTAAAAGTTAACTATGTTTTTCTTTCTATCATTAACACATGCCTAAAAGAAAGTACAGGTACATTTTGGGTAGTATCTATTAAATCTTGGTACATCTAAACTTTTGTATCCATACGAGTTTGGTTTTGTTGTTGGGCTTTAGATCGTTGGATAACGGTCAATTTTCTTCTAATTTCAAAACAAATATCGGCTCTGTTTGAATTTAATACATGTTGTTAAGAGGTAACCGTTGGGTAACGGTCATATACCTCTCTATAAAGTAATATTCCTTGTCCACCTATACATGTAGGCACTCCCTGAATTGAGTTTGCATTATACCATTGATGACCGTTACCCAACGGTCATATAAACTATTATCTTTCAATAAATTGAAACTAAATATGACACACAGTTACACACATTCTTTATCCCTATATATCTTCCAATTCTTCTTCTGTCACATTTTTCATTCTTCTGGCATGCCTACCTCCCAACTAATGTGCATCACTTTTGTAATTCATTATGTTTTATGTCCTTATGACCATCATAAGGCTGCTACAGATATAACTGGATGGAGGAACGTTGCAGCGAAAAATGTCCATCCACTATTGGCTCAGAAAGTCTCTAAAGAAATAGGTATGAAGAAACATTCTCCCTTGCTTATTTCAAACTTTTTACATATATATCTTTCTATATTCATCTTATACATTGTGATTAAAACTTGGTTTATCATCAGGATTTCATTCGCCAAAAGTCAAACTTGGCGTGGGGAAATCAAACCATATACTGAGTGCATCATGTATGATGGTCGTAGCAAGAGTTTTGACCTATGCGACCTGCCAGGTTTGTTTTGTTATCTAGTAGTTTAATATTGTAATTTTATAGTGATACTGTTAGTAACTACTTCTCTTTGCTGTAGGGCGCGATCTTAGGTCCAAGATCAGACGTTTTGAAAAATTGGTGTTTGCTGAACATCTCCTTGAGCGTGCTTGCGGCTAATGCCTCTGTTAGCATATGTTGGGTGAGAAATGCTAGCTTTTTCAGTAGCATTTGCTCTATACTGAAGAAACACAATCTGGATGTTCTTTCCGCTAGTATTCATTCGGATCATGCCAAGACTATGTGTTTGATGAATCTCTGTGTAAGCGATTTCTCATTGCTTATAAAACCATCATTGCAATAACTTGATTTGTTTATAAATTTAACTTGGGCTTATGTGTTAATTATCAGGTCAATGCTCCTATCGAGATTGCACATATACTTCCTTATGAAGACTTGTTTAAGATTACTATGGACGAGATCAATTATGCATACCATCAAATACTTGAAGCTCCAGAATTGGATAATATAATGTGATTTTTTTGCTTATGTTTCTCTAGGTTTAATCGTTTCGCTTTTCAGAACGTATGTTTATGTATGTTTACTTTGGGACTAGACATCCCATGGCCAATGTCATCCACTGTGGGCTTAGAAAGTTTCTAAAGAAATGTTTCTCTGTATGTGTTGTTGTTATATGCATTTACAGAGCATGCGCTGCTTTGAAAGGTCATCATTGTTCAATCTTCTCTTATTGGCCATTCTGTCATGCCAATCCTTTATTTCTCGTCTTAATATTTAGCATTTCATACCTGTGTATATGTCGGTTTGCAGGATAATAACATATGACTTAACGGTTTTAAAGACCTTTTAGAAAGTTTTATTTGGTTGCAAAGTGTAACACCCCCAATTCATAGATGCAGGGAAATTCAAACTGGGTATTACTCGACGGCACAATAGTCACAATGGTAGACAACAAACTCTAATTGAGTCGTTTTAAAAGGTTTATCATTCAAATTATATAAATATCAGAGATTACAAAATGAGGTACCAGATTACATTAAATGAGTTTTTGAATGATAATAAAATTTATAGCCCTCTTGAACATCCGTGCCCTTCCGTGTCATCCTTGATCATCATGAACCTGAAATACATGCTTAAAAGGTCAACACAAAGGTTGAGTGATATTCATAGAGTTTGTTTAATGGTTGAACACAATATGTTGGTAGTGTGAGTTATAGGCTCACACCAATGGTTGGAAAACAAAACAGTTATTATCATTACTAAGCTTATGACACCAAAACGTTAACGTGTACCAATATCGATCGGCAGATTTATCCCGGTAGGTACTTTGTTGTCATACCCATGTCTCAAATATTAAAGCATTTGTATGAATTTAGTCAATACAAATGGGATTCGTCAATCCCAATAGGCCTATTCACAATATTCGCGCTCACTATTGCTAGTGATTAAATGGTTCATAATAAGGGATCTCGGTTTAGCAAGGCTGGTACTTAGTGATAATAAAACAATCAGGCAAGCATACAATTTGAAAGCATTGTGTTCGGTTAAAATAGCATGTATTCCCCCCAAGGGTTTGTAAAACAATTAAGTAATGGAAAGTGGGGCTATGAACTCACCTTGAGTTGGATGATGTATATTGAGAATGATGGATATGCCGTAAGAACTTCTACGAGCAACCTAGAATAATTGTTGTAACTCAAGTTTGGAATAATGTCTAAGGAAACATAAACATGCCAATATATGTCTTGCACTTAGTCCATGATGTGGTACTTTGTATAGTGTAAGTATATGAAAAGAAATAGTTCATGAAACATGTATAGTTTATATATCGTTTACTACCGTTCGGGCCGACATAATTCAGAAGTCATGTAGTAAACGTTCGAGGAGCCAGGACACTTTAATTCGTAAATCCACAACTCATCTCGACGGCTTACATAATGAACTCCTCACATGAGGCTCCCTACTATTGTAGTAGTTGATAAAGTATATATATATATAAGTTTTGATCCGAAAAGTTACATGTCCGATATTTGAATAAACTTAGGAAAGTTTATCTTTACATGAAGATTGTTATTAGGATAAGTTTCTTATAACTTGTATCTCATGGTTCTTTTAGATGAAGTAGATCCAAATTGTATGTTCAAGTTATCGCCAACTTCTCTAGTTCATGTATTTGCCTTGGTAAGTTTATATGGTCGTTAGCTCATGTTTTCGCCTTGGTATGTTGATATTGTCATTTAGTTCATGGACTTGCCATGACCTTTGGTCATTGTTCCATGGTATTGAGACTAATCCTTGGCTTTAGCCATGGTTGTGGTCTTGATTCTAGGTCATAAGACCTATTGGTCTTTATAAACCATAACCATTATATAGTGACATATATATGTAAAATAGCTGTTAATAAACTGAGAAAAATCTCATTCGTTATTGGTTTTCTGGAGACGTGCTCTTGAGTTTTTGAAGAAAACGTGATTCCGGACAACTTTTGTGATTTAACTTTTTCATGAAACGGACCAGAAAGACCTCTTTTTGCGTGTTTTATGTTTCTGTAACAGAAGCTATTTGGCAGCTTTGCCGCAAAGTTTTGGTAACTTCAAATGGTCATAACTTTTGACTCGTATACTCGTTTTAGGTGGTTCAAATTGCTATGGTTTCCTTGTTAGGTCCTCTACTGTAATATGTAATGATCCAATATCATAATTTTACCATTTTGATCAGATTATACCAAGAAAGTCACTAGTTTACTTGTTTTAAATAACTTAACTTAACAATCATTTGTAATAACTTGTTTTACCCATTTTTATACATCATGGACATGATCACAAGAAAAATATAGCATGAATGATATGTAAATAACATGAATATGATATTTAACAAGAAGTATGTTAGGGTTTGCTTACAACTTTTGGCTTTCACTTAAGAAAGGGAATCAAGTATGGAACTAGGACACTAAACCTAAGCTTTCAACCAATCACCACAACCCTTGCTAACCATTGATCTAACCCTTGTGAAAACCCTTTAACCTCAGCCCCTAACACCTTGTGTAGCTCCTAATTTAACCATGGAATCACCAAACAAACTAGAGATTCATGTAGGGAATCACTAGGCCTTGAACTTTGTAGTGTAACTTGTAGTTTGAAGATCAAAGGATCATGGTGCTAGGGATTTATGTGTGTTGCGTTTTTAGTGATGAAGAAAGGAAGGAAATGAGTTTTCTTATCATAAAATGGAAGTATATATAAGATAGAATGAGGAGGTTACTAACTTGGGATATTTAGGAAGCTTAATGGCCAAGTTTAACACATGCATGCTTTCTAGAGCTTAAGGCATGAAATCAAGCCACATGGGTGATTCCCCCCCCCCCCCTAGAGGCGGTTCACAATGGATAGGATAGATGACTTGGTGGGTTTTGGTATTATCCTACTTATGGAGCTAGTTTTGGACCCGTAAATTGCTAACCGTAAGTTGTTAAGTCCTGAAACTTAAAATCGGGTATCTTAAAAATATGAAACTTATAAATATGTTAAAACTTATCAATATACTCCATAATAAAATATAAAATGAGTGGTAGGTTCTACTGGGGTGCTAAAACCCTGCTAAAATTGGAAACACGGGTCTAAAACGCGTAATACGTAAAACGTACGAATATTGTGTAAAATTGAGAAAAGTAAAATGTTACTTTTCTAATACGATAATAATGATTTAAAATGACTTATAATGTCTAGGCTGGGCTCAGTCTAGTGTAGGTTGGTATTAAATGTCTTTTAGACATAAAACCGTAAGCCTAAAAATCAAGGAATGATTTACAAAATCAAGGAATGATTTTTGGTCAAAGGAGGAGGGAAAAATATGTTGACTTTTTCCAAAAATGTGAAAACTCAAATCGTCTTAGAAACGCGGTGCAGGTATAGGCTAAGGTTACGGCTGAGTAAAAACGCTTAAAAATGAGAATTCCTGTTTTTCACGGCCGAGATTTATTTGGTCATATTTTTCTCAGCCATGATTTATTCTCAAATAAATCATGAGTGTATCAAACATTTTTCTGATGCGGGGTCACTTAACGCGGTTGAGTTTCGTTGTGCGTAGAATTTTTGAATGACGTTTTACCCTAAAACGTGTAATTCCTTATTAACTTTCACGAAAATGATCTGATGAGTGTCAAACTTTTAATTTGTCAAGGAAATGATTTATCACTCGAGGCCAAGAAACAAAAATCAAATTTCGGGAAAATTTCGGGAAAAATGAATAGTAAAGGTGAATAGTAATTAACCTGAAATTGCGAATTGTTACAGTCTCTACCCCTTACCGGGAACTTCGTCCTGAAGTTCTATGTGTGTTATATGTTGGAGTGGTGTCGATGAACAGGTGTGGTTACTTATGAGGACTAAAGTCTGGGATTACCAGTAATGTAGTTTGATTTGTCGTTTCAGTGTATGGTGTTGGATGAGGCTTACTTTTATGTAGGTAGGGTAAGAGTGATTAATAGAGATTCATATAATAGTCGCATATCAAAGGAAATTGATATAGCAGTCGAATATTAATAGGAATTGATATAGTAGTTGTACAGAAATTGATATAGTAGTTGAATATCAAATAGAAATGGGGATAGTAGTTGCAATTATAGCCTAGTAGGTAATCTTTTGTTGTACCTAGTGTTTATTGACTTCATACTTATGTTATTTCGGATACTAATAAGCCCAGTTGTTTTATAATTCTTTATTTACATAGAGAGGCATCCCAAACAATGTAAATAGGGAAATATAAACTTATGGTTCGGTGATTTACAATTTCTTTATTTAAATGAAAAGGCATCCCAATCCATTCAAATAATTATAAATCATCCTACTTACGAATTCCCAACACAACATTCATAATTAGCCGGTGAGTTACAAGGTAGTGTATTACGAGATGATACTGGTGTTCCAAAAGTACAAGAAGAATATTCAATCTTGTAAAGCTGATGAGGGTGCTTGTGGTGTAACTAAGGATGATTTGAGCTTTAAAAGTGCATCAAGATCTGTTAATGAGCTTGTGGTTGTAACGGTTGTGAAGATAATGATGTGATATGTTGATGAACAAAAGTGTGTAGTGTATGCCTAACATTAATATTCTTAGGTATAGATGTTGAGTTTGCTTTGAAAATCTTAAGAGATTTTAAAGGTTTATGATGGAATGGTATCCTTAGGACCTAAATAGGATAGTACTACGGGATGAAGAAAAGAATTGATAACTATCTCAAGATAGTAGTTCGGACTATCTCATAAATGAAAAATTTCAAGAATGAAATTAGATAATACAAATAAGGTGTTAAGATCTTGCTGAGTGGTAAGACACTATCGTGTCTCTAGATTGTTTTAATGAATTCTGGTGGTTTATTGAGTTCATGTAGGAAATTAACCTAAACATAACCCTAGTACAACTATTCTCAGTATTTGAAAATTTTAAGTCGAACATAGTTAGTCACTATGTTCCACTGTCCCTAGGTTAAATATTGGTGACTAGTCTATATTTAGCCGAGGTTCGATAAAATTTTCAAATACCTAAATTAGGTATACTTATGATATGTCCGTTGCTTTTGAGAAACTGTCCACTAAACAAAGGCGATGTCAAACCATTCAGTTGCAAGTCCCGCCCATACAAGACTTGTAACCTATGTTTTCACATTCCATTGCATAGAAGATAGTACGGGTAGATATGTGTGGAAAGGAAGTTTTAAGTAGTTCTAAAACAGTCCATGCTTGGCCAGGATCACGAGCTTTTAATAATGAAGGTTTCATAAGAAAACTTTGATGAATGTAGAGCTGAACTTCAGCTTTTGTAGATGATGGATTTGTTTGTCCTTTAGAAATCTCATATTTCTATTTAGAAATCGATAGATTGTGATGGGTTTTTGATATCATATGAAATGATATTGATGATGTGATGGAATAATGCCATAGACCATTACGCAAATCACAATGTCTCAGAAGTAGATTGTGCAATTCACAATGTCTGGGAAGTAGGTTAGACCATTGTGTGACTCAAAACATTTGAGAAGTGATTAAGACCATTGTATAATACAATGTCCAGGAAATAGAAAAGACCATCGTAATTCGTTACAATATCTTGGACATAAAATGTTGGAGTAGGAACATGATTGGGAGAATGTAGTTGTGCCGAAATGCCCTAGAATAGGCATATGCAGATATGTTTAGATAAAATGATGAAAATAACTCGAATGTATATATAAATATACTAGTATTTGTTCGTGTAGTGTAAAATGCCTAGTGTGTATATATGAATATACTTATATGTTCATGTAGCATAAAATGCATAATAAGTCCATAATCGTCTGAAGGATGGAAGACACGGAGAGCGGAAGGCTATAAAAATGTTTTTGCTTGTATGTGTGGTTATAGTTTAGGTCTCAATTAGACCCGTTTCTCTATAACCATGGCTCTGATACCAATCTGTAACACCCCCAATTCATAGATGCAGCGGAATTCAAACTGGGTATTACTCGACAGCACAATAGTCACAATGATAGAAAACAAACTCTAATTGAGTCGTTTTAAAAGGTTTATCATTCAAATTATATAAATATCAGAGATTACAAAATGAGGTCCCAGATGGTTCCATGTTTACAATTTACATTAAATGAGTTTTTGAATGATAATAAAATTTATAGCCCTCTTGAACATCCGTGCCCTTCCGTGTCATCCTTGATCATCATGAACCTGAAATACATGCTTAAAAGGTCAACACAAAGGTTGAGTGATATTCATAGAGTTTGTTTAATGGTTGAACACAATATGTTGGTAGTGTGAGTTATAGGCTCACACCAATGGTTGGAAAACAAAACAGTTATTATCATTACTAAGCTTATGACACCAAAACGTTAACGTGTACCAATATCGATCGGCAGATTTATCCCGGTAGGTACTTTGTTGTCATACCCATGTCTCAAATATTAATGCATTTGTATGAATTTAGTCAATACAAATGGGATTCGTCAATCCCAATAGGCCTATTCACAATATTCGCGCTCACTATTGCTAGTGATTAAATGGTTCATAATAAGGGATCTCGGTTTAGCAAGGCTGGTACTTAGTGATAATAAAACAATCAGGCAAGCATACAATTTGAAAGCATTGTGTTCGGTTAAAATAGCATGTATTCCCCCCAAGGGTTTGTAAAACAATTAAGTAATAGAAAGTGGGGCTATGAACTCACCTTGAGTTGGATGATGTATAATAAGAATGATGGATATGCCGTAAGAACTTCTACGAGCAACCTAGAATAATTGTTGTAACTCAGGTTTGGAAAAATGTCTAAGGAAACATAAACATGCCAATATATGTCTTGCACTTAGTCCATGATGTGGTACTTTGTATAGTGTAAGTATATGAAAAGAAATAGTTCATGAAACATGTATAGTTTATATATCGTTTACTACCGTTCGGGCCGACATAATTCAGAAGTCATGTAGTAAACGTTCGAGGAGCCAGGACACTTTAATTCGTAAATCCACAACTCATCTCGACGACTTACATAATGAACTCCTCACATGAGGCTCCCTACTATTGTAGTAGTTGATAAAGTATATATATATAAGTTTTGATCCGAAAAGTTACATGTCCGATATTTGAATAAACTTAGGAAAGTTTATCTTTACATGAAGATTGTTATTAGGATAAGTTTCTTATAACTTGTATCTCATGGTTCTTTTAGATGAAGTAGATCCAAATTGTATGTTCAAGTTATCGCCAACTTCTCTAGTTCATGTATTTGCCTTGGTAAGTTTATATGGTCGTTAGCTCATGTTTTCGCCTTGGTATGTTGATATGGTCATTTAGTTCATGGCCTTTCCATGACCTTTGGTCATTGTTCCATGGTATTGAGACTAATCCTTGGCTTTAGCCATGGTTGTGGTCTTGATTCTAGGTCATAAGACCTATTGGTCTTTATAAACCATAACCATTATATAGTGACATATATATGTAAAATAGCTGTTAATAAACTGAGAAAAATCTCATTCGTTATTGGTTTTCTGGAGACGTGCTCCTGAGTTTTTGAAGAAAACGTGATTCCGGACAACTTTCGTGCTTTAACTTTTTCATGAAACGGACCAGAAAGGCCTCTTTTTGCGTGTTTTATGTTTTTGTAACAGAAGCTATTTGGCAGCTTTGCCGCAAAGTTTTGGTAACTTCAAATGGTCATAACTTTTGACTCGTATACTCGTTTTAGGTGGTTCAAATTGCTATGGTTTCCTTGTTAGGTCCTCTAGTGTAATATGTAATGATCCAATATCATAATTTTACCATTTTGATCAGATTATACCAAGAAAGTCACTAGTTTACTTGTTTTAAATAACTTAACTTAACAATCATTTGTAATAACTTGTTTTACCCATTTTTATACATCATAGACATGATCAAAAGAAAAATATAGCATGAATGATATGTAAATAACATGAATATGATATTTAACAAGAAGTATGTTAGGGTTTGCTTACAACTTTTGGCTTTCACTTAAGAAAGGGAATCAAGTATGGAACTAGGACACTAAACCTAAGCTTTCAACCAATCACCACAACCCTTGCTAACCATTGATCTAACCCTTGTGAAAACCCTTTAACCTCAGCCCCTAACACCTTGTGTAGCTCCTAATTTAACCATGGAATCACCAAACAAACTAGAGATTCATGTAGGGAATCACTAGGCCTTGAACTTTGTAGTGTAACTTGTAGTTTGAAGATCAAAGGATCATGGTGCTAGGGATTTATGTGTGTTGCGTTTTTAGTGATGAAGAAAGGAAGGAAATGAGTTTTCTTATCATAAAATGGAAGTATATATAAGATAGAATGAGGAGGTTACTAACTTGGGATATTTAGGAAGCTTAATGGCCAAGTTTAACACATGTATGCTTTCTAAGGCATGAAATCAAGCCACATGGGTGATTCCCCCCCCCCTAGAGGCGGTTCACAATGGATAGGATAGATGACTTGGTGGGTTTTGGTATTATCCTACTTATGGAGCTAGTTTTGGACCCGTAAATTGCTAACCGTAAGTTGTTAAGTCCTAAAACTTAAAATCGGGTATCTTAAAAATATGAAACTTATAAATATGTTAAAACTTATCAATATACTCCATAATAAAATATAAAATGAGTGGTAGGTTCTATTGGGGTGCTAAAACCCTGCTAAAATTGGAAACACGGGTCTAAAACGCGTAATACGTAAAACGTACGAATATTGTGTAAAATTGAGAAAAGTAAAATGTTACTTTTTTAATACGATAATAATGATTTAAAATGACTTATAATGTCTAGGCTGGGCTCAGTCTAGTGTCGGTTGGTATTAAATGTCTTTTAGACATAAAACCGTAAGCCTAAAAATCAAGGAATGATTTACAAAATCAAGGAATGATTTTTGGTCAAAGGAGGAGGGAAAAATATGTTGACTTTTTCCAAAAATGTGAAAACTCAAATCGTCTTAGAAATGCGGTGCAGGTATAGGCTAAGGTTACGGCTGAGTAAAAACACTTAAAAATGAGAATTCCTGTTTCACGGCCGAGGTTTATTTGGTCATATTTTTCTCAGTCATGATTTATTCTCAAATAAATCATGAGTGTATCAAACATTTTTCTGATGCGGGGTCACTTAACGCGGTCGAGTTTCGTTGTGCGTAGAATTTTTGAATGACGTTTTACCCTAAAACGTGTAATTCCTTATTAACTTTCACGAAAATGATCTGATGAGTGTCAAACTTTTAATTTTCCAAGGAAATGATTTATCACTCGAGGCCAAGAAACAAAAATCAAATTTCGGGAAAATTTCGGGAAAAATGAATAGTAAAGGTGAATAGTGAAATTTTCCGGGAATAGTAATTAACCTGAAATTGCGAATTGTTACACAAAGTCCACAGAAATTTATGAAAAATATAATCATCTCCTAAAGCAGGATGTGTAATCTTCTCAAATTTATGAAAAATATAATCATCTCCTAAAGTAGGATGACCCATATGCATGAGCTCCAAATATTTAAACTATGCTTCACAGCTTCATCATGTTATGATCCACTCAATATGAATCCTTTGGGAACCCGTTATTCTTCATCCACTAAACCCAATCTTGCTTCAAGATAATAAATCGATTTGCCAAATTTTCAATTAAAAGTTGAACACTCAGGGATGGCACCCGTGGGCAATGAGCATGGGTACCTCTGACCCGTCACCCGGCGTCACCCGCCAATGAGTGCAATTTTCAACCCATGCCCATGCCCGCTAGGGATGGCAATGGCCGAGAAAAAACCCATAACCGAAGGGTACCCGCACGTCAATGGGTGGGTAACCCCGTCAATTTTTACCCACGGGTGGGTTGTGGGTTGAAATTTGTACCCATCGGTGGGTGGCGGGCAGGTGACGGGTAATGTATACCCGTCAAGGGTAAACCCATGACACCCATTTAAAATACCCACAGGTGTACCCATCAAAATACCCATGGGTGTACTCGTGAACCTATTTATGTCAAACTAAAATTTATTATAATACTTAAGTATTTGTAAGGCTATTGGCATATATTTAATAATACCCAAATCTCGAGAAAACACACCAGATAATTGTAAGGTTGCTTGTAAGTTGTTGAAGCAGTAGGGTGTTAAGAGGGCCAACATAACTGGAATTTTGTGTTTTCTTAACGAAATTTTAAACTATTTTACTTTATCTCTTGAAATTAACTAATATGGCTATGATTTGGTGTAATGATGTTCAATTTGCTAGTTTAAGGCATATGTTTAAGTAAAGGTATTTGACAAATTGATATGGCGTCTAATTATACAGTTTCATAATTATTTTCTATATCAGGGCTTTGAGTTTTGTTGCATTTCACTAACCCATGGGCAACAGATACCCGCGGGCGGCAGACTGAAGTGGTCATAGGTGCTTAGAATGCTATCTAAGATGGGTTCATTGGATACTATTAGCTGAGTATTGGTATGATACTCCACTTATCACACTCATATTAACACCACTCCCTATCAAGTAGTCTCTGGTCAACCACCCCCAAACCACATTACATACACTCAGGGTGAAAACAGAGTTGAGGCTGTTGACAAATCTGGTAGGGAAGAAGCAATCCAGTTACTGCAATTTCATTTGAAAATGGCACAGAACAGGACGAAGTCAATGGCTGATAGACAAAGGCTTGATAGCAATTTTGCGATTGATTCATGGGTCTATTTGAAGTTACAGCCGGCAGTCTACAATGAGAAAGGATAAGTATCACAAGCTGTCTCCTAGGTACTTTGGTCCATTCAGAGTCATCCAACAAGTGAGAAAGGTGGCTTACAAGTTGGGAGTTGCAAAATGCCCAAATCTACCCAGTTTTTCATGGGTCCCAATTAAAGATCCACAAGGGCATTCCACCTACTACCACAACTATTCTGCCTACTTTCAACAAAGATGGTGTCATTGCAGTGGAGCCCTTAGCTGTGTTGGATAGAAGGATGGCAAAAAGAGGTAATGCATCAAGAATGTATCTCAGTACAGTTTGTCAATGAGAGTGTAGCTGATGCCACATGGGAGCTATATGAAGACATTGCAGCCTGGTTTCCCACCTTTGATTTGAATGCTTGATTACGAATTACTTGAGGACAGGAAATGTTTGAAGGGGAGGGCATTGATATGAGACAAAAGTGATGGTCAACGAAGTCAAACACCAAGAACAAGTCATAACAGATTTTTCCGCCACAATTTATTTTCCATTCATTTTACATTTCAGTGGTATAAATACATTGTGTTAGGTAGTTACATATCAATCTATCAATTTGTATTCAATTTCCTCTCTTTGTAACAAACTCATATTCCTAATAACAAATCCCGTTCTTCTAGCTCGAATCTCTAATCTAGAAAATGTACAAAGGAAAAAGAAAACAATTGGTTCAAATTGTCAGAGAAGACTTGATTTCAGTCTAGGATTTATCATTCTTCAACGCCTTTGGTTTTCTCTTCCTCTTCTTATGATGGTTATCCACCTCCAGAACCATATCTCTGAATGGATTTGCATCTTACCTCATCCTCTTCAACTACTCTATAGGGGATTTTGTGTGTATGTGTGTATCCACCACCAGAACCATATCTCTGCATATATATAAGCCAAAGCCACAACAACGGAAAAATGTATGAGAAAATAAGTATATAATCAAACAACATTTTTTACATACAGGGTCTTCCATCTTCCAATTGGCAAAAGTGAAGATATATATAAGATTATATTAACTAGTTTACTTTACAAGAATTATAATTAAGGCTTCCATATCATTTATGTATATGCAAGAATTCAACGTTGATTAATTCACATTTGTTGTTTTGTATATTGTGAAAAAGTAACCAAACGAAATAGCATTAATATAATTACCTCACAAATTTCATGTAGTAGAGAGAAAGCGGATAGACACGAGGGCGTAGAGAAAGCAAGATTTTCCAGTTTTTAGGGAGTCCATCCCCTAAAATAGTGGCATCCACCAACTTTCTCCGCTTCCTATCGCTGCTCCATTTCCCTTCTAAATCCTTTAAAAACTCCATAAATTCGGCGTCTCTTACCATACCCTCTGTCCTATAGCTTAACTTAGCTTCAAATTCATCATTAGCATCATGCGCGAGATATAGAAGATCAATTTTGTTGCTGTTTTCATTTATTACACCTAAACCATTGAAATCTGATTTATCATTCTTCAACGCCTTTGGTTTTCTCTTCCTTTTCTTATTCTTTTGAACATTCTGATGGTTATCCACCACCAGAACCATATCTCTGCATGGATTTGCATATTTTGCCTCATCCTCCGCAACTACATTATTTAGGGGATTTGTGTGTAACTGAAAGAAAATATGTTTAGCAAGGGGAAACGGTTTTTTTACATGGGAAAGTTATCAATAACAATAACAATAACAATAACATGAATATAGAAAGATATATATGTGAAAAGTTTAAAATAAGCAAAGAGAGAATGTTTCTTCGCACCTATTTCTTTAGAGACTTTCTGAGCCAATAGTGGATGGACATTTTTCGCTGCGCTCCATCCAATTATACCTGTATCAGCCTTATGATGGTCATAAGGACATAAAAACATAATGAATTACAAAAGTGATGCACATTAGTTGGGAGGTAGGCACGCCAGAAGAATGAAAAATGTGGCCAAAGTAGGATTAGAAGATATATATATAGGGATAAAGAATGTGTGTAACTGTGTGTCAGAATTATTTTCAATTTATAGAAAGATAATGGTTTATATGACTGTTGGGTAACGGTCATGAATTGTATAATGTAAACTCAATTCAGGGAGTGCCTACGTGTATAGGTGAACAAGGAATATTACTTTATACTGAGGTATATGACCGTTACCCAACGGTTACCTCTGTAACATGTATTAAATTCAAACAGAGCTGCTATTTGTTTTGAAATTAGAAGAAAATTGACCGTTATCCAACGGTCTAAAGCCCAACAACAAATTCAAACTCGTATGGACACAAAAGTTTAAATGTACTACTCGTAGCTGGTACTCTTTTTGGCATGTGTTAATGATAGAAAGAAAAACATAGTTAATTTTTAAAGAAAAACATAGAAGAAAATTGACCGTTATCAAATTAGTTTGGACAAAAAAGGTTAAAGTACCAAATTTAAATTATATTTCCAATATGTAGTTGGTACTTTCTTTTTGACATGTATTAATAATTAACTTAAAAATTCAAATTAAAATAGTAAAAACATTGTCAATTTTTTAATTATGAAGCACTTGTGGACATGCTAAATGTGTCCAATTCTTGCATAGGAGCTAAGGAGCATAAACAAGTCACATATGCTACATCTAAAAGCGCTGTAGGTCTGCTAACGTATTATAAATTACTACAACAAATTTCCTTGAAAGAACAGGGGTTAGTTTCGTGTATAGGTCTGAGGTAAGAATCATGTCTACAAAGGCTTCCATCTTTAACTTTCCTCTCTTTTTTGTGAGATTTCCTTACAAAGCTAAGTTGGGTTTTCTTGTCAATTTCGACAGCCCCATTGGAGAAAGAGGCAGCTCAAAGAATGGACTGAGAACAAAAACATTTTCTCGAAAGGAAATCATGCTAGATAAATAAAAGGATATTAATAGACGTTATTGATGCCATCTGATGTGAATATAATCAACAAAAACTATGGAGAAACATATGAAGATCTGATGTAACGGGATCATGTAAAAATAATATGTACCTCGCTGCTACAACTGCATACAAGTCTTGTTGTTCACTCGTATTGTTCCCTCACATTAACTTCCGGAAGATACCCGGAGATCATTAGTTCATGAGATAGGTTGTCCAGCATTTTGTAAATATAGTCTGACTTCACGTGAGATTGATCGCCAGCCACAAACTGATAAACAACTCCATCGATTTCAATTGAACTGACACCTGGACTCTTTTCTATACCCCTGTTTTTCATTTTTCTTCTCACATTGCTCGCCTTGTGCCAATCTCCGCCTGCAGCATATATATTTGAAAGAAGAACAAAATTTGAATCACTACCAGGGTTCAATTTACTAATAAACCTCATCATCTTTTCAGCTAATCTTATATCACCAGCTGCTTTGCATGCTCCTAAAACGGATCCCAATACAACTTCATTTGGTTTCATCGGCATACTCTCTATAACATCCAATGCTTCTTCCAACAAGCTCGCACGACTATAAAGATCTACTAAACATCCATAATGCTCGATTCTAGGAGATATTCTATAATGTTTAATCATCATGTCAAAGAGTTTCAAACCTTCATCGACCAACCCAGCATGACTACACGCAGTAAGAGCACCTGTAAAAGTCACTCCATCTGGCTTCAACCCGTCTTTTTGCATCCAATAGAAATACTTGAGACTCTCTTGCGGATTTCCATTTAGAGCGAACCCCACAATAATTGAATTCCATGAAACGAGATTGCGTTTAGACATGTTGTGAAATACTTGAACTGCAAATTCAGTGGATCCGCATCTACAATACATGTCAATCAATGAATTATTTATCCGAACATTATCCCTCAACATATTTGCCCCCAAAACAATCCGATGAAGCCATAAGCCTAATCCAAGTGCTCCTAAATTTGCACACGCTGAGAGTGCAGAAACAATGGTAACAAAATCAGGCTGAATCCCAGAGGCTTGCATTTCTTGAAACCACTCCAACGCATGTTCGTAATGACCTTTCTTTACAAACCCATCAATTAACGATGTATACGAAATAACATCTCTCTCAGGCATTTCATCAAACACACGAACCGCTCTACTAATTTCGCCATTTCTCATCAACCCGGAAACAAGAGTATTCCAAGTTACCTTATTCTTAAAACCCATCTTCTGAAAGCACAATAAAGCAAGATCAACACGATTGCCTTTACAGTACATATCAATAATAGCCGTACCCACTCTCACATTATCTGTATCATAACCGAGTTTACATACAAGACCGTGTACCAAAGCTCCAAACGAAAGAGCGTGCACCGGAAAATCAGCACAGCTGGACAAAAGAGTCACAAAGGTAACGTGATTGGGTTCTGCTCCAGAAACTCTCATACGAGTGAACTCAGCAGCAGCTTGGTCTAAACGGCCCGTTCGGCAATAATGAGCAATGGATGAGGTCCATGATGAGACGCTAAGTGCACTGAAGCTAGACTCATCAGGTGTTCTATGACGGGTAAATATAGAATGGGGTTTTTTGGGGATACAAAAGTTGTCGTTATGGTCATGTGGTGGGGCAGATAGTTGTTTTGTAATGGCGGTAGCTGTTGAGGCGAAGATGCTCATTTCTTTATGTTATCTCAAGTGTACGCACCTTCATAGAATGGGATATCAGACAAATGAGAATCTACTGAAATGAATTATCATTAAACCAATTGGTATAGGGGGTGTTTGGATTAGCTTATTTTACGGGCTTATCGGCTTATTGAGATTTAGAAAAGCCGATAAGATGACTTTTTTTTTTTTTTGCTTATTAACTTATCCACTTAACCTTATGGCTTATTTAAGCCATAAGCTCAAATGGGTAAGCCAAAATAATAACAAAAAGTAGCTTATTGGCATTCCCAAATCTCAATAAGCTGATAAGCCCACAAAATAAGCTAATCCAAATGCACCCTAAGTTTATATAAGCCGAAAAGTTTCAAAATGACAAAAAGTGAGCTTATGAAACATAAGCCGAAAACTACATAAGCAATAAGCCGAAAACTACATAAGCAATAAGCCGCAATATTCAAACAGATAAAGGTATGATTAAACCAAAGAGCTTAAGTTAACAGAAATTCATAATCAAACAACCATACAATAAGTTTACAAGAAGTTACCTAAGGAAGGAAGGAACAGAATCAGAAAGATAGTGAGGTAACGTTAAGGTGCCAAAATTAAATAAGCCAAAAGCTCTTTTTGTGGCCATAAGCTCACTTTTTTGTGGTTTATTTTGAATTTTTTTCTTATGTAAGTTTTTTATGTTATAATAAGCTTATATAAACTGAAAAGTGTCAAAAGAAGACATAAAAATAAACTTGTGAGATATAATCCCAAAATTAAATAAGTCATAAACCGGCTATATAAAACACCTACCAAAACATTTTACTTCAATTTTCTCTTAACAATTGCGGGTTCTTTTATTAATTTCTTTTACTTCTTATTATTTAAAAATGCATCAAGTACACACATACTCACACACAACAACTAATAAAACAAATTCTCTCTCATCCAAACACCTCTCGTTATTGCTTTTCGTTTGAGGCTTAAACGTTGATCAATACTATTTTTTTTCCCTTGACAAATGGTGTCACTTTCCCTTCGAGACCACCCTTTCTTTCATGTTTCCCGTGTCCCACACCCTCTACACTAAACGAGCACCCTTAAAAAGTCTAAAAAGTGTACTTAACGAAACAGGTGTCTACCTTTTTCCTTATTTTTTTCTCTCCCATTTTCCTAAACAATTACGCATTAGTTTTTTCATTTTGATAAATGAGTGGAATAGGAGGAATGAGTGTGTGTTTGGTGCCTTAAAAGGAATACAATTGGAATGTCAATAAGTTTTACAAGGAAATTTCATGAAATGTTTCCACTATATACGGTCTCTTAGACTAGAAATAGTGGTAACAAGTCACTCAGCGCCACCTCAGCTTACTCTCTCCTTTTATTTCCATTCACTCCCATTCACCATACATTTGTTTTGGTCAACTTCACTCACCTTTATAAAAATATATCCCACTAAATACTTCACACACAATCACAGTATAAATAAAAAAAACAATTACTTTTTCACTTGTGGCCACATTTGTCACGTTAAGCGTTTATTGCTTGGTGACTAACTCACCATACGAACCCTTTTTTTGCCTTCAATCACGCACGACTCGCACTTCCATTTTGGAACTCACACCGTGAGTCATTGACTCGCGCTCCAAAACTTTCCCACTCCAAAGTGTTTCAAAAATGTTTTTTTTTTTTTCGGTTTTCATTTTTCAAAATCAAAAATACTAAAGACTATAACCTTAGAAGGCGATGATTACACTTTGATTTTTAAAAGTCTAAAAAGTTAAACGCCCTCTTTTAAATACATTTTTAAATATATGATTTAAACACATATAATTAAGATAAGTGGGTTTCAATAAGGTAAGCATTAATATCAAGTAAGTTCATACTTGGAAATGTTTTTAATTAAAGAAATTTTATACAACACTCATTGGTTGTTGTTAGCAAAACCATTTCCTAAACAATTGCGCATTACTTTCTTCATTTTGATTTCTTCAATCGTGATGTAATACTTCATTTCAAGATTAAATTACTTCAATTCGTGACATCAATTCAAGATTTAATTTTCTTAACTCAGGATCTAATAACTTCAATTCGAGGTAGGTTTTTCTTTTTTTAATTTTTCTCAAGTTTCTCTTTAAAAATCATAACAATAAAACTAAACACATTGTCAATTCTTTATCTTTTATGATTTTATTAACTTTTCTTCTGAAAAAATTTAAAAAAAAATAAAGTAAAGTGTTTATAAACATGTCTACAAGATATTTAATCTTTAAAATCACGGACAATTTTTTTTAAAATACGATGAATAATAGTTTGTTTTTTTTTTTTTTTTTTTTTTTTTTTTTAACAAATGGACAACACTTCATTATGAGTTTATATTAAGGAATAACATTTATTTCTTATTTTTCAGCTCCTTTATTGGAAAAGTATTTTGAAAAACTTAATAAAGTAAATGTTTATATTTTGATAGTCTGAATTGTGACCGGAAATGGGTAACACTGAGAGGGTTGGCAGTGCACCCCTCACCTCAAATCTCTTCACTCACTTACACCCAATCCCCTTATGCCACATCACTCTCCCACTTTCTCCTTCACTCACTTTTTTTTTTCTTTTTTCTTTTTTCTTTTTTAAATTCTATTAAAATTTATTAAAAACTAAAATTTCATTAAAATTAAATAAACATTACATAATATTATTAAAAGACTAAAATTCCATTAAAACTTAAAAAACGTTACATAATATTATTAAAAACATAAAACTAAACTTAAAACCATTAAATCCTACAAACTACATGGCCACCTGTATTTTGCGCATATCCGGCGTTTCTTGTTGATGACGAAATCCTGAAAAGCCGGGTCTGGGATATTGTCATGCGGATCCATAACGAACCTCATGTCATGATTCATCACCTCCCCATCAAGAAACTTGAAATATTCGTCGTCTTTTTTCTTTTGCACCTCCAATTGCTGCTGCATTAAACTTCTCTTTTCGGCCGTGTAACTTGCAAGGGTATCACGCATCGAGCTTCGGCTTGAATCTCCAGAAATCATCTTTTTTTTGCCTTTCGATTGACGTGATGGAGTTGGGTCCTCGTTGAGGTTCGGTAAGTCACAGTCGAAATCTTCCACGGTTATTGGCGTCTCGTTTGTTGGCGTTTGAGCGCTACTTGACTCCGACGACTTTCTTTTCTTGCTCGATCCCGTGGATTCCGCAGCCTGATTAACCAACGGTTGTTCTTGCCACTTTCGTTGATCTTTGAGAATGTGCCACGCTTTGGTATGCGCGAAAGCTTTGTTATATTGTTTTTCAAAATCGAGTTGGGCTCTCTCATAAACTTGAAGATCGTTGCATCCACTTTCTTTCAAACGTTTCGACAAAAAAAATAAAAAAAAAAATTAAAAAATTATAATAATAAGTATATATGAGTCCATTTCGAGTTCAATTGATGATGAGTGCGTTCGGTTCTCGGGACAAGGCTTGTAAAATGAATTAGAACTCGCTTCCAAAATCCTAGCTTTGTTTGACGGTCGCCAACAACTTTGTCCACCGAAATTTTAATCCAAGACTTAGCTAACGCCTCCTCCTCATCGGGCGTCCAAATCTTACTTGGTTTTTTTCCACTTTTAGGCCGTGGCACCTCTTCGACCTCATCGACTTGTTCGGCTTCTTCATCAATTGGTTTTGTCTCGGGTAGCACATCAACATTGTCCAAATATTCGTCATCTTCGTTATCATCATGAATGGGTAACGGTTCACTAACCCCGCTCACGCCTTTTTTGTTGGTTATAGCATGGCTCATACGGGTCAAAGTTAGTAGGCATTTGTGGTGGGGGTTGTTGGGTATATTGATAATCAAACGGCTCGAAGTTTGTAGGAAGTTGCGGGAGGGGTTGTTGGTTGTAGAAAAATGGTGGAGATTGCGGGTACATTTTTGGGTAGTAAGGGGGTTGTGAAGAAGATGAATCGTGACCGGGTTGTGATTGCGGGTACATTTGTGGGGGGTAACCGGGTTGTGAAGAAGATGATTCGTGACCGGTTTATGATTGAACTCGAGGACGACTTGCGCCTCTTAATCCACCTCTCGATCCACGAACACTTTTTCTAGGATCCCTATTTTTTCTTAACTCCATTTGTAGGCTTTTTTTTTTTTTTTTTTTTTTTTTTTTGTCTCATTTCAATCCATTAACAACAATATATAGGCAACAAATTAAAAGATCTGTTACTCCCTTTTTATGCTCCAACGGTCAAATAATTAAAGCGAGCAACGTATACTTTTCTTCCATTTTCAAGCGGTAAACCTCACCGCTCCATTGCCTTGTCGTGCGGTGGGAGAGCTCCGGCGGCGGTGTTCCCGCACGAGAGCCACCCCTCACCGTGCCTCCCCGCATGCACTGCCAATCCCCTAAACATGAAGTAATAAGTTCACCCCAATTTATAAACGTGCATTTCGTCTCTATCGAAGTGGTGAAAAAGAGCGAGAACAACATGTGATATAGAAATGCCGAAATCAGTTATATCAGATCGATGAAACATGCATGTGATATTAAAGTTACCAACATGGTTTTATATTTTGACCTCATTGTTTACTTATTGATAAGCTTTAATTTAGAAGATTATAACTTCTTTTCGTTCTAGAAAAAATGTTTTTAAGCATGAATTATTTTATTGACCATACCCACATCGTAGAATTTTTTGGCTAAAACATAAAATCCATCAAATATTTTAACTTAAAACATGTGCTAACATGAATAACAAGTTTTAGGTTATGTTTTGCAAGCCGTTACTTATTTAAAACTTTTGTCATTGTGAACATAAATACAGGTGACTATGTTATGGTAAAACACTATGCGTCGATGAAACATCTAATTATGAGACCTTAACATAGGTTGTGGAAAACTAGAAGGGGGGGTTGAATAGTTTTACATCCTTTTAAATTTATAAACACAAGTTTGTTTTAAAAACTTCGATTCTAGTTTATGTGAATTCAATACTTGCACTATATGAACAATTGTATGGTAACTAACTAACAAAACTAATATAGTAAAGGTAAATAAATAAGTAATGAGAAGAGTTAGAAAGATCAAACCACAACACAAGGATTTATAGTGGTTCGGCTACAAGGACACCTTCCTTGTTCCTACTCCACTCCCCGAGTCACCTACTCGAGAGTTTTCTTCACTATGTCAACAAACTCCCTTTTGGCGGAGAAAACCTTACACACCAATTTACACACCACACAACTTCACAACTTGATCACGCCTTCTACACAACTTCTTCACACCAATATACTACACACCAATCTTCTTCACAACTATCTTCTACACACCAATCTTCTACTTCACACCTATCTTCACAACTATCCTACTTCACTACTTATCAACTTCTATTATCTACACAACTAATCACAAGCACAACACAATATTCACAAATGAATATATATATATATATATATATATATATATATATATATATATATATATATATATATATATATACACTATGCACAACTATTCTTCAACACTTCTTGAGCTTGGTTGTAGAGAGAGTGTTCTTCTTTTGCACTTTGAATGAGAATGGATGATTAGGGATTGAATCACTTAAAACAAGGATTAATATACTAATGATCAAAGGGTTTTAGAGGATGTTTAGAGAGTTATGGATCTGAAAATTTCGTGCAAAAGGTGAGGAAAAAATCCAGGTTTAAGGTGGTATTTATAGGCAAAAGATTCTGACAGAGGAGCGTGGCCGGTCCCCTTAAATCAAGGCCGGCCCCCTTAAAATTAAGGGGACCGCCCCTTATCATTAAGGGGGCCGCCCAGCTGAAACGGCCAGAATCCTTGTCTTTTAGTGAGGAAAGTTTATTTGGTGAAAAACTAACTGATTTTGGTTAAAAATTTGAATTCATATATTTAGTATGAATAAAACATTTTTCTTAATTACCAAAAGTGTTTTTCAAAAGTATATAATATGTTTATATAATTAAATAAACTTTGTGTTAGTTAATTAAATACCCCTTTGATCATGAGATGTATTAAGCACTTGTTTGTCCATACCTTAAGTGATTAAGTTGGATATAATGATATAAACTAGCTTAATACTTGTTTACGTAGTAATTATACGATTGACGATTTTACATTTTGTGATCGTCAAAATATAGAGATATCGAAAGATATGAATAACGTTTTCACACATTATTTATGTCAACAATCTCCCCCTTTTTGATGATTACAAAATTTAAACTCATTAATCGAAAATTAGTATATATTCAAGTATTATTGTGAGTTTATATCACTTCTCCCCCTTTTTGTTAGCATCAAAAAGGTTATCCCATGTTAATGTAAACTCCCCCTCGAAGTGTACTCCCCCTCGTTTTGAGGCCAAAAGAAATCGAGATATGGATATCTTGCAAAAAATAGTTAGTGGCAAGCAACATATATATGTATATAGCATGCAAGAGTAAAGACTAAGCATAAGCATAACATTAATAAAAAAAAACATCAAGCATTACAACCATAACAAGTAATGCAACTAACAAAAGCCTTAAAGGCTTAGAATCATCATTAAAATAAAAGACCAAGTCTCAAACATGAGAGTCCTTCTCTAGAGCTTGCCATCCAAAAAGTTTTAACACAATTTTATTTGTAAAACACCAAGCATGTTTAATTGGGAGGAATGGATGGTGAACATGGGGATGGTGATGGTGGAGGTGTGTTTGTTGATGGTGGTGGAGGTGTTGTGTTTGTTGTTGGTGGTTGATGCAACATGTTTTCAATATGAGAAAACATGTATTGGATCTTGAAGTAAGTTCCATGGGACGGGGTTATAGGTTGGTGGGTTGATAGGAGATGATGAGAAATGTGCATCAAGAGGTGTTAATGGTGATAATGAGAGAGTGATTGCAATAGATGTGTTCTCATTGGTAGGTTGTGATGGTTGATCAATTGTTGGAGGAGATAAGTGGGTGTTGATGTAGTCATTTATGGATGAAGTGGATGGTATGGAGGAAGTGGAGTTTCCATTTGTTGAAGGTGTTTTGGAGGGTGCATTTGGTGCACTAGGAGATGAACATTGAGGTGGTGGAGATGGAGTGGTGTTGTCTTCATTTGTAAGATCAATGAAGAGTTGTTTGGGTGGAATGATGACAAGTTTTTGTTTCTTGGCATTGTTTGAATAGGTGGTTCTTGGTGATGACATGATGATGTTTGATGAATGTTTGAGGATGATGGAATGTGAATTAAACATGCATGGAGATTATATAGTGGGAAAACATGTTTAGAAGTGGAATTAATTTGAAATGTAATGTTATATTCCAAAATCAGTTTAGTTTTTAAGGGAAATGGTAGCTGGGACTAGCAAAAGGGATCACAAGATGCAAAAGAGAACAGTGTAAAAACTGTTTCAGATGGCCGGTCCCCTTAAATGGAGGCCGGTCCCCTTAATTTTAAGGGGGCCGCCCTTTATGATTTAAGGGGGCCGCCCATCTGACGACCCAGAAACAAAAATTTTTCAAAAATTTTCTGGAAAAATGTTGTGTTCTGTTTTGTATTTGCAGCAAGCACCATTTGGACATTTCACATTTGTTTTGGTCTATTATAAAGCAAACATGTCATATATTTATATAAACATTAACTAATCATGCAAATATATATATATAGATTGCGAGAAGCATGCATTAAAAAGCATATATAAAAAACAATCAAGTTAGCATCCTAAACAAATATCCAAATAACAAGTACTTCCGAATACACTTCGGACAAATAGCACATAATACATAAAAATAAGTATCGTTCAACAAATATAATCCAAGCACATCATCACTTTTTCTTCCCGAATATGCCCTTCAATGTCTTCCCGATAGATTTGAAGCCACTTCTAACTTCTTCATGCAAACTCTTTTGTCTTCTAAGCATCTCGGTAGTTCGTTCATGAAGCACTTCTTCGGTTTGATCACTAGGAGATGGGGTAGAATACTCGGGATAGTCAAGATCCTCTAAATTGTCAACGAACTCAGAAAACGAAGGGGTACTAGCATCATGGATGTTTTCCTCCTCATCGTCATCGTCTTGCCTTGAGGATGATCCATGAAAGCTATGACGACGAGGTTTACCCTTGTCACTTCGAGTTCGTCGAGCTTGTTTTAGAGTGAGAGAACGTAGAGTGGGGTAGATGGACTCATAGATACTATTGTCAAGATCGGGGTAGTACTCGATAACATGACGATAGAGACGAGTAAGGAACATTCCATATGGAAGGTTGGCTTTGGGAGTTTTTCTAGCACACTCAATCCGTTTGATAAAGAAGTAGGCCAAATTGTACGGCTTTTCGACAGCTATACAATACAACATGTGAGCAAGGCACGCCGGGAGATGGTCCCGGTGACCTCCGGTACCAAACGCATTCTCACGAATGAGTTCTTCCCAATGCTTCATGTGTGGGCTTAATTCTTTGAGAAGAAGTTGGTATGGAGAGATTTGAACATTTTTGGATTTTATTTTTCGGCTTGTGGTGGCATGGTCCACACCAAGGATTTGACGAATTTCGTCTGGATGAGGAATTTCGTCGAAATAGGGACCGAAGGTTGGTCGATAGCGATTAAGAGATTCGAGGTCCCACTCGTTTGTGAAAACGGCTTGACCTCTAAAAGGAATTTGGAGGATATGACCAAATTGTTCGAAAGTGAGGGTGATAAATTCATTTTGAATCATGAAAGAAATGGTGATGAAACCAAGATCATTGGTTTGGACGGTGACTTGGCTATAGAAATCCATTATGAAACAAGGAATGATAGGTTCATTTATTTCATAAAGACAATTGAAGTTGATGCTTGTAAACACGCGATTTATGTAGTCGGATTGAGCAAAAGCAAGATCTACTACACGTCCTTCATGAACATTTCTATCTTCAATTTGACGATATATAAGTCCAATGGAAGGAGATGTAGTAGGGAGTTGGGAAACTTTAGGAATGTAGTTTTTAGTGTGAGAGAGATCTTCGGTAGTTGCTTTGGGCATTTTCACCTAAACACATCAACAATACAAAAAGACCAAAATAAATATAAATAAAGATAAAAGTATATGTTTATTGTTAAAGCTTATGTTGGAACGTAAACATACTTCGTTACTAATCCTAAGAAGTAGATTACCATGTTCCTTAATATTGTTTTTAACTCGTTCTAGATATACTTTACGATGTTTAATGAGTAGTTATGGACAAATCCAAACGCCCCTTTAAACATCTTAATATATCATGAAATTTACTAGATTTACATTAGATTGTAAAACTAGCTATTTCTTGCGAGTTTCTTATGCATGTGATTTGTTTTTGAAAAAGATGGTTTGTATTTTTACTTAAAAATGTCATTTTTAGTAATAAACCAAACGCTTCCTTAACTATTGACTTATACCACTAGTATGTCAATATATATATATGAATTATATATCTTGACAAGTCCGATTAGTAATTTTTAGGTTTATAATTATAACAAAGTTTTATAAAAATTATAATGACTATGTTTCGATATTATTTGGACATAATCCAAACACCCCTATATTGTGAACCAATATAATTTTTTCTTAGTCGAAAAATGTAATTTTAAGTTTTACAAGTTACAAAAGTATAATGTGATTAGTTTTAACACGTTTTCAAATCATTATTCAACAATGAGTTTACTAAAATTTTTGAAAAGGAGTGTATGAGATTTTTCAAAAATTTTTGACATAATAGTTTATAATAACTAGTTACTAGTGTTTATTAATCATCCTAATCCTAGGGGAAGCATTTGGTTATGGAGTTTTAAGGCTTAATTCGAAGGAAATTATGAAATTTGATGAATTTTATAAAACATGCATAATCATGAGTATGATCAAATAAGATGAAATTAGATGAAATGTGTTATGAAAAACTTACAATAAGTAATGGTGATAGTGTTAGATGAATTTTCCCTTTGCGAATTAACCCGAATTATGTGATTTGGAAGTGATTTGAGAGGTTTTTGGGTTTTGGTTTTCGTCACAGCAGAAGCAGTGGAAGGGGTGTATGAAAAAGTGGAGTGTTTGGCAAAAGGAAAAAAAAAGAGAAAAACGAATTTGAACAATCAGATGGCCGGCCCCCTTAAACATTAAGGGGGCCGCCCTTCATTTGGCTGCCGGTCCCCTTAAACATTAAGGGGGCCGCCCTCCAAAATTCGATTTTTGTGATTTTGGGTTCTGGAAAGAGCAGAAAATTATTCATATATATGTATTAGATTTATATTTAATCAAAAATACGTTGGAGGGTATTCGCATGAAAGGAATTACTTGACACTTTTAATCGACAATTTGCCAATTAAATTTTCTTGATTGTTTCGGATGAAATTTATCAAGTTGTCAAGTACACGAGAACGTTGTGGAAGGTTCATAAGTATATGTATATATATAAATATATATGTATGTAGTATGGGCTTATAAGACGAGAATAAAGGAAGGAGACGAATGCAACGGGAGCCGGGAGTTTGTTTCATCCATAGATTTTTCGACTCATCTCTCTTCATCAGCATGAGTGTTGTTGAACAATAAAGTTCAATAAGGCAAATAGGGAAAAGAAAAGATTCGTAAACGAACAATTTCTAGTTCTAGAAAATCAACAAATGAGTTTTCTAGGTTATAAGATCCTAGATATAACTAAGTGTATATATATATATATATATATATATATATATATATATATATATATATATATATATATATATATATATATATATATATATATATAGATATAGTATAAGTAAATAAGTATATATATGTATAGAAGTAAAGACTAGAGAGAATAATGAACCAATCAAAGTCACATGAAAGCTAGATACTAAACTAAGCATGTATTTGTTTACAAGGAAATAAAAGGAAATGTGTACCTTTCGTCTTCAATGCGTTAAACTTCAAAATCTTCAAAGGAAAGTCCGAACACGAGGTGGCATCAAAGATTTCCATGTATGAATGGCGAAAGTTTTCATGTTGGTCCCCATGGTCTCATTTGACCAAAGTTGTTTGTCCCGAACATGTTATGTATTTGACTTGGGTGCATATATGGTGGAAACATTCCCCATGGATTGAAGTTCCACATTTGTTGATTATTGTTAAAGTTTTGTCTACTTTGGTTTACTCTTGGTTGAGGTGTTTTAGGTCTAGGGTAAGAATTATTTGGTTTCCTAGGTGGTGGTGTTTTAGATCTTGTTTTAGTTTTGGACGATCCTACTTCGGTTTTTAACGATGGTTTATAAAACGGTTTTATTTCTTCATTACTAGCTAGATGTATTTTCTTATCATTTATGAGTATATACTCAGGATTAGACTTTGAAGGTTTTAGTTCCTTAAGTTCGCTTTCAAATTTAACATTTTTAACTTCACTTGTTGAGGCTTCGGTTGAGTTGAAACCTAGACCGGTTTTATCTCCGGATATTCTTTGAAAACTTATAATTTTACTAAGTGAGTTACTACTATTTTAAAATTTATCAAGTTTACAAATTTCTTCCTTAAGTTTGTTGTTTTCACTTCTAAGTGCTTGACATGATTTACATTCTTCAAAAGTTTCTTTACCTTTCTCAAGTTGATGTATTTTAATTTTTAGTTCAAGTACTTCATTTTCTAATTGGTTATTTATGTATTTTAGTGATTTGTTTTTAGCCATAACTTGTTGTCCTAGTTTGCATAATCTATTGTATTCACTATCTAAATCTTTTTCATCTAATGATAAATTTTCATCACTAAAATATTCGGTTTCGGAACGTACCTCACTTGATGTTTTAGCCATGAGACACTTTTCTTCCTTTGTTGTTTCTTTCTCATCTTCATCGCTATCACTCCAAGCACCTCCAACAAACGCTCTTTGATTTTGATCTCTTGTCATCATTGGACATTTTCCAATAAGGTGATTCGGATCACCACACTTGAAACATTTTCTTTCATTCCTGCTATACTTGTCATCATTATTCTTTTGAGATGTTCTTCTTTCATCGTGTGGTTGTCTAACGAATCTTCCTCGCCTTTTGAAGAATTTCTTGAAATCTCTTACGGCCATGACATATTCTTCGTCTTCGCTTTCGGAAGATGAGCTATCTTCGTTGTTGGATTCCTTTCTAGCTTTCAAGGCGATTGACTTGCTTTGCTCTCGTTTCCCTTTAACCATTTCGGAGTCCTTCTTTATTATAGCTTCGTAGACTTTTAAATTACCAATTAATTCATCAAGTTGTAGCGTTGACAAATTCTTCGATTCTTCAATAGCCGTCACTTTAGCTCGCCATTTTGGGTGAAGAGCTCTAAGAAACTTCCTAACAAAATTCTTACTAGAGAAATTCTCATCAAGTGCTTTTAAACTTGTGATTATGGTGTTAAATCTAGCAAAAGCATTATCAATTGATTCCTCTTCCGGAATCGTGAATTGCTCATATTGTTGAACAAGTAGATCTATTTTGTTATCTTTGACTTGATTATTACCTTGGTGGGTTATTAACAAAGAGTTCCAAATTTCTTTTGCGGCTTCACACATAAAGATCCTTTCGTACTCTTTACGTGGTAGCGCATTGTAAATAACCATTTTTGCTTCATTATTTTTAGCAAGTTTTCTTTTTAAATCATCATTTTGTTTTTCAAAAGGTACGATTTCATCTTTCTTAGTTTCGGGGTTATTTTGAATAGGTAAAAAATCACCATTGGTAATAATATGCCAAAGATCTAGATCTTTTGATTTCACATAAGTTTCGAATCGATTTTTCCAATATAAAAATCCATCACTTTCAAATAGTGGTGGTCTTTGCATAGATTGCCCTTCTAAATATTTTTCAGATTCCATAGATCGTTACAAGTTTTAAAAAACAATATATTTTAAAGATCTTGCTAGACGTGGCTCCTGATACCAATTGTGGAAAACTAGAAGGGGGTGTTGAATAGTTTTACGTCCTTTTAAATTTGTAAACACAAGTTTGTTTTAAAAACTTCGATTCTAGTTTATGTGAATTCAATACTTGCACTATATGAACAATTGTATGGTAACTAACTAACAAAACTAATATAGTAAAGGTAAATAAATAAGTAATGAGAAGAGTTAGAAAGATCAAACCACAACACAAGGATTTATAGTGGTTCGGCTACAAGGACACCTTCCTTGTTCCTACTCCACTCCCCGAGTCACCTACTCGAGAGTTTTCTTCACTATGTCAACAAACTCCCTTTTGGCGGAGAAAACCTTACACACCAATTTACACACCACACAACTTCACAACTTGATCACGCCTTCTACACAACTTCTTCACACCAATATACTACACACCAATCTTCTTCACAACTATCTTCTACACACCAATCTTCTACTTCACACCTATCTTCACAACTATCCTACTTCACTACTTATCAACTTCTATTATCTACACAACTAATCACAAGCACAACACAATATTCACAAATGAATATATATATATATATATATATATATATATATATATATATATATATATATATATATATATATATATATATATATATATATATACACACACACTATGCACAACTATTCTTCAACACTTCTTGAGCTTGGTTGTAGAGAGAGTGTTCTTCTTTTGCACTTTGAATGAGAATGGATGATTAGGGATTGAATCACTTGAAACAAGGATTAATATACTAATGATCAAAGGGTTTTAGAGGATGTTTAGAGAGTTATGGATCTGAAAATTTCGTGCAAAAGGTGAGGAAAAAATCCAGGTTTAAGGTGGTATTTATAGGCAAAAGATTCTGACAGAGGAGCGTGGCCGGTCCCCTTAAATCAAGACCGCCCCCCTTAAAATTAAGGGGACTGCCCCTTATAATTAAGGGGGCCGCCCAGCTGAAACGGCCAGAATCCTTGTCTTTTAGTGGGGAAAGTTTATTTGGTGAAAAACTAACTGATTTTGGTTAAAAATTTGAATTCATATATTTAGTATGAATAAAACATTTTTCTTAATTACCAAAAGTGTTTTTCAAAAGTATATAATATGTTTATATAATTAAATAAACTTTGTGTTAGTTAATTAAATACCCCTTTGATCATGAGATGTATTAAGCACTTGTTTATCCATACCTTAAGTGATTAAGTTGGATATAGTGATATAAACTAGCTTAATATTTGTTTACGTAGTAATTATACGATTGACGATTTTACATTTTGTGATCGTCAAAATATAGAGATATCGAAAGATATGAATAACGTTTTCACACATTATTTATGTCAACATAGGTGTTAAGAAATCTCACATGTGTTAACTCATCTAGCTATTTGACCATCTTAAAAATTGATCAACCGAGAAAACACAATAACATGTCACTTGAAAGGAGGGGTTGTACGTTATGCTAACGAGGTGGGCAACGGTCCGCCGCGTTGCGGCGGAGCATTGTTTCATGTCGTTGATTATTGCACACGGTATTTTTTTGTTAAGTAGAAAGTGGGTCAGGTGTTCGGTGCGGGGTTAAAAAGTCCGGAAAAAAATTGAAACGGCGTGGTTCTTGATGACGTTTTGCGGCGGGGCTCGCTAAATATATATTTGATAAAATTTTAAAGTAGTTTTCGCAAGTCATTATATAGTAGGGGGTATGTTTCGTAAATAGTGTTTTGGGCTGTTTTTTAACCCATTATATAGTAGAGGGTATGTTTGTAAATACTATTTTGGGCTTTTACCTGGGCCAAAGTGGGCTTGTTGTTGGGCCAAAAAATTTTCGGCAGCCCAGCTTGCGTCAGCTGGCGTCATTTGCCCTGGAATTACTATATACGAGGTGGGCAACGGTCCGCCACGTTGCGGCAGGGCGTTGTTTTATGTCGTTGATTATTGCATATTATTTTTTTTTGTTAAGTAGAAAGTGGGTCAGGTGTTCGGTGTGGGGTTAAAAAGTCCAGAAAAAAATTGAAACGGCGTGGTTCTTGATGGCGTTTTCCGGCGTGGCTCGCTAAATGTATGTTAGATAAAAGCTTAAAGTAGTTTTCACAAGCCATTATATAGTAGGGGGTATGTTTTATAAATAGTGTTTTGCGCTATTTTTTAACCATTATATACTAAAGGGTATGTTTTGTAAATACTATTTAGGGCTTTTACCTGGGCTAAAGTGGTTTGTTGTTGGGAAAAAAATTTAATTTAAAGTTGTGTCAGTGAGTGGGGATGTGGTAGAAAATTACACGCGCCACTTTTGCAAAAAATAATACCATCCTCACGTGCCCTTTTTCTAAATTCATTTTTCATTTCATTACTCAGATACGAACATGGGCCTTATTTCATTTCATGGGTTGGATCGCATGGTACCTGGGCTAAAGTAGGGTCGTTGTTGGGGCAAAAAAAAAATCAGCAGCCCACGTGACGTAACCGGGCGTCACTTGTCCTCAAATTACTATATATAGTAATGATGCTTAAGTTCTTCAAGTCCACATAGAGTGTTGAAATTGATTTGGGCCATGAGCCCATGACGACCAATTTTGTTTTCATTGTTTTGATTACACTAACACTCTGTTCTCTAGTTAAATATTAGAAAGAAAGTGAGGGGAATGGAAATGTACTAAAAATAATTTATGTTCTCAAGATATTTTGAGAGGGAAAGCAAAAAGGAGGGGAGTGAAAGTGGAGGGAAATATTTAGGTTTTTAGACACATTTTGTTCCGCCCAATTTTGGGCAGTAAAGTGAGGAAAGGAAAGAACCATTTTATAACTTTCTCCATATGTACCAAATTAACCTTATCTTCCCCCAAAACACTCACTGTTCTTTCATCACTATCTAATCCCCAACTTCTTCCATCTCCATTCCACACCATTATCTTCAGGTTCAACCCAATTCCACACCATTATTTGTACTTTAATTTTATATTTGTGTTTCTTTTTTCATGTACTTTAATTTGATATTTATTTGTAGGTGTCTGCTAATAGATTCGTAGGATTGCATATGAAAATCATATCAGCAAGTTGAAGTTGTTTTTTATTTTATTATATACACTTTGGTTTTAATATCTTGTTTTTTTTTCTATGCCTTAAACAAAATTGCATTTCTAGTAGATATGAATCTAGGAGTCTACTGTTGTGATTTGCATATATATAGAAACCGTAGTTGGCCCAGTTATGTATGTTTGCAGATTTTGATAATGACAAAGAATGCAAAAACTGAAAATGACGATAACACTTGTAAGAGGGAATCAACCTTTTGGACCCCTCAAATGGATGACGCCTTTATAAAAGCTATGCTAAAAGAACAAGATAAAGGTAATCAGGGTGGAGGAACATTCTCACCTCAAGCATATAAAAATATGATTGTTGAATTGAATGAAAATCTCAAGTTGAATTTAACGAAAGACCATTTAAAAAATCGTTTAAGTACCTTAAAAAAGAAATTTTCAAGTTGCTATGATGTCTTTCGTGGAAAGTCGTTAAGTGGATTTTCTTGGAACCCCGTAAGTGAATTGATTGAAGCGGAAGAAGAAGTGTGGAAAGACTTGATAGAGGTAATTTTTGTTGATTAAACAGTATATGTTCATCTGTATATAACAGTAGTATGGTCATGTCAGATGGGTTAAAAGTTTTTAATTTTTTATGATCTTATTGGTATTAGATAGGCAAACCCTGATGCTTCAAAGTGGAAAACGAAAACAGTTTCAAACTATGATGAACTTTATATGCTATTTGCAAAAGATAGGGCAAAGGATGTTGAATCCGAAACGGCTAAAGAAAGGAGAAAACGAATGATCAACATGGTAGAAATAGTTGATGAAACGGTCGAAGTTTTATCTGCTAACAAGATTGGTTTGGAGAACCTCAAAGATGGTGATGACATTCAAGTTACAGCCTCTCCATGATGTTCACAAATGAAGCCAAAAAAAAAAGAAAAAGGTAGAAGAAGAAAGCGACTTCGCTTCCAAAATCCAAAGTTCTTTTGACCAAATAGCTGATGCAATGAAGGAGTGTACTAAGGTAAGTTTTGTCTATGTACAATATGTATTAGATTTATGTTTGCTTATAATAAATTGATACTTTCTTTATTTCATATTGTAAGGCAATTGTTGGATCGCGTCCACATGTGTCGACTGGAGGAGAAATTTATAGTGAGTTAGAGCTTATGGGTGTTGATAAAGATCTCAAAGCAAGAGCCTTTGTATTTATAATACCCGTAATATCTCAAACATTTATTTCGATTATACCCTAAGTATTTAAAACACTTGTACTTGAACTTTCGTGACATATTAAATCCATAATACTTATGATATAATAAAAACTATATGTTATATACATATTAAAACATTGTACATATCCAAATAAAGGCTATGGGCCGATTTCTTTTTGGTACTAAACGAATGGGAATAAAAAAAAATAGACTAGATACATGTTTAGCTTAAATCTTGGTAAGGATCAATCACAATCCCAAGAATTTCGTGACCTTCCTTTTTGTTCTCAAATCTACACGGTTTGTTTTATAACCAAACAACTCACCCTCTTTTTCATTTAACACCATTGTTTTCTAAACCCTACAACCCTAAACAAAACATATACACGACGACTGTGATCTTTTCCTCTTAAATCTCGTTCCAAAACTCAAAGCATGCAAGGGGTGTTTGAGCGTGGCTGTGGTTGTGCTTGGACGTGGGATTCTGTTCGAATAAAGAGTTTTTATACGCGGGTTTGCGAGCTGTTCGAAGGGCGGTGATTGATTTGTGTCGCGACTGTTTTAGGAGCGGGTATTCGATCATTGTTCTCCTTGTTCTTCTTCGTATCACGCTTCAAGGGTATCCTATCTTTTCTTCCTTTTGATTTTCATTCGTATATGTTTTTCCTGCATGAAATCGTAACTAGAGTTTGCTACATGTTTGTAGTCGAATGGAACCCTTATAAAATCAGAAACTATCTCTTTGTTATATGATAACATCGGCTGAAAAGAAGCATCTAGTATATGCATGAAATAACAGATTTTGGCACTTGAAAATCACAAACATGTTATGGTATTTATCTATAAATCGGCTGTGCATGGAATAAAACCTAAGAAATACGAATCTTGACACTTTGTTATTGGTTAGAATCGGCTGGAACTTTTCTTGTTTTTTTTTTTCGATGGAATATTACATAAAATAACGAGTTAGTAACCTATATATCGACTTGGTTTCACATGCTTACTTTTTGAATAGAAAACCTACATAAAATCTTAATTACTGGTCGCTTGAGTTAACAAATGCAAATCGATATGTGTTCGACCTACATGTTTACTTTCGACTCAGTATACGTTTGATTTTGGATATTCTCTTTACACGACATGCGCATATATCAACCCTAATAGTATTGTTTTCAAATAAGTCATATATGTCCAACATTACCATATTAAATCAAATTTTGAATGGAAGTACGTATGCCCTGCATGTTATTTTTGAATCACATAAAAGAGGTCACGGCTTATTTTAGTTCGAACAATAGGAGGTGTGCGAATCGATTTCGGTAATATTCATCTTATAATATCATACGAGAAGAAGAGTGCACGCATGTATATGTGTAATATATCTTATATGAAATTATGAGTTAGAACATATTAGGAACAAAGTAGGTGTTTTGCTTCGGCATATATTTTATTAAAAAGGGTGTCGTGTGTATACCGATGTCGGGTTATAAACAATTCTTTCATGATTTTATAAAAATTTTGGGTTATCGCGGCATAAATAATAATATCATGGGTACGTTAATAAATTATATAAAATGATAATGACGGGGTCCATAATTATTATCTTGATAAATCTATTTAAAATAAACTTTAAAATAATTATATTTGACTTTTTAATATTTTAGACCCTAATCTTTGAGATATTTACATTCTTAACCATAATCTTACATAGTTATCATTTTACTAAAATAGAAAGTTACTAAAAGAAGAAAGCATACTAAAATAAGTAACCTGATTCAATTGAACATAAAATAATACTTGATTATTATATTCGTGTAGATCCGGTGAAGATGGAGTAGTTATCATCTCTGTGTGATCATCTTTTGGTTTCTTGTTTGCTTTCGTTAAGGTACAGATATTCTGACCTTATCTCTTAAGGTTTCTCATGATTCGTATTTTGCCTTGTTGATTATGATATCTTTAATCTAAGCCTTCTTAGTATGGCTTTCTTTGACTTATGCTCTATTTGACCTTTGCTATGAACCTTTGCTATGAACCTTTGATATGAACCTTTGGCATTTGAACCTTTGATATTTGGACTTTGATTATGACTCTTTGATGACTTAGACATTTGACTTTGATATGATATGCCATTTGAACCCTTCAGTTTGATACCCGAGCCAAGTTCGTTTCCTAGCCATGAAGGTAACATGGCCGTGTCATTGATGCACCAGTGGCATGACTCACGTGTGGGTGAGTGATTTCTCACACCGTCCCCATTTATATGATATGCGCGCTTTATGATTATTATGATGATTATTATTATTTGTTCGGGGGGCGTATGGATTGCAATCCTAGGTTCGCTTTGTGTTCGATGGATTTGACATGATTATGAATATGATTATTATATGTTCGGTGAATGTGCATGGGTGCAATCCGTGTCTTCACATTTTGGGAGCTAGCTACTCCATGGTTACTATGATGTGATATGTGATATGTGATATGTGATATGTGATATGATTTGTTTGGGCTTGGGATTTGATGACTGACCCTACACTTTGATTCATTTTGATTACCTTATCTTACACTTTGATTTGTTACTGATTATCTTACACATCTGTTATCCTTTGATTATACCTTATGTTTTCCCAATGCATCTTACATTATATCTTTGTTCGTTCGTTACCTTTTGTTTCCTTTTTGTATATATCTGTTCACTGGGCTTTTTAAGCTCAGCCGCATTCCTTTTCCTGCGGCAGGTTTTTAGTAGGAAGCTGGGTTATGAGTGGAGAGTACTTTTGGACTTAGAAGACTATTCGTTGATAGCTATTCCGGATTTAGAGTTGACTAGAAGAGATGTTCATTACCAGACTTAGTATTTTGTTGTTAGTCTCATTTGTAACTTTGTACTTCAGTATTTCCTTTGTAACCTTTGAGATTCCTTTGTATTACTAAAGATGTATGCTTGTGTTTGCTTTGATATGTCACCATAATGTGGCACTTCTACCCTTGTTGGGTTGGGGTGTTACAATTATGGTATCAGAGACTAGGCTGCGACTTGTAGTACATTAAACCTTGACCTGTGAAGTTTGGACCACTAAGTTTCCACTGTAGGCGCTCATAAGATAACCTTTGATATTTGCCTTAAGATCTCCCCTTAGGAATCTTAGTTACTGACCGGTGAGGAATGGGTAGACTAAGACGTCTATGCTTGTAGCACTTGCTTCCGCATTACTCTGATTCTTGCCTTTGCCTTTAAGTTAAGCCTTGTAAGGACTTGTACCCTGGATGTTTGAAAGTCTTGAAACCCATGTTTGATTTCCAAGTAAGTTAGAATACTCCGGACACTACATTGATACTTTACACCATTTAAGTTTTACTGTATGACTTTGATCTCCATCTTCGATTTGCTTGATAAACATTTTGATACCTTTCCGATCGTTCCAAAGATTATTCAACCTTAAATGTTTTACTCACTCTTTGAATTTCGTACATATGGTAGACACAATGTGTTGTTTGATACAACTTGACTTTGCAAAATCAAATTCTTCCCTACGAGAACTCTGGTATTTATTAACCATGGATATAGGACTTTTGTTCCCTCCCTTTGAATGGTGAACCTTGTTTGCCAATCAGTTTCCATGGGAGGTTATGGTAAAATCTCTATATGGAATTTTTAACTGGGCATGATGATGCCGATAACTGATATCCCGTACACCTCACTTTTGACAACCATACGATGTTCATATTACCGATGATTCACACTCTACCAATCATTTGTGCTAATGAGCTAAATCAGATCCCAACATTTGAACTGTCTGCTTATCTATCTCAAAACTTTTGATGAACCCTGTATTTGACTCGGATGTATGAACTATTCATCCGGTTTGACGACTGCATTCGTTATATGAATCAGTTTACTTTTGATATGTCTGATTTTACGGTATTTTGGTTATGGATTGGCTGGCTCTTCCTAAAGTTACCATAGACTACCGTATCTGACATGTATCCTCGAGCAATCTACTTCATTCTAATTTTGTTATGATGGCTCTTTACCACTTGAATCTGTTGAGGTTAATTCTGCTGTGGAAGTACAAGACTCCGATCTTATTTGATTGACAAGTTTTCTCCTGACACTCATTATTAACCACACTTAGATAGTACTGGCATTGGAAGTATTTTGTGGTACAAAAATTTTCTGATGTTCTCTGATGAACCTCTTGTTATACCCTCCGGCTTGGGGAGTAAAGTTTGGCATTGAACTAATCTCAGATGAAGAAGCCATGGTGCCATAGAAGTTGAGAGATTGCAGTAGTTGACGGAATATGATTTTTGTTCACTCTAGTGTTTTCCTTAAGATGTTCATGTTGGATTATGAAGGAGGAAGAGAGAAGTATATGATGGTGCATCGACTATCGTAAACTTAACCGTATCCCTATCCTAAATTATTACTCATTTCTGTGTATCGATGATTGATTTGATCTACTTTTGAAACTCCATATCTGATGACCCATTAAATTTGAAATACTGATGAAGCAACCAAAATAACTTATAAGAAGTGAGTTAACTAACCGAGAGTAACCTCCGTGAATTATTTCAGTTGTATTCATGAAGAAGAAGGAAGGTGACACGAAGTGTATGTGAAGTTTTCCCTAAGATGATTTCTTTTGAAGTAACTTTTGTACTCGTTATAATCTTTATGATCTTGAATGATGCCAATTGTATTGGCTAATATGTCAACTATTCTTATGCGTCTGATGGAATTTACGTTTTCGCGAATGTTTGGACAAATGGTTATAGTATGACATTATGTATGTTCAGTGACGAACGAGAAACATAAAGACCATGCTCATATTAAGTTAGAATGACCCTTTATTCTGGAAGAGAAAATTTTGATTGACGTTCAGAGATTGTAACAGACGACACTACCATAAATCATGGGAAGATAGAGTTTCCCACAGGAAAAAAAAAAAAAAAAAAAAAAAAAAAAAAAAAAAAAAAAAAAAAAAAAAAAAAAACTAATATTGAAGACCGTTACCGGAAATTAGGAACTTTGAAAAAGAGTGGTAGAAGATGTTCACGACTGACTTACCATCAACGGAGTATACCTCATGCAGCATGTGGAGATTTCAAGTTTGAGTATCAAGACAACCAGACTGGAGAAGACGAACTATTAACACATAACCTAGAATTGGCAGCGGCGGTGTTACCTGAAAACTTAGAGCTGCGATAGAAGACCTGTCGAAGACCCGCAGTCTTGTTTCTCTAGTCATTTTAGTTGTACTAAGATGAATTGAGAGCAGAAGCAGACTTGCGGATGACAGTATGCTCGGTGATCATGACGAAGATTCGAAACCCCACACCACAATTCCATGAAGAACTGCCGAAGGCTGGAGGAACCGGACTCAAGTTTATGATTTTCTTTTCACCCTATGAGAGCTGATGGACAACCGTAAACTGACTACTTGAGCTGGAAGGAACTTTTAGATTTATGTTATGAATGGATTGACTCTTTTGACGACGTACCTTGCTTTTGATGGCCATTCTATGATTTTCGTTACTCTTACGAGTAGTTTCATTTTTACTCTTGGTTATATGGCTTGATTTGGTTACATCATTGCGAGTTTCACTTGTTTTTCCGACTTTGTTTCATTATTGATCTTGACTAGGACCAACCCTAAGTCTTAGTTGGACTGTTAGGTGGGTTATAGATTTTGTGTCACGATCTTGAGATAAAGTATGGCCATCATGAGGGCATATTTATATGATGCTAGTATTATGACGCCTGGCTAACGTGATAATATTTACATCATATAACGTGCGCTTATTGTGATCATAGGATATCTTAAGGAGTGTCTTAGAGAAGCCTTAGACTTCTGTTCCATTGGCGACTATCTGCGATTAGTGAGACTTTAGGTTCTTTCGACCTATATGTTTGACCTGCCTAATTGCCGTACGATTTGATATGTTTGGATCCTTGAGATACGTTTGTTGATCTCTGTATTTTGATAACGATATTAGGTTTCATTGTAGAGCTTTCTACCGTCCGATGTCATCGATTGAATTGTCTTCTATTTGTATGCATGCCAGTATTCATATTGAGGGGTACACATATGTTTTGCTGCTTGTACGTTTCGTGTATATGAGACCGTTGCATTATGGATTTTTGAATAAGGTACGGAATTATGTGGAACCGAATTTGGATTGTTATGGAGAATGCTTGGGGGTTAAATTGGAAGCCTTATTTTTTGAGAATTTGGAAGAATAACATTTTGTGAGTTAGTCCTCTATTGTTAGACCGTTTGTGATTCTTGTACATTTCGGGGGAGGTTTCCGATCGTCTAACTCTACCTCCTCAGCTGTCGCATGTTTATAACGTCTTTCGTGTATCTCTTCCGAGGGGATATCCCTATCATTCTTTGCATGCGACATCCTATTCATTTGACTTGGCACCACCTAATACGTTTCTTTTTGTGTGAAACGGAAAACATCTTAGATCGATAAGATATGGTCATGAGAAATCAAGTTTTCATGCTTGTTATGATTTGTTATGTCTTAGCTTCATTTTCATTTCAATTTCGCGGACGAAATTTTCTTTTTAGAGGGGAAGAATTATAATACCCGTAATATCTCAAACATTTATTTCGATTATACCCTAAGTATTTAAAACACTTGTACTTGAACTTTCGCGACATATTAAATCCATAATACTTATGATATAATAAAAACTATATGTTATATACATATTAAAACATTGTACATATCCAAATAAAGGCTATGGGCCGATTTCTTTTTGGTACTAAACGAATGGGAATAAAAAAAAATAGACTAGATACATGTTTAGCTTAAATCTTGGTAAGGATCAATCACAATCCCAAGAATTTCGTGACCTTCCTTTTTGTTCTCAAATCTACACGGTTTGTTTTATAACCAAACAACTCACCCTCTTTTTCATTTAACACCATTGTTTTCTAAACCCTACAACCCTAAACAAAACATATACACGACGACTGTGATCTTTTCCTCTTAAATCTCGTTCCAAAACTCAAAGCATGCAAGGGGTGTTTGAGCGTGGCTGTGGTTGTGCTTGGACGTGGGATTCTGTTCGAATAAAGAGTTTTTATACGCGGGTTTGCAATCTGTTCGAAGGGCGGTGATTGATTTGTGTCGCGACTGTTTTAGGAGCGGGTATTCGATCATTGTTCTCCTTGTTCTTCTTCGTATCACGCTTCAAGGGTATCCTATCTTTTCTTCCTTTTGATTTTCATTCGTATATGTTTTTCCTGCATGAAATCGTAACTAGAGTTTGCTACATGTTTGTAGTCGAATGGAACCCTTATAAAATCAGAAACTATCTCTTTGTTATATGATAACATCGGCTGAAAAGAAGCATCTAGTATATGCATGAAATAACAGATTTTGGCACTTGAAAATCACAAACATGTTATGGTATTTATCTATAAATCGGCTGTGCATGGAATAAAACCTAAGAAATACGAATCTTGACACTTTGTTATTGGTTAGAATCGGCTGGAACTTTTCTTGTTTTTTTTTTCGATGGAATATTACATAAAATAACGAGTTAGTAACCTATATATCGACTTGGTTTCACATGCTTACTTTTTGAATAGAAAACCTACATAAAATCTTAATTACTGGTCGCTTGAGTTAACAAATGCAAATCGATATGTGTTCGACCTACATGTTTACTTTCGACTCAGTATACGTTTGATTTTGGATATTCTCTTTACACGACATGCGCATATATCGACCCTAATAGTATTGTTTTCAAATAAGTCATATATGTCCAACATTACCATATTAAATCAAATTTTGAATGGAAGTACGTATGCCCTGCATGTTATTTTTGAATCACATAAAAGAGGTCACGGCTTATTTTAGTTCGAACAATAGGAGGTGTGCGAATCGATTTCGGTAATATTCATCTTATAATATCATACGAGAAGAAGAGTGCACGCATGTATATGTGTAATATATCTTATATGAAATTATGAGTTAGAACATATTAGGAACAAAGTAGGTGTTTTGCTTCGGCATATATTTTATTAAAAAGGGTGTCGTGTGTATACCGATGTCGGGTTATAAACAATTCTTTCATGATTTTATAAAAATTTTGGGTTATCGCGGCATAAATAATAATATCATGGGTACGTTAATAAATTATATAAAATGATAATGACGGGGTCCATAATTATTATCTTGATAAATCTATTTAAAATAAACTTTAAAATAATTATATTTGACTTTTTAATATTTTAGACCCTAATCTTTGAGATATTTACATTCTTAACCATAATCTTACATAGTTATCATTTTACTAAAATAGAAAGTTACTAAAAGAAGAAAGCATACTAAAATAAGTAACCTGATTCAATTGAACATAAAATAATACTTGATTATTATATTCGTGTAGATCCGGTGAAGATGGAGTAGTTATCATCTCTGTGTGATCATCTTTTGGTTTCTTGTTTGCTTTCGTTAAGGTACAGATATTCTGACCTTATCTCTTAAGGTTTCTCATGATTCGTATTTTGCCTTGTTGATTATGATATCTTTAATCTAAGCCTTCTTAGTATGGCTTTCTTTGACTTATGCTCTATTTGACCTTTGCTATGAACCTTTGCTATGAACCTTTGATATGAACCTTTGGCATTTGAACCTTTGATATTTGGACTTTGATTATGACTCTTTGATGACTTAGACATTTGACTTTGATATGATATGCCATTTGAACCCTTCAGTTTGATACCCGAGCCAAGTTCGTTTCCTAGCCATGAAGGTAACATGGCCGTGTCATTGATGCACCAGTGGCATGACTCACGTGTGGGTGAGTGATTTCTCACACCGTCCCCATTTATATGATATGCGCGCTTTATGATTATTATGATGATTATTATTATTTGTTCGGGGGGCGTATGGATTGCAATCCTAGGTTCGCTTTGTGTTCGATGGATTTGACATGATTATGAATATGATTATTATATGTTCGGTGAATGTGCATGGGTGCAATCCGTGTCTTCACATTTTGGGAGCTAGCTACTCCATGGTTACTATGATGTGATATGTGATATGTAGGGGTGTAAACGAGCCGAGTCGAGTCGAGTATTGACAAGCTCGAGCTCGGCTCGACATATAATACTCGAGCTCGAAGCTCGGCTCGAGCTCGACCGAGCCTCAAAATTCAAGCTCGAGCTCGGCTCGATCACTAAAACTCGAGCTCGAGGCTCGGCTCGGCTCGGCTCGTATATATTAAATAAAATCAAGTTTTTGAAAAAGTCACTATAGAAAAGCTCGAGCTCGGCTCAAAATTCAAGCTCGAGCTCGGCTCGTATATTCTTGAAGGGCATATATGTAATTATAGAAAAGCTCGTTAAGGCTCGCGAGCTTCACGAGCCGAGTAACGTAGAACTCGAACTCGACTCGACATCTTACACGAGTAGCTCGAGCTCGAGCTCGACTCGTTTAAAATCGAGTCGAATCGAGTATTTTTCGAGTCGATCTCGAGTTACTCGCGAGTTGTCTCGGCTCGATTACACCCCTAGTGATATGTGATATGTGATATGATTTGTTCGGGCTCGGGATTTGATGACTGACCCTACACTTTGATTCATTTTGATTACCTTATCTTACACTTTGATTTGTTACTGATTATCTTACACATCTGTTATCCTTTGATTATACCTTATGTTTTCCCAATGCATCTTACATTATATCTTTGTTCGTTCGTTACCTTTTGTTTCCTTTTTGTATATATCTGTTCACTGGGCTTTTTAAGCTCAGCCGCATTCCTTTTCCTGCGGCAGGTTTTTAGTAGGAAGCTGGGTTATGAGTGGAGAGTACTTTTGGACTTAGAAGACTATTCGTTGATAGCTATTCCGGATTTAGAGTTGACTAGAAGAGATGTTCATTACCAGACTTAGTATTTTGTTGTTAGTCTCATTTGTAACTTTGTACTTCAGTATTTCCTTTGTAACCTTTGAGATTCCTTTGTATTACTAAAGATGTATGCTTGTGTTTGCTTTGATATGTCACCATAATGTGGCACTTCTACCCTTGTTGGGTTGGGGTGTTACAGTATTTCTGTTAAAAAATCCAGAAAGTACTCGAGCATTGTTGGATTGCCCTCTTGATATACGGAAATCTATCCTAAACGAAATGATGGGTACACATAACTGAATGTCGATGTCCTTTTGTATATGTAGATGTCATCCCAAACTCAGAATTGTGATCTTTTTTGTGTAGTATTTAGTATAACTCTTGGCGATATGGTGTATGACTAGTGCAAATGAAGATGAAGCACAGGGCATATTTTGTTTTTTGATATTACTATTGGGTATATGATGCCTAATTTTGGGTAAACTATGGATTGGAATGACGTAATGATATGGCGATTTTAGTTAATTGTATTTTGTTTTTGCAGTCTTTTGATCTAAATTAGCTGCTAGTCGTGATCTTGTTTTAGGTGTGACTTTTGTATATTAATAAGAAGGGCATTGTCAAATTAAAGTTTTCATCCCTTTCTCTTTAGCTTGAGAACACCAGGTCCCTCTATCTTTCACCACTCCCTCTCTTATTCTTTTACAACTCTAGAACACATATAAATTTATAAGAATCTTTCATTTTCTGTCCCACCACTTACCCTCCTTTACTTCACACTCCTTTCCTTTCTAAAAAAAATTTGGAGAACAGAATGTAATAGTATCACAATGAACCATGCTATAACTAATTGGTCTAGTAGTCTATAAATCCATCATTTAATTCATTTCACCTCGACATATTATCATCATATGTCAAATACTGGTAGTACCACGGGTATACACGGTGCTCGTTTATATATTATACTAGTGATTTTTAATATTATACGACTCAGTGAGAGTAGTGTCAAAACCGGATTTTCATTTTTGTTATGGTGATAAACCCACTGGCGTGACATTATTTAGTATGTTCAAAATGGAGTCCAACAAGTTTATTTAGCCAATCGATTGATATGAAACTATTTACAATAAATACAAAGTCTTTTACTAATAACTATGTAGTCATTACATTGCAACTAAATGGTCCCTTTCTGCATTGAAGATTAAGGATTAAAGGTACTTTAAATTTTATCTATGACGAGGCTTTACGAACCCGTGCGTTGCACAAATTGTATCTAATTGTTGATTGCGTAATGTTTGAGTAAATTGTTGAGTTGTTACCGTGATGGTGAGGCTAACATATACAAAAGCAATATACTTTGAGTTAATAACATGTTTTGATAACATGGCAATCGATGTGATCTCTATTTGTCGAAAAAATAGCCAATACATGTAAGCCACTTTGTGCTCCTCCATAGCTTTTAGACGTATGTCCTCTTTGTGAAGAGGGCCAATTGAGATTATTCGAGGTGTATAATCAGTTGGGTTGAGACATCGAAGAGATTCTGGAACCTGACAAAGTAAGCCTTGAAGGCTCCAATATAAAGCAAGATGGCAATATAATAAACATGGTACATTAGCAAACTCATATAATACTTATAGATATGAATATTTAGTATACATGGTACATTAGCAAACTCATATAATACTTATAGATATGAATATTTAGTATCATATCATATATTTCCATCATGATAACAGATCCAACTTTATACTTTCTAATAAGTCAAACATTCTTTTATGATATAATACCATTCCACGTTAACATTATAACATACTAAGGGGCCGTTTGGTTTAGGGGTATGAGAGGTTTAGATTCAAAGAAACTTTATAGAAGTTGTTTGGTACACATTTTTTTCGGGGCCCACGGGTATTTAAGGAAAGACTAATTCTTTGCTATTTTAGCATCTTTGGTTAAATCCCACCAATTAGAATTTAGCTTTTTATTTTTTCTTTTTTCTCAACCACGTATTTACTTATTCTATTTTTTATCTTTTATTTTTTATTTTTCAAAATAACATATAATATCTCAAATTACAAATAAACAATTATATAATTTAAACATTTTTTAATTTTCTCTCTCCTCATTTTCTTTCAAACATTTCCGAAATCCGAATCCAATTCCATTCCTACTTACAAACCAAACGCACCCTAAATATTCATATCTATAAGTATTATATGAGTTTGCTAATGTACCATGTATAACAATTAAGATCATACATGTAATAACACAGTATGTCACGAAATGAAACATTAAATGAAAAGTGATTCACCTTCTACCAATATTCTGATGGACTCCAGAAACTCCCGTCTGTATTCACGTTCTGTTACCATAACGAATTATGTTGCTAGTGTCTAGTTTATGGTTAGACAGTCCTTGATCAAATTTATCTACAGGAATTGGTAACAATAAAACTGGTTAGACATAAAGACATGTTGTAAAAATGAGTATTAAACATAGAATGTTTATGTTAGCCAATTACCTTGAGTAGAAGAAACACACTGGACACAAGTTGCCATTGCAATTACAAAAACATTTGGAAATTTGACTGCTTACTACAAAATTAATGCAATTCTTTTAAAATATGAAAATTGCAATAACATAACATGATTGTTGAAGCATAAATCCCTCGGGTTGGTCTTGACGATAGATCATGCCGTTCCACGTCATCCCGAGCATGGAGATCTGCTGCAGTACAAGAAACAAACCGGTTAGAAGGGGTCCCAAGAGGTGACGATAGAGCATGCCATTCCACGTCATAAAGAGTTTCACCTTGACGTTGTTGGAACATCAAGATGTCATTCCTTAGCTTGGTAGTTCTTCCTGATGGAAAAAACTGAACAAGGAAACAAGAGGTGAGATCATCCCAAGAAGTGATGGATCTCGCGGGTAAATGCTCAAGCCATTGACTAGCTTGGTCACGTAGAGAAAATTGGAAGAGACACAATCGTGTCGTCTCTCGAGTTTCAACATCAAGGTCTATGGAATCCACGATTTTAAGGAAATCCTTGAGATGTTGGTTAGGATCTTCGGAACGAAGTCCATGGAATGCACATCTGCTTTGCACCAACCGGATCATGTCGGATCGCAAAAGAGACACACTGGCTCCTTGGTTGAGCTCAATGGTGTTTCAATAGCCTTGGTGGCTAGGTCGGGAGTACTCTCCTAAGGTACGTTCTCTAGGTGGTTGGTTTTGGTGGTTTTATTGTGGTAGGTTGTTGTGATCTAAGATATTACCACCCTCCATGATGGGGGATGATATGAATTACGAACAAAGACATGAAGAAAAAGATAGACTAACGAAAACATATTAAAAAGAAAATAAAAATCTCACTAGGTAGGAATCTAATGCGTAGACCTAAATGAAATAAAATTCAACCTAAACAAATACTATTCCCCGGCAGCGGCACTAAAAACTTGATGTGAGGATTGCGCCTCATAAAAGGTTTTACCTCTTAAGGGATCTTGAGAGATTTCGCAATCCTCCAGGCAATGTACCTGATCGTTGTAGTGTAGTATATGGTATGTCCGGAGGATTGATCGTTCTCTAGGAGAATAGTGTCGTTAGGATTGAAGAATAGGTCAACTAGGTCTAAGGGTGAGGGATGAGTCTTTTTGTATTTTTTATATTTAATGAAAGCAGTAAAAATCTCGGGTATTGGAAGAGTGGGCGGAATTAGTTGCTAGTCAACTAACCCAAAAACTACTAATTAACAAAATAAAATAAAATAACGAGAAAAGTAAATGTGGTGAACTTCTTATGGGAAACAAATGTGTTTACTTAGATTTCACTACTCCCTAGTTATCTCTTGTTGATTTGTTGAGTTGTCACAATTGTTTAGTTGAAGGATTGTATTCCTTAATACTATTCGTGGGGGCGTGTATGTCCTTCCCCAACCCTATAAGTTTCTATCTCTTCTTATGACGACACGTTTAGTATCCTATCATAGCCTCCTTAATAGCTACTCATGCATTAAATACAATCAATAAAACCATAGTACACATCCGATTACGTTTCTTAATACGTTCAAGCTTGTTACCGTATAGGAGGTTAGCCAGTTTTCTTAAGCCTAACGCGAGTCAATCAACCAAACAACAAACCAACATTCAATAGCTAGGTTTCATTAGATCTAAACAAACACTAGGTAATATAAGCTAGCATGTTAATGTAAAGAAAATGCAAACAATTAATCAAATAACACATAGATATATTGAATGATTAAAGAATAACTTATCTTTAATTGAACATGGAAGAAAAGAGGGTTTGAAACCCTAAAAGATCTGTAAAATTCGTACTAGGGTTTTGCTCCCAAGTTACACACCAAAGTTCCCCCCTTTATGAATGAAAAACCGAAAAATATATATAGAGATACACTGGTGACGGCGTCACGTTATAAGTCATGACGCCGTCATCTCGCCATCATTAGGGTTTTGTGATGCCATATCATGCCTTCTGACATCGTCACTCTTTAATTCTTTTGGGCCGTCTCTCTTTAATTTTGTACGTGACGGCCTACTCCAAGTAACACGTGACGCCGTCACGTGTAAATCCTCCTAACGTTTTTTGGAGCGTCACTTGCAATTATATCCACCTCTTGAATCTTCAAGTGACGGCGTCACCTTGTAAGGCGTGACGCCGTCAAGTGTAATTTTCTGACTTGATTCTTGATTTTGTCGTTTTCTTCACTTTTAACTCAAAAAACGTCCAAAACGCTCCATTTTCTAGAATTCTCGTCCCAAGTACCTAAAATGAGAAAGAAGCGATTTGAGGTAATATTTGACCATATATTTACGATTTAGGACTTAAATGACCCCTTAAAAGCGTAATAAATAAATCCTTATCAGGTTGCAAATAAACGTATCATACGATAAAGCTTTTAGGGCAAAGGAAATTGCTAAGGAAAAGATGACACGTGATCACAAACAACAGTATGCCTTCCTTATAAATTATGCTATGGAGCTCAGATAAAAAAACTCAGACATAACCGTCAAGATCCAGGTGGTAACCAACACAGAATTGACTCTTAATTCAAGGGTATTCAAAAGAATTTATGTGTGTATTGGTGCACTTAAAGCTGGGTATAGAGCTACAAGAAAAGAGATACTGGGTTGGATGATGCTTTCATAAATGGACCATATACAGGGCAATTTTTGACGGCTATTGGTATTGATGGTAACAATGGTATTTACCATCTTGCATATGCTATTGTTGAGGCCAAATGTGAGAGTTCTTGGTTATGGTTCCTAACTATAACTACACCTTTATTTTAGATAGACAAAAGGTAGAATAAATTCCATTAACACTGATTATATCAAATTCATTACACATAAGCAATGTTTTAATCCACTATGTCTTACTTGTAACAGGGTATTCTACCAGTTATTCAATTTCCTTCTTCTGAACATAGATTATGTGTTAGACACATCTATGAGAATATAAAGCAGATTTTCAAAGGAAGGATTTACAAGGATTATCTGTGGAAGTGTGCAAGAGCAATCACTCTGCCTCATTTTCAACAAGGAATGGATGATATGAAATCCTTTGACTTAAAGCTCATGAGTGGTTATAAAAGATACCACCAACCTCCTGGTCAAGGTCTTTTTTTTAAAGGTATATCATTTTTCATATATTGTTCTTTAAGTGTGTATATAGTGGACATTAACTTATCCTTAATCATTAATAAAAAACAGGCAGAGCTAAGTGTGAAATTCTAGTCAACAACCTTTGTGAGTCACTCAATAGTAAGTTGGTAGATGGTAGAGATAAACCAATAATAGGGGTGTTTGGAATACATTAGGGAGTTTTTGATGGAGAGGATAGTGAATGTGCAAAAGGTCATAGAAAAGTCTGATGGTCCCTTAACCCCAACTGCAACATCCATTTATGATGTTATTAAGCGAGAAGTTAATGAGTATTCAGTTATTTGGAATGGGGCTGACGGTTAGAGACCATGGAATGACCTGTAGTGAATATCAGGTTTACGACATGTAGGAGATGGGAGCTAACCGGTATTCTATGCAAATATGTTGTGAGTAGCAGTGTATAGCATGGTAAGTGATGATAGGAGAGGTAGGTATACCTAAGGATTGAGTATGTCAAGCATATTGGCTAAAAACATGGAAGAGACATACGACTAAAAGATTGAATGTGTTGCTAACACTAAATATTGGCCCAAGTGCAGCATCCCTAATATCTTATTTGCCCTTGCACCATCATGTTCCCGTTGGCAGACCAAAGAAGAAGAAGAGGAGAATGACCAAAGATGAGACGGCTGAGCATGCGTTGAAGGAAATGATCAAGGGTGGGAAACTTTCAAAAAAGGGAAAGACTATCACTTGTAGTCAATGTGGTACATACGGTCACAACAAAAAGAGCATGTACATGTCTATGAAAGAAGAATGTAAATGGAAAAGGCAAGAAGAAGGCAAGATCTGAGGGTGTTTCAGACACTGAACCAACTAAAACTGATGTAGGACCAAGTCAACCAATAGAGTCACAATCAACCCAATAAGGAAAAAATTGATTTTTTATAAAATACTAAAGTCCCCACTTGAGGTTTTGTTTTATTATATACTCCGTAAAAGATTAGGGCCGATCAGTTTTATATAATTATGGTTTTCGGTTTCAATTTTACTCGGCTTAGAAGAAAAAATATACCTAAACTAGTGGTTCGGTTTCGCTTAAGTTAACTTCGATTCGAATTATCAATTCACGTTTTCATCAAAATCGGTTTTCGGTTCTGTTCAGTTGACCCGTCGAAGTGAGTTTACATTTATTTCTTTATTTCTTGCCCAAGTTACAACAAACAAACTTTAGTTGAGAGTTCCTCCTCCCCTCCTACTAAAACAAACAAACCCCCAAACCAAACCAAAACCCCCTCTCTCTCACTTTAAAAATTACTCATTACCAGAAAAACAAAAATGGCGACATCAACACCATCATCATCTGCGATGTACGCAGGGAAATCAGATTCAGAAGTAGAAGAGATACTGGATCGAATGCTGACTCGATTGGCGCTCTGCGATGAACCGAAACTCGAAAACTTGCTCAACAAGTTACTTCCTCTCACCATTTCCTCACTCTCCCGCCCTTCTTCCATTGTCAGAACCAAGGTTTATTACTTTATATTATAATTCCAATCACTTGCTATATTTTTATTACAATTACTATTTAGGTTTCATTTTTCTGTTATTAATTAGGCTTTATGAGAGTTATTAGGTCTCCGACTTTTTGGCCGACTAATCCGCGCGTTATTTTTTTATTTATTAGAATTACTATTTAGGTTTAATTATTTTTGTTATTTTAATTCATAATTAGGCTTTATGAGAGTTATTAGGTTCGTTACAGCTATCTATATCTATATCTATACTACTATATAATGCATTTGGGAGTATTCTATAATTAGAAAGGCTTAAATTTCAGACTTTTACCTGCTTATTATGGAAAGATTTCGAAATTAATTGGTTAGGAAGTTTGTTAGGTTGTTCAAACTAAATTATTTGGCTTAACCATATCTACTTATAAAGCATAAAGACAACTAAATGTGTAACCGAATAACGCAATATATAGTTACAGGTACCCGTCGCCTCATTGCCCGGGTACCGTTCTAGTATTATATAATTGCTCGTAGTTAGGTTCTATTATAATTCCAATCACTTGCTATTGTTATTAGAATTGCTATTTAGGTTTCATTTTTTGTTATTCTAATTATAATTAGGGGGTGTTTGTTTAAGCTTATATGTGGCTTATCAGCTTATTTATGTTTCGGTTTATATTTCATATATAAGTCCTAATTTTCTAGCTTATTTACAAGTCTCAAAATAAGCCGGAAAATTGGGGCTTATTAAATGTAAGCCGAAAGACAAATAAGCTCATAAGCCTCATATATAAAGCTTAAACAAACTCTGAGAGTTATTAGGTTTTCCGACTTTTTTGGCGGACTAATCCGCGCGTTACAGTTGCTGTATATAATTGCTCTTCAGCTATTTTTCCGAATTTTTTTGCGTTACTATTTATATAATTGCTCGTAATTAGGTCCTATTCAGAATTGCTTTTTAGGTTTGGTTTCTAGTTATTATGCTATTCAGGTTTATATGAGCTTATTATGGTATAATAAGCTTATATAAGCGTATAGGTCTAAAAATAAGCGGAAAGTTAGAGCTTATGGAAAATAAGCCTAAATCACATTAGCTCACAAGCCCACAAATAAGCTTAAACAAACAACCAGGCTTTATGAGAGTTATTAGGTTCTTTTCTGTGTTTGGTTAACCATGGTTTCTGACCTTTTGACGGACGGGGTTTGAGTCTACAAAGACTCAAACAAGGTTGGCGTTGTTTGCACCTGATAAGAATTGAAATTGAGACATCTCACTTATTCTCACATTTTATAAACTTTTTACCACTGGCCGGTTTAGCCTTTCATTCATTCATATGATATAAATAAATGTAGATGTCGACAGCTAGTTTGCAACATATTGTTGGATCAAAAAAAAAAAAAAGTGTAGATTGGCCGGGACACCTCAACCCTGTGTACCATAATGGTACCCATCAACCCTACCCAGCAAAGGTTTGATGCCTGTGAAATACCTCCACCCAATACCCAACCATGCTGCGGAACGGATTCGAACTCGCGTCCTTTGTTGGATCAAGACATCACATGGCTAGGCCCAGGCTTCTAAGGTAGCTGGTGGCCAACTGCACTAGGCAGTTGGTTATTTGCAACATATTGTTGTACGCTATAGAATCTGATATTTCAAGTGTAATCGAGATTTAACATTTACAATTAAACTAATAGTGTGGTATGTTGCCTGTATCCGCGTTTTGCTTGAAAAGTGTGGTATGCATTTTTGTAGCGATGCAGCTGATCTTATTTTGTCACTTTGTTGGATGCGCTATGTTTTGTCGAGATAAGATATTATTTTGTGCGTGTTTATCTTATATGTTTTGGCGTTGGTAGATATGCATCCATTCTTTTGTTATGTCTTTTCATTTTGCTCTAGGACGGGACTTTATGTTGATTTAGTTTTTTGTTTTTAATTTTGAGACAGTTCGTTAATTATTGTTGGTTGGTTGGTTATATAATAATAGGTTATGGAAATTTTAAGCCATGTGAACAAGAGGGTGAAACACCAGCATCAAATAGGTTTGCCTTTGGACGAGTTATGGCACTTGTATATGGAAGATAATGCCGCTCCCATGGTTAGAAACTTTTGTATTGTCTATGTCGAGATGGCATTTGACCGTGTCACCAAAGAGGTCTGTTTTTCATGGATTTGTTTTGCATGAATTTGATAAGACGTTGGCAATTATTCTTAAATTTATTTATTTTTTATTCAGAAAAAAGAAAATATTGCGCCAACTATGATAGCTAACATCTCAAAGCTTCCTTCTCAACACCAAGATATAGTATTGAGAATAGTCACAAAGGTATGTTTCACTTTTATTGTCTAAATTATCGTCAATCTATTTTTTCGTCATTTGTTGGTTATTATACTCAGTTTGATGATTGATGCAAACAATCCATCTACACTATGTACCAGCTTACACTTATTCACCCATTATGTATTATCCGCTTATGTATATGTTGGTTAAAGATCTTTATACATGGAGAGCGTGTAGTTGTATCCCATGTTTCTCATTTTTTTTTTTTTTTTTTTTTTTTTTTTTTTTTTTTTTTTTTTGTCAATATGTGTAGTCACGTGGCTTGTAGACCTTTTCATCTCTGTCTGTTTGTGCGCACACTTGGTGGTCTGATTTATGTCTCAATATCTGTCGTATTAACTACGAATATTTACATATAGAGAAAGACAAGGCGTTTAGCCGAAAACACCTACAACGACATAAGATTAGTTTCTTGTGTATATTAACTCTTTTGCTTTAATGTGTTATAAAATTGTAGCTATTATATGTGCAATTGTGCAAGTGCTGGGGTCGCTTAAGGCATTTAGGCCCTAACTTACAACCCCTTCATTGGTTTTAGGTGATTGGTGAATGTCACTCAAGTAAGATTAGTGATGAAGTTGCTGCAAAGTATCAACTAATAACCGGATCTCAAGACAGGGAGATATTTGTAGAATTTTGTCTTCAGACACTTTTGTATCAACCACCATCTGCTAGGTTTGGATCCTGTTTGCGTTGTACTTGAATACCAGTAATCGTTTTCTTGCTGAATAATAACAGCTTAGCCCATGTTTGCAGCGGGGGATCTCCACCAGGGCTTTCAGTCTCTCAAAGCAACCGTGTCACAGGGAAGACTCCACTGAGTCACGACATGCTTTTAGTCAGAAAGGTGAAGCTGGTGGAGTGTTTTTGCACTAATCTCTGTTTTTTCTCTTATAATTGTTTATGATTTTCTCCACCGTGTTTTCTGTTTTGTAGTTGGGTTTGTTGAATGTTGTAGATGTCATGGAACTGCCAGCTGAACTTGTATATCCCCTCTATGTCGCTGCATGTGCAGATAGGTACAGGCTTGTTCATTTTATTTCCAGGCATGCTTGCTAGCTAAGGATGAGCTCATTATTTTTTACTAGTTATAATGCCCGCGCACGCGCGGGTTTTTTTTAAAATTTTTGAATCATATATTTTTAATTATTAAAAAACAAATAATTTAATCTTTGTTTTGTTTGATTTATGATGTTTAATTATAGTTTTTATTATTATTAAAGATAATTATTTAAAAATTTTAATCCTATTATTAATTGCATCTTATCTAAATTTTTTGTATTTATCTTTTACTTGTGTTATGGATAAATATAAAATATTACCTAATAAGAAAATAACCATTTTTTTAAAATAAAATTATTACTAAATAAGGTATGAATGCATTTTTTTAAATGGAAAATTCCCAATAGGGGTTTTGTTGTATTATATAAATAAAAGATGTATATTCTTCTCAGACATGAGCCAGTCATTAGGAGAGGCGAGGAACTCTTGAAGAAGAAAACTTCTGGAGTACAGTTTGATGACGCCAAGCTGATAAACAGATTGTTCTTGTTATTCAATGGTATAGAAAGTTTAATTATTTGTTATATTTCATATTTGCTTCAGTATCTTAAGGAGTACCTAGTTCCAAATCTAAAGACATCATGTTAAAGCTCCATACCTTTCTTTGGTCTGGATGAATAGTATAGAGAGAATTATGAATAAGCATCTTGATCAAACACATAATACTTTGAAATTGGAGGGATGTCTTTATTTGGTTAATATACGTATACCTTTTTTCAAGAAACATCTTGTCACTACCGATTGGGCGGGATCTTTTAGGCTATAAAATTATCAATATACTGATTGTATGTGAGGACACAACCTATTTTGGACATTCATGCCTTTTAATTAAGAGACTATAGTCTATAGGATGATTTCCCATGTGTATTGATCTTTGTTATGCAGGGAATGTTGGAGCTGAACATATTGCTGCAGATTCGAGAGTGGTTCCAGGGAATCCTGCTTTAAGAGTTAGGCTGATGTCAGTTTTTTGCCGGTCAGTCACAGCAGCAAATAGTTTTCCTTCAACTCTACAGTGCATATTTGGCTGCATATATGGTAAGTGTGTTTTGCGCTTGTGTATTTCAATAGTATTCCAAGCTCCAAAGTGACTTTTTGGACCATTTAGCTGTACATCTAAGGCTTAAGATTGCCTTTTGACTTTATAGCAGCATTTGAGGCTCAGACAAATATATCCCTTCTATTAATATATATTCGCATCGTGAATTGTATATATGTGGATATACATATATATTTTGTATGGGCCATTAGAAAACATTTGTTGACTGAGTTAATGAGGATATACGACAATGGATAGGAATCGACATAAACAGAGCTCCAACAGACCCTCTTTTTTTCCACTGCTTTGATTTTCTTTTTGGTTTTGCTTGGAGAGGATTATACTAAAACACTTTATGAATCTAGTTCCTGTCTTTTTTTTTTTTTTTTAGAGATTATACCTGCACAAGTAGGGGTGTCAAAAAATCCGGCCAACCTGAGTAACCCGAACCCGATTAAGCCTATTCGGGTCGGGTTACCCGGGTCAATAATCTTATTTGGGTTATTCAGGTAAACCAGAATGCTAAATAAGGTCTGGTGTCGGGTTAAATATATTTGCCTAACTTGGGTTCGGGTCGTCCCGATGGCCACGACACGAGTAAGGATTTTTTTTTTTATGAATTATCTATGTAAACTTATAGAACCAACTTCTTGATGATTTAATTCACATTCAGGTCGACCCGACCCGAAATGCCTTGACCCGGTTACCACGAAATCTAAATAGGGTCAGGCTCGGGTATGATATTTTAGCCTCAACCCGACTTGACCCGACCCGATTAACATCCCTACCTGCAAGCATGTGTATGCATACACCTATGCCTAGAACTTAATCTTGCTACACTAGGAACCTATGTTATACTAAAATATGCTTTCAAGGTTTGAATAGAAGTTGTTGACATGCTGTGATTACTTAAGCAAGTCTGATCATGTAATCATATTAAAAGTTTTAGTTGGATCAGCCATACTTTGTTACGTAGTATATGTGTTTATTCTTTTTGGTTTATATGATCAAGTAAATCCCTACTTTATAGAATACTTTTTAGTCGAATTCCAGTATATCTTATTATAGAGATCTTTAGCTGAGCTCCTTTCTGTGTAGTTTCTATATGTATTTGACATTTTTTTATGTTGGGAGAGCTCACTCAAGAGAATCTTGTTATTTTAGTGGTGATACTTTTTTCTATAAATATGTGACTCATGGCTGCACTTTTGATGCTGGCCAATCTCGCTTATACAGCAGTAATTATTGCTTGTGATAATTCTATTAATTATACAGTGTGCTAGGAGGATAAGCAAAAGCAATGTATAACTGGGGAATAAATAACCCATAAGACTTCTTCTTATAACATACTTATATCTAACCAAGCTGAATTTCACTTCTCTTGACGTTCACATTGTGGGGATTTTGCGATAAAAAATTGGGTTGTTTGGGTAAACTGTTACAACAATATTATGATATTTGGTATATGTTACTTCTTTACATATATGTGTATTATCTATAGACATGGTTATTACTTATTAGGTTTTTTTTTGTTTTTTTTTGTTTTTTGTTTTTTTTTTTTGTTTTTTTTTTCCCTCCTTATTTTCTTTTGACTGCTAACCTCACTACTTGTTTCATCAGATTGTCTACATGTTATTGGGTTTCTTTATATCAACAATGTGCTGAAAATTGTCTTTGTTGGTATGTGTTACTTCTAGGAAATGGTACCACATCAAGGTTGAAGCAATTAGGGATGGAGTTCACTGTATGGGTTTTTAAGCATGTAAGTTATATCTTTCTTTTCAAATTACTTGGGAGGAAATTATAATGCATTGCTCTACACAAATATATTGAAATATGGAATGATGCTGCACGAGTATATAGTTAGTGTACATTTAAAGTAGAAAATACTTTTCTAATAGGGAATGTAGGTATCATTACATGGAAACTCCAAGCTGGCAAACAAAGCATTAAAATTTGGACCTTAATAAGTTATCTTCCAATTTCGGAATACCAAGTTATATAGACCTGTAACCAAGTGAATAGAATGAAGCTTCAAGCCTTCAAGTTGCCATATATAATAACATAGCATCTTATAAACTATGTTTTCACATGCATATCCTTTCGTATATCTTAAGATTATGGGTAGCCATACCATTGTTTTGACACGGATATTTGTATGAAATGCACTTACGCACTGATCCTCTAGTACATTGTAGCATCACAGCTTTCTTACTGAATTTTCTAGTCAGATAGTCCTCAAGAATTTTTTTTTTTTTTTTTTTTTTTTTTTTTCTCTGCTATGTGTGCATGTGGGTGTAATGCTTAAACTACAACTTCCATCTTAACGTGAACATGTAGTCCACTATTCGTAGTTGCCTCATGGACCTTGGACATTGATTATTTGGCATGTGTCGTTCATTTTTAACTCTACAACATCCGGGAGGGTGGTTCATGTTCTTATGGTATAATCTTGCTATTTGAATGAGGGTTTAGGTTAACTTTTTGGCCTACTATAATTAGTTTGGGGTAAACAGAACACTTTCTGTCACCTCCATTCCTGTTCATTCATTCAAAACACTTTCATCATACCTAATAAAAAAACCTATACCCATAAATCAAACACTTTCTATCACTTCCGTCCCGTTCTTCCATTCCAAACCCTACACCTTATAATATCATGTAACTTTCTTTTGTCATCTCTTTTTGTTGGGCTTGCATGTTTGTGCACTTTCTAGTAATTATAATAGGTTTCTTCAAGTATCTTTGGTTCATTAAATATAGCTGTAGGCTATGTTTTTGTGAGATTTAGATGATTTTGTCTTTTGAACTTTTCGGTTTCATTGGCTCTAAAAAACACAGGCAGAAATTGATCAACTCAAACTTATGGGCCCTGTAATACTTGGTGGCGTTCTCAAGTCCCTTGATGGTTTTACAGGCTCCGAATCAGGTATTTTTGTTGAAACCTTTTTTACATTAATTAGTCATGTTTTTTCTTTGCATGCTTGTTTCTGGGGGTAGAAACTATGAGAAAATGTAATGTTTATATTATAAAATCTCATAATTATAGATACAATTGCACGGGAGACCAAAACTTTTGCTTTCCAAGCGATTGGATTGCTTGCGAAGCGCTTGCCTCATCTTTTCAGGTGTGCTTTTTTCCTTTCCCAGCCATTTGCTTTTGTTTTAGTATCATTGACTTTAAGTAATGTTATGTTTGATACTTATTTTTCAGGGATAAAATTGACATGGCTGTTCGGCTTTTTAATGCGCTGAAACTAGAGTCCCCATCAATTCGCCTAATTGTTCAAGAAGCAACCAACTCTCTTGCTGTTGCGTATAAGGTATCACCTCCAATCACGCCACTCTTGCAAATTGTTACTTCTTTTTTCTTTTTATGATGCGAGTTCTTAATTCTGTGTTAATGATTGTCAGGATGCACCTAAAACAGTCTTAAATGATTTAGAGTCACTTCTGCTGGAAAATTCTCAAGTGGTATAGTCCATATGAATATATCTTGGTTTACATTGTTTTGGGTTCTCTTGCCTTATTATTCACAACTCATGCTATTTACTAACTTGATGTTATTGATATTAGGAACAAGGCGAAGTACGCTTTTGTGCCCTGAGATGGGCGACAACCCTATTTGACTCTCAACATTGCCCTAGCCGATTTATCTGTATGCTTGGCACCGCAGACACTAAACTGGATATAAGGTTGGTCAACTTTGTGTGCTAGTTTTTGTTTTCACCAGAAATGTTAGCCACAGTGGTACGGCACGCACATAAGGATTTAGAGGCTTTCTCCAAATATGGCCACCAGCTAAATGATCAATCACAACTTTTTGCCACTGCACAAACGATCTCATGATACTCGATCTGAAGTCACAGTATCCTTTAGCAAGCAGTCTGAAATATTAAATGCATTTACACACTATATTTATGTTGCCACATTTACTGAATAGTGTCTTTTACAGGGAGATGGCATTGGAAGGTCTATTCCTTGGTAAAGATCAAGGAAGATACACTAGCGAAAACATAAATTTCAAACACCCTAAACTGTCAGACATGCTAGATTACATCGTTAGACAACAACCTCAATTGCTAGAATCCAGTGAATTAAGGGAAGAGAGGCTTCTTTTCCCATCTCAAACCTATGCTGCTGCAATTAGGTTTCTGTTACAGTGTTTTGAGGCGGATGTGGAGCAAAACATTGCAGCAGAAACAACTCCTGAGTTTTTGGCTTCACTAGGGAACATGTGTTTACTGTTAGAGCATGCAATGGCCTATGAAGGTTCTGTTGAGTTACATGCTACGGCTTCCAAGGCTTTAATCAAAATTGGATCTCACTTTTCAGAGGTTTGTTACTTGGTCATTCACACTTTATTTTTGATAATAGGGATAATGTATCTAGAGGCCACTCACTTTTTTATATTAAAGCCGTCCATTTATTTAAACTAAATTATAGTTCACCCAAGAATGTATTTTCATTCGTTTATATCAATTCCGTTCAACTTCCAGCACAAATTTAGCCAGAATAGGTATAAATGAAAACAAATACATGTTTGAGTGAATTATGATATAGTTTTAAACTTTTAATATATCCGTAAATAGAAGTTGAATACTTGGGTGAGTTCCAGATTCATTATCCCTTAATTTATGTGTCCTGGTCAAATTCTGATGTTAGTAAACTGCAATATTAGATGTTAGCATCCCGCTACGCTGTCAAAGTACCATGGCTAAAGCAATTACTAGCCCATGTGGATTTAGACACCCGGGAATGTGCGGCTCGGTTACTTGGAATTGCTTCTAGTGGTCTTTCTATTTCTGCTGCTTCTGATCTTATCCTTGAACTGATTTCATCCATCAAACTATCAGTAAAGTCAAGGTTTGTGCATGGCAACTTTATTATGGTTTTATGCTTATGGGTCTCGTATTATACCTAGTAACTGTTGCAGAATATAGAGTGATTGGTTGGGTTAAACATTGATTATCAGGTTTGAAACTCAGCATGGGATGATATGCGCTCTTGGATATGTCACTGCAAACTGTCGGTTGAGAACGCCTACCGTAAGTCACCACTATTCATTATCATAGTTCATTTTATCTAGATGCGGAAATTTTAGCCCATTTATATGAAAATGGGCAATTCGGGTTGCATACTAATGATAGTGGGTCAACTGTGTGCAATTAAAATAAAAAAATAAAAAATAGCTATAATGGGAAGTGGTGAAGAGTGTTTTTAAATGTTTCAACCCTCTTAAATTGCTTTATTCCTAGGATTTAGATTATTAGGGCCATAACATAATTTTTGAAACCATAATTAATGATTTATTTGCATATTTGTATACAATGGGGAATAAGTATTAGCGGCCCAATCCTTCCCAACCTGTTTGACCAGGCTTGTATCCGCCCATTATTCCACTTGTCTCTGTCCTTTTCTTGCTCGACTTTTTAGTTTCTTCCTTCAGTTTCTTTAAGATACAAGTATGACACTGTATAACTGGTCTGCAGATCACAGATGCATTGCTTCAAGAAACTCTGAAGTGTCTAGTAAATGTAGTCAATACTGAGAGTGCCACATTAGCTTCTGTTGCAATGCAAGGGCTGGGTCATGTTGGGCTTTCTTCCTCACTACCAAAATTGGTTAATGACTCTCGCGCAGGTAAATCTATAAACTTTCTGCTGGAACCTTGAGAAGTACTATATATATGCTGCCCCAACTATTTGCTGATTTTCTGAATTTCAGATGATGTTTTGACGTTCTTGCGTGAAAAGTTAAGCAAGATCCTCTCTGGTGATGATACCAAAGCAATTCAAAGAATTGTTCTGTCTTTGGGGCATATGTGTGTGAAGGAGTCATCTTCTTCCATTATCAGTGATGCACTCGACTTGATCTTTAGTCTTGGCCGGTGTAAGGTAGATCAAATATCTTCCTGTACTTTTCTTATCCGCACACTTCAGTTATCTTTATTTGTGGAGAATAATGAGATTGTTGATTCTCTATGTGTCGATCGAACAGGTTGAGGATGTCCTATTTGCTGCTGGTGAAGCTTTATCATTTCTATGGGGCGGAGTTCCAGTGACAACCGATATGATCCTGAAAACCGACTATAGTTCACTGTCCACGACTTCAAATTATTTGATGGCAGACATATCCTCTGCTGTCCCAGTATCTAACCTGAAGGGGGTTGAAGGAAATGAAGAGTACCATGTAAATGCTAGAGATCTGATTACTAAAAAGCTATTTGATGGTTTATTGTACAGTACCAAAAAAGAAGAGCGGTGTAGTGGAACTGTCTGGTTAGTATCACTGACAATGTATTGCGGTCATGATCCATCAATTCAAAAATTACTTCCAGACATCCAGGTATGTCATGAGCAATGTATACATACTTAAAAGTTGTGACACGTTTTTTGATCCTTCTATTGTGTAATCAGATTGGAAAGTTTAATTGTTGTTTCTCATGAGGCAATGGCATCTATTTTTAAATACAAGCCTAGTTGATAACTATGAAGAGAAAACAAGATAAACATGAAAGCACTTTTAAATAAGAAAAAGTTTAGAATTATTATTTCTAAGATATAATAAACTTGCTATTTTGGTGTATTTCCGAGCTGTCCTCATGGTGCCCTCGGTCAATAGTGGCAGTACTTGCCCTGATTAACCAAAACCTTTCTAGCTGTCACCATTACCCCCTACAATCTCTAGCTAAGCGACCTATAGATGGATGCCTTTGAGTGTCCATAACGTTTTACATGAAGGCAAATTATGCAGTAAGCAAAAGGCACAAGAATGTGCAGTAGTCAAACTGAAAATGTTGAACCTTATTAGCCTAAGCAATGATCTGGAACTGCTGGTGCCTAGCTAAAGAATATCAAAATCCAGCAGTTGAAACAGAACTCTATCAATTTGCTGGGACTAATAAAATTTTACTGCAAGTTAAGAATACCAAAGTTAGAACTTATGTTGAAAGTGAGAACAACACTGTCACATAGAATAACTCTACTCAGTGATTCCAGCAAATCAGAAAGGAAGGTTGCACATCAATCAGGTGACAGGTGTATGAGTTTGGTTGCATTCTAAGTGTAAAAAAAAGGTCATTCTGTTGGGTTTGAGATCGCTTCAAGTCATCAGATGACGTGTCCTTTGTTTTGGTTAGGAAAATGGTATTATACAGCTAAAGTTGTGACTTTTATACCATGAAAAGAAAGAATTCAGAAATTATGTGCTTGTCAGGAATACATGAAGTTTTATGCTTTATTTGTAAAAAGATCTATTTATTGAATACCTTGATAAAGTATTAGGAAAGAATAATTGAACTATTATGTCATAATAAGAGAAACTGGCCAGCAGGACGTAGAGTAACAAGAAAGGCAGAAACCCATGATAAGTATAAATTGATACATCCTAATCCCATTAGCACTTTAGCAGTCGGACCAAATACATCCAAAACTAGAACTTCTGAATTCCAGTTGTCATTTTTAACTCATATTACTATTCCTATGATGGGGTTACTGCCGAGTGATTGCATTTTTCCTTATTTCTGGTTACTGAAAAATGATAATACACTTGGAATAAATTAGAATTAGACTATTTTAAAACCAAGGGGGATCAAGACTTTGGATAAAATGCCTGCTGCTAAGGTTATGGAAAGATGACCTTTGATTTTTGGCTTACTAGAGTTTGATATGAAATTTAGTTCTATTTGTTACTATACTAAAGTTTTCTACATTCTTTCACTTTGTTTACTCTTTATGTTATTGAAGCTCCTTGATATTTGTTTCCCAAATATTGGTGTCCAATTTCAATCTATATGTTTGCAGGAAGCATTTTCACACCTGATAGGTGAGCAGAATGAACTCACACAAGAACTAGCATCCCAAGGCCTAAGTATTGTTTATGAACTTGGTGACGACTCCATGAAGAAAAACTTAGTAAATGCACTAGTTGGCACCCTTACTGGTTCGGGAAAGAGAAAAAGAGCAGTGAAGGTTGGTATAAGTAATACTTGATAGTTATTCAGATTTTGGTATATCTCATGATATCAGTATCTTTAAATACATTTTTTGGAAATTTGGTTCTTCAGCTAGTTGACGACACAGAAGTATTCCAAGAGGGATCCATTGGGGGAACTCTTAGTGGAGGAAAACTTGGTACTTACAAGGAGCTGTGCAATCTGGCAAATGAGATGGGTCAACCAGACCTTATCTATAAGTTCATGGACTTGGCCAATCATCAAGCTTCTTTGAATTCAAAGAGAGGTGCAGCTTTTGGATTCTCAAAGATTGCCAAGCTGGCTGGGGATGCACTACAACCACACCTCCGCCAGTTGGTCCCAAGACTTGTACGCTACCAGTATGACCCAGACAAAAATGTGCAGGTATGCAAAGATGCATGCTAAAAATGGGTTGGGTTGGCTTAGCCCACTAATACTTTTCTGTCCTTTTTATTTATTAATTTAATAATTTTACAAACAGTTAGTTTGTCATCTATTTGGGCCGAATTGGCCATCTTTATGCAAGAGTTCTCATTTTGTACTTGTATGCATGAGCAAAAGTATTTATCATATGGCAACCTTGGGCGTTGTTATTTTTATTCATTAGTTGATCGTCTCCTTTTCCCTATAGGATGCGATGTCACATATCTGGAAATCACTTGTTGCAGACTCGAAAAAAACTATTGATGAGTATTTGGATCTTATCATAGAAGATATGTTGGTACAATGTGGGTCCAGGCTTTGGCGCTCCCGTGAGGCTTCCTGTCTTGCTCTTGCAGATTTAATTCAAGGGCGGAAATTTGATCAGGTTATTGTTTTATGCTCACTCTTTTTTTTTTTTTTTTTTTTTTTTTTTTTTTTTTTAATTTCTTTTTTATTTTATATTTTTAAGAACATAAGGGTTTTAGCCAAATATATTTTTAGCTCTGGGGATCTTTGGAGCATTACATGGACACCCAATGGAACTGCATAGCAGTGAAAAGCGGTAGAAACTAACTAGCAAATGAAACATCTAATGAATATTGACCAAGTATCCCACCTAATTACTAATAGATAGATTAATCATGCAACCAGTTTCTGTTGTAGTAATTATTCTTTTAAAGTCTAAAACGCGATCTTCTAGAGTATGTTAGTTCCACCTGACCCTTTGGTTGTTCATTCAGTGGAAACTTCACTTTTTCGTTGCTTTCCTGCTATCTTGTTTAATGGGTAATCATTCACTGGGCCCCTCTCTGTTTGTCACTTAATACGAGTATATATTTTCTAGGTTGGGAAGCATCTAAAGAACATATGGATAGCGGCATTTCGTGCTATGGATGACATAAAGGAGACTGTTAGAACTTCCGGGGAAAGACTATGCCGTGCTGTTACATCATTAACTTTGAGGTTATGTGACATCTCACTCACAGAAATTTCTGATGCAAGAAAAGCAATGGATATTGTTTTGCCTTTATTGCTGACTGATGGTATAATGAGTAAAGTAGATGATATTCGAAAGGCATCAATTACAATCGTTACAAAACTTGCAAAGGTAGTATACCACATTACCACTTCTAATTGATTTTTATTTCACAAATATTTCCTAGAAGTATAATTTGTATTATCTCTTTATGTATTTTCTTATGTTGCTAAGTTTAATGTGATACTCGGTCTCAAAGATACAATAGACTTAAGAGGTTGCAAGATGCCAACAGATGAGCTACAAAATCATTAAATAAGTGGCCGCAACCCTTAGAATACGACCATAAACAACCAACGTATGAACTAACCTGCAAATTCACATAAAAAAAGTATGAACTTGATTGTTGGGTTGTGAATTGAGTTTAAAATTTGAAAAAATGGATTTTTTGTGCAATAAACACTATCTTGACTTTTTGACCAAGATTGACCTGAAATCAAGTAACATTCTACTGCTGGTGAATGTTTTTGATTTGAATAAACATAGTACTAGTTTTCTCAGAAATAATATATCATATTAGTTGTGAATGGAAAAAACTAGGGGTGGAAACGAGCAAGCGTGCCAGAGCTCGAGCTCGGCTCATTTATAAATGTATCTTTTCACAAGTAATAACTAATAAATTCTTTTTTATATTGTATCTGACCTTCACATTCATGTTTCCAGGGTGCAGGCATTGCAATCCGTCCGCATTTATCTGAACTAGTTGTATGCATGCTTGAAAGTTTATCAAGCCTTGAGGACCAAGCACTAAATTATGTTGAGGTTTGTCTCTTTTATGTGTCTCTGAGTGCTAATATACAAGTACTTTATTATAGTCTTTTTTTGTACTCTATGTTCATATGCTCATTTCTTTAATCCATTGTCCTCTCTTTTTCTACTGCTTAATTCTTTCTTTACAACAGAGACATGCAGAAAATGCTGGGATACAAACAGAGAAACTTGAAAATTTGCGGATTTCAATTGCCAAGGGCTCTCCACTGTGGGAGACTCTTAGTTTGTGCATTGAAGTTGTTGATGACCAATCATTAGAGCAGTTGGTTCCTCGTCTTTCCCAGTTGGCTCGATCTGGTGTTGGTTTAAATACTAGGTAAACCCCGTTGATTATTTAACTTCAAAAAGATTACGCCCTCCTTCATGCATACTGATATGTATGTAAGGATCTTTATTATTTAATTGTGAAACTTTACTTAGAAGTCATATTTTTTGTTCAGCTGTCTTCTCTTTATGTAAGGGTTATCTTGAGCTGATATTTTTGTTACTTTTACATTTGTGCACAGGGTTGGTGTTGCAAGCTTTATTAGCCAGTTAGTTCAAAAAGTTGGTGATAGTATTAAACCTTTCACAAGCACACTACTGAGGCTCCTGTTTCTAGTGGTCAAGGAGGAGAGAAGTGGAGCTTCAAAGCGTGCCTTTGCAAATTCTTGTGCTTTTGTTCTAAAATACGCAGCTCCCTCCCAAGTCCATAAGCTTATTGAAGAAACTGCAGCATTGCATTCTGGCGATAGAAATTCTCAGATCGCATGTGCGCTTCTGTTAAAAAGCTATGCATCTACCGCTTCTGATATCTTGAGTGGTTATTACGCAACTGTTGTTCCAGTTATTTTCCTTTCAAGGTTAGCTTCAGAAACATACTTCTCTCTCTATGGAGGGAGAACTTGTCTTGCGTATCACAATGCCATACTTTAATCTGTTGAATCAATGGTAATGTTTTAAAAAGATTATGCCATATATGACTCATATGTTATTGCTATGGTTGTTACGTAGGTTTGAGGAGGAGAAGAACGTGTCTAGTCTATATGAAGAGTTATGGGAAGAAAATATGACTAGCGAACGTGTCACCCTTCAGTTGTATGCTAGTGAAATTGTTACTCTAATAACTGAAGGAATTGCGTCATCATCTTGGGCTAGTAAAAGGAAGGTAATTTTATTTATTCGCGTTTTTTCTAAGTTCCAATTCGTGATCACTAGTCTTACATGGTTACCTAGTTTTCTTCGTATATCTTTTGTAGTCAGCAAAAGCAATAATAAAGCTTTGTGATGTCTTGGAAGAATCTGTTTCTTCTTATCATCAAGTGTTGCTGACATCTGTTATGAATGAAGTTCCTGGCCGTATTTGGGAGGTAGGTTTATTTCTTATCTTTCAGCAAATACCAAAGTAATCATTGCAAATACTTCTTTGTACACTAATTTTCTAGTCCCGTCCAAACTTTAGTAGTTTGACTTTAAAATTCAGATGTTTGTATACCAAAATTATAGTTAAAATTTACTCTATTATTTTGTTAGCAACCATTTTGTGTATCATTAGTTGTTGCGTCTTTTAATGTAGTTATAATTTCTTCAGAAATTAAATATGGTGTTGGTTTTAAGTATCAGTTTGTTTGACACTTAATTAGGTAAGTTATAGAGAACTGAACATGTTATGAAGAAGTGTTGTGCGAATGTCAAAAGCATCCATGTGATATCATGATACAATAACAGTAAATAATGTATGTTGACTTGTTACCGTTTACTACTTTTTTCTGAGACAATTTGCAAATTGCAAACATCACTAAATTATGTCTCTTACGATGTTTCTATACTTACGTTTGTCTAATCTACGATAAATTGTGACTCTTCTCTTGATATTTTTTCACTTATTATGAAATCCTAGTAATCTTTCTTGCAATAGATTACATAAATACGACATATCTCTATAGAATAGTGGACTATCAAAATAACTTGAAGTCTTGTTACCTTTTGGTGGTATTTCTGGTAGCTACCTAAATGTTTGTTTCTTACGAAGTTAACCCCTAAAATCATGCTACTCTTTACGAGTCTATGAGAAGTTACTTATTGTGTGATCCCAACTAATGGTATGTCTATGACAGGGAAAGGAGGATCTATTGGAAGCGTTGTCTTCTCTTTGTACATCATGTCATACAGCAATTTCTGCTGCTGATCCATCCTTTGAAAATTCCATATTGAGTGTTGTAATGTCAGTATGCAGTAAGAAAGCCAAGAAATTCCGTGATGCAGGCTTTCGCTGTCTAGATAAGGTAAGAGAAAACCATTCCCTACATTGTATGCTCTGTGTATGAATATGTATATGTGCACTTAAATAACTATCACCATATAGCTCTTAGCGCAATCCACAATGGGAAAGCATATCTATATCCTTATTAAATCATAAACCCATAACATTCCCTGGCATTGAAGCAAAAAAAAAAAAAAAAAAAAAAAAAAAAAAAAAAAAAAAAAGAAGAAGAAGAAGACATCCTATAAGTCAATAAACATAAACAAATCAAATGATTAGGATGGAGAGTTCAGATTATTGATTTTGCACAAAATGAGGAAACACTGCCTGCGATTTTGTGATATCCAATTGGATAATTCTTGAGTGGTGAGTTGGGCTCATTGTGGGGGTAAGATTTTGTAATGTACTTTGGTAGTAATATGAGAATCTTCAACTGCTAAATGCTACAGTTTTTAGATGGAATTGTTTGTTTCTTTCCTATTAAAGTATCACAATGCTTCTTCACTTTTATTCTTCTCTCTTACTTTGGTGTCTTCTCCCTCTACGAGAGTTGTTTTTCTGAGTTCTTTGTGGCTGACATGTAATAGGTACTAAAAGCCTTCAAAAATCCAGACTTCTTTGGTGTGGTCTTCCCGTTATTGTTTGAAATGTGCAATGTGGCCTTCAACTCCATTTCTAAACAAGCGTCTTCACCAAATGATGCTGACAAAGCAGGTCAGATATCGACTGCTGTCAACATGATTATTAGCTATGCTTTAGTTTAGTAAATGCCATCTCAAATATATTAATTATATATCATATGGGTCTGCATATACAATTCTATATTTCTCTTTTAGAAAATGATAGAAACCAAACATAATTGGCATAAAGAAAAAAATTAACTATGTTTTATAATCAAAAGATAAAAAAGGGGTGGCGAGAGGGGTGAAGCAGAGAACATATGATCACTCGTAATAGTGATTTGTTGGGATCAGTAATTCTCTACTATAAAGGGTAGTAGATATATTGCATTTCCAGATGTTAATAAATCCTTGTAATGCAGAGGCACGTGAGACAGAAGATTCTTCTGTTCCCCATGACAAGATCATCGATTGTGTTACATCATGTGTCCTTCTTGCCCGATTAAGTGACATCCTCAAATGGCAAAAGGACTTGGCCCATGTGTATTCAAATTCCCTCTCACCTGGTATTCCTTGGATAGGTATGCATCAACTTCTTTACTATGTTTCATTATCCCCATGGTCGTCTTTTATGTGATACTTAAAGTTGCTGTCAACAGTTAAAGTTTCAGTGTTCACATCAATCAAAGAATTATGTTCGAAGATAAATGAAGGGTTGAAGGACTCGGATCAATCTGCGCAACATGCTGATATATCATTATTAGTTATAGAGGTAACACAACTTCGTAGTTGACCATATTATCCTTCTTAAATGAACTTGTAATTCTTATATTCGATCTGTCATTTTGGTTTTTACCTGCAGCTATTTAATTCTTTGTCACCAAAGGTGATAGATTGTATATCTATTGTAAAGATTGCCCAGGTATGCCGTTCTTTCTCATGTTCGGATAAAACTTGCTTTTACAATGTTTATGTAAGATACATAATGTGTTTAGCCGTTTATTAAACTGATAAACAGTTACTTGCATGAGAATCAAAATACGTCCTTATGCTTCAATCAATTATTGATGATACTCCCTTGGTCCTAAATCATTGTCCATTAGACAATTAGAAGATGTGAATATTACAGCTTTATATGAAAGATATATGACATTTTTACCCGTTGACCAATAATTTGCAAAACAAGGCCTACAAGGCCGATTAATCGCCGATTAGGTGCTACAAGGCCACCAACCTTTCCGATTTGTGTAAATTGGTCAAACAACTCGGTCAACCATGGTTAACGATAGTTAATGACGGTAAACGGTGGTTGAGCTTGCCAGAAACCTTCAAACCTTGCTGGAAATACCCAAAACTCACCCTAAAATTGTTTAATAAGTTATACTTGTTTATATATATTTCAAGATGTTTTTTAAAGAAAAATCTTGCTAGTAATACCTAAAATTTGCCAGAAATACCTAAAACTTGCCGGAAAACTTATCAAAAATGCCAATCCCGCCTAGACCGATTACAAGCTACAGGGGGTCTACCGCCCGACTACCGAGTCACGATTTTTGCAACCTTGATTTCTTTTGATTCTTGCTAGAGTTAAAATGTGAACCCAAGTTGGACTTTTTTTGACATGCATGTGTGAAACCGCTCTACCACTTAGGGTCAGTGCTAAAAATAAACAGTTCGGACCAATTTTAGGGCGGATTTAAGCTTGTTAGTTTATAGTTCTGAGAATCCGATTTATGGTCTGAAGTAATTTTTTCTGCTATGTTTTGTGACGAAAGCCTAAAACAATTGCATGACTAGTATGTGAAAAAGCTATCAACTATCTCGTTCATCATTTTATTCTTTAAAAATTCAGGTGCACGTTACAGCCTCTGAGTGTCTTCAGGAACTCACCAAACTATACAGTGACCTTTCGGAAGTACCCATATCTGAAGTACCTTTTAAGAGCGAGCTTCTTCATCAGTGGGAGATTGAAAAGAATGAGCAGGCCAAGTCATTAATGAAGAATTGTATAGACATGATTGCCACTGTCGAACAGAGAAGTCTGTAGAAGAAGACTACATATTGGGGCTATCTGAGCAACTATATGGTGTTTCGGCTTTTGTACAATAGCTATTTTTTTTGTTCACAAACTCTTAGCCTCCAATGTTTGTTCTGATATTTTGTACAACACTAATACATAGTTATAGACCCACATGTTAATCTCAGAAATTATACCTGTTCCTTTTTCTTTTGTCCGTAACTTCTGTTGGTGAACCAAAATATTAGGGGTGTAAACGAGCCGAGTCGAGCCGAGTATTGCCGAGCTTGAACTCGACGCGATTACCAAAACTCAAGCTCGAAACTCGAGTCGAGCTCAGTCGAGCTTTGAAATTCAAGCTTGAGCTCGGCTTGTCATCTCAAACTCGAGCTCGAAACTCGACTCGAGCACTATTATTTCCACATTTAAAGCCCAAACTCAATGAAAAATTGGCGTATCAAGCTTGACTCGACTTGACTTTATGAAAATTACGTAACTACATGTATATAAAAGGGTAAAAGTGTAATATTATTGATGCTCGATAAGGGCTCGCGAGCCTCACGAGCTAAGTATTTCTGAGCTCGAACTTGACTCGAAAGTGTATCGAGTAGCTCAAGCTTGAGCTTGACTCGTTTATATCGAGTAGTTTACGAGTCAATCTCGAATAGCTCGCGAGCTGTCTCGTATCGTTTACACCCCTAAACCAAATTCATACATTTGAAGCTATGTAACGCTCATTCCCCAAGCTTCTTGAAATAAACCCATAAATGTAAAATTTCTAAAATTGATCGTTATCCCTCAATAGAAATGAACAAACACACACAATCTAAAGCTTTTAATGTACCAAAACAGGATTCTTATACAACAAAAGAAAATGTTTGTCATTAACCATCAATTAAATTAAATTGGTTTTAACAGCTAACAAGTGCATAATAGAGATTTGGTCAAATAAATACTCTCCTCCTTCTCTCTAGAATATAAATCACAGCACTCACCCTCTCTCTAAATAAATCCGGCGATCGGTTTCGGCCGGCCGTCCGGACCTCCTTATCCCACCTTTTTGTACTTTCTCCTTCCTTGAATAGAAGTCCTTACCCACAGATCTGTCATCTCCAAGCTGCCACCGTTTGCTACCGCCACCGCCACCGCCACCGCTATTCTGCTCAGATCAGTTGCCTTCCGGGCTTCTCTGCTCAGATATATTGTGGTCCGTCATCGATGGCTTGGTGCTGCCTGGGGTTTCGACTTTAGATCTGTTTGGTTTAGGTCTGGCTCCTTTAAGGATGCTTAGTTTTATCTTCTTTGTATGTATTATGTACTTTATGTACTTTTGTCAAGCTACACCTTCATATAGTTGGGTCTACCAAAAGCTCATTCTGGTGATTCCCCCCACCTTTGTCTGGTGTTGCTGTAGTCTGTCACAACTATTATGGTGTATGTCTTGTTTTGGCTTAACTTGTTACTTTGTGTATTTTGTTTGGCAAGTCAGTTTCGATTTTGCCCATTATGTTCGATGTAACTTGTTATGTTCAAATTACCTCCATTTGTGAGGAGTGAAATGAAATCCATGTTAAAAAAAAAAAAAAAAAAAAAAAAAAAAATTCAATTAAATAAATCCGGTTAATGATCATTAGTAGAGTTCAATTCTCACTTGTTACAACTTTGACTTTGTCATAACAATACCACACTTGAGACTCAATATCTCATTCACACTAGCTCTATTTTGGACACTTATAATATCGTTACGAAGCTCCCATCAAGGAGTATGTAACCCTCGTTAAAAAAAAAAGGAGTATGTAACCCAATAATACAATATTCACAGACATTCCGAGTCTATAATTAATCGTGTCCAAAGTTTGTGAAAAACTCACATTTTCACATAAATTTTCCAACACTTTCATTCCATCATAGACCAGTTTCCCCATTCCTTATCGATTTCAGAAGATCAAAGTCTTGATTCATTCCACTAGACTGTTATATACTACTATTAAGCTCTAGCCGTTTTCTAGTATAGTTTCGAAACTTTAAACAAATGGCAGAACAAATTGCTAATAAACATGAAGAACATGCTTTTCCAACGGCAAATGATGCAGAATCTGGTGCAAGCTATCAACCTCCAAATGATGCAATATTAGGACCAGCTGTCTACCCTCCAGCACGGCAAAATCCACAGCCAACTTATAAACCAGACTACTAGTTTGGTTATCCTCAAGGAAGAAGCAATATTTTTAATGGAGGATATGGTGAATATCACAATTCACAGTGGACCCTGCCACCAGCATGGACGGAATCAGGAGTAATGCTTGTTCTACCAGCAGAACCAGGCTTATGGTCAGATGTGATTGCAAGATGGGAGTCTATAACAATCAATAGGCTCAACAGTCAGACGTGGACTGACAATAAAGCAAAATTAGCCTTTGTGGAAAATCTTCTTGGAGAAAGCGAAAAGTTAATGTGGCAACAATGGCGAACTGCATATCCTGATGTGTAAGCTGCCCTTGAAGCAATTGCTGATGAACCACAAAATATAACATCACAAGTAAGGTAGTTAATACTGCTTGAAGACCCGTATCGAGGCTCAACTGATGAACAAGACAGAGCCTATAGAGATTTAGACAGGATAACTTGTGAAGAAACCAAGAACTTGTGGTCATTCTTGGAAGATTTCAGGCAGTTAGCAATAAAGTCAGGAAGATTGTACTTCCCTTCAACAACAGAGAAACTTTTTGCTAAACTACCACCTTCTTTATCCAAGAAAGTGGAAGAATCGTTTAAAGCTAGGCACCCTGGTCTCAATGCAGGAGTCCTGCCTGCAATCAAGTTCACTCATACTTTCATCTCAGAAATGTGCAAAGATGCAGCACTTGCCAAGGAACTCAAAGATTTATCTCTTTGTTCAGCTATACCAATTCCTGGTTACTACAAAAATAACCGGAAGAAGTATGGAATGAGAAAATCAAGAACGTACAAAGGAAAACCACATGGTTCTCATGTAAAACCGTTCAAGGTAAAGTATAAAGATGACAGAGGACGAGTCAAGAAGTGCAAATGCTTTATTTGTGGAAAGGAAGGGCATTTTGCAAAAGATTGCAGAAGCAAACAAGGAAACATTGCAAGATCAGCTGTTTATCAAGAACTAGATCTTGATGATAACTGGGATATTGTCTCAGCAGACTTTGACGACACCAGTGTCTACAGCATATCAGAAGGAGAAGGTGATACTCATCAAAGTATCAGTGTTATGGTCCAAGATACTCCATTTGAAGAAGCAGTTTTCACAATAACACATGAAGTTAATGAAAGCAACAGTGAAGATGAAAGGGAAAATGATCAACATAGTCATTTTGCTTTCATGTTCCATCCAGGACCACCAACAAAAATAGCAGACATGGTTCAATCCGTAGGATCGTGGAAACCAAGTAAAGAATTGCCAGCTCAAAGTAAAAATTGTGAGCATGATTGGAAAGAAAACACGGTCACAAATTACACAATCTGCTATTTCTGTGGAATGCTAACCACAGACATATCAAGACTTAACTGTCCCAAGTGCCAACTTACAACATGCGCCCTTTGTGCAAAAAATTATCTTGGCAAAACAGTTAATGTTAAAAGAAAGCAGCAGTGCAAGCCAGAAGAAGAAAATAACTTCAACAGTAGAGAGGTGAAACTCCTTAAAGAACTTTTGAAAGAAAAGACGGAACAAGTTCAGCAGATGATAAGAGATCAAGCTAAAGAGTACTATGAAACAAAGGCAGAGATTCAAAAGAAGGAAGAAACATGGCAGCTTGAAAAAAGATTGCTGATAAAAGATGTCCATGATGCTCTTGAAGAAATAAGAAGGAAGAAACATTGCAATCATCGATCAACTTAAAGCTGAACGGATGAAACTTGAAGAAGAAAAGGATGAAGAAATAAGAAGGCTTAAAGCACAACTGCAAGAAAAGAAAGAAGAAGGAGAAAAGTTTCAGTTCTCTAGTGAAGAATTCCCACCGTTAAATGATTCTCACATAGCAAGACCCTTCATGGAAGCAGAGATTCATTACTCTGGAAGTGCTGCGACAATTCCAAAAATTAGAAAGATAACTAACTCACTTTACAATGTAAAAGTTGAGTTTGATATCCCTAATTGTCCCGCGTTTGGAATCGGTGCAATAATAGACACAGGAGCATCAACATGCTGCATAAATAAGAGGGTAATCCTAGAGGAAGCACTTGAACCTTTAAACCACAACGTCTTCTTCAACGGTTTAAATTCAAGACAACAAGCAACTCACAGAATAAAGTCAGGCTCTTTCCTCATTGAAGGAAACAAATTCAAGATTCCCCTCATATATGCATTTGATATGCATGACAGCAATGGCATTGAGATGCTGAAAGGAGCTAACTTCCTAAGGTCCATGAAAGGAGGAATTCGCATAGAAGGAGATGAGATAACCATATATAAGAAGGTTACCAAGATCAAAACTTCAGAACAATCTGAGGTTGCTGAAGTTGCCATCACTGAACTTGAAATAAGTGAAGAAGATTTCCTTGAAATAAATGAATCTATTTATTTCAACCAAGAAGGCAACAACGCATTCCTAGAACAGTTTAAGCCTGTCATTGATAGGTTAAAACTTCAAGGATACATCGGAGAAGAACCTCTAAAGCATTGGAAGAAAAATGGTGAACTTTGTAAGTTGGATATTATCAATCCAGACATTACCATTGAAGACCGACCACTAAAACATGTGACACCAGCAATGGAAGATTCATTCAGAAAGCATGTTGATAGTCTTCTTAAAATTGGTGCTATTCGTCCAAGCAAAAGCAGACACCGAACGATGGCGATGATCGTAAATTCAGGAACAACAATTGATCCTGCAACGGGAAAAGAAATCAAAGGAAAGGAGAGAATGGTGTTCAATTATAAATCCTTGAATGATAATACATACAAGGACCAATACTCTCTACCAGGCATAAACACGATCATTAAGAGAATAGGAGGTGCGAAAATATTCTCAAAGTTTGATCTCAAATCAGGATTTCATCAAGTCGCCATGGATGAAGAATCAATACCATGGACCGCGTTCTTAGTACCTGGAGGACTTTATGAATGGCTAGTTATGCCATTTGGTTTGAAGAATGCCCCAGCAGTGTTCCAAAGAAAGATGGATAAATGCTTCAAAGGAACAGAATCATTCATCGCAGTATACATCGATGATATACTGGTTTTCTCAAAAAATGAAAAGGAGCATGCAAAACACCTGGAAAAGATGCTGAAAATCTGTAAAGATAATGGCTTAGTTTTATCTCCAACAAAGATGAAGATAGCAGTTCCAAAAATAGACTTTCTCGGAGCAGTCATAGGAAAAGGAACCATAAAGTTATAGCCGCACGCCCGTACATCATAAAGAAGATTGCAGACTTCAATGAAGAAGAATTGAAGACAAAGAAGGGGTTAAGGTCATTCTTAGGAATCCTTAACTATGCTCGAAGTCATATCCCAAAACTTGGGATACTCCTAAGGCCGCTATATGAAAAGACAAATGTTCATGGAGACAAAAGATTGAAGCCCTCTGATTATGAGTTAATCAGAAAAATCAAAGTGCAAGTTCAAAATCTTCCAGATCTTGAGATACCGCCTGAAGATGCCTATATCATCCTAGAAACAGATGGATGCATGGAAGGATGGGGAGGAATAGTCAAATGGAAGGACAGTAAGGAAGGACCAAAAAGCTCAGAAAAAGTTTGTGCATATGCTAGTGGCAAATTCTCAACAACCCAATCCACAATTGATGCTGAAATCAATACCTGTGTCAACGCTCCGGAGAAACTAAAAATCTACTACCTTGATAAACAAGAAGTAACTCTGAGAACAGATTGTCAAGCAATTATTAGCTTTTACAACAAAGCTAATAGCAACAAATCCTCAAGGGTTCGGTGGATCAAGTTTGCAGATGCAGACACAGGAACAGGCGTCAAGATTAACATAGAACATATAAAGGGAAAACATAACACGCTAGCTGATTCTCTTTCAAGACTTGTTAATCTTTGTTTTTCAGAATGCACAGGAGAAATGAAGCAATTAGCAGCAGCAGCCCTTTACTTAGTGGAGGAAGTTCTACAGTCCCCCCATGCCTCTCAGAAGAATATGAAGATCACTTGCGAAGAAATCATGAAGACTTTCAACCACTCCCAAGAATCTTTTCTAAAACGATCTTTACTCATGAAGAACCAAGAGCAATGTACCGGCAGTACCAGCTTAGAGCCAATCAAAATCCAATCAGAATGGATAAATCTGATGCATGGAGATCAGTCGCTCAAGATATCGAACTATCAGCAGCAAAAGATGCAGTCATAGCAATGCTAAACCTACAGGCAATCATACAGTGCAAAGCCCAAGTCTGCTTTGGAAAGTCAACAAAAGACAACCATTGGTCTGACCAAAGGGAAGATGTTCGAATCCAAAACAAAGAAGCCCTAAGAATCCTCATCGAGCTGGAAGCTCTCGCACAACGATTGGGCCGCAATAATATCTAAGCCTATGGATGTCCAAGACAAGAACCCAAAAGAAAAGAAATGTCGCTAGAAAGCTTCCGCAATATTTTATATTTACAAACTTGTTTTATGATTCACCAAACGGTTAACTTCAAACTTTTCCCGACTCTTTCGGTACTTTTTCGAAGAAGCAATTGCGCTGTCTTTTACCAGAAACAAGGGTTTTTATGAAGTTTTTAACATTTATGTCTGAGCGCTTTGAGCAAGAAATACAATATTGGTATGATAATACACGAACTGTAGATCCTGAATATATCATCTTTAACGAAACTAGTTCTTCTAAACCTACAATATCCGATTTAGTTAATAATCTAGCGAGTGTTTATAATCGTTTAAATCTCTTTTCTAAAGTAGCACTCAAAAATTTCAAAAATATTTCTGAAAAACAAAAAGATCTTGAGTCAAAATTCCAAAGTTGTCAAGAGAAGCTTGAATCCTGTGAGGAGTTGTTAAGAAAAACACAGAGTGAAACCAGAAAAAGCCTCCAACAAATCTCAACTGAGATCCAACAAACAAAACCACTCACTAGAAGGGAAGTCCTAAACCTTGTTCAAGAAATAGCCGAGCAACCAAAGTTAGTTGAAAAGGAAGCCCTTCGACTAACAGAATACCTCAATCATAAAGTCCAGAAGGTTGAACACCATCTCCACGAAGTCAAGAAACTCATCACCGGATGAGTATTGCCAATCAAAAGACAACTATTGAGTATCAAGAAGCTATACAAGCTACTGAAGAGTTCGAGTCACCAACAGTTGGTTTTGCAAAAATAACTGATTACAAAGAAGGATTAGCTACTCAAGTAAAGGCTATCATAAAGCAAAACAACACCTTGCTTTACTTAGCAACTAAACAAAGTCAGAAGTTAACGGAGACTGAAGAAAAGTTTGACAAGCTCAAACAAGAAGTTCAAGCTGTTATCAAACAAAAGACTCAGCCCGCATACCTCAAAGACTCAATATCAAGTTTAGCTAAAAGACTTGATAGTTTCTCCATTAGTGGGAAACTTCCAACAAAGAAAAGTAACGGACAGATTTACGTCTTTGAAGATCCCAATAAAAAATCTTTAAAGAACAATTCAGAAAGGAGTCAAAGAAATGACTTCTACAAGGCCAAGTGTCCTTAATAGAGGTTCTACGCAGACGCAAGCAGAACTTCCAACTCAAGAGGACCAGATACGTGGCTATCGACAAATGACACGAAGCCGATATCAAGCAGCCAGAACGACAAGAAGAGTGTTTGGAAGAAACAACTATAATCATACTCTTGAATCAACTGTAGACCCAGAAAGACAGCTTGAGATATCAAGAGAAAGGCGAGCAAATCTTGTCCCAGCAGAAGTACTTTATTCAAATAATAGAAGTACTGCAAGAGACAGAGTTTATGAGCACTACTCTGAAAGAAGAATCTTATGCCTTGGAGAAAACCAAATTAATCTCCAACTGTGTAACCAAGAAAGTTACCAGAGCCTGAGAACTTCAGGACTACAACATATCCATTTGGGGATATTCATGATAAGTGATGAGGCGAAAAATGATCCGTTTTTAGGGGGTCATTTAAGCCCGAATTCGAATTTATTTGATCAAATATTACCCTAAATTGTTCCTTTTGTGATTTTAGGTACTTTGGGAGTGAAATCTGGAAAAGGAAGCAATTCGGACGTTTTTGGAGCATAAAAGTGAAGAAAACGCCAAAGTCTTAATTTTCTATGCTGGGAACAGTAGGTGACGGCGTCAAGAGTAACTCCCTGACGGCGTCAAGAGCAAAATTTCATGACGATCCAGTAAAGATTTGACGGCGTCATGAAGGTAGGGCGTCAAGGGTAAAAGTCATGACGGCCTGGAAATGATTAAGTCTTGACGGCGTCAAATGTAGATCAAGGCAGTCCGAGAATAGTTTTGGCGGCGCGGTGACGGCGTCACAATGTTGGTCTTGACGCCGTCAGACCTCTTTTCCTATATATAGTTTTCTAATTTTCACATTAAAAAGAGAGAAGTTTTGGGAGAAACCCTAAGTACGAACTTGGTACGAATTTTACAGGTTTTTCAAGGGTTCCAAGCCCTTGATACCTTTCATGTGTAATTGAGATAAGTGTTCTTTCAATTCAATCAATATGTCTATGTGTTGGTTGTCTATATCTTGTTCTTGTCTTAATTCCATCATGCTAGGCTAGATCTATCTTGTGTTTGCTTGGATCTAATGAAACATAGATGTTAATTATGTGTTGATTACTTGTTTATACTTGTCTTGGATGAATGATTTATATGTTAGGCTTAAGAAAACTAGCAGATCTCCAATTGGTAACATGCTTGAATGTCTTAAGAAACATGAACCGACGCGCACTAGGTCTTTATTGGTTGTATTTAATGCATGAGCCACTGTTTACAATCCCTATAGTTGTGCTGGGCATGGTGTAGGAGGAGATAAGAGCTCATAGAATTGGGGAGTTAAGTGTGCCACCCCATGAATGGTATTAAGGAATACGATCCGTCATCCATGCATTTATAACAAGTAATTAACGTGTAAAAGATGTCTAGGGAGTAGTGAAATCTAAGTAAACACATTTTCTCCACTTATTGCTCACAACTTTAGTATAATTTAGCTTATTTTCATTTCTTGTATTTTATTTTGATTGCATCTTTAGTATTGGGTTAGTTGATTAGCAACTAATTCCGCCCAAATCCTTCAAACCCGAGAATTTTAATTGCTTTCTAAAAAATATAAAAACACAAAAATAATCATCCCTCACCTTTAGAACTAGTATTTAGTTTTTCTAATCCTAGCGACACTATTCCTAGCTGAACGATCAATCCCCCGGTACTTGTCACTATACTATACTACAACGATCAGGTACACTGCCTGGTGGGGGTTGTAAGCTTCTCAAGATCCCTTGAGAGGTAAAGCCTGGTGCGATTCCCACGTATCAAGTTTTTGGCGCCGCTGCCAGGGAATAGTTATTGTCTAGGTTAGAATTTCTTTTTATTAGGTCTACTTGCTAGATTCCTTTCTAGTAAGATTTTATTTTTATTTTTAGGTTCTCTTTAGTCTATCTTATTTCTTTGTGTTTTTGTTCGTAACTCTTCACCACCTGCCATCATGGCATGCGATGAATCCTTTAACCTTAGGATCACTAGGAGTCGTAGTTCCACTAGAAACCTGGTCTTGCCTTATGCGGAACCCGAAAGAGAAATGCATAGATTGAGACAATATCACTCAACTTCTGAACCATCTAGCGTTGCCATCGATTTTGATGCACCTCTTTCTGAAGAAAATTTAGAAAATCATGTCACAACCCCTAGCTCCCAACTCAACGACGAGACGTGTACCCCCGTAACCCCCATTCCTAAGCGCCTTAAGGACTACTCCTCCCCAACCTCTCGTGGCTTCTCGAACGCCATTGTCTACCCAAACGAACACTCCAACGAGGTCTTGCATGCAAACGATGTTTGGCTTGTCAAAAGTGTGTGTATGTTTCGCGGAATAGATGAGGAAGATCCAATCCAACACATCAAGGACTTCCTGAAAATAGTAGACACCCTCCATACGGATGGGGCTACTAGAGACACATCCCGATTGCGATTCTTTCCTTTCACCTTATATGAAAAAGCCCAAGAATGGTATGACAAACTCCCTTCTGAATATATATTCACATGGGAGCAACTCATATCCAAGTTCTATGAGAAGTTCTTTCCGCCTGGAAAAACCTCAGCATTTAGAGATAGGATCCTCCATTTCCGGAAGGGGAAGGATGAACCCTTCCATAAATCGTGGACTAGATTCAAAGATTTAATAAGACAAGTTCCCCATCATGGCATTGAGCTTTGGCTCTTGGTCCAAATCTTCTACGATAATATCTCCTCTAACGACCGAAACGGAATTAACCAATCTAGAAAAGGAAGATTGGCCAATCTTAGTGCCGAGGAAGGATGGGATAGGATTGAAGAATATGCTCAAGACCAGGATGACACTTAGGATGAACCTGAGTCGACTGTTAGCATTTCTGAAATCACCTCAGATCGGTTGAGAAAAATTCACAAAAGAGTGTAATACCTAGCTGGATCGCAATTACCTAAACAGCTGTCGAATCCTTACTTGATCTGCGATTACTGTGGGGGCCCGCATGAGGTAGAGGAATGCGAAGGAGCAGCCACAACTGAACATGCATGCTTGTCAGGAGGGGACATTTATGCTGATCCCTCCCTTTTGCCTTTTTACCAAAATGACGATTACACCCTTTAGGGAAATCTGGTAAAAAGAAGAGAAGGGGAGGAAGGCCCCGAATTCAAAATCAGGAGCACTTTTGAAGATGACCTTGGTCACTTCACTCAAGAAAAAGGCTTGCAAATGAAAGGTCTTAATGAGCTTTTCGACGAGCAGCAGGAGGATATTGGAGAATTTTTCAGCAAGCTTAACTCAGCCCTAGATAATCTTGAAACACCATCAGTAAGCAAAAAAGACCCCATGCTCGCGATAACCACTCGAGCTGGAACAACAACCAAGGACCCTCCTTACCCAAACTCGTCCCCCATCACCCCCGATCCAAACAAACTTGGGGAGGAGGAGGAGGATGTCGGCGGTAATACCCCCGACCAACTGCCCTTGACGACCCCTTCCCCATCAACCCTGCCTACCCAACCTGTGAGAATCCCATTTCCGTCCCGATTACGGAACCAGAAAACTGAGAATGATAACAAGAGATTCCTGTCTTACCTAAAAGACTCGGTTGTCACCATACCTCTCCTTGATGCTTGCTATCACATGCCAAAGTATAGCACATACTTTAAAAAACTACTTGCTAACTGGAAGAAACTAGAGGGTCTTGTGACCCTGGGGGAAGAATGCTCAGTAGTGACCCACCGAGGGCTACCAAAAAAGGTAGACGATCCGGGCAGCTTCACCCTGCCTTGCTCCATAGGACCTCTATCAATCAAGAATGCTCTTGCCGATTTGGGAGCGAGTATCAATCTAATGCCTCACTCTATGTTCCGTAGACTAGGATACTCTGGATTGAAGCCTACCCGTATGAACATCCAACTAGCCGATAGATCGGTCAAATACCCCGTAGGGATATGCGAGAATGTGCTAGTCAAAGTTGGGAAATTCAAATTCCCGGTCGACTTCGTAATCCTGGATATGGAGGAGGATGACTTGGTACCCATCATCTTAGGTAGACCATTTCTTACTACCGCTCGTGCAGTCATCGATGTCTACGATGGCAAATTAACCTTACGAGTGGGAAACGATAGCACAACCTTCGACATTAAGGATTCTATGGACCTCTCCCTCGAAGCAGCCAACCGGCTCTATTTTATCGGGGAAGTAGATGAACTCACAGATGTCATTGATAGTTGTGTCGATGAACAGATCAATGAAGGCTGGCTACGGGACGAGAGTTTTCTGCCTTTGCTAGAGGTAGAAAAGATGGAGGATGTTAGTGCAGTCTCCTTCTACCCCAGACAAGAGGCAACGGAGCATGTCGAGCTCCGAAAGCCCGAAAACAAGCTCAAACCTTCTATTATCGAACCTCCTGATGTAGATCTTAAAGAGCTTCCTAACCATTTGGAGTATGCCTTCCTTCAGGGAAAGGATCAACTCCCGGTAATCATAAACTCTTCCTTGGAACATGAACAAAAAGGTAAACTCTTAGAGGTCCTAAAAAAATACAAGGGGGTACTCGCATGGAGTGTGGCCGACATTAAGGGGATTGACTCAACTTTTTGCACACATAAGATTCTCATGGAAGAAGATTATAAACCTACCATGCAACCCAAGAGGCGTGTGAATCCTAACATTAAGGAAGTCGTGAAGAAAGAAGTTATAAAACTTTTGGATGCAGGATTGATTTACACGATCTCGGATAGCCCGTGGGTCAGTCCTGTGCAGGTTGTACCTAAAAAGGGTGGAATGACTGTAGTTAAGAATGACAAGGGTGAGATGGTGCCCCAGAGAACAGTCACTGGATGGCGGGTATGCATCGACTATCGAAAGCTCAATGATGCCACGAGGAAAGATCACTTCCCCTTACCATTCATTGATCAGATGTTAGAGAGATTATTTGGACACGAGTACTATTGCTTCTTGGATGGATTCTCTGGATATTTTCAAATTCCCATAGCACCTGAGGACCAAGAGAAGACCACGTTTACCTGCCCTTATGGGACATTTGCCTACAAAAAGGATGCCTTTTGGGCTATGTAATGCCCCCGCCACTTTCCAGCAATGCATGACCGCAATATTTCACGAACTCATGGAAGACAGCATGGAAGTGTTCATGGATGACTTTTCGGTCTTCGGGAACTCCTTCGACCGCTGTCTTGCTAATCTAGAAAAGATGCTTAAACGATGTGAGGAAACCAACTTGGTGCTAAACTGGGAAAAGTGTCATTTCATGGTGAAAGAAGGGATTGTGTTAGGACATAAGATCTCAGGGAACGGAATAGAGGTGGACCAGGCTAAAGTTGAAGCTATATCTAAGTTACCATACCCCATAACTGTTAAAGCAATACGCAGTTTGTTGATATAAATAATGTTTGTGAGTGTTATTAATATTTCTCAATAAACCTATGTTTTGATAATCACAAAACTTAAATCAAATTAAGTCAAGAATAAGACATAAACAAGTATTTGGTGACAAATATTTACCTCTACATCTTATATCACTCAAGGTATGCATAAACTTAGTAACTTATGCATTACATGATCAAAGGAAATTTTATATTAATACATAACATTATATAAAATGATTTTAACATTTTATATATATTTGTAAATCATTTTTGGTAAAGCTTTATTAAACCACAAAAATATGATTTCAAATTTCCAACCAAAAAGGGCAAATTTTATCCAGAAAAACTTTTCAAACGTTCAGGAGGGCGGCCCCCTTAATTTTACTAGGCGGCCCCCTTAATCATTAAGGGGACCGGCCTACAATTAAGGGGACCGGCACGCTCCCGAACAGTATTTTCTGGCCCTATAAATATTGGATCATTCCACATATTTTTCTCACCTTTTTGCACTATAAACTTTCTGATCCAATCTTCTTCTCTAGATCTAAAATCCTTTGATCATATATTTCATAAGTCTTTGTTTCCAAGTGATCCAAAGCTTCATCCATTCAAGTGCAAGAAGAAGAACACTTCTCTACATCCATCTTATTGTAGTGGTGTTGTGTATAGCTAGTTTCATATATTACTAGTGATAGTTATTTGTTAAGGTGTTGTGTATATTTGTTGATTGTAGAATCTTGGTGTGTTGTAAACTAGTTTAGTAGTTGTGACTTAGTTGTGCATAGAAGAATGTGTGAAGATTGACTAGGTGTGAAGACGGTCTTAAGTCTTGAAGAAGGTGTGAAGGTGTGATTAAGGTGTGAAGATCACGTGGTGTGATATTTGGTGTGAGATTGGTTCTAGCTATGATTAGAACTCGACATTTAGCTTAGTGTCGTTAACTTGTGTAAGCCAAGGTGTGTAAGGTTTCTCCACCATAAGGAGTTTGTTGACATAGTGAAGAAAACTCTCGAGTGTGGTACTCGGGGAGTGGAGTAGGGCAAGGAAGGTGTCCTTGTAGCCGAAGCACTATAAATTCACGTGTTGTGGTTTGATCTTTCTAACTCTATCTTTTTTTCATTGTATTTCAATACTTTCAATATTAGTTTAGAATTGCTTATATTGGTTGTTGCTTGAATTCACTTAAGATCGAATCGAAAGTTTTTATAACCAACAAAATATTTTTGAAATAAATTTAAAAAGGACATAAAACTATTCAACCCCCTCTTCTAGTTTTCCACAATTGGTATCAGGAGCCACGTCTAGCAAGATCTTTAAAATATATTGTATTTTAAAACTTGCAACGATCTATGGAATCTGAAAAATATTTAGAAGGGCAATCTATGCAAAGACCACCACTATTTGAAAGTGATGGATTTTTATATTGGAAAAATCGATTCGAAACTTATGTGAAGTCAAAAGATCTAGATCTTTGGCATGTTATTACTAATGGTGATTTTTTACCTATTCAAAATAACCCGGAAACTAAGAAAGATGAAATCGTACCTTTTGAAAAACAAAATGATGATTTAAAAAGAAAACTTGCTAAAAATAATGACGCAAAAATGGTTATTTATAATGCGCTACCACGTAAAGAGTACGAAAGGATCTTTATGTGTGAAACCGCAAAAGAAATTTGGAACTCTTTACTAATAACTCACCAAGGTAATAGTCAAGTCAAAGATAATAAGATAGATCTACTTGTTCAACAATACGAGCAATTCACGATTCCGGAAGAGGAATCAATTGACAATGCTTTTGCTAGATTTAACACTATCATCACAAGTTTAAAAGCACTTGATGAGAATTTTCCTAGTAAGAATTTTGTTAGGAAGTTTCTTAGGGCTCTTCATCCAAAATGGCGAGCTAAAGTGACGGCTATTGAAGAATCGAAGAATTTGTCAACTTTGCAACTTGACGAATTAATTGGAAATCTAAAAGTCTACGAAGTCATCATTAAGAAGGACTCTGAAATGGTCAAGGAAAAACGAGAGCAAAGCAAGTCAATCGCCTTGAAAGCTAGAAAGGAATCTAGTATCGAAGATAGCTCATCTTCCGAAAGTGATGACGAAGAATACGCCATGGCCGTAAGAGATTTCAAGAAATTCTTCAAAAGGCGAGGAAGATTCGTAAGACAACCGTATGATGAAAAGAAAACATTTCAAAAGAGTAAAGATGACAAGAACAACAAGATTGAAAGAAAGTGTTTCAAGTGTGGAGATCCAAATCACCTTATTGGAAAATGTCCAATGATGACAAGAGATCAAAATCAAAGAGCATTTGTTGGAGGTGCTTGGAGTGATAGTGATGATGATGAGAATGAAACGACAAAGGAAGAAAAATGTCTCATGGCGAATTCACCAAATGAGGTACGTTCCGAAACCGAATATTTTAGTGATGAAAGTATATCATTAGATGAAAAAGATCTAGATAAGGAATATATTAAACTATGCAAATTAGGACAACTAGTAATGGCCAAAACCAAATCACTAAAATACATTAACAATCAATTAGAAAGTGAAGTACTTGAACTAAAAATTAAAATACATCAACTAGAAAAAGGTAAAGAAATTTTTGAAGGATGTAAATCATGTCAAGAGCTTAAAGGTGAAAACGAAATACTTAGGGAAGAAATTCGTAAACTTGACAAATTTGAAAATAGTAGTCAATCACTTAGTAAAATAATAAGTATTCAAAGAACATCCGGAGACAAAACCGGCTTAGGATTTAATTCAAATGAGGCTTCAACAAGCGAGATTAAAAATGTAAAATTTGAAAGTGAACTCAACAAACAAAAACCTTTAAAATCTAATCCTAAGTATATACTTATTAATGATAAGAAAATACCTCTTGCCAACGATGAAGAAGTTAAAGATTTTTATAAACTGTCTTTAAAGACCGAAGTAGGATCGTCTAAACCCAAAATAAGATCTAAAACTCCACCACCTAGAAAACCAAATAATTCTCATCCTAGGTCTAAAACACCTCAACCAAGAAGAAATCAAAATAGACAAAACTATAATAACAATAGTAATCAAATGTGGAACTACCAACAAAGCTACAATCCTTGGGGCATTCTACCACCTTTCATGCACCCGAGTCAAATGTTAAACATGTTTGGACCAAATAACTTTGGACCAAAAGGACAATGGAGATCAAATGGCTAGACGAACATTCCTTGAGGCAATCTTGGTTTTTCTCTCAACATAGACTTTTTCAAAGTCTATATTTCATCTTGATGATGTTGAAGATTTCTTTTGAAGACCACCGGGTACGCCATTCTTTCACAACTCATTGCCATGCTTCGATAAATATGCATTGTTTGATTTCGTCAATTATTTAGATATAATTTGTTATTGTCTTCTATTTGTTAGAATCACATATATACTTATATATACATATATATACTATTATACGTAATATATTAAATATATATATATATATATATATATATATATATATATATATATATATATATATATATATATATTCACTTGCACATAACCTAGATACGTCATTTGTTGACTTTCTAGAACTCCAAGAAATCGTTCTTTATTGAACCCTTTCTTTCCCCCCCTCACGTTATTCTAGTAAGTCCTCTTTTAGGAGACTCATGATGATGAAGGGATATGAGTCAAGTGGACTTTTATAATGCAAGAACGCCTTCGCACGTGAACACTATGGATGAAACAAACTCCTCTCGCCAACTATATCCTATATCCGCTACTATCCTTCAAATCTCACTCATCAACCCATCTTTCAATCACATTTATACTTATATATATAAACAATATATATATATATATACACTTATTCACATATTCCCGAACACACCTCAAACCCTTCATCAACTTAACACTTTGATCATTTTATCCAAAAATTGTCAAAGGTATATTTTAATTATCGAAACGGTAATTAAAAATTGTTAAGAATTTTATCATCGTGCCAATAGACGTTTACGTATTTTTGATATATTATAAGTCTAATTATATACGTATAAATATTTTTGTTCCAGAAACGAATTCCGCGAAATTTGGAAAATTTCAAAGGCGGCCCCCTTAATGATTAAGGGGACCGGCTTGTTATCGAGGGCGGTCCCCTTAATGTTTAAGGGGGCCGGCCATCTGACACTTCCAAAATCGTTTTCCTTCTTAATTCCATTCCCAAACACTCCATTCACTCATTTGTTTCTCCCCACTTCTACTGAGTACAAACCAAAACACCCAAAAACTTCAAAATCTTCCATCATATCACCAATCCGGGGTTGTTTCGCAAGGGGCAAACATCGACCAAACATATAACAACATCTTTTGTAAGTTTTCCAACATGCATTTCATCACATTTCATTCGATTTGGTGTCTAATCAATAATTATGCATTTTATTAAAATTCATTTTAATTCGATTTTAAGTGTAATTGAAGCTAGAAATTGAACTACCAAATGCTCCCCATAGGATTAGGATGATGTTTTGCAACTCAAAATTAGTATAACATATCATCTTGTCAAAATCATTAATCGCCCATAAACCCTAGTCGAATTTTATTTTTTAAAAGGCACATTGTTGATATAACTCTTAAAAACCATTTAAAACTTACTACATTACATTGTTTTAACGTTCTAAACAATCAAAGCATACTTTTCAAGTTGTTGTTAAATGGTTCATGAAAACAACATGGGCGTTTGGTTCATGAACAAACCATAACTATATGAAGTTATTTGAAACCTAAAACTAGCTTATAAGTTTTGTTAATAATACTAGAATCAATAGAGGTCATCAAGATATATAATCAATATATATATTGATATTTTTAGGATATTGTTATCTAGTTAAGGGAGCGTTTGGTTTATCTTTAAAATGATATTTTTGAAAACTAAAATTCGCATTTCAATCTTTTAAACAAGCTTATGTTGTGTCAAACTCTTACGAAATGGAAGATATATAATCTAATATATATCTAGCCTTATTTCGAAATGAATTATGATATCACATCCTTTTGATATTATACATTCTAAACGAGTTTAAAATCAAAATAAAAGGAACATCATGAAACTACTTCATTGAATATTTTTTTTGTGTCGAAGTAGAATTTCGTTCCACATATATTACATATAATTATATATATACATATATATATATAATATATGCATGATAGTTGTTTTTATATTAATTCTATTCTTGTTGTTATGTTGTTTAGGTGAAAATGCCTAAGATCACGGTTGGTGATGTATCCAAAACCAAACAATACATTCCAAATGTCTCTTCTACTCCCGGCATGTCTCCTTCAGTTGCATGTTTCTATCGTCCTATTGAAAATAGAAACATTCACGAAGGAAGAATTGTCGACCCATCTTTCTATGAATCTGATGACACAGAACGAATGTTCTCCAATATTCATTTTGAATGTCTTTTTCAAATCAACGAACCTATCATTCCTCGTTTTATCCTCGACTTCTATAGCCAAGTGACGGTGCAAACCGATCCCTATGGTCATCTCCTCATTTCCTTCATGATTCAAAATCAATTCATCACTCTTACTCTTGCTCAATTTGGGCAAATTCTTAGAATCCCATTCAACGGCCAAGCCGTTTTCTCAAATGAATGGGATCTTTCCACTCTTGAAAGAAATCATCCTCAGGATGGCCCCTACTATTCTGAGATTCCTAGTCCTGAAGACATTCGTCGAATGCTTGAACTAGAACGTCGTATGACTAGTCGAGTAATCAAGTCGAAGAATGTCGATATTCATGCCAATCAAATCCTCCTCAAAGAGCTAAGCCAAGATATGAAGAAGTGGGAAGAACTCATTCGAGAGAATGCGTTTGGTACTGGTGGTCACCGTGATCATGTCACGGCAAGCATTGCCCACATGCTTTATTGTGTTATTGCTGAAGAGCAATACAATTTGGCTTATCTTTTTGTCCATCGAATCATGTCCGCCAAAAACACCCCAAATGCCAATCTTCCTTACGGTATGTTTCTCACACGACTTTATCGTTAAGTGATGGAACATTACCCACATCTTCAAAGAGACTACTACGTTCATATCCTTCCTACTTTGAACCAACTTACTCGTGTTCGTACTCGCCGTCCTCGCAGTGACAAAGGAAAATCTCGTGTTCCTTTGTATTCTAGGCCTCGTGGTTCTACATCTCATCGTGATGACGATGATGATGAGGAGGAAGACACCTCACGTGTTAGTACTCCATTCCCCACGACCTTTGTTGAAGATCTTTCCGATCTTGATGATACCGAGTATCAAAGTCCTCTTCCTCATGAATGTACCGATGAGCTTCTCTTCACTCGTCAAACGTCTATCCTCAATCGTCAACAACAAATGCATGAAGAACTTCGAGGGGGATTCAAATCCGTTGGGAAGATGTTTAGGAAGATGCTTGGAAAGAAAAAGTAGTAGAAGATATTGACGTGTTGCTACTTGTTATTATTTTTTTTTGACATTTGTATGGTTTGCTACTTGTCCGACTTATTCGGAAATACTTGTGTTAGCTCTTGTTTATCTCTTGAATAATTTTTAGTCTTTGAATAATTATCATGCTATGCTATGCTTCTTTTCAAATATGGATTATAATATGTTAATTTGCATGCAAAATTTGGTTATACATATATGTTTATATATCATCATTCCTAGTGTATATGCTTCTAATAGAGCTTGCTGGAAAAACAAACTTGAAAAATGGCCAAATTCCGCAAATTTTGGGTTTCTGGTCGTCTGGGAAAACACCAGATGGGCGGCCCCCTTAATTCCCTAGGCGGTCCCCTTAATGATTAAGGGGGCCGGCATACAATTAAGGGGACCGGCCATCTGGAACTGGGTTTACTGTATTCTTTTGCATCTTGTGAATCCTTTCTCTAGTTTCAGCTGCAATTTCCCATTTTGACCCAACTGATTTTAGAATCTCTTTCAACCATTTCAAACATTTACCTAAATCACCCATTTCCATACTATAAATTCCCTCCATTATCACCATTCTTCATCTCATCATTCATCATATCATCATGACTCCTCCAAGCACCTCAAACTCCAAAACCTTCAAGAAACAAAAACTTGTGGTCATTCCTCCAAAACAACTCTTCATTGACTTAACAAATGAAGACAACATAACCCCATCACCTCCACCAAAATGCTCCTCTCCAAGTGCACCTAATGCACCATCCAAAACACCTTCCACTCATGGAACTTCCTCATCTTCCTTACCCTCAACCTCATCAATCAATGACTACATCAATTCACACTTGTCACCACAAGTATCATCACCACTTCCCACACAAGAACCTATGTCCACCCATCTTACAATCTCACTTTCACCAACAACACCACTTGATACTCAACTCTCATCTCCACAAATTACACCACCATATTTTGCCAATCCCGTACCTTGGAGGATGCTTGAATCACATGTTGATACTTGCCTTTGTTGTATCCACAACCGAACCATCATCTTTGGCCTTAAAGATGAAATTCAATATATGTTTTCATATATTGAACATTTGCTTACCAACCCACCACCACCTCCAACTCCACCATCCTCTCCTATAATTCCTCCACCACAATTCTCATCCACTCCTCCACCATCACCATCATGCTCTCCAAATTAAGCATTTGATATGCTTAATAAATAAAGTCTTTGCCACCCCTTTTGCTTGCAAGCTTTATGAAGTCCATGTACCCTTTGCATGATGATGTATTTCTATTGTTGTTAGCTTATATAATTGCTAATATCTTGTACTCTTCATTACTTGTACTTGTATTGTTGTGTCTTGACACAACCATTGCTCTAATATGAATGCTTCTTTCTTTCCATTATTACATTATATTTGTGTGCATGTTTATACTTGTGCTTCTAATATTTTTGTTTTGCAAGCATTCCATAGCTCGTTCTCTTGGTGCCCCCAAACGAGGGGGAGTACACATCAAGGGGGAGTTTCTACCCGTCAAAATTTTCACGAATGAAAACTTGTCGGCATAACCTTTTTGCTGTTACAAAAAGGGGGAGAAGTACATATAAACTCACTAAAATACTTGTTTAAAAACTAATTTTTGAGTTAATGAGTTTAAGTTTTGTAATCATCAAAAAGGGGAAGATTGTTGATATAAATAATGTTTGTGAATGTTAATAATATTTCTCAATAAACCTATGTTTTGATAATCACAAAACTTAAATCAAATTAAGTCAAGAATAAGACATAAACAAGTATTTGGTGACAAATATTTACCTCTACATCTTATATCACTCAAGGTATGCATAAACTTAGTAACTTATGCATTACATGATCAAAGGAAATTTTATATTAATGTATAACATTATATAAAATGATTTTAACATTTTATATATATTTGTAAATCATTTTTGGTAAAGCTTTATTAAACCACAAAAATATGATTTCAAATTTCCAACCAAAAAGGGCAAATTTTATCCAGAAAAACTTTTCAAACGTTCAGGAGGGCGGCCCCCTTAATTTTACTAGGCGGCCCCCTTAATCATTAAGGGGACCGGCCTACAATTAAGGGGACCGGCACGCTCCCAAACAGTATTTTCTGGCCCTATAAATATTGGATCATTCCACATATTTTTCTCACCTTTTTGCACTATAAACTTTCTGATCCAATCTTCTTCTCTAGATCTAAAATCCTTTGATCATATATTTCATAAGTCTTTGTTTCCAAGTGATCCAAAGCTTCATCCATTCAAGTGCAAGAAGAAGAACACTTCTCTACATCCATCTTATTGTAGTGGTGTTGTGTATAGCTAGTTTCATATATTACTAGTGATAGTTATTTGTTAAGGTGTTGTGTATATTTGTTGATTGTAGAATCTTGGTGTGTTGTAAACTAGTTTAGTAGTTGTGACTTAGTTGTGCATAGAAGAAGGTGTGAAGATTGACTAGGTGTGAAGACGGTGTTAAGTCTTGAAGAAGGTGTGAAGGTGTGATTAAGGTGTGAAGATCACGTGGTGTGATATTTGGTGTGAGATTGGTTCTAGCTACGATTAGAACTCGACATTTAGCTTAGTGTCGTTAACTTGTGTAAGCCAAGGTGTGTAAGGTTTCTCCACCATAAGGAGTTTGTTGACATAGTGAAGAAAACTCTCGAGTGTGGTACTCGGGGAGTGGAGTAGGGCAAGGAAGGTGTCCTTGTAGCCGAACCACTATAAATTCACGTGTTGTGGTTTGATCTTTCTAACTCTATCTTTTCTTCATTATATTTCAATACTTTCAATATTAGTTTAGAATTGCATATATTGGTTGTTGCTTGAATTCACTTAAGATCGAATCAAAAGTTTTTATAACCAACAAAATATTTTTGAAATAAATTTAAAAAGGACATAAAACTATTCAACCCCCCCTTCTAGTTTTCCACACAGTTTCTTGGGGCATGCCGGGTTTTATCGAAGATTCATCAAAGACTTCTCCAAAATCGCTCGGCCAATGACTCAACTACTTGTGAAGGATGCTCCGTTTGTTTTTTCCCAAGAATGCAAGGATGCGTTTGATCTCTTAAAAAAGGAACTCACACATGCTCCAATCATGATCACACCCAACTGGGAGTTACCATTTGAAATCATGTGTGACGCTAGCGACTTCCCTGTCGGGGCTGTGTTAGGCCAACGGCGTGATAAGCTTTTTCAACCCATCTACTATGCGAGCAAAACCATGAATCCCGCTCAAGAGAATTACTCCACCACTGAGAAAGAATTATTAGCCGTGGTGTTCGCGTTCGACAAATTCCGACAATATCTTGTCCTTTCAAAAACAGTCGTCTTCACTGATCACTCGGCTCTTCGATATCTTTTTGCGAAGCAGGATGCTAAGCCATGACTAATTCGGTGGATCCTGTTGCTACAGGAATTCGATGTTGAAATTCGTGATAAGAGAGGGGCAGAAAATCTGGCCGCAGATCATCTATCTCGTCTCGAAAACCCCTTGGATGAGCACGATAGAAGTGAGATTAGGGATTCATTTCCTGACGAACAACTCATGTTAATGAGTGACTCGGAGCCGTGGTACGCCGATTTTGCTAATTACCTCGCAAGTAGACTCGTTCCTGAACACCTAACTAAGTACGAAAGGAAGAGGTTCTTTTCTCAGCTAAAATACTACTTTTGGGATGAACCAATTTTATTCCGAAGGTGTCCTGACCAAATTATAAGGTGTTGTGTTTCGGAAAATGAGGCAGTGAAGATTATGAGGGAATGTCACTCTGGTCCCTCTGGCTGGCATTATGGGATAAACATTACCGCCCGAAAGATTCTCGATGTGGGGTTCTATTGGCCCACAATTTTCCGTGATGTAAAAGAAATGGTGCAGGCGTGCGATGCATGTCAACGAGCCGGAAATATATCACATAGGGATGAAGCACCTCAGAACTTTATACAAGTTTGTGAGGTCTTCGATGTTTGGGGGATTGACTTCATGGGACCCTTTCCATCTTCGGGGGGAAACGAGTACATATTAGTCGCCATTGACTATGTTTCAAAATGGGTTGAGGCACAAGCCCTTAGGACCAATGACGCCAGAGTAGTTATTCATTTCCTGAAAAAGTTTTTCGCGAGATTCGGGATTCCTAAAGCTCTCATCAGTGATAGGGGAACCCATTTTTGCAATGCACAAATGGAAAAGGTCATGAAGAGATATGGAGTACCCCATCGGTTCTCCACCGCCTATCATCCACAAACCAATGGCCAAGTCGAAAACACCAATAGGGCTATTAAAAGAATACTTGAAAAAACGGTTAGTCAAAACAGAAAGGACTGGTCATTTAAACTCGACGAAGCCTTTTGGGCATTCCGAACCGCCTACAAAACATCTATTGGAACGACCCCGTTCCGCATGGTGTATGGTAAGGCATGTCACTTACCAGTGGAATTAGAACATAAGGCTTATTGGGCGCTTAAGACATGCAACTTAGATTACACAATTGCTGGAAATAATAGGTTCTTGCAATTACACGAGCTTGATGAGCTTAGGCTAGAAGCCTACGAATCCTCCATCACATATAAAGAGAGAGCGAAAAGATGGCATGACCAGAGAATTAAGAAACCCAAAGAATTTTCAGAGGGAGACAAGGTCCTATTATACAATTCACGGTTGAGATTATTTCCGGGAAAACTTAAGTCTAGATGGTATGGACCGTTCACGGTAAAGAATTCCTCTAAAATTGGAGCCGTGGTGTTACTAGATGATGAAGGTAGGGAATTTACTGTTAACATACAACGTGTAAAACACTACCAAGAGAATAACAATGAAATGATTAGTGAGGAGGATGTGACGTTTCATGATGAGATCACGTAGTAACCCATGACCTTGAGTCTAGCTACAAGACTCGTAAATAAAGAAAAGCGCTTCTTGGGAGGCAACCCATGTTTTGTGTGATTTTGTTTGTTTGTTTGTTATTTGCTTCCGTATGCATGCTTAATTTTTATTGTTGGTAGATCATGTTTCTAAACTAAATAGTGGAAATACTTTACTTTGTTGTTTTGGCCTAGTCTTAACTCCACCTAAAAGTATTTTTGCAAAAGATAAGTGTAAGGGGAAACCCCAAATATGTTTTCAAGAAACAAACCGATCATGATTCTCCACAATATTAAATGAACATGTATATTCGTATTTGTTAGAGTCAAATGCTTGTATTGAGTCATAATGAAGTTTTGCAGGATTTTCCAGGAAGTAGGACCAAGTTTTTCCAGAAATTTTCCGGAAACTTAATATAAGAATTTCTGCAGGTCACTTCTGACGGCGTCAAGAGTTTACTCTTGACGCCGTCAAGTGTAAAAATCTGGAAATTTTACCAGTTTTGTTTTTCTAACGGAGTCTTATGGTTTTTGTGAATTATTAAGTTTTATAATCTCCAGGAGATCTGCAAACTTCATTCCACAAGCATTATATCTTATCTTGTTTTCTAGGATTTAATAACTTATATAGGATGCCGCCGATTTTACGCGAGGTTGTCTTGTCTATTTTATCAGGTTTTACAGGTTATGTATGACAAGAAGATGATTTATATTCTGGAAGGGAAGCTTTGATTGTTCATTTTCTTGGAGGAAGATTTAACCTGGCCACCTTATTATCCATACCGAGCGAATCAGGGGAGTATTTGATTTCATTCTTTTTACTTATTTCACTTTTACATTATTTACTTGAACATTGGGGACAATGTTCATCTTAAGTGTAAGGGGAGGGTAAAAAGATGATACCTTACATATGCACTTTCGCTTGAGTTTGTTTTGTTTGATGGTAGATGTGTAATAAAACTATGAGAAATACTTGTTAGTGCAATTTTAGCGCCAAATTTAAATTTTTTTACAACATTTAGGAGTGAAACTTTAGCCATAGCAAGCGTCTCATGGATAGGAGATTGTATGACTAGCACATAACCGTATATTCAGAAAAATTTTCCACCCAAATATGTGAGGTTCGCCTTTAGATTTGATAGGAAAAGCATTTACTATTAGTGCTTATGAGTGTACTGGTAGCATTTAGATTCTAGAACTTGCGTTAGTGATGCATCCCGAGACCGCTAGTGAGACTACATTCGTGTGGTAGGATTTACTACATGATAAGAGGCATTAGGATTACCCTTGTGTTAAACCCGTATTATAATTACTTGACCATTTAAGTCATATTACTTGGCTAGTGAAGTCAACTAATTTTTCCCACACCCTTAGCGTTGTACTCATTTTTAGTACACGAAACCCCTAGTACACCCCTCCGAGCCTATCTTTTCGTTTCTAACTTTAAGCATTTTACTTAAAGGAAGAATTTGTTACACCCCACTTAAATGTACAACCAAATCGCCTTAGCCTTCCGTGTATGCGCTCATTTTTAGTACATTATTGTTATTTGTTAAACCCTAAGTTAACTATCTAATTGGTTACATGGTTGCTAAGTCGAGTCATATCCTTGTACATATTGTTTTGGGACGATTGGGACTCATGGGTAAGTACTTATTTTATGGAGTAATGGGGAAGAACATCATATATTACCCCCATATGCGCGTTAATCTTAAAAGTGCTCCAAGTGTTTTGATTTTCTTAATTCGAGTCATTAGATTAGTTTAATGTAAAGTACGTAAAGATTCAAGTGTAAGGGGAATGTTCATTCCCTATGATGTATTATTTTGGATGGTAGGGTAAGAGTGTATGCAAAAAAAAATAAATAAATAAATAAAATAAAAAAAAATAAAAAAAAAGGAAAAAGAAAAAAAACATACGGACTACCATCCATTTTCATTCTATGTTCATTTTATGTTTTTGTTATTTTTCATTTAGCTTAAGTCGAGTCTAGTCTTGGCTTAGCAACGCCATATTGTACATGTAATTAACCAAGATTGTTAGCTCGCCACCAGTAAAAACTTCCTTTATCCAACAAAACCGTGTATTTCATATCCCTACACCTAACGTTACAACCCTTTAAAAGACCTCTTTGATAGTTTATCCTAGGTGCTTACGCCATGTGGTGGAGGTTTGATCCTTTCCCAAGCCTATGGTAATCTATTTTGCTATGACAGGTAGTGAGAGATATCTTCCGTTTCCATATTGTAATTTATACTTTATTACACCCGAGAGATGTGAGTATCTAAACACTATTTGTGAGGTGCTAGTGTATGACCTCCGTGCTTGTCTAATGGTCTTTAGTGGAACGGTTATTTGTTGTAAATACTTTTATATTAGTGTTAAATAACCCATAACTTGTCTTTTGAGTAGAATAAAAGCGCATTTGCTTGAGGACAAGCAAATCTCAAGTGTAAGGGTATATGATGAGGCGAAAAATGATCCGTTTTTAGGGGGTCATTTAAGCCCGAATTCGAATTTATTTGATCAAATATTACCCTAAATCGTTCCTTTTGTGATTTTAGGTACTTCGGGAGTGAAATCTGGAAAAGGAAGCAATTCGGACATTTTTGGAGCATAAAAGTGAAGAAAACGCCAAAGTCTTAATATTTCATGCTGGGAACAGTAGGTGACGGCGTCAAGAGTAACTCCCTGACGGCGTCAAGAGAAAAATTTCATGACGATCCAGTAAAGATTTGACGGCGTCACGAAGGTAGGGCGTCAAGAGTAAAAGTCATGACGGCCTGGAAATGATTAAGTCTTGACGGCGTCAAATGTAGATCAAGGCAGTCCGAGAATAGTTTTGGCGGCGAGGTGACGGCGTCACAATTTGGTCTTGACGCCGTCAGACCTCTTTTCCTATATATAGTTTTCTAATTTTCACATTAAAAAGAGAGAAGTTTTGGGAGAAACCCTAAGTACGAACTTGGTACGAATTTTATAGGTTTTTCAAGGGTTCCAAGCCCTTGATACCTTTCATGTGTAATTGAGATAAGTGTTCTTTCAATTCAATCAATATGTCTATGTGTTGGTTGTCTATATCTTGTTCTTGTCTTAATTCCATCTTGCTAGGCTAGATCTATCTTATGTTTGCTTGGATCTAATGAAATCTAGATGTTAATTATGTGTTGATTACTTGTTTATACTTGTCTTGGATGAATGATTTATATGTTAGGCTTAAGAAAACTGGCAGATCTCCAATTGGTAACATGCTTGAACGTCTTAAGAAACATGAACCGACGCGCACTAGGTCTTTATTGGTTGTATTTAATGCATGAGCCACTGTTTACAATCCCTATAGTTGTGCTGGGCATGGTGTAGGAGGAGATAAGAGCTCATAGAATTGGGGAGTTAAGTGTGCCACCCCATGAATGGTATTAAGGAATACGATCCGTCATCCATGCATTTATAACAAGTAATTAACGTGTAAAAGATGTCTAGGGAGTAGTGAAATCTAAGTAAACACATTTTCTCCAATTATTGCTCACAACTTTAGTATAATTTAGCTTATTTTCATTTCTTGTATTTTATTTTGATTGCATCTTTAGTATTGGGTTAGTTGATTAGCAACTAATTCCGCCCAAATCCTTCAAACCCGAGAATTTTAATTGCTTTCTAAAAAAATATAAAAACACAAAAATAATCATCCCTCACCTTTAGAACTAGTATTTAGTTTTTCTAATCCTAGCGACACTATTCCTAGCTGAACGATCAATCCCCCGGTACTTGTCACTATACTATACTACAACGATCAGGTACACTGCCTGGTGGGGGTTGTAAGCTTCTCAAGATCCCTTGAGAGGTAAAGCCTGGTGCGATTCCCACGTATCAATAAGACTTCATACACTCCACCGAAGAAGTGCTGGAACAAATGCTCTAGTTGTTCTCAGAGACACTAGATGGGAAGACAGTCGACAAATCATTGGAGCTATGGAAGTAGATCTCTCTGCCGGAACGCAGTTGGTCTACATGTTTCCTGATATGGTTCTAAGTATTAACGACTTCCACAACCATGTAGAAGTTGCTGTACAAACCCATGGATACGAAACTTGGCAAGGAGGAGAAAGTAATCTGCTAATCACAATAGCCATGATAGGCAGATTATCAAACACCAGTTATATGGGATTCCAATACAGCGTAGAAAATGTTGTAGATCACCTTACAACAACCGGCATCACAGCAATACCTGGTGAAAGGAGAAGTATAGAAGAACTTGAAGGGATGAGCTGGAACTTACAACCATCTGAACAAACCTCTGTACGAGTTCCATCAAGAGTTGCAGTAAATGAAAGGCTTAACAGATCAGTAAACCTTCGATTTGAAAGGTATCGCCAAGTACCTCAGCCACCAAGATACTCAGTTGACCAAAGAGATCGAGAAGTACCAAATAACGACCATCTAGACGAAGACAAAAAGCACTTTATAGGAATTTGCTTACAAAATCCTCGAACAAATCACATTCCTTGTGATATATGTTTTTGTGAGGAATGCTTAGAAGAAGCAAGGATCCTAGAAGAAGAGCCACCAAATAAAGCTAGGCGGTCTAACAAACCAAAAAGACGAAAGCAACGAGAAAACTTGTAACACCCCCAATTCATGGATGCAGCGGAATTCGAACTGGGTGTTACTTGACGGCACAATAGTCACAATAATAGAAAACGAACTCCAATTGAGTCGTTTTAAAAGATTTATCATTCAAATTATATAAATATCAGAGATTACAAAATGAGGTCCCAGATGGTTCCATGTTTACAATTTACATTAAATGAGTTTTTGAATGATAATAAAATTTATAGCCCTCTTGAGTATCCGTGTCCTTCCGTGCCATCCTTGATCGTCATGAACCTGAAATACATGCTTGAGAGGTCAACACAAAGGTTGAGTGGAATTCGTAGAGTTTAGTTAAATCGTTTGAACACTATATGTCGTAGTGTGAGCTATAGACTCACACCAATGTTTAGAAAACAAAATCGTTATTTATTTCACTAAGCTCATGCAACCAAAACATTAACATCGAACCAACAAAATTGGCATTATAGAAGCCCTATCAAGGTACTTTTGCCGTTATACCGCTAAATCTCAAATATAGTGCATTTGTGTGAACTCGTCGTTGTTCAACACAAATGGGATTCGTCAATCCCAATAGATCTATTCACAATATTCGCGCTCACTAAAGGTAGTGACTAATGGTTCATGATATAGGGACTTCGAACATGGCAATCGTTACTTAGTGATAATAAAACATCGTCGGGTGGCATACATTAGAAAGCATCATGTTCGAGTAGAAAAATAATAGCATGTATTTCCCCCATGGGTTTGTAAAGTAGTTAAACAGTAGAAAGTGGGGCTACGAACTCACCTTAAGTAGAATAGCAAGTAATGAAGGTGATGGTTGGATCGTGTAGGTTTCTATGAGCAACCTATAATAGAATGTTGCGACTTAGGATCGGAGTAGAGTGCCTATATATATATATCTTGCATTTAGTCCATGATGTGGTATGATGTATATTGTATGTCCTTGAAAGAAAAGATTCATGAATATGTATGTTTTGTATATCGTTTACACCGTTCGGGCTGACATATTTCAGTAGTCATGTTAGTAAGCGTTCGAGGAGCCAGGACACTTTAATTCGTAAATCCACAACTCAACTCGACGGCTTACATAATGAACTCCTCACATGAGGCTCCCTACTATTGTAGTAGTTGATGAAATATATAGATATAAGTTTTGATCCGAAAAGTTACATGTCCGATATTTGAATAAACTTAGGAAGGTTTATTAGTACATGAAGATTGTTATTAGGGGTAGTTTTATAAGTCTTGAATGACCATTTTCTCTTGGTAATATCTCATGGTTTCCTTTTAGGTGAAGTAGATCCAAATTGCTTGTTCATGTTATCGCCTAATTCATTGTTTCATGTTTACGCCTATGTAAGTTGGTATGGTCATTTCGTCATGGCCTAGCCATGACTTTTGGTCCTTGTTCCAAAGTCATGAGACACAACCTTGGCTCTAGCCATGGTTGTGGTCTTGATTATAGGTCATAAGACCTCTTGTTCCTTTCAAAGTATAACCATAATCTAGTGACTTTCGCCTAAAAATGGGCTGTTTAGAATTTGAAGAATTTTATCACTCGGAAAGCATTTTTAGGTCTCGAGCTTCTTTGTTCCTGAACGAAAACGTCGTTCCGGACAACTTTCGTGTTTTAACTTTTTGATGAATCGGACCAGAAGTGGGACTTTCAAAACCCAAATTTGATCAGAATGGTATTTGGCAGTTTTGCCGGAAATCTTTGGTAATTTCAAATCGCCATAACTTTTGACTCGTATACTCGTTTTAGGTGGTTCAAATTGCTATGGTTTCCTTGTTAAGTCCTCTACTGTAATTTGTAATGATCCAATATCATAATTTTACCATTTTGGTCGTGGTTATCCAAGAAAGTCACTAGTTTACTTGTTTTAGTAACTTGTTGTAACAATCAATAACAATAACTTGTTTTGCTCACTTTTATACATCATGGACATAACTACAAGACATAATATAGCATGAATAATATGTAAATAACATGAACATGATTATTTAACAAGAATCAAGTTAGGGTTTGGCTCACAACTTTTGGCTTTCAAAGATGAAAGGAAGTTAACATGTAAGGATAGGACTTTGATAGACTTGCTTCAACCCTTTTTCACTTCATGCAATCTTTCTACCCTTGGTATTCTTGAAAGAGATGTAATGAAAGTTGAGGTGAATTGAGTGGATTTAAACTCAAGAGAAATCACCAAGTATATGAGGTTATGGAAGTGTTTGATGAATGATAACCTATCTAGGGTTTCTACCTTGAACTAGCACTTGAATCATGCATGAAACTTGGAAGAGAATTAGCAAATGGAATGGTGTTGGTGTGTGTGGAAGTGGACGGCAACAAGGGAGAAGGGAGGGCTTTATAGGAGCTTGAGGAGGTTACATTTCATTGACTAGTCCAACCTTGGAGAGCAAGGTGAACACTTGTAACCATCTTAAGGCCTTAAGCACAAGATCAAGCCACCTAGTGTGAATCCCCCCCCCTATAGGCGGTTCATGAACTTGGAGAGCAAGGGTGTGGACTTTTCTTGGTATTATCCAAGATACTTGGTTAGTTTTGACTCCGGGAAATGCCAATCGTAAATGATTAAGCCTCAAAACGTAAAACCGGGTGTCGTAAAATTATGAAACTTGAAAGTATTGATAAACATGTCAATAAGTTCCATAATAAAATATAAAATGAGTGGTAGGTTCCATTTGTGTGTAAAACCCTGCTAAAAACTGGAAACACGGGTCTAAAACGCGTAATACGTAAAATGTACGAATTTTGCGTAAAACTGAGAAAAGTAAAATGTTACTTTTCTAATATGATATAAATGATTTAAAATGACTTATAATGTCTAGACTGGGCTCAGTCTAGTGTCGGTTGGTGTTAAATGTCTTTTAGACATCAAACCGTAAGCCTAAAAATCAAGAAATGACTTTTGGTCAAAGGAGGAGGGAAAAATTATGTTGACTTTTTCTAATAAGTTTGAAAACTCAAAACGTCTTAGAAACTCGTTTTGTGGTCTAACGGTTAATCGCCCATTCGGTTAAGCGTGCTCATGTGAGAGTAGTACCGACTTGGGTGACCTGCTGGGAAGTCTTTGGACGTTTTTCTCAGTCACGATTAATTCTCAAATAAATCATGAGTGTGTCAAACATTTTTCTGATGCGGGGTCACTTAACGCGGTCAAGTTTCGTTGTACGTAGAATTTCTGAATGACGTTTTACCCTAAAACGTGTAATTCCTTAATAACTTTCACGAAAATGATCTGACGAATGTCAAACATTTAATTTGCCATGGAAATGATTTATCACTCGAGAATATCAAATAAAAATCAACTTTCGGGAAAGTTTCGGGAAAAATGAATAGTAAAAGTGAATAGTGAAATTTTCCGGGAATGGTAATTAACCTGAAATTGCGAATTGTTACAAAACTGGTCGACACTTGGTGAACCATCTGGAAAATGGGACTATTATGTCAATTATGATGCCCCAGAAATCACTACTCCAATAGAAGAAATTGCAGCAACTGGCTGGGGAGATGAATTCTCAGATGATGAAATTACCCCAGGAAAATTCGCAATCATAGAAGAATCAAGTGATTGGGATGATGATGAAAGAAGTGGCGGAAAGACCCTTGTCCAACGAGAAAATTTTTCAAAAAATCAGCAAGACTTTCTTGATGAATATTTGCCACAGTGGGATGACAGACTCGCCACACAAAAATCAGAGTCTGAATGGAAAAACCCATTCGCAGCGAAGCATGGTGAGGACCATACAATTCTTCATATTTCCAAAGAAGATGATGATGACAATCTGCCATACCCAAAGTTTCGAAACTTTAAACAAATGGCAGAACAAATTGCTAATAAACATGAAGAACATGCTTTTCCAACGGCAGATAAAAATTACGTTGCCAGGAATTTTTAACTTGTACTAAAGGTCAAAAACTAAAACTTTAAAGTACAAGTTATTACTTAAAAACACACCTTTTTATTAAAATACTGCGGAAGCTTTGTTACAATGGTGGTGGTGGTGGTGATTGTAGGTGGATTGGTGATTCATACAACTGGTTACATATGCCTTTTATAGGCGAAACTAAAAGGAATAAACTAAGAATATGCTTTGGCATCTAGCATATTCCAAAGAATAAACCATGGCATATGCCAAGGAATATTCCAGGCCATTATTTTCTTTAATACAGCTGGCCTACAAACTTTAATAATGCGACGAAGACCGACGACGACATTAACCTAACTTTGACAACGACATTTTCCTAACTTTGATAATTATACAATGAACCCGTGAAATAATTTCACATGCGGGCCCTCAGAGCTTCAGGATAGAGATCTTTATTCATGGGACGATTCAAATTTAACGTATTCAGACAATAATCATCCCACCCGGGGTCCACGATAAAAATTGAATCGTCATCACTGTCGTCACTATCCACTAGAAATCCTTTTCTGTTGTAGCGACATTTCTTTTCTATTGGGTTCTTGTCTTGGACATCCATAGGCTTAGATATTATTGCGGCCCAATCATTGTGCGAGAGCTTCCAGCTCGATGAGGATTCTTCGGGCTTCTTTGTTTTGGATTCGAACATCTTCCCTTTGGTCATACCAATGGTTGTCTTTTGTTGACTTTCCAAAGCAGACTTGGGCTTTGCACTGTATGATTTCCAGTAGGTTTTGCGTTGCTTTGACTGGATCTTTTCAGGCAGTATCTCAAGATCTGGAAGATTTTGAAATTGCACTTTCATTTTTCTGATTAACTCATAATCAGAGGGCTTCAATCTTTTGTCTCCATGAACATTTGTCTTTTCATATAGTGGCCTTAGGAGTATCCCAAGTTTTGGGATATGACTTCGAGCCTAGTTAAGGATTCCTAAGAATGACCTTAACCCCTTCTTTGTCTTCAATTCTTCTTCATTAAAGTCTGCAATCTTCTTTATGATGTGCGGCTGTAACTTTATGGTTCCTTTTCCTATGACTGCTCCGAGAAAGTCTATTGTTGGAACTGCTATCTTCATCTTTGTTGGAGATAAAACTAAGCCATTATCTTCACAGATTTTCAGCATCTTTTCCAGGTGTTTTGCATGCTCCTTTTCATTTTTTGAGAAAACTAGTATATCATCGATGTATACTGCGATGAATGATTCTATTCCTTTGAAGCATTTATCCATCTTTCTTTGGAACACTGCTGGGGCATTCTTCAAACCAAATGGCATAACTAGCCATTCATAAAGTCCTCCAGGTACTAAGAACGCGGTCCATGGTATTGATTCTTCATCCATGGCGACTTGATGAAATCCTGATTTGAGATCAAACTTTGAGAATATTTTCGCACCTCCTATTCTCATAATGATCGTATTTATGCCTGGTAGAGAGTATTGGTCCTTGTATGTATTATCATTCAAGGATTTATAATTGAACACCATTCTCTCCTTTCCTTTGATTTCTTTTCCCGTTGCAGGATCAATTGTTGTTCCTGAATTTACGATCATCGCCATCGTTCTGTGTCTGCTTTTGCTTGGACGAATAGCACCAATTTTAAGAAGACTATCAACATGCTTTCTGAATGAATCTTCCATTGCTGGTGTCACATGTTTTAGTGGTCGGTCTTCAATGGTAATGTCTGGATTGATAATATCCAGCTTACAAAGTTCACCATTTTTCTTCCAATGCTTTAGAGGTTCTTCTCCGATGTATCCTTGAAGTTTTAACCTATCAATGACAGGCTTAAACAGTTCTAGGAATGCGTTGTTGCCTTTTTGGTTGAAATAAATAGATTCATTTATTTCAAGGAAATCTTCTTCACTTATTTCAAGTTCAGTGATGGCAACTTCAGCAACCTCAGATTGTTCTGAAGTTTTGATCTTGGTAACCTTCTTATAGATGGTTATCTCATCTCCTTCTATGTGAATTCCTCCTTTCATGGACCTAAGGAAGTTAGCTCCTATCAGCATCTCAATGCCATTGCTGTCATGCATATCAAATGCATATATGAGGGGAATCTTGAATTTGTTTCCTTCAATGAGGAAAGAGCCTGATTTTATTCTGTGAGTTGCTTGTTGTCTTGAATTTAAATCGTTGAAGAAGACGTTGTGGTTTAAAGGTTCAAGTGCTTCCTCTGGGATTACCCTCTTATTTATGCAGCATGCTGATGCTCCTGTGTCTATTATTGCACTAATTCCAAACTCGGGACAATTAGGGATATCAAACTCAACTTTTACATTGTAAAGTGAGTTAGTTATCTTTCTAATTTTTGGAATTGTCGCAGCACTTCCAGAGTAATGAATCTCTGCTTCCATGAAGGGTCTTGCTATGTGAGAATCATTTAACGGTGGGAATTCTTCACTAGAGAACTGAAACTTTTCTCCTTCTTCTTTCTTTTCTTGCAGTTGTGCTTTAAGCCTTCTTATTTATTCATCCTTTTCTTCTTCAAGTTTCATCCGTTCAGCTTTAAGTTGATCGATGATTGCAAGAGCATCATGGACATCTTTTATCAGCAATCTTTTTTCAAGCTGCCATGCTTCTTCCTTCTTTTGAATCTCTGCCTTTGTTTCATAGTACTCTTTAGCTTGATCTCTTATCATCTGCTGAACTTGTTCCGTCTTTTCTTTCAAAAGTTCTTTAAGGAGTTTCACCTCTCTACTATTGAAGTTATTTTCTTCTTCTGGCTTGCACTGCTGCTTTCTTTTAACATTAACTGTTTTGCCAAGATAATTTTTTGCACAAAGGGCGCATGTTGTAAGTTGGCACTTGGGACAGTTAAGTCTTGATATGTCTGTGGTTAGTATTCCACAGAAATAGCAGATTGTGTAATTTGTGACCGTGTTTTCTTTCCAATCATGCTCACAATTTTTACTTTGAGCTAGCAATTCTTTACTTGGTTTCCACGATCCTACGGATTGAACCATGTCTGCTATTTTTTTGGTGGTCCTGGATGGAACATGAAAGCAAAATGACTATGTTGATCATTTTCCCTTTCATATTCACTGTTGCTTTCATTAACTTCATGTGTTATTGTGAAAGCTGCTTCTTCAAATGGAGTATCTTGGACCATAACACTGATACTTTGATGAGTATCACCTTCTCCTTCTGATATGCTGTAGACACTGGTGTCGTCAAAGTCTGCTGAGACAATATCCCAGTTATCATCAAGATCTAGTTCTTGATAAACAGCTGATCTTGCAATGTTTCCTTGTTTGCTTCTGCAATCTTTTGCAAAATGCCCTTCCTTTCCACAAATAAAGCATTTGCACTTCTTGACTCGTCCTCTGTCATCTTTATACTTTACCTTGAATGGTTTTACATGAGAACCATGTGGTTTTCCTTTGTACGTTCTTGATTTTCTCATTCCATACTTCTTCCGGTTATTTTTGTAGTAACCAGGAATTGGTATAGCTGAACAAAGAGATAAATCTCTGAGTTCCTTGGCAAGTGATGCATCTTTGCACATTTCTGAGATGAAAGTATGAGTGAACTTGATTGCAGGCAGGACTCCTGCATTGAGACCAGGGTGCCTAGCTTTAAACGATTCTTCCACTTTCTTGGATAAAGAAGGTGGTAGTTTAGCAAAAAGTTTCTCTGTTGTTGAAGGGAAGTACAATCTTCCAGACTTTATTGCTAACTGATAAGTTCGTTTTAGTATAGTGTTTGTTTTACCGAAGAAATGCTTAGGAAAGTATTTCCCTGGGTCGTGTCCCAGCGAAGGTGTGAATGGAATTTCGAATTCCTGATTCGTGAAACGTGTCGTGAAAAGGGTAAAAAGTGATATTTATGAGATTATAGTAGGGAATATGAAAATGAAACACAAATAACTAGCTAAGCACGTAATTCAAGAAATTTAACCAAAAACGTAACGTAGAATCGAAAACGTAAGCTTAAACGTGAAATAAACGTTAACGTACGAAATAAAATGCGAGTTTAATGCTACACTACTCCTACGGACTTGAAAATAATTTTGAAAAGTTAAAAATGATAAAACAAAATTTTGAGAAAAAGAAAAATATTTTTTTGACTTTTTAATTATTTTTTATGAATTAAAAACTATTTAAACTAATTAATAATTGAAAGAAAATGTAAATAAGGTGAGAAAAACAAAAAATAAATTTTGAAAATTTTAAAATAACTAAAAAGTAATTTTAAAACTTAAAACTATTTTTTTTGGCTTTTTGTGTAATTTTTAGGAATTAAAAACTATTAAATCTAATTAAAAATTCAAAATAAATGGGAAAAATGCAAAATAAATTTCTAAAATTCTAAAATAACTAAAAATAATTTTCTAAAATATTTTTGGATTTTTCTGGGATTTTTCTGATTTTTTTGGAATTTTTGGTAATTAAAATGTATTAAAAATTGATTAAAAATGAAAATAAAATAAGAAAAATAGTAAATGAACTCAGAAAAATTTGAAAAAATTACAGAAAATCTAAAATATTAAATCAAGCTTGAGAAAAAAAATTGTAAGTAAAATAAGCTAGAAAACTGCTTATTAGCTCAAAACTGCTTATAATGAAGTGCTTATTGATAAGCACTTTGACCCAGAGTTGACCAAATCTTTACCAAATGTATTTTTGACTCAAAGATGCTCAAAGGAACAGATGGAAAACAAGTTTGAACTCAGAAACATAGATTAAGACCAATTCAGTTGCAATAAGCTATATGGAAAATAAGCAATAAGCCAAACAGTTAAGCAAATGGTAAAATATAACTGAGAACAACAACTTGAGGCATAAATGAACAGAGATGAGCAGTAAAACACAAGTTATGATCAAATGAATACTATTGCAGGCCTCAATATTGAAAACATATACTAGTTCTAAACACCCATATTCTCAGCTGAATTATAAGCACTTAATAAGCAAATTATTGGAGCTTAAGGGCAAATACTACAAGCTTATCCTACCAGCTACCAAAATAACCTTAAAGCTCTAATACTAAGCACCAATTTAACCTCTAAAATGAAATGTAATCAGCTGGAGGTGGAACAAGTTAACTGCATGATTGACTTTTCTTAATGCAACACTACGTTGACTAATGTAAAATTCTGATGATCACAACTTATCCTAGATTTATTGCTAAGCAGATTCAACACTTGATTTACCTAAATACAACTATTTTCCAACAGTTCTAAAAGATCGCAGCAACAGTTTACACCTGTATGCTCAACAGTCATGACATAAGAGAATGGGTTTGACTTATTGCTAAGTGACCTGCCTAATTTATGCTTTTACCAACCTAAACTAGCCTAGTGTGAACTATAAATGCAGAAAGAACAATAATCAGACAACAGGTACACAAAGAACCTACTTGTTCCAAACGCCCCTATATCTAACAGATTATACTAATTCTATGATATTCAAGCTTCAAATCATCAAATCAATTATAGAACTAACTTTCTTAACTGTATTTAAGACTAACTGAACTTAAAAATCCAACAACAAGAACAACAGAACCTACAAATGTAGTTTACACTAGGTTGAGGCAGTGAAAGTATGCAATCAGTATTAAAACATATATAGACACTAAGCAAGCACACACTAAGCTAATAATCACTAATATACTCTGAATAAGATCTAAACATACAAATTCTACACAGAAACACAAGCACAGACACAAAACACAACAGCACCTCAGATTTGAGAGATAAGACAGATATTAAAACAATAGAGCAAAATGAATCCAAATTCAAATCTAAATGCGATAAAACTACTACTAAGCTTGAAGAATTATCAAAGTAACAGATATAAGCAAAAATGATTAAACTAACCTACTACAATTAACTATTGATTCAGAATGAGATTTAAAATTGATTGAAAATTTACAAACTCAATACCCCCTCAGCCAAACAGAGGGGGTTTCACTATGCTAGCCTGCCTTTAAGACAGACCACTGGACACCTTATGGTTGTCTCTTAATCCACAATAAGCTGATGCTTATTCCAATAAGCTGAGGTTGACTTCTGTTGACTTTTGTGTTTTTGAGAGTTTGATGAAACAGTGAACTAAGAAAATTATATAATAACAGAAAATAAACTATTTGAATGAATAAAAACTGATTTGATTTTTTTTTTTTTTTTTTATTTTGAATTTTCAATATAAGTGAAAAACTTAAACATAAATTTGAAACTGAATTAAACTAAAACTACTGATTGTGATTTTAGACTAATAACATGAATTTAAATAAGCTGAAATTAAAATTAAGACAATATATAAAAACTGAAATTATATAAATGAGAGTAAATTGAGTACAATGCTTTGGAATGAAAATTACAATAAAAACTGAATTTAAATGCTGAGAATTAAAATGACAAGAATTAAAATGGTCAACATCTTTCTAAGAACATGAAAAATTGGACAAGTTTACATGAGTGAGGAAGGGGCTTATATAGCTGAGCTGAGGAGAGTATCCCCCAATTCCATGCTGGCAATCCACACACCTTGTGTTTCTTTGAGTTGATATCAGCCCTTGGATACGCTTCCAGATGATTCCATGTGATTACAACCCTTGGATTGCGTGTATGATGTGATTGTGAATCCTCCGTGTGCATTCCTATTGGTCCACGTGCCCTGACATAACCTGACATTCCCTGGCCCTTCTAGAAGCCCCAATGAGTGGGTAATTATTACTTAATTGAGGTAATATTTGAGGGTGGTGAATTAGGGTTTATGGAACAGTGATTAATTTCTGGGTGAGGTAAATTTAGGGGGCGGGGTTTTTGATTGGGGTTTGTTTTTATTAAAAGGTTGGGGGTTGACCGGTATAAAGGGGTTTGACCGGGTATTAGAATAGCAGGCCGGGTAAAGGATTAAGGGTATTGGGCTTTAAGGCTTTGGGCTGGGTATAGGATTGGTTGGATTTGGTTTAAGTTTATTTAGGATCCGGTTATGGTTTTAAAGGTTTAAGTAATTTAGTTTACAAGGACCAATTGTGTAAAACTGAAAATCTCAAGGACCACTTCTGTAAATCTTCCAAATTATTTACCAAGGGCATTTGTTGACTTTTCTGAATTCTTGGAGGACCATGTTTGACTTTTCTTGAAATATTCTTTGAGGGACCATTTTTGTAATTCTCTGAAAGCTGAGGGACCAATGTTGTCATTTTCTTCAAACTTTCACCAAGGACTATTCTTGAAACTTTATGAAATTCCAAGGTTGATTTCGTCTTTTTGAGCTTTGACTTTGACCATTTGACTTCCCCGGCTTCGGCTTTTGACACTTTCCATTCTCGTGCTCATTTTTGTCGATTTTGGCATCGTTTTTGTTCATTTTTCTCATATCCGTACCTGCACATACACAAATACAAAAACACACATTCTCTTGGCATATTTGATTAGTATTTGGTATTTTTGGTATGAATTAAGGCCTAAAAAGGATGTGTGATTAATCACTCATCAAAATCCCCCAGACTAAGGTATTGCTGTGCCCTCACGCAATGTCATCACCTCACGCTTTAAAAGATAAATAATTTCAAAACCTCTCTTTACTGACGTTGTAAAGTAGCAATGATGTTCAAAAGAGATAGTAAAATCATTTATTCTCAAAAACGCTCCGTTTTCTGATTTTCATAAATAACAACTACTACTACTCTTTTTGTACCTTTTTTATATTTATATATGTGACGGTTTGCCTTGACTTTCATTATCAATTCTTATCTGTTGATAACTTTCAGGGTCAACGAGTAGAAACACTTCTCACAGAGAAGAGACCATACGGATAAAAATCGTCATCCTTGATTTTTCACAAGCTCCCAAACTAAGCGTAAAATCGAGATCATTGTTTATCCACAAGTTAGGTGCTAACACTACCCACAAAAGTTAATTGTGTCATTATCTTTTGTTCCTAGTTCCTAAGTTTTGTATCTCAAGATTTTAACTTGTGAGAAATTAATTGCTTCATATTTTCTCGTTTTGATAGTTATTAGTCCGATAAGAGCACAAAATTTGAACGCTAAGTAGTTTCCAAACTTTCCCTAGAAAATCCCTGCATACAGAAATCGGGTCCACATGAAGGTTTCTGATTTAACACGATTTGTGGAGGTTCCCCTTTTTATTTACGACCGAGACATACCATGTTTGATACCCGAAATGGAAGCTTTTTATTAGGAAAACCCCCGGAGTCGAAGCTTGGCATTTTTGCATAATCATAAGCACTTTAATAATACTTTGGTCCTTAGTCCTTTATTTCTTTTACAACAACGGTTTATGAGCCGCCAAGATGTAAGAGCTTTATTATGACTTTGGATTTCTATCCGCTGCTTTTTATAGCTTTGGATTCCTCTGCCTTTTTATTTGGCTTTGGACTATTATTATTGATAGTCATAATCATATGCCAAACCCCGAGTCCTACAGCCTTTACTAAGATCAAAACATCGGTTGCGAACCGGCAAGATGCAATAGTCTATTTCACCGTAACACTGGCAGTACCCCTATGTGTACCAAACCCCCATATGCAGAGATTTTGTTGGGAACGAGAAAAAACTAAGTATTGCCCAAACCCCATACACTTAATTAATCCTAGAGATCTATTATTATTGGTGTGCAAGCTTGTGGGAACAAGGAGGCCACAAGTACCTTTCGTGGGCTCTAAAGAGATCCAACTACTCCATGTTTAGCACGAAACTACTAAATAAACTCTATCATTCATCGATCTCCGCAAATTTAAAATCCCAAGTGATGAGATCCGCGGATGCTTAGCCATAATCTTTTGATTATATTGGTTAAAGGAGACGAGCTAGGGCTCAACACGCCCGGTCAAGTCGGAACATTTATTTCTACTCTCGCCGATAGGAAAGTCAAAACAAGGTGTCAAATCTTATTATTACTTCATATATATCATTTTTATTATTATTATTATTTTTTTATTTTTTTTTATAATAAAGTGGTGACAAAAATTTAAAATTTTTGGTGGAAAACGGAGTTGCGTAAGTTAACAGCTTAGACGAAGGTACAGGTCAAATCGAATCGAAGATTCACCCCCCCCAGACTAAAGTGAAACATTGTCCTCAATGTTTTAAGGGTAAAGGGTAGTCCTACGTAAAATCTAAGGCCGTTTATTAAGTATGCCAAAAGATAAATGTTAGTCGATAAGATTTTGGATATGGTGAATTTCCGAAAGAGCAGCGAAGGATGAGACTCGAGTGGAGAGAACGACAAACCACGAGAACGAGAGTCCTCAATCTTCGGGGAAATTCTTGAACATTCATAAACAACCACGGAAACACAAGTTTGGAAAGGGTCGCCCCCCTCACGTCACGTTACTTAAAGAAAATAAAAAATAAAGAAAATGAAAATGGATAAGCATGGGGTGCCTCCCACGAAGCGCTTGTTTTTGATTACCGAGTCACATGAGCTTGACTCGATCCCCGAATTAATTCGTCCTTGGGGAGAGCAGATGGAACGGACACTTGGCATAAAAGATGGAGATGCAGGGGTCAAAAACGGTATCCTCACTCCCGGTGGAGTGGAAAAGTGAAGAAATTATGGGATAAACAAAGAACGGATAAAACACCCAGATGATAAAAGCAAAGTCGATTTCAAAATCACGGGTGGGTTGGGTGGGTAAAATATCAAGCACAGGAACATCTTGTTCTGAAATCTCGTCCACCACTCCAAAAATATCTTCATTTACATCGAGCTCAAAATCTACATCGGGTGGTTTCGCAGGTGGACGAGAAGAAGGTAAATCGGAAATAATATTGCTTTGAAGGACATTCTTGTCATTCTCAATACCCGGTGGTATTGAGTCATCCGTAGCAGGAAATAGATCGTCTTCCTCTAAAAGAGGGTCACGTAACGGATTATCAGAATCGGTCTCAAAATTAAAACGCTCATAATCCGTAAGAGAGATATCAGCATGAATAGTGGGACTGCCACTACTCGTCTCTTCAAATCGAAAAATTTCAAGCTCGGGTAAGAAATCACTATCCATAACGGGGATAGGAGAAGAAGTCGGAGGATTTTTCAATGCCTCGATCTTAGAAATGAGAAGATTGATGTCAAATAATTTTTCATGAAGAGCTTCATCTTGGATTTCCGTGTTAACTTCTTAGTTTATTCCTTTTAGTTTCGCCTATAAAAGGCATATGTAACCAGTTGTATGAATCACCAATCCACCTACAATCACCACCACCACCACCATTGTAACAAAGCTTCCGCAGTATTTTAATAAAAAGGTGTGTTTTTAAGTAATAACTTGTACTTTAATGTTTTAATTTTTGAGCTTTAGTACAAGATAAAAATTCCAAGCAACGTAATTTTTATCTGCCGTTGGAAAAGCATGTTCTTCATGTTTATTAGCAATTTGTTCTGCCATTTGTTTAAAGTCTCGAAACTTTGGGTATGGCAGATTGTCATCATCATCTTCTTTGGAAATATGAATAATTGTATGGTCCTCACCATGCTTCGCTGCGAATGGGTTTTTCCATTCAGACTCTGATTTTTGTGTGGCGAGTCTGTCATCCCACTGTGGCAAATATTCATCAAGAAAGTCTTGCTGATTTTTTGAAAACTTTTCTCGTTGGACAAAGGTCTTTCCGCCACTTCTTTCATCATCATCCCAATCACTTGATTCTTCTATGATTGCGACTTTTCCAGGGGTAATTTCATCATCTGAGAATTCATCTCCCCAGCCAGTTGCTGCAATTTCTTCTATTGGAGTAGTTATTTCTGGGGCATCATAATTGACATAATAGTCCCATTTTCCAGATGGTTCACCAAGTGTCGACCAGTTTTCTCATTGCTTTCGTCTTTTTGGTTTGTTAGATCGCCTAGCTTTATTTAGTGGCTCTTCTTCTAGGATCCTTGCTTCTTCTAAGTATTCCTCACAAAAACATATATCACAAGGAATGTGATTTGTTCGAGGATTTTGTAAGCAAATTCCTATAAAGTGCTCTTCGTCTTCGTCTAGATGGTCGTTATTTGGTACTTCTCGATCTCTTTGGTCAACTGAGTATCTTGGTGGCTGAGGTACTTGGCGATACCTTTCAAATCGAAGGCTTACTGATCTGTTAAGCCTTTCATTTACTGCAACTCTTGATGGAACTCGTACAGAGGTTTGTTCAGATGGTTGTAAGTTCCAGCTCATCCCTTCAAGTTCTTCTATACTTCTTCTTTTACCAGGTATTGCTGTGATGCCGGTTGTTGTAAGGTGATCTACAACATTTTCTACGCTGTATTGGAATCCCATATAACTGGTGTTTGATAATCTGCCTATCATGGCTATTATGATTAGCAGATTACTTTCTCCTCCTTGCCAAGTTTCGTATCCATGGGTTTGTACAGCAACTTCTACATGGTTGTGGAAGTCGTTAATACTTAGAACCATATCAGGAAACATGTAGACCAACTGCGTTCCGGCAGAGAGATCTACTTCCATAGTTCCAATGATTTGTCGACTGTCTTCCCATCTAGTGTCTCTGAGAACAACTAGAGCATTTGTTCTAGCACTTCTTCGGTGGAGTGTATGAAGTCTTATCATGAATATCCCCAAATGGATATGTTGTAGTCCTGAAGTTCTCAGGCTCTGGTAACTTTCTTGGTTACACAGTTGGAGATTAATTTGGTTTTCTCCAAGGCATAAGATTCTTCTTTTAGAGTAGTGCTCATAAACTCTGTGTCTTGCAGTACTTCTATTATTTGAATAAAGTACTTCTGCTGGGATAAGATTTGCTTGCCTTTCTCTTGATATCTCAAGCTGTATTTCTGGGTCTATAGTTGATTCAAGAGTATGATTATAGTTGTTTCTTCCAAACACTCTTCTTGTCGTTCTGGCTGCATGATATCGGCTTCGTGTCATTTGTCGATAGCCACGTATCTGGTCCTCTTGAGTTGGAAGTTCTGCTTGCGTCTGCGTAGAACTTCTATTAAGGACGCTTGGCCATGTAGAAGTCATTTCTTTGACTCCTTTCCGAATTGTTCTTTAAAGATTTTATTGGGATCTTCAAAGACGTAAATCTGTCCGTTACTTTTCTTTGTTGGAAGTTTCCCACTAATGGAGAAACTATCAAGTCTTTTAGCTAAACTTGATATTGAGTCTTTGAGGTCTGCGGGCTGAGTCTTCTGTTTGATAACAACTTGAACTTCTTGTTTGAGCTTGTCAAACTTTTCTTCAATCTCCGTTAACTTCTGACTTTGTTTAGTTGCTAAGTAAAGCAAGGTGTTGTTTTGCTTTATGATAGCCTTTACTTGAGTAGCTAATCCTTCTTTGTAATCAGTTGTTTTTGCAAAACCAACTGCTGGTGACTCGAACTCTTCAGTAGCTTGTATAGCTTCTTGATACTCAATAGTTGCCTTTTGATTGGCAATACTCATCCGGTGATGAGTTTCTTGACTTTGTGGAGAAGGTGTTCAACCTTCTGGACTTTATGATTGAGGTCTTCTGTTAGTCGAAGGGCTTCCTTTTCAACTAACTTTGGTTGCTCGGCTATTTCTTGAACAAGGTTTAGGACTTCCCTTTTTGTGAGTGGTTTTGTTTGTTGGATCTCAGTTGAGATTTGTTGGAGGCTTTTTCTGGTTTCACTCTGTGTTTTTCTTAACAACTCCTCACAGGATTCAAGCTTCTCTTGACAACTTTGGAATTTTGACTCAAGATCTTTTTATTTTTCAGAAATATTTTTGAAATTTTTGAGTGCTACTTTAGAAAAGAGATTTAAACGATTATAAACACATGCTAGGTTATTAACTAAATCGGATATTGTAGGTTTAGAAGAACTAGTTTCGTTAAAGATGATATATTCAGGATCTACAGTTCGTATATTATCGTACCAATATTGTATTTCTTGCTCAAAGCGCTCAGACATAACTGTTAAAAACTTCATAAAAACCCATGTTTTTGGTAAAAGACAGCGCAATTGCTTCTTCGAAAAAGTACCGAAAGAGTCGGGAAAAGTTTGAAGTTAACCGTTTGGTGAATCATAAAACGAGTTTGTAAATATAAAATACTACGGAAGCTTTGTTACAATGGTGGTGGTGGTGGTGATTGTAGGTGGATTGGTGATTCATACAACTGGTTACATATGCCTTTTATAGGCAAAACTAAAAGGAATAAACTAAGAATATGCTTTGGCATCTAGCATATTCCAAAGAATAAACCATGGCATATGCCAAGGAATATTCCAGGCCATTATTTTCTTTAATACAGCTGGCCTACAAACTTTAATAATGCGACGACGACCGACGACGACATTAACCTAACTTTGACAACGACATTTTCCTAACTTTGATAATTATACAATGAACCCGTGAAATAATTTCACATGCGGGCCCTCCGAGCTTCAGGATAGAGATCTTTATTCATGGGACGATTCAATTCTATCGTATTCAGACAACAATCATCCCACCCGGGGTCCACGATAAAAATTGAATCGTCATCACTGTCGTCACTATCCACTAGAAATCCTTTTCTGTTGTAGCGACATTTCTTTTCTTTTGGGTTCTTGTCTTGGACATCCATAGGCTTAGATATTATTGCAGCCCAATCGTTGTGCGAGAGCTTCCAGCTCGATGAGGATTCTTCGGGCTTCTTTGTATTGGATTCGAACATCTTCCCTTTGGTCAGACCAATAGTTGTCTTTTGTTGACTTTCCAAAGTAGACTTGGGCTTTGCACTGTATGATTGCCTGTAGGTTTCGCATTGCTTTGACTGCATCTTTTGCTGCTGATAGTTCGATATCTTGAGCGACTGATCTCCATGCATCAGATTTATCCATTCTGATTGGATTTTGATTGGCTCTAAGCTGGTACTGCCGGTACATTGCTCCTGGTTCTTCATGAGTAAAGATCATTTTAGTAAAGATTCTTGGGAGTGGTTGAAAGTCTTCATGATTTCTTCGCAAGTGATCTTCTTATTCTTCTGAGAGGCATGGGGGGACTGTAGAACTTCCTCCACTGAGTAAAGGGCTGCTGCTGCTAATTGCTTCATTTCTCCTGTGCATTTTGCAAAACAAAGATTAACAAGTCTTGAAAGAGAATCAGCTAGCGTGTTATGTTTTCCCTCTATATGTTCTACGTTAATCTTGACACCTGTTCCTGTGACTGCATCTGCAAACTTGATCCACCGAACCCTTGAGGATTTGTTGCTATTAGCTTTGTTGTAAAAGCTAATAATTGCTTGACAATCTGTTCTCAGAGTTACTTCTTGTTTATCAAGGTAGTAGATTTTTAGTTTCTCCAGAGCGTTGATACAGGCATTGATTTCAGCATCAATTGTGGATTGGGTTGTTGAGAATTTGCCACTAGCATATGCACAAACTTTTTTTGAGCTTTTTGGTCCTTCCTTACTGTCCTTCCATTTGACTATTCCTCCCCATCCTTCCATGCATCCATCTGTTTCTAGGATGATATAGGCATCTTCAACCGGTATCTCAAGATCTGGAAGATTTTGAACTTGCACTTTGATTTTTCTGATTAACTCATAATCAGAGGGCTTCAATCTTTTGTCTCCATGAACATTTGTCTTTTAATATAGCGGCCTTAGGAGTATCCCAAGTTTTGGGATATGACTTCGAGCATAGTTAAGGATTCCTAAGAATGACCTTAACCCCTTCTTTGTCTTCAATTCTTCTTCATTGAAGTCTGCAATCTTCTTTATGATGTGCGGCTATAACTTTATGGTTCCTTTTCCTATGACTGCTCTGAGAAAGTCTATTGTTGGAACTGCTATCTTCATCTTTGTTGGAGATAAAACTAAGCCATTATCTTTACAGATTTTCAGCATCTTTTCCAGGTGTTTTGCATGCTCCTTTTCATTTTTTGAGAAAACCAGTATATCATCGATGTATACTGCGATGAATGATTCTGTTCCTTTGAAGCATTTATCCATCTTTCTTTGGAACACTGCTGGGGCATTCTTCAAACCAAATGGCATAACTAGCCATTCATAAAGTCCTCCAGGTACTAAGAACGCGGTCCATGGTATTGATTCTTCATCCATGGTGACTTGATGAAATCCTGATTTGAGATCAAACTTTGAGAATATTTTCGCACCTCCTATTCTCTTAATGATCGTATTTATGCATGGTAGAGAGTATTGGTCCTTGTATGTATTATCATTCAAGGATTTATAATTGAACACCATTCTCTCCTTTCCTTTGATTTCTTTTCCCGTTGCAGGATCAATTGTTGTTCCTGAATTTACGATCATCGCCATCGTTCTGTGTCTGCTTTTGCTTGGACGAATAGGACCAATTTTAAGAAGACTATCAACATGCTTTCTGAACGAATCTTCCATTGCTGGTGTCACATGTTTTAGTGGTCGGTCTTCAATGGTAATGTTTGGATTGATAATATCCAGCATACAAAGTTCACCATTTTTCTTCCAATGCTTTAGAGGTTCTTCTCCGATGTATCCTTGAAGTTTTAACCTATCAATGACAGGCTTAAACTGTTCTAGGAATGCATTGTTGCCTTCTTGGTTGAAATAAATAGATTCATTTATTTCAAGGAAATCTTCTTCACTTATGTCAAGTTCAGTGATGGCAACTTCAGCAACCTCAGATTGTTCTGAAGTTTTGATCTTGGTAACCTTCTTATAGATGGTTATCTCATCTCCTTCTATGCGAATTCCTCCTTTCATGGACCTTAGGAAGTTTGCTCCTATCAGCATCTCAATGCCATTGTTGTCATGCATATCAAATGCATATATGAGGGGAATCTTGAATTTGTTTCCTTCAATGAGGAAAGAGCCTGACTTTATTCTGTGAGTTGCTTATTGTCTTGAATTTAAACCGTTGAAGAAGACGTTGTGGTTTAAAGGTTCAAGTGCTTCCTCTGGGATTACCCTCTTATTTATGCAGCATTGATACGTGGGAATCGCACCAGGCTTTACCTCTCAAGGGATCTTGAGAAGCTTACAACCCCCACCAGGCAGTGTACCTGATCGTTGTAGTATAGTATAGTGACAAGTACCGGGGGATTGATCGTTCAGCTAGGAATAGTGTCGCTAGGATTAGAAAACCTAAATACTAGTTCTAAAGGCGAGGGATGATTATTTTTGTGTTTTTATATTTTTTAGAAAGCAATTAAAAATCTCGGGTTTGAAGGATTTGGGCGGAATTAGTTGCTAATCAACTAACCCAATACTAAAGATGCAATCAAAATAAAATACAAGAAATGAAAATAAGCTAAATTATACTAAAGTTGTGAGCAATAAGTGGAGAAAATGTGTTTACTTAGATTTCATTACTCCCTAGACATCTTTTACACGTTAATTACTTGTTATAAATGCATGGATGACGGATCGTATTCCTTAATACCATTCATGGGGTGGCACACTTAACTCCCCAATTCTATGAGCTCTTATCTCCTCCTACACCATGCCCAGCACAACTATAGGGATTGTAAACAGTGGCTCATGCATTAAATACAACCAATAAAGACCTAGTGCGCGTCGGTTCATGTTTCTTAAGACGTTCAAGCATGTTACCAATTGGAGATCTACCTGTTTTCTTAAGCCTAACATATAAATCATTCATCCAAGACAAGTATAAACAAGTAATCAACACATAATTAACATCTAGGTTTCATTAGATCCAAGCAAACACAAGATAGATCTAGCCTAGCATGATGGAATTAAGACAAGAATAAGATATAGACAACCAACACATAGACATATTGATTGAAATGAAAGAACACTTATCTCAATTACACATATAAGGTATCAAGGGCTTGGAACCCTTGAAAAACCTGTAAAATTCGCACCAAGTTCGTACTTAGGGTTTCTCCAAAACTTCTCTCCTTTTAATGTGAAAACTAGAAAACTATATATAGGAAAAGGGGTCTGACGGCGTCAAGACAAACATTGTGACGCCGTCACCTCGCCGCCAAAACTATTCTCGGACTGCCTTGATCTACATTTGACGCCATCAAGACTTAATCATTTCCAGGCCGTCATGACTTTTACTCTTGACGCCCTACCTTCGTGACGCCGTCAAATCTTTACTGGATCGTCATGGAATTTTGCTCTTGACGCCGTCAGGGAATTACTCTTGACGCCGTCACCTACTGTTCCCAGCATGGAAAATTAAGACTTTGGCGTTTTCTTTACTTTTATGCTCCAAAAACGTCCGAATTGCTTCCTTTTCCATATTTCATTCCCAAAGTACCTAAAATCACAAAAGGAACGATTTAGGGCAATATTTGATCAAATAAATTCGAATTCGGGCTTAAATGACCCCCTAAAAATGGATCATTTTTCGCCTCATCATATACCCTTACACTTGAGATTTGCTTGTCCTCAAGCAAATGCGCTTTTATTCTACTCAAAAGACAAGTTAGGGGTCATTTAACACTAATATAAAAGTAATTACAACAATTAATCATTTCACTAAAGACCAATAGACAAGCACGGAGGTCATACACAAGCACCTCACAAATAGTGTTTAGATACTCACATCTCTCGGGTGTAATAAAGTGTAAATTACAATATGGAAACGGAAGATATCTCTCACTACCTGTCATAGCAAAATAGATTACCATAGGCTTGGGAAAGGATCAAACCTCCACCACATGGCGTAAGCACCTAGGATAAACTATCAAAGAGGTCTTTTAAAGGGTTGTAACGTTAGGTGTAGGGATATGAAATACACGGTTTTGTTGGATAAAGGAAGTTTTACTGGTGGCGAGTTAACAATCTTGGTTAATTACATGTACAATATGGCGTTGCTAAGCCAAGACTAGACTCGACTTAAGCTAATAAATGAAAAATAACAAAAACATAAAATGAACATAGAATGAAAAGGGATGGTAGTCCGTATGTTTTTTTCTCTTTTTCCTTTTTTTATTATTTTTTTTCTTTCTTTTTTCTTGTTTTTTCCATTTTTTTTTTTTTTTTTTTTTTTTTTTTTTTTTTTTTTACATACACTCTTACCCTACCATCCAAAATAATACATCATAGGGAATGAACATTTCCCTTACACTTGAATTTTTACATACTTTACAATAAACTAATCTAATGACTCGAATTAAGAAAATCAAAACACTTGGAGCACTTTTAAGATTAACGCACATATGGGGGTAATAAATGATGTTCTTCCCCATTACTCTATAAATAAGTACTTTACCCATGAGTCCCAATCGTCCCAAAACAATATGTACAAGGATATGACTCGACTTAGCAACCATGTAATCAATTAGATAGTTAACTTAGGGTTTAACAAATAACAATAATGCACTAAAAATGAGCGCATACACGGAAGGCTAAGGCGATTTGGTTGTACATTTAAGTGGGGTGTAACAAATTCTTCCTTTAAGTAAAATGTTTAAAGTTAGAAATGAAAAGATAGGCTCGGAGGGGTGTACTAGGGGTTTCGTGTACTAAAAATGAGTACAACGCTAAGGGTGTGGGAAAATTAGTTGACTTAACTAGCCAAGTAATATGACTTAAATGGTCAAGTAATTATAATACGGGTTTAACACAAGGGTGATCCTAATGCCTCTTATCATGTAGTAAATCCTACTACACGAATGTAGTCTCACTAGCGGTCTCGGGATGCATCACTAACGCAAGTTCTAGAATCTAAATGCTACCGGTACACTCATAAGCACTAATAGTAAATGCTTTTCCTATCAAATCTAAAGGCGAACCTCACATATTTAGGTGGAAAATTTTTCTGAATATACGGTTATGTGCTAGTCATACAATCTCCTATCCATGAGACGCTTGCTATGGCTAAAGTTTCACTCCTAAATGTTGTAAAAAATTTTAAATTTGGCGCTAAAATTGCACTAACAAGTATTTCTCATAGTTTTATTACACATCTACCATCAAACAAAATAAACTCAAGCAAAAGTGCATATGTAAGGTATCATCTTTTTACCCTCCCCTTACACTTAAGATGAACATTGTCCCCAATGTTCAAGTAAAGAATGTAAAAGTGAAAAAGTAAAGAGAATGAAATCAAATACTCCCCTGATTCGCTCGGTATGGATAATAAGGTGGCCAGGTTAAATCTTCCTCCAAGAAAATGAACAATCAAAGCTTCCCTTCCAGAATATAAATCATCTTCTTGTCATACATAACCTGTAAAACCTGATAAAATAGACAAGACAACCTCGCGTAAAATCGGCGGCATCCTATATAAGTTACTAAATCCTAGAAAACAAAATAAGATATAATGCTTGTGGAATGAAGTTTGCAGATTTCCTGGAGATTATAAAACTTAATAATTCTCAAAAACCATAAGACTCCGTTAGAAAAACAAAACTGGTAAAATTTCCAGATTTTTACACTTGACGCCGTCAAGAGTAAACTCTTGACGCCGTCAGAAGTGACCTGCAGAAATTCTTATGTTAAGTTTCCGGAAAATTTCTGGAAAAACTTGGTCCTACTTCCTGGAAAATCTTGCAAAACTTCATTATGACTCAATACAAGCATTTGACTCTAACAAATACGAATATACATGTTCATTTAATATTGTGGAGAATCATGATCGGTTTGTTTCTTGAAAACAAATACGAATATAAATTCCCTACCTTCATCATCTAGTAACACCACGGCTCCAATTTTAGAGGAATTCTTTACCGTGAACGGTCCATACCATCTAGACTTAAGTTTTCCCGGAAATAATCTCAACCGAGAATTGTATAATAGGACCTTGTCTCCCTCTGAAAATTCTTTGGGTTTCTTAATTCTCTGGTCATGCCATCTTTTAGCTCTCTCTTTATATGTGATGGAGGATTCGTAGGCTTCTAGTCTAAGCTCATCAAGCTCATGTAATTGCAAGAACCTATTATTTCCAGCAATTGTGTAATCTAAGTTGCATGTTTTAAGCACCCAATAAGCCTTGTGTTCTAATTCCACTGGTAAGTGACATGCCTTACCATACACCATGCGGAACGGGGTCATTCCAATAGGTGTTTTGTAGGCGGTTCGGAATGCCCATAAGGCTTCGTCGAGTTTAAATGACCAGTCCTTTCTGTTTTGACTAACCGTTTTTTCAAGTATTCTTTTTATAGCCCTATTGGTGTTTTCGACTTGGCCATTGGTTTGTTGATGATAGGCGGTGGAGAACCGATGGGGTACTCCATACCTCTTCATGACCTTTTCCATTTGTGCATTGCAAAAATGGGTTCCCCTATCACTGATGAGAGCTTTAGGAATCCCGAATCTCGCGAAAAGCTTTTTTAGGAAATGAATAACTACTCTGGCGTCATTGGTCCTAAGGGCTTGTGCCTCAACCCATTTTGAAACATAGTCAATGGCGACTAATATGTACTCGTTCCCCCCTGAAGATGGAAAGGGTCCCATGAAGTCAATCCCCCAAACATCGAAGACCTCACAAACTTGTATAAAGTTCTGAGGTGCTTCATCCCTATGTGATATATTTCCGGCTCGTTGACATGCATCGCACGCCTGCACCATTTCTTTTACATCATGGAAAATTGTGGGCCAATAGAATCCCGCATCGAGAATCTTTCGGGCGGTAATGTTTATCCCATGATGCCCGCCAGAGGGACCAGAGTGACATTCCCTCATAATCTTCACTGCCTCATTTTCCGAAACACAACGCCTTATAATTTGGTCAGGACACCTTCGGAATAAAAAGGGTTCATCCCAAAAGTAGTATTTTAGCTGAGAAAAGAACCTCTTCCTTTCGTACTTAGTCAGGTGTTCAGGAACGAGTCTACTTGCGAGGTAATTAGCAAAATCGGCGTACCACGGCTCCGAGTCACTCATTAACATGAGTTGTTCGTCAGGAAATGAATCCCTAATCTCACTTCTATCGTGCTCATCCAAGGGGTTTTCGAGACGAGATAGATGATCTGCGGCCAGATTTTCTGCCCCTTTCTTATCACGAATCTCAACATCGAATTCCTGTAGCAACAGGATCCACCGAATTAGTCGTGGCTTAGCATCCTGCTTCGCAAAAAGATATCGAAGAGCCGAGTGATCAGTGAAGACGACTGTTTTTGAAAGGACAAGATATTGTCGGAATTTGTCGAACGCGAACACCACGGCTAATAATTCTTTCTCAGTGGTGGAGTAATTCTCTTGAGCGGGATTCATGGTTTTGCTCGCATAGTAGATGGGTTGAAAAAGCTTATCACGCTGTTGGCCTAACACATCCCCGACAGCGAAGTCGCTAGCATCACACATGATTTCAAATGGTAACTCCCAGTTGGGTGTGATCATGATTGGAGCTTGTGTGAGTTCCTTTTTTAAGAGATCGAATGCATCCTTGCATTCTTGGGAAAAATCAAACGGAGCATCCTTCACAAGTAGTTGGGTCATTGGCCGAGCGATTTTGGAGAAGTCTTTGATGAATCTCCGATAAAACCCGGCATGCCCCAAGAAACTGCGTATTGCTTTAACAGTTGTGGGGTATGGTAACTTAGATATAGCTTCAACTTTAGCTTGGTCCACCTCTATTCCGTTCCCTGAGATCTTATGTCCTAACACAATCCCTTCCTTCACCATGAAATGACATTTCTCCCAGTTTAGCACCAAGTTGGTTTCCTCACAGCGTTTAAGCATCTTTTCTAGATTAGCAAGACAGCGGTCGAAGGAGTTCCTGAAGACCGAAAAGTCATCCATGAACACTTCCATGCTGTCTTCCATGAGTTCGTGAAAGATTGCAGTCATGCATCGCTGGAAAGTGGCGGGGGCATTACATAGCCCAAAAGGCATCCTTTTGTAGGCAAATGTCCCATAAGGGCAGGTAAACGTGGTCTTCTCTTGGTCCTCAGGTGCTATGGGAATCTGAAAATATCCAGAGAATCCATCCAAGAAGCAATAGTACTCGTGTCCAGATAATCTCTCTAACATTTGATCAATGAATGGTAAGGGGAAGTGTTCTTTCCTCGTGGCATCATTGAGCTTTCGATAGTCGATGCATACCCGCCATCCAGTGACTGTTCTCTGGGGCACCATCTCACCCTTGTCATTCTTAACTACAGTCATTCCACCTTTTTTAGGTACAACCTGCACAGGACTGACCCATGGGCTATCCGAGATCGGGTAAATTAATCCTGCATCCAGAAGTTTTATGACTTCTTTCTTCACTACTTCCTTAATGTTAGGGTTCACGCGCCTCTGGGGTTGCACGGTAGGTTTATAATCTTCTTCCATGAGAATCTTATGTGTGCAAAAAGTTGAGTCAATCCCCTTAATGTCGGCTACACTCCATGCAAGTACCCCCTTGTATTTTTTTAGGACCTCTAAGAGTTTACCTTTTTGTTCATGTTCCAAGGAAGAGTTTATGATTACCGGGAGTTGATCCTCTCCCTGAAGGAAGGCATACTCCAAATGGTTAGGAAGCTCTTTAAGATCTACATCAGGAGGTTCGATAATAGAAGGTTTGAGCTTGTTTTCGGGCTTTCGGAGCTCGAGATGCTCCGTTGCCTCTTGTCTGGGGTAGAAGGAGACTGCACTAACATCCTCCATCTTTCTACCTCTAGCAATGGCAGAAAACTCTCGTCCCGTAGCCAGCCTTCATCTATCTGTTCATCGACACAACTATCAATGACATCTGTGAGTTCATCTACTTCCCCGATAAAATAGAGCCGGTTGGCTGCTTCGAGGGAGAGGTCCATAGAATCCTTAATGTCGAAGGTTGTGCTATCGTCTCCCACTCGTAAGGTTAATTTTCCATTGTAGACATCGATGACTGCACGAGCGGTAGCAAGAAATGGTCTACCTAAGATGATGGGTACCAAGTCATCCTTCTCCATATCCAGAATTACGAAGTCGACCGGGAATTTGAATTTCCCAACTTTGACTAGCACATTCTCGCATATCCCTACGGGGTACTTTACCGATCTATCGGCTAGTTGGATGTTCATACGGGTAGGCTTCAATCCAGAGTATCCTTGTCTACGGAACATAGAGTGAGGCATGAGATTGATACTCGCTCCCAAATCGGCAAGAGCATTCTTGATTGCTAGAGGTCCTATAGAGCAAGGCAGGGTGAAGCTGCCCGGATCGTCTACCTTCTTTGGTAGCCCTCGGTGGGTCACCACTGAGCATTCTTCCCCCAGGGTCACAAGACCCTCGAGTTTCTTCCGGTTAGCAAGTAGTTTTTTAAAGTATGTGTTATACTTTGGCATGTGATAGCAAGCATCAAGGAGAGGTATGGTGACAACCGAGTCTTTTAGGTAAGACAAGAATCTCTTGTTATCATTCTCAGTTTCCTGGTTCCTTAATCGGGACGGAAACGGGATTCTCACAGGTTGGTTAGGCAAGGTTGATGGGGAAGGGGTCGTCACGGGTGGTTGGTCGGGGGTATTACCGCCGACATCCTCCTCCTCCTCCCCAGGTTTGTTTGGATCGGGGGTGATGGGGGACGAGTTTGGATAAGGAGGGTCCTTGGTTGTTGTTCCAGCTCAAGTGGTTATCGCGAGCATGGGGTCTTTTTTGCTTACTGATGGCGTTTCAAGATTATCTAGGGCTGAGTTAAGCTTGTTGAAAAATTCTCCAATATCCTCCTGCTGCTCGTCGAAAAGCTCATTAAGACCTTTCATTTGCAGGCCTTTTTCTTGAGTGAAGTGACCAAGGTCATCTTCAAAAGTGCTCCTGATTTTGAATTCAGGGCCTTCCTCCCCTTCTCTTCTCTTTACCAGATTTCCCCAAAGGGTGTAATCGTCATTTTGGTAAAAAGGCAAAAGGGAGGGATCAGCATAAATGTCCCCTCCTGACAAGCATGCATGTTCAGTTGTGGCTGCTCCTCCGCATTCTTCTACCTCATGCGGGCCCCCACAGTAATCGCAGATCAAGTAAGGATTCGACAGCTGTTTAGGTAATTGCGATCCAGCTAGGTATTCCACTCTTTTGTGAATTTTTCTTAACCGATCCGAGGTGATTTCAGAAGTGCTAACAGTCGACTCAGGTTCATCCCAAGTGTCATCCTGGTCTTGAGCATATTCTTCAATCCTATCCCATCCTTCCTCGGCACTAAGATTGGCCAATCTTCCTTTTCTAGATTGGTTAATTCTGTTTCGGTCGTTAGAGGAGATATTATCGTAGAAGATTTGGACCAAGAGCCAAAGCTCAATGCCATGATGGGGAACTTGTCTTATTAAATCTTTGAATCTAGTCCATGATTTATGGAAGGGTTCATCCTTCCCCTTCCGGAAACGGAGGATCCTATCTCTAAATGCTGAGGTTCTTCCAGGTGGAAAGAATTTCTCATAGAACTTGGATATGAGTTGCACCCATGTGAAAATAGATTCAGACGGGAGTTTGTCATACCATTCTTGGGCTTTTTCATATAAGGTGAAAGGAAAGAATCGCAATCGGGATGTGTCTCTAGTAGCCCCATCCGTATGGAGGGTGTCTACTATTTTCAGGAAGTCCTTGATGTGTTGGATTGGATCTTCCTCATCTATTCCGCGAAACTTACACACATTTTTGACAAGCCAAACATCGTTCGCATGCAAGACCTCATTGGTGTGTTCGTTTGGGTAGACAATGGCGTTTGAGAAGCCATGAGAGGTTGGGGAGGAGTAGTCCTTAAGGCGCTTAAGAATGGGGGTTGCGGGGGTACTCATCTCGTCGTTGGGTTGGGAGCTAGGGGTTGTGACATGATTTTCTGAATTTTCTTCAGAAAGAGGTGCATCAAAGTCGATGGCAACGCTAGATGGTTCAGAAGTTGAATGATATCGTCTCAATCTATGCATTTCTCTTTCGGGTTCCGCATAAGGCAAGACCAGGTTTGTAGTGGAACTACGACTCCTAGTGATCCTAAGGTTAAAGGATTCATCGTTTGCCATAATGGCAGGTGGTGAAGAGTTACGAACAAAGGCACAAAGAACTAAGATAGACTAAAGAGAACCTTAAAAAAATAAAAATAAGATCTTACTAGAAAGGAATCTAGCAAGTAGACCTAATAAAAAGAAATTCTAACCTAGACAATAACTATTCCCTGGCAGCGGCGCCAAAAACTTGATACGTGGGAATCGCACCAGGCTTTACCTCTCAAGGGATCTTGAGAAGCTTACAACCCCCACCAGGAAGTGTACCTGATCGTTGTAGTATAGTATAGTGACAAGTACCGGGGGATTGATCGTTCAGCTAGGAATAGTGTCGCTAGGATTAGAAAACCTAAATACTAGTTCTAAAGGTGAGGGATGATTATTTTTGTGTTTTTATATTTTTTAGAAAGCAATTAAAAATCTCGGGTTTGAAGGATTTGGGCGGAATTAGTTGCTAATCAACTAACCCAATACTAAAGATGCAATCAAAATAAAATACAAGAAATGAAAATAAGCTAAATTATACTAAAGTTGTGAGCAATAAGTGGAGAAAATGTGTTTACTTAGATTTCACTACTCCCTAGACATCTTTTACACGTTAATTACTTGTTATAAATGCATGGATGACGGATCGTATTCCTTAATACCATTCATGGGGTGGCACACATAACTCCCCAATTCTATGAGCTCTTATCTCCTCCTACACCATGCCCAGCACAACTATAGGGATTGTAAACAGTGGCTCATGCATTAAATACAACCAATAAAGACCTAGTGCGCGTCGGTTCATGTTTCTTAAGACGTTCAAGCATGTTACCAATTGGAGATCTGCCAGTTTTCTTAAGCCTAACATATAAATCATTTATCCAAGACAAGTATAAACAAGTAATCAACACATAATTAACATCTAGGTTTCATTAGATCCAAGCAAACACAAGAAAGATCTAGCCTAGCATGATGGAATTAAGACAAGAATAAGATATAGACAACCAACACATAGACATATTGATTGAATTGAAAGAACACTTATCTCAATTACACATGTAAGGTATCAAGGGCTTGGAACCCTTGAAAAACCTGCAAAATTCGCACCAAGTTTGTACTTAGGGTTTCTCCAAAACTTCTCTCCTTTTAATGTGAAAATTAGAAAACTATATATAGGAAAAGGGGTCTGACGGCGTCAAGACAAACATTGTGACGCCGTCACCTCGCCGCCAAAACTATTCTCGGACTGCCTTGATCTACATTTGACGCCGTCAAGACTTAATCATTTCCAGGCCGTCATGACTTTTACTCTTGACGCCCTACCTTCGTGACGCCGTCAAATCTTTACTGGATCGTCATGGAATTTTGCTCTTGACGCCGTCAGGGAATTACTCTTGACGCCGTCACCTACTGTTCCCAGCATGGAAAATTAAGACTTTGGCGTTTTCTTCACTTTTATGCTCCAAAAACGTCCGAATTGCTTCCTTTTCCAGATTTCATTCCCAAAGTACCTAAAATCACAAAAGGAACGATTTAGGGCAATATTTGATCAAATAAATTCGAATTCGGGCTTAAATGACCCCCTAAAAACGGATCATTTTTCGCCTCATCAAACATGCTGATGCTCCTGTGTCTATTATTGCACCGATTCCAAACGCGGGACAATTAGGGATATCAAACTCAACTTTTACATTGTAAAGTGAGTTATTTATCTTTCTAATTTTTGGAATTGTCGCAGCACTTCCAGAGTAATGAATCTCTGCTTCCATGAAGGGTCTTGCTATGTGAGAATCATTTAACGGTGGGAATTCTTCACTAGAGAACTGAAACTTTTCTCCTTCTTCTTTCTTTTCTTGCAGTTGTGCTTTAAGCCTTCTTATTTCTTCATCCTTTTCTTCTTTAAGTTTCATCCGTACAGCTTTAAGTTGATCGATGATTGCAAGAGCATCATGGACATCTTTTATCAGCAATCTTTTTTCAAGCTGCCATGCTTCTTCCATCTTTTGAATCTCTGCCTTTGTTTCATAGTACTCTTTAGCTTGATCTCTTATCATCTGCTGAACTTGTTCCGTCTTTTCTTTCAAAAGTTCTTTAAGGAGTTTCACCTCTCTACTATTGAAGTTATTTTCTTCTTCTGGCTTACACTGCTGCTTTCTTTTAACATTAACTGTTTTGCCAAGATAATTTTTTGCACAAAGGGCGCATGTTGTAAGTTGGCACTTGGGACAGTTAAGTCTTGATATGTCTGTAGTTAGTATTCCACAGAAATAGCAGATTGTGTAATTTGTGACCGTGTTTTCTTTCCAATCATGCTCACAATTTTTACTTTGAGCTGGCAATTCTTTACTTGGTTTCCACGATCCTACGGATTGAACCATGTCTGCTATTTTTATTGGTGGTCCTGGATGGAACATGAAAGCAAAATGACTATGTTGATCATTTTCCCTTTCATCTTCACTGTTGCTTTCATTAACTTCATGTTTTATTGTGAAAGCTGCTTCTTCAAATGGAGTATCTTGGACCATAACACTGATACTTTGATGAGTATCACCTTCACCTTCTGATATGCTGTAGACACTGGTGTCTGCAAAGTCTGCTGAGACAATATCCCAGTTATCATCAAGATCTAGTTCTTGATAAACAGCTGATCTTGCAATGTTTCCTTGTTTGCTTCTGCAATCTTTTGCAAAATGCCCTTCCTTTCCACAAATAAAGCATTTGCACTTCTTGACTCGTCCTCTGTCATCTTTATACTTTACCTTGAATGGTTTTACATGAGAACCATGTGGTTTTCCTTTGTACGTTCTTGATTTTCTCATTCCATACTTCTTCCGATTATTTTTGTCGTAACCAGGAATTGGTATAGCTGAACAAAGAGATAAATCTCTGAGTTCCTTGGCAAGTGTTGCATCTTTGCTCATTTTTGAGATGAATGTATGAGTGAACTTGATTGCAGGCAGCACTCCTGCATTGAGACCAGGGTGCCTAGCTTTAAACGATTCTTCCACTTTCTTCCTATCACTGCTCCGAGAAAGTCTATTGTTGGAACTGCTATCTTCATCTTTGTTGGAGATAAAACTAGGCCATTATCTTCACAGATTTTCAGCATCTTTTCCAGGTGTTTTGCATGCTCCTTTTCATTTTTTGAGAAAACCAGTATATCATCGATGTATACTGCAATGAATGATTCTGTTCCTTTGAAGCATTTTATCTTTCTTTGGAACACTGCTGGGGCATTCTTCAAACCAAATGGCATAACTAGCCATTCATAAAGTCCTCCAGGTACTAAGAACGCGGTCCATGGTATTGATTCTTCATCCATGGCGACTTGATGAAATCCTGATTTGAGATCAAACTTTGAGAATATTTTCGTACCTCCTATTCTCTTAATGATCGTATTTATGCCTGGTAGAGAGTATTGGTCCTTGTATGTATTATCATTCAAGGATTTATAATTGAACACCATTCTCTCCTTTCCTTTGATTTCTTTTCCCGTTGCAGGATCAATTGTTGTTCCTGAATTTACGATCATCGCCATCGTTCTGTGTCTGCTTTTGCTTGGACGAATAGCACCAATTTTAAGAAGACTATCAACATGCTTTCTAAATGAATCTTCCATTGCTGGTGTCACATGTTTTAGTGGTCGGTCTTCAATGGTAATGTCTGGATTGATAATATCCAGCTTAAAAAGTTCACCATTTTTCTTCCAATGCTTTAGAGGTTCTTCTCCGATGTATCCTTGAAGTTTTAACCTATCAATGACAGGCTTAAACTGTTCTAGGAATGCGTTGTTGCCTTCTTGGTTGAAATAAATAGATTCATTTATTTCAAGGAAATCTTCTTCACTTATGTCAAGTTCAGTGCTGGCAACTTCAGCAACCTCAGATTGTTCTGAAGTTTTGATCTTGGTAACCTTCTTATAGATGGTTATCTCATCTCCTTCTATGCGAATTCCTCCTTTCATGGACCTTAGGAAGTTAGCTCCTATCAGCATCTCAATGCCATTGCTGTCATGCATATCAAATGCATATATGAGGGGAATCTTGAATTTGTTTCCTTCAATGAGGAAAGAGCCTGACTTTATTCTATGAGTTGCTTGTTGTCTTGAATTTAAACCGTTGTAGAAGACGTTGTGGTTTAAAGGTTCAAGTGCTTCCTCTGGGATTACCCTCTTATTTATGCAGCATGCTGATGCTCTTGTGTCTATTATTGCACCGATTCCAAATGTGGGACAATTAGGGATATCAAACTCAACTTTTACATTGTAAAGTGAGTTATTTATCTTTCTAATTTTTGGAATTGTCGCAGCACTTCCAGAGTAATGAATCTCTGCTTCCATGAAGGGTCTTGCTATGTGAGAATCATTTAACGGTGGGAATTCTTCACTTGAGAACTGAAACTTTTCTCCTTCTTCTTTCTTTTCTTGCAGTTGTGCTTTAAGCCTTCTTATTTATTCATCCTTTTCTTCTTCAAGTTTCATCCGTTCAGCTTTAAGTTGATCGATGATTGCAAGAGCATCATGGACATCTTTTATCAGCAATCTTTTTTCAAGCTGCCATGCTTCTTCCTTCTTTTGAATCTCTGCCTTTGTTTCATAGTACTCTTTAGCTTGACCTCTTATCATCTGCTGAACTTGTTCCGTCTTTTCTTTCAAAAGTTCTTTAAGGAGTTTCACCTCTCTACTGTTGAAGTTATTTTCTTCTTCTGGCTTGCACTGCTGCTTTCTTTTAACATTAACTGTTTTGCCAAGATAATTTTTTGCACAAAGGGCGCAAGTTGTAAGTTGGCACTTGGGACAGTTAAGTCTTGATATGTATGTGGTTAGTATTCCACAGAAATAGCAGATTGTGTAATTTGTGACCGTGTTTTCTTTCCAATCATGCTCACAATTTTTACTTTGAGCTGGCAATTCTTTACTTGGTTTCCACGATCCTACGGATTGAACCATGTCTACTATTTTTGTTGGTGGTCCTGGATGGAACATGAAATCAAAATAACTATGTTGATCATTTTCCCTTTCATCTTCACTGTTGCTTTCATTAACTTCATGTGTTATTGTGAAAGCTGCTTCTTCAAATGGAGTATCTTGGACCATAACACTGATACTTTGATGAGTATCACCTTCTTCTTCTGATATGCTGTAGACACTGGTGTCGTCAAAGTCTGCTGAGACAATATCCCAGTTATCATCAAGATCTAGTTCTTGATAAACAGCTGATCTTGCAATGTTTCCTTGTTTGCTTTTGCAATCTTTTGCAAAATGCCCTTCCTTTCCACAAATAAAGCATTTGCACTTCTTGACTCGTCCACTGTCATCTTTATACTTTACCTTGAATGGTTTTACATGAGAACCATGTGGTTTTCCTTTGTACGTTCTTGATTTTCTCATTCCATACTTCTTCCGGTTATTTTTGTAGTAACCAGGAATTGGTATAGTTGAACAAAGAGATAAATCTCTGAGTTCCTTGGCAAGTGCTGCATCTTTGCACATTTCTGAGATGAAAGTATGAGTGAACTTGATTGCAGGCAGGACTCCTGCATTGAGACCAGGGTGCCTAGCTTTAAACGATTCTTCCACTTTCTTGGATAAAGAAGGTGGTAGTTTAGCAAAAAGTTTCTCTGTTGTTGAAGGGAAGTACAATCTTCCTGACTTTATTGCTAACTGCCTGAAATCTTCCAAGAATGACCATAAGTTCTTGGTTTCTTCACAAGTTATCCTGTCTAAGTCTCTGTAGGCTCTGTCTTGTTCATCAGTTGAGCCTCGATACTGGTCTTCAAGCAGTATTAACTGCCTTACTTGTGATGTTATATTTTGTGGTTCATCAGCAATTGCTTCAAGGGCAGCATACACATCAGGATATGCAGTTCGCCATTGTTGCCATATTAACTTTTTGCTTTCTCCAAGAAGATTTTCCACAAAGGCTAATTTTGCTTTATTGTCAGTCCACGTCTGACTGTTGAGCCTATTGATTGTTATAGACTCCCATCTTGCTATCACATCTGACCATAAGCCTGGATCTGCTGGTAGAACAAGCATTACTCCTGATTCCGTCCATGCTGGTGGCAGGGTCCACTGTGAATTGTGATATTCACCATATCCTCCATAAAAAATATTGCTTCTTCCTTGAGGATAACCAAACTGGTAGTCTGGTTTATAAGTTGGTTGTGGATTTTGCCGTGCTGGAGGGTAGACAGCTGGTCCTAATATTGCATCATTTGGAGGTTGATAGCTTGCACCAGATTCTGCATCATTTGCCGTTGGAAAAGCATGTTCTTCATGTTTTTAGCAATTTGTTTTGCCATTTGTTTAAAGTTTCGAAACTTTGGGTAGTGCAGATTGTCATCATCATCTTCTTTGGAAATATGAAGAATTGTATGGTCCTCACCATGCTTCGCTGCGAATGGGTTTTTCTATTCAGACTCTGATTTTTGTGTGGCTAGTCTGTTATCCCACTGTGGCAAATATTCATCAAGAAAGTCTTGCTGATTTTTTGAAAACTTTTCTCGTTGGACAAGGGTCTTTCCGCCACTTCTTTCATCATCATCCCAATCACTTGATTCTTCTATGATTGCGACTTTTCCTGGGGTAATTTCATCATCTAAGAATTCATCTCCCCAGCCAGTTGCTGCAATTTCTTCTATTGGAGTAGTGATTTCTGGGGCATCATAATTGACATAATAGTCCCATTTTCCAGATGGTTCACCAAGTGTCGACCAGTTTTCTCGTTGCTTTCGTCTTTTTGGTTTGTTAGACTGCCTAGCTTTATTTAGTGGCTCTTCTTCTAGGATCCTTACTTCTTTTAAGCATTCCTCACAAAAACATATATCACAAGGAATGTGATTTGTTCGGGGATTTTGTAAGCAAATTCCTATAAAGTGCTCTTCGTCTTCGTCTAGATGGTCGTTATTTGGTACTTCTCGATCTCTTTGGTCAACTGAGTATCTTGGTGGCTGAGGTACTTGGCGATACCTTTCAAATCGAAGGCTTACTGATCAGTTAAGCCTTTCATTTACTACAACTCTTGATGGAACTCGTACAGAAGTTTGTTTAGATGGTTGTAAGTTCCAGCTCATCCCTTCAAGTTCTTCTATACTTCTTCTTTCACCAGGTATTGCTGTGATGCCGGTTGTTGTAAGGTGATCTACAACATTTTCTACGCTGTATTGGAATCCCATATAACTGGTGTTTGATAATCTGCCTATCATGGCTATTGTGATTAGCAGATTACTTTCTCCTCCTTGCCAAGTTTCGTATCCATGGGTTTGTACAGTAACTTCTACATGGTTGTGGAAGTCGTTAATACTTAGAACCATATCAGGAAACATGTAGACCAACTGCGTTCCGGCAGAGATATCTACTTCCATAGTTCCAATGATTTGTCGACTGTCTTCCCATCTAGTGTCTCTGAGAACAACTAGAGCATTTGTTCCAGCACTTCTTCGGTGGAGTGTATGAAGTCTTATCATGAATATCCCCAAATGGATATGTTGTAGTCCTGAAGTTCTCAGGCTCTGGTAACTTTCTTGGTTACACAGTTGGAGATTAATTTGGTTTTCTCCAAGGCATAAGATTCTTCTTTTAGAGTAGTGCTCATAAACTCTGTGTCTTGCAGTACTTCTATTATTTGAATAAAGTACTTCTGCTGGGACAAGATTTGCTTGCCTTTCTCTTGATATCTCAAGCTGTATTTCTGGGTCTATAGTTGATTCAAGAGTATGATTATAGTTGTTTCTTCCAAACACTCTTCTTGTCGTTCTGGCTGCATGATATTGGCTTCGTGTCATTTGTCGATAGCCACGTATCTGGTCCTCTTGAGTTGGAAGTTCTGCTTGTGTCTGCGTAGAACTTCTATTAAGGACGCTTGGCCATGTAGAAGTCATTTCTTTGACTCCTTTCCGAATTGTTCTTTAAAGATTTTATTGGGATCTTCAAAGACGTAAATCTGTCCGTTACTTTTCTTTGTTGGAAGTTTCCCACTAATGGAGAAACTATCAAGTCTTTTAGCTAAACTTGATATTGAGTCTTTGAGGTCTGCGGGCTGAGTCTTCTGTTTGATAACACCTTGAACTTCTTGTTTGAGCTTGTCAAACTTTTCTTCAATCTCCGTTAACTTCTGACTTTGTTTAGTTGCTAAGTAAAGCAAGGTGTTGTTTTGCTTTATGATAGCCTTTACTTGAGTAGCTAATCCTTCTTTGTAATCAGTTGTTTTTGCAAAACCAACTGCTGGTGACTCGAACTCTTCAGTAGCTTGTATAGCTTCTTGATACTCAATAGTTGCCTTTTGATTGGCAATACTCATCCGGTGATGAGTTTCTTGACTTTGTGGAGAAGGTGTTCAACCTTCTGGACTTTATGATTGAGGTCTTCTGTTAGTCGAAGGGCTTCCTTTTCAACTAACTTTGGTTGCTCGGCTATTTCTTGAACAAGGTTTAGGACTTCCCCTTTTGTGAGTGGTTTTGTTTGTTGGATCTCAGTTGAGATTTGTTGGAGGCTTTTTCTGGTTTCACTATGTGTTTTTCTTAACAACTCCTCACAGGATTCAAGCTTCTCTTGACAACTTTGGAATTTTGACTCAAGATCTTTTTGTTTTTCAGAAATATTTTTGAAATTTTTGAGTGCTACTTTAGAAAAGAGATTTAAACGATTATAAACACACGCTAGATTATTAACTAAATCGGATATTGTAGGTTTAGAAGAACTAGTTTCGTTAATGATGATATATTCAGGATCTACAGTTCATGTATTATCGTACCAATATTGTATTTCTTGCTCAAAGCGCTCAGACATAACATTAAAAACTTCAAAGATTATATTTACAAACTCGTTTTATGATTCACCAAACGGTTAACTTCAAACTTTTCCCGACTCTTTCGGTACTTTTTCGAAGAAGCAATTGCGCTGTCTTTTACCAAAAACAAGGGTTTTTATGAAGTTTTTAACAGAAATGTTACTGTAGAAATACAAGTAATTGTTTAAATAATACCTTTACTGTTTTTCCTGAATATACCTTAGGGGTTTAGCCTTCCATAGAGCTAAGAAAGTTTTGATTCAAAGCTTTGATACCAAGATAAAAATTACGTTGCCAGGAATTTTTATCTTGTACTAAAGCTCAAAAACTAAAACTTTAAAGTACAAGTTATTACTTAAAAACACACCTTTTTATTAAAATACTACGGAAGCTTTGTTACAATGGTGGTGGTGGTGGTGATTGTAGGTGGATTGGTGATTCATACAACTAGTTACATATGCCTTTTATAGGCGAAACTAAAAGGAATAAACTAAGAATATGCTTTGGCATCTAGCATATTCCAAAGAATAAACCATGGCATATGCCAAGGAATATTCCAGGCCATTATTTTCTTTAATACAGCTGGCCTACAAACTTTAATAATGCGACGACGACCGACGACGACATTAACCTAACTTTAACAACGACATTTTTCTAACTTTGATAATTATACAATGAACCCGTGAAATAATTTCACATGCGGGCCCTCCGAGCTTCAGGATAGAGATCTTTATTCATGGGACGATTCAATTTTATCGTAACCCATCTCTTTATGTCTTTCCTTATATGCTTTTTCCATTACCCTTGAGACATTTTAATCATGATTAGTAAGATGGACGTTTAGATAATTGTCGAAATATTCATAAATGTTAATGTTTGCAGTAAACTGGAACAAGACCTTCTATGCTCATACAACAAGGGTATGAATGTTACTTTTATTTTAAATAATTTATTTATCGATATAAGTTGTATGTAAACGTTTAAAACTCGATTCAAAAAAAAAAAAAAAAAAAAAAAAAAAAGTAGAAGTATTACATAAGTGATAGAAACTAACATGCATGTATTGGGTATAGTGCACTGGTCGACCTTACCGTTTTTCAGGTACCCATGCTTATCCATAGTTGCAAGTAAATTGTTTTGAGTAAACATTGTAGAGATATAATTTAAACAACATGAACCTCAACAACATGTCAATTAAATAAAGTAAAATCCTTTTTTTAACAAAAATCTAAATATTAATCGATATTAATACATAATGCAAATTATATAAGAACCCACACATAATTGTTATTTTAACTATATAAATATAAAAGATTTATATAATCTTATACCTAAATCTTATTCAACAACCTAGCGTATGTACCAAGCATGCTAGCATAGATAGAAATTTACATCTTTGACCAATTGTATTATTAGTATTAGATAATACTATACAATTTTGGTGAGCAAATAATTAAACTTTAAATATATAGTGACTTATGTTAATATACATTATTCCTAACGAGTAAACGAACAAGCCTTTTGGTCCACTTGTACTGTTTTTATATCTACTAGTTATAATGCCAGCGCACGCGCGAGTTTTTTTTTAAATTTTTTTAATCATATATTTTTATTTATTAAAAAACAAATAATTTAATATTTGTTTTGTTTGATTTATGATGTTTAATTATAGTTTTTTATTATTAAAGATAATTATTTAAAATTTTTAATCCTATTGTTAATTACATCTAATTTATATTTTTTGTATTTATCTTCTACTTGTGTTATAGATAAATATAAAATGTTACCTAATAAGAAAATAATCTTTTTTTTTAAATAATATTATTACTAAATAAGGTATGGTTTAGTTTTTTTGAAATGGAAAAGTCCCCACTTTAGGTTTTGTTTTATTATATAAAAGATTAAAGTTCTTTTATAATGAAGTAGTGTGACAATGCAACATAGTATGAGCCAAACAAAAAGTGGTGGTTACTTCACTTTTAATTTATTAGGTTGTGTTTAGCAAAAATATTAGGGCGTGTTTGACAAAAATAGTAAGCCGTAGTTGTAGTTGTAATCATAACGGGTAGTAGTAAGCAGTAGCTATAAGCATTAGCTGTAATTTTTATTTTTATTTATTTTTTTATTTTTTTTAAATGTTTGATAATGTATATGTAGTTGTAATAATAATGTGTGAAAAAACTTATAAATGCTCAACGCTCCTAAATGTTACTTTATGAAACGTTGGAAACAGAACATTCCGAAAAAGCTATAAAGCTACTTGCTGCTTGCTAAACAAGCATTAAAAATAATAACGCTCAATGATCACCGCACACCGCTCCTAAGAACCACTAATGAAAAGAAAAAACTTTGTTTTTTTTAGTTTATTAGGTAACATTGTTTTTAGTTTCATTTGCAACTTTATTAATTTGATTTACTAAGAATATGTAATGAAAATTCATTTAAATCAAATTTGGGGTTATTTAAAGTAGGGGTGTGCACGGTTCGGTTTGGGTCAGTTTTTGGCTAAAACCGAAATGTTCGGTTTTTATAGAACCCAAAACCAAAATCGTTCGGTTTTTAGCGGTTTAGTTTTTTTGGTTTCGGTTCGTTTTTTCAATTTTTCCGGTTTCTAACTGTTTATATTTAGGCATGTCAAATTTATACCAACAAACTTGTATTACATAGAAAATTGGTTATTTTTTTTTATTTTTTATTTTTTTCAATCTAAGCATAATAATGTTTATTGCATAACTCTATAATTACATACATATAGATGAGACACACACATGCAAGTGAACATACACATAGTATGATCATCGTCATATATTTATTGACATATCTCAAGTAATGTAACACCCCCAAAATTTGATACAACGGAAAACTTACAAGCTTTCGGGGTGCTACGGGGATTGGTAACATCACAAGTAATAGAAAGCAAGATAGCATAGATAAAATGTAAACAAAGGTCAACATTTAGTTAAAGTTTACATTCATCCAAAATCTTTTAAATAGGAAAGCCCATAATAGATAAAAGTAAATAGGTCCACAAAAGTATATCAGAGTCCCATCGATTTCCTCAAACCATGCCAACACCAAGCTTCCAAAGTCCAAGTCATCCAATAAATCATCTAGTTACCTGAGAAAAACATGCTTAAAGGTCAGCTTTCGCTGGTGAGTTCATAGGTTTAAATCGAAAATAAAAGTGGACCTGAAGAGTAAGCGTTATGTGTGACTAGAGGCAGGATAGATTTCGCATTCCAACATCATAACAAATCGCAATCGAGAAGTCTCTTATCTTAGGAAAGATAAGTGGTCATAGTGAGTGGATCCCTCGGCTGTCACTAGCTAGGCAACAGTTATAGTAAGGAACCACCCATTACTACCCTAGACTAGGCCGTAAGTAGATATCTATACTTAGCTAGGCAAAAGTTATAGCAAGGGTTGCTACCCTAGTCTAAGGTAACATCTACCGCAATCTAACCCTAACCAGTCAACACAATATAGCAAAACAAAGTAGTGGCAGGTCTGAGAAAATAGTTGCATGTTTTCTCCCCCAAGTTTAGAAAGCAATAAAGTACGAGTAAAAGTGGGGCTATGAAACTCACCTCGAGTCGAATAAAGCACAGGTAACAAAGCAAAAGAGTATAGAAGCAGCTAAATGGCTCGGCTAACTACGGACTTGGCACCTAATCATACAAAATTCTGCTAAATATCACTTTTCAAAGAGTTTAGTATATTCTCAAAATTTCCCAAATAGTTTCCGTTTCATCTTCCAAAACGATCGCTTGAAAATCGTTATTTATCGCTTTGTTTCGTTTGGTATCGTCGGGTGGGTGTATGTAGAGGCAAAGTCTCAGCTCAAGTGATCTGGCGCCAAATAAGCACCTCAATAACGATCATAGATGCATAGATCACGAAATCACATAACGGCATAAGCCTTAAGTAATTCAAGTAGTTCACATAAGTACTTATCCGCATTCAAGACACATAGCATTCCCAAAACCATGTTGTAAATAAGGGTCAAGGTCTAATGATATGACCTCATGAGTCGATAAGTCGTCGTATGAAGGGTTGATAGTTTATCAAATTCGTCAACTTGATAAGTCCAACCATTTACCGATCACTTATTGATCACCAAGTTATATCATATATAATAGCCGTAGGATGTATTTCTCATTAATATTGTCGATTAATATCCTTATTGAGCTCCTATTGGGCTCGTTAGTCCAATATGTTCAATATCAATATTAATGACCTATTAATGTTAAACAAATCCGAAACTCTACCATAATGGGCAAAATCAATATCACACGAAGGAAATAACTTTAAACTTGTTTTTGCGTGCACTCGAATATTTAATAACTCGTATCGAAGAAATCATATGTTTTTGGGGACCTTTATAGGTCTTCATTTCCAAAAATATTACCGTTCTTAAATTATAATCCAAATTTGTTATATATACGTTTAATAAGGTTTCGATAATTATTAAGTCAACTCAATAGTTAATAGTTATCGTTACGTTATTATTTATTTATTACGTCACTTATTTATTATATAAGTGAATATATATATATATATATATATATATATATATATATATATATATATATATATATGAAAGGGATCAAGTAAGAAGAATAATTAAAATAAGAAGGGTAAGAAGTAATTCTAGCCAGACATTTCAAATTAGGAGAGAAAATTTGAAGGAAAATGCATCCACTTTTGTAGGTGCATCTAAAATATGTGGTTGTGGTTATTTCTTATCATTCCTATTTTAATTATTCTTCCTATTTGATCCTAACTAACTATATATATATATATATATATATATATATATATATATATATATATATATATATATATATATATATATATAAGTTAATCATTATAAATGATATTTAATGAATTATTATTTATTCGAGTCCACGTGTCCGAGTCATAACTTCCCGGTCCACATAACGAGTCAAAGTCCATGTCCAATGTTACGGCATTGTCGAAGCCAACCAAGACTAGGAAGTCAAGGCGACCTCGACGTGCACAAAGTCTCAATGTCAAGTATTGTCACAATAAAATCAATCCAATATATCCCGATATCCAATCCACACTTCACAAACTACAACAATGCGAGGCCGTCTACGGCTCTCGTACTAACCTATCTCCGTCATCTAAAAGTTTTCATCCTTATAACTCCGGTAAATCACAAACCAAGCACTCCATTTCTCGATATCACAATAACAACAAACGTTAGTCACACTATATATATATATATATATATATATATATATATATATATATATATATATATATATATATATATATATATATATACGTATGTATGTATATATATGTATGTATATATGTATGTATATATATATGTATGTATATATACATACATATATACATACATACATACATACATATATATATATATATATATATATATATATATATATGTATGTATGTATGTATGTACATACATACATACATACATACATATATATATATATATATATATATATATATATATATATATATATATACACACACAACCATTTAATTCACAACCAAGTCATATAGCCAATAAATGCCACATTATAACATTTATTCATATAAACACTTATCGTCAAACTTCATATACCAATATCAATATTTTTCGTCAAACATTTTATATATATTCAAAACAATAGTTATTGATTAACAAAATTTCTCATGAAACAATATATATATCGTCAAAACTATATTTCACCGTAAACAATATATTTCGTCACACGCCATTACTTATATTAACTCACATTTCATTTCTACATTAGAGTCCATAACGACAATATAATCATCAACCATATATTTCACAATATCACCAACTCAATTCACATAACGCCAACAAAATAACCAAGTAATATATTACCGAGACCCAAGGATCTTGGTCTTGACCCTCATCGAGCCAAACTCACCCCTTGGCCGAGGCCTTGAGGTCTCGGCTTGGGTTCACATCGGCTAGGCCGAACTCAAGCAAACCAAACGCCCCCCGAGTGGGTCTCGGTTACCATCCAAACAACACAACAACAAGGGTTCAATCTCCAAACATTAAGAAAACCATGAATATCATTCAAGAATCAAAACTAAGCACCAAAATGCAACGAATATCAAAACCAAGTATGCTAGTCAATCAAGAAAGTAACCAAACATACCCAACTCGTGGGTTTGACCACGAGTTGACCACGAATCAAAAACAAACACCCATGAAACCGATACCAAACGTGACCAATATGTAAAAATCATTAAACCCATCAATCTTTTATACCCAAAGTAAAGAAACAACTCGAGTTTGACTCGTATTTGAGTCAACCCATGCGTGTAAACGCATTTTCTTACCTTCCCACTATAGATCAATTCAATAGAAGCAAAAAGATGATGATGGTGATGTTATGGGTGGCGGTGATGCTGGTATTTTGGTGTTATGGGTCGTTATTGAGCGCGTGAATAGTACCAAGTGAAAGAAGAGGTTATTTGTAGTGTTTTGGTGGTGGTGGTGTAGTTGAGCTGGCAGCAGTGTGGTGGTTTGGAGGGTGGCCGGCGGTGTGAGACAAGGGGAGGGAGAGAAGAAAGTGTGGTGGTGATAGAATGATGAAGAAGATTAGGTTTAGGGTTTTTGTTAGTAGTAGTTTAGGGTTATTGATGGTTTAAGTCAAGGACCCTCAACAAATATTTTTCATAATCTCTCCCGAACATTTATTTTTAAAGTTTACAAGTAAAGGCGGTCACCACTAAAATTATTTTTAACACTCGCCGCGTATTTTCAAAATGTTTCATCGTAAGGTTTAAATAGTTCATTGAGTAGATAAAATCTCTTCAAAATGTTTCATTATTCACGGCTCAAAAAAACTAAATATAACATCTATGACGTCTAAAAGAATAGTCAAAATCATAAGTCGATAAATTCATAGTTTATCAATATTCCTAGTGCCAAAGTCACGTAGTGCCTAATTTAAGGTATGAGGGTAGACTAAATAGTACGCACGTTGATAAACATGTTATATAAACTTCAATTTTTCCAACGAGACATTCCAAAGCTCAATAAAATCTTCGATACTTCAAATTTCACGTTTATGAAAAATGTAATGTGGTCAAGTTAAAAAGGGGTCCCTAAATTACGAGTTGTTACAGCCTCCCAGCCTCAGAAGAAACCCGTCCCGGGTTTCACTTCAAATTTCCCGGTAATGATGTCGTAAAAGGACGAGGATACTTCCTCTTGAATTCATCTTCACGTTCCCATGTGAATTCCTGTCCGTGACGCGAGTTCCAACGAACTTTAATGAGTGGGAAATGACTACGTTTCAGGCGTTTGATTTCACGATCCACAATCTCAATAGGTTCCTCAATGAAGTTTAGACTTTCGTCCACACGAATCTCTGACACAGGTATAACTAGGGTTTCATCGGAAAGACATTTCTTAAGATTGCTCACATGAAAAACATCATGAACATTACTCAGCTCCTGGGGTAAACCCAGTCTGTATGCTACGGGTCCGATCCTGTCTAGGATGGTAAATGGACCAATATAATGGTGGTTGAGTTCTCCACCTTTGCCGAAACGTATCACACCCTTCCAAGGAGAAACCTTCAGCATGACTCGTTCTCCCACTTGAAACTCAAGGGGCTTCGTCTCTTGTCGACATAGCTTTTCTGTCGGTCACGAGCAGTTTATAAACGGTTACGAATCTGAATTATCTTTTCGGTAGTTTCCTTACTGAGTTCAGGACCTTTGAGCTGGCTGTCGCCAATCTCTGTTCAATAGACGGGTGAACGGCATTTTCGGCCATACAGCGCCTCGAATGGTGCGGCCTTAATGCTAGTATGATAGCTGTTGTTGTACGAGAATTCAGCTAGGGGCAAATACTTCTCCCAACCTTTTCCGAAATCAATCACGCAAGCACGAAGCATGTCCTCCAGCGTTTGGATGGTCCTTTCACCTTGATCATCAGTCTAGGGATGGTAAGTAGTACTCATGTCTAGTCGGGTCCCCATGGCTGTCTGGAGTAATTGCCAAAAGGCTGACGTGAAACGACTGTCACGATCCGAAATGATGGATATAGGTACGCCATGGCGAGAAATGATTTCCTTCACGTAAAGACGCGCGAGTTTATCAATATTGTCATTTTCACTGATCACAAGAAAATGAGCGGATTTCGTTAGTCAATCAACAATTACCCAGATAGCGTCACTTCCGCTAACTGTTCTCGGCAATTTGGTGATGAAGTCCATAGTTATTCGCTCCCATTTCCAAACAGGTAACTCAGGCTGAATCAATAACCCTGATGGTTTCTGGTGTTCTGCCTTAACCTTGGCACACGTTACGCACTTACTGACATATAGGGCTATGTCGGCTTTCATGTTCGGCCACCAATACAGTTTCTTCAAGTCATGATACATCTTATCAGCACTAGGATGAATGGAGTATTTTGATTTATACGACTCATGCATAATCAACTCACGAATTCCTCCATAAAGGGGTATCCAACTCCTTTCTCCAAAACATAGAGTTCCATCGGTTCGCTTCACAAAACCATTCCTTTTCTCTACCATTCCATAAATGTTTTCAGCTGGTCAATTTTCTTTCTTCAACGCTTCTGCCTGAGCGGTCAGTATCTGAGACGGTAACGACGAGTTTATAGTCATACCCAGAGATCTAACTCTCAATGGCGGAATTCTCTCCTTTGGGCTAAGAGCATCGACCACTACATTGGCCTTCCCAGGATGATAACGAATTTCGCAGTCGTAGTCGCTAAGTAGCTCCAACCACCGATGTTGTCTCATGTTTAGTTCCTTTTGATTTAAAATATGCTGCAAACTCTTGTGATCGGTATACACAACGCACTTGGTGCCATACAAGTAGTGTCTCCATATCCGAAGAGCAAACACTACGACCCCCAATTCTAGATCATGCATCGTGTAATTCTTCTCGTGCTTCTTAAGTTGTCCAGAGGCATAAGCTATTACCTTCTCTCGCTGCATCAAAACTGCTCCCAAACCTTTGTGCGAAGCATCGCAATACACGAAAAAGTCTTCGCTACCTTCAGGTAGGGTTAATATCGGTGCACTACACAACTTCTCTTTCAACAGCTGGAACGCTTCCTCCTCTTTTTCTCCCCATTCGTACTTGACGTTCTTCTGCGTCTATTTAGTTAGCGACTTGGCTATTTTAGAGAATCCCTCAATGTGTTGGGAATTATAGATTTGATGATTACAAAACTACATGTGCTTATATGAAGAAGAATGAAAGTACTTTCTGCTGAATCAAAGTACTGCTTGCACCAAAAGTACTTTAAATCAAAGTACTTCTACTGCAGTATATGAAAAAGAATGAAACATGAAGGACTAGCTTGCAAAAGAAGATTTATTTATTAGTCCTTCATAGTATTTTGTAAACCCTAATCCTCTAGTATATAAAGAGGACATGGGTCATTAGGTTTGGTGTACACAAAAAATATGTAGTCGACTTAAAGGTGTATGTGTGTCTAGGCGTCAAGTTCCTACAATGGACGCCTAGGGTTTATTAGTTAGTTAGTTTATTAGTAACAGATCGATCTATGTATTAGTTAGTTTAGCCTCAAGGATCTTTTGATCTTGGGGATATAGTGAATAATGAAACCTTGTTGAATAACATATTGTTTTATATTCCGCTGCATGTTTATGTTATTCGTAAAACATATCCTAGATGGTCTTAAACGATTCTCAACAAGTGGTATCAGAGCTTGTGTGGAAACTCTGATTAAGAAAAAACCCTTAAAACCGATTTTACTATAAAACCTAAAAGATGTCGACAGAAGTTGCACCAGTTCCATCCATCACCTCAATCAGAATTCCTATTGTCAAGAAGGGAAAATATGATCTATGGAGCATGAAGATGAGGCAGTACATTGCTATCACAGACCATGCTCTATGGGATGAGATTGTCAATGGCAATGTTGTTCTTGAAGAACCTGTAGCAGTTGAAGGACAACCTACACCACCTAAGCCAACCCTGCCAGCAGTCACAAAAAGAAATCAAGATAAGGCTCCCAACATACTGCTTTCTGCTATTCCTGATGGTCACTTATTAAAGTTTCATGATGCTAAGGATGCAAAACAACTATGGGCTGCTATTAAGATAAGGTTTGGAGTAAATGATGCTTTAAAGAAGATGCATAGAAACTTGTTGAAACAACAGTTTGAAACATTCACTGTTGGTGAAAGAGAAGGTCTTGACGCTGCCTATGATAGATTCCAAAACCTTCTTAGTATGCTAGAGTTATATGGAGCAGAGGTATCTGTTGAAGATACAAATTTGAAGTTCTTGAGGAGTTTGCCATCTGCATGGCATGTGGTTGCTACAATGATCAGAGGACAACCTGGTTTGGATTCTATGGACTTTGATGATCTCTACAACAATTTGAAGGTGTATAAGCATGAGATGAATGGTAACACAATGTAACACCCCAACCCGTCAAGGGTAAAGATATCACAATAAATAGTGTCCAACAGAGCAAAACACAAGTTTAATACTTTAACAATACAATGAGTACAAAGGTTACAAATGAATTCCAATTAAGGAAGATACGATAATAAAACAAAGTCCATCGTTCAAAGGAACTCTAGGGTAGGTCCACACTCTCTCATTCTCAAAGCTAAACCCTGAATCCTAGCTTAAGTACTTGCCGTAATGTAGCCCGGGCCTAATCGACCCCATGCTGTAGGTATTAACAGCGGTTGGCTCTTTTGTTATAAAAATAATAAATTCAAAAACATGGTGCTCTATTTGACATACGCATTAGCTGTATGGCTTTTTAAACTCAACAAGGTTTATTACTATGAGAAATTTCTTCTACCTATTGAATATTTGTCAACGATCTCAGACTCAATAACTTTTTTTTTATGAAAAATATAAAACCTTTTTTAAAGTTGGGTTGAAAGTTCGGTTTTGCAGACACATTGGATTCGTGGTGTTTGGATGTGAAGTCAAAAAATAAGCCGGCTGTCATTTTTTTTTATTGAAGGTTCGTTCTAAATATGGGACTTAGTGTATGACTACCTATAGAAGTAATTCCATTTGTCGTTACAACATATTTGACAATACCCACAATTCTTTATATTAAAATTTCAAATTTTCCCTTATTGCCAGATGTACAAAGACATAAATGTGGTTGTCCTGCTGGTAAAACGAACCGAAAAGGTTGGTTTCAAGGCTATTGTCCTTACTGTTGACACCCCGAGACTCGGCCGAAGGGAATCAGATATAAAAAAACAGGTAAACTATTCAACTGTTTCGATGTAGGTTCTTTCAGTTCTTAAATTGTTATTTTTACATATTCGCTCTGTCATAAAATCTTACAACTTAAGTTGTGTGCAAAGGGTTAAAGATAAAAACAGTTCCTTTCACAATTTAGTAGACCCTCACCTTCCTGACTTCTTTACTTTGTTATGCCATTGATATATCCCTGTGTTTGTTTTTTGTGTCACATTAGTTTCTCAAGAATGTAGTATTGATTTATGTGTCGAATATTTACTTGCAAAAAGCAAAAACATGAAATAGGTCCAACACTAGACCCGTTTGCATATTTGCTACATAGGCGTACGAGGTCGCTTACTACATTTTCCCATTTTTATCAGATAACCCTGAAGAGACTATAGAGTATGAGCCAATAAAATAGATCATGCAGGCAGCTTATAGGTACTTTATTTTAAGCATAAACGTTAAAAAATAAGCAATCCCAAACACCACCTAAACTGCGTAAAAAGTGGCCAGCGCTAGATAAACTCATAAGTTTTATGTTTACTAAACTTCTATCTAATTCCTAACAAATTCTGGTCTCATTTGAATATTCAAAACTGAATTAATACTGCTCTTATCGCGATCAAAGGCATTTTTTTTTTTTTTTTTTGGTTCTATGTAATTCGTTTCTTAAGTTGATTACAATGCCTTACTTATTTTTAATGGTGCCAATTCACCTATTACGCTGGGACTTTTCGGCTATCTAGCTTTAACTATTGTGGGTGAGCTTTCTTTCCTATTTCTTCTCCATGATATGAAATATCCTTTTTTCGAGTCTGATTTGTGTTCATGTCCCTGCCTAATGAACAATATAACTGATATCATGTAGGATTTCCTGAGGGACAAGTCTCCGAACGCAAATGACTTTGCAAGCGAATTAATTCCAGGTGCAACTTCAATGATCGTTAGTGAAGATGACTTGGCTTGGTACAAATGTCATCCAAAGAATTTGCAAGCTTACCAGGTAAAATTCCTTATGAGATAAAAGGACTATATGATAAAAGGAAACCTAATGGTCAAATTAGATAGAAAGCTACTAAAAAGGGTACCTCACACAATGTGCAGAATCATCAGGGGTGAAACTCTTGAATGCGTGTCGTTAAGTATCCCCAGAAACAAAAAAGAGGTACAAGATTGAGTGTTAAATGTTATCCTTGACTTTGATGGCAAGGATGTTAGAAGAATCAAGTTTCGTGCAGATTCAAATTTCAATCACAGTACTCTTTTGACAGCACTCATGTCCGGCCTACTTTTGACACCTCTTTTATTAGATTATATAGCAGCCGGATCGATTTAGCCAACGAGATTTTCTACAAGACCATCCACGCTGAGAAAAAAAGATTGGGGACTTATGCTTATTCTTCACTAGAATCCTATCAATGTACCCGTTGTCAAGATCAGCTAATCAAACCCATTAATAGTTAACAAATTTACTCAATTCAGTGCACCTTTCACCTGAATTTGTAAACCAGGCTCCAAAGTTTATCTATTGTTAACTAAATTAGTACTTATATGAATCTTATTATCTTATATTGTGTTTGCTTAAATTTTTCTGAACCAAGTTTGTATTTTTTTTTTAGCAAATCTGCAGTTGTACTTATTTTTTATTTCTGGTGTTTGCTGTGTAAACCTTCAATATAATAATATGATGCCTTATCATTTTTTAATTATGATATAGTATTGTTTTTACTTTTAGCCATAACATCATAGTACTATATTTAAGCATGATACAGGCACCAGAGCAGTTACTTAATCAGATAGTAAATGATGATCAAATATTATTACAGTAAAAAACCCCACGTCTCATAATGTACACACAAACTCACCCGCCGCAACGCGCGGGCTTCCACGCTCATTAAGACCAATGCATGCAAAATCCTTTTTTTTTTTTTTTTTTTTTTTTTTTTTTCTTTGTATGTCTTTAATATAGAAACGTAGACGAAATCGAATCGCACCATTTATATTATTCTGTGATTCAAATAGAAAACAGAAAAGAACAAACATGCATGAAATCCTCTTAATAGTTCGACTGAATTAGTTAAAACAGATTTTTGGTCGTGTATATGTATGGGTCAAAACATGAACAAAGCAGGTCCAATGATAACAGGTTATAGGTTGACTTATCTAAGGTTCATTTTATGGTTTCATGTGCTGTTCTAAATTTGTATACATGCATGCCATCTTTCTTTTTATTTCGAATAGGATTAGATCCAATACAGATTTAGGTCGAATAATATTTACATTAAAGCATACAAAACACCTGAGTCAAATTATAAACGTATAGATCGATTAGACTAAAGTTTCAAATCATTATTTTATGTGACCACTTTTATAATTTCATGCCAATTGTTTCATGATCTCATGTGACATTCTTGTATACACACTCATATATTTTAGCCGATTCATTAAGCTATCAAGTGACATGTATAAATGTATGTAAAGAGATCAAGACGAAGGAACAAACAAGGATGATACTTTACCCCTTGTGTGATCGGATCAACGAGAAACAAAAGCCAAGAACCAACGAGACTAAACCGAATCCGAAGTCTCCTTCTAAAGCCTTCGTACACCTTCTCAATGATCGAATAGGGGAGAAAGAAATGGGGCCGTCACTATTTCTTTTTTCTTCTCCTTCTAGGGTTTTAGATGTGTTTTAATTGGAGATTTGATAAAAAAAATATATATATGGAGGGATAAGGGGAAGGGTTTCTGGCCGTATATATGGGGTCAAATGGGAGGGTCAAAGGAAAGTTTTTAATTTGTTTTAATTACCATGATATCCTGCCTTAGTTGGAGTTTGTGTACAACTTGTAAATACTTTGATCCCTTTTATGACTTATAAGGTTCCATAACTTAAATTATAATTATTATTCATAATTCACAAGTTTTTGATTGAAGGGTATTCTGGGTATTTTACATGTTTAAAATTTTACATGTTCAAAATTTCTGGGTTTTACACACAAGTTCAAGTTCTCATCAGAAAACCCATAACGTTGCTTTTGTGTCTTCTGAAAACAGGAGCAGTACTTCCACTAAAAGTACTGCTTATCCTGTTCAAAGTACTGTTGTTGAGAAACAGCACCCTTGCACAACCATGACTACTACCACTTCATCACCATCAAACAACACTAATTCTAATGATGTTATATGTTCCTTCTTTGCTCAACAAGCCACTTTACCTGTTACTTATCAAGAAGATGTGTTGCAAATTGATGAGGATGCTCTAGAAGAAATTGATATAAGATGGCAAGTTGCCATGATCACTGCAAGGATCAAGAAGTTCATGAACAAAACAGGAAGAGGTATTGATTTCAAGGCCAAACAGGGTATAGCATTTGACAAATCCAAGATTGAATGCTTTAATTGTTAAAAGACTGGATACTTTGCAAGGGAATGCAAGTTTGCAAAGTATCAAGCAAATAAACTGATGGAAAAACCCAAGGTTGAAAGAAAGGAAGTTCCTATTACTGAATCAAAACCAAAAGCTTTGGTAGCTCAAGAAAATCTTTCAGAGGTTGAATGGAGTAATGAATTTGATGATGAACCAGTAACCTACTCTATGGTTGCATTGGAAGAGTTTGATTAGAGCACAGCTTTTGATGAGGAACCAGGATTTACTGCTTTGGAATCAAGAGATGGTCTTGGAAGCTTTGATTGGAGCATGGAAAGAGAAGAACCTGTTCTGCTTGCTATGGTAGCTACTTCACCAAGTTCATCCACTATCTCTGAGGTATGCTCTAAATTTAGTAATTCTTATCAAAAATTTCTTAAAGAATATGAGACTGAAAGAGATAATTGTAGAAGGGCTAGGTCTGAGGTAGCTGGTTATTAATTGACTTTAGAGTCAATGGAAGCCAAAATAATCACTCATGAAAATAATGAAATGGCTTGGGCAGAAAAATATGAGCAACAAGACTATCAATTAAAGTTGAGTGAATGGAAGTTAGGATGTAAGGTCTCTGAGCTTGAAAAGATCACTAAAGAAAGGGATAATTTGTTAGCAAAACTTGCTAGTTGGAAAGAATCAGGTCTGTCACATGTTAGTTTTGTTGAGAAACAAAGAACAACAAACATTAAAACTGGCCTAGGTTATGATGATAGCAGTTCAGAAGTGATCCCAACTAGGAATAAGGAACTAATTATGTCAGAGGAGACCTCAACTAGTGATGAAGAGTTCATTAGCTTAGAGGAAAACACTTCTAGTGATGAGGAATCACTTAGTCCAACACCTCCTGAATTTAAGAAAGACAAGGGATACAATGAAGTTCCTCCACCCATAGGTAGTTGTCAACCACCTAGGACAGATGTTTCTTGTTTTGGAGTAGACAATTTGGTGTTTAGGAAGAAGCTTACTGGTCAATCTAATTCCAGTCCATCTAGTTCTGAGTCATTAAGAGAAACTGTTGAGAAACCTAAGGATGATCATAAAGGTTCAGGGTGTGTTAATTGTAATAAAAAGTTTTCTAAAGATCTTTCAAAACAAGCAGTATTTCCAAACACTTCTCAAAGTACTGTTGGTCAGTCAGCAGTACCTTCAAGAAAATCTTTTTAAAATACTGCTAACTTTAGAAAACCTTTTAATCATAAAGGAAGAAGATTTGGGAATATGGATCAAAAGTTATGTTATGTATGCTATAGTCCTCACCATTTGATTAAGGACTGTGATTATCACTCAGAATACTTAAGCAAATTCCCAAAGACCACATCTGCAAACCATAAGCAAAGGGAGAATAAACCAGTTTTGAATCATTCACATAGGGTTAACCATAGTAATTTCTCAAAAGACTATAGGTACCCTCACCAGAAAAGACCATTTTCCAAACCACCAGTACCTTCAAGAGATACTTTTCAAAGTACTGGTAAAGCAGTACCTTCTCAAAGTATTGTTAGGAATTCACCCAACCAAGGTACTGCTAGCACTTTTTCAAAAGTAAGACCAAGGAGGTTCAATTCCTACAAACCTAGAAGGCCTTACAACTCAAGAAGAGTACCTAGATCAAAGAACCTAACACCAACTGTTAAATCTAAATGGGTTAAGAAAGAAACTACTGTCGGGGAAGAAACAGTACTTTCAGAAAGTAAGGGTGAAAAAGGGAGTGTTGTTGAGAATTCAACACAAGTTTTGGAATCAAAGACAATAATTCTTGATAGTGCTTTCAAAAACAGCGGAGATTACATACTCAAAGAATTTGAGTATGTCACTCCACAAGGGGAACACAAGTCAGTAATGGCTTGGGTTCCTAAAAGAAACTAACCTTTTCATCTTTTGTGCAGGGCAACCCAGAAGAGGAGCTTAAAGATCATATTATTATTGATAGTGGTTGCTCTGGAAGCATGACAGGAGACTAGGAGATTCTGTCAGATTTTAAGGCATATTTTGGAGGAAGAGTTGCTTTTGGGAATGATCCTAATGGAGGAAGAATTACTAGGAAAGGAACTATCAAGACTGGATGCATTGATTTTGAGAATGCTATATATGTGAAGGAGCTTAAATTCAATTTGTTGTCAGTATCTCAGATCTGTGACAAGAAACATCATGTTTTATTCACTGACACAGAATGTCTTATCCTCTCCCCTGAGTTCAAGTTTGTTGATGATAATTTGGTAACACTGAGAGTACCAAGAACCAATGATGTGTATAGCTTAGATTTGAAGAATATCAACTCTACTGAAAGAGCAACATGTTTCGTAGCAAGGGCAACAATGGAAGAAGCACATCTATGGCACAGAAGATTAGGACATGTGAATTTCAAGAACATCAACAAGTTGGTCAAAGGCAATTTAGTTAGAGGTTTACCTTCTAAAACATACAAGAATGATCACTCATGTCTGGCTTGCAAGAAGGGTAAACAACACAAGGCTTCATGCAAAAAGATTGAAGAAAGAACTATTAGAGAGCCTTTAGAATTGTTGCACATGGATCTGTTTGGACCTGTTTCTGTTGCAAGTTTAAATAAGAAGAAGTACTGTTTGGTTATAACAGATGATTGTAGCAGATTTAGTTGGGTCTTTTTCTAGGGATTTAAAGATGAAACCTTTGATGCTATTCATGATCTTATAATAGCACTTGAAAATTAGTTGAGACTCAAAGTAAGATCCATGAGATGTAATAATGGAACTGAATTCAAGAATAAGCTTATGGATGAGCTTTATGCAAAGAAAGGAATTAAGAGGGAGTTAAGCATTGCTAGAACTCCACAGCGAATGGAGTTGCAGAAAGAAAGAATAGAACATTGATAGAAGCAGCTAGAACAATGCTTGCAGATTCCTTATTACCTGTTCCATTTTGGACTGAAGCTGTAAGTGCTGCTTGTTATGTTTTAAATAGAGTATCAGTGAAAAACCTCAGATGAAGACACCTTATGAGTTGATTATGGGAAAGAAACCAAACATTAAGTTTATGAAACCTTTTGGCTGTACTCTGACTATACTGAATACTATTGATACTCTGGGAAAGTTTGATGGCAAGTCAGATGAAGGATACTTATTGGGTTACTGTACCAATAACAAAGGATTTAGGGTATATAACAGGGGTACCAAAAAGGTTCAAGAATGTCTTCATGTTGAGTTTCTTGAAGATCAAGAAAATAAAAAAGGTAAAGGTCCTGATTGGATGTTTGATCATGATATTTTGTCTTCTTCTATGAACTATGTGCTTGTTAGAGAAGAAAATCAAGTTGTTCACAATGAAGAAGAATTATAGTACATTGTTCATGAAGTAAATATTAGATCTGATGATGTTCCTGATGAAGAACCCATTGAAAAGAAGGAAAGTACTGTTGAACCTCAAAGTACTGTTGAACCTCAAAGTACTATTGAACCAAAATCCACAGTATCTGATGAAGATCAAGCTATCCAAGATGAACTTAATAGGATGCTTTTTCAAGAAACCATTGCAAAATCCTATGAAGATGATCAAAGGAGAGCTTATGAAGCAGAAAAGAAAAAGGCTAAAGCCATAGACAGTACTTTGCATCAAAGTACTACTGAACCATTTGAAAGTACTTCTAGTATCTTAGATACTTCAAATTGGATCAATACTGATGATTTGAATGATCCAAACATACCTGGGTTAGAAGATACTGATGATGAGTTGGATAATGAAGGCATTTTCTCAAATTCCAATGAAGATCCTGATTTCACAAATTTGGAAGATAATCTTGAAGTTCCACCAACTCCTACATTAAGAGTTCATAAAGATCATCCTGTTAGTAAGATTATTGGACCTTCTACTTCAGGAGTGCTTACAAGAACAAAAGCTAAGAATCTCTCTGAGCAGTATACTGCTTTACTTAGCTTTGTCTATAAATAAAATAGGGTGAATCACAAGGATCAGCAAATGTGCCTATTTGCTTGTTTTATATCTCAAGAGGAACCTAAGAAGGTATCTCAAGCATTAGCTGATGAGAGTTGGGTTGAAGCTATGCAAGAAGAACTTCTACAATTCAAGCTTCAAGATGTTTGGGTATTATGTGATTTACCTGATGGTAAGAGAGTAATTGGAACAAAATAGGTTTTCAGGATTAAGAGAGATGAAAGAGGGAATGTCATCAAGAATAAAGCAAGATTGGTTGCACAAGAATATAGACAAGAAGAAGGAGTAGACTATGATGAAGTGTTGGTCCTGTGGCAAGAATTGAAGCCATAAGGTTGTTTCTGGCTTTTGCATCATATATGGGCTTTCCTGTCTACCAAATGGATGTCAAGAGTGCTTTTCTTTATGGCACTATCACAAAGGAAGTCTATGTTAAACAACCTCCTGGTTTTGAAGATCCTGCACATCCAAACAAAGTCTATAAGGTTATTAAGGCTCTGTATGGCCTACATCAAGCTCCTAGAGCTTGGTATGAAAGACTCTCCAATTTTCTATTGCAACATGGTTACAGGAGAGGTGCCATTGATAAGACTTTGTTTATCAAAAGAGACAAAAAGGATATTATGCTTGTCCAAGTGTATGTGGATGACATTATTTTTGGAGCCACAAAACAATCAATGGTGAAAGAGTTTGAGCAGCTCATGCAACAAGAGTTTCAAATGAGTTCCATGGGTGAATTAACTTTCTTTTTGGGGCTTCAAGTTAAACAATCAAGCAGTGGAATCTTCATTAGTCAAGATAAGCATGTCACTGACATTCTTAAGAGGTTTAACTTCACCACTGTCAAGCCTGCCTCCACACCCATTGATGCTAATAAACCATTAGGAAAAGATGAAGATGGAGAAGATGTGGATGTTAAACTGTATAGATCAATGATTGGCTGTCTAATGTACTTAACTGCATCTAGACCTGACGTCACTTTTGTTGTATGTTTATGTGTAAGATATCAGGTCAACCCCAAAGTTTCTCATTTGAATGCAGTCAAGAGGATTTTTAGGTATCTCAGGCAACAACCTAAGCTAGGGTTGTGGTATCCTAGGGAATCACCTTTTCATTTGGAAGCTTTTTCAGACAGTGATTATGCTGGAGACAATTATGACAGAAGATCAACCACTAGAGGATGCCAATATCTTGGAAGAAGATTAGTTTCATGGCAGTGTAAGAAGCAAACGATTACAGCAACATCATCCACTAAAGCAGAATATGTGGTTGCTGCAAGTTGTTGTGGCCAAGTGCTTTGGTTGCAGAATCAACTCTTGGATTATGGATTCAATTTCAAGAATACTCCTATCAACATTGACAATGAGAGTACAATTTGCATTGTGAAGAATCCTGTTTATCATTCCAAGACCAAGCACATTCAGATTAGGCATCACTTTATTCAAGATTGTTATGAGCACAGGCTTATAAATGTGGTTAAAGTCCACACAGATGATAATGTAGCTGATTTACTCACAAAGGGATTTGATGTTTCAAGATTCAATCATTTAGTGGTGAGTATTGAGATAATTAATTATTAAGCTACATTTGAGGGGAGGCATTAGTAATTATTCTCTATTTGAGGGGAGGCAACACAGTTGTATGTTTGAAGATTATTTTGTTTGATATAAAGAGGATGGAAAGTACTTTTAGGCAAAGTACTGTTTAGTATTTATTTGAAAGTACTGCTCAGTATTGAATGGGAAAGTACTGCTTGGCACTTAGTGGAAAGTACTATTTTGTCAAGGTACTGTTCCAACGGTCAAAAAAAGGGAGTAACTAATTTGCAAAAGATACATAGGAGATAAATGCCAAAAATAAAGGTAAAAGCATTTAATGTGCCGTGATTTTTTGAATATTATCTCTTTATACACTTATCTCTACCATCTATATTTACCCTCATCGTTATTCTTTTCCATCAATTCAATCATTAACAAATTCACCACCGATCAGCATATTCTTCCATCATCAATCAATGGCAAATCGTCCAACAGTTAGCAAACACAACATGATCGCCAATTTGGATAAGACATAGTTGAATGTTGATTTCCATGCCATCATTGATTTTTTCACTGGGTCATTGGTAGCGTAGGGATTGCATCAGGCTTTACCTCTCGAGGGATCTTGAGAAGCTTACAACCCCCACCAGGCAGTGTACCTGATCGATGTAGTATAGTATAATGATAAGTACCGGGGGATTGATCGTTCAGCTAGGAATAGTGTCGCTAGGATTAGAAAACCTAAAGACTAGGTCTAGAGATGAGGGATGATTCTTTTTGTATTTTTATATTTTTTATAAAAGCAAATAAAAATCTCGGTTTTGAAGGAGTGGGCGGAATTAGTTGCTAGTCAACTAACCCAATTACTAAAGATGCAATCAAAATAAAAATACTAGAAATGAAAATAAACTAAATTATACTAGAGGTGTGAGCAATATATGGGAGAATTGTGTTTACTTTGATTTCACTACTCCCTAGATATCTTTTATAGGTTAATTACTTGTTACAGTTGCGTGGATGACGGGTTGTATTCCTTAATACCATTCATGGGGTGGCGTACTTACTTCCCCAATCCTATAAGCGCCTACTTCACTCCTATGTCAAGCCGGCTAAGAAGCTCCTAACATGGGATCACTAGAATTTGCTCATGCATTAAATACAACCAATAAAACCTAGTATACATCGGTTCATGTTTCTTAAGACGTTCAAGCATGTTACACAATGGAGATCTGCCAGTTTTCTTAAGCCTAACATTGAAATTATTCATCCATTACAACTATAAACAAGCAATCAACCTATAATTAACATCTAGGTTTCATTACATCTAAGCAAACACAAGATAGATCTAGCCTAGCATGTTGAAATTAAGACAAGCATAAGATATATTCAAACAACACATAGACATATTGAATGAATTGAAAGAGGACTTATCTCAATTGAACATGAAAGGTTTCAAGGGGTGAAAACCCTTGAAAATACAGTAAAAAACGACCTAGGGTTTTTAGGGTTCGGCCCTAGTATTCTCCACACAAGTTCCTCTCTAATGAATGAAAAATAGAAAAGTATATATAGATTCTGAAGGGTGACGGCGTCAAGAACAAATTGCTGACGCCGTCATCTCGCCGCCAAATAATTTCTCGGACTGCCTAGATCTGGGTTTGACGCCGTCATGTGTATTCCTTATGCAGGCCATCACCATATTAACTCTTGACGCTCTTCTCTTGACGCCTTCAGGTGTTCACTGGGTCGTCACGGATTTTACTCTTGACGCCGTCACATTTTTCTTCTTGACGCCGTCAGGTACTGTTCTCATCATGGAAAATTAAGTCTTTGCCGTTTTCTTCACTTTTATGCTCCAAAAACGTCCAAAATGCTTCCTTTTCCAGAATTTACTTCCAAAGTACCTAAAATCATAAAAGGAACGATTTAGAGCAATATTTGATCAAATAAATTCAATTCCGGGCTTAAATGACCCCCTAAATTTTCGCCTCATCAGTCATCAATCAACTATGCTCTTTTGGTCAATCCTGACATCATTGGCCCCTAGATTCAAGAGTTTTGGGCAACTGCTACCTCTAGTTTAAAAGAAGAAGAAGATTTTATTCAAGCTACAGTTGCTGGGAGACCAATTCGCATCACTGAGGCCACAATAAGGGAAGCCTTATTGTTTAATGATGAAGAAGGTACTATTCTCTTTGACCGACAAGTACTTTGGGATGCACTCAGAGAGATAGGCTATGAAGGTGCTCTCACTAAACTTACTTTTCAAAAGGCATTGTTTAGTCCTCATTGGAAGTACCTTGTTCATGTTTTACTTCACTGCATGAGTCTCAAAAGTACTGCTTGGGATCAATTTGGTCATGCTATAGCTTCTGCATTAGTAGGATTAGCTACCAATCAACCATTCAATTTCTCATATATGATTCTTAATGGTATGCTTACTCACATCAACAATGGTTCACCATTTTTGATGTATCCTAGATTTGTTCAGTTGTTTTTGAACAAACAGCTTGAGGATGTTCCTAAACCTCAACATTTTTACCTAATGTTGTACTTCTTGCAAAGGTATTTACTTTTATGGCTAACAAGAGTGTTAAGTTTTCTGGACACAACGCACCTTTGATAGCTCATATCTTGGAAGTAGCACAAGCTGTTAGGGATGAAGCTAATGCAACTAGTGGTTCTGAACATTCTGAGCATTCTGCTTTAGCACATACTCCAACACCACCTCATGACTCGCCTCAACACCCTGCTTCAACTGAAAGAACTACTTCTTTGCCAGTTCCTGTTTCAAGGGAAAGAACTGTTTCAAGAGAAAGTACTTCTCACCATACTGCTTCAAGGGAAAGTACTGCTCCTCTGCAAGGTACTGGTCATGCTGATTCAGAGGAAGATGTGAATCCACCACTATCTCCCAATGATTATACTTCAACAGATGGGTCTCAAACATCTGGAGGAGATAAGGGAGAGATGGATACTTATGCTTTGACAAGGGAGTTCAGAAGGCTGAAGAAGGTGGTTAATGCTCAAGTTGATAAGATTTTGAAGCTGAAGGCTAAGTTGAAGAGGTTGAGAAATTTTGTTTGGCCACTTGTTAAGCATCACAGGATGTGGGTGAAGCAACAAAGAAGGAGTGGTCAAAAATCCAATAAGGCTTCTAAGTCTAAGAAAAAGAAGCTTAGGAAGCAATCTTCATTTACATTGGGGAGGAATTTGAATGAGAATCTGAATGAAGATGCTAAACTTAATGAAGAAGAAGATCAGATGCTGAATTTTGAGGATACACAAGTCTTTGAAGACATTGCTCAAAGTACTGCCGAAAGAAAACTTGATGAAGCTGAGCAAGTTGTTGAAGAAGAAAATATTGCTGTTGAGCAAGTTAAGACTGGAGATTTTGAAGGTACTGAAGATTTTGAAGGTACTGGAGCTCAAGGTGAAGATATTCAAAGTACCGATGATCAAAATATTGATATTCAAAGTACTGGTGTGCAAAGTACTTTGGATAAAGGTACTGCTACTTTGAATTTTGATGAAGCTGGTCCTTCGACAAGAATTCTTTTGATGAAGAATCTGGTCCTTCAATTCAGCAAGAAGAGATAAAGGAACACACAGCTAGTGATAATGAGACTATTGCTCAGATTATGCTTAATATTTCAAGACCAAGAGGTGTGTAGATCGTTGTACCTCTTAGACGAGGTCTAATATTATATCTAGGAACACATAATAATGAAGGCGGAATATTCAAACATAGAATCAATCATTATTATGAACAAGGTTTTTCATTATTATTCACTTCTCTAATGATTACAAACTACTTAACATGTTCTACCTTGATCAAGTAGAACACGTTATCTAAACTAAAACACTAAACCCTAGGCGTTTATCTTCTACGCCTAGGTTACACACACACCTTTAATAGACGTCTACATTATATAGCCAATAAATACCACATTATAACATTTATTCATATAAACACTTATCGTCAAACTTCATATACCAATATCAATATTTTTCGTCAAACATTTTATATATATTCAAAACAATAGTTATTGATTAACAATATTTCTCATGAAACAATATATATATCGTCAAAACTATATTTCACCATAAACAATATATTTCGTCACACGCCATTACTTATATTAACTCACATTTCATTTCTACGTTAGAGTCCATAACGACAATATAATCATCAACCATATATTTCACAATATCACCAACTCAATTCACATAACGCCAACAAAATAACCAAGTAATATATTACCGAGACCCAAGGATCTTGGTCTTGACCCTCATCGAGCCAAACTCACCCCTTGGCCGAGGCCTTGAGGTCTCGGCTTGGGTTCACATCGGCTAGGCCGAACTCAAGCAAACCAAACGCCCCCCGAGTGGGTCTCGGTTACCATCCAAACAACACAACAACAAGGGTTCAATCTCCAAACATTAAGAAAACCATGAATATCATTCAAGAACCAAAACTAAGCACCAAAATGCAACGAATATCAAAACTAAGTATGCTAGTCAATCAAGAAAGTAACCAAACATACCCAACTCGTGGGTTTGACCACGAGTTGACCACGAATCAAAAACAAACACCCTTGAAATCGATACCAAACGTGACCAATATGTAAAAATCATTAAACCCATCAATCTTTTATACCCAAAGTAAAGAAACAACTCGAGTTTGACTCGTATTTGGGTCAACTCATGCGTGTAAACGCATTTTCTTACCTTCCCTCTATAGATCAATTCAATAGAAGCAAAAAGATGATGATGGTGATGTTATGGGTGGCGGTGATGCTGGTATTTTGGTGTTATGGGTCGTTATTGAGCGCGTGAATAGTACCAAGTGAAAGAAGAGGTTATTTGTAGTGTTTTGGTGGTGGTGGTGTAGTTGAGGTGGCGGCAGTGTGGTGGTTTGGAGGGTGGCCGATGGTATGAGACAAGGGGAGGGAGAGAAGAAAGTGTGGTGGTGATAGAATGATGAAGAAGATTAGGTTTAGGGTTTTTGTTAGTAGTAGTTTAGGGTTATTGATGGTTTAAGTCAAGGACCCTCAACAATATTTTTCATAATCTCTCCCGAACATTTATTTTTAAAGTTTACAAGTAAAGGCGGTCACCACTAAAATTATTTTTAACACTCGCCGCGTATTTTCAAAATGTTTCATCGTAAGGTTTAAATAGTTCGTTGAGTAGATAAAATCTCTTCAAAATGTTTCATTATTCACGGCTCAAGAAAACTAAATATAACATCTATGACGTCTAAAAGAATAGTCAAAATCATAAGTCGATAAATTCATAGTTTATCAATATTTCTAGTGCCAAAGCCACGTAGTGTCTAATTTAAGGTATGAGGGTAGACTAAATAGTACGCAGGGTGATAAACATGTTATATAAACTTCAATTTTTCCAACGAGACATTCCAAGGCTCAATAAAATCTTCGATACTTCAAATTTCACGTTTATGAAAAATGTAATGCGGTCAAGTTAAAAAGGGGTCCTTAAATTACCAGTTGTTACAAGTAAACACATGACAAGACAAACATGCATATAAATATAAACGTTAACATAAGTATATTATAAATCTACCTACAAAATGAATATGAATGTATAATTTTGATTTATTTAGTTATTTATTGATATTATATTAATTATATATTATTATATAATAAAATCGGTTCGGTTCGGTTTTTTCGGTTTGGTTTTTGGACGAAAACCGAAACCGAACCGTATTTTTCGGTTTTTGAAAAATTCAAAACCGAATCATCGGTTTTTAGTTTCGGTCGTTTTTTTCGATTCGGTTTTTTTAGTTTCGGTTTTCTCAGTTTTGTTTGCTCACCCCTAATTTAAAGTGTCGTGTGTCACGCTGATGCTTAAACTTTTATCTTTTGTCTACAAGTATTTTGAGATATTGATCTACTAACAAGCCTGCTCTCATGAGTATAAATCATCCGTTTATAAACTATAGTCAATCTATATTTCTTTAATTACTAGCAGGTAGTTGCGGCGGTGGGTAACCTGAAATAAATTTTTTCGGTGAATCATGTATTTTAGTTTATTATGTTCTTTTTGACAATAAATTTACGGATATCAAGAATTTCATATAGCCCGTGCCCGTTCGGGTTCGAACCCGTTGGCCAGTGCCTGTTCGGGCGCGAGCCCGTTTGGCCTGTGCCCGTTCGGGCTCAAGCCCATTTGGCCCGTTGCTCGTTCGGGCTTGAATATTTATATAATATGCTTTATTATTTGTATTAGTGAAATTTAATGCATGAATTGTGTTTAATTTGGTTGTACAATATGCTTGATAATCTGTATTTTTTATGTAAGGGGTGTTTTAATAACTGTATTAATTGTATTTATTGACCAGTTAATTAATTGACTACATTAAATAGCATTAATGTGGTGTTTTGTTGTACACTATGCTTCTTGTCTTGTACGTTTGAAAATTATGTGCATTAAAGTGTTGTACATTATGTTTCTTTTCTTGTACACTATGTTTTTTTTTTCTTAAAAAAAAAAGTTGTATACCATATTTCTTTTCTTGTAAGTAGTAGTCATTATAGTCATTAATAATATTGACCACTTTAATAGTATTAATGTTGTAAGTCTAAAAATTACACCATGCTTATTTTGTTGTACGCTATGCTTATTTTATTGTAAGTCTGAAAATTGTGTGCATTAAAGTGTTGTAAACCATGTTTAATTTCTTGTAAGTCTTAAAATTTTGGAGAGAGAGAGTCATCCATGCTTTATATGTAGTATAGATTTTCTTTAGGCATGTTTATGAAAAGATTTCGAGTTTTCAACTAGGCTTGGTTAATTCGGGTCAATGTTTCGGTTTAAGAGATGCTTTTAACTCCAAAAGAAATATAAAGTGTGTATATATATATATATATATATATATATATATATATATATATATATATATATATATATATATATATATATATACCAAGAAGGTTCACTTGCACTCCAGACTATCTTAAAGGGTAGTCTCCCTAATATTAGTCGGTTTGCAATATCGAGTCGAACCAGATAACAAGAAATATGTTTCATTTATAATTACTTCACTGTACCTATATTACTCAAACTGATAAAACCAACCCACCAAAAACTTATTACTCCAACAACTCTATTTAATACTCCAACCTCCAACCAGTCATATTTATCACTCCAACCATTCAGATTTATTTACTCTTCAGTGTTCATTTTTACTACTCCAACCACTCAAATATTTATTTACTACAAAGTGTTTATTTTTACTACTCCAACCTCCAACCGCTCATACTTATTGCTTCAATCATTCATATTTATTTACTCTTCAGTATTCATTTTTGCTACTCACTACTCCAACTACTCAACATTTATTTACTACAAAGTGTTCAATTTTAGTACTCCAACCTCCAATGACTCATATTTATTGCTCCAAGCAATTTATTTACTCTCTGGTGTTCATTTTTATTTACTCTCCAAGTGTTCATTTTTACTACTTCAACTCTTCAAACCATGAATCTCAATCCTTCTAACCCAAATTATTTCTCTAAAACTCTGGCGCCGTCATCGGAGCTCCGGCGAACTTCCGGCCACCACATTTTCGCATCGCCACTCGCCGCCGTTCAAGACAAAGGCCAAGGGTGTGTTCGTGTAAGGGTTTAGAGCGAGCCGTCTCCACCACAACCACCACTGTAACACCGCCGTACCACCACCACTATTCCTTTTTATTGGTACGTCAACCTAAAACCCTTTTGTCACGATTCTTTGTTTTAATCTGATTTAAAAACCCTAAACTATATTTTCGTGGAGTAAAAATGTGTATAAAAATGTTTCTACAAATCTCATGTGGTTAAACCAGATCTAAAAAGAGTATTTGATTATTAAAACGAGTCGACTCAACTCAATCGAGTGGAGTCAACTCAGCCGATTCAAATCAATCGAGTTGAATCAACTCAGCCGATTCAACCCAGTCGAGTATTTGTTTGTTTATATGCATTAAACATATAAACAAATCTTAAATCCAAAACAGAAACATAAACAAGTCGACCCAACTCGACTGAGTTGACTCGGCTCGACTGAGTTGACTCAACTCGACTGAGTTGACTCAACTCGACTGAGTTGAGTCGACTCGATTTAATAAACAAACAGACACCCTTTTTAGATCCGGTTTAACCACACGATATTTCTAAAAACATTTTTATACACATTTTTAGTCCACCAAAATATAGTTTAGGGTTTTTTAATCTGTTAAAACAAAGAATCGTGACAAAAGGGTTTTAGGTTGACATACCAACAAAAGGAAGAGTGGTGGTGGTATGGCGGTTGTACGGTGGAGGCTATGGTGGTGACTGCTACGAACAAATCGGACACAAAACATAATGCGACCTTTGCTCTAAATCCTTACACGAACACACCCTTGGTCTTTGTCTTGAACGGCGATGAGTGGTGATGCGAGAATGTAGGGGCCAGAAGTTCGCCGGAGCTCCTATGACGGCGCTGGAGTTTTAGCGAGAGAGAGGTGAGAGTGTTGTGTGAGAGATTAGGGTTTCAAAACCCATCATAGACCAGTTTCCCCGTTCCTTAACGACTTCCGAAGATCAAAGTCTTTATTCATTCCATTGCACATGTTATTCTAATTTTTCTCACTAGTGAATTTTTGGTTTATAGATTTTACAAAATTTCCCTAAAGCTTGAACCATTTAAATACGAATTTCGATCGTTTGTCATAATTTTTTCTTTAAAAACTCACAGAATGTTAAGGTGAGCACTTCTAGCCATTTACCCTTTTGCTCTAACTGTAATATGTGCATGAAGTCTACTAATAGTAACAATTCAATGTTATGATGACTAGCCATCTGTACTAGACTATTATATACTAGTATTAAGATCTAGATATTTTCTAGTATAACCCATCTCTTTATGTCTTTCCTCGTATGCTTTTTCCTTTACCCTTGAGAAGTTTGATTATGATTAGTAAGATGGACGTTTATATAATTGTTGAAATATTGGAAAACGTTAATGTTTGTAGTAAACTGGAACAAGTTATATATAGAGGTTGGATCTGTTGGGAAGGGCTATGTCTATAAAAATGGATGAAAAGATAAGAAAAATGGACAAAAACGTAGAATAATAAACGAAAACGAATAAAAGTGTATGAAAACGGATAAAAACGTATCAAAACATAAGAAAAACGGAAGAAACGGATAAAACATGGGAAAAGTGTATGAAAACGTATAAAAACGGTCGAAAACTGATAAAAACGTTTGAAAAGGTGAGAAAAATGAATGAAAATGTGTATAAACGGATGAAAACGTAAAATAACAAACGAAAACGGATAAAAATGAGCGAAAAAGTAAAAATAAGGGCGAAAACGGATAAAAACATAAGGAAAACTGACGAAAACGTAAGAAAAACGGACGAAAATGTATAAAAATGGACGAAAACGTAAAAAAATGGACGAGGAAGGATAAAAACATAAGAATAGTCAATAAGGACTAACGATGTAAATGTTTGAACTCAATGAGGACTAACGACGCAAATATTTTTACTCTTGTTTGGAGATAATTTGCATCGTTAGTCCTCATTGACTGATATTACTAACGGAGGGATAGTTTTGGTAACACCCCCCGTATAGACCACAATATTGTCCGCTTTGCCCGAAGGCTCACGGCTTTGTTCTTGTGGCCCTCATGTGAAGACTTCCCGGCAGGTCACCCAAGCCAGTACTATTCTCACATGAGCACGCTTAACCGTATGGCCGATTAACCGTTCCACCACAAAACGCGTTGTGTCATATAAGGCGAATGTTAACATATATGTCCTAGCATCACTCCAAGTCACAGCCAATGTGGGATTTGACTAGGGTATTACATTCACCCCCCGTAGGGACTCATCGTCCCCGATGAAGTTTGCCCCACATCCCGAACGGCTTGGAGTGGCTCTGATACCATCTGTAACACCCCCTATAGACCACAATATTGTCCGCTTTGCCCGAAGGCTCACGGCTTTATTCTTGTGGCCCTCATGTGAAGACTTCCCGGCAGGTCACCCAAGCCAGTACTACTCTCACATGAGCACGCTTAACCGTATGGCCGATTAACCGTTTCACCACAAAACGCGTTGTGTCATATAAGGCGAATGTTAACATATATGTCCTAGCATCACTCCAAGTCACAGCCAATGTGGGATTTGACTAGGGTATTACAGTTTTGTGGCCAACTTTACTAATGGAGAGATGATTTTGTGCAAAAAAGAACCATAAAAGTAAAATGTATTTTGGACACGGGACAAACCACATGGATATGTTTTGGACTAAACTCTTTTATCAATCAAATGTGAAAATAAACTAGTGAAAAATGAAGAAAAAAATTACTAAATTCAAAAAATTAAACACATAGAATGAAAGATAGTGAAGTCCTGAAGAGATTTTACAGTTTACTTTATTGATTTGAGATCAAAATGATGGTGAAATGAAAAAATTGAAGGTTTTTTTAATGGAGTATTTGGGCGCGAAGTTTGTTAGAGGAGAGAGAAAAAGTTCATATACCGCACATTAGTGTAACGGGTGTGGGAAGCGGGAAAGCCAAAAGGAACCATTTTATTTGAAGGAAACCATACCTTGGTTCAAGGGAAAACAAGGGGAACACTTAAAAATTATGTGTAGCGGCATTTGAGTCCTGATTGGAAATAGAAGAGAGGCAAGAGAGATACAAGTGACATAAACAATATAATATTGTGTTTGTATTTTTGTTTTGAGAGTATTTTTAAATGATAAAAAATATTAAAAAAATGAATAAAAGTGAGACAATGTGCTGCAATACTTTAGGGAAAGTTGAAGGAAAATGTTTTGGAGAGAGAAACAGCTGATGTGTACCTGATGTGGCAAAGGAAAAACACCAACGACACCCTCTACCCTTAGCGGTATAGTCCATTTTCGCTTTATCCAAGACATATATGCCTTTTCCACATAGATTACACTCATATTTAGTCAATTTTTAGTTGTGCACAAATTTGTTTATCGTAGGTTATGATGTTGAATAAAATAAATTGCAAATTGTGGTTGGGTTTGTGTTTGAATGGGGATTTAGGTACTGTTTGAGATGATGAAAAAATGCAGATGACGTTTGGCTAGAAAAAATTGGTGGTAGCTTTGAATTTTTTCGTAATGAAAATGGTGGTGGTTTGATGATTAATTTGAATCTAATAATAAGTATATAAAAAAGAAAAAGAGGATGAATGCAAACGGGGATATGGTTGAAGATGAAAAAGGACAAAAAGCAAAATGACTAAATTACTCTCATGTGCCAAGCATGTGACAGATGAGTTTTTAGTTGACCATGACATTTTAAAAAACTAATGAACAAAATACGTAATTTTAGAAATAATTGGCATAATACTTATCCAATTTTCTTTTCCTTTCTCTTAAAGTAAAGAAAACTCAATTCTTCTTCAACGTTCACTTCGTCATTCTCAATGCCAATCCCTTCACTCTAATCACTTGAAGGAAATTTATGTGTTCCAAGGTGATGATCCCAATGACAACATAATAAAGTATCTTACGTTTTTGCTGATTCGAAAACAATAAGAAACCCAAGAACATAACAAACTTAGGAGCAATCTGAAAACCATAAGTATCACAAAGGTCATGCAGCATACCGAAGTATCCTACTTTCATACTGATTCTCACAAATGCATCGGAAATTTTGAAGGAACCCAGTTGAACCAACATTGAATGAGATCGTATACGTAATCGAGACATTATGTTTTCTTTTGCTCTTTCTTCGAGTGATGCCCATCATCACCGTCACCGATGACAGAATCGGCAATGACGAGGACCATGTATGATTTTATTATTTATTATCATTAGTTTTATTAATTTGATATCAAGTTGATATTTGCTAATACCCTCATTGTCGTTCAATGTTGGTTCATTGAATTCCTTTCATATATTCACAGCAATTCCATGCAATTTGATCAAGCGGATTAATACGAATGTAGAATACTTTTGCATAAACTTTGCAGTAATTATGGCGTTAATTGTTATGATCGATATTAGGTTTCGTTTTGGTCTAGACAGCACGATTAGATACTTTGTTTTGTTAACGTCAGAATCATCAAAAGAACATAAATTTTCTCTAACTGATGACATCGGAGTCATGTATTACACCATCCTCAGATGAAGGAGTGAAAAAGATTAAGACGTGTAACGTGTTGAATGATCACATATGCACATTGTTTCATTTTATAAATAGAAAAAAGTAATTAATTAAATACTTTGTTAATTATTTCTATGAATACATATTTTGTTTATTATTTTTCAAATCTACTATGGCTGCCAAAAAAACTCTACGACAGAGCCTATATAATGGTCGTTACAAAATAGGACTAGCATCGTGCAAAAACTCAAACGTTGAGAGTGACTGCAGTAATTTCTCTGTAAGGGGATTAAACGTGAAATCTGGCAACAACACAGGGAGTAACAGTGTAATTTACTCTTTTAAATATGACATGTAACCTAATACAAGAAATTGCTAATTATCTAAAGAGTAAATTATATGAATGGTCCCTGTGGTTTGACGAAAATTTCACCTGCCGTCCCTCAAACTTAAAAGTTGCCGGTATGGTCCCTGTCGCTGCCAAATAAATAACATGAATGGTCCCTCAGACTAACCATCGTTAGTTTTTTCCATTAGTCCATCTGCACCGTTAGTCCTTTAACGACCGTTTGTAACAAACATTTGCACCGTTAGTTCTATCATAAGTTTTTGTCTGTTTTTATACGTTTTCGTCCATTTTTATATGTTTTCGCCCATTTTCTTACGTTTTCATCCATTTTTCTTACGTGTTTGTCTGTTTTTCTTACGTTTTTTCCATTTTCATATATTTTCACCCAGTTTCTTACATTTTCATCAATTTTTCTTACATTTTTATCCATTTTTCTTACTTTTTTTCCGTTTTCATATGTTTTTTCCTAAATATGTTTAAATTTAGTTTTCTTATATATATATATATATTTTATTTTTCTTATAATTTTTTTCCTATATATCTTTAAAATTTATAAGAAAAAAAATTATAAGAAAACCAAATTATTAGGAAAAAAAATTATAAGAAAAAGAATTATAAGAAAACAAAAATTTATAAATCAAATTATAAGAAAAATGTATGTAAAAGGAAAAAACGTAAGAAAAGCGTATAAAAATGGACAAAAACAGATGCAAACATATAAAAACGGATGAAAGTGTAAGAAAACAGGTTAAAACGTATAAAAATGGACAAAAACGTATGTAAACGGAAAAAACGTAGGAAAAAAAGACAAAAAAGTAAGATAAACGGATGAAAACGTAAGAAAATGGCCGAAAACGTATAAAAACGGACGAAAACGTATAAAAACAGACAAAAACGTATGAAAACTGGAAAAACAGACAAAAAACGGATGAAAATGTAAGAAACGGGGTGAAAACGTATGAAAACGGAAAAAACGTAAGAAAAACAGACAAACACGTAAGAAAAATGGATGAAAACATAAGAAAATGGGCGAAAACGTATAAAAACACACAAAAACGTATGAAAGGACTAACGGTGCAAATGTTTATTGCAAACGGTCGTTAAAGGACTAACGGTACAAATGAACTAACAGAAAAAACTAACGACAGTTAGTCTGAGGGATCATTCATGTTATTCTTTGGAAGCGATAGGGACTATACATGCAACTTTTTAAGTTTGAGGGATGGTAGGTGAAATTTTCGTCAAACCACAGGGACCATTCATGTAATTACTCTTATCTAAAACCAAGAGACTAAAAGTGCAATTTAGACATTTAAAATTGACTTTGGAGTCAACCCAAGTTGCCTTCACTTGAACTACCATTTTGGTTGCATTCATTCATACCAACAGTAATTCACTCTCAAAGACTTCCATCAAATTGCTAAACTGTAAGTCTTCTTCTTATACTCTAATTTCTTTTGATATTGTCTCATTTCTTAACTTATTAGATCTAATTTGATATCTTACCTTTTATCTATTTTGTCATTTTGTATTTGTTCATCTAATTATAACTTCTTGTTCTATGTTTGTATACAATCTATAAATATTTTTTTAACATTTTGTGTAGTTATTCTCTTATTTTAAAACATTAGAAGTGATTTACTATTTGATCCGGTGGGCCGAATGTTAAATTGTCCAAGGTATTCGGGTAATTATTAAGGTATAGGATGTAAAAATAGAATAAAGTGATTTTCTCTTTGTACTAACAATATTTAATTTTTTACATAGCATGAAGCAAAAAAAAAAAAAAAAAAAAAAAAAAAAAAAAAAAAAAAAAAAAAAAAAAAAAAGCTTATTAGATTGAATTACGCAATCACACTTTTTGGACACGTTTAGTCGAAGGAAACATTTTAAATTTTAGAAAACGCTTTCTAGACATTAGATATTAGTCCAACTAAACTTTTTTTTTTTTTTTTTTTTTTTTTTTTTTTTTTTTTTTTTTTTTAGAGTTATTCAATTCCGAAATTTTTAACAAAAGTTTGGACATTGTATAAAATAATCATTTGCAAAATCACATATTTTAGTTTTTGATTTTTTGGGGGGATAAAACGTCAAAAATATGAAGCAGGAAATGCCATTTGTAGTTCCACTTGATTTTCATTACTGCAAAATCACTATCTTTGTTATTCGTAATGCCCACTCTTTCTGAATTTATTTACTTGTGAATGCAGCTTGGTCTCATTATTGATAATGGCTACTAGGTCCATTCCTCATCGGTGGAAATATGATGTTTTTGTAAGTTTTAGAGGTGATGATATCCGCAAAAACTTCATGGATCATCTTTTCAAGGATTTCAAGCAAAAAGGAATCCATGCCTTTAGAGACGATAACGAATTGCCAAAAGGAGAAGAGATATCTCCTCAACTCTACAAGGCCATTGAAGAATCGAGATTTTTGATTGTTATCTTCTCCAAAAATTACGCTTCTTCAACATGGTGTCTGAGGGAACTTGTCAAAATACTTGAGTGCAAGAAGATTGAGAATCCAAAACATGAGGTTCGGATTATCTTTTATGATGCCAAGCCTGACGTGGTGAGGAAACAGAAAAGGAGTTATGCAGAAGCATTCATTAACCACGAAGTTTCAAATAAAACAGAGGTTGATAATTGGAGAGAAGCTTTATCCATGGCAGCTGATATGTCTGGATGGGATCTTCAGGACATGACAAATGGGTAAATTTCTTGTAGCTCTACTAAAGCTTAACTCAAGGTAGTTTCTCTTACTTATTGTGTCTGTGGTTAACAGGTTTGAGTCCAAGTTCATCGATTCTATTTCCAGAGAAATCGTCAAAACATTATGTGACGGACCCTTGAATGTTGGTGAGAACCTTGTTGGCATCGATTTCCATTTCGAAAAATTAGACTTGTCACGCTTTGTTGGAGCAGATAATGTTAACATGATTGGAATTTGTGGTATAAGCGGAATAGGAAAGACGACCCTTGCCAAAGCAATTTATAACTTGATGTATGTCTACTTTGAAGGAAGTTGCTTTTGTGAAGATGTCAAAGACGTCACAAAACGACAAGGCCTGATTCAAGTCCAACTGCATATGATTGGAAAGATCATGAAAACAGAAGATGTGAAGATATCAAGTGTTGGTGATGGAATTATGGTAATAAAGAAGATGATGTCATCAAAGCCGATCCTGCTTGTTTTGGATGATGTGGATGATCATGAGCAGTTAGAAGCACTAGCAAGTTCACCTGATTGGTTTTTCCCAGGAAGTTTGATCATTTTCACGGGTAAAGATAAACAGTTGCTAAGATCACATAGCGTGGATGAAATCCATGAAATGGACTTTCTAGATGAGGAACAATCTCTTGAGCTCTTCCGTTCCTATGCCTTTAGAGAAAAAGATTTTTCTATAGAATTCAAAGAAGTTTCTGAGGATGTTGTGAACTATGTGCAAGGTCACCCTCTGGCCCTCAAAGTTTTAGGACGATTTTTATATGACAAAACTGTGGGTCAATGGGTTAATGAACTGGACAAGCTCAAAGTATATCCTAATGAACAGATACAACAAGTGCTTCGTTTAAGTTACGATGGGCTAGACCTCCATCAGAAAAATATCTTACTTGATATTGCATGTTTATTCATTGGAGAAAACAGGGATTTTGTAGCAAGCGTACTAGATGGCTGTAACTTGTTTGCAGTTACAAACATGCAAGTTCTATTTGATAAGTCATTAATCACGATTTCTAGCAGTATGTCACTTCAAATGCATGAATTGATTCAAGCAATGACAAGGGAAATTGTTCGTGAAGAATTTATCATGACTGGGAAACAGAGAAGATTGTGTATCTCATTTGCAATTTACAATGTATCAAGTGAAAAGAAAGTAAGAAGTGGCATATTCTTCTTTACCTTCATATTAATAATAAAGTATACACAATTGCGTATGTTACATATTCTTGCTTTTTCAGGTGGCAATGACTGAAGCAGTTGAAGTTCTAGTCCTTTTGTTAAGGAAATCTAGTCAAAAGGTTCACATAAATGCTAATTCTTTTGCACTTATGAAAAATTTGCGGATCCTGAAAATTTATGCTGAGGAAGAATTTGATCAGAAGGTGGAATTGAAGGGCTACAATGTGAAGTACTCAGGTAGTTTGTATTTTTTGTCCAATGAGCTAAGCTTGTTTTGTTGGCATGGATGCCCTTTCAAGTACTTACCTTCAGATTTCTATCCACAAAACATTGTTGTCATCGACCTCTCTTACAGCAACATAAAACAACTTTGGACAACACCAAAGGTATTTACTTGTTCATACATGTGTCCATTTTGACACCTAGAGATATAAGAACTAATCTTTTTTCTATTGATATCAGTGTTTAAGAAGGTTGAAAATAATGAAGCTAAGGTACTGTTGTAACCTAACAACCACCCCTAACTTCTCAGAGATTACAAATCTCGAAGAGCTAGATCTTGAAGGTTGTGTGAATTTGGTTACAGTTCATCCATCAATTGGAATGCTCAAGAGACTTGTTGTCTTAAATATGAGAGACTGCAGACAGGCCAGGAATTTTCCTAGCAAAGTGGAAATGGATTCTCTTCAGGTTTTGAATCTCTCAGGATGCTTGAATGTCAACCAAGGGTCTAGTTGGTTGACTTCAATGCCTGGTTTCATATGGAACCAACAACATCCCCAAAGATCAGTTTCATTGGAAGGTTTACATATGTTAAAGTCTCTGAATTTAAGGTACTGCAATTTAGTACAAGTGCCTGATGGCCTTGGAGGCTTATCATGTCTAAAGGAACTAAACTTGGAAGGGAACAATTTTACTAGCTTGCCCGGAAGTTTTAGTCAACTTTCTCATCTTCAAAGACTTGAACTTGAAAGTTGCAAGAAGCTCGAAGTATTGCTAGATCTTCCACCTAGCCTACATGGTATTAATGCATCTGATTGCACCTCCTTAAGAGAAGTGTCGGGAAGTTTGAGTCAACTTTCTTATCTTAAATATCTTTATCTTAATGGTTGCAAGAAGCTCGAAGTGTTGCCCAAACTTCCATATAGCCTAGAAACCATTAACGCAAGTGATTGCACCTCCTTATGTTCAATTACGGGATCAAACCCAATCACGCGCAAATGGACTTATCTCAGTAATTGTCCAAAATTGTTTAAGAATCTTGCCATTGGTAGCCAGGTGTTGATATCGGAGACTCATTGTCGCGACTCATCTGTAACTTCCCAAGGCTCTACAAACCGATTTTCTTCTTTCCTTAGTTATGCGGGTATCCAGAATAATGGACATGGATTGTTCCGTTTGCCAGAAAGTTCCATTAAGAATATGGATTTAATATATCATGGAAATAGTATTCCAGAGTGGTTTACAAATAGAAGTATGGGAAATCACGTAAAGGTCGAATTACCATTAGATTGGAGCTTCAGTAAGTTAAGGGGATATGGAATTTGTGTTGTTTTTAAGAGAAAAAAACCTTGCACATCTTTTGGATACTATGTAAAGAACTTTGATGGAGCTTATATGGGACGATGTGATCCATTCTACTATGGAGAATATTTTAAGGGTAAGCCGATAAGAATCCATGAGTCAGATATGATATGGTTGCATTATACGACAAAAGAAATACGGAAATTGAAGGAATCAAAGAATTTTGTAACATTTTGTTTTTATGAGAATGAAGATATTGAAGTTAAGAAGATGGGTGTAAGACTTGTTTGTGATGAAGATTTAGATCAAGAAGCAGCAGACTTGAGTATGTTCCAAGACCTTCCTACTTTATCACAACATGGTGGAGCCTTGTGCCTGTTTAGGGGTTATCGTATCGAATGGTCATGGTAGTCTAATAAAAAACCTTTATTATAATATTTTATATGTCAAACTGTATGTCCCTTATATATTGTAACTTTTTTTTGGTCGTTTTATTCAATAATCCATGTCAAGAGCTTCCGTGTAGGAGACACACACCACGTGTTTTGATGAAATGTATACGAATAGAAAACATTAGTATTATTATACCGGCAAACTATTACTCTTCAGCTTGTTTGTAGATTTTTTGGATTTCCGACAAGCAATTGACACATGTTCATTTTTTGTTATAAAAACTTGACATTTGTTTTGATTGCTGAAAACGTTATTCTTTGATACCTGCCTTCTGCATCTGTTCTTTGTTGCATCAGTTCCTTGAGTTAGCTTCCTGGACATGCTACATGTATTTCGACCCATTTACATACGGGTCAGATTTCAACCCGTTCCCAAAGTTACATCTTTTACCATTTAATTTATGAGTATTAACCATCGGTTCTATTCCAAGATTGCCTTTTACTATACCCTTATCGTTGGTCTTCACCTTCAATTTTTTCTTCAAATATGGCTTGTTACTTTGATACTCAGTTGAAGCACATATGTCGATTTGTCCCCGGTCTCAGCCCTGTCCTCTTCGGATGCTTTAATGTTAGCAATACTTGAATAATTTGTATAATGCTCATCAGTTCCTGTATATAACTATGAAACTACCGGTCTCAATATCTAGTGTTGTTCTAGATAGTTGCCTTAATTGATTTTTTTTGACAAACTTCCTAAAAACTTTTCATGTCGTGCATTTTTACAAAACTAATTGCATTTCATTCGAAAATTAAAAGTTCACTAATTTTGATGAGCTTATCACATTTGACTCATTGCAAAGGATAAATATCAATAAGTTAAAGTTCAAATTATAAAGGATAAACAAGAAAAGATTATGGAACAAGAAATTGTAATAAGGGATATTCTAAAGCTGATACATTCATTCATAATCATACGTGACATTCCATTTTCTTGATTTCAATGGAGTCTTTGTAGGCTAGCTGTGATTATCTTCCTGGGACCGATTCTGACACTGTTCATGTATTTTCATAAGTCCTTCTTTCTTTGATGTTTTTGATCTTTGTACATTCATAAGTCAACTTTGAATATAAAATAACCATTATTGAATGCTGAAATGCTTTTGATCTTTGAAAATAAAATAACCATCATAATGTTAGTTTTATAGACATAAAATAATAGACGTGTGTTAGGATCGAACTCGAGATCACGGGATTGCACACTTTACCTATGAAGAGTAAATGAATAATAATTATTTATAAATGTTAAGAATAATTAATAAAACACAAAAACACCTAACGACCGTTAGATTTAACTGAAAATGACTAACGACCATTAGACGAACAAAAAGAAAGAATTATAGGTGAGTTTTTGGTAAGTTGAGAAGGTTTCGGAAACCTCCTTTGGGCTCCATAACCGATCGGCAAGGGGAGGGGATCCCTTACCCTTGCTTGATCCCCAGGTAAACTCAACTATAAATACAAACTCAAGGTTATTTGTTTTCTCATCTCTTGTACACATAACCTAAAGTTTTCTCTCTTACTTTCTCCCTTGCAAAACCGATCGAACACCCCTATATTATTAGGGTTTCGATTTTTTTGAAGCTAAAAGTGTTTTTGTGTTTACATTAATTGCATAATCTTTTACTTGAATTAGTACGTGTGTATAAGAATGTGAATCAAACACACTATTATTTGATTCTTGGATTGAATAATAAAAACGGTAAGGGGTTATTCGTGTAATCCACATAAACCTAATTAGGGTTATTTATTTGAAAAATTGCATTAACTTGATTCTTGTTCAGGCTAGAATCAAACGGTACGTTTACTATTTATTATTGGTTAATTAATTACGCATTATATATATCTTGTTATAACGCTTCTGCATGTGTATTTGATGTTTATTGTTTATATTAATGATATGTCATGTTATATAATTCCAACAGTGGCATCACAAGCCGTTATAATGTGTAATTAATTACCAAAACGCATAAAAATTGAATCTTGATTTGTTTTTTTATATGTAATCGATTTAGGGTTTAGAAAAATCCAAATCCTAATTTTTTTAGGTCGATTTACTTGAAATATTTTTTAGGGTTTTGGTTTTGATTTTTAGTATGATTAGAAACCCTAGGATTGCCATGAATTGTTATGCATTTATGTAAACAATCTTGTGGCAATATGTTAATTGTTAAGTGTAATCCATGAAAACGTGCATGTTTGAATGGATTTTATTATTTTGTGATTTAAATTGTTTAAATTGGTTATATGAATTAAATTGTTTAGTTATATCGTTAAACATGTAAATTAATTGATAGATGTCGAATTGGGGAAGACTCCAATATTAAGTAATCAATTATGTGCTATGTGGTGACTCACTTCCTTTGCAAGTGAAAGCCTTAGTTGAATATATACATTGTACACCTAGAATTGATTTTAATAAGATTATCGAATTAAATTTGCATGTGGCTACATGTTTTATACATATTTAATTGTTATGTTCTGTATGTTTATTTAGTTGCTATTTTTTTATTTGTATTACTTGATTTTGTTTATGTTTTGTGAGACATGTTTATAAACGAAAAATGGTAATTTTTGAATAGAAAAATAATATAGACTAAATAAATGGCAACATTTGTTTTGGTTTTAAGAGTCAAAATATCAAGGTTTAATTGAGTGATGTATTTGTACGTAATGGTTTATTAGGCGGACCGAAGTTTGACAAACTATAAGGTGGGTATAAGTAGAAACGGGTTCTTTAAGAGATTCGCTCCTACCGAGTTTCTACGCTTGCTTGTACGTCAAATTAGACTTACCGAATAACCATTACATGTACACTGTCATCTTAAGGGTGAATTGACGACAATTCCTTGATGATTATCCGAAACACTAAGCTTTAGGGCTTATGCAAAAGTACGATATAGTGGACGATAATTGTTGGTAATTCTTTGATTAGTGAACCCAATACCTCAATCAAAACTTTGTTAATTTGCTCTTAGTGAATTGGTAAATAATTAAAATTGTTTTGTAAAAGGCAATGTTATGAAGTTGTATGCATGCTTCTTCATACATTATTTTGATTACACATCAAAACTAATACACTTATAAAATTAAGTCGAATGCCATCTAATTAAGAACACTTGAAGTTGTAGTTTACGTCATGTGAGAGCTTGGCTAGATTGCAATGGAAAGGTAAACTTCATATTTTCATTAGTAGCAGATCCACTGATATAATGGAATTATGAGTTTGCAGTTTTTAAGTTAGATGACTTAAATTGAGTAGGAAGTGAGAACTTGTACTCAAGGCATTAAGATGGGGATAAAACATGCTTATATTACAAAAGCTTTGTGATTATAAATTCCATAAATCTAGGAATTGGAAAAATGTTATGCCAATTATTGTACGACAAGTTACTTCATATTATATTTTCATTACTAGCAGATCAACTGATGTGATGACACTATGTTTATGTATGTCCTAGTTTTCAAGAAAATTCTATAGATTTTATTTCCTTGGGTATTTTATTTTCTTGAAAAATTGTATTACCGAAAATACTAATGATTTGAACTTTCTTTATCTGTAGAAATGGCTCAAACTGATAACACCAATTTGCGTTCTGCGTTCAAGGCATAATTTGAATGAGAAAAATTGACTGGCACAGAGAATTTCAATGAATGGTATCGTTCGCTCAGGATTGTCTTGTGAGTGACTAATCAACTTGAAATCTTGAAAATGCCTTGTCCTGCTGAACCAACTGGCGATGCTGCAACTGATGCAGCAAAAGCTGCATGGAAAGAAGTTTATAAGACGCATGTTGATGTGGCCTGTTTAATGTTGGGGGCGATGACACCTGCTTTACAAAGGCAGTTTGAAGATTTCTTCCTTATGAACATGATAGAAGAACTTAAGAAACTATATGAGAAACTAGCAAATGTAGAAGTTTACGATTTAATGGAATCTCTACATGGTTGTAAGCAGGCTGATGGTGAACCTGTGAGTGCTCATGTATTGAAAATGAAAAGTTACATGGATCAATTACAAGCACTTGGCAAATCCTATGACAATGATATGGCTGTGAACTTAATCAATAGATCCCTAAATAAGGAATTTAGTGGTTTTGTTAGGAACTTCAATATGCATTGCGTGGGGAAGACAGTGAGTGACTTGCACGCACTGCTCATTGATTATGAGAAAGGTTTATCACTAAAGGCTCCTACACCCTAGGTACTTGCTATTCAAGGGGGGTATGAATAACAAGCCAAATGCGAACAAGAAGAAGGGTAAGGGTAAGGTTAAGGCTGATAAGGGTAAGCAGGTTATGGCTTATCAACCTCTTCAACCTAAAAAGAACCCTCCAAAGAAGGATCAAGGATGCCATTACTGCAAGGTGATGGGTCACTGAAAGAGGAATTGTCCTCTTTATCTCGGTAACTTGCGAACTAATAAGGTTAAGACTGGGCACGTGGGCGCCAACAATTCAGGTAACTTATTTGTAATTGAATTATTTACTTTATCTCATAAAATAAATTCCTAGGTATATGATACTCGATGTGGTATTAACATATGTAATACACTGCAAGGGTTTAGAGAGGAAAGGAGACTATCTTATGAGGAACAATTTCTGCAAGTGGGCAATGGAGCACAATCAGTAGTTGAAGCCATAGGAGTGTTTAATTTAGTTTTACCTTCTAGTTTAGTACTTTTTTTAAACAATTGTCATTATGCACCTTCTATTGTTAGAGGTGTTATTTCCTTTTCATGTTTGTTGGATCTTGGTTTTACTCATACTATTTCTGTGAATGGTGTGATTGAAATTGATATGAATGATTATATGTCCAATAATAATAATTCAATGTATAGGATAAGTAAGAGAATGAAGTATTACTTGAATTCTTCTTACCTTTGGCACTGTAGACTTGCCCATATAGGCAAGACTCGCATGCAAAATCTGCAACATAATGGGCTTTTGAAAAATTATCAATGATGAGTCATTTGATAAATGCGAGTCTTGTATATCTGGGAAGATGACAAAGAAACCATTTCATAGCAATATGGAAAGTGCTTCAGATCTACTTGGTTTGATACATACTGATGTATGTGGACCACTTAGACATGTGTCAAGGAAATGTGCTAGCTACTTCTTAAATTTTATAGATGATTTCTGCCATTATGGTTATGTTTATTTACTTAAACATAAACATGAGGTATTTGAAACATTTAAAGTTTTTAAAGAAGAAGTAGAGTTGCAATTAGGAAAGAAGATTAAAGCTCTTCGTTCTGATCGAGGTGGTGAATACCTTAGTCAAGAGTTTAAAGATTACTTGGTTGAGAATGGAATTGTTTAGAATCTCACATCTCCATATACTCCACAACAAAATGGTGTATCTGAGAGAAGGAATTGTACATTGTTGGACATGGTTCGATCAATGTTTAATCTTACTACTCTTCCTTTGTCCTTTTGGGATTATGCTTTAGAATCTGTTGTTCGTATTCTAAATATGGTTCCCACAAAGAAGGTTGATAAGACACCATATGAGATATTGAATGGAAAAGCTCTGAAATTGTCTTATTTAAAGGTCTTGGGTTGTGAGGCGTATGTTAAACGTGACTCAACAGATAAAATTCAACAAAGATATGTAAAGTGCGTTTTTGTAGTATACCCAAAGGAAACAATGGGTTACTACTTTCAGTAACCACCTGAGAACAAAGTATTTGTTGCTAGGTATGGTGACTTTCTTGAAAAAGATCTTGTATCTCAAGAAGTTAGTGGGAGAATCTATGATCTGGAAGATGATCAAGATAATGCATTACCTTCAGAAAACACTAACACACTTCCTATGGAACCTGAAAGTCTGGGTCCTCCACCTGAAGTTGAAGCAGTTCCCATTCTCAAGTCTTCTAGACATGTGAAAGCTCCTGATCATCTATGTCTTAACGTAGAATGTGAGGAAAATATACTAGGGGATCTTAGTGAACCTACTGGTTATAGAGCTGCCATTAATAGTCCTGAAAAGGATAAATGGATGGTTGCTATGAATGGGGAAATGCAATCCATGAAAGACAATGAAGTCTGGATTGAAGTAGACCTTCCTCCCAATGCCAAGGTAGTTAGGAGTAAGTGGCTCTTCAAGAAGAAAACTAACATGGATGGAAATGTACACACCTATAAGGCTCGTCTGGTTGCTAAAGGTTTTACTCAAACTTTTGGGATCGATTACGAGGAGACTTTCTCTCTTATAGCAGACATAAGAGTTATTAGGATTCTCATAGCTATATCAGCGTACTATGACTATGAGATTTGGCAAATAGATGTAAAATACTGCTTTCTTAAATGGTCGTCTAGATGAAGACATCTATATGGCACAACCAGAAGGGTTTGAAAATCCAAATTTTCCAAATTGTGTATGCAAACTTCAAAGATCTATTTATGGATTGAAGCAAGCATCACGACAATGGAACAAAAGATTTGATGCTGAGATTAAAAAGCTTAGATTTATTTAGAATCTCGATAAGCCATGTGTATATCACAAAGCTAGTGGGAGTGATAATGTAATTTTCCTAATTTTATATGTTGATGACATATTGATCATGGGAAAAGACATTACAAGTTTGCAAAAAGTTAAGGCATATCTTGTAAAGTGTTTTTCTATGAAAGATTTAGGAGAAGCTGCATACATTCTGGGAATCAAGATCTATAGAGATAGATCAAGGCGGTTAATTGGATTAAGTCAAAGTGCTTACATTGACAAAATATTGAAGAGATTCAATATGCAAAATTCCAAGAAAAGATATTTGCCAATGGAAGTAAAACATGGCTTAGGTAATGAGTTATGTGCTTCAACACCTGCTGAGGTGGTTCGCATGAGTAAAGTTCCTTATGCTTCGGCTGTATGATCTATTATGTATGCGGCAAAATGCACAAGGCCAGATGTGGTGTTTGCTCAAATTATCACCAGTCAATTTCAATAGAATCCAGGTGAAAAACATTGGATTGCTAACATATTCTTAAGTATTTAAGAAGTATAAAAGATATGTTTTTGGTATATGGTGGAGAACCAGATGCAGAACTTGGTGTTACAAGTTTCTCTGATGCGTCCTGGCAATGTGACAAAGATGATGCGAAGCCTCAAACGGGTTATATCTTTGTTATCAATGGAGGAGCAGTAGACTGGAAGACCAAGAAGCAGAGTACAATTGCTATGTCTGCAACAGAAGCTGAATACATTGCTGCTTTAGAAGATGCTATGGAGGCTGTTTGGATTAGGAAATTCATTTCAGGGCTTGGTGTTATGCCTTTAATTGAATTACCTATTAATACGTATTGTGACAATTCTGCTGCAATCATATTTGCCAATGAACTTGGAGACATGAGAGGCACCAGACATTTTCTACGGAAGTATCATTTTGTTCGAGAAAAAGTTAATGAAGGTGAAGTAAATCCGCTGAAAGTTCACACAGATGATAACTTAGCTGATCCATTCACTAAGGATTTTGCTAAAGAAAAGCTTAATGAATTAGCCAATGGCATTGGGCTTAGATTAGCTAGTAGTTTCATGCTTGACTGTGATTAGTATTTTGATAAAGGATATTGTAAACAATTATTATTTTTAATGAAATAAAGTATTTTTGGTATGTTTATTCTCATTGTTAATTATTGTTGTCCTATTTTTGTATGTTTAAATCCATGAATAAAAGTTATTCTAAATTGTCTGTTGTCGGTTAATAATATGAGAATATTATTAAATTAAGACAAATCTGAAGGTTGGTATAATTTACTTAAAGTATATTGATGCGTAGTCATGCCATTTCAATGATACCGAATATAGGACTTATCCAAACTATATGATGTTACTTTATGGATCCTGTCATTAAGTAAATCCTAAGAAGTTATCCTCAGACTTGAGATACAAGGTAACTGTCATGAACATAATGCATTTTTGTGGAACAACTTAACGCTATACGTAACTGGTAGGGTTGTTTTCGGAAGTGTTACAAACTTCATTTGTTTTGCTTGTAATCAATACAGAATTTGTTCATTCAAATTTATTTTTGGAGTTTAATACTGCTGGGGCCCTCGTAGGGTTGTCAAGCTGTTTGCGTGGCCGCGCCCAAGATCTTCCCTAAAATGTTCGGACGATTTGGTAATCTTGTCTGTTGGCATGAATATTACGATATTTAATCTAAACATCCTCTTCATGTTTTGATGATGACAAAAATGTAAGTTACAACATATAACGTAAAGTGCTTAAGTTACTTGTGATCACAATTCATCTATGCATTCTTACGTCAACAAGCCTCGACATCTCAACGTCTCAAGTATGCTTCAACAATCACTTAAGGTATGGATAAACAAGTGTTTAATACATTTCATGATCAAAGGGGTATTTAATTAACTAATACAAAGTTTATTTAATTATATAAACTTATTATATATTTTTGAAAAACACTTTTGGTAATAAAGAAAAATGTTTTAATCATACTAAATATATGATTTCAAACTTTTAACCAAAATTAGTTAGTTTTTCACCAAATAAACTTTCCCCACTAAAAGACAGAAAATCTGGCCGTTTCAGTAGGGCGGCCCCCTTAATTATAAGGGGCGGCCCCCTTAATTTTAAGGGGACCGGCATACAATTAAGGGGACCGGCCACGCTCCCCTGTCAGATTTTGTCAGAAATTTTTCCCTATAAATACCACCTCAAACCTGGAATTTTTCCAACCTTTTGCACAAAGATTTTCAGATCCAATTCTCTCTAAACATCCTTCTAAAACCCTTTGATCATAAGATTATTAATCTTTGTTTCAAGTGATCCAATCTTTCATCACTTAAAGTGCAAGAGAAGTATCCTCCCTATCATAAACCCAAAGATGTATTAGGATCTAGTTAGTGCTTATGTGAAGTTGTGAAGACATTAGTGGCTTGAAGGTGTCAAGACATTAATGCATTGAAGTTGTGAAGACATTAGTGGCTTGAAGGTGTCAAGACATTAATGCATTGAAGTTGTGAAGACATTAGTGCCTTGAAGGTGTCAAGACATTAGTGCATTGAAGTTGTGAAGACATTAGTGGCTTGAAGGTGTCAAGACATTAGTGCCTTGAAGGTGTGAATATACTCTTGGTGTGAAGAAAGAGTTAGGAAGTATTAAGTTGTGAAGAAGTTAGGAGTGAAGAAGATAGGTGTGAAGAGTATAGAAGATTGGTGTGTAGAAGATTGGTGTGTAGATGATTGGTGTGTAGAATATTGGTGTGTAGAAGATAGGTGTGAAGAAGTGGTGTGATTAAGTAGTGAATTGGTGTGTAGTTGTTGTGATTAAGGTGTGAAGTTATTGTGGTGTGTAAATTGGTGTGTAAGGTTTTCTCCGCCAAAAGGGAGCTTGTTGAGTAGTGAAGAAAACTCTCGAGTAGGTGACTCGGGGAGTGGAGTAGGAACAAGGAAGGTGTCCTTGTAGCCGAACCACTATAAATCATCGTGTTCGGTTTGCATGTTCTTTCTCTCATCTCTTTTCATTCATTCTTGCATTTATCGCTTTATATCTATGCTTGCCTATATGTCTTAATTGTTGCTTATATTGTTGTGATGATTGAATGTGTTGTACATAGAAGTTAATAGTGTGATAGGACATATTATTGTATGTTATGGTCAAATGGACTAATATATATATTTAACACTTCTCATGTTGAGCTTAACTTAATCGATAATTTGATACAAAACGTTTTAAGATTTTAAAAGGAAAACTTATACACATAAAGTTTGATCTATGCTTCATTCATAAAACTAAGTTTTGAAAACTAATCTAAAAGTTCACATATATAATTGATCATATTGATTATATGTTGCTTTTATACTAAAATCTAATTGAAGGTTTTTCAAACAAACAATTGAATAAATTCTAATCAACATTTTGAAATAAGTTTTTATAAAACGAAAAAGAAGGGAAAACTATTCAACCCCCCCTTCTAGTTTTCCACAATTGGTACCAGAGCCACGTCGCTCAATTTTTCAAAACAAATGGTTTTAAAAATTGAGTACGATCCATGTATCAAATTACCCATTAAGGAGGATTTAATATGAAAAGTGTTTTGTTGATTAACTTGTATTAGTTTTGATATTATATACACTAATTATACTAGCTCGAGATAAGATTATACATAAAACAAGTGTTATATGTTCGTTTTTAAAATCAGAAAGTTACACACCTTTCCACAAAGTCAGAAAACAATTTTTAACAAAAATTGAATTTTTGAGTATCAGATGGGCGGCCCCTTTAATTGTCTGGGCGGCCCCCTTAAATACTGGGCGGCCCCCTTAAATTTAAGGGGTCCGCCTGTCTGTTTGACAGTTTTTCAAAAACTTTGAAATATCATATAAAATTAACCGTAACTCCGTAGAAGTCGTGCCACCCGGCGTTTTAAAGGTAATTGAGTCTACTTTCATTTAAAAATACTTACAAGTAACCAATACAAACTTAAATAAGTCAGAAAGTTAAAATACTACACGAAGGTCAAAAATTTGAGTCTTGTTTTAACATAAAACTTGTATTTCAACTTTTCCTTCGAGTCGGGCATTCCTAGTCGATATATCTTTGAAAAATTAAGTATTTATGTTTTCAAAATATTGATCTTTATTAAATTTTAAAATGGATAGGAAATTTTTTTTATTTTCAAATAAAATCGAGCTAAGTAAACATTGGTATATATAAAACACAAAACGACGACAAGTGTTTTATGTGCTATGTGAACTCATTTGTGATTTTACTTTGCTAATCATTGCTATTTGTAATTTAGCTATTTGAATATCTTAGCATATGTGCCTTGTACTCTATTAGTTTATAGTTAGTTATCTAGCTTATACTTAACTTGATCTTATGCTAGATTTCTTGCGTTAGGATTGCATTATTATGCTTGCATTGCATATAGGAATAGATGGCTTAATGTTACTCAAACATCTTGTAAATGAGTTAAATCTAATCACCTAAATATTTCAATCAATTTAATCTATTCTTAACAACACACTTAAACATTTTCAACAAATTACCTTGTTTTACCTTAAGTTGTTTAATATGACAAATTGAATCTTTGTAAAACATTAGTAGTAATATAAAAGAAAAAGTATTTTCAAAATCTAAGTGTGTTCATTATAAGTAACAATGAAGAGTCTTTCACATAAACAAAACTTATAACAATCATGAAGTAATAAGTCAAATTTCAATCATTCACCAACCTCACTCATAAATAATCTTAGGATTAATGGAACACACTATCAAAATGCCTATTTATCTTAAATGAGTGTTTGTGAGGGTCAAGAAAGATCTTGATATTATATCAATTCATTATTCAAATTATGGTTGATATATTCATCAAATCTAATTGACATGTTTTTTTGAGTATGGACAAGAAATTGGATTGTTATTTATTTAAGTTTCAAGATTACATCAAATGATATAGTCTTGAATCTACATACTCAATCACACTAGATTGATATGAAAATATTTACATCCTTTGTAGATGAAAAGAGTATGCATTGGATCATAACTCACACTTGTGTTGATAATGTCATATTGAATCTACTTGTCCAATAATTGTGTTCCAAATATTAGAATAACATTTTAAACACATTTATAAAATATACAATGAAGTAGGATTGACGACTTGGATGTTTCGTCCGAAATATTCAAGCAATTTACATTGCAATGCAATGGATAAATGTGTCATATCCGAAAAACCAAACATGAGCAAACTAACAACATATGTAAACTTTGCTCACACTACTTAAAATTATCACCACAAGATAAAATACATATTTAAGAACAATACACACTATATACTATATGTATTTCATTTTCTTTGTAGCATGAATGGTTGTGTTACAAGATAATGCACTACACTTTTCTTTTTGAAATAATTTAAGTTATTAGAATTGAAAAACAACTTGTCACAATGCATAAACAAGTAAACTTCATTTTGTTTCAAATACTAGTTAAATTATGATATATAACATTGGCAAAAATCATAGAAAATAATATTTGCTTTAGAATATATAAATGTCTAGTTTTGATATCATTTGTGAATCACAATCTCGTTTAAGATAAATAATCTTAATGAGATTCATTTTTCAAGATATGCTAAGGAGCATTCATAAATCAAAGCACATTTATTAAATCAAGTAATATGTCATCAAAACCAAATAACCGGTTAATCATGAACAAAAGATTAAAACTTTGCATTTACTCTTATCTTAACATTTAACACATCTCTATTGGGATAGTGAGTAAAATATATCATGTAGACTTACCTTCATAAAAACATGGTGTTTGAGTCACATTATGCCAAGTATTAGTGAATCAAGCAAACTTCATATTTGGTACTCTTCGATAGGTGAATTTAGGAACTCAATTTCTTCTAAAAAGAGAATGACTACTGGAGAATCTATTGACTAGAAACTCAATTTAACCTAACGGTTGGATTGCTTCTATGTGAGAAGTTGGGTGTGTGTAACCCGTAAAAATGGTCGTGTTTAGCCTGAATTGAGCACCACTAGTAATAGTCTCATACTCATTCTCCAACTTGATTAAATCGCTCTTCCTAAATGTACCTAACGCTAAGCTTACTTTTATGAACTTTGCTTCTCATTAGATGATTTCATTCCTAGATTTATGGCATATCGCATATATGTTATTTCTAGATGTTTATTTGCTCCTATGTGATTTGATTGTATGCCTTTACATGATTTACTCTATATGTATCATTCATCTAGGTATATTTTTATTTCTTTTAGATCCTACACCCTTATTTCATATGAACCTTAGTGTCGTTTTCCGATAGGTCATATTAGTCTCATAATATATCCGGATGAGCATGAATTTAATGGGAAGGGAAATGACACTCACTCACATATATTCTTCTACCTTACACCACCTAGAGTACCACCACCACTTCCTACAACCTCACATGCCACTCCCATGTTGCATGTGCAAACCTTCACCCAAGACAATTATCATGCTCCACCACCATCACCTTCCTCCGAACACTTGAAGTTCGTTGAGGAGCTAAAAGAGACTCATGAGCTTAGTGCTCTTTTAGCATTACATCTTGCTCAACGCAATTTGGATCCACCTCAATCAAGCTCACCATCATCACCACATAACATTAACCAAATTGAGAAGCATGTTAACAATTGCCCTTGTTGCATCTTCCTTCAACAACATACCATTGCTTTGAATGAGCACTTTACCTGGATTGAGTATCTTCTTACTAGATCTCAACAAACCCCATCACTTGAACAACATCAAAACCCTCAACCAACAAACCCCACTTCAAATCCACCACTCCATCCATCAAAGAATATATCAACTCACAATTATCTCCACCACCAAAAGTTATCACCACCTCATCCAAGTGAATTTCATTACGAAATGCGTCATTTCCACTTACTAGCAAGTGAAGAACACAATGAAGAAATCCAAGCTTCAAGTGTTGTCGACTCATGATCAAGTGTTGTCGACTCATCACCACCTCATTTCACATATCCACCTTCGGTCGTCAACCAACAAAACACCTAAAAATCCCATGATTCCCTATCATCCACCCTTGTCGAACGATATATTAATCCAAACCATAATTGTCAACCCTTTGTCATCACCTTCCCTTTACATTCACGCTCATCCCTCCTCATTCCCCTTCTAGTTTTCCACAATTGGATCATAGGATTTGTAGAAACGATAGCATGAGATAATAGTAGGCTTAACCAATCCTCTTGAGCATGAGATCTATAACAAACATCTTTTAAAATATATGATTAATGATATTTGTTGTCAAAAATCTAATATCTTTAAAAATATGCAAACACCTCACATTTTGGAAAATAGTTTTTCAAATAACTATCCCACTTTTAAATAAGATGTTTTCACAATAAATATCCACAATTTTGTTTTGATCAAAACCAAAGATTGAGAAAATTTTATTTACCTTTCATTAACACATTTTGAAGTAAAACCGAATCTATTTTATTCAATTAACTCTCATATCTACATGAAAACCTACTTTCAAACATTGTTGAATAATGCTAAAAACGTCTCTTTAAATCATGCATGGTGATCTCATATTTGTCATCTATATTTATATAAATGACACTTATAAGTGAACTAAATCAAATCAAGAGGGCCATGGTTTATCTATTAAGACTTCGTTTGTAACAAGTCTAGAAACCCATGCTATCATAATACGCATTAGGATTAATTCTCCTAGTTATGTAGTTATGAAATACTTGATGTTGCTTATTGTTTCCTAGCACTTATATTTTGCTTGCTAGATGAGTATGTTTGCATGCTAGATGAAATTGCTTGATTACTTAATCTCTTTGGTTAACATGCTTTAGCTACATAATTGCCTACATAATTAGTCTATGTTTAATTGCCTCAAAGAGTTGGACTTGTTTGAAACCAAAAACACAACCTTTCTGCAATGCACTACCAAAAACCCTTTTCTGGCAATCTGGGAATCACCAGATGGGCGGCCCCCTTAAATCATAAGGCGGCCCCCTTAATTATTAAGGGGACCGGCCTCCAATTAAGGGGACCGGCCATCTGATGGTCGAATGTGTTGTTTCCCTTTTCTATTTTTTAGCCCATTTCATCCTACACTTCCCAAAATTCACAAACCTATTCTATCCTAAACCTTCCATCAAAGTTTATCCATCCTTGATCCCACCAATCCTACATTTTCCTAGGTTCTAATCTTTGCATTAGATTCTAAATTTTCTTTTGAATTTAGGTTTTGTTTTAAAAACAATAATTGCATGTGTCATACTTTTAGTGCATATACCTAATATGTCCATATATTGTTCCCCTATTAGTTTCATGCATATATCCATTATCATCATTATATACATGTGCACTTGTCTACTAACTTTGTTTTGAAGGATTACTTCACCGCTCGATTCTTTGGTAGCCAAAACAAGTTTTGAGCATACACCAAGGGGGAGCATACACCAAGGGGGAGCATTGAGGTTGATAGGATCAAGGCTTCACTTACGATGATGCAAGCTCGCCTTTTTTATTCTATCTCAAGAGTTCAAGCATTGTAGAAGTCTCATTTAGAGTCCACCTTTTTGCTTCGACAAAAGGGGGAGAAGAAGTGTAAACAAGTAACTTATACATTTTACTATAAGTTATAGTTTACATAGTTTGTCATCATCAAAAAGGGGGAGATTGTTGGCATGAATATTACGATATTTAATCTAAACATCCTCTTCATGTTTTGATGATGACAAAAATGTAAGTTACAACATATAACGTAAAGTGCTTAAGTTACTTGTGATCACAATTCATCTATGCATTCTTACGTCAACAAGCCTCGACATCTCAACGTCTCAAGTATGCTTCAACAATCACTTAAGGTATGGATAAACAAGTGTTTAATACATTTCATGATCAAAGGGGTATTTAATTAACTAATACAAAGTTTATTTAATTATATAAACTTATTATATATTTTTGAAAAACACTTTTGGTAATAAAGAAAAATGTTTTAATCATACTAAATATATGATTTCAAACTTTTAACCAAAATTAGTTAGTTTTTCACCAAATAAACTTTCCCCACTAAAAGACAGAAAATCTGGCCGTTTCAGTAGGGCGGCCCCCTTAATTATAAGGGGCGGCCCCCTTAATTTTAAGGGGACCGGCATACAATTAAGGGGACCGGCCACGCTCCCCTGTCAGATTTTGTCAGAAATTTTTCCCTATAAATACCACCTCAAACCTGGAATTTTTCCAACCTTTTGCACAAAGATTTTCAGATCCAATTCTCTCTAAACATCCTTCTAAAACCCTTTGATCATAAGATTATTAATCTTTGTTTCAAGTGATCCAATCTTTCATCACTTAAAGTGCAAGAGAAGTATCCTCCCTATCATAAACCCAAAGATGTATTAGGATCTAGTTAGTGCTTATGTGAAGTTGTGAAGACATTAGTGGCTTGAAGGTGTCAAGACATTAATGCATTGAAGTTGTGAAGACATTAGTGGCTTGAAGGTGTCAAGACATTAATGCATTGAAGTTGTGAAGACATTAGTGCCTTGAAGGTGTCAAGACATTAGTGCATTGAAGTTGTGAAGACATTAGTGGCTTGAAGGTGTCAAGACATTAGTGCCTTGAAGGTGTGAATATACTCTTGGTGTGAAGAAAGAGTTAGGAAGTATTAAGTTGTGAAGAAGTTAGGAGTGAAGAAGATAGGTGTGAAGAGTATAGAAGATTGGTGTGTAGAAGATTGGTGTGTAGATGATTGGTGTGTAGAATATTGGTGTGTAGAAGATAGGTGTGAAGAAGTGGTGTGATTAAGTAGTGAATTGGTGTGTAGTTGTTGTGATTAAGGTGTGAAGTTATTGTGGTGTGTAAATTGGTGTGTAAGGTTTTCTCCGCCAAAAGGGAGCTTGTTGAGTAGTGAAGAAAACTCTCGAGTAGGTGACTCGGGGAGTGGAGTAGGAACAAGGAAGGTGTCCTTGTAGCCGAACCACTATAAATCATCGTGTTCGGTTTGCATGTTCTTTCTCTCATCTCTTTTCATTCATTCTTGCATTTATCGCTTTATATCTATGCTTGCCTATATGTCTTAATTGTTGCTTATATTGTTGTGATGATTGAATGTGTTGTACATAGAAGTTAATAGTGTGATAGGACATATTATTGTATGTTATGGTCAAATGGACTAATATATATATTTAACACTTCTCATGTTGAGCTTAATTTAATCGATAATTTGATACAAAACGTTTTAAGATTTTAAAAGGAAAACTTATACACATAAAGTTTGATCTATGCTTCATTCATAAAACTAAGTTTTGAAAACTAATCTAAAAGTTCACATATATAATTGATCATATTGATTATATGTTGCTTTTATACTAAAATCTAATTGAAGGTTTTTCAAACAAACAATTGAATAAATTCTAATCAACATTTTGAAATAAAGTTTTTATAAAACGAAAAAGAAGGGAAAACTATTCAACCCCCCCTTCTAGTTTTCCACATTGTCAATCACAAACAACGAGAAACAGAATGGTTAATTAAGGAATGACTTTGATTCATATCCTTATTAACGTGGTATTAGAAACAAAAGGATAATAATAATGAGAAATCATTAAAAGGTTTTCCAGGAGCCTTACTTGAGTTATACTAGAGGCATCAGCGTGTTGCAAGATGCTAACCGATGTGGTGATTCTATTATGATATGTCTAAGTGGGAGCTGTTAGTTTTATAGACATAAAATAATAGACGTGTGTTAGGATCGAACTCGAGATCACGAGATTGCACACTTTACGTATGAAGAGTAGTAAATGAATAATAATTATTTATAAATGTTAAGAATAATTATTAAAACACAAAAACACCTAACGACCGTTAGCATTTAACGGAAAATGACTAACGACCGTTAGATGAAGAAAAGGAAAGAATTATAGCTGAGTTTTTGGTAAGTTGAGAAGGTTCCGGAAATCTCCTTTGGGCTCCATAACCGATCGGCAAGGGGAGGGGATCCCTTACCCTTGCTTGATCCTTAAGTATACTGAACTATAAATACAAACTCAAGGTTATTTGTTTTCTCATCTCTTGTACACATAACCTAAAGTTTTCACTCTTACTTTCTCCCTTGCAAAACAGATCGAACACCCCTATATTATTAGGGTTTTGATTTTTTTGAAGCTAAAAGTGTTTTTGTGTTTACATTACTTGCATAATCTTTTACTTGAATTAGTACGTGTGTATAGGAACGTGAATCAAACACACTATTGTTTGATTCTTGGATTGAATAACAAAAACGGTAAGGGGTTATTCGTGTAATCAACATAAACCTTAATTAGGGTTATTGATTTGAAAAATTGCATTAACTTGATTCTTTTTTGGGCTAGAATCAAATGGTACGTTTACTATTTATTATTGGTTAATTAATTACGCATTATATGATCTTGTTATAACGCTTCTGCATGTGTATTTGATGTTTATTGTTTATATTAATGATATGTCATGTTATATAATTCCAACACATAAGTCCTTCTTTCTTTGATGTTTTTGATGTTTTTGATTTTTCTAAATGCTGAAATGCTTATCGCTGATTTTCATTATGAGCTAAATGGTTGTATTCTTTGTTTTTTTAAACTGCGCGCTATAAGCTAAGAACATGTTGTAATGTGAAAAAAACTAATTATGGATGTACTATTTGCTTTGATGAAACCGCTTATTAATTGCTGGAACTTGGGCAAATGACAAAAAAATGCATCGAACTTGACACTTTTTATGATTGTGTATGACCAATTATTTTTTTTCCTGTGTACTGAACTATCAAATTTCAATCATTTGTGTGTATTTTGTGACTATTCTGCAATGTAAAATGATCATTTTACCCTTCGAAACTTGAAAAAATTAATTGTAAAATGGTCACAAAATACACACAATGATCGAAATTTGAAAGTTCAGTGCACATAATAAGAAAAAAAAAAAATAGTTGGCTACATACAATGACAAAAAAGTGTCAAGTTCGATGCATTTTTTTGTCATTTGCCCAACTTTTTTTTAATGAAAAATTTGGATTCTTGGAAAACTCTTCTAGACCTATATGAGCACCGGCCCGACTGTAGTGGTGCCTTCATATTGTTTAGAGTAGCACCTATTAAAGTCTGAACATACTCAACAAAGTTTAAGTTGAAGAGTGTTCTATATGATTTATGAAGTCAAATAACATCTTCTCTTGTAGGAAGGATTCGTAATTTTTCTGGTTCTAGTCCGGATCTGAAAACTTCATCTATTGAATGACCAATAATTATAGTAGTAATTTCAAGTTAATTATAAAAAGAAATGCTACACAGGGGATGTGAAAGTGTCTTTGGAATTCATTTTTATTTGAGACCTGGTCTAGAAGCTTGATTTTTGCTCACGACTTCCATGAAATTGTGTTCACTGAAATTTGATGTAAAGATTCTTTTGTTCAGTCCATGCAAATACGAGCATTATATAGTTTTGGCATGCAAAGAATCTCATTGCACTAATGCACTTGTCATAATATGCTTGTACAGTCAAGTTAGCCTAACTATTATGCCACAACATCACATTCCTCTGAAAATATTTCCTCATGTTATTGTGACAATTTTTCAAATTCCATTTCGTTTAAGCTATGGGACTACAAATTTGCTTGTTCAAGTGCTACTCTAAACAGGGTCGTCTCGTGGATTTCGGGGGCCTGTGCCATTTTACGTTATAGGCCCTTGAATATACTAAAACTTTATTTAACTCAAAATTAGCATGCATTTTTACACCATTAGATAATTAATTATTTAGTTATGCCATTATATCATATAGTTAAGTCACTGGTAACTTATGTAGCATTTTTATTCAGATTTGGATACACCTTGTGTGCCTTTTTTTTTTTTTTATTATTTTTTATTATTTTTTTTATTTTTTTTTTCAAATATAATGCATTGAAATTTTGTGAAACTTTTAAAAATATTTTTGAAGTCTCAACGATTAACTATAAGGTTGTGTGGTGTTTTGCGAAATATATTCATATCTTCAAAATATTTGTTATAACATCAAAAAAATGGCAATTTGTATCAAAATAATATGTCAAGATAGAAAATACAGAGTTTTATTTTAGTATTGGTTTGCTTTTTATTTTTCAATGAAATAACACAAAGTACTAAACAAATTACTTAAAAATTATGGCTTATTTGTCAAATTACATACTAGAAGGACTAAACTTGAAATTTACCAAAAAAAACAAGATTTTTGGTTTTTGTCACTTTGTGTCATCTTCTCCGGTAGAAAACCCTGTTCCCATCACTTTGTTAACAACAAAATAGGACCTATCTTTCACTACTGTGACTCAAGTTACAAGTTTTTTTAACAGTTTTAAACATGTTTTCTTCATAAAATGTCGTTTACTTACATTAAAACATCTAAAACCGAGTTATATACTAACATTAAGATCTAGAAATTGGAGGCCCTAAGAAAATGAGGCCCTATGCCGTTGCACATGTTAACAACAAAATGGGACCTATCTTTCACTACTGTGACTCAAGTTACATGTTTTTTTAACAGTTTTAAACATGTTTTCTTCAGAAAATGTCGTTTACTTACATTAAAACATCTAAAACTGAGTTATATACTAACATTAAGATCTAGAAATTGGAGGCCCTAAGAAAAATGAGGCCCTGTGCCGTTGCACAGGCTGCACATGCCTAAATCCGGGCCTGACTCTAAACAATATGAAGTCACTACTATAGTCGGGCCGGAGCTCATATAGGCCTAGAAGAATTTTTCAAGAATCTAAATTTTTCATAGAAATAAGTCCAGCATTTAATAAGCAGTTTAATCGAAGCAAATAGTACATCCACAATGGGTCAAATTGGCAAAAGCTTTTCCCCATTCTAAAAAGTCTTTTAGAAGTGTTTTTTGCATTGCATCAATATCTTTTTGTAAAGCTTTTTACAAAGACTTGACAAACATCAAGTTTTCTCAAAAGTTTTAGTTAATAAATATAGTATGTATTAAATACATTAAATGCTTTAAGTCATTGGACTTGGAGCATTGTGGATGCTCCCAGTTTTAGCAAAATAAAGAATACAAATCATTTAGCTCATGCTGAAAATCAGCAATGAGCATTTCAGCATTCAGAAAGAACACATCACCCAATACTTTGAAGTTCAATAATGCTTTGAAATTTGCTTTGAATTTCAATAATGGGTATTTCAGAAGTGGAGACTACCCAAAAAGTGCAACCCTTGCTGATACTTGCTTAGAGGTATGATCATTTACATCCAAAAACACCTCATAAATTAATTACAACAAAGCTTTTTTTGGCAAAGGAAATAGTCTTTAGCCTTCCTTTCGATAGCACTCTTGCAAAGTTGATGACACTTGGCGAGTTCGGAGCAACAATTCCACTCAGACGTACATGAAATTGCAGGAAACAAAAAGAAAACTAAAACAGAATTAATGTGATCAACTTTCTTATTGCATGGTAGTTGCTTGGATTCCTTATTTTATAGTGAAATTTAGAAGTATATTGGTAGCTGGATCGATTGTTCTTATTACAAAAAGAAAACCAGACAGAACATGAATACAACACGCAAATTGTAACTATAACTGTTTCAGATTTTTATCTCATAGAGTTTGAATTTATGATTACATTGTTTAGTGTATATTATAAATCACACTTCTTACCCGACATGGTGCATTGAGGTTGTCCTTTAATTTTTAGATTTGTTACTATAGTGTCCTTCGCTTGCTTTGACCATACTCTACCAAGTTGGCTATAATACATCTATTTTATCGTATTTATTTACCAAGTGCAATCATTTACCACATTCTTTACTCAATGCACTTGTTAAATGTTGATTTTACAGATTAAACCTAATTGTTGGAAGTCACTTACTCTCAAGGAAGTACTTACTGATCGTATCAAGAGGAAAGGGAAGTAAAAACTGTTGTATCTTTAACCTTCTAATTTTATTTAATATTTTAAAGAGTATTCAAAGAGTACATGATTCTCAAATTTGCATGCAGATCGAGTATAGCTCAGTTGGCCACCAAGGTTTCTTTAAGGTGCTTTGGGGAGGAGATGTTTGGCTAGGGGAGATCTCAAGTTCGTGTCTCACCTGGGACTTTTACCCCTTCAAGCAATAAAGGAGTAGCGTGTGGGTCTCGGGGTCAGGATACTGCCCAATTGGATGTTACTGCTGGACATGAACCACTAACAACTAACAAGACGTTAAAAAAAATAAATAAATAAATTGATGTTGCTACCACGACATTTGGTGTTTTGCCTGACGTACTAGCAGGAGTAGCAGCTGCTTCCCGGTCTTCAGCTGCTAGACGGGGTATTGTTGAGGTCATCCATTTTACATTAGTTTCTTTAGTTTGTTGCACTTGCTTGCACCATATAATTCTTTGCTAAGTTGCATACGGGTGTATTAGCTTATTTTCTCTCATGAAACATTATATACCAAATGTATCTATATGGGCTAAAGAGAAAAATTCATGATTCGCCACAATATTAAATGAACATGTGTATTAGTATTTGTTAGAGTCAAATGCTTGTATCGAGTCATAATGATGTTTTGCAGGATTTTCCAGGAAGTAGGACATAAGTTTTTCCAGAAATTTTCCTGAAACTTAACATAAAGATTTCTACAGGTCACTTCTGACGGCGTCAGGGCTTAACTCCTGACGGCATCACGTGCAAAATTCTGGAAATTTTGCGAGTTTTGTTTTTCTAACGGAGTCTTAAAGTTTTTGTTAATTCTTTAGTTTTATAAACTCCAGGAAATCTGCAAATATTCATTCCACAAGCATTATATCTTAATTTGTTTTCTAGGACTTTTTAGTATATATAGATTGCCGCCAATTTTACGCGAGGTTGCCTTGTTTGTTTTCTCAGGTTTAACAGGTTATATATGACAAGAAGATGATTTATATTTCTGGAAGGGAAGCTTTGAATGTTCATTTTCTTGGAGGAAGATCTAACCTTGTTAACACACTATCCACACCGAACGAATCAGGGGAGTATTTGTTTTCATTCTTTTACCTATTCTACTTTTACATTCTTTAATTGAACAGTGGGGACAATGTTCATACTAAGTGTAAGGGGGAGGTAAATGATGATACCTTATAGGATAATATTGCACTTGAGTTTGTTTGTTTGATGGTAGGTGTGTAATAAAACTAAGAGAAATACTTGTTAGTGTAATTTTAGCGCCAAATTTAATTTTTTTTACAACATTTAGGAGTGAAAGTTTAGCCTTAGCAAGCATCTTATGGATAGGAGTTGTATAACTAGCACAAAACCGCACCATTCAGAAAAATTTTCCACCCAAATATGTGAGGTTCGCCTTTAGATTTGATAGGAAAATCATTTATTATTAGTGCTTATAAGTGTACCGGTAGCATTTAGATTCCAGAACTTGCGTTAGTGATGCATCCCGAGACCGCTAGTGAAACTACATTCGTGTAGTAGGATTTACTACATGATAAGAGGCATTAGGATCACCCTTGTGTTAAACCCGTATCATAATTACTTGACCATTTAAGTGTAACCTCTCGTAAATTTCCCTTACGATTAGTAAATGCATACGAATAAATAAAACGATGTTACGATAAATTAACACCATTTTACGGATAACAAATTTTTTTTTTATGATATGGCTTGATATTGAACCACTACGATAACTGTGATTGACCGTTTACCCAGGAACGATGCTTACACACGACCTAGATAACCTATGATTATTGCGAACGATATATATATATATATATATATATATATATATATATATATATATATATATATATATATATATATATATATATATATATATATATATATATATATATATATAACGTTTATATTTAAAACAATACGTTTCGTCTAAATAACGTATACTATTTTTATATTCTCCGAACCTATGAAACTTCCCGAGAACGCTCACTAATATTTTTGAACTTCGACATGATAATCGAGACACACCATGTGGGCCCCCAACACTCATTGGGCCACGGATCCAATTACAAACCAAATGGACTAGTACTATTTTCTTTCTTTTGTTTTTGGGCCGACACAACCAGCAGCCCACCAGGCTCCAAGCCCAAACGCACCCTTATATATTTTTGCTCGCCTCAAGAACCATGAACGTAAATATTACACTCCATCTCACTCGTTTGATACCTTAGAAATGACCAAAGTAAACCACAAACGTCCCATGCAAAGATAAGCCAAAAACGTGGCATCTTATTTCTTCCAGCCTCCCATGCTTCCCAATGGCAACGAAACAAACTCTAAACACAATGTGATTGTCAGGAATGAACAGGGAACAATCACACAAGATCTTGGCCATGTAAACTTTCGATTGGTTAAAGTTTGTGGCATTACTATTCGCCTAACATGCTACCCTCCTCCTTGTGAACTTATCTTGTTCTTACATACCCAAAAACTCACTATATAAACCATTACATGCAACCACAGACGTTACATGCACTTAAACGCACCACTTACACAAAAATTAGTAACGAGAAGGAGTTGTAAGGGACGAACGGATTCTCAAGTGTACCACGCCTTGAAGTGAACCTAGGAAGCAAGGATTGGAACCTCTTGAACCTTGGTGGAACGTGAAGTGAACCACGAAGTGCTTGAACCATTCCACGAACCATACGCTTTGTTTTACTCCACCTTTTGAGGTGAGGTGAGACTTCAAATCGCTATTTTCTTATATATATATATATATATATATATATATATATATATATATATATATATATATATATATATATATATATATACACGTACTATTTATTTTTGCACGAACACTTCACCTAGATAAAACCTAAAACTTGAACGCGACATATATATATTAACTATCGTATTACATGTTTGCTAAGTCACAAACGAGACTCTATAAGTATTTCAAGCTTATATTTACGCATACATACTAAAAATCCCACGTTCCTAAGTCGTATGGACTTATACGTTTTACACTAAAACACTTAGTTTATTTTTCAAGTTTTGCAAGTTTTACGTATTGAGTTTTTGGCTACACTTTGACCTCGCCATTTAAAAATTTGACACACGACCCATCATTATTTTTGTACGACCTATTTGTTTACTTGGAACACTAACGAGAATGATAAATAATACGACTTGACAACTTTGTTTGACCACTTGATCGAACCTAAAGCTAAACGAGTTTAATTAAGGATTTTCAGAAATTAAAAACCTTATGTGGGCCAAAAAGCCCAAAAAGCTAATTCTAGCTTATTACGATAAGCTAAGCGTATAAGCTCTTTTGAAATGGGTTTATAACTTAAAAATATGGATTTTGATAAAACAAGTGTACCCCCAAACCCCTTGGATCATAAAACCTTAACGGGCCCTTAACATGATTCGTTAGGCCCATTTAGTGAAAAAGAAGAAAAATAAGCTAATAAGCTGTTGGATTAAGCTAGTGTACACTTCCTGAGCTTATTGAATTAATAAAAATGATAAGTTTTAAATTTGGTAATGTTTGGACTAAGTTTGCAAATTATCGAGAGATAGGGACTAAAAGTGTCAAGTTTGTAAACTTTGGGTAAAAAATGTTAAAAACTGTTTTCTAAGGGTATAAACTGTTAACATTAAAAATTGGGACTGAAAAATGTAAATATTGATATGCTTGGACTAAAAACGTAAATATATATAATTTTGGACTAACGACGTAAATGTTTTCCATTAAGGGTAAAATATGTAAATTGGAAAAACTTAAAGGATTAAATAATAATATTGATTTTATTTTAAATAATAAATTTTATATATGATTATATATATATGTATATAAATTGAAATGATAGAAATAATAAACGTAACTTTATATAATATATATATATATATATATATATATATATATATATATATATATATATATATATATATATATATATATATACGTATAAAATTTATATAACGATAACTAAATTTAGACGAATAAAATGATACGTAACCATTATCTATTTTATATACGACGTAACACATCGCCTATAAATTTTAAGGATTATTCGTAATAAATAATAAACGTTCGCAATAAAACGAGACTTAAGAACTAAAACGTGCCATATCTTATAGGTTGTGTGTGAAGCCGTTGCCTTGCATCGTTGAGATCACATTTGTTCTACTATCTTACTAAGGTGAGTTCATAGCCCACATTTAACTTATTTTTGCGGGGGGGATACATGCTCAAAAACCGAACACAAGTCTTTTCCCGATCTTATTATTGCTTAAGTAGCTATTGCCAAAAGTCCCTCGATCATGAACCTTAATCACTTGAAGGGTGAACGTAAATAATTGTGAATAGATCTATTAGAGATTGACAATCCCCATTTGGTTGCTAGAGGAAAGTTACCAAATGCACTTTATTTGAATATAATAGGTTACTGGCAAATACCTATCTTGGGGGCTATATATATTTTACATCATTATTACAGAAAATATTGATGTCTGTTGAATCGTTGAGTGTCATGAGCTTAAGGCAATAATGAATGCGACTTTCTAACTTGTTTATTTGTATTTATATACAATAAGCACCTATCTCTTGTGTTCAAACTCTTAATTATAAACTTATGAATTTCACTTAACTTTTGTTGACTTTTAGCATGTTTATCTCAGGTAACTAAATGGAATGGATGGCAAAGGCACGAAGTGGGCAAATAAAGAAACGTTTATTTCTCTTTGAATAAAAAGAAACTTGTTGTTGAATAATGAATCCCCTTGGAATTATGGATATTTGGTATTTTAAATAAAACTTAAAACGATCACTTGAATCGTTTTCTATAATTGTGACAAAGATCCACGATATAATACCCCAAAATTCTTCCGCTGACATTTTAAGTCTTCCGCTGTATTAATCGATTTTGGGGGTGTTATAGATTGGCATCAGAGCTACGGTTATAGTGAACCAAGTGTTTTTGGAACATTGGACTATAACTACACTTTAAACGGGACAATGTAAGCCATGTGTATATCACAAAGCTAGTGGGAGTGATAATGTAATTTTCCTAATTTTATATGTTGATGACATATTGATCATGGGAAAAGACATTACAAGTTTGCAAAAAGTTAAGGCATATCTTGTAAAGTGTTTTTCTATGAAAGATTTAGGAGAAGCTGCATACATTCTGGGAATCAAGATCTATAGAGATAGATCAAGGCGGTTAATTGGATTAAGTCAAAGTGCTTACATTGACAAAATATTGAAGAGATTCAATATGCAAAATTCCAAGAAAAGATATTTGCCAATGGAAGTAAAACATGGCTTAGGTAATGAGTTATGTGCTTCAACACCTGCTGAGGTGGTTCGCATGAGTAAAGTTCCTTATGCTTCGGCTGTATGATCTATTATGTATGCGGCAAAATGCACAAGGCCAGATGTGGTCTTTGCTCAAATTATCACCAGTCAATTTCAATAGAATCCAGGTGAAAAACATTGGATTGCTAACATATTCTTAAGTATTTAAGAAGTATAAAAGATATGTTTTTGGTATATGGTGGAGAACCAGATGCAGAACTTGGTGTTACAAGTTTCTGTGATGCGTCCTGGCAATGTGACAAAGATGATGCGAAGCCTCAGACGGGTTATATCTTTGTTATCAATGGAGGAGCAGTAGACTGGAAGACCAAGAAGCAGAGTACAATTGCTATGTCTGCAACAGAAGCAACTGAATACATTGCTACTTTAGAAGATGCTATGGAGGCTGTTTGGATTAGGAAATTCATTTCAGGGCTTGGTGTTATGCCTTTAATTGAATTACCTATTAATATGTATTGTGACAATTCTGCTGCAATCATATTTGCCAATGAACTTGGAGACATGAGAGGCACCAGACATTTTCTACGGAAGTATCATTTTGTTCGAGAAAAAGTTAATGAAGGTGAAGTAAATCCGCTGAAAGTTCACACAGATGATAACTTAGCTGATCCATTCACTAAGGATTTTGCTAAAGAAAAGCTTAATGAATTAGCCAATGGCATTGGGCTTAGATTAGCTAGTAGTTTCATGCTTGACTGTGATTAGTATTTTGATAAAGGATATTGTAAACAATTATTATTTTTAATGAAATAAAGTATTTTTGGTATGTTTATTTTCATTGTTAATTATTGTTGTCCTATTTTTGTATGTTTAAATCCATGAATAAAAGTTATTCTAAATTGTCTGTTGTCGGTTAATAATATGAGAATATTATTAAATTAAGACAAATCTGAAGGTTGGTATAATTTACTTAAAGTATATTGATGCGTAGTCATGCCATTTCAATGATACCGAATATAGGACTTATCCAAACTATATGATGTTACTTTATGGATCCTGTCATTAAGTAAATCCTAAGAAGTTATCCTCAGACTTGAGATACAAGGTAACTGTCATGAACATAATGCATTTTTGTGGAACAACTTAACGCTATACGTAACTGGTAGGGTTGTTTTCGGAAGTGTTACAAACTTCGTTTGTTTTGCTTGTAATCAATACAGAATTTGTTCATTCAAATTTATTTTTGGAGTTTAATACTGCTGGGGCCCTCGTAGGGTTGTCAAGCTGTTTGCGTGGCTACGCCCAAGATCTTCCCTAAAATGTTCGGACGATTTGGTAATCTTGTCAATCACAAACAACGAGAAACAAAATGGTTAATTAAGGAATGACTTTGATTCATATCCTTATTAACGTGGTATTAGAAACAAAAGGATAATAATAATGAGAAATCATTAAAAGGTTTTCCAGGAGCCTTACTTGAGTTATACTAGAGGCATCAGCGTGTTGCAAGATGCTAACCGATGTGGTGATTCTATTATGATATGTCTAAGTGGGAGCTGTTAGTTTTATAGACATAAAATAATAGACGTGTGTTAGGATCGAACTCGAGATCACGAGATTGCACACTTTACGTATGAAGAGTAGTAAATGAATAATAATTATTTATAAATGTTAAGAATAATTATTAAAACACAAAAACACCTAACGACCGTTAGCATTTAACGGAAAATGACTAACGACCGTTAGATGAAGAAAAGGAAAGAATTATAGCTGAGTTTTTGGTAAGTTGAGAAGGTTCCGGAAACCTCCTTTGGGCTCCATAACCGATCGGCAAGGGGAGGGGATCCCTTACCCTTGCTTGATCCCTAAGTATACTGAACTATAAATACAAACTCAAGGTTATTTGTTTTCTCATCTCTTGTACACATAACCTAAAGTTTTCACTCTTACTTTCTCCCTTGCAAAACCGATCGAACACCCCTATATTATTAGGGTTTTGATTTTTTTGAAGCTAAAAGTGTTTTTGTGTTTACATTACTTGCATAATCTTTTACTTGAATTAGTACGTGTGTATAGGAACGTGAATCAAACACACTATTGTTTGATTCTTGGATTGAATAACAAAAACGGTAAGGGGTTATTCGTGTAATCAACATAAACCTTAATTAGGGTTATTGATTTGAAAAATTGCATTAACTTGATTCTTTTTTGGGCTAGAATCAAATGGTACGTTTACTATTTATTATTGGTTAATTAATTACGCATTATTTGATCTTGTTATAACGCTTCTGCATGTGTATTTGATGTTTATTGTTTATATTAATGATATGTCATGTTATATAATTCCAACACATAAGTCCTACTTTCTTTGATGTTTTTGATTTTTCTAAATGCTGAAATGCTTATCGCTGATTTTCATTATGAGCTAAATGGTTGTATTCTTTGTTTTTTTAAACTGCGCGCTATAAGCTAAGAACATGTTGTAATGTGAAAAAAACTAATTATGGATGTACTATTTGCTTTGATGAAACCGCTTATTAATTGCTGGAACTTGGGCAAATGACAAAAAAATACATCGAACTTGACACTTTTTATGATTGTGTATGACCAATTATTTTTTTTCCTGTGTACTGAACTATCAAATTTCAATCATTTGTGTGTATTTTGTGACTATTCTGCAATGTAAAATGATCATTTTACCCTTCGAAACTTGAAAAAATTAATTGTAAAATGGTCACAAAATACACACAATGATCAAAATTTGAAAGTTCAGTGCACATAATAAGAAAGAAAAAAAATAGTTGGCTACATACAATGACAAAAAAGTGTCAAGTTCGATGCATTTTTTTATCATTTGCCCAACTTTTTTTTAATGAAAAATTTGGATTCTTGGAAAACTCTTCTAGACCTATATGAGCACCGGCCCGAGTGTAGTGGTGCCTTCATATTGTTTAGAGTAGCACCTATTAAAGTCTGAACATACTCAACAAAGTTTAAGTTGAAGAGTGTTCTATATGATTTATGAAGTCAAATAACATCTTCTCTTGTAGGAAGGATTCGTAATTTTTCTGGTTCTAGTCCGGATCTGAAAACTTCATCTATTGAATGACCAATAATTATAGTAGTAATTTCAAGTTAATTATAAAAAGAAATGCTACACAGGGGATGTGAAAGTGTCTTTGGAATTCATTTTTTTCTGAGACCTGGTCTAGAAGCTTGATTTTTGCTCACGACTTCCATGAAATTGTGTTCACTGAAATTTGATGTAAAGATTCTTTTGTTCAGTCCATGCAAATACGAGCATTATATAGTTTTGGCATGCAAAGAACCTCATTGCACTAATGCACTTGTCATAATATGCTTGTACAGTCAAGTTAGCCTAACTATTATGCCACAACATCACATTCCTCTGAAAATATTTCCTCATGTTATTGTGACAATTTTTCAAATTCCATTTCGTTTAAGCTATGGGACTACAAATTTGCTTGTTCAAGTGCTACTCTAAATAGGGTCGTCTCGTGGATTTCGGGGGCCCTGTGCCATTTTACGTTATAGGCCCTTGAATATACTAAAACTTTATTTAACTCAAAATTAGCATGCATTTTTACACCATTAGATAATTAATCATTTAGTTATGCCATTATATCATATAGTTAAGTCACTGGTAACTTATGTAGCATTTTTATTCAGATTTGGATACACCTTGTGTGCCTTTTTTTTATTTTTATTATTTTTTTTTATTTTTTTTATTTTTTATTTTTTTCAAATATAATGCATTGAAATTTTGTGAAACTTTTAAAAATATTTTTGAAGTCTCAACGATTAACTATAAGGTTGTGTGGTGTTTTGCGAAATATATTCATATCTTCAAAATATTTGTTATAACATCAAAAAAATGGCAATTTGTATCAAAATAATATGTCAAGATAGAAAATACAGAGTTTTATTTTAGTATTGGTTTGCTTTTTATTTTTCAATGAAATAACACAAAGTACTAAACAAATTACTTAAAAATTATGGCTTATTTGTCAAATTACATACTAGAAGGACTAAACTTGAAATTTACCAAAAAAAACAAGATTTTTGGTTTTTGTCACTTTGTGTCATCTTCTCCGGTAGAAAACCCTGTTCCCATCACTTTGTTAACAACAAAATAGGACCTATCTTTCACTACTGTGACTCAAGTTACAAGTTTTTTTAACAGTTTTAAACATGTTTTCTTCATAAAATGTCGTTTACTTACATTAAAACATCTAAAACCGAGTTATATACTAACATTAAGATCTAGAAATTGGAGGCCCTAAGAAAAATGAGGCCCTATGCCGTTGCACATGTTAACAACAAAATGGGACCTATCTTTCACTACTGTGACTCAAGTTACATGTTTTTTTAACAGTTTTAAACATGTTTTCTTCAGAAAATGTCGTTTACTTACATTAAAACATCTAAAACCGAGTTATATACTAACATTAAGATCTAGAAATTGGAGGCCCTAAGAAAAATGAGGCCCTGTGCCGTTGCACAGGCTGCACATGCCTAAATCCGGGCCTGACTCTAAACAATATGAAGTCACTACTATAGTCGGGCCGGAGCTCATATAGGCCTAGAAGAATTTTTCAAGAATCTAAATTTTTCATAGAAATAAGTCCAGCATTTAATAAGCAGTTTAATCGAAGCAAATAGTACATCCACAATGGGTCAAATTGGCAAAAGCTTTTCCCCATTCTAAAAAGTCTTTTAGAAGTGTTTTTTGCATTGCATCAATATCTTTTTGTAAAGCTTTTTACAAAGACTTGACAAACATCAAGTTTTCTCAAAAGTTTTAGTTAATAAATATAGTATGTATTAAATACATTAAATGCTTTAAGTCATTGGACTTGGAGCATTGTGGATGCTCCCAGTTTTAGCAAAATAAAGAATACAAACCATTTAGCTCATGCTGAAAATCAGCAATGAGCATTTCAGCATTCAGAAAGAACACATCACCCAATACTTTGAAGTTCAATAATGCTTTGAAATTTGCTTTGAATTTCAATAATGGGTATTTCAGAAGTGGAGACTACCCAAAAAGTGCAACCCTTGCTGATACTTGCTTAGAGGTATGATCATTTACATCCAAAAACACCTCATAAATTAATTACAACAAAGCTTTTTTTGGCAAAGGAAATAGTCTTTAGCCTTCCTTTCGATAGCACTCTTGCAAAGTTGATGACACTTGGCGAGTTAGGATCAACAATTCCACTCAGACGTACATGAAATTGCAGGAAACAAAAAGAAAGCTAAAACAGAATTAATGTGATCAACTTTCTTATTGCATGGTAGTTGCTTGGATTCCTTATTTTATAGTGAAATTTAGAAGTATATTGGTAGCTGGATCGATTGTTCTTATTACAAAAAGAAAACCAGACAGAACATGAATACAACACGCAAATTGTAACTATAACTGTTTCAGATTTTTATCTCATAGAGTTTGAATTTTTGATTACATTGTTTAGTGTATATTATAAATCACACTTCTTACCCGACATGGTGCATTGAGGTTGTCCTTTAATTTTTAGATTTGTTACTATAGTGTCCTTCGCTTGCTTTGACCATACTCTACCAAGTTGGCTATAATACATCTATTTTATCGTATTTATTTACCAAGTGCAATCATTTACCACATTCTTTACTCAATGCACTTGTTAAATGTTGATTTTACAGATTAAACCTAATTGTTGGAAGTCACTTACTCTCAAAGAAGTACTTACTGATCGTATCAAGAGGAATGGTAAGTAAAAACTGTTGTATCTTTAACCTTCTAATTTTATTTAATATTTTAAAGAGTATTCAAAGAGTACATGATTCTCAAATTTGCATGCAGATCGAGTATAGCTCAGTTGGCCACCAAGGTTTCTTTAAGGTGCTTTGGGGAGGAGATGTTTGGCCAGGGGAGATCTCAAGTTCGTGTCTCACCTGGGACTTTTACCCCTTCAAGCAATAAAGGAGTAGCGTGTGGGTCTCGGGGTCAGGATACTGCCCAATTGGATGTTACTGCTGGACCTGAACCACTAACAACTAACAAGACGCTAAAAAAAATATAAATAAATTGATGTTGCTACCACGACATTTGGTGTTTTGCCTGACGTACTAGCAGGAGTAGCAGCTGCTTCCCGGTCTTCAGCTGCTAGACGGGGTATTGTTGAGGTCATCCATTTTACATTAGTTTCTTTAGTTTGTTGCGCTTGCTTGCACCATATAATTCTTTGCTAAGTTGCATACGGGTGTATTAGCTTATTTTCTCTCATGAAACATTATATACCAAATGTATCTATATGGGCTAAAGAGAAAAATTCATGATTCGCCACAATATTAAATGAACATGTGTATTAGTATTTGTTAGAGTCAAATGCTTGTATCGAGTCATAATGATGTTTTGCAGGATTTTCCAAGAAGTAGGACATAAGTTTTTCCAGAAATTTTCCTGAAACTTAACATAAAGATTTCTAGAGGTCACTTCTGACGGCGTCAGGGCTTAACTCCTGACGGCATCACGTGCAAAATTCTGGGAATTTTGCGAGTTTTGTTTTTCTAACGGAGTCTTAAAGTTTTTGTTAATTCTTTAGTTTTATAAACTCCAGGAAATCTGCAAATATTCATTCCACAAGCATTATATCTTAATTTGTTTTCTAGGACTTTTTAGTATATATAGATTGCCGCCGATTTTACGCGAGGTTGCCTTGTTTGTTTTCTCAGGTTTAACAGGTTATATATGACAAGAAGATGATTTATATTTCTGGAAGGGAAGCTTTGAATGTTCATTTTCTTGGAGGAAGATCTAACCTTGTTAACACACTATCCACACCGAACGAATCAGGGGAGTATTTGTTTTCATTCTTTTACCTATTCTACTTTTACATTCTTTAATTGAACATTGGGGACAATGTTCATACTAAGTGTAAGGGGGAGGTAAATGATGATACCTTATAGCATAATATTGCACTTGAGTTTGTTTGTTTGATGGTAGGTGTGTAATAAAACTAAGAGAAATACTTGTTAGTGTAATTTTAGCACCAAATTTAAAATTTTTTACAACATTTAGGAGTGAAACTTTAGCCTTAGCAAGCATCTTATGGATAGGAGTTGTATAACTAGCACAAAACCGCACCATTCAGAAAAATTTTCCACCCAAATATGTGAGGTTCGCCTTTAGATTTGATAGGAAAATCATTTATTATTAGTGCTTATGAGTGTACCGGTAGCATTTAGATTCTAGAACTTGCGTTAGTGATGCATCCCGAGACCGCTAGTGAAACTACATTCGTGTAGTAGGGTTTACTACATGATAAGAGGCATTAGGATCACCCTTGTGTTAAACCCGTATCATAATTACTTGACCATTTAAGTGTAACCTCTCGTAAATTTCCCTTACGATTAGTAAATGCATACGAATAAATAAAACGATGTTACGATAAATTAAGACCATTTTACGGATAACAATTTTTTTTTTTTATGATATGGCTTGATATTGAACCACTACGATAACTGTGATTGACCGTTTACCCAGGAACGATGCTTACACATGACCTAGATAACCTATGATTATTGCGAACGATATATATATATATATATATATATATATATATATATATATATATATATATATATATATAACGTTTATATTTAAAACAATATGTTTCGTCTAAATAACGTATACTATTTTTATATTATCCGAACCTACGAAACTTCCCGAGAACGCTCACTAATATTTTTGAACTTCGACATGATAATCGAGACACACCATGTGGGCCCCCAACACTCATTGGGCCACGGATCCAATTACAAACCAAATGGACTAGTACTATTTTATTTCTTTTGTTTTTGGGCCGACACAACCAGCAGCCCACCAGGCTCCAAGCCCAAACGCACCCTTATATATTTTTGCTCGCCTCAAGAACCATGAACGATAAATATTACACTCCATCTCACTCGTTTGATACCTTAGAAATGACCAAAGTAAACCACAAACGTCCCATGCAAAGATAAGCCAAAAACGTGGCATCTTATTTCTTCCAGCCTCCCATGCTTCCCAATGGCAACGAAACAAACTCTAAACACAATGTGATTGTCAAGAATGAACAGGGAACAATCACACAAGATCTTGGCCATGTAAACTTTCGATTGGTTAAAGTTTGTGGCATTACTATTCGCCTAACATGCTACCCTCCTCCTTGTGAACTTATCTTGTTCTTACATACCCAAAAACTCACTATATAAACCATTACATGCAACCACAGACGTTACATGCACTTAAACGCACCACTTACACAAAAATTAGTAACGAGAAGGAGTTGTAAGGGACGAACGGATTCTCAAGTGTACCACGCCTTGAAGTGAACCTAGGAAGCAAGGATTGGAACCTCTTGAACCTTGGTGGAACGTGAAGTGAACCACGAAGTGGTTGAACCATTCCACGAACCATACGCTTTGTTTTACTCCACCTTTTGAGGTGAGGTGAGACTTCAAATCGCTATTTTCTTATATATATATATATATATATATATATATATATATATATATATATATATATATATATATATATATATATATATATATAAACCTACTATTTATTTTTGCACGAACACTTCACCTAGATAAAACCTAAAACTTGAACGCGACATATATATATTAACTATCGTATTACATGTTTGCTAAGTCACAAACGAGACTCTATAAGTATTTCAAGCTTATATTTACGCATACATACTAAAAATCACACGTTCCTAAGTCGTATGGACTTATACGTTTTACACTAAAACACTTAGTTTATTTTTCAAGTTTTGCAAGTTTTACGTATTGAGTTTTTGGCTACACTTTGACCTCGCCATTTAAAAATTTGACACACGACCCATCATTATTTTTGTACGACCTATTTGTTTACTTGGAACACTAACGAGAATGATAAATAATACGACTTGACAACTTTGTTTGACCACTTGATCGAACCTAAAGCTAAACGAGTTTAATTAAGGATTTTCAGAAATTAAAAACCTTATGTGGGCCAAAAAGCCCAAAAAGCTAATTCTAGCTTATTACGATAAGCTAAGCATATAAGCTCTTTTGAAATGGGTTTATAACTTAAAAATATGGATTTTGATAAAACAAGTGTACCCCCAAACCCCTTGGATCATAAAACCTTAACGGGCCCTTAACATGATTCGTTAGGCCCATTTAGTGAAAAAGAAGAAAAATAAGCTAATAAGCTGTTGGATTAAGCTAGTGTACACTTCCTGAGCTTATTGAATTAATAAAAATGATAAGTTTTAAATTTGGTAATGTTTGGACTAAGTTTGCAAATTATCGAGAGATAGGGACTAAAAGTGTCAAGTTTGTAAACTTTGGGTAAAAAATGTTAAAAACTGTTTTCTAAGGGTATAAACTGTTAACATTAAAAATTGGGATTGAAAAATGTAAATATTGATATGCTTGGACTAAAAACGTAAATATATATAATTTTGGACTAACGACATAAATGTTTTCCATTAAGGGTAAAATATGTAAATTGGAAAAACTTAAAGGATTAAATAATAATATTGATTTTATTTTAAATAATAAATTTTATATATGATTATATATATATATGTATATAAATTGAAATGATAGAAATAATAAACGTAACTTTATATAATATATATATATATATATATATATATATATATATATATATATTATATAACGATAACTAAATTTAGACGAATAAAATGATACGTAACCATTATCTATTTTATATACGACGTAACACATCGCCTATAAATTTTAAGGATTATTCGTAATAAATAATAAACGTTCGCAATAAAACGAGACTTAAGAACTAAAACGTGCCATATCTTATAGGTTGTGTGTGAAGCCGTTGCCTTGCATCGTTGAGATCACATTTGTTCTACTATCTTACTAAGGTGAGTTCATAGCCGACATTTAACTTATTTTTGCGGGGGGGATACATGCTCAAAAACAGAACACAAGTCTTTTCCTGATCTTATTATTGTTTAAGTAGCTATTGCCAAAAGTCCCTCAATCATGAACCTTAATCCCTTGAAGGGTGAACGTAAATAATTGTGAATAGATCTATTAGAGATTGACAATCCCCATTTGGTTGCTAGAGGAAAGTTACCAAATGCACTTTATTTGAATATAATAGGTTACTGGCAAATACCTATCTTGGGGGCTATATATATTTTACATCATTATTACAGAAACTATTGATGTCTGTTGAATCGTTGAGTGTCATGAGCTTAAGGCAATAATGAATGCGACTTTCTAACTTGTTTATTTGTATTTATATACAATAAGCACCTATCTCTTGTGTTCAAACTCTTAATTATAAACCTATGAATTTCACTCAACTTTTTGTTGACTTTTAGCATGTTTATCTCAGGTAACTAAATGGAATGGATGGCAAAGGCACGAAGTGGGCAAATAAAGAAACGTTTATTTCTCTTTGAATAAAAAGAAACTTGTTGTTGAATAATGAATCCTCTTGGAATTATGGATATTTGGTATTTTAAATAAAACTTAAAACGATCACTTGAATCGTTTTCTATAATTGAAACAAAGATCCACGATATAGTACCCCAAAATTCTTCCGCTGACATTTTAAGTCTTCCGCTGTATTAATCGATTTTGGGGGTGTTATAGATTGGCATCAGAGCTACGGTTATAGTGAACCAAGTGTTTTTGGAACATTGGACTATAACTACACTTTAAACGGGACAAAATTTTCATAATATACCATCCTACGCCCTTCATGCCTACGCATTCCAATAATTGGTAAAAAGTATTATTTACCTTATAGCATTTTAAATTGATTATAATTATGCTTACATCTACTAATCGGGAAATTTATTATAGTGTCATGTCTTCGAACACCCACCCTATCAGCTTGTCCTCAAACTCAGGAACTGAAGATGTTACTTCAGCCTATGCTACCTCACCTATGTCTATGTCTCCTGCTACCGACAGATACATGCAAAGCCAGCAATTTCTGCCAGCATCTGACATAGAGGCTTCTCCTCTGGCAACATCTGGTCCGATTCGCCGATCTAGGCAAATTAGACAACTTCAGCCGTATGAAGCAAGTACTGTTGTACCAGCACCAGCTCTTGTCATACCACCTGAATCAGTTGTGCCATCACCACCTGCACCACCAGTGATACCACCACTACCAACTATCTTCTACAGCCAAACTACTACTGTGCTACTAACACCATCACCCATAGCATCACCTCCACTAGCATCACCACCTGCACCTTACCGAAGTGTCCCAATATCACCTCACCAAAGGACTTACCCGATCCGCCCAACCACCTCAGAATCTTGTGTTCAACGCAGACGCCGAAGGACCCACAAGCGAGTAGATGCTCGTAGATGGTCTTTCTTGTTGCCCATTATGCGATATTGGAGATCTCAAGAAGGAACACCAACAACAAGGGAACTTGGGGAAAGTTCTTACTCTACCTCCCGAATTCTGCCAGTCACTGGGAAACCCATACATCATACCGTACCATTGTTAGCTGCAAGAATGGTTCGCCACGAAGACCGACTTGATTCCATCGCTAGTATACTCAACAAGATTCCACATGAACTTCTAGAAACCTTTGAAGATGATATGAACAGTCTCATAATTGGTCATCTTGCAATAGAAGATAAGGTTGAAAAGTTGGATTCTCTATTTTGGGAATCAATGGAATTCATAGGAGCATTATGTGGGGCTAACACTTCAACAGAAATAACATTGGGAACTTTAGACCGAGAAATTGAGAGGATCAACACTGAAAACCTATGCCTTAGGCAAGCCCTGCTAGAATCTCGAGAAAGGGAAAGGACTCGAGATCAAACCATGGAAACCATGTCCACTGCCATTCAAGAACTCCAAAACCGCCTAGACAAAGCCTTAGGAAAACCATGAGACCATCACCTTGTTAAGTAAAAATCAATGTCCTACAAATAAGAGTATCTTGTCGTGTTTTGTAAACATTTGCACAAGTATCAATAAGTGTTGTAACACCTTGACATTGATTTATGGAAGTTTATTTTATCTTTATTTACGTGGCAAACTTTATACATTATATCGTAATATATTGGTTCATACAGGTCAAACTTATTCGTAATTCCTATGTGTGTCTTTCCAACATACGATAATTACGATTTAAACCTTTTCAATGATCAAATCATTGTAACTACGACCTATATTTATCTATTTATTACTCGATATGTATTTTCGACGTGATAGGATTATTATAAATGTTCTAATAATATACCTTCTTTTATAATAGCAACATGGCTAGAACTAGGAGAACAACCACGAACGCCGCACCAGCAAACACCGAAGTTATGACCCCGACAGCGATCCGGCAAGCAATTGCTGATGGCGTTAATGTCGTTTTAGCTGGACAAGCCCGTAATAGAGATGGAAATGCACCTGCACCCCGCTACTGCACGTACAAGGACTTCATAGCATGTCAACCAACGTATTTCAAAGGAACTGAAGGAGTGTCGGAATTAGCTCAATGGTTTGAAAGAAGTGAAACTGTTTTCCAAAGAAGTGGATGCTCGGAAAACAACAAGGTAAGCTTCGCAACGGGAACACTGATGCAAGACGCTCTATCCTGGTGGAACTCTACCGTTCAAACACTAGGAGCAGAGGCAGCACATTAGCTTACTTGGATTGAATTCAAGGCTAAAATACTAAAGAAGTATTGTCCCCGTTCCGAACTGCAAAAACTCGAAGATGAGTTCCATGCCTTAATAGTGAAAGGAGTTGACTTGAGAAGTTACAACCGGAGATTCCAAGAACTCAGGATACTATGCCCTACCATGGTACCCGATCATGAGAAGACATTAGAGAAATATGTCGAAGGACTCCCTAGGAGTATTGAAGGAAATGTCACCTCAGCAAACCCGCCAACCTTGGAAGCAGCAATGGAACTTGCTCAGAAACTTCTAGACTGAGAAGTGAAATGCAATGAGCTTAAAAGGAAATTGGACGATAAAAGAACCACCCACCATCACAACAACAATCAACAAAGCTACAACAGTCATCACCGCAACAACAACCACCGCAACAATAATCGAAACCACCAACAAAATCACAACAACCGAAACACTCAACAACAGAATCAAAGGCAAGAAAAACCCCGAGTCTACACCGCCACGGAAGTTGTAGGGTACAACAGACAAAAAACCCAATGCCAGCGATGCAAACTTCATCATGAGGGTCGTTGTACCGTCCGATGTGACAAATGTCGTAAGATCGGTCATCAAACCAGAAACTGTAGGATTCCGGCTACAGGAAGCAACACACAGGTTATATCACCCACTTGCTACGGATGCGGAGAAGTAGGACACAACCGGAGGAACTGCCCAAAAGGAAATGAACCAGTCAACGCCCAAGCTAGGGTATACCTTCTCGGAGATGGAAACGGACCCGATGTAGTCACCGGTACGTTTCTACTAAAGCATCATAATGCTAGAGTATTGTTTGATTCGGGCGCCGATAAGAGTTTTATATCAGATATGTTTGCCCCTTTACTTAATGTCACCCCCTCTAAGCTAAACACCACCTACGAAGTCGAAATGTCTGACGGAAATTTAATAGATACCAATACTATCATGAAAGATTGCACCCTAACCTTATCCGAAAAACCTTTTGCCATTGATCTTATGCCGGTTCAACTTGGTAGTTTTGACGCTATCGTCGGCATGGATTGGCTATCCCACCATCGTGCTAGGATTCACTGTGACGAAAAGGCCGTCCATATACCACTCAAGGATGAAACACTCATTGTCCAGGGCGACAAAAGCAAACCTCGATATGGAATTATCTCATGTATGCGAGTGATAAAATACATGAAGGAAGGATGTCAAGTATTCATGGCCCAAGTTACGGAAAATAAGTCATCCGAGAAGCAGCTTGATGACGTCCCTATCGTTAGGGATTTTCCTGAAGTATTCCCAGAAGAATTACCTGGTATTCCACCCGCACGTCAAGTAGAATTTTAGATTGAACTAGTGCCTGGAGCGGCACCAGTGGCTAAAGCACCTTATAGGCTAGCGCCATCTGAAATGGAAGAGTTGTCAGAACAACTAAAGGAATTGTCGGACAAAGGATTTATTCGACCAAGCTCATCACCTTGGGGAGCTCCAATTTTATTTGTTAAGAAGAAGGATGGATCCTTTCGAATGTACATCGATTACCGGGAGTTGAATAAACTTACGGTAAAGAATCGATACCCATTGCCTCAAATTGATGATTTGTTTGATCAATTGCAAGGATCGAGTGTGTACTCAAAAATTGATCTGAGATCAGGATATCATCAGCTAAGAGTTCGAGAAGAGGATATCCCAAAAACTGCATTCAGAACGCGCTATGCTCACTACGAATTTCAAGTAATGCCGTTCGGTCTGACCAATGCACCAGCAGTTTTTATGGATTTAATGAATCGAGTATGCAAACCTTACTTGGATAATTTGTAATAGTATTCATCGACGATATTTTGATCTACTCTTGCAACGAAGAAGAACACGCAGAACATTTACGAATCATTCTAGAACTGCTCAAGAAAGAAGAACTGTACGCTAAGTTCTCCAAATGCGACTTTTGGATTCGCACCGTACAATTTTTAGGACACATCATCGATAGTCAAGGCATTCACGTTGACCCTGCAAAGATTGAGGCTGTGAAAGGTTGGTCATCTCCTACAAACTCCACGGAGATACGTCAATTTTTAGGTCTCGCAGGTTACTACCGAAGATTTATAGTGTAAAGATGAGAATTGGTATCATAACCAATAACATATAGTCTAGAAAATGAAATCAAATTTCTGGAAAACGAAGGAACATAAAAAGTATTTTCAAGATCTAACTGAAAACCGGTCTTTAAAATAAGTCGATAAGTCCCCACTCCTTTAACTTCCGAGTGCATCCGGTTTCCAGAATAGATGCGCAGCTCATTTGCCTTCGGCTTCCTTAGGTGCAGAAAGCCCTGCATGGTTTTGGCAACATGAATTGTAGAACCACAATCAATCCACCATGTATTATCTAAAACTTCAGTGAAATTAGATTCATAACACACAAAAATGAGATTACCTTTCTTCTCGAGCCATTTCTTATATTTCAAGCAGTCCTTTTTCATGTGTCCTTTCTTTTTCCAAAAGAAACAATTATTTTTGTCTTTATTGCCAACTTTCTTCATAAGAACACTATTTCCTTTCTTTGCATTTCCTTTGGAATGAGTTGTTAAACGCACAATTTCAATGGACTCATTTTTCAACCTCAATTCCTCTTGAACACACATGGTCAACAAGTCATTAATTGCCCAATTTTCCTTATGTGTGTTATAAGAAATCTTGAACGGAGTGTACTCCGAAGGAAGAGAGTTGAGAATGAAATGCACAAGGAATGACTCAGAAATCTCAACTTTAAGAGAGCTTAATTTAGAAGCTATATCCCTCATTTCCATGATGTGCTCACGCACACCCTTGACTTTGTCAAGTGTCATGTTTGAAAGCTTTTTCATCAGGGTGCTCGCCATAGCTTTAGCAGAGCTTACAAATTGTGCCTCAATGGCTTTCATGTAAGCTTTGACATCATCACTTTTAGGGATAGCACCCCTAATGCTTGGACTGATGCGAGACCTGATGAACATCATGCTCAAACGGTCTGATCGCGCCCATTGTTCATAGTTGGACTTTTCAATTGGCGTACTTGATTCCGTGGGTTTTGGAGGAGCATCCTCACGGAGCGCCAAGTCCAGGTCCATGCACCCCAATGTCAAAAGGACATTTTCCTTCCATTCAGCATAGTTATCACCCGTAAGCATGGGGGTATTAGCAGAATCAAAGAAAGCAGTAGTGGGAAAAACTGCAAATGTCAAGTAGATCAAATTAAACTACAAAGCATTTAAAACATAAGTTTGATGATATATTCCAAACCTTCCTGTTAGCAGAGGTTGCTTATGCATAGAATAAACATCACTTCATAAAAACTCACAATTAAACTACAAATTGGTTTTCCATGCCTGTGGGTATAGGAAAATGAAATAGCTTTATGTTTAATTGAGTGTTTAGTTAGGATATATATAATATAATCACCTCCCTATGGGGCCAAGTAATTACACTAATATATCAGTTCAGAAAAGTGTAGCAATGTAGTGTATACATCAGCAAGGTTTACTTGATCAAAGATCACATGTCAGGAAATATATTTTAGATGCTTTGGCTAATCTTAAATATATCATGTGAAAACTTCTCTGAACTCCAGAAAATAAAATACCCTTATGAGTAAAGTACTCAATTAGTTATGTGAGAAACATGTGTTTTCTCAAACCAAAGTTTGTCCCAAGAATGTGTGATCAAAACAAAACAAATACTAAACAAGTAATAGTTGATGCGCAGCGGGTAAAAAAATATTTTATGTCGATCCTTTGAATCATTATTAGGTCCCAATATAGTTTATTAGCATGACAAATAATTGATAAACTTTGTTCTTATCATCGCATGTGACATAACATCTTTGATCCAACTATTGTTATGATATATGGATCTAAAAAAAATATCTGATTGTGTCAAAAGCCAAATTCCTTTATATTCATTAATGCTAAACAATATGACTAAAGTAGTCTCTGATGCCAAATGTAAACTTTAAATGTAAATATACCTCCAGCCATGATTGTTCAAGCAAGCAGATCCACATCAACAACAGCAAGAAGAGTGAGAATGTTTCTGGCCTTTCACCTATGTTCCGTAATTTTTGTGTGTCTAGATGGATATCACAAGCACATAATATATAGGCAAGGCTAGGACCCTCTCATTAGGAAAACTAAATCAGTCCCTTCCATCAAGGGATCTGCAATTAATCTTGACGAATAAATTATTCGGTTTCCTTATTAAGATATAGAAAGTATATCATAATCAGTAACAAACTTTAATCCAGAAATTTGACCATGCTATATGTTTAAAAGTGGTCCACAAAAAAGAGATTCTAACAACCCAATCACGCGCAAATGGACTTATCTCAGTAATTGTCCAAAATTGTTTAAGAATCTTGCAATTGGTAGCCAGGTGTTGATATCGGAGACTCATTGTCGCGACTCATCTGTAACTTCCCAAGGCTCTACAAACCGATTTTCTTCTTTCCTTAGTTATGCGGGTATCCAGAATAATGGACATGGATTGTTCCGTTTGCCAGAAAGTTCCATTAAGAATATGGATTTAATATATCATGGAAATAGCATTCCAGAGTGGTTTACAAATAGAAGTATGGGAAATCACGTAAAGGTCGAATTACCATTAGATTGGAGCTTCAGTAAGTTAAGGGGATATGGAATTTGTGTTGTTTTTAAGAGAAAAAAATCTTACACATCTTTTGGATACTATGTAAAGAAATTTGATGGAGCTTATATGGGACGATGTGATCCATTCTACTATGGAGAATATTTTAAGGGTAAGCCGATAAGAATCCATGAGTCAGATATGATATGGTTGCATTATACGACAAAAGAAATACGGAAATTGAAGGAATCAAAGAATTTTGTAACATTTTGTTTTTATGAGAATGAAGATATTGAAGTTAAGAAGATGGGTGTAAGACTTGTTTGTGATGAAGATTTAGATCAAGAAGCAGCAGACTTGAGTATGTTCCAAGACCTTCCTACTTTATCACAACATGGTGGAGCCTTGTGCCTGTTTAGGGGTTATCGTATCGAATGGTCATGGTAGTCTAATAAAAAACCTTTATTATAATATTTTATATGTCAAACTATATGTCCCTTATATATTGTAACTTTTTTTTGGTCGTTTTATTCAATAATCCATGTCAAGAGCTTCCGTGTAGGAGACACACACCACGTGTTTTGATGAAATGTATACGAATAGAAAACATTAGTATTATTATACCGGCAAACTATTACTCTTCAGCTTGTTTGTAGATTTTTTGGATTTCCGACAAGCAATTGACACATGTTCATTTTTTGTTATAAAAACTTGACATTTGTTTTGATTGCTGAAAACGTTATTCTTTGATACCTGCCTTCTGCATCTGTTCTTTGTTGCATCAGTTCCTTGAGTTAGCTTCCTGGACATGCTACATGTATTTCGACCCATTTACATACGGGTCAGATTTCAACCCGTTCCCAAAGTTACATCTTTTACCATTTAATTTATGAGTATTAACCATCGGTTCTATTCCAAGATTGCCTTTTACTATACCCTTATCGTTGGTCTTCACCTTCAATTTTTTCTTCAAATATGGCTTGTTACTTTGATACTCAGTTGAAGCACATATGTCGATTTGTCCCCGGTCTCAGCCCTGTCCTCTTCGGATGCTTTAATGTTAGCAATACTTGAATAATTTGTATAATGCTCATCAGTTCCTGTATATAACTATGAAACTACCGGTCTCAATATCTAGTGTTGTTCTAGATAGTTTCCTTAATTGATTTTTTTTGACAAACTTCCTAAAAACTTTTCATGTCGTGCATTTTTACAAAACTAATTGCATTTCATTCGAAAATTAAAAGTTCACTAATTTTGATGAGCTTATCACATTTGACTCATTGCAAAGGATAAATATCAATAAGTTAAAGTTCAAATTATAAAGGATAAACAAGAAAAGATTATGGAACAAGAAATTGTAATAAGGGATATTCTAAAGCTGATACATTCATTCATAATCATACGTGACATTCCATTTTCTTGATTTCAATGGAGTCTTTGTAGGCTAGCTGTGATTATCTTCCTGGGACCGATTCTGACACTGTTCATGTATTTTCATAAGTCCTTCTTTCTTTGATGTTTTTGATCTTTGTACATTCATAAGTCAACTTTGAATATAAAATAACCATTATTCAATGCTGAAATGCTTTTGATCTTTGAAAATAAAATAACCATCATAATGTTAGTTTTATAGACATAAAATAATAGACGTGTGTTAGGATCGAACTCGAGATCACGGGATTGCACACTTTACCTATGAAGAGTAAATGAATAATAATTATTTATAAATGTTAAGAATAATTAATAAAACACAAAAACACCTAACGACCATTAGATTTAACTGAAAATGACTAACGACCATTAGACGAACAAAAAGAAAGAATTATAGGTGAGTTTTTGGTAAGTTGAGAAGGTTTCGGAAACCTCCTTTGGGCTCCATAACCGATCGGCAAGGGGAGGGGATCCCTTACCCTTGCTTGATCCCCAAGTAAACTCAACTATAAATACAAACTCAAGGTTATTTGTTTTCTCATCTCTTGTACACATAACCTAAAGTTTTCTCTCTTACTTTCTCCCTTGCAAAACCGATCGAACACCCCTATATTATTAGGGTTTCGATTTTTTTAAAGCTAAAAGTGTTTTTGTGTTTACATTAATTGCATAATCTTTTACTTGAATTAGTACGTGTGTATAAGAATGTGAATCAAACACACTATTATTTGATTCTTGGATTGAATAATAAAAATGGTAAGGGGTTATTCGTGTAATCCACATAAACCTAATTAGGGTTATTTATTTGAAAAATTGCATTAACTTGATTCTTGTTCGGGCTAGAATCAAACGGTACGTTTACTATTTATTATTGGTTAATTAATTACGCATTATATATATCTTGTTATAACGCTTCTGCATGTGTATTTGATGTTTATTGTTTATATTAATGATATGTCATGTTATATAATTCCAACAGTGGCACCACAAGCCGTTATAATGTGTAATTAATTACCAAAACGCATAAAAATTGAATCTTGATTTGTTTTTTTTATATGTAATCGATTTAGGGTTTAGAAAAATCCAAATCCTAATTTTTTTAGGTCGATTTACTTGAAATATTTTTTAGGGTTTTGGTTTTGATTTTTAGTATGATTAGAAACCCTAGGATTGCCATGAGTTGTTATGCATTTATGTAAACGCTCTTGTGGCAATATGTTAATTGTTAAGTGTAATCCATGAAAACGTGCATGTTTGAATGGATTTTATTATTTTGTGATTTAAATTGTTTAAATTGGTTATATGAATTAAATTGTTTAGTTATATCGTTAAACATGTAAATTAATTGATAGATGTCGAATTGGGGAAGACTCCAATATTAAGTAATCAATTATGTGCTATGTGGTGACTCATTTCCTTTGCAAGTGAAAGCCTTAGTTGAATATATACATTGTACACCTAGAATTGATTTTAATAAGATTATCGAATTAAATTTGCATGTGGCTACATGTTTTATACATATTTAATTGTTATGTTCTGTATGTTTATTTAGTTGCTATTTCTTTATTTGTATTACTTGATTTTGTTTATGTTTTGTGAGACATGTTTATAAACGAAAAATGGTAATTTTTGAATAGAAAAATAATATAGACTAAATAAATGGCAACATTTGTTTTGGTTTTAAGAGTCAAAATATCAAGGTTTAATTGAGTGATGTATTTGTACGTAATGGTTTATTAGGCGGACCGAAGTTTGACAAACTATAAGGTGGGTATAAGTAGAAACGGGTTCTTTAAGAGATTCGCTCCTACCGAGTTTCTACGCTTGCTTGTACGTCAAATTAGACTTACCGAATAACCATTACATGTACACTGTCATCTTAAGGGTGAATTGACGACAATTCCTTGATGATTATCCGAAACACTAAGCTTTAGGGCTTATGCAAAAGTACGATATAGTGGACGATAATTGTTGGTAATTCTTTGATTAGTGAACCCAATACCTCAATCAAAACTTTGTTAATTTGCTCTTAGTGAATTGGTAAATAATTAAAATTGTTTTGTAAAAGGCAATGTTATGAAGTTGTATGCATGCTTCTTCATACATTATTTTGATTACACATCAAAACTAATACACTTATAAAATTAAGTCGAATGCCATCTAATTAAGAACACTTGAAGTTGTAGTTTACGTCATGTGAGAGCTTGGCTAGATTGCAATGGAAAGGTAAACTTCATATTTTCATTAGTAGCAGATCCACTGATATAATGGAATTATGAGTTTGCAGTTTTTAAGTTAGATGACTTAAATTGAGTAGGAAGTGAGAACTTGTACTCAAGGCATTAAGATGGGGATAAAACATGCTTATATTACAAAAGCTTTGTGATTATAAATTCCATAAATCTAGGAATTGGAAAAATGTTATGCCAATTATTGTACGACAAGTTACTTCATATTATATTTTCATTACTAGCAGATCAACTGATGTGATGACACTATGTTTATGTATGTCCTAGTTTTCAAGAAAATTCTATAGATTTTATTTCCTTGGGTATTTTATTTTCTTGAAAAATTGTATTACCGAAAATACTAATGATTTGAACTTTCTTTATCTGTAGAAATGGCTCAAACTGATAACACCAATTTGCGTTCTGCGTTCAAGGCATAATTTGAATGAGAAAAATTGACTGGCACAGAGAATTTCAATGAATGGTATCGTTCACTCAGGATTGTCTTGTGAGTGACTGATCAACTTGAAATCTTGAAAATGCCTTGTCCTGCTGAACCAACTGGCGATGCTGCAACTGATGCAGCAAAAGCTGCATGGAAAGAAGTTTATAAGACGCATGTTGATGTGGCCTGTTTAATGTTGGGGGCGATGACACCTGCTTTACAAAGGCAGTTTGAAGATTTCTTCTTTATGAACATGATAGAAGAACTTAAGAAACTATATGAGAAACTAGCAAATGTAGAAGTTTACGATTTAATGGAATCTCTACATGGTTGTAAGCAGGCTGATGGTGAACCTGTGAGTGCTCATGTATTGAAAATGAAAAGTTACATGGATCAATTACAAGCACTTGGCAAATCCTATGACAATGATATGGCTGTGAACTTAATCAATAGATCCCTAAATAAGGAATTTAGTGGTTTTGTTAGGAACTTCAATATGCATTGCGTGGGGAAGACAGTGAGTGACTTGCACGCACTGCTCATTGATTATAAGAAAGGTTTACCACTAAAGGCTCCTACACCCTAGGTACTTGCTATTCAAGGGGGGTATGAATAACAAGCCAAATGCGAACAAGAAGAAAGGTAAGGGTAAGGTTAAGGCTGATAAGGGTAAGCAGGTTATGGCTTATCAACCTCCTCAACCTAAAAAGAACCCTCCAAAGAAGGATCAAGGATGCCATTACTGCAAGGTGATGGGTCACTGAAAGAGGAATTGTCCTCTTTATCTCGATAACTTGCGAACTAATAAGGTTAAGACTGGGCACGTGGGCGCCAACAATTCAGGTAACTTATTTGTAATTGAATTATTTACTTTATCTCATAAAATAAATTCCTAGGTATATGATACTCGATGTGGTATTAACATATGTAATACACTGCAAGGGTTTAGAGAGGAAAGGAGACTATCTTATGAGGAACAATTTCTGCAAGTGGGCAATGGAGCACAATCAGTAGTTGAAGCCATAGGAGTGTTTAATTTAGTTTTACCTTCTAGTTTAGTACTTTTTTTAAACAATTGTCATTATGCACCTTCTATTGTTAGAGGTGTTATTTCCTTTTCATGTTTGTTGGATCTTGGTTTTACTCATACTATTTCTGTGAATGGTGTGATTGAAATTGATATGAATGATTATATGTCCAATAATAATAATTCAATGTATAGGATAAGTAAGAGAATGAAGTATTACTTGAATTCTTCTTACCTTTGGCACTGTAGACTTGCCCATATAGGCAAGACTCGCATGCAAAATCTGCAACATAATGGGCTTTTGAAAAATATCAATGATGAGTCATTTGATAAATGCGAGTCTTGTATATCTGGGAAGATGACAAAGAAACCATTTCATAGCAATATGGAAAGTGCTTCAGATCTACTTGGTTTGATACATACTGATGTATGTGGACCACTTAGACATGTGTCAAGGAAATGTGCTAGCTACTTCTTAAATTTTATAGATGATTTCTGCCATTATGGTTATGTTTATTTACTTAAACATAAACATGAGGTATTTGAAACATTTAAAGTTTTTAAAGAAGAAGTAGAGTTGCAATTAGGAAAGAAGATTAAAGCTCTTCGTTCTGATCGAGGTGGTGAATACCTTAGTCAAGAGTTTAAAGATTACTTGGTTGAGAATGGAATTGTTTAGAATCTCACATCTCCATATACTCCACAACAAAATGGTGTATCTGAGAGAAGGAATTGTACATTGTTGGACATGGTTCGATCAATGTTTAATCTTACTACTCTTCCTTTGTCCTTTTGGGATTATGCTTTAGAATCTGTTGTTCGTATTCTAAATATGGTTCCCACAAAGAAGGTTGATAAGACACCATATGAGATATTGAATGGAAAAGCTCTGAAATTGTCTTATTTAAAGGTCTTGGGTTGTGAGGCGTATGTTAAACGTGACTCAATAGATAAAATTCAACAAAGATATGTAAAGTGCGTTTTTGTAGTATACCCAAAGGAAACAATGGGTTACTACTTTCACTAACCACCTGAGAAAAAAGTATTTGTTGCTAGGTATGGTGACTTTCTTGAAAAAGATCTTGTATCTCAAGAAGTTAGTGGGAGAATCTATGATCTGGAAGATGATCAAGATAATGCATTACCTTCAGAAAATACTAACACACTTCCTATGGAACCTGAAAGTCTGGGTCCTCCACCTGAAGTTGAAGCAGTTCCCATTCTCAAGTCTTCTAGACATGTGAAAGCTCCTGATCATCTATGTCTTAACGTAGAATGTGAGGAAAATATACTAGGGGATCTTAGTGAACCTACTGGTTATAGAGCTGCCATTAATAGTCCTGAAAAGGATAAATGGATGGTTGCTATGAATGGGGAAATGCAATCCATGAAAGACAATGAAGTCTGGATTGAAGTAGACCTTCCTCCCAATGCCAAGGTAGTTAGGAGTAAGTGGCTCTTCAAGAAGAAAACTAACATGGATGGAAATGTACAAACCTATAAGGCTCGTCTGGTTGCTAAAGGTTTTACTCAATCTTTTGGGATCGATTACGAGGAGACTTTCTCTCTTATAGCAGACATAAGAGCTATTAGGATTCTCATAGCTATATCAGCGTACTATGACTATGAGATTTGGCAAATAGATGTAAAATACTGCTTTCTTAAATGGTCGTCTAGATGAAGACATCTATATGGCACAACCAGAAGGGTTTGAAAATCCAAATTTTCCAAATTGTGTATGCAAACTTCAAAGATCTATTTATGGATTGAAGCAAGCATCACGACAATGGAACAAAAGATTTGATGCTGAGATTAAAAAGTTTAGATTTATTTAGAATCTCGATAAGCCATGTGTATATCACAAAGCTAGTGGGAGTGATAATGTAATTTTCCTAATTTTATATGTTGATGACATATTGATCATGGGAAACGACATTACAAGTTTGCAAAAAGTTAAGGCATATCTTGTAAAGTGTTTTTCTATGAAAGATTTAGGAGAAGCTGCATACATTCTGGGAATCAAGATCTATAGAGATAGATCAATGCGGTTAATTGGATTAAGTCAAAGTGCTTACATTGACAAAATATTGAAGAGATTCAATATGCAAAATTCCAAGAAAAGATATTTGCCAATGGAAGTAAAACATGGCTTAGGTAATGAGTTATGTGCTTCAACACCTGCTGAGGTGGTTCGCATGAGTAAAGTTCCTTATGCTTCGGCTGTATGATCTATTATGTATGTGGCAAAATGCACAAGGCCAGATGTGGTGTTTGCTCAAATTATCACCAGTCAATTTCAACAGAATCCAGGTGAAAAACATTGGATTGCTAACATATTCTTAAGTATTTAAGAAGTATAAAAGATATGTTTTTGGTATATGGTGGAGAACCAGATGCAGAACTTGGTGTTACAGGTTTCTGTGATGCGTCCTGGCAATGTGACAAAGATGATGCGAAGCCTCAGACGGGTTATATCTTTGTTATCAATGGAGGAGCAGTAGACTGGAAGACCAAGAAGCAGAGTACAATTGCTATGTCTGCAACAGAAGCTGAATACATTGCTGCTTTAGAAGATGCTATGGAGGCTGTTTGGATTAGGAAATTCATTTCAGGGCTTGGTGTTATGCCTTTAATTGAATTACCTATTAATATGTATTGTGACAATTCTGCTGCAATCATATTTGCCAATGAACTTGGAGACATTAGAGGCACCAGACATTTTCTACGGAAGTATCATTTTGTTCGAGAAAAAGTTAATGAAGGTGAAGTAAATCCGCTGAAAGTTCACACAGATGATAACTTAGCTGATCCATTCACTAAGGATTTTGCTAAAGAAAAGCTTAATGAATTAGCCAATGGCATTGGGCTTAGATTAGCTAGTAGTTTCATGCTTGACTGTGATTAGTATTTTGATAAAGAATATTGTAAACAATTATTATTTTTAATGAAATAAAGTATTTTTGGTATGTTTATTTTCATTGTTAATTATTGTTGTCCTATTTTTGTATGTTTAAATCCATGAATAAAAGTTATTCTAAATTGTCTGTTGTCGGTTAATAATATGAGAATATTATTAAATTAAGACAAATCTGAAGGTTGGTATAATTTACTTAAAGTATATTGATGCGTAGTCATGCCATTTCAATGATACCGAATATAGGACTTATCCAAACTATATGATGTTACTTTATGGATCCTGTCATTAAGTAAATCCTAAGAAGTTATCCTCAGACTTGAGATACAAGGTAACTGTCATGAACATAATGCATTTTTGTGGAACAACTTAACGCTATACGTAACTGGTAGGGTTGTTTTCGGAAGTGTTACAAACTTCGTTTGTTTTGCTTGTAATCAATACAGAATTTGTTCATTCAAATTTATTTTTGGAGTTTAATACTGCTGGAGCCCTCGTAGGGTTGTCAAGCTGTTTGCGTGGCCACGCCCAAGATCTTCCCTAAAATGTTCGGACAATTTGGTAATCTTGTCAATCACAAACAACGAGAAACAGAATGGTTAATTAAGGAATGACTTTGATTCATATCCTTATTAACGTGGTATTAGAAACAAAAGGATAATAATAATGAGAAATCATTAAAAGGTTTTCCAGGAGCCTTACTTGAGTTATACTAGAGGCATCAGCGTGTTGCAAGATGCTAACCGATGTGGTCATTCTATTATGATATGTCTAAGTGGGAGCTGTTAGTTTTATAGACATAAAATAATAGACGTGTGTTAGGATCGAACTCGAGATCACGAGATTGCACACTTTACGTATGAAGAGTAGTAAATGAATAATAATTATTTATAAATGTTAAGAATAATTATTAAAACACAAAAGCACCTAACGACCGTTAGCATTTAACGGAAAATGACTAAGGACCGTTAGATGAAGAAAAGGAAAGAATTATAGCTGAGTTTTTGGTAAGTTGAGAAGGTTCCGGAAACCTCCTTTGGGCTCCATAACCGATCGGCAAGGGGAGGGGATCCTTTACCCTTGCTTGATCCCTAAGTATACTGAACTATAAATACAAACTCAAGGTTATTTGTTTTCTCATCTCTTGTACACATAACCTAAAGTTTTCACTCTTACTTTCTCCCTTGCAAAACCGATCGAACACCCCTATATTATTAAGGTTTTGATTTTTTTGAAGCTAAAAGTGTTTTTGTGTTTACATTACTTGCATAATCTTTTACTTGAATTAGTACGTGTGTATAGGAACGTGAATCAAACACACTATTGTTTGATTCTTGGATTGAATAACAAAAACGGTAAGGGGTTATTCGTGTAATCAACATAAACCTTAATTAGGGTTATTGATTTGAAAAATTGCATTAACTTGATTCTTTTTTGGGCTAGAATCAAATGGTACGTTTACTATTTATTATTGGTTAATTAATTACGCATTATATGATCTTGTTATAACGCTTCTGCATGTGTATTTGATGTTTATTGTTTATATTAATGATATGTCATGTTATATAATTCCAACACATAAGTCCTTCTTTCTTTGATGTTTTTGATGTTTTTGATTTTTCTAAATGCTGAAATGCTTATCGCTGATTTTCATTATGAGCTAAATGGTTGTATTCTTTGTTTTTTTAAACTGCGCGCTATAAGCTAAGAACATGTTGTAATGTGAAAAAAACTAATTATGGATGTACTATTTGCTTTGATGAAACCGCTTATTAATTGCTGGAACTTGGGCAAATGACAAAAAAATGCATCGAACTTGACACTTTTTATGATTGTGTATGACCAATTATTTTTTTTCCTGTGTACTGAACTATCTAATTTCAATCATTTGTGTGTATTTTGTGACTATTCTGCAATGTAAAATGATCATTTTACCCTTCGAAACTTGAAAAAATTAATTTTAAAATGGTCACAAAATACACACAATGATCGAAATTTGAAAGTTCAGTGCACATAATAAGAAAAAAAAAATAGTTGGCTACATACAATGACAAAAAAGTGTCAAGTTCGATGCATTTTTTTGTCATTTGCCCAACTTTTTTTTGATGAAAAATTTGGATTCTTGGAAAACTCTTCTAGACCTATATGAGCACCGGCCCGACTGTAGTGGTGCCTTCATATTGTTTAGAGTAGCACCTATTAAAGTCTGAACATACTCAACAAAGTTTAAGTTGAAGAGTGTTCTATATGATTTATGAAGTCAAATAACATCTTCTCTTGTAGGAAGGATTCGTAATTTTTCTGGTTCTAGTCCGGATCTGAAAACTTCATCTATTGAATGACCAATAATTATAGTAGTAATTTCAAGTTAATTATAAAAAGAAATGCTGCACAGGGGATGTGAAAGTGTCTTTGGAATTCATTTTTATCTGAGACCTGGTCTAGAAGCTTGATTTTTGCTCACGACTTCCATGAAATTGTGTTCACTGAAATTTGATGTAAAGATTCTTTTGTTCAGTCCATGCAAATACGAGAATTATATAGTTTTGGCATGCAAAGAACCTCATTGCACTAATGCACTTGTCATAATATGCTTGTACAGTCAAGTTAGCCTAACTATTATGCCACAACATCACATTCCTCTGAAAATATTTCCTCATGTTATTGTGACAATTTTTCAAATTCCATTTCGTTTAAGCTATGGGACTACAAATTTGCTTGTTCAAGTGCTACTCTAAACAGGGTCGTCTCGTGGATTTCGGGGGCCCTGTGCCATTTTACGTTATAGGCCCTTGAATATACTAAAACTTTATTTAACTCAAAATTAGCATGCATTTTTACACCATTAGATAATTAATCATTTAGTTATGCCATTATATCATATAGTTAAGTCACTGGTAACTTATGTAGCATTTTTATTCAGATTTGGATACACCTTGTGTGCCTTTTTTTTTTTTTTTTTTTTTTTTCAAATATAATGCATTGAAATTTTGTGAAACTTTTAAAAATATTTTTGAAGTCTCAACGATTAACTATAAGGTTGTGTGGTGTTTTGCGAAATATATTCATATCTTCAAAATATTTGTTATAACATCAAAAAAATGGCAATTTGTATCAAAATAATATGTCAAGATAGAAAATACAGAGTTTTATTTTAGTATTGGTTTGCTTTTTATTTTTCAATGAAATAACACAAAGTACTAAACAAATTACTTAAAAATTATGGCTTATTTGTCAAATTACATACTAGAAGGACTAAACTTGAAATTTACCAAAAAAAAACAAGATTTTTGGTTTTTGTCACTTTGTGTCATCTTCTCCGGTAGAAAACCCTGTTCCCATCACTTTGTTAACAACAAAATAGGACCTATCTTTCACTACTGTGACTCAAGTTACAAGTTTTTTTAACAGTTTTAAACATGTTTTCTTCATAAAATGTCGTTTACTTACATTAAAACATCTAAAACCGAGTTATATACTAACATTAAGATCTAGAAATTGGAGGCCCTAAGAAAATGAGGCCCTATGCCGTTGCACATGTTAACAACAAAATGGGACCTATCTTTCACTACTGTGACTCAAGTTACATGTTTTTTTAACAGTTTTAAACATGTTTTCTTCAGAAAATGTCGTTTACTTACATTAAAACATCTAAAACCGAGTTATATACTAACATTAAGATCTAGAAATTGGAGGCCCTAAGAAAAATGAGGCCCTGTGCCGTTGCACAGGCTGCACATGCCTAAATCCGGGCCTGACTCTAAACAATATGAAGTCACTACTATAGTCAGGCCGGAGCTCATATAGGCCTAGAAGAATTTTTCAAGAATCTAAATTTTTCATAGAAATAAGTCCAGCATTTAATAAGCAGTTTAATCGAAGCAAATAGCACATCCACAATGGGTCAAATTGGCAAAAGCTTTTCCCCATTCTAAAAAGTCTTTTAGAAGTGTTTTTTGCATTGCATCAATATCTTTTTGTAAAGCTTTTTACAAAGACTTGACAAACATCAAGTTTTCTCAAAAGTTTTAGTTAATAAATATAGTATGTATTAAATACATTAAATGCTTTAAGTCATTGGACTTGGAGCATTGTGGATGCTCCCAGTTTTAGCAAAATAAAGAATACAAACCATTTAGCTCATGCTGAAAATCAGCAATGAGCATTTCAGCATTCAGAAAGAACACATCACCCAATACTTTGAAGTTCTATAATGCTTTGAAATTTGCTTTGAATTTCAATAATGGGTATTTCAGAAGTGGAGACTACCCAAAAAGTGCAACCCTTGCTGATACTTGCTTAGAGGTATGATCATTTACATCCAAAAACACCTCATAAATAAATTACAACAAAGCTTTTTTTGGCAAAGGAAATAGTCTTTAGCCTTCCTTTCGATAGCACTCTTGCAAAGTTGATGACACTTGGCGAGTTAGGATCAACAATTCCACTCAGACGTACATGAAATTGCAGGAAACAAAAAGAAAGCTAAAACAGAATTAATGTGATCAACTTTCTTATTGCATGGTAGTTGCTTGGATTCCTTATTTTATAGTGAAATTTAGAAGTATATTCGTAGCTGGATCGATTGTTCTTATTACAAAAAGAAAACCAGACAGAACATGAATACAACACGCAAATTGTAACTATAACTGTTTCAGATTTTTATCTCACAGAGTTTGAATTTATGATTACATTGTTTAGTGTATATTATAAATCACACTTCTTACCCGACATGGTGCATTGAGGTTGTCCTTTAATTTTTAGATTTGTAACTATAGTGTCCTTCGCTTGCTTTGACCATACTCTACCAAGTTGGCTATAATACATCTATTTTATCGTATTTATTTACCAAGTGCAATCATTTACCACATTCTTTACTCAATGCACTTGTTAAATGTTGATTTTACAGATTAAACCTAATTGTTGGAAGTCACTTACTCTCAAGGAAGTACTTACTGATCGTATCAAGAGGAAAGGTAAGTAAAAACTGTTGTATCTTTAACCTTCTAATTTTATTTAATATTTTAAAGAGTATTCAAAGAGTACATGATTCTCAAATTTGCATGCAGATCGAGTATAGCTCAGTTGGCCACCAAGGTTTCTTTAAGGTGCTTTGGGGAGGAGATGTTTGGCTAGGGGAGATCTCAAGTTCGTGTCTCACCTGGGACTTTTACCCCTTCAAGCAATAAAGGAGTAGCGTGTGGGTCTCGGGGTCAGGATACTGCCCAATTGGATGTTACTGCTGGACCTGAACCACTAACAACTAACAAGACGTTAAAAAAAATAAATAAATAAATTGATGTTGCTACCACGACATTTGGTGTTTTGCCTGACGTACTAGCAGGAGTAGCAGCTGCTTCCCGATCTTCAGCTGCTAGACGGGGTATTGTTGAGGTCATCCATTTTACATTAGTTTCTTTAGTTTGTTGCGCTTGCTTGCACCATATAATTCTTTGCTAAGTTGCATACGGGTGTATTAGCTTATTTTCTCTCATGAAACATTATATACCAAATGTATCTATATGGGCTAAAGAGAAAAATTCATGATTCGCCACAATATTAAATGAACATGTGTATTAGTATTTGTTAGAGTCAAATGCTTGTATCGAGTCATAATGATGTTTTGCAGGATTTTCCAAGAAGTAGGACATAAGTTTTTCCAGAAATTTTCCTGAAACTTAACATAAAGATTTCTACAGGTCACTTCTGACGGCGTCAGGGCTTAACTCCTGACGGCATCACGTGCAAAATTCTGGAAATTTTGCGAGTTTTGTTTTTCTAACGGAGTCTTAAAGTTTTTGTTAATTCTTTAGTTTTATAAACTCCAGGAAATCTGCAAATATTCATTCCACAAGCATTATATCTTAATTTGTTTTCTAGGACTTTTTAGTATATATAGATTGCCGCCGATTTTACGCGAGGTTGCCTTGTTTGTTTTCTCAGGTTTAACAGGTTATATATGACAAGAAGATGATTTATATTTCTGGAAGGGAAGCTTTGAATGTTCATTTTCTTGGAGGAAGATCTAACCTTGTTAACACACTATCCACACCGAACGAATCAGGGGAGTATTTGTTTTCATTCTTTTACCTATTCTACTTTTACATTCTTTAATTGAACATTGGGGACAATGTTCATACTAAGTGTAAGGGGGAGGTAAATGATGATACCTTATAGGATAATATTGCACTTGAGTTTGTTTGTTTGATGGTAGGTGTGTAATAAAACTAAGAGAAATACTTGTTAGTGTAATTTTAGCGCCAAATTTAAAATTTTTTACAACATTTAGGAGTGAAACTTTAGCCTTAGCAAGCATCTTATGGATAGGAGTTGTATAACTAGCACAAAGCCGTACCATTCAGAAAAATTTTCCACCCAAATATGTGAGGTTCGCCTTTAGATTTGATAGGAAAATCATTTATTATTAGTGCTTATGAGTGTACCGGTAGCATTTAGATTCTAGAACTTGCGTTAGTGATGCATCCCGAGACCGCTAGTGAAACTACATTCGTGTAGTAGGATTTACTACATGATAAGAGGCATTAGGATCACCCTTGTGTTAAACCCGTATCATAATTACTTGACCATTTAAGTGTAACCTCTCGTAAATTTCCCTTACGATTTGTAAATGCATACGAATAAATAAAACGATGTTACGATAAATTAACACCATTTTACGGATAACAAATTTTTTTTTTTATGATATGGCTTGATATTGAACCACTACGATAACTGTGATTGACCGTTTACCCAGGAACGATGCTTACACACGACCTAGATAACCTATGATTATTGCGAACGATATATATATATATATATATATATATATATATATATATATATATATATATATATATATATATATATATATATATATATATAAAACGTTTATATTTAAAACAATACGTTTCGTCTAAATAACGTATACTATTTTTATATTCTCCGAACCTACGAAACTTCCCGAGAACGCTCACTAATATTTTTGAACTTCGACATGATAATCGAGACACACCATGTGGGCCCCCAACACTCATTGGGCCACGGATCCAATTACAAACCAAATGGACTAGTACAATTACAACCAGCAGCCCACCAGGCTCCAAGCCCAAACGCACCCTTATATATTTTTGCTCGCCTCAAGAACCATGAACGATAAATATTACACTCCATCTCACTCGTTTGATACCTTAGAAATGACCAAAGTAAACCACAAACGTCCCATGCAAAGATAAGCCAAAAACGTGGCATCTTATTTCTTCCGGCCTCCCATGCTTCCCAATGGCAACGAAACAAACTCTAAACACAATGTGATTGTTAGGAATGAACAGGGAACAATCACACAAGATCTTGGCCATGTAAACTTTCGATTGGTTAAAGTTTGTGGCATTACTATTCGCCTAACATGCTACCCTCCTCCTTGTGAACTTATCTTGTTCTTACATACCCAAAAACTCACTATATAAACCATTACATGCAACCACAGACGTTACATGCACTTAAACGCACCACTTACACAAAAATTAGTAACGAGAAAGAGTTGTAAGGGACGAACGGATTCTTAAGTGTACCACGCCTTGAAGTGAACCTAGGAAGCAAGGATTGGAACCTCTTGAACCTTGGTGGAACGTGAAGTGAACCACGAAGCGCTTGAACCATTCCACGAACCATACGCTTTGTTTTACTCCACCTTTTGAGGTGAGGTGAGACTTGAAATCGCTATTTTCTTATATATATATATATATATATATATATATATATATATATATATACACGTACTATTTATTTTTGCACGAACACTTCACCTAGATAAAACCTAAAACTTGAACGCGACATATATATATATTAACTATCGTATTACATGTTTGCTAAGTCACAAACGAGACTCTATAAGTATTTCAAGCTTATATTTACGCATACATACTAAAAATCACACGTTCCTAAGTCGTATGGACTTATACGTTTTACACTAAAACACTTAGTTTATTTTTCAAGTTTTGCAAGTTTTACGTATTGAGTTTTTGGCTACACTTTGACCTCGCCATTTAAAAATTTGACACACGACCCATCATTATTTTTGTACGACCTATTTGTTTACTTGGAACACGACCCATCATTTTTTTACTATTCACTTTTTACTATTCACATCCAAAATTTTTATTTCATATTCTCGTAAGTTAAACTATTTTAATGATAATCCGAGAATTTGACACTCGTCAGATCATTTCTGCAAAAATCACGAAGCCGTGTCCGAGATTTACTTTTAGGTTTAAACGTCATTCCAGCATCCCGATATGTCCATAAAACATTATAAACAATAGAAATATGATTTTCTCTCATTTTATGACAATTCCAAAAGTTTCAGAATTTTACGTTTTCTAGTTCAGCGTTTTACGCAAATTACGCGTTTTTGACCCGCGTTTCCAGTTTTAGCAGCGTTTAAGAAACCCGATAGAACTTGTCACTCATTAAATATGCTAAGATAGGTTATATTGATAAGTTCTAACATATTTATAAGTTTCATATTTTTAGGATACCCGATTTTAAGTTTCATGACTTAATGACTTACCGTTAGCGATTACCGGGACCAAAACTCACTTCGTAAGCTAGATAATACCAAGTTTAAGTACCTAGTCACTCCTCCCATCATATGAACGTGTATATGATGATTCACCAAGCCTTGGTGGCTTGGTGATAAGCCTTGGACTTTAGGATACTTGTATATTAAGCAAACTTGGTCACCAAGGGTTCATTAGATCATTACAAGTGTACAACTTGGCCTCCAAGTTTAGGCAACTTCCTAACACCTTCCTAACCTCCTCATCTTCCTATAAATAGCAAGCTCATTCCTTCCTTTCATCTCCAAAAAAACGCCACACAACAAATCCCTAGCACCATGATCCTTTGATCTTCAAACTATAAGTTACACATAAGAGTTCAAGGTCTTAGTATTCTCTACCTAGTTCTCAAGTTTGTTTGGTGATTCCATGGTTGAATTAGGAGCTACACAAGGTTACTAGGGCTGAAGTTAAATGGTTTTCACAAGGGTTAGATCAAGGCTAGCAAGGGTTTCAAGAGTTATGGTGAAGGGTTTGCAAGCTTAGGTTTAGTGTCCTAGTTCTATACTTGACTTCCTTTCTTTAGAAAGCCAAAAGTTGTAAGCAAACCCTTATACACTTTCTTGCTCCATATCATTTTCATGCTTATTATGTTTCTTTCATGCTATATATGGTCTTTGTATTATGTTCATGATGTATAAAAACTAGTAAAACAAGTTATGGTATATATATGTTAACTTATGATATTTAAACAAGTAAACTAGTGACTTTTATGGAGAACCACGACCAAAATAGTACAACTATGATATTTGACACTTACTTACTGTTAAAGAGGACTTCAAAAGGAAAACATAGCAATTTGAATCACCCAAAACGAGTACCCGAGTCAAAAGTTATGGCCATAAGAATTTAGCGAAACCAAAACGGCAAAACTGCCTATACCCTACTGTTTGCATTCTGCCATTTTGAAAGTCACCTTTCTGGTCTGATTCATCAAAAAGTTAAAACACGAAAGTTGTCCGGAACGACGTTTTCGTTCAGGATAAAAGAAGCTCGAGCCCTGAAAACGCTTTCCGAGTGATAATTTTCTTCAAATTCTTAACAGCCCATTTTAGACCAAAGTCACTATATTATAGTTATGATTTACTAAGACCAAGAGGTCTAATGACCTAAAGCCAAGACCACAACCATGGCTAGAGCCAAGGTTGAGTCTCAAGACCATGGTAATAATGACCAAGGTCACGGCAAAGCCACGGCTAAAGACTATGTAACTTTTAAAGATCAAAACTTACATATATATATATATATATATATATATATATATATATATATATATATATATATATATATATATATATATATATATGTTATCAAATACTACAATAGTAGAGAGCCTCATGTGAGGAGTTCATTAAGTAAGCCGTCGAGATGAGTTGTGGATTTACGAATTAAAGTGTCCTGGCTCCTCGAACGTTTACTCCATGACTTCTGAATTATGTCGGCCCAAACGGTAGTAAGAGATATACAACCTATACATGTTTCATAGACCACTTATATTCAACGACTTACACTATATACTAAGTACTACATCATGAACATTATGCAAGACATATATAGGCAATTCTTCGTATTCTTAGATGTTACTCCAAACCTAAGTCGCAACGTTCTATTATAGGCTGCTGTTAGAGACTTTCGCGATTTGACTACCACTTTCATTTCATATCACTTAAGCTTAAGGTGAGTCATAGCCCCTACTCTTTTCATACTAGTTTTAACTCTTGGGGGGGATACATGCTCAACTACTTGCTTACTTGTACAAATACTCAAAACATTTATACTTGACTGTGTTATACTTGATTGCATACATACATGACTGTGCTATACTTAATTGCGTTATTCTATTTAGTAGCTAGTACTTATCTTTGGGAAGTGGCTCCCAGTTGTCTTTGGGAAGTGGCTCCCAGTAAACTTTTATCTTTGGGAATTGGCTCCCAAGTGAGGTCTTCGGAGATGAAGTAGAGACTCACTACTAATTGCTTAATTGTTTTGATGAACTTATACATGTCTTTATTATACTATATGTTAGCAGTGGGTTGTGAACATACAGGTTGTAAGTCTCTTATGGCGGGACTTGCAACTGAGTGGATTCACAATGTCTTTGCTGTGTGAACATTCTTTATAGACTATTCAATTGTTTTAAGACAAACTCTATGAACTCACCAACCATTGTGTTGACACTTTAGCATGTTTATCTCAGGTTAGTAAGGCGATAGCTAGTGCGTGGAACTTAGAGTCAAGCTGCATATTCTGAAGACTTACGCTTTTATCATTTACCATTCAAAACATTTTGTATACATTTATGTATCATATTTTGGAATCTCATGTTTGTAACTTTGAATTTATTAATCGAATGGTAACTTTTCAAAACGTCTCATTTAGAGTTCGTTTTCTATACCTTGTACTTTGTATTATGAAGTAGCACCCCTATGACACAGTCTTCCGCTGCGGTATTTTGGGGGTGTTACAGATTGGTACCAGAGCCTTGGTTATAGAGAACTAGGTTGCATTTAGTGCCTAGACTATAACTGCTATATACGTTAAGACTCTCCTTTTTATTTGTCTTACACACACTACATACACATACGCTTTTTGATAGTTGTTGGCTTAGTTCCACGCTGTTAGATGATGTGACTTTAGTATTATAAGGAACCCCAGAGATTAGCCGAGTCATTAAAAACATGGAGCTCAGTAATAACTAATTATTTAACTTGATCTTGTGACAGTTCTTGTTTGATGAGACACAAGATTTGAGTTAAATAATATTATTGCTTAGCTTTAGGGATTTGATGACTTGATTATCTTACTATCGGCCTCAGAAGGCGGATTTTTGTGTCGGAAATTCTTAAGTAGGATGATTTAGAATCTCCTTATTTAAATGGATTGGGACGCCTCTTCATTTAAATAAAGAAATTGTAAATCACCAAACCATAAGTTTATGATACCTTACTTACATAAATTTGGACGCTTCTTTATGTAAGTAATGTGTTATAAATAAGTGGGCTTAATTGTAGCCGATACAACTCCTTAACCACAACCTTAGACGAATCAGAGTGAACACCAGTATTTTAGAGATCCCGAATTCTCTTAGACACACCGTAAGTAGTTAACATCAACTGAACTTCGGGACGAAGTTCTCCTTAAGGGGTAGAGACTGTAACAATTCGCATTTTCAGGTTAACTTTTATTCCCGAAAATTTTACTATTCACTTTTACTATTCACATCCAAAATTTTTATTTCATATTCTCGTAAGTTAAACTATTTTAATGATAATCCGAGAATTTGACACACGTCAGATCATTTCTGCAAAAATCACGAAGCCGTGTCCGAGATTTACTTTTAGGTTTAAACGTCATTCCAGCATCCCGATATGTCCATAAAACATTATAAACAATAGAAATATGATTTTCTCTCATTTTATGACAATTCCAAAAGTTTCGGAATTTTACGTTTTCTAGTTCAGCGTTTTACGCAAATTACGCGTTTTTGACCCGCGTTTCCAGTTTTAGCAGCGTTTAAGAAACCCGATAGAACTTGTCACTCATTAAATATGCTAAGATAGGTTATATTGATAAGTTCTAACATATTTATAAGTTTCATATTTTTAGGATACCCGATTTTAAGTTTCATGACTTAATGACTTACCGTTAGCGATTACCGGGACCAAAACTCACTTCGTAAGCTAGATAATACCAAGTTTAAGTACCTAGTCACTCCTCCCATCATATGAACGTGTATATGATGATTCACCAAGCCTTGGTGGCTTGGTGATAAGCCTTGGACTTTAGGATACTTGTATATTAAGCAAACTTGGTCACCAAGGGTTCATTAGATCATTACAAGTGTACAACTTGGCCTCCAAGTTTAGGCAACTTCCTAACACCTTCCTAACCTCCTCATCTTCCTATAAATATCAAGCTCATTCCTTCCTTTCATCTCCAAAAAAACGCCACACAACAAATCCCTAGCACCATGATCCTTTGATCTTCAAACTATAAGTTACACATAAGAGTTCAAGGTCTTAGTATTCTCTACCTAGTTCTCAAGTTTGTTTGGTGATTCCATGGTTGAATTAGGAGCTACACATGGTTACTAGGGCTGAAGTTAAATGGTTTTCACAAGGGTTAGATCAAGGCTAGCAAGGGTTTCAAGAGTTATGGTGAAGGGTTTGCAAGCTTAGGTTTAGTGTCCTAGTTCTATACTTGACTTCCTTTCTTTAGAAAGCCAAAAGTTGTAAGCAAACCCTTATACACTTTCTTGATCCATATCATTTTCATGCTTATTATGTTTCTTTCATGCTATATATGGTCTTTGTATTATGTTCATGATGTATAAAAACTAGTAAAACAAGTTATGGTATATATATGTTAACTGATGATATTTAAACAAGTAAACTAGTGACTTTTATGGAGAACCACGACCAAAATAGTACAACTATGATATCTGAAACTTACTTACTGTTAAAGAGGACTTCAAAAGGAAAACATAGCAATTTGAATCACCCAAAACGAGTACCCGAGTCAAAAGTTATGGCCATAAGAATTTAGCGAAACCAAAACGGCAAAACTGCCTATACCCTACTGTTTGCATTCTGCCATTTTGAAAGTCACCCTTCTGGTCCGATTCATCAAAAAGTTAAAACACGAAAGTTGTCCGGAACGACGTTTTCGTTCAGGAACAAAAAAGCTCGAGCCCTGAAAACGCTTTCCGAGTGATAATTTTCTTCAAATTCTTAACAGCCCATTTTAGACCAAAGTCACTATATTATAGTAATGATTTACTAAGACCAAGAGGTCTAATGACCTAAAGCCAAGACCACAACCATGGCTAGAGCCAAGGTTGAGTCTCAAGACCATGGTAATAATGACCAAGGTCATGGCAAAGCCATGGCTAAAGACCATGTAACTTTTAAAGATCAAAACTTATATATATATATATATATATATATATATATATATATATATATATATATATATATATATATATATATATATATGTTATCAAATACTAAAATAGTAGGGAGCCTCATGTGAGGAGTTCATTAAGTAAGCCATCGAGATGAGTTGTGGATTTACGAATTAAAGTGTCCTGGCTCGTCGAACGTTTACTCCATGACTTCATAATTATGTCGGCCCGAACGGTAGTAAGAGATATACAACCTATACATGTTTCATAGACCACTTATATTCAACGACTTACACTATATACTAAGTACTACATCATGAACATTATGCAAGACATATATAGGCAATTCTTCGTATTCTTAGACGTTACTCCAAACCTAAGTCGCAACGTTCTATTATAGGCTGCTCTTAGAGACTTTCGCGATTTGACTACCACTTTCATTTCACATCACTTAAGCTTAAGGTGAGTCATAGCCCCTACTCTTTTCATACTTGTTTTAACTCTTGGGGGGGATACATGCTCAACTACTTGCTTACTTGTACAAATACTCAAAACATTTATACTTGACTGTGTTATACTTGATTGCATACATACATGACTGTGCTATACTTAATTGCATTATTCTATTTAGTAGCTAGTACTTATCTTTGGGAAGTGGCTCCCAGTTGTCTTTGGGAAGTGGCTCCCAGTAAACTTTTATCTTTGGGAATTGGCTCCCAAGTGAGGTCTTCGGAGATGAAGTAGAGACTCACTACTAATTGCTTAATTGTTTTGATGAACTTATACATGTCTTTATTATACTATATGTTAGCAGTGGGTTGTGAAGACACAGGTTACAAGTCTCTTATGGCGGGACTTGCAACTGAGTGGATTCACAATGCCTTTGTTGTGTGAACATTCTTTATAGACTATTCAATTGTTTTAAGACAAACTCTATGAACTCACCAACCATTGTGTTGACACTTTAGCATGTTTATCTCAGGTTAGTAAGGCGATAGCTAGTGCGTGGAACTTAGAGTCAAGCTGCATATTCTGAAGACTTACGCTTTTATCATTTACCATTCAAAACATTTTGTATACATTTATGTATCATACTTTGGAATCTCATGTTTGTAACTTTGAATTTATTAATCGAATGGTAACTTTTCAAAACGTCTCATTTAGAGTTCGTTTTCTATACCTTGTACTTTGTATTATGAAGTAGCACCCCTATGACACAGTCTTCCGCTGCGGTATTTTGGGGGTGTTACAATATATATGTATATAAATTAAAATGATAGAAATAATAAACGTAACTTTATATATATATATATATATATATATATATATATATATATATATATATATATATATATATACGTATAAAATTTATATAACGATAACTAAATTTAGACGAATAAAATGATACGTAACCATTATCTATTTTATATACGACGTAACACATCGCCTATACATTTTATGGATTATTCGTAATAAATAATAAACGTTCGCAATAAAACGAGACTTAAGAACTAAAACATGCCATATCTTATAGGTTGTGTGTGAAGCCGTTGCCTTGCATCGTTGAGATCACATTTGTTCTACTATCTTACTAAGGTGAGTTCATAGCCCACATTTAACATATTTTTGCGGGGGGGATACATGCTCAAAAACCGAACACAAGTCTTTTCCTGATCTTATTATTGCTTAAGTAGCTATTGCCAAAAGTCCCTCGATCATGAACCTTAATCACTTGAAGGGTGAACGTAAATAATTGTGAATAGATCTATTAGAGATTGACAATCCCCATTTGGTTGCTAGAGGAAAGTTATCAAATGCACTTTATTTGAATATAATAGGTTACTGGCAAATACCTATCTTGGGGGCTATATATATTTTACATCATTATTACAGAAAATATTGATGTCTGTTGAATCGTTGAGTGTCATGAGCTTAAGGCAATAATGAATGCGACTTTCTAACTTGTTTATTTGTATTTATATACAATAAGCACCTATCTCTTGTGTTCAAACTCTTAATTATAAACCTATGAATTTCACTCAACTTTTTGTTGACTTTTAGCATGTTTATCTTAGGTAACTAAATGGAATGGATGGCAAAGGCACGAAGTGGGCAAATAAAGAAACGTTTATTTCTCTTTGAATAAAAAGAAACTTGTTGTTGAATTATGAATCCTCTTGGAATTATGGATATTTGGTATTTTAAATAAAACTTAAAACGATCACTTGAATCGTTTTCTATAATTGTGACAAAGATCCACGATATAATATCCCAAAATTCTTCCGCTGACATTTTAAGTCTTCCGCTGTATTAATCGATTTTGGGGGTGTTATAGATTGGCATCAGAGCTACGGTTATAGTGAACCAAGTGTTTTTGGAACATTGGACTATAACTACACTTTAAACGGGACAAAATTTTCATAATATACCATCCTACGCCCTTCATGCCTACGCATTCCAATAATTGGTAAAAAGTATTATTTACCTTATAGCATTTTAAATTGATTATAATTATGCTTACATCTACTAATCGGGAAATTTATTATAGTGTCATGTCTTCGAACACCCACCCTATCAGCTTGTCCTCAAACTCAGGAACTGAAGATGTTACTTCAGCCTATGCTACCTCACCTATGCCTATGTCTCCTGCTACCGACAGATACATGCAAAGCCAGCAATTTCTGCCAGCATCTGACATAGAGGCTTCTCCTCTGGCAACATCTGGTCCGGTTCGCCGATCTAGGCAAATTAGACAACTTCAGCCGTATGAAGCAAGTACTGTTGTACCAGCACCAGCTCTTGTCATACCACCTGAATCAGTTGTGCCATCACCACCTGCACCACCAGTGATACCACCACTACCAACTATCTTCTACAGCCAAACTACTACTGTGCCACTAACACCATCACCCATAGCATCACCTCTACTAGCATCACCACCTGCACCTTACCGAAGTGTCCCAATATCACCTCACCAAAGGACTTACCCGATCCGCCCAACCACCTCAGAATCTTGTGTTCAACGCAGACGCCGAAGGACCCACAAGCGAGTAGATGCTCGTAGATGGTCTTTCTTGTTGCCCATTATGCGATATTGGAGATCTCAAGAAGGAACACCAACAACAAGGGAACTTGCGGAAAGTTCTTACTCTACCTCCCGAATTCTGCCAGTCACTGGGAAACCCATACATCATACCATACCATTGTTAGCTGCAAGAATGGTTCGCCACGAAGACCGACTTGATTCCATCGCTAGTATACTCAACAAGATTCCACATGAACTTCTAGAAACCTTTGAAGATGATATGAACAGTCTCATAATTGGTCATCTTGCAATAGAAGATAAGGTTGAAAAGTTGGATTCTCTATTTTGGGAATCAATGGAATTCATAGGAGCATTATGTGGGGCTAACACTTCAACAGAAATAACATTGGGAACTTTAGACCGAGAAATTGAGAGGATCAACACTGAAAACCTACGCCTTAGGCAAGCCCTGCTAGAATCTCAAGAAAGGGAAAGGACTCGAGATCAAACCATGGAAACCATGTCCACTGCCATTCAAGAACTCCAAAACCGCCTAGACAAAGCCTTAGGAAAACCATGAGACCATCACCTTGTTAAGTAAAAATCAATGTCCTACAAATAAGAGTATCTTGTCGTGTTTTGTAAACATTTGCACAAGTATCAATAAGTGTTGTAACACCTTGACATTGATTTATGGAAGTTTATTTTATCTTTATTTACGTGGCAAGCTTTATACATTATATCGTAATATATTGGTTCATACAGGTCAAACTTATTCGTAATTCCTATGTGTGTCTTTCCAACATACGATAATTACGATTTAAACCTTTTCAATGATCAAATCATTGTAACTACGACCTATATTTATCTATTTATTACTCGATATGTATTTTCGACGTGATAGGATTATTATAAATGTTCTAATAATATACCTTCTTTTATAATAGCAACATGGCTAGAACTAGGAGAACAACCATGAACGCCGCACCAGCAAACCCCGAAGTTATGACCCCGGCAGCGATCCGGCAAGCAATTGCTGATGGCGTTAATGTCGTTTTAGCTGGACAAGCCCGTAATAGAGATGGAAATGCACCTGCACCCCGCTACTGCACGTACAAGGACTTCATAGCATGTCAACCAACGTATTTCAAAGGAACTGAAGGAGTTTCGGAATTAGCTCAATGGTTTGAAAGAAGTGAAACTGTTTTCCAAAGAAGTGGATGCTCGGAAAACAACAAGGTAAGCTTCGCAACGGGAACACTGATGCAAGACGCTCTATCCTGGTGGAACTCTACCGTTCAAACACTAGGAGCAGAGGCAGCACATCAGCTTACTTGGATTGAATTCAAGGCTAAAATACTAAAGAAGTATTGTCCCCATTCCGAACTGCGAAAACTCGAAGATGAGTTCCATGCCTTAATAGTGAAAGGAGTTGACTTGAGAAGTTACAACCGGAGATTCCAAGAACTCAGGATACTATGCCCTACCATGGTACCCGATCATGAGAAGACATTAGAGAAATATGTCGAAGGACTCCCTAGGAGTATTGAAGGAAATGTCACCTCAGCAAACCCGCCAACCTTGGAAGCAGCAATGGAACTTGCTCAGAAACTTCTAGACTGAGAAGTGAAATGCAATGAGCTTAAAAGGAAATTGGACGATAAAAGAACCACCCACCATCACACCAACAATCAACAAAGCTACAACAGTCATCACCGCAACAATAATCGAAACCACCAACAAAATCACAACAACCGAAACACTCAACAACAGAATCAAAGGCAAGAAAAACCCCGAGTCTACGCCGCCACGGAAGTTGTAGGGTACAACGGACAAAAAACCCAATGCCAGCGATGCAAACTTCATCATGAGGGTCGTTGTACCGTCCGATGTGACAAATGTCGTAAGATCGATCATCAAACCAGAAACTGTAGGATTCCGGCTACAGGAAGCAACACACAGGTTATATCACCCACTTGCTACGGATGCGGAGAAGTAGGACACATCCGGAGGAACTGCCCAAAAGGAAATGAACCAGTCAACGCCCAAGCTAGGGTATACCTTCTCGGAGATGGAAACGGACCCGATGTAGTCACCGGTACGTTTCTACTAAACCATCATAATGCTAGAGTATTGTTTGATTCGGGCGCCGATAAGAGTTTTATATCAGATATGTTTGCCCCTTTACTTAATGTCACCCCTGCTAAGCTAAACACCACCTACGAAGTCGAAATGGCTGACGGAAATTTAATAGATACCAATACTATCATGAAAGATTGCACCCTAACCTTATCCGAAAAACCTTTTGCCATTGATCTTATGCCGGTTCAACTTGGTAGTTTTGATGCTATCGTCGGCATGGATTGGCTATCCCACCATCGTGCTAGGATTCACTGTGACGAAAAGGCCGTCCATATACCACTCAAGGATGAAACACTCATTGTCCAGGGCGACAAAAGCAAACCTCGATATGATATTATCTCATGTATGCGAGTGATAAAATACATGAAGGAAGGATGTCAAGTATTCATGGCCCAAGTTACGGAAAATAAGTCATCCGAGAAGCAGCTTGATGACGTCCCTATCGTTAGGGATTTTCCTGAAGTATTCCCTGAAGAATTACCTGGTATTCCACCCGCACGTCAAGTAGAATTTCAGATTGAACTAGTGCCTGGAGCGGCACCAGTGGCTAAAGCACCTTATAGGCTAGCGCCATCTGAAATGGAAGAATTGTCAGAACAACTAAAGGAATTGTCGGACAAAGGATTTATTCGACCAAGCTCATCACCTTGGGGAGCTCCAATTTTGTTTGTTAAGAAGAAGGATGGATCCTTTCGAATGTACATCGATTACCGGGAGTTGAATAAACTTACGGTAAAGAATCGATACCCATTGCCTCGAATTGATGATCTGTTTGATCAATTGCAAGGATCGAGTGTGTACTCAAAAATTGATCTGAGATCAGGATATCATCAGCTAAGAGTTCGAGAAGAGGATATCCCGAAAACTGCATTCAGAACGCGCTATGCTCACTACGAATTTCAAGTAATGTCGTTCGGTCTGACCAATGCACCAGCAGTTTTTATGGATTTAATGAATCGAGTATGCAAACCTTACTTGGATAAGTTTGTAATAGTATTCATCGACGATATTTTGATCTACTCTCGCAAAGAAGAAGAACACGTAGAACATTTACGAATCATTCTAGAACTGCTCAAGAAAGAAGAACTGTACGCTAAGTTCTCCAAATGCGACTTTTGGATTCGCACCGTACAATTTTTAGGACACATCATCGATAGTCAAGGCATTCACGTAGACCCTGCAAAGATTGAGGCTGTGAAAGGTTGGTCGTCTCCTACAAACCCCACAGAGATACGTCAATTTTTAGGTCTCGCAGGTTACTACCGAAGATTTATAGAAGGATTCTCCAAGATTGCAAAACCTTTGACTAAGCTAACCCAAAAGAATGAGAAATACATCTGGGAAGAAAAGGAAGAAGCAGCCTTCCAGTTGTTAAAACGAAAGCTTTGTGAAGCTCCAATATTAGCCCTCCTGGAAGGAAATGAGGACTTTATAGTATATTGCGACGCATCTTATCATGGACTAGGAGCAGATTTGATGCAAAGAAGCAAAGTAATAACTTATGCATCCCGGCAAGTGAAGAAACATGAGGAAAACTACACGACTCATGACTTGGAATTAGGAGCTGTAGTGTTTGCGCTCAAGTTATGGAGGCACTACTTATATGGCACTGATGAGTGTGTAAATACTCATCATTTTTACCAATTCTGAACTGCCAAAACATACAAAAACACCCAAATATGTATCAAAATACTTAAAATATCTTAGAGGTGTGTTTTATATGTTTCAAACACAAAATATGCAAAAACAAATGAAAAACGTACAAAGTTTGCATAATTGGCAGTTTCAGTCCCTCAAGTTTCATAAATTTGCAAAACTAGTCCCTGGTAAATCAAAACTTGTACAAATATCATAAAAGGTCCTTGGGATTCATAAGTTGTAAGAAATAGTCCTTTAAAGTTTAAAATCACATATTTACAACTTTGGTCCCTCAACTTTGAAAAATGTCAAAAATAGTCCCTAAGGTTTTGAAAAATGGAAAATGTGAAAAATAAACCTTATACTATTCTAAAAATGACAAAATTGGTCCTTATGATAACTTTTGAGAATTTACAACTTTAACCCTTCAAAAATCAGAAAATTACAATAATGGTCCCTGGAGTTTGGGAATTGACAAAAAAGGTCCCTGGGATTTAAAATGGGAAAATCACAATTTTGGTCCTTTGGTTGTTTTAACATGGCAAGTTTAATCCTTATTATGATCTTTGGAAAAATGTCACAACAGCCCTCAACTTTCAAATAATTACAAAAAAGGTCCTTGTGATTTTTAAATACCAAAAACCAAATCCGGATCCTAACAAAACCAAACCCAAAATAAATACAAACAAACCCCAGGCCCAAAATTATACCAGCCCAGTCCACACCCAAAGAGTTAAACCAGGGTCAACGTTGACCTGGTCAAACTCCCAGTCAAACGTTACCCCCTTCTCCCTTTCCCTCTCAGACCTCCCCCACAAACACCACCACTTGCAGCCTCCCCTCTCCTCCAATCACAAGCCAAAGCCCCCCACAATAAATGCTCCCATCCCCCTACACCTACCTTTTCACACCACAATTAATGCAAAGTCCCCCTCGTGCGTGTAACAGAACCTAAACTGCAAATAATGCTTTTCCCGCCAAAATACGTGGCACTTGGAGAGTGGACCAAAAATTGAACAAAATGGTGGGAAATGATGGAAATACAACTAGGAACCCTAATTGGGAGCTATAAATAGAAGAGGAAGCACAAGGATGAAGGAGTAGTTAATTTTAGTTTTATGTATGTCGTTTAATTGTACTTTTCAATTCTAGGGTACACCCAAGCTCTTAAGCAGTGGTAACCTTCTTTTTATTGTATTGTAAACTTAATTTCAGTTATAAAATTCAAGCTTTCAATCTGTATTGTGTTTTGAGTATTCTGAGTTTCATTTAAGATTCTGCATTACTTTTAATGGTTGTTATGGACTGAAATTTAGGCTCATATAAGTTCCATTAAGCTTATTAAAGCTGTTAGAGATCCTAAAATCCAGTATTAGTAGAAGAAAATCAAAAAGCTAAAAAAAGTCAACATAAGTCAACTGTTTGCATGTTTGATGTTTGTTTCAGGTATGGAGGATCATTGAGGAGCTGGATTGAGTTGGAAATAGCCTATCTAAAGATAGGCATCATAGGAAAACTTCTTGTTCTTGCTAGAAGTGCTCAGTAAGTTTTTACTCATTTCCATTTTCCCCTCAAAAGTTTAGTTTCTAATTTCCTTGCTTGTATCTGAGATTGGGTGTTTGCATTGTGTTTTTTGATTGTTATTTAAGTAGTTTTTAATTTAATAATCATAGTTTGTTTATCAGAATCTATAGTTACTTAGTAATTTAGTTTTAACTGTCAAAGAATAGTTTAAGTGGTATACTTGTGCTTTCCTAGTTATATTTTGTTTCTAAGTACTTAAATTAGTCCATTTAGTCATAACTTATAGATTGGAGTCAAGATCATCAACCCTAGTCATCATCTGTTTTGAAAATCTTTAAAACAGTCTACAAAAAGGGTGTTTGGTTTAAGCTGTTCAAGGGATTCAGAGGAGTCTTGGTCGTTGGTAACTGTTTTAATATCTCCATTTAGGTTATTAGAGGTCACAAAATCAGTCACTTTATTAGCAAAAGTCAAATTCCTCAAAAACCTTGCATAACTTCCAACTGTGTGGATTTTGAGAGTCATGATTGCTCATATCCATACATAAGCTGTTGTATAAGTTTGTTTTAGTCCCATTTTAACATATTTCATCATTCTCAGTAACTAGGAATCAACCAAAGTTCAACTTAGTCAACATATATGTTCTATATAAAAAAGTCAATTTGCATAGCTCAGATTTTTACCAAATTTCAAGGAATTGTTGTGATTTATGTGCTTAGATTGAGAGGTTGAAATTTGTTCCTAATTGTAATCTGATAGCTCATCTTTGGTTTCTTAACTTGGTTATATTTTTGCTATTTTTCTTGTGGGCCCCACAAAGCCACAAAGTGACTTGCAGGGCTGAGGTCTGCTCTGTCTCAGCAGCAGCACCACCACCACCACCACTTGGTGGTGGTTTTCTGATCAAGCTAGTGGGCCCCAGGCCATGAACCTTGCATCTTTCATCCCCCCTCCTACCAGAGTCTCACCTTTGACCATTTGTTTGACCCTTAGACAAGTGGACCCTACCTGCAATTGCTCATCAAGTTTGTCCCATTTCTGAGCCATAAGTGCAAAGTGATAAGTGCTTATTTGCTTGTGTTTAGCTTATTTGAGCTTGTTTCTTGTTATTATCTGTTTGTTTAAGCTTGTTGAACTAATTGGCATCTGATTTCACCATTGTGGACCCCACCCAAGGCCATTTGACCTTATTTGACCAAACAGTCAACCAAAGTCAACTGATAAGCTAAAAGGGGTGTGCACAGCTTATTTTTGAGTTTTAAAATAGTTGTTTTCACAAAAAGTCTTTGTTTTTAGGTGTAAATCAAGTTTGTAAAAGAAAAATCCAAAAAAGTTAGTTTTAAATTAAGTGATAGTTTCTATTTAATTCAAGTTAATTTTAATTTTCATTTTTATATTTTAATTAAGTCACTAGTGTTTTTATATTTTTATTAAATACCTTATATAGTAAAGTAATTTTGATAATTTTTTCAGATTTTTATTTTGTCATTTAGTGTTAATTAGATTTAATTTTAATTTTCTTTACTATTAATTAAAATCAAGTATTAAATAGCTTAATTAGTTTTTATAAGGTTAAATCTAGTTTTTATAATTTTCCTAGTTCTAATATAGTATAATAAGTTTTTAGAAAATATAATTTGAGATTCTACTATTTTTCTATTTTTCTTATTTTATTTGTTTAAAATAGACTTAAGTTAATTAAAAGGTAAATAATTAGTTGTTTAATCTTAAAATATAATTTTTAGAGTTTTTATAATTTTGTAGGATTCCAGTGATGGTTAAGTAATTTTATAAATTTTATCTTAATTTTCCAAGTTAATTTAATATTAATATAAATTAAAAGTAGTTTAATTAGTTTAATTAAGTTAAATAGTTTTTAATTAATTACAAAACCACAAAAAGACAAAAATATTATTTTTAATTTTTTATACTTTCTTCAAGTTCTAATTTAGGTTTAGAAAATATTTTTGTTAATTTTTAGTATAATTTAAATCATTTGTCATTTTTAGTTTATTTAAATTAGGTTTTAATTTAGATTTTAAATAGTTTAATTAATTAAATAATAGTTTAATATTATTTTAATCACTTTTATAATTTCTTTTTCATTTTTAATTTTTAATTTTAAGTTTTGAAAAGTGTCAAAAGCACCCCCTGTAGTTTGATAATTACCAAAATCCCACTTTTCCAGTCCGATACGTGATCTTAATTGTGAATTTGTGCATATATCTGGTATCTGATTATTGTGAATATTATATCTGTTTGCCAATACCAAAATAACAGTAGCAATACCAATCCCACATCATCTGGCTACTGTCCTCAGTGCCACTTTCTCATAAACGATTCCAAAAGCACCATTTCAAGCTCGCTGGGACTTTTACGACCCGGGGAAACACTACACTATCACCGGAGTATTGATTCTAGGCTATCTTTGACTTGTTGACCTTGGTCAATAATAATTAGACGGTTCTGAACCAATCAGGCACCAAATGTACCGTGTACACAGACCACAAGAGTCTTCAGCATATTTTGGACCAAAAGGATTTAAATATGAGGCAATGTCGCTGGCTAGAGTTGCTCAGCGATTATGATTGTGAGATCCGTTACCACCCAGGAAAGGCTAATGTAGTAGCAGATGCGTTAAGCCGAAAAGAACGATTGAAACCCCTTCGAGTTAGATCACTAGGGATGACTATTCACTCACCCCTTCCATCCCAAATCCTTACCGCACAGAACGAAGCGCTTAAAGAAGAAAACCGACCCAAGGAAAAGATTTACGGTATGCCCGAGAATAAGAATGGTTTCGTGAAGAAATCCGATGGAACACTGTGTTTCAAGGACAGAAGTTGGATCCCTATGGTTGGAGGTATTCGTGAGCTCATCATGTATGAGTCCCACAAGTCAAAATACTCCATTCACCCAGGTTCCGAAAAGATGTATCAGGGTTTAAAGAAACTATATTGGTGGCCAAACATGAAGGCTGACATCACAGAATATGTCGGTAAATGTTTGACGTGTTCAAGAGTAAAAGCAGAACATCAGAAACCTTCAGGTCTACTTGTGCAACTAGAACTTCCTATGTGGAAATGGGAACGAATCACTATGGACTTCATCACCAAACTCCCAAGAACCTCATCCGGATACGACATAATATGGGTTATTGTGGATCGTCTCACAAAATCCGCTCATTTTCTACCCATCAAAGAAATCGATGAGATGAATACACTAGCTCAGCTGTATGTGAAGGAAATTGTCACTCGACATGGAGTACCAATTTCAATTATCTCGGATCGAGATAGTCGTTTCACCTCTCACTTTTGGAAATCGTTACAGAAAGCCTTAGGAACTAAACTAGATATTAGCACCGCATACCACCCTCAAACTGATGGTCAAAGTGAAAGAACTATCCAAACCTTGGAAGATATGCTCCGAGCATGCGTTATTGATGTTGGAAAAGGTTGGGATAAGCACTTACCATTAGCAGAGTTCTCACACAACAATAGTTACCACGCCAGCATAAAAGCAGTACCCTTCGAAGCACTGTATGGTAGAAAGTGCAGATCGCCCGTTTGTTGGGCAGAAGTCGGAGAAAGACAACTTATAGGACCTGACCTTGTTCGGGAAACAACCGAGAAAATCGTTAAGATTAAGCAACGCTTACAAGCAGCCCGAGACCGACAGAAAAGCTACGCAGACCTAAAAAGGAAACCCATGGAATTTCAAATAGGAGACAGAGTCTTATTGAAAGTATCTCCCTGGAAGGGAATGGTATGATTTGGAAAACATGGAAAGTTGAACCCCAGATACATCGGTCCATTCAAAATCCTGGAAAGGATAGGACCCGTAGCTTATAAACTAGAACTACCCGAAGAACTTAGTCGGATCCACGACACCTTTCATGTGTCAAACCTTAAGAAGTGTTTATCCGATGAATTTCTCGTGATTCCATTGAAAGGAATTCGACTAGATGATAACCTTATCTTTACCGAGGAACCCATTGAAATCATGGATAGAGAAGTTAAAAAACTCAAACAAAACCGTATCCCTATTGTCAAAGTTCGTTGGGACTCCAAGCGAGGACCGGAATATACTTGGGAGCGCGAGGATCAGATTCGCTCCAAGTACCCACATCTCTTCACCTAAGACACCCTTGGCAACTATCTTAGACTAGAATTCCGGGACGGAATTTCCTGTAAGAGGTAGGTAATGTAACCTCTCGTAAATTTCCCTTACGATTAGTAAATGCATACGAATAAATAAAACGATGTTACGATAAATTAACACCATTTTACGGATAACAATTTTTTTTTTTATGATATGGCTTGATATTGAACCACTACGATAACTGTGATTGACCGTTTACCCAGGAACGATGCTTACACACGACCTAGATAACCTATGATTATTGCGAACGATATATATATATATATGTATATATATATATATATATATATATATATATATATATATATATATATATATATAACGTTTATATGTAAAACAATACATTTCGTCTAAATAACGTATACTATTTTTATATTCCCCGAACCTACGAAACTTCCCGAGAACGCTCACTAATATTTTTGAACTTCGACACGATAATCGAGACACACCATGTGGGCCCCCAACACTCATTGGGCCACGGATCCAATTTCAAACCAAACGGACTAGTACTATTTTCTTTCTTTTGTTTTTGGGCTGACACAACCAGCAGCCCACTAGGCTCTAAGCCCAAACACACCCTTATATATTTTTGCTCGCCTCGTCTCACCTAGTACCCAAGAACCATGAACGATAAATATTATACTCCATCTCACTCGTTTGATACCTTAGAAATGACAAAAGTAAACCACAAACGTCCCATGCAAAGATAAGCCAATAACGTGGCATCTTATTTCTTACAGCCTCCCATGCTTCCCAATGGCAACGAAACAAACTCTAAACACAATGTGATTGTCAGGAATGAACAGGGAACAATCACACAAGATCTTGGCCATGTAAACTTTCGATTGGTTAAAGTTTGTGGCATTACTATTCGCCTAACATGCTACCCTCCTCCTTGTGAACTTATCTTGTTCTTACATACCCAAAAACTCACTATATAAACCATTACATGCAACCACAGACGTTACATGCACTTAAACACACCACTTACACAAAAATTAGTAACGAGAAGGAGTTGTAAGGGACGAACAGATTCTCAAGTGTACCACGCCTTGAAGTGAACCTAGGAAGCAAGGATTGGAACCTCTTGAACCTTGGTGGAACGTGAAGTGAACCACGAAGCGCTTGAACCATTCCACGAACCATACGCTTTGTTTTACTCCACCTTTTGAGGTGAGGTGAGACTTCAAATCGCTATTTTCTTATATATATATACACGTACTATTTATTTTTGCACGAACACTTCACCTAGATAAAACCTAAAACTTGAACGCGACATATATATATTAACTATCGTATTACATGTTTGCTAAGTCACAAACGAGACTCTATAAGTATTTCAAGCTTATATTTACGCATACATACTAAAAATCACATGTTCCTAAGTCGTATGGACTTATACGTTTTACACTAAAACACTTAGTTTATTTTTCAAGTTTTGCAAGTTTTACGTATTGAGTTTTTGGCTACACTTTGACCTCGCCATTTAAAAATTTGACACACGACCCATCATTATTTTTGTACGACCTATTTGTTTACTTGGAACACTAACGAGAATGATAAATAATACGACTTGTCAACTTCGTTTGACCACTTGATCGAGCCTAAAGCTAAACGAGTTTAATTAAGGATTTTCAGAAATTAAAAACCTTACGTGGGCCAAAAAGCCCAAAAAGCTAATTCTAGCTTATTACGATAAGCTAAGCGTATAAGCTCTTTTGAAATGGGTTTATAACTTAAAAATATGGATTTTGATAAAACAAGTGTACCCCCAAACCCCTTGGATCATAAAACCTTAACGGGCCCTTAATATGATTCGTTAGGCCCATTTCATGAAAAAGAAGAAAAATAAGCTAATAAGCTGTTGGATTAAGCTAGTGTACACTTCCTGAGCTTATTGAATTAATAAAAATGATAAGTTTTAAATTTGGTAATGTTTAGACTAAGTTTGCAAATTATCGGGAGATAGGGACTAAAAGTGTCAAGTTTGTAAACTTTGGGTAAAAAGTGTTAAAAACTGTTTTCTAAGGGTATAAACTGTTAACATTAAAAATTGGGATTGAAAAATGTAAATATTGATATGCTTGGACTAAAAACGTAAATAATATAATTTTGGACTAACGACGTAAATGTTTTCCGTTAAGGGTAAAATATGTAAATTGGAAAAACTTAAAGGATTAAATAGTAATATTGATTTTATTTTAAATAATAAATTTTATATATGATTATATATATATATATATATATATATATATATATATATATATATATATATATATATGTATATATATATATATATATGTATATAAATTGAAATGATAGAAATAATAAACGTAACTTTATATATATATATATATATATATATATATATATATATATATATATATACTAGATTTCGAAGCCCGCCCGATGGGCGGGCATGACTTGTAATTATCGTTGTCATATTTTACTATGTCTTGTAATTTTTCAAGGAATAAATTAAGTAACGGTTTAAAATTTCATGTGGAATCGAGAATTATTGGTATTGGTTATTTTTTAGCCTCATAAGGTTGGCAACATATTATTAATGTTATGCCTAAGTCTTTCTTTCCATTTTTTGTACATAATAGTTTCTGTATAATGGCATGCATTCGTATACACTTTATCGTTGGTAAGTGCGTAACATTCATTATTTAGTGTATGAGTTTGCTAAGAATTGAGAGACTAAAATTGTTTTGTTTGTCATAGTCAAAATAATAAATAAACAAATGACTTGAATACGTATTTAAAGCAAAGTAAAAGAAGGTATATATACATTTAAGAACACATGTTTAGTTTAATTGTTATGAGCAATGACTAATTATAATGACATACAAATTAAGTTGCAGTCTGTGTAAAACATGAAACACTGGACTTAGATTGATTATAGCATATGAAGAACTTGTTTGTAAACAATGTTTGTGGTGCAATTTGTGTAGTTACCGTCTTTGTCACCAAGTGAGTGTTCGTCTACAGCCACCATCTTTAGGATTTGATCCCTTGTAAACCTTATGTAATAATTTTCTATAACGAAAAAAGGTTGGTCATAAAGAAATTTAAAATGAATGAAGAGAGATAAAAGAAATAAGACTTCTTTGTAAACGACGTTTATTGATGAGTTTGGATAGTTTACGTGTTTGCCGCAACAAAGAACCTTCAATCATTTCTTGCTTTTAAATGTTTTAGGATTAATAAATTGATTTAAATATCAGACGAATGTTATAGGTTATGTACATTTGATAATACTAAATACGACAAATAAAATACTCTGTAACAGAAAGGGACATTATCTTATAACAAATTCGGTATATGTTGCATTAAAATAAAAACGTATTTTTTATGGTTAGTTGGTAGTTTGTGATTCAAGCCCACAGTGACACCTAATTGTGCTTATGCAAACCTCGAACCTTTGCTTTACCCAAATATTGCTTCTATTTTATTTCGGGCCCCTGTTGGTTAATGATGAGACTCGAACCCGAGATACCCTAAGGTTACCCTTGGTGACCAACTGAGCTAGCCGAGTTAATTAAAAAAAATAAAGAACATGTTTTACCCTCAATACCAAATATAATAAATAAACTTTCAGATGACGTGATATAAAGTGATTAAATAACTAAAAAAACGTTAAATGTTTAAATTTCATAAATAGTAAGACTAAGCGTAGTGGTGACCGCACAAGCGACCGTCATCTCAGCGTCAACTCAACTTTCTCTCTTAAACTCCACAAAGACCAAATACCTATAGCAAGGAGACCGCACGAACAACCAAAAAGAAACCCCACAAAAAATAAAAACACACACAAATTCTTTCATTTCTTCGGTTTATCAGTCGACCAAACAAATGAAAATATAGGAGAGACCGACCGCATGATTCGCTCTCAATAATGGAGGGACGCATCCTTAAATGGATGAATTGAGGAAACCGACCATAAAGTCGATCCTCCATTGCGATCAATCTAATAGTAACAACAAAGTTAAACATTTATATAAATCTTTAAATAACATTAATATAATGTTAAAAGATAAAACATGGATGATACAATAACATTGAATAACACAATGTTTATAACGATCATTAAAGTAAAACTGATGCGGTTATATGGGGAAGTGATAATCCAAGTCAAAAACTGATACATTTGATTGCAAAAAAGGAAGAATGCTAATGTCAAAGTGTAAAAAGTTAAATACAACAAAGAGATGGCTACCTGTCGTGAACCATTGTTTAGTGAATCATATTGTACTATTTAAGTGATGACCTACTATTAACATATACTCCGTAACACTAACCCTGCATAAATATCAAGGTAGAAGTAACCAAAAAAATCAGTATAGTTTAAGTCAAAAACTGAAAAAAGCTGGACATCACTGTGCCAAACCTTAGCTTTAATTTAGGTGAAAGTTTTATAAACTTTTAATGATTCAAACATATAGGATAATTTAATAGTGTTAATCATTAATATATATGTTGTGTAATAACCAAAAGGATGTTGACATACTTTGAAAATCTCTCACTGAACTAAATGAACAGGGAAGTATAACATGTAATATAAACTTAACATCCAACAAAGTGAGAAACAACAGCAAAAAATTATGATTGCTATGGTTGTGGAAAACAATATAACATACAATACACTACAATGATGTTTACAATGATTTGGTAAACTCTTACCTTATTGTGCCCATCTTAAGTTGTTGCTAATAAATATTAAATAATATACAACTCTAGTCATATATTTGCTACACACTATGTAAAACGACCCAACATCAGATTTTTTCTCATCTTACATGCCCGTTAATCAAGTAATTGAGTGAGTCATGATTAAATATTGCAATTGTTAAAAAGCACATTTGAAATTGCTTATTATAGTGTTTATCTGCTCACATCTAAGAAACTAAGCAGTTTGGGTAAAACCTTTGATGTTGAAGCAGATAGGCATTTGAAAAGAAGCACTCCTAAGCATCTCTTAACATAAAGTTTGGTCGTTTTACAGAAACAAACATCTAGTCAGCAACAACGCTCTCTTCGGTCTTGTATGTGAACTTCCAACTACTGCTCTTGAAGGATGATAGACCGTCCTCATTGCCTTGCTACTGTTAAATATATCAATCCATGCTCCTATATATATATATAATCACTTTGATCATAACCTAATGCCAAACGCCCCCTTAGACATCAACCAAATTCATAATAACCAATGAGACATTTAACAGATAACCAAACAACATTCCCTGATTCCCATGAAAAAATGTATGTGTAAGATGGATATCAAGTTTTATAATTTTTGAAGATGAGGTTGGCCTTTTTACCTGAGGTGGTTGACTAACAACGACGTGTATAGTGGTAACACAATAGAGAGCATATGCTTGTACTTGGCAATCAACCTGCACATTTTGATAATAGTTCAGTTTAGGTGACATTTTATCAATGTATTTGAATTATAAATATAGTAACTTATAATCCCATGCACCTAATAGCTCTTCCAGATGAAGTGAAGCAAATGGTCACGGATGCTTTCACCTTGATTGTTGCACGCACCTATAACTGTTTATTGCAACTTGAGGTCATATTATTTGGCTATTAAGGTTGGGATAAACAAAGTATGCTTCTGAGTTTTGATCCTCCGTCTGCATGTGCTTTGAACGAACTTATGACTTTAGCAAGTTCTGTTGCGATGTAGTCAAAAAGTACCTGTAGAAAACTAACGTCAGATCTTAGAGACCAAATATTGGGAAAGTAGAGATGGCAATTTCAATTTTCTTATGAATGGTAACGGTTGTGATTTATCTGGATTAATCAAATGGGTTAAAAGGCGCTCTAATCTTAATTTTAGCACATACAACCTCTTAATCCCTAATAGATTTCAATGCATCATATCACTAACATAAACATAGTTTAGCATATACGCTTTTTTATTGATTCATCATATACCCTTGTTTACATTTGAAGTAAACGTTTCTTATGACATTCAAAAATATTGTTTATGAAAAATGGTGAATCATACTTGTGTTGTTTATAAGACATCATAAAACGAATTCTTGAATCACTAAATATCATTTTATTCAACGGAGGATGCACCTTCATTTTCATATTTTTGAACCATTTGCGATAGACCTTTATAATTCATTATAGTTAATCTATATAAAAATATAAACAAAGATGATGAAATCAGTACACTGGATGGCTGGAACATGCTGAAAGAAATGATGAGCCGGTACGTAACCATCAAAGCAATTGCTTGAGAATAAGTACTATGGGCGGCAAGAGCTACCCTGAACAAACATAAATAATTTCAATATGATTCGTTTTAACGACATAAATTAAAGTTCAAAAAAGTCATCCAAATACTTTTTTTGTTTTCACTATTGTATGTAAGCTTACCAAATAACTTATATAGACCCATGGTCTTGTTGATATGCAGCTTACCCACCCATTATGGTCTTGAACTGCCGAATCTCATCTGTAGCCACCACCGCGTGCAGTCTTAGTACTATGTCATTACTTTCCAACAGTTTCAACGCTCATATCTGAAAGCACATGGAAAGAAATGTTACCGAAGAGATTCATATAACCGAAAACATAATTACTGTGACTTCCACATACCCATTATCACACAAACAGATTACATAACATATTTTGATCTCGAATATAATGATTAAACTTTAAATCTATCCTTTTATGCATGATATAACTCTAATGGATTTATTAAGAAGCAGATGAGTAATATAAGTACTCTAGAAGTACATCATAAATAGCTTATATTAGGTCATTGCAATCATAGTACTGTCATTAGCTGTCGTCAGGTAATCTTATTAAGCTAATACAATACTGCGAGTTGAATTAGTTTGTGCCTTTGGTCGTCACCAAATTTGCTCATAGTATCTCCCATGCCTCTGGATTAATCAGTTTCTTTGGTGTCTTTGAGCATAACCTGATCAGGAAACAAAATATGTTAACAAAAAATAGCAAACACTATCTGGTATATATAGTTTTTCATATTTGTTACTTACTCCGTCACTGGCCGATGATGAGACTCCAACATATCAATCAACCTACCAGGTGTAGCAATAATGATTTCAACACCTAAACACAAACCTGTGAGCATATTAAGCTATCTTCATATTACAATCATGTTTATGCAACCTGAAAAATCACCCATCTTATTTCTTTTCACATTTCCAGCATATTCCAAGCAATACAGTTACACAAAAGAATTGTGATTTATACAACTCATTACAAAAAAATCAACAAACTCTACAAATTCATTGTACCATTTTCAATATCGACCACCATGCTGGCTGCATTCTCCAACTGCCAAAAAGAATGGTATCTCCTTTACAAAAACCACGTCGTCACTAACAAACAAAACTGAAGGTGTCACCAGACAACCTGCTACTAAAGTCTGTAATTCTAAGCGCCCTTGTTGCTCGATATGATTCCAAGTCAGCAATCTCCAAAAGTGCTTGAGCTTCATTTAGTTTAGCAATGGCTGCCTCTTTAACCTCCTTGCGGCTTCTTGTGCTTCATGCACATTAATATAGGCCCTTTTGGTATCTTTTAATGCTTTTTCATCACTCACCGTTGCTGTTCAGATATTGAAATCAAAGGGTTAATAAGACTTGGATAAATCGGGGTTTTCACATCATTTATTAGAAAATACACCAACACTTTAGTAAAGGGGCTCGAATATACACCTTTCTTGAAAATAGGCTACTTTTTTGCATCATGTTTGCTCGCCAGTCTTCTAGATACTCGTTTTTGCTTTAGGCTTTTTTTAACAGATCGATTATGGTTGTTTTAAGCAGATGTGGAGGTTACAAATATTTGTTCCAACAACCATCTAAAAGTCCTAATATCACTAAAGCATTACGATAGAGTTTTTGAAGCCCTTTGACGATTCCACTTTAGCTTATCACCACCACTGCAAAAACCTCGAATAAAATCTAGCTCTATTAATAAAACATGTAGAATTAGTGCTTTAATCGCTTATGAGTTCTTTATTAACCGTATTCGTTTGCATGATTCAACAAACATCCTATTAAAATCCAAAAACCATTCGTTAAGCTAATTTAAATTGAAAACAACTAATATCTTACCTTAATATGTGCCACAAGAAAACTTACTTCCATGGAACATCACCAACTAACATCCAATCTCCATCTCTATCTTCATAATTAAAATTGAAAAAACCATTCGTTAAGCTAATTAATATCATAAAGTGAATTCTCTTAGAAACTATGTAAGAAACATATAATTGTAGCAAACCTTTTTACAGTTTGTTTATGATACCTGATGCATTAATCGTTTCTGAGCTTTTTCATTAATTGTATTCGCTTGTAAGATTCAACAAACATCTATTTAAATAGAAAAAACCCAGATGTTAAGCTAATTTAAAGTGAAAACAAATAATGTCTTACGTTAATATAGGAGACAATGTTAAGATTATCGCTCAACGACAACATCTTCATTGGTCATCAATGTGAATATCACCAACAGAATTCACATGTACGTCGAATAACCCATGGGAAGCAAGTTGCTGAGATAGAAATCCTTAATAACGGTTATGAAACATAAATAATTAAATATCATGTTACACCACGACTGAGAAAAATAATGCATGATTCAATTGAAGGAGTGTCTTTGAATAGTGTTACCTTTACTTTTTAAGAAAACAAAAATCCAAATTCAATTCCACTTCCACACTCGTCTCATTCGCCATTCGTTTCACCGACCCAATTCGCTCCTCTACCTCCTTAACACCTAATAACAAAAAAAAAAAAAAAAGTCCTTGCAGTCCCTATATTCAAACAAAAATATAGCACATTCAAAGTTATTGATCTAAAACAACGTAATTATTCTTTAGTCAATACGAACTAAATATTAAATCCAACATGGTATTTAAACTTTTAAAGTGACTGTTTATACAGAAAACTTCAAACAACACAATAATTCTATGAATTATAGCTATATAACACTTACACTTTTACTCCATAAGTGGTCGATGATAGAAGCCATTGTTAAAACCCTAAAAAGGTTTTGGAATAAAGAGAGAGACATCTATAATTTTTTTAATCGACTTTTTATTTTTGCTATAGGGTTTTGAGATTTTTTATTCATAGCACGTTTTTTTTTTTTTTTTTTTTTTTGAATTAGGTAAATAATGAACCATTATCAGTATATACATACACGTTTTTTATATATTAATTATAATTAAAATTAATTAGGTGATCTCTATCAATTTTAACTTGTAAAACAAATATCAAAAGTTGTATTGCTCCATTGGTAGAGATGCTTGTTTATGTTTGGTTATTGATTGGAGACAATCCCATGTTCGAACCTCACTAACTCCACTTTTTAATTACTAATTTCAGTAATAATGTAAAATTTTCTGTAATATAAAAATTTTCGATATTAATTAAAAAAATTGCGAAATTAATAAATTTAAAAAAAAATTGCTTGAATGTGATGACATGGCTGATGACATGGCTGATAATGAATTACTGGGCATTGACTGGACATATCCTTCAAATGCCTCCTGTTATATATAATGTAGATATATATATATATATATATATATATATATATATATATATATATATATATATATATATATATATATATATATATATATATATACGTATAAAATTTATATAACGATAACTAAATTTAGACGAATAAAACGATACGTAACCATTATCTATTTTATATACGACGTAACACATCGCCTATACACTTAATGGATTATTCGTAATAAATAATAAACGTTCGCAATAAAACGAGACTTAAGAACTAAAACGTGCCATATCTTATAGGTTGTGTGTGAAGCCGTTGCCTTGCATCGTTGAGATCACATTTGTTCTACTATCTTACAAAGGTGAGTTCATAGCCCACATTTAACTTATTTTTGTGGGGGGGATACATGCTCAAAAACCGAACACAAGTCTTTTCCTGATCTTATTATTGCTTAAGTAGCTATTGCCAAAAGTCCCTCGATCATGAACCTTAATCACTTGAAGGGTGAACGTAAATAATTGTGAATAGATCTATTAGGGATTGACAATCTCCATTTGGTTGCTAGAGGAAAGTTACCAAATGCACTTTATTTGAATATAATTGGTTACTGGCAAATACCTATCTTGGGGGCTATATATATTTTACATCATTATTACAGAAAATATTGATGTCTGTTGAATCGTTGAGTGTCATGAGCTTAAGGCAATAATGAATGCGACTTTCTAACTTGTTTATTTGTATTTATATACAATAAGCACCTATCTCTTGTGTTCAAACTCTTAATTATAAACCTATGAATTTCACTCAACTTTTTGTTGACTTTTAGCATGTTTATCTCAGGTAACTAAATGGAATGGATGGCAAAGGCACGAAGTGGGCAAATAAAGAAACGTTTATTTCTCTTTGAATAAAAAGAAACTTGTTGTTGAATAATGAATCCTCTTGGAATTATGGATATTTGGTATTTTAAATAAAACTTAAAACGATCACTTGAATCGTTTTCTATAATTGTGACAAAGATCCACGATATAATACCCCAAAAGTCTTCCGCTGACATTTTAAGTCTTCCGCTGTATTAATCGATTTTGGGGGTGTTATATTAAGTCATATTACTTGACTAGTAAAGTCAATTAATTTTCCCACACCTTAGCGTTGTACTCATTTTTAGTACACGAAACCCCTAGTACACCCCTCCGAGCCTATCTTTTCATTTCTTACTTTAAGCATTTTACAACCCACCCAAATGTGCAACCAAATCGCCTTAGCCTTTCGTGTATGCACTCATCTTTAGTGCATTATTGTTACATGTTTAAACCCTTAGTTAATTATCTAATTGATTACATGGTTGCTAAGTCGAGTTATATCTTGTACATATTGTTTTGGGACGATTGGGACTTATGGGTAAAGTACTTGCGTTGCGGAGTAATGGGGAAGAACATCATATATTACCCCCATATGTGCATTAATATTTAAAAGTACTCCAAGTGTTTTGATTATCTTGATTTTAGTCATTAGATTAGTTTATTGTAAAGTATGTAAAAATTCAAGTCTAAGGGGAATGTACATTCCGTATGATGTATTATTTTGGATGGTAGGGTAAAAGTGTATGCCAAAAAAAAAATAAATAAATAAATAAAAAATCGAAAAATCAAGAAAAAAAAAAAAAAAAAAAAAAAAAAAAGAGAGAGAAAAACATACGGACTACCATCCCGTTTCATTCTATGTTTGTTTTATGTTTTTGTTATTTTTAATTGATTAGCTTAAGTCGAGTCTAGTCTTGGCTTAGCAACGCCATATTGTACATGTAATTAACCAAGATGATTAACTCGCCACCAGTAATTATTGCTTTTATCCAACAAAACCTTGTATTCCATATCCCTACACCTAACGTTATAACCCTTTAAAAGACCTCTTTGATAGTTTATCCTAGGTGCTTACGCCAAGTGATAGAGGTTTGATCCTTTCCCAAGCCTATGGTAATCTATTTGCTATGACAGGTAGTGAGAGATGTTTTCCATTTCCATATTGTGATATGTACTTTATTACACCCGAGAGATGTGAGTATCTAAACACTATTTGTGAGGTGCTAGTGTATGACCTCCGTGATTGCTTTGGGTTTTTAGTGGAACGATTATTTGTTGTAATTACTTTTATATTAGTGTTAAATGACCCCTAACTTGTATTTTGATTAGAATAAAAGCGCATTTGCTTGAGGACAAGCAAATCTCAAGTGTAAGGGTATTTGATGAGGCGAAAAGTGTACCGCTTTTAAGGGGTCATTTAAGCCCGAATTCGAGATTATTTGATCAATTATTGCCCTAAATTGTTCATTTTGTTATTTTAGGTACTTTTGGAGAGAAATCTGGAAAATGAAGCATTTTGGACGTTTTTAGAGCATAAAAGTGAAGAAAACGGTGAAGTCTCAAATTTCCTTGCTGAGAACAGTACCTGACGGCGTCAAGCCTTTGTACATGACGGCGTCAAGAGGTACAAAAGAGGTAGAAGTGGAAAATACACGTGACGATCCAGAGTATTTTTAAGCTTAGGACCTGACGGCGTCACCAAGTCCGTCAGGGTCCAACTACTAGTGACGGCCCAGAGTAAATTCCTACATGACGGCGTCACAAATAGATCCAGGCAATACGATTTTATCAAGGCGGCGAGTTGACGGCGTCACAATCTAACACATGACGCCGTCATGATGTAATATCTATATATAGTTTTCCAAATTTCATTCATTAGTGTGCAACTTTGAGGGAATAAACCCTAGTCCGAATTTTATCAGTTTTTCAAGGGTTCCAACCCTTTGATTCTTCCATGTTCAATTGAAGATAAGTATTCATTCAATATGTCTATGTGTTGTGTGATTATATCTTACGCTTCTCTTCTCTTTAACACGCTAGGCTAGATTTTCATTGTGTTTGCTTAGATGTAGTGAAACCTAGATGTTAATTATCGGTTGATTGTTTGTTTATAATTGTTATAGATGATTTTATTCGATGTTAGGCTTAAGAAAACTGGCAGACTTCCATTGGTAACTTGCTTGAACGTCTTAAGAAACATGATCGGAGGTGTACTACGATTTTTGGTTGTATTTAGTGCGTAGGAGAATTCTAATGATCCCATGTTAGGAGCTTCTAACGGCTCGACATAGGAGTGAAGTAGGATACTATAGAGTTAGGGAACATTGTACACGACCCTACGACTAGCATTAAGTAATATGACCCCTCATCCATGCAATTGTAACAAGCTAATCAACCTGTAAAAGATATCTAGGGAGTAATGAAATCTAAGTAAACACAACTTTCCTCATTATTGTTTCCACCACATTAGTTTAATAGTTTCATTTTCATTTTTGTTATTTTATTTTGATTGCATCTTTAGATAAATTGGGTTAGTTGGCTAGCAATTAATTCCGCCCACTCCTTCAAAACCCGAGATTTTAATTGCTTTCTATAAAATTTAAAAATACAAAAAGAATCATCCCTCACCTCTAGACCTAGTTTAGGAGGCTTTCTAATCCTAGCGACACTATTCCTGAGTTGAATGATCAATCCCCCGGTACTTGTCACTATACTATACTACAACGATCAGGTACACTGCCTAGTGGGGGTTGTAAGCTTCTCGAGATCCCTTGAGAGGTAAAACCTGTTGCGAGGGTGCAATTCCCACGTATCAAAATTCGTATTGCCTAGATCCACTTCAGACGCCGTCATGTAGGAATGAGCTTTGGGCCGTCACATGTATTTTGACCCTAACGGCCTTGGAGACGCCGTCAGGCCAATAAGCGTAAAAACTTTTTGGATCGTCACGTGTATTTTCCACTTCCACCTCTTTTGCCACTCTTGACGCCGTCACTAGTAATCCCTTGACATCGTCAGGTACTGTTCCCAGCAAGGAAATTTGAGACTTTGCCGTTTTCTTCACTTTTATGCTCCAAAAACGTCCAAAATACTTTTTTTTCCAGATTTCTCCTCCAAAGTACCTAAAATGACAAAAAGAACGATTTAGGGCACTAATTGATCAAATAATCTCGAATTCGGGCTTAAATGACCCCTTAAAAGCGGTACACTTTTCGCCTCATCAACTGTAACAACCCATAAAATTTCATCAACATCATTTCCACCACAAGGTAATTTCACAAGTAAATTTTTACTTTTCATTACATGCATGACTCTCTAGACCTGCTCACGTATCCACATATGCCTAACACCACTATGTAAACACCCCAGTATGACAAGTCTAGGTTCTAAATATCATTACACTAAGTAATATATCACTCTAGTATGCTATATCTATTAGAAACCCTAAAAAAACCCTAATTGAACCCTATGTGTTTACGGTTATCTTTAAAACCCTAATTGCTTATCAAAACTAGTTTGAAAGTGTTCAAGGCTTAAGTATGAGTTACCTTAGGAACCTTAGGATACCTTAGGACCCTTAGGCATTAGTTCAACCCCATAGAACTTAGGTACAAGTCCCTTAGGCACAAAACAATAACTAGGTCATAACTTCCCGAAATTATGTCTAAACTATCCCAAAACATCACCATAGGCTACTACCACTGAGTATAAGCCTCTTAGGACTTAGGATTAGTCATTAGGCACTCATAGGACCCTAACCTAGACACTAAACCTTAATAGAAACCCTAATCTCTCACTAAGCAGACTTAGGTCATTTAGGTCCCAAAACTAGGTCAAAACCTTCCCAAATATTTAGTATAAGCTACCACCACTGATTCGTGTGAAAACCAATTATATATAATATAGTATAGTATCGAAGTGATCCGCGTAAAATACGGATCACCCGAGTCATTTCCCAACGAAGGCGAATGGAATCGAGAATATCGATTCGTGAAATCGTGAATTGAAAAGTGAGAAAATGAAAATAGCAATCAAATAGTTCACGTATTCACAAACAAGTATGAAATATGCAGAAAGTACAAACTAATTATGCACCAAAGTGAAAAACGTAAAAACGGAAACGCAACCGCAAAATTTAAATAGTAACGTATAACGAAAAATTATCCTACGAATTTGAAAATATTTTCTAAAAATCTTAAACTAATAAAAAGTATTTTAAGAAAAAGAAAAATATTTTTTTGACTTTTTATTTATTTTCTATGATTTTTTATTGATTTTTGGAATTAAAATTGAATTAAAATAAGGAAAAATAGAAAAATAACTTGGAAAAATGAAAATTAAATTCTAAAAATTCTAAAATATTATAAAAGAATTTCTAAAAATATTTTTGTATTTTTCACAGCTTTTTCTGATTTTTTTATGATTTTTGCTATTTAAAACTATTTAAAAATTGAATAAAAATCAAAATAAAATAAGAAAAATAGTAAAAAGGGTTGGAAAATTCTGGAAAAATTCCAGAAATTCTAAAATAATAAAAAGAACTCAAAATAAAATTTTGAAGAAAAATTGAAAAATGGAAGTGCTTATTCAGTAAGAACTGCTTATCACAAGTGCTTATTTTTAAGCACTTGTGACCAAATCTTTATGAATACTGCAAACTCAGTCTAGTTATGAAGTATTATGCTCAGAAATGCAAGGTATGCTCAAATATTTCCACAGAAATCCACAGATTTACAAAGAATTTGCAATAAGCTAAAAATGATACGCTCACTAATAAGCAGACCAAGCTCAAACAATCACAGAAGCAAAGATATAAACCAGAATACTAACACTACTCAAATGCAACTTAGATTTACAATCAAATCACCAATTCAATAACAAAATCAAAATTGCAGGCCTTTAAAACCAAACAGATCCCTACTCTAACACAGCTTATTCAAAGGAGTCTAAACAGCTAAAAGCTTGATGAAATTTGAAACTAAAATTTGATTTGGAAATCTGACAAGATAGAAAAACTGTAACACACCGCCTTACGCAAACCACAATATTGTCCGCTTTGCCCGCAGGCTCACGGCTTTGTTTTTGTGGCCTCATTTGAAGATTTCCCGGCAAGTCACCCAGGCCAGTTCTACCCTCACATGAGCACGCTTAACTGCCAGTTCCTAAGAACCCCACACGCAGTAGACCACAAAACGCGTTGTGTCATTGTAAGGCGAATGTTATCTTATGAGCCCAGCATCTCTCCAGGCCACAGCCGATGTGGGATTTGCCTAGGGTGTTACAATCACCCCCCCTTAGGGACTCATCGTCCTCGATGAGGTTTGCCCCACCATCCCGAACGACTCTGGAGTGGCTCTGATACCACTTGTAACACACCGCCTTACGCAAACCACAATATTGTCCGCTTTGCCCGCAGGCTCACGGCTTTGTTTTTGTGGCCTCATTTGAAGATTTCCCGGCAAGTCACCCAGGCCAGTTCTACCCTCACATGAGCACGCTTAACTGCCAGTTCCTAAGAACCCCACACGCAGTAGACCACAAAACGCGTTGTGTCATTGTAAGGCGAATGTTATCTTATGAGCCCAGCATCTCTCCAGGCCACAGCCGATGTGGGATTTGCCTAGGGTGTTACAAAAACTTTTGACACTCAAATAATTGCCACTTATGAATCCAGAGTTCAAAATGAAAGCTAATCAAGTATCCCTATGAGCTGTGAGACAGAGCAAAATTTCAGCAACCTTACACTTTCACAAGCAATTAAAAGTGCTTATTTAACTTTCAAACTGAGAAATTTTTATTGCAACTTGAAAAATGCCTGAGAAAATTCACAATTCAGCTTTCAAAACTTATTTTGAATCATTATAAACCATTTTGTATTCTTTTGAAAATCAGACAAACTAATTACACTAGCAGATTTATATGCTGACTAACAACTGATGTAGTGAACAATTATTTTGACTTAATATAAACTATACTACTATTTTAAGATTTAAACTACTTTATCCAAACTAGATAAACCTATGTGTGCTTTAGTTACAGAAATCAAACAACAATCACTCTCACTGATGTATAAATCCAAACACTCCTAATGTGTGACTAATATGCAACAACTCTATGATTTACACCACAAATCTCTATCTACTGAACTGCAGAGCTTCAATTCACAATTAGAAGCTATAACAACAATCAGTCACAACTAGATCCAATAGAAACTCAGTACAAAGAATCACAACATATGACAGATACTCAGAACTTAGGCTATCCAATACACAGTATTCAATCTGAGCAACTATTATAGCAATAATCCAATGAAACAGTGATACAATTCAATTCCAGAACAAACTTAATTCCACAATTCACAATATTCTCAGACATGCAAATTAATGATATTTCAAATACAGAGATCAATCAAAAAGATCTAATATCAAAGCAACAGATCTACTAACAGATAATCAAAACAACTAAGTTACTCAAATTCAATCAAACAATCAGAACTATGATCAAACAATAAAAGCTCAAACTACACAAACTTCAACAGTTCTATACTATAAAATTGAGTGGAATTGAAATTTAGTAATACTTACAAAGCTATTCCTCCTCAGCAACAATTGAGGAGGATTCACTATGCTTGCCTATCTTTTAGATAGGCAGGTCCTTCCCTTTTTGACCTAGCTTATCTCATATACTCACATCAGCAACAATTGAACACCTCTTTTGGAATGAAACAGTACTAAGTGAACCACAAGCTATCTAAACTTGTATATACTATGTATAAGCTGAATGCACTTAATTTGAGATCTAAACCACTGATTTGAAACTATTTTTTTTTTTTTTTCTGAATTTTTTTATTATTTTCTTTATTTGAAAATCCTATTGACTATATTGAGAAGAGAAATTTAATAAACTATTTGAAAAACATCTTAAAGTACTTTTTAGAGAATAAGCTGAGACTGAGTGATATTAAGCTAGTATTAAGCTGACTTGAAAACAGAATAAGCAGTAAGAAGATGAAAAATAAGCTGAGATTAATGGAAATAGAACTTTTATTAAGATGTAAAAAGAAATATTACATTCACTAATCTAGATTACAAAGGGCTGAATAAAATTTGACAGAGTAACACTATGCTAAAAATCTACTACTCTATAAGCTAATACTACATCCTATTTATAGCTGAGGAGGTTTGGGAGATTACGGATTGCCAAGCTGGCAATCCGTGTGCACTTGTGTTAGTTATCATCACCTCATAGCCCTTAATCTTTATTTGTGCTTCTTTGATCAGATTGTTGCCCTTGGATCATGAATTGGTGCGTGGCATGCCCAATAAACTCTTGCCATCTGTCCTCTCTTGGTGTGCATACATTCTCTGACTTGTCAGCATCTAAAAACAGAATCCAATGCGTATTGGTGACGCGTCTCGACCAATAGTAAGTAGCCAGGTGTCCTCATAGCAACTCTCATTCTCTCTGACACATGCCTGAGCATGTGACAGGTTTCTAGAAGCCTCAATGATGAGATAATGAATGATCAATTGATGTGGTGCGAACCAATTTGACCATTTGTGCAATTAGGGTTCATGGTTGGTTTTGGGGATTCTGGGAAATGGGGTAAAAGAGGGAAAATATGGGAGCGGGGTAATAATACTTTGACCTCTTTTTGACTCTTTGACCCTTTATAAAATTGACCGAGGGTGTGGTTGGGCTCGGGTTTTGGGCTTTTGGGATCAGAAATGTTGGACTTAGGCTTTTGATATTGAACATAGACCAAGGCTTGTGTTGTTTTATTTTCAGATTTTTGAAAAAATGAAAATACAAGGACTTAATTTGTAATTCTAAAATCTCCCAAGGACTGAATTTGCCTTTGTTCCAAAATATCTTTCAAAGATTTATAATGACAACTCTGATTCTCCAAGGGTTGATTTTGACATTCCTTTAATATTTTCATGAGGGACTAAATCCGACAACTTTGAAAGTATGAGGACTAAATCTGAACTTTCTTCAAACTTCTCTCAAAGATCTCTTTATCAATATCTGAGGACTTCAAAAAACTCAACTTTGATTCCAGCTTGACTTTCCAACCATCTACCACTCTCGTGCCCGTTTTTTCGGTTTTTGTGTGATTTTTCGTCAATTTCTTAAATATCCGTACCTGCATATTCACAACATAAAAACAAGTGTTTTCTTGGCACTTGTTAGCTCAAATACTCATATTGGGTCGGTATTTGGCCATATAATGGTGAGTGAATAAGCACTCACCAACCACCTAGGAAATGATCCCTAAACCTTAATACTAGTCAGTAATAAGTCTTATGACCCTAATCTAGGCACTAAACCCTAGGCTAAACCCAAACCCCTCACTAGACAAAACTAGGCAAAAACTAAACCTAGCACTTAAACTAATCTACCATAGCACCTCAAACTACCCAACCAAGAACCCTAGCAGCTTAAGCACCTCAAGTATTCACCCTAGCTCCTCTAAAGCTAGCACACAAGCAGGTGCATCACCTACTTGTCACCTACTTGGTGTTTCGGCTGTTTTACACCACAAATGACCTATACCAGCCCCTACCTAGTATTAGCTTGTCCTTGTCATTCCCTAGACTCATCACATCGACCCCTAGCTACCATGAGTCAATCCCCCCCCCCTCCTTGATACCTAGCACCCCAAAATGACACCTAATACCCTCGCTAACCCTATAAATACCCCCTCCCTTCATCATTTCACTTCACACCTCTCCTCTCTTCTATCTCACTCATATTCTGTAGTAATAAGTCCCTAAGACCAGTAGGAGTCGAGTACAATAGCCCTAGTACTAGTCGAGTTGTAGTTATGGTCTAGAAAACCCTAGTTTTCACTTTAAGCCTTCCCCGACCTAGGTAAGCCTCAACCTTGACTCTAATAGCCTTAGTACTGACCTAGGATAGTTATGATATTCCTTAGACTCCATAGGAACCTAAGCTAGAGCCTTGATCATTTTCATTTAGAAGTTTTCAATTTAAAACCCTAATTTTACATAAATACATGCATGTTTATATGCTAAATTGCCTTATTATGTGCTATAATATGATTTAGGAGACTTAGTTAAGTATATATTAGCTTAACATAAACTAGGAAACTTAGTTGTTTCATAAAAATATAGTTTACTTGAATTTAGAACTAGTTTTGCAATAGTTTTCATGCATAGGGGTATATATGGTAACTTTCTAAAAATATTAAGTCTAAGGACTGTTTTTGACATATCGTGGAAGTAATAAGTATAAGTACCCTTTTTGCAAAGTTTTATAACCTTAGGATAGAAAGTAAAATAAGTTATAAACTTAAAAGGACTAGTTTTGCAAATATTATTAAGTTAAGGGTATAAAGGGTAAATATTAAAAGTTAGTGTAGTTTAAGGACCATTTCTGCCATTTCTTTAATTATATAAGTATAGGGACTAATTGGTTAAAAGATATAAAGTTATATGCTTAAATGTTATAAGTTTATAAGTTTAAGGTAGAAAGTGTAAATGTGTAAACTTGAAGGGTATAAACGGACTATTTTCATAATAAGTATAAAAACCTATTTTGAGTTAGAAACATAACACAATACTAGGGAGCTTCATGTGAGGAGTACCATGCGGATATTTCGTTTTGACTAGTTTGCTGGGTTTACGAATTAAAGTGTCTTGGCTCCTCAAACGATTATTGCATGTACTCCTGGATTATGATGGCCCGAACGGTGTTATGCTATAACTAAAACTTAATAACAACATATCTCAATAACAGGGAGCTTCATGTGAGGAGTATTAACTTCAGAATTATGATGCCCCGAACGGTATTATGTTGATAACATAATACAATAGTAGGGAGCTTCATGTGAGGAGTCACATACTTTTGAATTGTGATGGCCCGAACGGTGTTATGTTATATCTAGAAACCTTATAAGTAATTATGTCACAACTCACCATTTCAGGTCATTTCCCAAACTTTAGAAAAACACTATTCATCAAACACTATTCATCAAGACACTATTCATCATTCTACTATTCATCATTTTTTGTGTCAGTTCGACATTCCGAGAATCATCTGAAAATTTTACTATTCACATAACACTATTCATTCCCGGAAGAAATTTCACTATTCATGTGCATTACTCATTTCATCGTAAATTTAGTTTACGAGTATTTAAATTCGCATAACCAGTCAGGTTTAGCTGCGAATTCATTTCATTATCAGTAAGGACATTGCATACGGACTAGAGATAGTCTGCATATCATCATAATAGCATTTTCATGTTATACCACTCTTAGGATTTTCAAATTTAGATATTTGATATATTTAACGTTTACGTATAATTATTTATAAATAAACGTTAACACACGGTTAATAAACACGACGAATATATCTAAATATTCCCACAATGGTCCCGACATATTTTTATATCCATTATACCATCATAAAAGTTATAATATTCATTTACCCAGTATTTTGGAAATTTATTTTTATTTATAACGTAAGTTTATAAATATTACGACGGTTTTCGTGAAAACTAAACAATAATCACCCGAACACTCAATACTTGTACCCAACATATTTTTAACTTTTTTACAACTTTATTTTATCCCGAATAACTTCGTTAATATTTATTTCTAGCAAACCCGGTACCCGATTATAACTAATACTTACACTAAACTACAACTAATATTACACTACATTTCCTAAGTGATCAAAACCCATTTTGCTACCCTTTCACCCATTGAAAACCAGCCCAAGACCACCCCTAAATACCACAAGTTACTAATCCTAACCTTATGCATTTATGTATTCATATTATACATTAAAAGTTCAACAAATATCTAAAAACCATAAACACATTTCACTTGTAAAATTTTTAGATCAAAAAGTGCAATCCTCCCTCTTTCTCTTCTCCATACCCACGGCCAAACCACAAGGACCAAGAACTCCATGATCAAGTGATTATTTTTCAAAGATTAAAGCTACAAAGTTGTTCATTTCATCATTCTAGTTAAGAGTTTTGCAATACAAACTCAAGAAACACAAGATTTCTCATCATCTAATCACCTAATATTTCAAAGTAAGTTATCAAATTTATTTTCACGATTTCATCTAATATATACTTGTATCATATGGTTTTCATGCTTAATTTCATGCACAAGCTAGCTATACCACATTATTTTTGTTAACTTTTTGAACATACAAACCCTAGAATTTGATTTAGGTATTCCCTTGTTAAATTAACATGATTAGTGGTGATTAGGAACCCATGGCACCCTAAGAAGGTGTATGGTAAGATTAGAATAGCTTTGTGGTGTTTGCAAGAGATTTGGTGATGTTAGAAACTAGTTTTGAACATGGAAAATGGATTTGTAACAAGTATATAAACCTACTGTCCCATTTTTGTAAACCCAGGAAAATTAGTAAACATAAAGTAAACTTTGGCAAAATTTTTAGAAAATACTTTCAAAAACGAAGTCGTAGGCGAAAGAACGGATTAAAAAGAGTTTATAACGAAGAAGTTATGATTTTTGCAAGTTTATTGACGAAATGTATTTTTTCTGAAATGCATGCTGTTGGACGTTTTTCGTTGGACAAAACGAGGCTTTAGACGTAACCCGGAGGAGCCAAGCTTTCCAAAATATACTACTACATACTAAGACGTAACTATGGATATAAAGAACAAGTAAAACGGACTTATAACGACAAAGATATTTACGTTTCAATATCGACAAAACATATATTATTTTGACAGCTTTTGACAAAAATAATATTACTACTACGTAGTAACTCTAGATTCTAGAAATAATACCCAAGTACCCAATATCATAACTAATGAAGTATTAGTGAATACAAGTGTATTTTTATGACTACAAGACGTTATTTCAAGGATTTCAAATCGAGAATTTCAACACTAACACTTATACATACTATATATATATATATATATATATATATATATATATATATATATATATATATATATATATATATATATATATATATACACACACATTTCAACTAGTTTTATTTTCTAGTTGCCATATTTTCCTAAGTTTTGGAAAATGTATTATTTTGATAACAACAAGTATTTTTCAAAGAGTAGAGTGGTATAGGAAACATGTGCGTGGAAAGTTTCAACACCATTTCATAATCTAAATTAGATCATCATCATGCATATTAGGTTGCGGCTAGTGTGCGCGCCTTGTTTTTCTGCTCATTACATGTTCATGGTATCATCAGCTAGAGGTGAGTTTTCATAGCCCCGTTTTCAATTCAATATTTTGATTTCAAATCCCACGGGGGAATACATTGTATCAATCATTTTAGTACGAGCCCAAGTACCAAAACATATGTACATTGCTTAAGTTGCCATACCAACATATTAAAGTCCCCTATTTATTATCATGGACCATTAATTTGCCGATTAAGCGAGAGTGAGTGGATAGATCTATTGAGGGTGACGCCTCCATCCGTGGTAGTATTTACCAACAGTAAGCGGATGCATTTCATGTCTGTCACATTTGAGTGTTCTGGTAAAACATTCAGGAGGGGCCTATATTTCATCAGTCTAGCTTCGGGGTCATGAGCTTAAGGTCTATTGTACTATTTTACGTGACTTTTGTCTTGCACTTATACTTGTGGTGGCCGTACAACATTACATTTTATAAACCTATGGAATTCACCAATATTCGTGTTGACGTTTTAGCAATGTATTTCAGGTTATTAAGGTAGCTCATGTGACATGCATTTGGACCTTCATGGAGTCGCGGAGTCGACGTGTCTCACCATTTTTTTTCATGCACTTACGTAAACGTTTGATCTAGCAGGACTTGTTTTCATAAACTTGCAACACCTTTTGGGGACCTCATATTGTAAACTCTGTATTATTTCAATGATCAAACGAAGTATTTTCCAAACGACACTTTAGGTCGTTCAATGTAACTGTAACTGTGATGCTATGACAGACACCCCCAGGCATTCCATTCCGCTGCAAGTCAGGTAAATTGGGGGTGTGACAGATTACTTAAAAACCTAGACTAAGACTTGACATACATATACATACACACACCAAACCCTACCCCCAGGATACGTGACTCAGCAGTCTAATCCCTGAGTCACTTTTCACATAAATCACATCATCCTAAAGCCCAGGTTAGTTTTCATAGCCTCACACCTTTTAAAGGCTTTCTAAATGCTTTACAAACCCTGTGAGGGGGGATACATGCTACTTGATTTTCTTTAAACCAAATACAAGTCTTTTCTTTGGTTATTGCATGATTCCCACTCTCTGCCACCACTACATAACTAAAAATTCATGAGCCTTAATCGTTTGGGATATTTTACCCACGTGAACGCGAGTATAGTTTATAGATCTATTGGAGTTTGACAACTCCCGTTGGTAGCTCTCTTCAAGGGATAGTACCAATAAGTACTATACTTGAAAGCCTAAGGATTAACTTTGGCAAGTTATCCTTCTCTTCCCCTCATGGTAGGTCTGCAGCCCCCATGACCCGGACTGTTAGTACGGTTTCATGAACTTAGTTTAATAACACCCCTGTCTTCAGTATTGTACTGATCATACAATACTGACATATACAAACTGTTTAAATACGGTTTCTACCACTTTACATGGACATTAAAAATGTAGTTCATGTTTTACTAAACTTATATTCACACTACTACTACTACTACTTAAACCTATGACTCTCACTCAACACCTAGTGTTGACTCTTTAAGCATGTGTCCAAGGTATATAGCTGTTACCGAGTTATGGCAGGAAGTGGCACAGAACTCGGAGGACTTTCAATTTTGTTATCATTCAAACAATATTTCACACTTAGATTCACGGGACCTCATCTTAATAAAACTCTGATATTTTAATGAATGATAACTTATTTATAGAAACATCTCTTTTCGAGTCGTTTTCTATTATTGCGACTATGATTCCATGAAGTAATACCGCAACCCTAGTTCCACTGCGAACTGTGAAAATGGGGGTGTTACAATTGACACCTCTGTCAAATCTTGGGTTTGCAGATTCGTGAGCTCTGAAATGCTCTGAACAGAGGAGTCAAAAGCAAACACCATGCCCAGCTCTCCAAGCACAAAGTCCCTCTCAGCCACATGACTCATTATCTCTTTAGCTTTTTTTCTTAGCTCCCCTTCATCCACCAATGTGAGAGTAACCTCCCTCTCAAACCTTACAACCATCATGTCTCTAACTAAGGTTGAGCCAGCAGCAGCAACTAATTCCTAGAAAAATGGCATAGGTGTTGTCATCTTTTTTTTTTGTTATAAAATACTGCTTTTTAAGGTGTATATGTGTGTGTTTAGATTGAGATTTTACTTTGTTAATGATTATTTCTTTCTGTTTGTATGTCACTTATAAGCACAGTGGCTTTAATTACCACCCTTGAGCCACAAAAATTAATAATGACTCATGTTTCATTGCACTTCCACACACATGAACAAATATTAATTGTCCATCCCTTCACACTAACCAGGTTGACCAACACAACTCCAACAACAACAAAAAAAATAAAATAAAATAAAATAAATAATAAAAAAAATATTGACAAAAAAAATTAAGACAAAAAAAAAAAGCAAAAAAATCAATATTTGTTTTTTTATTGCACCTTTTAATTATTTTTACATTCTTTTTTGCATGTTCTTATGCATAGCGGTTATCCGTCTTTCACTCGACGAAATGCAACAAACGCAATACAAAACTATCCCTTTCTATCGTAGCTAAACTGTATAATTCATATTCCATTACATATTCACATATGTACTCACATTACTTTTCTTCCGTTTGTAATTTCCTATTGTTTCAAATACACCAATCTACGAATTGTAAATATACTTAGCATCCTCTCTTTTCTTTGCTAAATTTGCATATACAGTTGGCCCGCAGCAACGTGCGGGGATAAAAACCTCGTTATGTATCATTTATAGAGTTCGCGACCTACTCAGATTCAGAGTCAGGGTCAGGGTTGGATTCTTACCAAGATGTAACAAGCACTCAGACAGCAGAGTTTAAGGGCTCGTGTTTGCCCTTAGATGAGACTCGGTTTGAAGCTGATGTTAAACAAGCCGAAGAAAGAAAAAAACATGTTTTTCCCATGAAACAGATATTGCAAATGTTAACTGTGTCTATGAAACTTTCATAAAACCCCAACTAGTGTAGCCCATCTGCTTTCTCCTTTTGTTTTCTTATAAAAATACCATGGTAAATGATGCTAGAATTTTAAATTAAATTTGCATATCCACAATAAAAGAATAAAATACGAAATATTTAGCTATACTGATACTGTTTACAAAGCAAATCATATGTATGAAACCCAATAAAGGGTCAAAGAATGAGATCAATAAGATCAAAAATCAAAAGTTAGTGCAGCAAGTAATCACATATCTATGCAGCTACATGAACCAAATCCAAGCTGAATCTGTAGATGAGAAAACAATCAGATTAATAGAGATTGAAAATTACGGTTAGCTGCATGTTTGTTCTTAAAGCTCTATGAGTCTGTTTAATTAGTTCTTAAAGCTCTACGAGTTTGTTCAAGTTTACCATTAATATGTTCGACTAGTCTTTTTGAAGCAAGTTCAAACTGAAGCACTAAGAAAAATGACAAATATCATTCCCCTGCAAGAATGAGCAAAGAGTGATTAATTAGCTGAAACAATTCACGATAGGGAAATACAAGTCTAACTTAAAAAATAGAATTTTGGGGGTAAACACTTACCTTATGATTCCCCATCCAACACCATTACATGGGCAGGGGCAGATTTCTGCAAAAACTTCTCAGCATCACTAAAGCATACTTGTTCACTCAAATTAGCAACCAATTCATAGTTGGGATTTATAAGATGCAATTAACCTATTTCGTTTATAAAGATTTCTATAATACTAGTACAGGCGTTCCATGACTAAAAAGTTGTAATCTGACCTACAATTTTATCAGGTATGTACTTTAGGGCAGCCCAAGCATGCATAGCCCCACTTGAATATCCAAGCACCCAGAATTTGTTAATTTCTAAAGCTTCTGCTAAGACTAAGAGATCCATCGCTGATGAGTGAAGAGTCCTATTTGGGTGTGGATCACTTTCCCCAAAACATGAAGATCATAACTGACCAATCGAACACCAAATTCTTCCAGCAGTGATAATTTAATGCTTGGTATTCTACCATCGGGAAGCAATATACGTGTAGCACTAGGAGGATGTACTTGAACAAGTGGAACTTGAGTGTTTTCATAAAACTCAAACTCAAAACTTCAAAATGTAGCAAAATTGGGAGAAGTGTTAATTTGATCTAGTTTCAGCTTCTTTATCAACGTAGCCAAAAACTACTGAAGCTTCAATATAAACAGAAGTGTTATAGACCCTAATCCACTAGAGGTTACTGGAAATCAAGAACATCAATTTCATGTATCAAAATCATATTCCAATGTCTGATTCTGCTAATGCGGTAGTGTTTTCCAGAGCGTTTTGAAGTGATTATCTGATTATTGCATTGTCAAGTAACAATCGCCTTCCAAGTGTTTGGGTAAATCATTGTTCTATTTGAGGTTGCTTATCTAACCAGCTTATCTCCTTCTGCTTAGCACTATATATATATATATATATATATATATATATATAAAAAGTCTAATTACTCATAACCAACCAGCTAAGCAGATTGGATAAGCAATCTCAAACATCCTCAAAACTACTTACCTACAATAGCAGATAAGTAGTTCTGAACTTCTGATAAGCAATCCCCCATACACCCCCTAATTGTGTTATGGGTCAATCAATCACTTTTCGACAGTGAAATTTAGGAGAGGCTACAACAAAAGTGATATTGATTTATTTCACTAATTTTGGGCCAATTCTACGTGTGAATCCTTCCATAATCAGAATTTAACAAAAACGCGAACCAACTATGTGAGTATCTCAATTACAAAATATAGAAACACATCCCACACCGGCTTCTACATCTCGTTTTCTTACATCTCACTGCATTATATAGCTATTTTAAATCATAATGGGCTTGTGGTCTGGTAAAGGCTTAAGCAGTTAAGCGAGCCCAAGTGAGAGTAGTACCGGTTTGAGTGACCGGACCGGGAAGTCCCCACTTGGGAACCACAAGCTCTAATGATATCAGGCGAATCGGGAATAGGAGTGGGGTTATCCCCTAATGAGAGGCTCGCGGTTGGTATCTCTGCCCGAGGATGCGACACTAACTCGAGCCAACAACCAACAACTAACATCTAACAACTAACCCGCCGTTAAAAAAAAATCATAATACCATACTTATTTTCAAAACACAATGTCAAACAAACATACAACATTTTAAACAATCATAATTTAACCGGCATTCGCATCAACTAGTTACGTGGTTCATCTTGATTAGAATTAAAATATAATATTTTTAGCAAAATAACTAAAAACTTACTTGTTTATGACGATTTAAAGCATCAAGATTAAAATGTATAGATCTATAAAAAAAAATCTTCAAAGCCCATAGATCTATCAAAATACCTCAAAACTTGATGGTGGATGGTTTCGGTGGTGCGTTGGTTTATGTGTTCGTTGAGTCCGGTGGAGGTGGCGTTAGGTGGTGGTGGCGTCTGATGGTGGTGGCGTGAGGTTGTTGGGTGGTTGTGGTGGTGTCAGTTGTGATGGTTGAGAGGAGGGTTGTGAGATGTTTATATGAATTGTGTAGTTAAATGTTGTGAGAGTAAGGTGTAAAATGACAATACTCAGTTGCTTATATACTGGTTGCTCAAAAAACAAAACTTGCTCAAAATACAATACGTTCCATGTACCTCGTACCAACAGTGGTTGGTCTCCTTTAGTTGGCTATACGCTAGTTGCCCAGGGCAACCCGGGCTAAATCGGGAATATTGCAAAATCGGGCTAAAAATGCTTAGACTGCAGGGCAACATGACATTTAGGTAATTATCCCTATTAAATAATATATAACAAAAATCTTTAAATGTAATCGTCTTTCATTTGAGATCAATTTTGCTCCATATATAAACTTTAAAAAATGTGATTCTTAAACTTTAAGGTTTATAGAAATCATTTTGTAATAATTATTGGTTATGATTTATACGAAACCATAGGCGTATAACTCGAAATAAAAGGGGTAGACAATGGTGTAAGAGTGTGTAAAAGTTGTGTTGCATGCGAGGAAAGGATAATCTTGAAATATCGAGAAAATAGTCCCAGTTGTAACAATATGTCACATAAGTGAGTCAAATTATAAATAATTGTCATCTTAGATCACAGTTGCGCAGATTTTCCTTTTGAAATGATTCAACTGCCACCTCTTGAATTGCAGAAAAAAAAAAATTTCTCCAAAAAATGCATGTGGTCGAAAGTGAAGTGATAAAATTTCGACGTTATGTCAACTAATATTACTACTATTTAAACAAGAATGATTATTTGCGGTGTCATTTATTTTTAAGCGTATGAAAATTATTATTGTAAGTGTCGTTCTTGAAGTTTTCATTTTATGCTTATTTGATTTTTGCGAAAATGCAGGATCAATACAATTTGAGGAAATTGTGTTTTTCAAAACAACACACATTAAATCACCAAGATACGTACAAAAAGAAAAAGACTCACATTGTCGCCGTTATATTTAGTTACTCGACATGAATTTTTTGGCGTCGTTATGAACGGTTGGCTTACCATTATCTCTAAACTACAAATATCCAAAAATAAAATAAACACACATGAATCGGCGCATCTGGATATTGTCGAAAATTATACACCATTGCCACTAGAAGTGAGTACTTGGCTAATTAGATTATGGGCAAAGACTACTGAAAACTAATTTACTTATCAAAATGTATCGAAATTTCTAGTGAACTTTAAAAAGATCCAATATGACTAGTGTACATTCAAATTTATAACAAAATGAATAACTTTTTAAGTTTTTCTTTCTCATCTTCAATCCCGTATTCCAGTGACTTTTTCGGCTAGCAACTATAAAATCCGACTAACAAATCATTCTTAATTATGAGAAATTAGTGCCAGAGTTGATGTTTGGTAGCTGGAAAAAAGTCGCCGGGATCCGGGTTTGAAGATGAGAAAAGACGAAGATTAAAGAAAAAAAGCACATATTAGTCAAATCACTAGTGTTGGTAGCTAGAAAAAGTCACCAGAATGTAAGAATGAATATGATAAAGATGAAGATTGAAAAACATAAAAGTATTTTAGTTAAACCACTTAAAAAGTTATTATTTTGATTTAAATTTAAATGTATACTAGTCATATTGTACTTTTTTAAAGTTCACTAGTAATTCCGATACATTTTGATTTGTACGTTAGTTTTCTTTTACCTTTGCCCTTAGTTTAAGTATACTTACACTTTTCTATATGAAAATCCCAATGCCTATTATTTTATCCGTGACATATAACATTAGATAATCTTTATATCAAACCAAGTTTAAAAGTAAATGCTATATGGTTCATTTTTTTGAAAGTACCACCTAGAAATATATGATGGAATATCATAAACAGTATATATATTGCCGTTGAACTTTCTAAACAAGCTACACAAAGGATTATAACAAGAAGTTTTAATAAATAATAATATCAAAAGCGAAACATTAGTGTTTTTAACTGAATGAATATGATCGCATTATATCTGGTGTATTTTGAGCATTACTATTTATTGCACTAAAATAATACGAGTAAAAAGATTTAGTACTTACGTTGGATAGGTTTTTATTTATTTTTTGCATTATTTTACTGAAAAAGAACGTTTAATGCATACATCGAAGAAGTTCTTAAAATTAGATTTGGGAAAGTGCTGCTAGAAAATACTCCACATCTTTTATGTAATTAAATCGATCTTCAAACAAAATATAGTCAGTTTCCTTTATAACTACAGTAGTTTACAATGAATTTACCCTTTTCGAACAGACTTTAGTTGTAAATTTACCCTTTAACCTATTTTTAGTCTAAAATTTTAAACTCAAAAAGCACATTAGAATTTAGAGAAGTCACTGAATAAAGTTGTACATGCACAAAATTCGAGGTAAACAACAATAATAATTTTATGTCACGTAAACCAAACCTTAAATCGAGATCAACGTACATTATGAAGGAAATATGAAATACTCTGAAACAAGTAGAGTCACACATATGTCTTTATTATTACAATACATATATATCTTTATTATTACAATACATATATAGGTTATACGTAGTATGAAAGTGGAATGCATGTACTCATCCGACTCTCTTTTAACAGGGTCCGGTATAAATTTACCAGAATTTTAATCCTAATGACATGTTGATCATTGTTTGTTGCGACAATTTTCTGCTTTGCAGTTGAAGCTTTTTTTGTCCATAATTTCATAAGCGCATACGAATCCATTACACTTAGTACTCGATGAACAGTTGTAGTATTCATTACAAATATTACTTAAAACGTCATCTATTTTCTCCAAGAACTCCTTAGCCACCTTCTTATATAGTTCATCATCATGTTGACGAACTTGGAGTATACCTTTATTAAAATAATCAACGCGTTTTGAAAATTTGCTAAATTTTTCAGTAACCCATTTAATCCAGTCGATCTTGGTAAAGGCGCGCTCCTCCCTCCTGCATATATTTGTACGTATATATATGATTAATGATTCTCGATCGTGCATTATATTCTAATATTTGTTTTAACGTTAATTTATACTAGTAAGAAAAAGAAACAATAACAAAGATTTATATGTCCATACCCTGCTGAAGAGAGGTGATCATCTGCGTAGGAAGAGCAAATAAGAAGAATGGTTGCTAAGATAAATAGCATTGATTTCTTATTAAGGATTGCCATTTTTCTTTTTGGTGTGAGGGATGCTAGCTTATGGTCTTATCTTATATAGGCAACTATCTTTAGCTTTGGTCCCGTGACTAATCCAGCCAATTGTTCACATACGCCAGATGACAATGATATTTTTGGGCAAAAAAACGATACTAGTATTTTTTTATTTATTTTTTTTTTTATTTTTTTTTTTTATTTTTTTTTTTTTATTTTTTTCTCATGCATGCATCTTGCATGGAATGAATTTTAAAATTCTTGTAATGCAAAACATTATTCTTCAAAGAAGAATTTCATAAATCATATGATTTAAAGTTTCAATTAAAGAGTGAATTATAACTCATACGAGTGTGTCCGAAAAATTTTCTCAAAAAATGATTTGAAATAAGCATATTCCATCTAGGATATATATTTCATACATTTTGTGCGAGACTGCCTCATGCGTGTTCTTTTTGGTGCGTTTTATTTGGTTTCCATGAATGTTGAGAGGGTGCAAAATATTAATCCAAAGCTAAAAAGAAAAAGTTCAATGGTAATTGCAATATGTTTCAATTTTTTTGTATACTACTTCCATCATACGCTGCTTCAATTCAGTGGGAATGAGTATAGTTGTTGTACATACCTCTACTTTGATAGGTGTGGTTTTCGTTGAATCTTTTTTAATGAAATAACGCCTCCAATGTTCTTTCTACCTATGTTATAAATAGATTTAAAATTCTAAACACTATTATGTGTAAAATATTAAAAACAAGCCTAAAGAGCCGCCAGCCCAACCCAACTATTAAAAATAAAAAATAAAATATAAAAAAAATAATAACAAATAAATTTAAACACAAGTAGCTTGCAAAAAGCCATGGAAAAGAAAGAACGAAGAATTCAGCTGAGGAAAGACTATGGGGGCTTTTGTTCGTAAAACCAGCACATAGTTTTCCCCTTTTTGGAATTTATTGTTTGGTTTTTGTTTGTTTTAATTATAATTTCTATGTAAGTAATTATTAGTATCTTTCTTATATGATCAACTAAGTAAAACTAAATCGAGAAACTGGGACACAAGAAATGAAGAGCTTAAGTCGACATAGTCACAAACCACTTTTGGTCACCGGAGACTACGGACCTTTTAGACCCTCACATTTAGATCTTTTGCAAAAATACACAAGCCTAGATATATAAAAGTTTCTACCAGCTCAATCATTTTTAGACCCGTGATTATGGTTAAAACCACTCAATCATTTTCTTACCAAATGGATTGATTTGTTGTAAAGTATGGTTGTATGAAACAATTCAGCCTATCGTTCCAAATGTATATTTAGTAGTTTTTCTTGTCGAAAGTATAAGCATGATTAGTCATGTGATTGGGATTCCGTCAGTGTGTTCGCAAGGGGTTTTTTTTTTTTTTTTTTTTTTTTTTTTTTTACCTGGATTTCCGGCTCGACATTGCGAGCCGATTAATTAATCCCAGAACGACTACCCTTTTGGATAGCCTGGAGTTGGCGCAGGTGACCTCCGTGGCCACAAGAGGATTAATTTTGTCCCGTTGCAACTCAAGGGTAGTTTGATACATTACAAAATGGTTGCCCTGTTGTGTTTATGAACTTCACTTGTCTTATAATTGTTGTTAGGGTAATATAGGTGTGAATTCGTCTAGAAAGATCGCTTGTTGCCTTCTTGGGCTGAGGGGAAGCATAAGAAAGAAGGGAATGCATATTAATTACAAGCTTAATTTGTGGTACCAGTGTAATGTTGCTCAACACTCGTCAATGCGTTTGGGGACTTTGAAAGGCTGTTTGTGTGTATCTAGACATGAATTACTTCCTAATGAATTATGGTAATGAAAGAATACAATATGAAGGAGTCATGGGAAATCTAGATGGATGACATTGTTCATAACTTAAGATTAATGAAGCATTACGTTCCAAATAAGAAACCGCTTTGTCATGATATGTGGTTTGGACACATTCTTATGTTTTTGAAGGTGTGTTCATATTATGAAAGTCTTGTATCCCCCCCCCCCCCCCCCCCCCCCCACACACACCATTTTCACAAGAGGCAGAGAAGAAAGGGGCGGGAAACGAGTACTATTAGGAGTCCAAAGGTGAGTTCTTATTGTGATTATTATTGTTTATGATGACTGTTCTATATTTGTAAACAAGACAATTCTTCTCTGTAGTATAAGGTCTTGTTGATCTATGGATTTTTAGATGCAATAATCTTTGTTAGATGGAACATGGAAGTTAGCTGAGCTGGTTCATATGCTACACTATACCTACATATTGTAAACTTTTAATTTATTTGTGGCGTTTACTCCAATGGTAACTGTGGATCTTTATGACCCTTAGCTTTCTAGTTTGTTGCATATCTCTAGTCTTGCAAAATATATTTTAGGATGTGAATTAACTTTGTTCACTATTCGTATCTCTTTAGTTCACTTCTACTCTAACAAACTCATTTCCCTTATTATTTTTCAGGCCAAGCCAAACAATGATGTTATAACACTTAATTACATTCATGATGCCACCAATGACAATGCGCATACTCCAGGTTCTGATGCAAGTGTGAGAGTTTGATGCTGTGGAAGCTGTCAACTTTGAAGGATAACAGTCCAGAAATAAGAATAGAAATGAGCACAAAAGAGATGAAGGGTAGTTGTGGTTATATGATATCTTTATTGAATAAAGCTAAGGCTATTTATAGCCTTTACAAGAAATTACGTGGAAACAACAAACAATAAAAATACTAACTATGATCCAACTTTTCTAAACGTGTAATTAATTTAAGAAAGGAATCACATAAAAGCTGAAACTTCGGTTCACATTTATGCCTAGGAACGTGAATATATCATGATGCAAGTACCCACTAATCAGGGTATAAAAACGTGTTCTCGAAAAGGGAGCTTAGCAAGAAATTAAAATACGTCATTTGGCTTATAAAACTCATAATGGGTATGCTTACTAATATCAAATACCAAACATATATGGATTCATGGCTATGATAGAATGTAGCAACAAGAGAGAGGGTAGGGATCCAGTGAGAAGAAAACTTATAATGAGAAGGATGAGAAATAACTATAACCACGTATTTGAGATGCGTCGACATGAATTATATGCATCTCTATTCATTTAAATGCATCCTAATTAGTTTCGAAAGTGATTTTGAAGTAAAAACGATGCAAAGTAGTACTTGCAACAAATTTGACCCGCAGAGGACGAAAAATACATAGGATTTGCCTAACTTGTTAAAATGCATCTAATATATGTATATGCATCTAATTTTTAGCTAGAAATTATATTAAGGTGCATCTAAAAGATTAAGGATGCATCTAATTCAAGCCGATGCATCTCTAATGTGTGGTTATAGTTATTTCTCATCCTTCTCATTTTAAGATTTATTCTCATTTGATCCAAAGTCACAAGAGAGAAACTAAATTATATTATTCAGATTCAATAGATTACCGATGGGCCTCTGGTCTAGCGGTATGGAGGTTTTACCCTCCTAGGCAAGGTCTCAAGTTCGAATTTTCTCTAGTACGATAGGGGTTTCCTCCTGCGTGCGTAAAGGGAAGGATGTCATTGCCTTCTGGGTTGGACTCAACCTGGTTGTGTGGGCTCGTTACGCCTTCTGGGCTAGAAGCCATGTAGTCACAATTGCTGTCCAAAAAAAATTACAAGAGAATAAATAGTCGCTAAACCTAAACAAAACCTATTAACGAACAATGTTAAAACTTATTGAAGTCATAATTTTTCCCTTTTAGGTTACAAGTGAAAAGCTTGACTATTTGCCCAAAATATGGGTACGTGCCTACGATTACAAGTAATGAAAAAAAACCGGAACACATGACATAAATCGGCCGTGAAACTATACCTAAACATATTTCTTTTGCTCGTAACTTCTTTTGGTGAACCAAATTCACACATTTGAAGCTTTTTAACGCTCATGGTCACTAAGTTTTTTGAAATAAACCCATAAATGTAAACTTCTAAAGTTGATCGTTATACCTTTATAGAAACGCACAAACACACATAAAATAAGGCATTTAAGTTGCCGAGCTCACCCACTATTTAGATTTAGAAGAATGAGTCACAGTTTTCCCATATTAGAAAACACTTGCAGGGTACCCGCGCATTGTGGCGGTGGGTACCTGTATTTGAAATTTCGAGGAACAAAGTTTTTCTATTAGTATTTATTGTGACAACTGGTAATTTAGGGAGATATTTTAAAACCCGCATTACTTTAAAGTTTGATGATAATTAAATATTTGAAATTTTATTCGCGATGAATTTGTAAAATTTGACCCGTGGTGACACAAATGCCCATAAAACCCATAAAATTTGAACTGTGGTCACCCTCTATCAATTGCTATACATCACGCGCGACACAAACGCCCATAACACCCCGTTTGGTGAACCACCGCTGCCGTACACACCACTAACACCACTAGTATTACTTGGTTTTAAAAGATTCGCGAGTTTGGAGCTTTAAAAGGTAGGTAGCATCGATTGTGCACCTCGTGTGTCACGATTTGATTCAAATCCGTGAACACACGGGTTATTTTTGTTGGATTCGAATTAATAATGATGGAAAATGGTGTTTTTATTATAAAAATTTGTTTGGTATCCGGGTTATGGTTTCTTTTAGGTGTTGACTTGAAACCGAGAGCCTAAGCTCTCGGCTTGGTGTTATTGTCGAGCCTTGTGGTTTTCTTTTAATGGTTTGGACCTAGTAATTGTAGTGGCGAGGGTATTGATGTTTTGGTGTTGGATTTGGCTTGAGTTGAGTTGCTATGGATCTTGTTGTTGTTGCTTGTGTTGTCGCGACCCAAAGGGTCCACTTTGGCAGCTTTGGTGTGCTCGTGTGAGCCTAAGCCAAGACCTAGATGGTCTTTGGTTGAGTCTTCTTGACTCGTGGTCTTGCCGAGACCCAAGTGGGTCTCTTGGCATGGTTTGGCTCGGTAAACCAACCCGGAAAAATGTGTATCTTGATCTCTTCTTGTTTTGTTCCATGTTGTTGATATTGTTGTTGTTGTGGTATTTTATTTGGCCGAATACATTGGATGGATCGAGACCCTTTGTGGTCTCGACAATGGGATATTTTTGGTATTTGTGGAGTTGTTGACGAAAAGTAATATTGGGGACCGATTGTGAGACGGTCAAATTAGAACAACGGAGATAGGTTAGTCGGGTGCTTTAGTCGGACCCTATTGTTATAGCTTGTGAAATGGGATGATTGACGGAGATGTGGTATTGATTATTATTACTTTGGACCCATGGTTGTGCGAGTCGGAGTCATGTTGACTTTCTAGTCAACAATTGATTTCGGCAAACGCCTTAGCACTTGGATTTGGACAATGAGCCGAGAGTGATAACTCGGACATGTGACACATCTTTTATAACTCGATATTAATTATAATTAACCTTAATAATAAAAACTCGTAATACTTATATTAATAATATAAACATTTATATAAATATATAAATGTGAAAATGTATATATATATTTATACAAGTGCGTATATTAACAATAAAATGATCACGAGTAATAACATAATAATGTAACGATATATATTATACTATGACAATAGTATAATAAATGTCGGGAATGTTATTATAAATAAACTATTATAAATGACGATATAATTATAACGTTGAATACTCTACGAAATGAAATGCCTTTTTGGAAAATAAAACAGGAACTTACGAGTTATACGAGATCGAGGGCACTTGAGTCCAAGTGGGCTATATTATCATTTATTTAATGACTTTGTGCTTGTCACGGATGTGTGACGTTAATATATTTATTTTCTATAACTACGCAACTTATTTGATCGACGGATTAAATAGGACCTACTTGGTTATATAAAAAGGGAATATTAATGGGTATTTTATCCTACGACGTCCATAGGTTTTTGTAGGAGTGCGAGATAATGAGTTACTAAATATCTCGTGAGGTTTACCAAATTGACAAATTTGGTAAGTTTAACGATATATTTAGGGAACTTATTAACTTAAATACTTACCATATAGTATTCTACGTGCTATGTGACTTAGGTTTTGGGTATGATCTTGAAATAATATATTAAGTAAATAATTATGAAGGATTATCAAGACGACGGATTTGATAAACTTCGATGATTTATTTAAATGATATATTGGGCCAATATTAGACTTGTAGATTGTTTTTATTATTTCTTTCGATATGTCTTCTTGGTTTGTGTTGAGTCGACCTTCCACCCGCATGGATACCAAACGCCAAACTAATACGAGAATAATACGAGAATAATACGAGAAATGGATTTTTGGAAAGTAAAAGGGAATACGTTCGGGGTTGGGAATATTTGATTTTGAGAAAATGTTTCTGAGAAGAATTTATATTGTTAGGAAGTGCCGAGTCCGTAGTTGCCGTCTTTTGAGTTGTGATACATCTTGATTCTACCGGTTTCTTTGTGCTGATATCTGGACTTGAGGTGAGTCATAGCCCCACTTTTACTTTTGAATATTGTTTTCAAATCTTGGGGTGAGAAACGTGCAAATTATTTTGTGTAGACTATTATCACTTTTGATATCAAAACTTGCTATGCTTATAGAACTAGGTAAGTTATGGAACGAGGCCTAGTCGAGAACTAGGTATGTTATGGAACGAGGCCTAGTCTAGAACTAGGTAAGTTATTGATTTGATTGGTTTTGGACTATAGTGTGCACCTATAGGGTTGGTTTTGTGGAACGAGGCCTAGTCTAGCTAGCAAGAGTTTTGCGTATATGTCCACTCGATTGAATTATGAAATTTAAACCTATGATCTCACCAACGAAAGCTGACTTTTAGCGCGTATTCTCAAGTAATTAAAAGATGGCTTGGAATGCTCGTGTTTGGAAGGCTTGGCATGGCAATCTGGTTAAAGGATCTATTTTCGAACTCTGATATGTTATTGTGGACCTATGTTTAACTTATTTTGGGCCTTAAATTGGATATTTTGGGATGAATATAAACACTAAAAACCCTGTTTGGTTTTGTTTTTACTTATGTTTACTTTATCTCGTTCATCTATGACTTGTGATGGATACCAATCCCCGTAGCACCCCGAAAGCTTGATTAGCCTTCCGCTGTACCAAATTTTGGGGGTGTTACAGATTGGTATCAGAGCCAAGGTTATAGAGAACTAGGTAATGAACACCTAAACTATAACCGATTTTTAAAGAAAACGATCCTCGACTAATGCCCGCCAGCCCGCCAAGCCGAAGCATCTTTGATTATATTGAGGTATTTATGAGTTAATGATTTGAGATGAGATTTTGAGATGATTTGGGAATTATGAATATGTTGATTATATGATACGATGGCGTTTTGGTGAATTATATGGCTGATTTGTTTTAGAAATGTTTTAGTAATGCGGTGTTTGAAAAATCTTTCTTGAAATGATATGATTGAGATATTATGATAATTTTAGTATGATGTTTGAGTTTCACGGTTTAGTTGTTTTGAAACACTTACACCTACCCTACGCCGTTGTCACAGACCATGGCCTCACATTCGTTCGATGTTACTGAGGATCTTCTTGCTGATCAACACCGCCCAGCACAGATCACCATGGCTCCTGATGATCCTTATAGGATTGCCATGCATTCAGCTACTTCAGCACCAATAGCAGTTTCTTCTTCACCACCAGCTTCACCTACTTCTCAGGGACCCTCATCTTCTTTGGGGCGTCCTGGTACTTCGAGGAAGCTTACACTTCATTAGGTTTTAGCTCGTGTGGCTCCACACTTCGCCTACTGAGCTACGGCACGTATGTCTGTGAGCCCTGCATCACCACCCATGCACTTTGATGCTCACGCTCTTCTGTCAGATGCACCACCCACATCATTCCATCGTCGTCCGAGATCACCTACCCTATCACCTCATGGTTCACCGGTTCGGAGACGACGATTGATGGAGTACCCCTCAGATGAGGAGAAGGAGTACGAGGGTGAGGAGGAGGCTGATGACCCTCAGGAGGTTGAGCCGAGGGATGATGACCGACAGGAGAGTGAGGAGTAGGAGGATGATCCTCAGGAGGAGGAGATGCCTGATGATGATGGTTTGCCAGCTCACAGCCCTGCACATTCAGCTCATTCTGCAGAGCCCAATTCTCTGATACATCAGCTAGAGTCGGTTTCACCTGATCACCCGTTTTTGTTTGATTCTCCACCTGGCAGTCCCGTGGCGTCGGACGCGCAATCTGAGATATCTGCTGAGTCTACAGATTTGGGTGAGACTGGTAGGATTTGGGCTCAGATTACCACACAGGGCGAGAGGATCTCGCAGAGGGCAGATCGAATTGAGATGGTTATTGGTGAGTTTATTGCGGAGTTGAGAGTTGATTTAACTACTGCCGTGGGCAGGACGACAGCGATTAGGAGAGGCATGATAGGTACATGAACAGATAGAGAGTTTGCAGAGAGGTTTCATCACGGCTCGCGAGGCAGATTGCAAGCTGTGGCAGAGGAACACGGAGTTAGAGAAGGAGGTTGCAGACCTCAAGAGGGATAGTGATACTCACAGTGTTGAGCTAGGATCATTATGGAAAGAGTTAGATGGTCTGAGAGCTGAGTTGAGGAGCCTGCGCCTGCATGATGGCTAGATAGTTTGGATTATGTTGTTATGTTGCTTTCTAAACCAGGGGAGTGCTTGGTTAGAAAGGCTAGTTATCTTGTCTTTCGTGTATTTCCGTTGTATGTTCGTCCTGTTTGGAACGATTAGTATCTTTTGTGTCTTTGGTAGTTGGAATGATGTATTGATCGCTACTTGTATGGATGACGGTCATTTTGTATGATGTTATGTGTTTTGGATGTTATGGAAATTGCGTTCCTATTTGTTTGATTTATGTCTTGTGGTGAAATGTTGATATTCTACCAATGTCTTAGCTTCATCTACCAAATTCTTGCTGAGCATACGATAAATACTATCGGAGATTTATAAACCTTGTATTGTGTTTTAGATCAATGGCCCCACGACGAAACCCTGTCAGAGCTACCCGAACTGGTCCTGCAATGACTACCCCTAGTCACCGAGGACGCCGTCCTACGCGAAATGTTGAGACCCCTACTCCCGCCAACCTGGACACCACTAACCACAATGACAGGAATCAAAATGTTGATTTTCATGGAGACAATGGCCATATTCCACCTAATGCACCTACTGTGGATCAAGCTATGATTAACCAACTTGTGGAGCAACGTGTTGCTGAATTACTGGCTGAGTCAAATCACTCCAACAACTCAGCTGGAACTTTTCCACCTGTTCGTACTATTGGATGTAACTACAAGGAGTTTGGAATCTGTGGACCCATTGAGTTTGGTGGAACTAAAGGAGTGGTCTACTTGGTCAGGTGGATAGAGAAAATTGAGTCAGTGTTTACTGTTAGTAATTGTGCGGAGAATGCGAAGGTAAAGTTTGTTTCTTTTACTTTCAAGGATGAATCATTAACTTGGTGGAACAATTATCGTAATTCGATTGGGAGTGAAGTGGCCTATGCCATGACTTGGGAGCAGTTCAAGTCCTTGCTGATTCAGACTTATTGCCCAAGGAATGAAGTTAAGAAATTGGAGATTGAGTTTTGGAATCACAAAGTGAAGGGCACCGATATGGCGACTTACAATCGTCGTTACCAGGAGTTAGCCTTGCTTTGCCCAAATATGGTTAAGACTGAGACTCAGAAGATTGAGTGGTATACCGATGGGTTACCAGTGGCTACAAGGAACGATGTGATTGTTGCTAGGCCTGCTAATGTTCATGAGGCTATCACGATCGCTCAACAATTGATGGACTCGTTAGAACTAGAAAATGCTGAAAAAGAAAAGAATGGAAAGAGGAAGAGAGACAATCACTCTAAGGGTAACGATTACCGAAACAAACGACAAGCAGTTGCCAAGGCTTATGCTATTAAGGATGGAGATAAGAGGAACCATAATAGAGATGCACCCAAGTGCGGTCATTGTTACAAGAATCATTCTGGACAATGTGTTGTGATATGTAAGAACTGCTCAAGGGTGGGACACATAGCTAAGGATTGTAAAGCTCGACCGCTTGCTATGGTTCAAGTTACTCCTGAAACTATGTGTAAGGCGAATGTTACTTGTTTTGGATGTGGGAAGAAGGGACACTATAGGAATGAGTGCAGGGAATCGTGGAACCGAGGAAATCAAGGATCGGGTGGTAATGGGTACAATCATGGGAACCGTGGAGCTGGAGGAAACCGTGGACGACATGACAATGAGAACCAGCGTGTGGAAGCAGGAGCTGCTCATGGGAGAGTATATGCAATGAGGAACGAGAGAGGAGAAGATCCGAACGTCGTTACTGGTACGTTCCTTCTCAATAATCATTATTCTTCCATATTATTTGATACTGGTGCCGATAGGAGTTTTGTGTCCACTACATTTGCGCCCCTACTAGAAAAACCCCTGATGGCCTTAGGGATTGGTTATGATGTAGAGTTAGCTAATTGAAACATAGAGAGGATTAAAACCATTATTCGCGGCTGCACGTTAAATTTCTTAAATCATCTTTCAACATAGATCTTCTACCCGCCACGTTAGGAAGCTTCGATGTCATCATTGGTTTGGATTGGTTGTCTAAGTATCGTGCTCACATTCTTTGCGATGAGAAGATTGTGCGTGTGCCCTATGGCAAGGAGATATTAAAAGGCAATCGAAAAGGTTTGAAGAGCCCATCCTGATTAGCAGTCATTTCTTGCACTAAGCTACCAAAGCTGATGGAAAAAGGATGCTACATTTTCTTAGCTCAAATTTCTGAGAAAGGGGGGAAGGAAAAGAAAGAAAGGTGCATAGGAGATGTGCCTATAGTTCATGATTTTCCGGATGTATTCCCAGACGACTTACCTAGAATCCCGCCCATTAGACAAGTGGAGTTTCATATTGAGTTGATACCTGGTGCTGCACCCGTGGCACGGGCACCTTATCGACTCGCACCGACTGAACTAGAAGAGTTGTCGAAACAATTGGTGAAGTTAGCAGAGAAGGGGTTTATATGACCAAGTTCTTCACCTTGGGGAGCCCCAATTTTATTCGTGAAGAAGAAGGATGGATCTTTTCGCATGTGCATCGATTACCGAGAGCTGAATAAGTTAACCGTGAAGAATAGATACCCGTTACCGAGGATCGATGACTTGTTCGATCAGCTTCAAGGATCAAGCATTTATTCGAAGATTGATCTAAGATCGGGGTATCATCAACTTAGATTTTGCGAGGAGGATATTCCGAAAACGGCTTTCAGAACCCGTTACGAGCATTACGAGTTCCAAGTGATGCCGTTTGGGTTGAGTAACGCACCGGCGGTATTCATGGATATCATGAATCGGGTGTGTAAGCCTTACTTAGACAAGTTTGTGATCGTGTTCATCGAAGATATTCTAATCTATTCGAAGAGTAAGAAGGAGCATGAGGAACACCTAAGACTCATCTTAGAATTGTTCAGGCAGGAGAAGCTGTATGCTAAGTTCTCCAAATGTGAGTTCTGGATTCCGACAATACAATTCTTGGGTCATGTGATTGATAGTCAAGGAGTTCATGTAGATCCCGCTAAGATTGAAGCCATAAAAGATTTGGCCGCTCTGACGATCCCAACTGAAGTTCGTCGATTTTTGGGATTAGCCGGTTACTATCGAAGATTCATTAAGGGATTTTCAAAAATAGCGAAACCGTTGACCAAATTGACTCAGAAGAATGTTAAATACGAATGGGGAGATAAGGAAGATGAAGCGTTTCAATTACTTAAGGAGAAGTTATGTAGTGCCCCTATTTTGGCATTGCCAAAAGGTAGCGAGGATTTTGTTGTGTACTGTGACGCTTCTCATAAAGGATTGGGAGCTGTTTTAATGCAAGGAGAGAAGGTGATAGCTTACACTTCTCGACAGCTCAAGAAGCACGAGAAGAACTACACCACCCATGATTTGAAGTTAGGTGCTGTGGTTTTTGCCTTAAGGATATGGAAACATTATTTGTATGGAACCAAGTGTGTTGTGTACACTAACCATAAAAATCTACAACACGTCTTGAATCAAAAGGAGCTAAACATGAGGCAACAACATTTGATAGAGCTACTAAGTGATTATGATTGCGAGATTCGCTATCATCCTCGGCAAAGCGAACGTCATTGCTGATGCTCTTAGTCGGAAGGAGAGAATACCACCGTTACGAGTTAGGTCATTAGGAATGACTATCGTTTCACCGTTACCACCTCAGATATTAGAAGCTCAAATGGAAGCGTTGAAAGCAGAAAATTGACCTGCTGAAAATATCTTTAGGATGGCAGAGAATGAGAATGGATTTGTTAAGCGTTCTGATGGAATATTATGTTTTGGATACCGAAGTTGGGTACCATTGTATGGAGGAATAAGTCAAGGTATTCTATCCATCCTGGGTCTGACAAGATGTACCAGGATCTGAAGAAATTGTATTGGTGGCCAAACATGAAGGCAGATATAGCTTTATACGTCAGCAAGTGTTTAACATGTTTGAAGGTTAAGGCAGAACACTAGAGACCGTCAGGGTTATTGATATAACATCCCGTAGAATTTTTCCTACGATAAACACGTTATTATAACATAAAGATAACCATTTTTACCCATAACAATTTTTTTTATATACTTGACAATCACAACATTTTTAACGATACTCACAAGTCTATATATCACAAGTAACTTAAAACATTTATATTTAATAAATATACATTTCGATAGTTAACCAAGTACGATATATATAATTCCCGAGCTTACGAAAAATTCCCTAATTACGCACTTGAACCTCAACCCAATACATACAACATTCCACACTTCAAATATATTTTCGTTTCATTTCTCTTCTTGTGATACATTACGGCACCAAACGGACACCATACTTCTTTTGTCTCCTACCTTTGGGCCTGATCACACCACGAGCCCACCAGGCTCCTAGCACAAAACGCACCCTATTCCCTTTACTCTTACCCAACTAACGTACCCTCTATATTTTAGTCACATTGGAAGGTTACCTTGGACCCCTTTGACAATTCTCGTTAATAAACTAAACAAACCGACCCTCTTTGAATCTTTTCTTGTTTTCTCGTGCTAGCTAACAACTCTCAAAACATAATCACTTATCTTTGACACACACTCTACTTCAAGGTTACTTGAACCTTTAAGCATACCAAGACCAAACCGACCTTTAACATTGATGCAGTAGTCGACACTAACAAACAAAGCCAAAACCATGTGACTCTTGCTAACTCTATGACACAACTATCACATGTTGTTTTTCTCTCTTCCATTGCGTGCAAGAATAATCAAAAGGGACATGTATACGAGTGGACAAACAGAAGAAAATCCAGGAATCCTATGTTACTCAAATACAATACTAAGTTGCTAAATTGTTCTCTTACATACAACCTGACAAATCATATGCCTTATCCCATCTTGTCTTCTCAAATTGCTTAACATTCATATATAGCAACCATGAAATTCCTTTCACTCCAAACCAAAACATGTGCATCCAAGACTCACCTCCATAGCTCTCCAATCTCTTATAAACATCTAAGTATGATCAGGAATATTCAAGCACGATGCCTTACACACTCCCTTGCTCATGATTGCTGTTTGATCTCGATTGGTCATATAAGGAGGTGGCATGTTAGTCGACAGCTCATTCACACTCTCATCCTCCCACCTCAAAGCCTCCCCAATCGAAGAGCATACAAACATTCTATCCCTGCTCCATTCTGCCACTTAACACGTTTCAGCTTGAGTATATAAACATCACATGCAGTTCGTTCACTTTACACACACAAACTTCTCACATCTCCAAAACAATCTAAGTACCTTACTAGCTGCTGAGTCGAGTAGGATTGGCTAAAGTTTCCCTAAGTTCCACACGTTATTCAAGTCAACTTGGAGATGAACTCAGTTTGTGATGATCCATTTAATGAGCCACACCTCTCCCCTTCCAACTATCTGTCCATAACGTGAGGTCCTCACCACCATCTCTGGTGTAGTAAGCTTCCTAAACTCATCCCATTTTACTTGGTTTCTGTTGCTTCATGCATGCCTACTATTAAATTGTTGTGTAAAAGGGGTTTTCATAAGTTACACCTTCAACATATGCATATGTTCAAACTTCCATGCATACAGAAGACAAAAGGGTGTTTAAGGCTTGTGTGGTGACAATTTAAACTCGCTTAAATACATATAAGTTTGAAGAAAATAAGCATATACTTACTAGTTTGTTAGTCGATCGACCCAAATATGGCTCTTATGTTTTTAAACTCGACACACCTCCATCTAACCTCACTGTAAGAACTCACTTTCGAAATTTTAAAAACATAACATCGACCTTGAGTGGCCATACAATGAAGAAACAACAACAAATAAACTACAGGTTAATGTAGAATAAACTTTTAAAACAATTGACGAGCACTTAGACGTAACCACGCACACATGTATGAAAATTCATAAAAACTCATTTGCGTTTAAGGTTCTTGTGTTTCGATTGAGTAGCGGGAAAACACTAAACAAAGTAAAACCTAACGAGAGAAAACTACTGGAACAGTCATTCACAAGCTCAGCTTTGGTTTAAGAAGATGGAACATCCACGTTTTATAAACCCAACCCACAACTCAGTATGCGTACTGAATGAAACCTATAACAATAATAAGCAGTTGAAACTTTCTTAAATACATTAACTTTCGAGATATCACACCAAAGAGCCTGTGGCATATTTGGTTGTGTCGTTTGGTTTTAAGCGAGAAGTCCCGACTTCGATTCATGGCAGTGGAGAAAATGCCACATTTTGTTTTTAATTAGCAATTTTTTTCGACTTAATAGTTTAGCCCCTCAACTTTGGAACAAGTGATAAATTTCTTAAAGATTTTTATAAGCTTATAACTTATATAAAAATTTACATTTTATACCTCCAACATTAACTCACTTGACTTTTTTTCTAAAAACTTCTATAAGTCTAAACATCTTATATATTTTTACCAAGTTTTGTCTAGATAAATATGGTTAACACTTATTTTACTTGGCAACCACATCGGCGTAAATAATAAGCTATATATTTGTCCTAATATATTATCACGAATCTAATGAATATATTTTACATATTTTCACACCTCGAGACCTAACGAAATGACAAATATAAAATTGACAAAGTAATGTTTTACGACGTTATCATAATAACATATATAGAAATCTACATTTTGAGACTATAATGAATATATATTGAACGTAATGATTTAACTTTATTATCGATAACTTGAATGCACGTCAGGAAATGATTATTTCTCCAAAACTCATCGATTCATTTAATTAAAGATGATTAACATTTACTACAAATTTATCATTCCCCAACTTGTGATACATATCATTAATTCATAACGAGATATAATAATAATAAACGATACTTATACATACAGACAAGTTATATAGTATATAACTTGCTCTTGAATTATTAAACGTTTTGCCACACAAGCCACCTCTGCCACAAATCATTTCTGTCATCGAACACTATTCAAACCATGATTCTCGATAAGTCGAACTTATCTCGGACTTCCATATCATTCAGGTTATCTCTTGAAGTCAATTCCATCTTCACTTCTGACATTACTTATACTCTGTCTACCGTACTACTAAGGTGAGTCATAGCCCCTACTCTTAATTGTTTTATAATGATTTATACACGTTTTTGGGGGAGATACATGCTTAACTATTGCTTTATACTTTTACAAGTACTCGTTAACTATTTACATATTACTATAAGTTCATAGCTACACTTTCTATCGTTTAACTATTTTATAAACTCTTTGGGAGAGATGCATATGTAACAACTTTTCTAACGATTTTACTATCGATATTTGGAATTATGGAACAAACTGTTTAAATACGGTTTCAACTGTTTAAATACGGTTCTCCACAAACTGTTTGGATACAGTTTCAACTGTTTAAATACGGTTCCCCGCAAACTGTTTGGATACAGTTTCAACTGTTTAAATACAGTTCTCTACAAACTGTTCGGATACAGTTTCAACTGTTTAAATACGGTTCCCCGTAAACTGTTTATGTTATGGACGCAACAACGTGGCCCAAATATCGAAACTCGTGTTAAATGGATTTATAAACCAACTACTATTTTTGGTGTTGACCCGGTGAAGGGCAAACCAACAGATTAATTTGTATGAATTGATAAGGAAATCACTCATTTTCTAATTAACGATTTAAACTATAAACTCTATGAACTCACCAACCTTTGTGTTGACACTTTTAGCATGTGGTTATCTCAGGTAATTAAACAAGAAGGAACTTGAAGGCACGGAGTGGGCTTGTAACCCGGCATGGGCTTAAATAAACATTTTGACATATTTCAAATAAACTTGTTGTTTAAATTTTGAAACATCTTGATGTATCGAATATTTGGTATTTTGAATGAATTAAACTTTAAAGCGTCACTTTTGTGTCATTTTCTATGATTGTGACAAAGATCCTCGAAGTAACACCCAAAAAGTCTTCCGCTGACGTGATGATTTTGGGGGTGTTACAGATTGGCTTCAGAGCTACAGTTATAGAGAACCAAGTGTTTTGAACATTGGACTATAACTACACTTTTAAAACGGACCACTTTTACAAAATACCACCTTATGCCCTCCGTGCCTACGCGTTTCCAACATCTGGTAGAGACATTACTTTTACATGATTTCTTATATATGTTAACATGTTATGATTATGCTAATGACTTATATTTACTAATCGGGATTATTACAAATACCGTGTCTTCATATTTCCATCCACCAGACGATTATGTGACTTTTAGATAGTTTATGCTACAACAATACTCTAGTATATTAATATATTGATATATATGCACCCCAACTATTTTGAGTACTATACCAATCCTCCTTAATTTTCTCACTCTCATCAGTATAGATGCATATGACATACTCTTTTTGTACTCTTGGAAAAATCTGTGCATTACCTCGTCGATTAGTATGAGTGTTGAGTCAGAAATTCTTAAGTAGGATGATTTACAATGTCTTTATTTGAATGGATTGGGACGCCTTTTTATTGAAATAAAGAAATTGTAAACCGCCGAACCATAAGTTTATACTTCGTTATTTACATCGTTTGGGACGCTTCTCTATGTAAATAACGAATTATAAATAAGTGGGCTTAATTGTATCTGAAATGGCATGCGTATGAAATCAAGGATCACTAAAGTTTATAAAACACTAAAACTTCAGCCAAAGACTCACAATTTTCTTCTACGTATGCCTAATTTTAAGGCATTACGGCACAACCACATTTATTCAATCATGTACTTTTACATTCTGGCGATTTATGAAACCTTTTCACGACATTGTATGTGATTACAATGGTCTCTCTTACTTCTCCGGCACTATGAGTGATATAGTGATCTCCGAACCTTTCACAACTTTACGTTGTTTCACCTGAAATCCATCAAAATCTATAAATTCCTCTAATAAAAATTCAAGATAAGGTATTGCTAAGAAACAAACAGATTCATCATCTACAAAAGCTTGAAACCAAATACCGTGTTGTCACTTAAAACTATACAAAAGCTGAAGTTCAACAACTTTCTCTACATTCATCAAGTTCTCATCCGAAACCCTCATTGTTAAAAGTCTGTAACTAGCAAACACTTTGTTTAACGGGTGGGTTACCCCCCCCCCCCCCCCCCCCAAATTTTAACTTTCATGAAACAAAATATTTTGAACCATGTTTATCTTCAAAACATGTTAAAATAAAAATCTTCATTTAAAATGGAATTGTTTCTTAAGTCAAGTTAATCAAAAGGAATTGAACATAAGACAACGTAAGTAGTTAGAACTACTCAACAATTATGACTATGAGAACTGCTATCATCAAGGAAAAAGCTAATGTAGTAGTAGATACGTTAAGCTAGAAAGAAAAATTAAAAAGAAGAAGCTAATGTAGTAGTAGATACGTTAAGCTGGAAAGAAAAATTTAAAAAGAAGCTAATTTAGTAGTAGATACGTTAAGCTTGAAAGAAAAATTAAAACCGCTCAGGGATTAGATCGTTAGGAATGACTATTTGTTCACCCTTTCCACTCACCTTTACAACTTCCTTACCTTGGAATCCCGGGACGGGATTCCGTTTAACGGGTAGGTAATATAACATCCCGTAGAATTTTTCCTACGATAAACACGTTATTATAACATAAAGATAACCATTTTTACCCATAACAATTTTTTTTATATACTTGACAATCACAAAATTTTTAACGACACTCACAAGTCTATATATCACAAGTAACTTAAAACATTTATATTTAATAAATTTACATTTCGATAGTTAACCAAGTACGATATATATAATTCCCGAGCTTACAAAAAATTCCCTAATTACGCACTTGAACCTCAACCCAATACATACAACATTCCACACTTCAAATATATTTTCATTTCATTTCTCTTCTTGTGATACATTACAGCACCAAACGGACACCATACTTCTTTTGTCTCCTACCTTTGGGCCTGATCACACCACGAGCCCACCAGGCTCCTAGCACAAAACGCACCCTATTCCCTTTACTCTTACCCAACTAACGTACCCTCTATATTTTAGTCACATTGGAAGGTTACCTTGGACCCCTTTGACAATTCTCGTTAATAAACTAAACAAACCGACCCTCTTTGAATCTTTTCTTGTTTTCTCGTGCTAGCTAACAACTCTCAAAACATAATCACTTATCTTTGACACACACTCTACTTCAAGGATACTTGAACCTTTAAGCATACCAAGACCAAACCGACCTTTAACATTGATGCAGTAGTCGACACTAACAAACAAAGCCAAAACCATGTGACTCTTGCTAACCCTATGACACAACTATCACATGTTGTTTTTCTCTCTTCCATTGCGTGCAAGAATAATCAAAAGGGACATGTATACGAGTGGACAAACAGAAGAAAATCCAGGAATCCTATGTTACTCAAATACAATACTAAGTTGCTAAATTGTTCTCTTACATACAACCTGACAAATCATATGCCTTATCCCATCTTGTCTTCTCAAATTGCTTAACATTCATATATAGCAACCATGAAATTCCTTTCACTCCAAACCAAAACATGTGCATCCAAGACTCACCTCCATAGCTCTCCAATCTCTTATAAACATCTAAGTATGATCAGGAATATTCAAGCACGATGCCTTACACACTCCCTTGCTCATGATTGTTGTTTGATCTCGATTGGTCATATAAGGAGGTGGCATGTTAGTCGACAGCTCATTCACACTCTCATCCTCCCACCTCAAAGCCTCCCCAATCGAAGAGCATGCAAGCATTCTATCCCTGCTCCATTCTGCCACTTAACACGTTTCAGCTTGAGTATATAAACATCACATGCAGTTCGTTCACTTTACACACACAAACTTCTCACATCTCCAAAACAATCTAAGTACCTTACTAGCTGCTGAGTCGAGTAGGATTGGCTAAAGTTTCCCTAAGTTCCACACGTTATTCAAGTCAACTTGGAGATGAACTCAGTTTGTGATGATCCATTTAACGAGCCACACCTCTCCCCTTCTAACTATCTGTCCATAACGTGAGGTCCTCACCACCATCTCTAGTGTAGTAAGCTTCCTAAACTCATCCCATTTTACTTGTTTTATGTTGCTTCATGCATGCCTACTATTAAATTGTTGTGTAAAAGGGGTTTTCATAAGTTACACCTTCGACATATGCATATGTTCAAACTTCCATGCATACAGAAGACAAAAGGGTGTTTAAGGCTTGTGTGGTGACAATTTAAACTCGCTTAAATACATATAAGTTTGAAGAAAATAAGCATATACTTACTAGTTTGTTAGTCGATCGACCCAAATATGGCTCTTATGTTTTTAAACTCGACACACCTCCATATAACCTCACTGTAAGAACTCACTTTCGAAATTTTAAAAACATAACATCGACCTTGAGTGGCCATACAATGAAGAAACAACAACAAATAAACTACAGGTTAATGTAGAATAAACTTTTAAAACAATTGACGAGCACTTAGACGTAACCACGCACACATGTATGAAAATTCATAAAAACTCATTTGCGTTTAAGGTTCTTGTGTTTCGATTGAGTAGCGGGAAAACACTAAACAAAGTAAAACCTAACGAGAGAAAACTACTGGAACAGGCATTCACAAGCTCAGCTTTGGTTTAAGAAGATGGAACATCCACGTTTTATAAACCCAACCCACAACTCAGTATGCGTACTGAATGAAACCTATAACAATAATAAGCAGTTGAAACCTTTCTTAAATACATTAACTTTCGAGATATCACACCAAAGAGCCTGTGGCATATTTGGTTGTGTCGTTTGGTTTTAAGCGAGAAGTCCCGACTTCGATTCATGGCAGTGGAGAAAATGCCACATTTTGTTTTTAATTAGCAATTTTTTACGACTTAATAGTTTAGCCCCTCAACTTTGGAACAAGTGATAAATTTCTTAAAGACTTTTATAAACTTATAACTTATATAAAAATTTACATTTTATACCTCCAACATTAACTCACTTGACTTTTTTTCTAAAAACTTCTATAAGTCTAAACAACTTATATATTTTTACCAAGTTTTGTCTAGATAAATATGGTTAACACTTATTTTACTTGGAAACCACATCGGCGTAAACAATAAGCTATATATTTGTCCTAATATATTATCACGAATCTAATGAATATATTTTACATATTTTCACACCTCGAGACCTAACGAAATGACAAATATAAAATTGACAAAGTAATGTTTTACGACGTCATCATAATAACATATATAGAAATCTACATTTTGAGACTATAATGAATATATATTGAACGTAATGATTTAACTTTATTATCGATAACTTGAATGCACGTCAGGAAATGATTATTTCTCCAAAACTCATCGATTCATTTAATTAAAGATGATTAACATTTACTACAAATTTATCATTCCCCAACTTGTGATACATATCATTAATTCATAACGAGATATAATAATAATAAACGATACTTACACATAAAGACAAGTTATATAGTATATAACTTGCTCTTGAATTATTAAACGTTTTGCCACACAAGCCACCTCTGCCACAAATCATTTCTGTCATCGAACACTATTCAAACCACGATTCTCGATAAGTCGAACTTATCTCGGACTTCCATATCATTCAGGTTATCTCTTGAAGTCAATTCCATCTTCACTTCTGACATTACTTATACTCTGTCTACCGTACTACTAAGGTGAGTCATAGCCCCTACTCTTAATTGTTTTATAATGATTTATACACGTTTTTGGGGGAGATACATGCTTAACTATTGCTTTATACTTTTACAAGTACTCGTTAACTATTTACATATTACTATAAGTTCATAGCTACACTTTCTATCGTTTAACTATTTTATAAACTCTTTGGGAGAGATGCATATGTAACAACTTTTCTAACGATTTTACTATCGATATTTGGAATTATGGAACAAACTGTTTAAATACGGTTTCAACTGTTTAAATACGGTTCTCCACAAACTGTTTGGATACAGTTTCAACTGTTTAAATACGGTTCCCCGCAAACTGTTTGGATACAGTTTCAACTGTTTAAATACAGTTCTCTACAAACTGTTCGGATACAGTTTCAACTGTTTAAATACGGTTCCCCGTAAACTGTTTATGTTATGGACGCAACAACGTGGCCCAAATATCGAAACTCGTGTTAAATGGATTTATAAACCAACTACTATTTTTGGTGTTGACCTGGTGAAGGGCAAACCAACAGATTAATTTGTATGAATTGATAAGGAAATCACTCATTTTCTAATTAACGATTTAAACTATAAACTCTATGAACTCACCAACCTTTGTGTTGACACTTTTAGCATGTGATTATCTCAGGTAATTAAACAAGAAGGAACTTGAAGGCACAGAGTGGGCTTGTAACCCGGCATGGGCTTAAATAAACATTTTGACATATTTCAAATAAACTTGTTGTTTAAATTATGAAACATCTTGATGTATCGAATATTTGGTATTTTGAATGAATTAAACTTTAAAGCATCACTTTTGTGTCATTTTCTATGATTGTGACAAAGATCCTCGAAGTAACACCCAAAAAGTCTTCCACTGACATTTTTAAGTCTTCCGCTGACGTGATGATTTTGGGGGTGTTACAATTGACGCATCAAAAACTCCCAGTTTGGAAATGGGAGCGGATTACGATGGACTTCATTACCAAATTACCGAAGACAGCTAGCGGTTGTGACGCTATCTGGGTAATAGTGGATCGATTGACTAAGTCAGCTCATTTCCTAGCGATTAGTGACTATGATAGTATCGACAAACTTGCGAGGTTGTATGTGAAGGAAATTATTTCTCGTCATGGTGTTCCGATATCGATTATTTTGGATCGCGACAGTCGTTTCACGTCAGCTTTGTGGCAATCACTCCAAACCGCTTTGGGGACGAGAATTGATATGAGCACTGCATATCACCCCTAAACCGATGGTCAGAGTGAGAGAACTATACAGACTTTGGAAGATATGCTTCGTGCCTATATAATAGACTTTGGTAAAGGCTGGGAGAAGTATCTACCTCTTGCGGAATTCTCTTATAACAACAGCTACCATACTAGTATTAAAGCTGCACCATTTGAAGCTTTATGTGGTCGTAAATGTCGTTCGCCGATTGGTTGGGCAGAGGTTGGAGATAGCTAACTAATAGGCCCCGAGCTTATTTTGGAGACTACTAAGACAGTGACTCAAATTTGTAATAGGTTACAAGCAGCTCGAGATAGGCAGAAAAGTTATGACGATCAGAGACGTAAACCTCTTGAGTTCCAGGTTGGAGACAAAGTGATGCTGAAAGTCTCGCCTTGGAAACGAGTGATACATTTCGGGAAACGTGGGAAACTCAACCCCCGCTACATTGGACCATTTCTAATTCTGGAGAGAAGTGGGCCCGTAGCTTATCGGTTGGAGCTACCACAGGAATTGAGTAAGGTTCATGATGTGTTTCATGTGAGTAATTTGAAGAAGTGTCTTTCGGAAGAGACACCGGTTATACCGATAAAGGATATTCGTGTTGATGAGAGTTTGAACTTCGTGGAAGAGCCAATTGAGATTTTGGATCAAGAGATTAAGCGACTCAAGCGCAGTCGTATTCCACTCATCAAGGTTCGTTGGAATTCCCGTCATGGACCAGAATTTACGTGGGAACGTGAGGATGAGTTTCGGAAGAGATATCCTAACCTTTTTACTTCGTAGATGGATTGTTCCGAGAGAAACCCGGGAAGGGTTTCTTCTGAGGCTGGGAGGATGTGACAACTGGAAATTTAGGGAGACATTTTAAAACCCGCATTACTTTACAGTTTGAAAATAATTAAATATTTGAAATTTTATTCTTGATGAATTTGAAAAATTTGAACCGTGGTTTTAAATTATGAATTTTATGTGGAGTTGACATTTGATTTATTACTTTGATATGGAATTTATGTTGAGATTCATTGATTGAGACGTTCGTGGAACTACGTTGACTCCGACACTAGGAATAACCTAACAAATTTAAATATTTTGAATTTACGAGTTGGTTTATATTTAATTATTTATCGAACGTAACATGAAATTTTAAAAATTTTGGGAACGAACTCGGTTTGAGAGAGTGTTGAGATACTTCGAAAAGTTTATGGGAATGGTCCTTGTGTTTTATGATTAATCACCCTTCCCCATATTATTATTATTACTATTATTATTGTTTAAAAAAAAAAAAAAAAAAAAAAAAAAAAAAAAAAAAAACCTACAAATTGGTCCTTGTGTGGACCGGCCTCACACACACCCAAACACAACACAACCATCATCTTCATTCCATCTCTCTCTCTCTCATTTCAAACTCTAGCCGCCGCTCCTCTTTTCCGGCTGCCACCCTCATACCGCCGACCTCACAACCAAAATAACACCACCACCTAAACCACCATTTCACCCTCTATCAATTGGTATACATCACGCGCGACACAAACGCCCATAACACCCCGTTTGGTGAACCACCGCCGCCGTATACACCACTAACACCACTAGTATTACTTCGTTTTAAAAGATTCTCGAGTTTGGAGCTTTAAAAGGTAGGTAGCATCGATTTTGCGCCTCGTGTGTCACGATTTGACTTCAAATCCGTGTCCACACGGGTTATTTTTGTTGGGTTCGAATTAATAATGATGGAAAATGGTGTTTTTATTATAAATATTCGTTTGGTATTTGGGTTATGGTTTCTTGTGGGTGTGGACTTGAAACCGAGAGCCTAGGCTCTCGGCTTGGTGTTATTGTCGAGCCTTGTGGTTTTCTTTTAATGGTTTGGACCTAGTAATTGTAGTGGCGAGGGTATTGATTTTTAGGTGTTGGATTTAGCTTGAGTTGAATTGCTATGGATCTTGTTGTTATTGCTTGTGTTGTCGCGACTCAAAGGGTCCATTTTGGCAGCTTTGGTGTGTTCGTGTGAGCCTAAGCCGAGACCTAAATGGTCTTTGGTTGAGTCTTCTTGACACGTGGTCTTGCCGAGACCCAAGTGGGTCTCTCGGCACAGGTTTGGCTTGGTAAACCAACCCGGAAAAATGTGTATCTTGATGTCTTCTTATTTTGTTGTTGTTGATATTGTTGTTATTGTGGTATTTTATTTGGCCGAATACGTTGGATGGGTCGAGACCCTCTGTGGTCTCGACAATGGGATATTTTTGGTATTTGTGGAGTTGTTGACGAAAAGTAATATTGGGGACCGATTGTGAGAGGGTCAAATTAGAATGACGGAGATAGGTTAGTCGGGTGCCGTAGTCGGACCCTATTGTTGTAGCTTGTGAAATGGGATGATTGACGGAGATGTGGTATTGATTATTATTACTTTGGACCCATGGTTGTGTGAGTCGGAGTCAGGTTGACTTTCTAGTCAACGATTGATTTCGGCAAACGCCTTAGCACTTGGATTTGGACAATGAGCCGAGAGTGATGACTCGGACGTATGACTCATCTTTTATAACTCGATATTAATTATTATTAAACTTAATAATAAAAACTCGTAATACTTATATTAATAATATAAACATTTATATAAATATATAAATGTGAAAACATATATACATTTATACAAGTGCGTATATTAAAAATAAAAGGATCACGGGTAATAACATAATAATGTAACGATATATATTCTACTATGAGAATAGTATAATAAATGTCGGGAACCTTATTATAAACAAACTATTATAAATGAAGATATAATTATAACGTTGAATACTCTACGAAATGAAATGCCTTTTTGGAAAATAAAACGGGAACTTACGAGTTATACGAGATCGAGGGCACTTGAGTCCTGGGCTATATTATTATTTATTTAATGACTTTGTGCTTGTCACGGATGTGTGACGTTAATATATTCATTTTCTATAACTACGTAACTTATTTGATCGACGGATTAAATAGGACCTACTTGGTTATATAAAAAGGGCATATTAATGGGTATTGTATCCTACGACGTCCATAGGTTGTGGTAGGAGTGCGAGATAATGAGTTACTAAATATCTCGTGAGGTTTACCAAATTGACGAATTTGGTAAGTTTAACGATATATTTAGGGAACTTAATTATTAACTTAAATACTTACCATATAGTATTGTACGTGCTATGTGACTTAGGTTTTGGATATGATCTTGGAATGATATATTAAGTAAATAATTATGGAGGATTATCAAGTCGACGGATTTGATAAACTTCGATGATTCATTTAAATGATATATTGGGCCAATATTAGACCTGTAGATTGTTTTTATTATTTCTTTCGATATGTCTTCTTGGTTTGTGTTGAGTCGACCTTCCACCCACATGGATACCAAAAGCCAAACTAATACGAGAATAATACGAGAAAAGGATTTTTGGAAAGTAAAAAGGAATACGTTCGCAATTGGGAATATTTGATCTTGAGGAAATGTTTATGAGAAGAATTTATATTGTTAGGAAGTGCCGAATCCGTAGTTGCCGTCTTTTGAGTTGTGATACATCTTGATTCTACCGGTTTCTTTGTGCTGATATCTGGACTTGAGGTGAGTCTTAGTCCCACTTTTACTTTTGAATATTGTTTTCAAATCTTGGGATGAGAAACGTGCAAATTGTTTTATGTGAACTATTATCGCTTTTGATCTCAAAACTTGCTATGCTTATAGAACTAGGTAAGTTATGAAACGAGGCCTAGTCGAGAACTAGGTAAGTTATGGAACGAGGCCTAGTCTAGAACTAGTTAAGTTGTTGATTTGATTGGTTTTGGACTATAGTGTGCACCTATAGGGTTGGTTTTGTGGAACGAGTCCTAGTCTAGCTAGCAAGAGTTTTGCGTATATGTCCACTCGATTGAATTATGAGATTTAAACCTATGATCTCACCAGCGAAAGCTGACTTTTAGCTCGTTTTCTCAGGTAATTAAGCGATGGCTTGGAATACTCGTGTTTGGAAGGCTTGGCATGGCAATATGGTTAAAGGATCTATTTTTGAACTCTGATATGTTATTGTGGACCTATGTTTAACTTATTTTGGGCCTTACTTTGGATATTTTGGGATGAATGTAAAAACCCTGTTTGGTTTTGTTTTTACTTATGTTTACTTTATCTCGTTCTTCTATGACTTGTGATGGATACCAATCCCCGTAGCACCCCGAAAGCTTGATTAGCCTTCCGCTGTACCAAATTTTGGGAGGGTGTTACAGATAATTTTGGGGTGTTACATTTATTTACAATGACAATTACTTAATAGATGACGAAAATATTTTTGCATGCATGGTTAACTGTACGTTCAAGTTTTGAGATGATGATATTTTATCTGAGTCCACTTCCGACTCTTTTTTCTTTTCTTTTTTTGAAAGTTGGAACATAAGAAACCATGTGTATTTTTTGGAGTTAGTTTTGTTATTTTTATGGCATATGTAATAAAAATGTTGTGTTATTAAAGATATACATTCATGAATGTCTTACAAATTTTAGGAAAAGTTTTTAGCAGCTTGTTTTGTTTGTACATTGTGTTTTACAAATTATACTTTCATTGTTTTAAAGACAATATCAATTACAATTGTTAACCAGTCAATATATGTAGATCTCGATGCATAACGTAGTGTACATATATTAAAAAAATAGAAGAGAGAGGGTCAAATTGCTTGTTTAGATAAGTTACGCAAATTTACTCTTCTGTTTTTGAACGTGCTTTATGCAAATGAATCTTCACCATGTGAAAATACCGAAACCGGACAACATTTTCTCCCCTGCTGGTATAATACCGGATATGTGCTAAACAATCAATTTATAAACACATCAACTATGTACAGAAGTGAACTAATAATTGAGAATACTCATAATCACTTTAGTTAGAGCAATTGGATAGGTTACATATTGGGGTTAATTTTACTCGGTGTATTGGACAAATATATAAAAGTTTTGTGCTTAAATCTGTCGTACTTTCTAAAAAATTTGCCAAGTAAATTCTCAATAAACGCTTTCAATATCTAGTGTAGTTCTGTTCCATGTAGTTGCCTTAACTGATTTATTTATTTATTTATTTATTTATTTATTTATTTATTATTATTATTATTATTATTATTATTATTATTATTATTATAAACATCATTTTTATTAACAATAAATAGGATTTTTACAAGAAATTGGTGGGGAGCCGAGAAACCAACTGGGCCCCCACACCTCTAGCAATAGCGAAACCAATCCTATTAAAAATATTATTATTATTATTATTATTATTATTATTATTATTATTATTATTATTTATTTTATTTTTTTTGACAAACTTAAGCACCCAAATTTTTTTTATGTTGTGCATTTTTACAAAACTAATTGCATTTCATTCGAAAATTAAAAGTTCACTAATTCTGATGAGCTTATCACATTTGACGCATTGCAAAGGATAAATATCAATAAGTTAATGTTCAAATTATATAGGATAAACAACAAAATATAACAAAAGATTACGGAACAAGAAATTAAAACCTATATCTAAGGGATTATTATAAAGCTCATACTCGGCTTGTAAAAGTTGACATCATACATTCATTCATATTCATACGTGACATATTCCATTTCTTGATTTCAATGGAGTCTTTGTACCCTAGCAGCGATTATCTTCCTTGGACCGATTCCGACACTGTTCATGTATTTCCATAAGTCCTCGATGTTTTTTTTATCTTTGTACATTCATAAGTCAACTTTGAAAATAAAATAACCATTATTGAACTCCATTGCACAATGTGTTCTTTCTGAATGCTAAAATGCTTATTGCTGATTATCAGTATGAGCTAAATGGTTGTATTCTTTGTTTTTTTAAAAGTGCGCGCTATAAGGTAAGAACATGTATTGTGAAAAAAACCGAGTATAAATGTACTATTTGCTTTGATGAAACTGCTTATTAATTGGTGGACTTATTTCTATGAAAAATTTAGATTCTTGAAAAACTCTTCTAGACCTGTATGAGCACTGGCCCGAGTGTAGTTCTGACTTCATATTGTTTAGAGTGGCACCTATTAAAGTCTGAACATACTCAACAAATTTTAAGTTGAAGAGTGTTCTATATGATTTAATGAAGTCAAATTACATCTTTTCTTATAGGAAGGATTCGTAATTTTTCAGGTTCTAGTTCGGATCCGAAAACTTCATCCATTGAATGACCAATAATTGTAGCAGTAATTTCAAGTTAAATATAAAAAGAAATGCTACACCGGGGATGTGAAATTGTTTTCGGACTTCATTTTTATCTGAGACCTGGTCTAGAAGTTTGATTTTTGCTCACGACTTCCCGGAAATTGTGTTCACTGAAAATTGATGTAAAAGATTCTTTTGTTCAGTCCATACAGTAGCAAATACGAGTATTATATAGTTTTGGCCTGCAAAGAACCTCATTGCGCCTGTCAATCTGTCATAATATGCAGGTTTCACATATGCTTGTACAGTCAAGTTAGCCTAACTCTTATGCCACAACATCACATAATTCCTCTGAAAATATTCCCTCATGTTATTGTGACAATTTTCAATTTCCATTTCGTTTCAGCTATGGGACCGCAAATTTGCTTTTTCTTTTGATAAACAAAATTTAAATCGTAGTTTATGTTTAAGTATCATAGTTTAATTAAGATGTTTTCTTTTTAATAATTGTAGTTTAATTAAGATGTTTTATATTTAATTATCATAGTTTAGTTAAGATGTTTTATGTAATTTGTGTTTTATAAATGTTTATGTTAGTTTTAAATGAAGTATTTGTTAAAATTTGGGGTTGAAATTGAAAATAATTGGGGTGGAGGTGAGTTAAGGTGAGTTAAATGTATGTTATGTTACCGGGGTGGAAAGTCAAGAGTTAAGGTTAAAAGGTAAAAGCTGATGTGGCGCTGACGTGGCAGTGAGTTAAAAGTTAACATGTGGTGACCTTACTACATGCTCTTAGAGATCAAAATGAATTGAAAAATAATAGTGATACTTATTTAGTTATATCATATACTTACCTAAAGGTATGAAGGTACCCATCATTCTCGTGGTGATATGACCTTTTCCAGCACCTGTAATACGTTGAGTTCAATATCCGAGATTTTAGCATCGAACTCATCATCTAATAATGTATTGTTACGACTTGATATCTCGGTGGCCCACTTTTGGTGCAATAGCCTCATGTTAATCCAAAAAAGGTACCTTTCAATTAACCTATGGCTACTTCAAGCCTTGTTTTCCATGGAAATGGTTGAGAACCCCTATAAACCAAAGCAAAATGTTTGACAGTCAAAATCAAACCATGTCCCAAAACTTTATATATAAGAGCATAAAAACTTCACACAAATTACATCTTAACTTGTTAACTTTGTACAAAAGTGTTACCTCCATGCCCCATGACCTGATATTCCATCAGTTCCACCTGATACTACAAACAAATGACCATTATTTTAATTACTAACAATAAAAACTAATAATATCATATCATCCATATATAAATTAACCTTAATTTAGGACGCTATTACATGTATATGTAAGCACGAAACACCGTATATCATGTAAATTTATGAATGTAGTTAATCATGAAATGTGTATTTTTCATCAAGATCACTTATTCTTTACACACCAATGAGCACCCAAACTCAATGTAGTTACTTAATCAAATAATCATCACCAATGATCTATATTATTCAATTACATGAAATCATCCTCATGCAATTAAAATCAAAATGTGTTTACTAAACGTGTTTCTAATAGGCCCAAATAAATGGAGGGAGGGATTTAGAGTAAGAAAATAGAAGGAAAATTAGTTCTAGGGTTATTTCTCCATATAGGTAACGGACTCAGAAAAATTTCCCGTGTTATGTAACGAACTTTGAAAAATATTAAGTTAAGTAACAAAACTTGGCAAAACCGTTAAAGTTAGGTAATTAAACGGGAACCAATTTGGGCCCACATGCCACGTCATATGTAACGGTTATATACCCAATCCCCATTTTTCCCCTTATATTCGACCCGTTTTTTTCATAAACCCTAACCATCACAATCTTAAAAATTCAAAACAATCCCCAACAATAATCTAATTAAATCATGTCGTTTTATTTGTATGATGATAATTGTGATTGTGATAGGCCATCAATGGTGGTAACATCATGGACACCCACCAACCCTGCTAGACGATTGATATGCTGCCAAAATCGATGGGTAAGTATAGGATACTTTTTGTTTCAAGATTTATAGATTGTAATGTTTAATACACTACATTTTATTGATTTTAGAAAGCTGGTAGGAAGAAATGTGATAAATGGGATTGGTATGATCCGGAGGAGGATTGTGAATGGTACAAAATGCACTTGTTTGAGATGTATAGCAGACTCAATCCTAATCAAAGGCGTGAAGTTCAAGCTGAGGCTAATCGTCAAAGAAAGATTGAACAGTTGGAGACTGACTTGAAAAAAGCTTTAAAGAAAGTCACCCTTTGGAAGTCAATTCTATGTGTTTTTGTTGTTCTGGTTTCCTTGCTACTTGCACTTAAGTAGATTAGTTTGTTAGGCATAGATTGTGTGGTTTTGTTTGTAGTGTAAGGCTTAGATTTAGCTTAGGCAGTGTCTGTTTTGCTGCCTTGTACACAATCTAATGTATGAACTTAATCTTGGTGAATGCAATTTAAATCATGTTTTTGTATCCTTGTTGTGAATTAACTAACATTGCATTGATAATTCATGGTTACAAGTGTTTTATTCTACACTGGTCTAGGTTGTACACCTAAACCAGTTACATAATCACATTGTTGTAACCATAAGCATTTGTAACACAAGATGCTATCAAAGCATCTTATTTTTGCCCTTGCCGTTTTGATGTTTGGGTTCTTTTTTCTCAAATGGTTTCACACCATACTCTGTCAATTTTTTTTTTTTTTTTGCTAGGTATGCCTAGTACCTTACCTCTTGCTTTAAAGGCCATTTTTTGTTCCTCATTGGTTGTCAAACTTGAGCATGTTTCCACCCTCTTTGCAGGCACAAAATAATCACTTGCCTTATAATCTTTTGGAAAATAAATCTCCCATCCCCAAGGCCTTGCATCAAAATCTGATTCAGAGCTATCACTAGAAATTGCAATGATTTCTGCACATGAACAAAAATTCATAGGTGTTGATATTCTGAATACATATTGCAGTTTTGGAAAAAAAAAAAAAAAAAAAAAAAAAAAAAAAAAAAAAAAAAGACTTTAATGATACCTTTCATCTTGCTTGATGCCATTTTGTGCAGTGAATTTGTTGGGTTCCCTTTGTGACTAATGCTATAAATACTGTAATGCAGTCAAACTTCCTAACCATTGTGCAGTAAATATGTGGTCATGAATGTGATGGTAAAAGCAATGTAAGCTTTTGCAGTTAGTATGTGGTCAAGAGGATTTCCCAAAACTCACAAGCCTAATAGTAATGCAGTCAAACTTCCTAACCATTGACTGCATATGTACCAAAGTGGTTTGGTAACTGCATAACATTACTTGCAATAATATATAATAAACTGGCATAAAAGACATGCTTAATAACAGGTTTAAACATAAACTAATTTGCATTCATCAATATTTGTAACTAATGGGGGACACATACATAGTATTTTGGGTTCAACTTTAACAAAAGTTGTGCCCTGGTTCATTGTTTACTACATCCACCATTAAACAAAAGATTACATCCTGATAATGCAAATATTAAGTTAATACATTCAAATAAAGTTAATCAACTGAGAATGCAGAATCTGGTGTAGACCCTTCACCATTTGGACCAAAGCCTTTCTTTTTCATTTTTTGACCAAAGATCCTCTCTGATCTTCCCCTATTCTTGTGGTAAATCCTTAAAGGATCATCATGAGCCTGCCTTTTTTTCCCTTGCTTCTTAGGCTGAGGATCAGCTATTGCTTTGCCCTTGTTTGATGCAGGAACAACAACTTATGGAATTTGCAAAGTATCATCATCTGTAGGTGGTGCATCCCTTATCCCTACAAATATGGATTCTTGAGTCTCAATAGTGTCATTAACAGACACCAATCCTCTGTTGTAAGGTTCTTGGTCAAAAGATTCATCATCAGAGTTATTTGAATGTGGGACATCTTTTTTCTTCAAGTCTTCATCTGATATGTAACATGATGGGTGTAAACCCATCTTCTTATCCCATTCTCCCTTTTCTCTTTCCTGTTCTTCTTCCATCTGAATATTCAACTCTTTCCACCTTGCCTCTTCTTCCAAAGTCAACCTCAAAGCTTCGTCATCAAAAGCTTCTTGTTCTAGCTTTTGTCTGTCTATAGCAGCTAACCTATCTTCTTCTTGAAGTAGCAATTCTTCCATGTATTCATGATGCATGTTATTTCTGATTTCATCCTCATCCATAAATTGAACACAATTTACAAGTATGGAGTTAATTAATGAAACTGTAAAATAATCTTATATTTAGAAAATTTTATAAAACATACCATATTGTTCCTTTGTTGACCTCTGCCACCACCTCTTGCACCTCTGCCACCACCCCTTGCACCTCTGCCACCACCTCTTCCACCTCTTCCCCTTGATCCTCTTCCACCACCTCTAGCAGATGCATAAGTTGTGAAATCAGGTGTGGTTGTGTTGTTAGAAGCTCTTGTTGGCTTAGGTGGCTTTGGCACAGGATCTTTCTTACAACTAGATTTGTTGTGCCCCCTTTGTTGACAATTACTACAAGTCATCACTCTTCCCCTTCTAGTAACTTGTGAGGTGTTCTCATCTGGTGCTATGATCCTCTTTTTCTTTGGCCTGCCTGGCATTGTTCTCATCAAGGGTGGTAGAAGTGGTGGATCCCTTGTTCTTTTCCACATACTACTCCCATACACAGGCCTTATAGAAAATTGGTATGCTTCAAACCATTTCTGTTGGCTATACCAATCATGTACTCCTTGAACAGGATCCCTACTCATGTGTTCATAAGCTGCCACAACATGAATACAGGGTATTCCAGACAATTCCCACATCCCACACATGCATTTTTTCCTTGTCAAGTTAACACCATATGCTTGATTACCACTCCTCACTTCAAGTTCTTGAAAACCACTAGGAACAACATGCCAATACCTGTTTGTATGAAGAATTTGTTAGTTAATAAACAAAATGAATGTGAATAGGTGCATAAGTAATACCTGAGTTGAAATTCAATCATCTTGTTCAATCTTTTTCTTATAGATGGTGTTATAGTGTCTTCCCAAAGCCTTGCAGTCCTATTCATGGCCACTAGTCTCTGCAGCACATATAATCTAATGTCCTCAAGCATTGTTATTATAGGCTTTGTCCTTTGTAACAGAATGGCCCTATTGAAACTCTCACATATTCCATTCTCAAAATTTGGACACTTGCTATCCACACTGAAGAAAGCTCTGCTCCAACTGTTAGGGTTCCTCTGTATCAGGTAATCATATGCCTCTTGGTTGACAACCTTCAATTCTTCCATCTTTGAGTAGAAATTTTCTTGCACAGAGGTAGAAGCAGCTTGCCAAAACAGTTTTTGTAACTCCACTCCACTGAATTTTCTTTTAAAATTGGCAAATAAATGTCTTGTGCACTTTCTATGTTCTGCATTAGGAAGGAAGTCACTCACTGCATTTTCTAGACCCTGTATTAGTACATAACAAATTCATGAGTGTTAACCTAAGTAAAGTAGTTACAATCTAGATACATAAGATTTTTACATACCTTGTGAGAATCTGAAATGATTGTTACACCATTACCCTGATGCAACTTGAGATCTTCACACAGTAAACCCAAGAACCACTGCCAATTATCATAGTTTTCAACCTTAACAACAGCCCATGCTATTGGGTACATTTGATTATTAGCATCTCTCCCCATAGCAACAAGCAACTCACCTCTACATTTATGTTTCAGAAAACAGCCATCCAAACCTATTACCTTTCTACAACCTGCAAACCAACCATCTCTCACACCTTTGAAGCAGACATAAAATCTTCTAAAATAATGTATTCCAGAAGAGGTTTCTTCATCATCTAAAACACATGTGCTGCCTGGGTTAGTATCAATTACAGCATTCCTATACTCCCACAATCTTGCATAATGTTCTTTCAACCCACCTTCATAATCAAATAATGCCCTCTGTTTTGCTCTCTGGCATTGCCCAACACTGACATTAATATGATACTTTGCCCTAATTTGTGTTTGCATTTTTAACAAGGGAATGAATGGGTCTTCAATGAGTTCCTTGGCAAAATGGTGTGCTATCCATTTGTAGGTCACCAAGCTTCCTAAGTTATAGTTCCTAGAACATTTGTGTTTGGGTTTTAAGGATTTGATTTGGAAAGAATTCTCAGTTGACATCCATGAAGCATACAATCTAAAACCACAAACATCTTTTTCATCATCAGTTGACTTAACAGGTTTTCTTTTAACTCTACCCTTTTTAGTAACCTTTGCAATTGACTTAGAACTACCCTCCCCATCTTTAGAACAACCCTGACCATCTTTTAACTTTTTCTGTTGTGATCTTTTTTTTAAAGTTGCAGCCCCAGCACATCTACCTGCTTCTACATCCCTACCACAATTCACTAACAACTGCTTCCAATCATTCCTTTCAAACCATAATTGATACCCATTGTGGACACCATAGTTGGCTAAAGCAAGTTTTAGTTGTTCATTTGACTCAAATCTCATTCCTAGCACAGGTTCCATTTTATCCCAATCCTGTGTAGGATCATGCCTAGGATAAATGATGTGTGGCTTAGCTACATACTTAGCATCTACAGGCTCTGGGTCTTCTAAGACTTCTATGTCATTAACATTGATTGGTTCATCAATGAAACCCTTAAACTCACCACTATTAGAGCACAATTTATTAAGAAATGGGTCTTTTGTAGACACAATCTTAATTTCAACATTTTGGTCAGTTTCATGAAAGAATTCAACATCACCTAAGTCTTCCTCCTCCTCACTAGAACAATAGCAATCACTAGACTCATATCCCTCTTCTGTTTCTATGGCTTCTGTTCTGTTCCTACATTCTAAAGCATCTTCATCTAGATGTTCAGCATACAAGTCAACAACCCATTTTGATTCATAATCACATGCTACAAATGCCTGAACATCATCATCATTCCTAATCTCCTTAATACCTATCCTTAACGGGGTTCCTATTTTGCAATAATAAAGTCTCTTAATGTAACAACCGGCAATTTAGGGAGCTATTTTGAAAAACCCGCATTACGTTAAAGTTCATTTATAATTTTTATTTGGAATTTTTTATTCATAACGAACTTGGAAGACCAATTTTTATGGATAATTATATTTTATGTTGTTATGGAATTTGTGAATTATCTTAATAATTCATTATGGAAATTTACGTGATGATGTATTCTTAAAATTCTCACTGGTACTACATTGACTCCGGCACTAGGGTTACCTAACGGGAAATTTTATGACTTGTTTTTACAAGTCCGATGATATTTAATTATTTACGGGATGTTTTTCGGGAGATATTGAAGTTTGAAATGAGTTCGGGTTTCGGGCCGTATGTTTTACATTTACCCACTTTACCCACTCTAACTACTAGTAATATTATTATTACTACTATTATTATTATTATTATTATTATCATTTAAACTTAAAATATATATATATATATATATATATATATATATATATATATATATATATATATATATATATATATATATATATATATATAAAAGAGTGAACCACAAAAGGGTCCTTGTTGGTCCGGTTTTCACACAACACCAACACCCTCACTCACACATCTCTCTCTCCCTCATTCCCCTCTTCTTATCAAACCCTAGCCGCCGATTAATTATCCGGCCGCCACCGCTTCACTGCAGACCACCACTACAAACCACCACTATTTTCGTGATCCCCATCATCTAATCTCCTAGATCTGCCCCTACACGCGCCCTATTACACCTTTTTATATCACGAATCATCACCATATCTCACCACCAATCATTATTTTCGAAGTGTTATACGATTTGGAGCTTATTTGATCGAAGGTGAGACGAGTGTAACTCGCGTTTTTATTAAAACGTGACCTTTGGTCACGATGGGTTTAGTTTCGGATGGGTTTTCACCCAAAAACGAGGATAATACTTATGGGTTTTTGTTGGAAACTTGATTTTATTAAATGGTTTGGTATCCGGGTTGTTATTCGTGGGTTTGGTTCGAACCGTGAGTCCACGACTCACGGCTTGGATATTGACTCGAGCCGTAGTGCTCGTTTTCTTGTTAGTTATGAGCCGTGGTTTGGCTCTTGGTATTCTTGCTCTCGTTGGTATATTGGTTCGACTCAAAGGAGTCGCGGCTCGAAGCCGTATTATTGTTGTTGTTGCCGAGACCCTTTTGGGTCGAATGGGTATTTTTGGAGTGCTCCTTGGAGCCATTCTTGTGACCCTTGATACTTGGTTCGAGCCTCTCTTGGCTCGTGGTATTTACCGCGACTCAGTCGAGTCGTGTAGGCTTGGGTGTGGCTTGGTAAACCAACCCGAGCGTGACCTTGCTTATTTTGTTTCTTGATTGTTAACTTGGTTTGATATTGGTTTTATTATTAGTTGGTTGTCTATTTGATGTCTTGGCCGATTACATGTGGGTCGAGACCATGTTTGGTCTCGACATTGGATATGGGATATTGATATTGTGAAGTGTTGATGAAATGTGTTATTGGGGACCGATTGTGAGACGGTCACTTAGATTGACGGAGATAGGTTAGTCGGGTGCCGTAGTCGGACCCTATTGTTGTAGCACGTGGATTGGGATTGTGTTGGACGGAGATGTATTGATTTTTATGACATTTGCTTACTACTTTGGACTTGGACATTGAGCCGAGAGTCATGACTCGGACATGTGACCATTTCGTGTAACTCGATAACTATTTACAATTAAAACATAAATAATAAAACTCGTAATAATAATTATTAGTAATATAAACGTTTATATGAATATGTAGACATGAATAACGGATATATAATTATATAAATGCGTATATTAATAATAATAAAAATCACGAGTCATATTATAAATAATACGACTAAACATATATTAGGCTACGAGAGTAGCGTAATATTATTGGAAGTATTATTATAAAAACATGACTATAAAACGAGAAACTCTCGACAATTACTAAATATTAAATAAAATGTCATTATATATATATATATAACGAGTAAACCTATCGAGTTATGCGGAGTCGTGGTCACTCGAGTTCAGGTAAGTTTTATTTGTGACTTTCGTGTTGTCACGGATATATGACGATTAATATAAGCGTTTTCTATAACTAAATAACTATTTAACCGAAAGGTTGAACCGGGTTATTTAGCTATACGAAATGAATATATTAATGGGCATCGTATCCTACAACGCCCATAGGTTGTGGTATATGTAAAGGGTAATAAATTGCGTATATATATATCGGGAAATCTGGCCAATTTGACGATGTATATAAGGAATTTATTAAACTACGATATATACCATATAGTATTTATGTGCTATGTGTTTTAGGATTGGGTGTAATCTTGGAACGGTATGTTACGTAAATAAATATGAGGATTATCAAATCGATGGATTTGATAAACTTTGGTGATTTATTTAAATGATATATTGGGCTAATATTAGATCCATAGTTTATTTTATTATTCTTTTGTGTGACCTTTTTGGTTTGTTTGTGTCGACCCACCACCCGTATGGATACCAAACGTAAATACACCAAACTATTGCGAAATGGATTTTCGGAAAATAAAACGGATTACGTCCGGGTTTGGGAATATTTTGAATTTGAGGAAATGATTTCTGAACGAGTTGATATTGTTAGGTCGTGCCGAGTCCGTAGTTGCCGTCTTGTGAGTTACTATACATCTTACTTCTACCGACTTCTTCTTGCTGTTTTCTGGACTTGAGGTGAGTCATAGCCCCACTTTTACTCTTGAACTATGTTTTCAATACTTGGGATGAGAAACGTGCAAATTTTTTATGTGGACTATTATCGCTTCTATATTCTTTCTAAAACTTGCTATGCGTATGGACTAGGATGTATTGTCAGCTTTAGTCACATATATTTTGTGTGTACTATTCAAGGTTGGCTTATTTGGTTATTGGTGGATTGTCAGCTTTAGTCACATATATTTTGTGTGTACTATTCAAGGTTGGCTTATTTGGTTATTGGTGGATTGTCAGCTTTAGTCACATATATTTTGTGTGTACTATTCAAGGTTGGCTTATTTAGATACTGTAGCGTGCACTTATAGGTTATTAATACTTCGGAGATTATCCGAGAATTATGATATTGCGGGGGGTGGGGGGTACCCGAATATCTATGTTAGAACGGAGGGTATCCGTGTGTTATGATTGGAGCGGAGGGTATCCGCAGGTTTTTAGCGAATCCTTAGTCTAGCTAGCAAGCGTTTTGCGTATATGTCCACTATATTGTTAGATGAATTTAAACCTATGATCTCACCAGCGAAAGCTGACTTTTAGCACGTTTTCTCAGGTAATTAAGCGATGATATGGATGCATGGTTTGGAAGGCTCGGCTAAGGCTCTTGGTTTATGGATCTATTTTTCTAGACTCTGATATTAAATTATGGACCTACTATTATGTTATTTTGGGCCTGACTCTGAATGATGTTGGGATAAATGTAAACTTTAAAACCCCGTTTTGGTTGCGTTTTTATTATGTTTACTTTATCTCGTTCTATTATGTCTTGTGTTGGATACCAATCCCCGTAGCACCCCGAAAGCTTAATGAGTCTTCCGCTGTATCAAATTTTGGGGGTGTTACACTTAAGTGGAGCATGCACTAAATGATCAACTACATCAAAGAGTTGTACAAATGACATACCTTCAAAGCTAAGATCCATAATTTGCTTCTCATCATAGTTCATATAAGCAAACGGTTTTATTGTAAATAGACCCTCATGTTTTAGGTTCACTGTGAAAGGTCGATTCTTGTCGGGTTTACCTTTACCCATGTTTAATATTACATGGATTTGATAATTAGTGTTTCTGAAATTTGGGATTTAGGGTTAACGTATTTGGGTATTTGGGGATTAGGGTTCGTATCAATTTTGGGGGAAAACGTATTTGGGGAAAAATGGTCAAAATGGGTGGTCAAATATATAAGTCAAACAAATTTACCGGGTCAACAGGTCACCAGTTGCATGATGGGGTGAAATTACCTAACTTTAACGGTTTTGCCAACTTTTGTTACTTAACTTAATATTTTTCAAAGTTCGTTACATAACACGGGAAATTTTTTTAAGTCCGTTACCTATATGGAGAAATAACCCTTAGTTCTATTGCTATTACCAAAAACTGGTTCTCTAAAAGATTAACACAAACACCCATTTAGATTCATATGGCCTATTAGTATGCCCCTATCACTAATTTCTGAATTTGGACTAAATTCTTTCACATAATGTAGTAAATGATATATATTTACTGTGACACCCCCAAAATTCGGGTCCAGCGGAAGCATACATGCATTGGGGTGCTACGAAATTGGTATCACAACATAAGTACAAAGAACGGTTTTAACTCAACCGTTAGGAATAAATTTCATAGTCGAAACATTTAGTTTACATCATTCCAAAAATGTTGTGGTAGTAAGGCCCATAAAAGGATTAAAGCGGTCCCAAATATATCAGAGTCATCTATGACCATGCCATGTCATAGCAAAAGCCTCCAACAGTTAGCTTATCACCTTAACCTGAAAATACATGCTAAAAATGTCAACACGAGGTTGGTGAGTTCATAGGTTTGTATAAATAACAAAGTAGAGTAAAAATAATGTGAGTTCAATAAAAGGTTTTGTGACCATTGTGTCGCTCACAGTGTCGTGAAAATAAAGTTTAACTTTAAGTAAATTAATAATGTGGACCACAAGGTGTTCGAGTGTGAATAATTGTTCACATACAAGTCAAGTTCAGTATAGTAACCACTGCTTTACTCGCAGCGTCAAGAAAAGTATCATTAAAGTAGATCATAAGTATTAGGCATAAAGTTGGACCATAGGCAAAGTATGTGATCATTACAACGAATATAATGTCACACAAAAGTAAAGGTCTATTACGCTAGCACTAAGTTCATGCAACCGAAGCTACGACAGTGGTGTATGCAAAATGTTGTCATACTAAAAAGGGGCCCATTGCGAGTGCTTATCCCGTTACACTCGATTCCGATATGATATACGTTTCGCATTGACCCATGTGTGGTCAACCGAACGGGGGAGTCACCCCAATAGATCTATTTATAGCAATCGCGCTTCCTGCAGGAACTAACGATTCATGGAAGTGGGCATAAGTATGGGATCTAGGGCTTAGGCTCTCCACGTAATAGTTTTTAAGCATAGTATTGGTCCATAAAAGTTTTGCATGGTTCTCACCCCAAAATTTGCAAAGCAAGGTAAAGTAAAAGAGTGGGGCTATAAACTCACATATATGGTTTAAACGCTTGTGTCCATAATAAGGTAATCCAGTATGCAATAAGTGAATGAGTCATGTTTCAAGTAAGATCAAGTAATGAGTTTAAGTATAAACAAGCATTGAGTTTGGTTAAGAACGAGCATGTATTTCTCCAAAAACATTTATAAAGCAAGTAAAAGTAGGGGCCATGAACTCACCTCAGCAATAGCAGTCTGATAGTGAAAATCAAGTAGTGATAGTGTGCGGCACCGACACGCGACCTAGATTAGTACGGCAAGTTTAGTCCGCAGTTTCAGTTTAAGACTCAATGAGTTTAAAAAGTTTTAAAGTGTTTGTGTCCTTGTTACTTGTGTGGCAACATTTGAGTTTGAAAACAACTTTTAAGCGTATGTAAGTATTTGCAACTATTGGCTCTTGGAAGTGTATGGGTATATAAGTTTACAATAATAAAAGTATGGAAGTCGAATAAATGACATTAACCGAAGGATGATGCACGGAAAGTATTCGCATAATATAGTAGACGAATCCGGATTGTCAGAATGTCGTTTAAAAGTATTCATAAAAATATACTAGATATAATAGAAGTGTGTAAAAATTATATTCCAATTAACATTTTTATTAAAAGAGTTTGTATTAGAATACACTTGCAACTTGTAATTGTAGGATTTTTGAAAAATCGAGGATGACCCGTTTATATGTTTTAATTATACGAGATGACCAGATGTCCTAATCTTTATTTTAGAAAAAACAAACCGTTTCATACTATTTATTGTTCATTATAATTGAATAGGTTTTTATAAGTTTAAATGTGTTATATTAAGTTTAGATAAGCAAAATAGGTGATATCAACCAACAACTTTAAAAGTTAAAATTTATTTCTAGTTTTCAATAAGTTTTATTTAACAGACTATAGTTTTAATTGTTGAGAATATGTTTAGTTGTGTTTGAAAAAAAACTAGTCGTGTAGCTCTAAGCATGTCGAGGGGATTAAGTAGAGATCGAAAAGTGGATATAAGCCGAACTCAAGTCGTGCAAATAATATGTTGAATAAGCCAAAACCACATAAACAGAAATAGGCAACTGACTCGGGATTTCTAAACTAAGCAAGACCGACACCAAAGCTGGGCTCGAGTTGGGCCTGTCGGCTCACTGTTACTCGACACACGCACCAACACAATTAAATTTATAACCAAGTGCATCTCCAAAATCATAGTTTGTCATTAAATCCCATTTAGTCTAGTAACTGAAATTTTCAAAACAAACATTAACCAATTCCACGCCTTGTACCTAGGGGTGAGCAGAAAAACCGAAATATCCGAATAAACCGAAAACCGAAACCGAACCAAACCGAAAATAACCGAACCGAACTAATAACCGAACCGAATTTGCCAAAACCGAACCAAACCGAACTTTTAATTCGGTTCTCGGTTTGGATATGGTTTTGGTAATCAAAACCGAAAACCGAACCGAAAACCGAATTCATATAAATTTATGTATTTTTTATATATTTATATATATAAAAAGATTAATAAAATGTTGTATATATATTTATATTTATATTTATATATATAAAAATAACAATAAAATTTTATCCTAATATTAAAAACTACTTTTTATGTTTGAAATAACTTTTTTGGCTAAATATATTTGTATATTTTTCTTTTTTTTCAATTAAAGTATGTAATTCGGTTAAACCGAAAACCGAACCGAACCAAACCGAACTAGAATTCAACCAAACCGAACCGAAAACCGAATTTGAATTCGGTTTGGTTTGGTTCACGGTTTGACCTTAAAAAAACTTTTAACCGAATTAACCGAACCGAATTAACCGAATACCCGAAAACCGAACCGATCAACACCCCTACTTGTACCAAATGCACCCTTTGTTGGGCCAGTGGGTTTCGGTCCACAGTAGTTTGACAAAACACAAGCCCAAGTCAAAAATGAAACCAATTACATATAAGTTTAAGAGAAAATTTCATATATATCCTTGTAAATTTCAAAAATTTCATATATATCCTTTTTACTAGTTTTTTATGCATAAAGTACAATGCATTTAATGCATCAAAAGGATATATATGAAATTTTTGAATTTTGCAAGAATATAAATGAAATTGCCCCTAAGTTTAAAAATAACGTTTTTAGTTGTTTTGAGTTGTTGTTTTTGACATAGTGAGCAAATCAACCGAACACACCTAAGTCGACTCGGGTAAGTAACCAACACACACCCGACGTTAACCAAACGCACCCTAATTGGGTGGCTTGGCTCATGGTTGGGCAGCGAGTTGGGCTCGACTCAACAGCCATACAACACGCAGATGACATACAAACTTAAGGTTGTAACTTGAGTGAAAGAAGACGAATGAAAGCAACAAAAGAAGATAATACCCACACCTGGGGTTCGACCACAACAAAACTAAACCAAATCCCAGTTTAATCTTTATAATCTATCTAATCTTTTGGAATTGCTCATAGATGGAAAAGTAACAAGGTCAAAAAAAGAAAACATCCCCACTGTGGCTCGACCCACAGTGGTTCAACCACCAAACAAGGCCAAACACAACGAAAATACAACCCAAAAATCTTAACCCATATATACCAGGAAGGGGAAATAAGCTAGAAGAATTATAAGCACTTCATGAGCCAATCTAGTTTTTGTGTATAATTTATTAGTTTGCCACACAAGATTTATACCAATATGAATCAAAACACAAAAGAGAATTTTAGATCGATCGGTGTAAACATTAACCATCACCGATTTATTATTAAAACCAAACCACCAAATCTTAAAAATAATTATAACAATAATATACAAGAAAAAGGGAACCAAGTGAAACCTTGTTGAAAGTCGACCAGGAATGAAAGCAAGCAAAACAATTGTAAATTCACCAAGCCGAATCCACAGGAACCACCAAACACCCTTTTGATTTTTGATACAAGTGGTGTCATACATGTGTCTCGTTGGTATATAAAAAAATAAATAAATAGATAGTTTGACTCCTTCTTTCCCTGGATCGATTTTAGTGCCATCTATCTTGAGGAAATTTTGCTATCAACCACCACCTTCAAGGTGGTCTCGTGACTCTTGTGGAAAGAAGAGAAAGTATGAAAATGATAGATCGGTTCTTCTCCTATCTTTTCTTGTTTGACCCATGTGATGATAGTGATGTCGTAGGGTGATTATCACCAAAAGGGGGAGGTGTTAGTTTTGAGGTGGAGAAGGTGAGGAGCTGTGTTATCAAAATGAGAAAAGTAAAAAAAATAAAACATTTGGGAATGAAATATTGTGTTTTTATTTACTGTAATAGAGACAGAGTAGGTATTGTTTTATTATCATTTGGTGTATTTTGTGTACCCGACACCGTGTTCTCTTGAGCTAAAGTGTAATCGCGGTACCTCAGTTTGGTAAATGCGGGAAATATATTTCTGGAAATGTTTTTATAAAAGTCTTATAGAAACTTTTTTTTTTTTTTTTTTACTCTGATTAATAATTATTACGTTGTTGCCGTTACTAAAATAGTGTCGGTACGCGTGTCGTGCTGCATTCGAGATATTTCTCGGTTAAATAAACAAATATCAGTAATAGTCAGAAAATGATATATCCGCACTTTCTGATAAAAACAAATTATTCCACTATTAAAATAGAGTAAACTACAAAGATGGTCCCTGTGGTATGCGTTGACTTTCATTCTTGGTCTTTTGACTTTTTTTTTTGCACGTACAGTCCCTAACTCTGAAACCCTTAACACCCACGATCTTTTGACCAACAAGTGTCAGCTTTGACCGTTAAACAACCCTCATGTGACTTGCACATGAGGGTATAATTGTCTTTTTATTTTTCTTTATTTATTAAAATATACAAAATAAATAATAACATTCATCCTTTTCCTTTATCTCACTTACCACCCCACTCACCTACCCATACCCTCCACACCCTCATTCTTTCTTTTATCCAGATTCATGAATGCAAACAACAAAAATTGTTTCTTGTTGTTTTTTTCTTATGAATCAATAATAACATATCAATATAGATCCAAATCTAATAATTATACCATAAACCATTATCACAAAACAAAAATTAAAGGCAACAAGATCCAAACGTCATCATCGTTAATCCGCAGGCGAACACCCATACCAGGCCACCACCATCATTAACGCAAATCACCATCACCAAATCGCCACCATAACCATCAACAATCCACCACTAAACCCCACCCATTATAATCTTAAACCCCATTAAACCCATTTTAATCTTAAAACCCATTAAAAGCATTTTAATCATAAACCCACTCCATTTTCAATGAAATTAATATTTTTTTTTGCACTGGGCACACATTCAGAGATTAAAAAAAAAGTATATAGATCTAGAAACCCTCGTTAGCCATCACCATCACACGCTTGCACAAAGTGGATAGTAACCGGCGTGGTCTACAAAATTTTCTCTTCCTTAAGAAGCAAAACTAGATAACAAACACCCCTTGGTCATCAAATTATGGCGGATTTTTGTGGGACTCCAAGATTGGATTTTCTGGATATGTTGTTCTTTTTTGTTGGTTTAGGTACTGATTTTTTGTGGGTTTTATATTTGTTTTGATGTTGTGTTTTGTTTAATGGAACATAATGGTTTAGCCAAATAGTGTTTTCGTGAAGTGTTTATGTTGATCAGTGTTAATGGAACATAATGTTCCCCAATGAAAATTCAAGAGTTTTATAAAGAAATTCATGGGTGGTTTTAGTTTTTATATTTTAATTTTGGTGTTTCATCTTGTAAAGTAATTTGTTTACATAGGCAATATGATTTAGATAAAGAGAGAAATGGTGAGTATAGGTAGGTGTTTGTATTAGATTAATTTTTGCACCATGGTGAGGTGTTTGTATTGAATTAAATTTTTGATATTTAAATTTAGAAAAAAGGTTGGTAGTGGATGATGGGTTGTACGGAGATGACTTCGGTGACCGGAGATGAGTGGAGGTGAACGGAATTAGTAACAGGCGTCTATGAGTGGAAGTGACCGGAGATGATTTCGATGGCCATGGAGGTCCGGCTGTGGACTGATGGTGTTGGTGTTTGTTTAATGGTGAGAATGATGTAGATGGTGTTGTGTGTATGACATAGATAAAGAAGAAAGAGATACTAAAATGGCATTTTTACCCTCATGTGCAAGTCACATGAGGGGTGTTTAACAGTCAAACATAACACCGTTTGGTCAAAGGACTTTTAGTGTTAAGGGTTTCAGAGTTAGGGACTGTACGTGCAAAAAAAAAGTCAAAGGACCAAGAGTGAAAGTAGAGGCATACCACAGGGACCATCTTTGTAGTTTACTGAGAAGACTAATTGTCTTTTGCAACTAATCGGTTAGTGTCAGTTCCTTATGTGGAGCGCTTCGAGAGGTAAAAAACATAGCTAATAGAATCTGCAATGATGGAAGGAATACATACATGAAGTTTGTAATTTGCAAACAAAATAGACCCAATAGGTGAGGTCAAGTCTATCTTACAATGGGGAACATACAACGGTAAGTCCAAAATCAATAAACTTTTGTCATATAAAATTTCTAAAAGCAAAAACAGAAGATTAACATAATTCAATTATTACATTTGCAAAATTCTTAAGCAAGAACTGCGAGTTTGAGTACCAAAATATATAATTATTAGTCTCGGCTCCTCATGTCCAACTAAAACATCAATTATATATACTTATATTATGCTAAATGTAGGTCCAATTAAACATCAACTATAAGCAATCCCAAACAGCCCTGACTCATGCTCCACTAAGTGGAATGTACTTTGTAGGGAGGCGACAAACTAACAAAGTAAAGAAGTCTAATATCAACAAAATACTAAGCTTAATCTCCTCATATATTTTAGAATACTAATGTTAATCCCTCCGTCCCAGAGATATTGTCCACCTTGCCATTTGAATATATGTTATCAAGAGTAATTTGAGAAATAAATGACGACTTGGAAGAAGTAAATATCCACTGACAAATGAAAGGCCTTACATAGTAACAGTTATGTTAGTGCAAATATTACGATATTTAATCTATACTGTCTCGTTTTTTTGATTAATGACAAACGTATAACTTGATACAAATGTAAAATATACAAGTTACTTGTAATCATAGTTTGTCTCAACATACATTCAACACCTCTCAACGTCTCGAGTTTTCGTATGCTACAACACAGGTTCGTACATGTTTGTTATGTAGCATCATGATCAAACCCCTTGACCAACCATTTAGAATGACTAAAATACTTTTAGGGTCTTTAAGTATTTTAGGTGTCAAAGTACACTTTAGGTGTCAAATAGAATAAGTGCCACTTTATGTGTTAAAGTAATATTAGTAAGTTTTACAAATGATAAAAATGTGATGACATTAGGAATCAAACATTTTTAGTAACTCATTAACTTACTAGAACAACATTACTTAGGTAATATATACTTTTTACAAGTTTACTTTCATATATATTTCTTAATCTTAAAATAGAAATATATATATACATCACATCATGTGCATTTATAGAAAGGTTGAGTGTTTGACTTTCCATAAGACCACTTATACATTTTGGAAGGATTCCAACTTTATTTATTGTTTGTTTGACTAGAAGTAACTTGATGTGACATTGTTAGATATAGAAAGTTATTGTAAATAGTAGTCTGTCTGTTTCGGCGGAACCTTCGGGCATAACGGACGGAACCCTCAAAAGGGTTCCGCCTGATCCGTGGGTCTGCTATAGCCTTTGGCTATAAATAGCAGCCCATGGTCTTCTCATTAGGTTGATGACTTTGAAAATACATTATCTCTATCATAAAACACATATCTAGAGTAGTAGAAAGCAATGTAGAAAACACACATGAGTCACCCTTTCATTAATGATCATAATTCTTCTAACATTCATCTTTGTTGTAAGCGTATCACACTTCATGATCCACCAAGAAGGTTACAAGATCTTGAAGTCATCATTCATTAAAGCATTCCAACATATGAAGATTTAAAGGCACTTGACATCCTCAATGATTGAAAACTTCTTATTCAAGAAGTTCATGTAGATTGGTCTTTCATATCCATTAGACTTTTATGTCTTGGATCATCATTGTATCATCACAATATAGATTAGATGGTTTATGTGTTTGTGCCATAAAACACAAGGTTTTTATGTTGGGCCACAAAACATAGCGGGAGTGGTTGTACCCTTGGTAAAGAACTCGACATCTAGCTTAGTGTCGGAAATATTGTATAAGCGACGATAGGAGTGGTTGTACCTTGTAAAAGAACTCGGTATCTAGCTTTGTACCGGATAAAGTGTAAGCGACGATTGTAAGGTTTTCTCCGCCGAGAAGGGAGGTTGTTGATCTAGTGAAGTAACTCTCAAGTTGGGTACTCGAGGAGTGGAGTAGGGCGGAGAGGAGATCCGTGACCGAACCACTATAAATCCTCGTGTTCGGTTTGCACTTTCCTTTTACTTATTGCTTTACTTTAATTTTTGCATTATGTGATTGTTTGTGTTGTGACATGTTGATTGTACTTGTGTGATAACATGTTTTAAGTTATGTTAGTCATAAACTACAAGTAACATCTTTCATATTAGAACAAGCTAAAAATGGACATTTGATACAACAAGCATAAAGTTTTTAAATGGTAAACTATTCTACTCATCTCTATAGCACACACAAGATCTATTGTATTTAGTAATTTCACTTAGATTCCTGTTCCAAAGAGCTTTCTTAAGAACGTTCTTAACATATTCCATTATCACACACAAACACATCTCTTGGTCTTTGATGATCAAATCACTCTCATAACACATACTCAAACTCAACATAAAAGATGTCTGTCTTTAGATCATTCAACCATAGATTCCAAACACAAAGATTAAAATCTTTTTGCATTACACATACATGTGTCGATTACATGTTATTTGTTTGATATGATTGGACATCTTAACATAACCATGATAACTATTTGATTGATTCATGTGTAAATCTTGGTTATATCTTTATGATGCCTGCATGCTTATATGTTTCGTGTTACTATATATCAACATGATTTGTATGATATTTTCATTCTTTATTTATATGATGTTTTGCATGATTAACATGTTACTTGTTAACTCATGATATGTCATTTTGGTACATGATGCTTTTATATGATATTCATATATTTGAAAGCTTGTGTATGTTGTTGTCATTTATTAGATCCATGCTTAGGATGATCTATATAATACTTGCTCCAAAATGTTATCATTTAAACATGGGTTGCATAAATTTTTTGTCTTGTCTCTTTCGCAACTTTGTCACACTATTTGTTCACTTCGTGTGCACTTATTATTTGTAGAAGTACTCTTGGTATGATAAACATTTAGAAGACGTTTTATCTTACAAATTTATCACATAGATTGTTATATGCTTAAGTGTCTAAGCTTAACAACAAAACAATTTCACAATGAAGTGTTTTAAATAATGGCATGCTATTGCTTAGTATAATTATTTGTTGCTATGTGGTAACTTTATGTCTAGTAGTCGAATGCGTTGTTTGTATTATATAATGTCTTTAGATTTTTATCTTGTTGACATCTTTTGTCACTAACAAATGTGTTTTAGTGGATTGAGAACTAATTAATTGCCATCTCACTTCGTTCTAGCTTTTATATGCTCATCTCGCATAACTATAATCCCTTTATTGTTACGTGGATTAGTAATATGTTTTATGGAACCCCTACATTTGCATATAGTTTTATAGCTAATAGGATTGAGTCTTAGAGATTTGAAATTTGTGTTTGGATATCTTTCAATCAACCTCTTTCTTATTCACATTAGTGCTTTCGCTTTCCAAAATCACCTCGATAACAATACTCTAATCCTTTCCACCTCCTTTGAGAAAACCAAATGCCTCGTCATATGATCATCTCGCATTGATAGAGAAGAGCTACATGACTCTAAGGATAAAGTTCTTTGTATGCTAACCAACATCCGCAAAAACATTACCAAGCTCATCGTTTTCATTAACCTACAACCTCCTAAACACTTCATCATCATTCTTTATACAATGCACTAGACAATATGTTTGATGTCCACCTATTGAGGAGGAGAGAAATTCATTCACATATTTGTATTTGGTTAAATTGTATTTAAAGAACATCTACTCATGTTTCTTACACCCTAAAATACCAACACATAGGTACACTTCATTTAGTTAAAGTTGGTTCACAAAACCACAAGTGCTTCAAGCCTTTGACCTTTTCTCTTTTTTAATAGTTCATGCCTCTTTCACCCCCAATATCTCATCTAGTGAAAAACACATCACGTGTTTGACAAAGTTATTCACTTCCACAACCAAAAACTAAACCAAATGGAGTCTAGGATTCTTCTCTCAAAACTAGGACTTCAAAACCTCATTTTCAAGAACACCATCATAGGATCTCATCCTCTTCTTCCTCGACACATATCATGCACGTCATTGTCAACACAAACGATATATTAATCAAAGCCATCATTCCCAACACTTTCTCAACACGTTGGTCTAACCAACACTCTCGCATCATATGCTGTCATTCTCATCCTCATATAGGTATTTAGCATTTTTTTTTAACTCTTTTCATATGGAATTTTTGTTCCTAGGTGCTTATTGTCCTCACTTCATTTCAATTCCATTCAAGCATGTATTATGGCAAGATACATCATCTTTGGTAGATGATAAAGTCATATTTGTTGTTTATCCCTCGAGTTGTGAATTTTAGGATTGCATGAGTCGATATGTTCTATCTTTATCTTTCGTTAGAACATTTGGTATACACACGAGCTTCTAATTCTTTAAATAGTTGTCTACCCATCACCACCATTAGCACCATCCTCTTTAAGCATTTCAACCTCATGTCTTCCTTCTACGCTTTGCTTAGTAGGTTCCTATCATATTATATGCACGTTTTTGAAAGAAAGTTAGTGGTTATGCATCAACCAAACATGGGTTTCTGTCTTCTTAGGAATCAAGAATATAGACTTACAAAAAAAAACGAGATATCCAACTCGCGCCATAGATCTGGCACAGTAGTAGATTTGCTTTAAAATTATGATTCGCCTCGTATGGTACTTGGTGTCTTATTTATACCAACCACGAGGGTCTTAAGTACATGTTTCATGGAAATATCTCATACTAAGACGGATGAGGTTAGTAAATATTTACGAGGGTGATATCTTCTATTGCCCAGGAAGAGTATCTGTAGTTGCTGTCTTCATAAGCCGAAAAGAATGACAAATATCAATTAGAGTTCGAACAATGAGAATATTACTATGAGTCTTATAATTGATATGAGAGGAATTTAGAGAAAATCCGTTGAAGTGAAATCATCAAGGAAGAATGTGTAGTTAGGCATGTATGACTTGTTAAAATTAATGATCACTGAATTAAAAGATTAAAGAATAGAATATGGGTATTAATGTTTAGTTATGCTCAGAACTTATTATTAGTTGAAGGTTACGAGTTCAAGTATTCAACTCATCTAGACAGTACAAAGATATATAATGACTTGAAAATGTTGTATTAGTGGTCTGAGTATGGATAAATCAATCAAATATTATGTCGAGAGATGTTTGACTTGATTACGAGTGAAAACATAGACATAAATATCCATATGGTAACTGACCAACTATTGATATCCCAATATAGTAGTGATATTGTATCGAAGAGTGACTAGGTTGTCTAGAACTTATGAAAAGAGCACAATGCCAATGAGTAATTGTACACCGATTTTTCAAATTCGACACCTCTACCAATAAGGGTTCTTATAAAGTGGAATGAGTTAAGAGAGTTATTCATCGTTGAATGTGTTATATCGTGATATGTTATTATTGATAATCTCAGATCAAAGTGTTTTAAGGCTTGCTCATAAAGTGAAAGGTATGGGGAGACGAGGGATATGATTCAAATAACTACTTGGTCATTAAATTAGTGTTCAGAATAGCTTATTCTATATAGCATTTTAAAATGAAATCAATAAGACCTTTCAACAAATTAACGAAAATCAGAAAAAGGAGTAGAGCACTTGAAAGTGAACACCATCACACATCACCCAAAAGGGCAGCTACGATTTAGGCACGATGGTTGTAAACCCTATTCCAATCGATCCCCATCAATATGCTACTCTTCTTCTTCTTGATTATTAGGAGGAAAAAAATGGAATACAATCAATTTAGGGTTCGTGTGTGTGAGGAAGATGGAGACCGAATGATAGGTTAATAAGGAGAGGGAATAACTACTGCGACTTTTTTGTGAGATAATTGAGCAGCGAATGGGGATGTACGGGCTGCCATTAAGCCGAGTTTATGGGGGTATGGGCTGGACTTATTCCCTCTTCAATTATTTCAAAAAAAATATTTGGTAACTTAATTACTTCAAATTCAATTTGTGTACTAAATTTTAAAAGACGTAGCTTAGGTTCAAATGATTTGTATTGTGTGATAATATAAGTACTTAGGTATATAGAATGCAAAATTTATTACTTAGCTTTTAGGATTCGTATTTGAAATTCTAAATTCGTAACATAGGTTTAAATCTTAGGTTATAATTCAAATAATGTATTTATTTACATATATCATATAGCCTTAACTAACTATTACTTAACTCAGGTTAAGTAGAATTATATTAAGTTAGTTTACTTAGGTAAATTTTAAATTAAATGTGAACAAATGAATCAGGTTTTGTGTTCCGTTATGCCTCGCGTTTTAATATTACTCATTTATTTAATTTGTTTAGCTTAGGATTAAAATGTGTTCATAGTACATAACATATAGCATTCACACTATAATTAACTAGAAACCAAGTGTCGGGTCAATGGTCGACGTTGAATAACCTGATTTGGTGAGGGTTCTCACATCTAATCCTTGCATCATAGTTGGTACCCAAGCAACGGGGAGTATTGATCAAGGGGGAGCTAATCATGCACTAACCTTTGTTTTTGTAGCTTTCTTATTTCTTGTGTCATATACGTTGGGACCCTAGAAATGGGGAGTATTGATCAAGGGGGAGCTACAATCTAGGGGAAGCATGCACGCATTTATCTTTTTTCTCATTCTTCGACACACTTTTGTGTTTCGACAAAAAAGAAAGAGATAAGTCAACATAGTCCAACATGCATTTTATTCATCATGCATTTTTCGTATAATTTTTATGTTGCACAACACTAACCTTGATGTAGGTCAAAGAACTTAATTTGATCCACGGATCCGCTAACAACCTTAGGAAATTAGAGTTGAAGAATTAACTTCACTAGGGATGATGCAAGCTCGCCATTTCGGGGAGAAATTAAGTTCACTCCAAGGACACACCCCTTTTTGTTTTGACAAAAGGGGGAGAAGAGTGTAAACGGAGAAGGAAATGTAGAAGGTGTTACGGATACAAGTAAGTAATACGGACACAAGTAACTTTTTACATTTTACTATCTATCAGGTTTACATATTTTGTCATCATCAAAAAGGGGGAGAGTGTTAGTGCAAATATTACGATATTTAATCTATACAGTCTCGTTTGTTTTGATTGATGACAAACGTATAACTTGATACATAACGTAAAATGTAGAAGTTACTTGTAATCATAGTTTGTCTCAACATACATTCAACACCTCTCAATGTCTCGAGTCGTCGTATGCTACAACACAGGTTCGTACATGTTTGTTGTGTAGCATTATGATCAAACCCCTTGACCAACCATTTAGAATGACTAAAATACTTTTAGGGTCTTTAAGTATTTTAGGTGTCAAAGTACACTTTATGTGTCAAATAGAATAAGTGCCACTTTAGGTGTTAAAGTAATATTAGTAAGTTTTACAAATGATAAAAATGTGATGACATTAGGAATCAAACATTTTTAGTAACTCATTAACTTACTATAACAACATTACTTAGGTAATATATACTTTTTACAAGTTTACTTTCATATATATTTCTTAATCTTAAAATAGAAATATATATATACATCACATCATGTGCATTTATGGAAAGGTTGAGTGTTCGACTTTCCATAAGACCACTTTTACATTTTGGAAGAATTCCAACTTTATTTATTGTGTGTTTGACTAGAAGTTACTTGATGTGACATTATTAGATATGGAAAGTTATTGTAAATAGTAGTCTGTCTGTTCCGGCAGAACCTTCAGGCATAACAGACGGAACCCTCAAAAGGGTTCTTCCTGATCCGTGGGTCTGCTAAAGCCTTTGGCTATAAATAGCAGCCCATGGTCTTCTCATTAGGTTGATGACTTTGAAAATACATTCTCTCTATCATAAAACACATATCTGGAGTAGTAGAAAGCAATGTAGAAAACACACATGAGTCACCCTTTCAATAATGATCATAATGCTTCTAACATTCATCTTTATTGTAAGCATATCACACATCATGATCCACCAAGAAGGTTACAAGATCTTGAAGTCATCATTCATTAAAGCATTCCAACATATGAGGATTCAAAGGCACTTGACATCCTCAATGATTGAAGACTTCTTATTCAAGAAGTTCATGTAGATTGGTCTTTCATATCCATTAGACTTTTATGTCTTGGATCATCATTGTGTCATCACAATATAGATTAGATGGTTTATGTGTTTGTGCCATAAAACACAAGGTTTTTATGTTGGGCCACAAAACATAGCGGGAGTGGTTGTACCCTTGGTAAAGAACTCGGCATCTAGCTTAGCGTCGGAAATATTGTATAAGCGACGATAGGAGTGGTTGTACCTTGTAAATGAACTCGGTATCTAGCTTTGTACCGGATAAAGTGTAAGCGACGATTGTAAGGTTTTCTCCGCCGAGAAGGGAGGTTGTTGATCTAGTGAAGTAACTCTCGAGTTGGGTACTCGAGGAGTGGAGTAGGGCGGAGAGGAGATCCGTGACCGAACCACTATAAATCCTCGTGTTCGGTTTGCACTTTCCTTTTACTTATTGCTTTACTTTAATGTTTGCATTATGTGATTGTTTGTGTTGTGACTTGTTGATTGTACTTGTGTGATAACATGTTTTAAGTTATGTTAGTTATAAACTACAAGTAACATCTTTCATATTAGAACAAGCTAAAAATGGACATTTGATACAACAAGTATAAAGTTTTTAAACGGTAAACTATTCAACCCCCTTCTAGTTTTCCAAAAGTTATATCCATTTATTTATTTGAAAAACATACTACAAAGATTCTAATTGAAGCATTTGATACCTTTTTTTATTTGCAATTAATCATCAATCCTAGATGAATGATTAATCCCAATCTCAGTCCCAATCCTAATTTATCATACAAGAGAGTTAGTACTTGCTACCTTATTGTCGTCAATCACATTCATAGTGGTCAATATACTTAAAAATTGGAAGGCGAGTAATAGTATAAAATAATCATTAATTTCACTCTTACTTATCTCTTATTTTGTAGACTCGTGCAGTTCTGCAAGTTCAAAAGTAGAATCGACATGAACAATTATGGAAGATACATTTTGTTTTGTATGCAAGTAAAGGTCAAGCATGAGTTAAAAGTACACTTATCAACTATCAAAAAAGAAAGAAGAAGAGTAACGACCTTCTCTAGATAAGACTATAGTAATATCCTAAGTAACCAAATGGAAAGAAAAAGGTAGAGATGGGAAAATCTAGTCATTTACTTCTTAATGGGTTGATTCAGGTTATGTTTTATCTCTAACGGGTAAAATAACTTATTTATTGATATCATTGATAATAGTCATGATTCAATGAAGAAGTCTAAAATATGACAAACGGTGAAAAAATGACTTCTCAGCCTCATCTCACACTTCTCAAAGGGACTCATGCATCCCGAAAACTCAAAAATGATCATAAAACACAAATAATAAATGTGTTTAATTGGTCATGAGCAGTTGATTACATGATTGGTAAAAAGAGAAAGAAAATGATAGTATTAGTGATCTAAAAGTAAATTCCATTATACTGTCAAGTGAGGGGCTTCCCGAATGCATGTAATTAAAGTGTATGCTTATATATTGAAGTGTATTTTGGTGATCTTTATTATATTAGGCACTTGATGAAGTTGAAAACTTGTGGCATACAATCACTGAATCTAGTAAAGCTATAGAATGAATCTTTTATATAATAAAGCCTCAATTAAATGCAACTCTCTACAGGTACATACCTTAAGCTTCAAAATATTATTTCTAATGCCTTATGTTCAATTTCCTGAAAGCAAAGGTAAGTGTATTTTGACACATTTAAACGAAGGCTGAACTCCATAATCCTCTATGCACTCCATTACATGTTGAATTACGACAATAATAAATTGATGTTGACTAAAAAACTTTAAATGCAATGAACTTTGCATTGAACATTTTTAGTAACTACCAATAACAGTTTAAGAAGGTTATCTCGAGGTACTTTCTCCAATTTCCAGCAACCAGAAGATCCTTTAGCAGCACCGAATAAGTAGAATTGTTAATTTCAGTACACGTTTCCATTATTATATAAAAGATACCTGCATGTGTCTCAAGAAAGAGAAAATTATAGTGTGATGTCAATCAATTGCACCGAGTATAAAAGCCAATCACCTTCATCATGGTCTCGGTCTTCCCGAATTTTCCAATTGAATGCAGAAGCAAATCGAAGATCCTATATATATCTTTACTACCTTATAATGTATTTAGTACATCTAAATTTAGAAGTCTAAAAAAAATAAGACCAAAAACATTTCCACAAAAAGAAAGTTAGATATAAAGAGGTTTCATCCCAAAGTTAAATGTATTAATTTTGCTATTAAAAAATTCAGAATTGTAACATCCTTGAAATTAATGTATTTAAGTGTCGACTTGTAATTGCCTTCGAATATTTATACTGTCCATTTCAACCAAACTTATAATAGCCAAACCTCAGTCGTATATAAGCAAACCTAAAAACACCAATACTAAACACACATGGTAAATGTTTTTAAGTTATATTTCAAGTTTGATTTGTAATGTTTTTAAATGTATTTGAATTATTATGTAATGGTTGGAAAAAAAATTGTATTTCGCCATAAAAATAGTCACAGGGTACCCGCCGCTGCATTGCGCGAGTACCCTTCTATTTATTTTTTATTTTTTTGAAATACCCTTCTATTTTATTGAATGATGGCATGCCTTGTGCATTTGTAACCAAAAACATACATCATCAAAACCCATAAAAAACACCTGTGAATAACAAATATAAAAAACCTTTAAACTTCACAGTAAACAACACGTTTATTTGATTATTTGAGCGATCGATTCAATATATATATATATATATATATATATATATATATATATATATATATATATATATATATATATATATATATATATATATATATAGGGAAGGGATCAAGTAAGAAGAATAATTAAAATAAGAATGGTATGAAGTAATTCTAGCCACACATTTCAAATTAGGAGGGAACTTTTGAAGGAAGATGCATCCACTTTTGTAGGTGCATCTGAAATGTGTGGTTGTGGTTACTTCTTATCATTTTTATTTTAATTGTTCTTCCTATTTGATTCTAACTCTATATATATATATATATATATATATATATATATATATATATATATATATATATAACTTAACCTTTTTAAAAAGATTGATATACCTCTTCACTAATTGTGTCGATATTTTGCTTTATTGATTAATTATTTATCTGGGATTGATAATTAATTGCATAAAAAAAGTTATCAATTTGTGAAAAAAAATTGATTAACAGACAACCTTTATATAAGCAAATGTAAAAATCTAATCTCAAACACCAATTGAAAAAAATAATGTATTGTACCTTCTTTATGAAGCCACGAATAAGCGTGAATAACCCATGATCGCTCGAGCTTTCAAAACCGTGATAATTGATGATTTTGATTTTGTTTTGGTAAATTAAAGGTTTGTTGGTTGACTTTTTTTTTTCTTGTTTCAATATATGATGAAACCAGCTATGGTTGATTGTGGTTTTGTTTTTCAAATTTTTTGTTTAAACCCCTGAAGATATTGTTGATTCACACCACCTTTTTAAAGTTTTCCTTTTTTATACTTTTGACAGATATAACTTTTCACTTACTTTTCACCTAGAACGAATTTACAATTTTTTTTTTATTAAATTAGGAAATATTTAAGGCTCTTTTTATTAAAAATCTTTAAAATAAAAAATAAAATAAAAATTTTATTTTTGATAAGGAATGATATGATTTTTTTATTTTAAATGAAAAAGTCCCCACTAGGGGTTTTGTTTTATTATGAAAAAGATATAAGCAACTATTTTTAGCTTTGGTCCCTTGACTAATTCTTTTTTGCCAAAAATGATACTAGTGTTTTTTTCTTTCTTTCTATATGCATGCATCAATCATGGAATGAATTTTAAATGTCGATCTTCTTATGCAAAATAATCTAGTGATCTCACATTTTTTTTTTCTTGTAACATGTTATCATTCTTAAAAGGAGAATTTCATAAATCATACTCCATATGGTTTTAAAGTTTCAATTAAAGAATGAATTATAACTCATACGAGTTGGCGTCGTTTGCACTGTAAATGTATAAAAGGGTAGTAAGCTAGCATTCCATCACGGATATATATGTGATACATTTTGTGCGAGACTGCTTCATGCACGTTCTTTTTGGTGCGTTTTATTTATGCTGTATTCTCAAGAAAACTTTTGGAAGGAAAGTAAAAGGAAGGGTTGTATATGTAAAAATATTTGTGTTCTTAAGATATTTTTCTTTAAAAAAAAAATATATGAAAGGGGAGGGAAATTAGGGATTGGAAGGTTTTTATACAAAATGGTTTATGTCCACTTTTTGGTTGTTGATGAAGTAAAGAAAAGTCCAATTTTCAACTTTGCCAAATTTATCATCATAAATAAACTTTTATCATTTGTCTCTTTCCTTAACCTTGCTTTAAAAAAATGAAAGTCTATTGACAAATAACTAGAAAAAGGAGTCACGACATGACGAATAGGAGAATTAATTTAGTGGATTCACACATGAATTGCAGCAGGAAGTAAGCCCTTAAGAATTTTCGAAGATTAAATCACCTCGCTATTTCATGATTTTAACAGATTGATTGCTTTCATGGAACAATTCAAAAGGCAGAATCTATGTAACAATTGAGAATGAATTATACGTTTGACATCATTTTTCGAAAAACATTGTTGTAAACTTGTAAATATGTATGTTTCACTTCTCTTTCTCTCTAATTAATGAACACTTAAATATAGTTATCTTCTCATTCCTTCCCATTTCTATCCTTTTCTTTCAAACTAAAGAACACAAAGCAAAATAACAAACATGCTATTAGATGATAGATATTACCTAAGCCCTTTTCAGGGTTAAGGTTAGGGTTAGGCTCGATACCATGTAAGATTACATAATTCGCTGTAGGTTATACATTATTCTTGATCCCATTATATATATAAACTACAAACCCTAGACAACCATATGGACCTAAGCCCACAGACGGGCTTGGGCCATATCTATTGAATACATACTTCTTCCCTTTCCAGTCCCCTTTCCTCCCCTCGTCACCTTTCCTCGACTACCCTTCGGAAAAAAATTATAAATAACGGAGTGTTAGTGTCCATGAATGTTGGGAGGTTGCAAAATATTAATCTAAAGCTAAAAAGAAAAAGCTTAATGGTAATTGCAATATGTTTTGTGGAAAACTAGAAGGGGGGTTGAATAGTTTTAGCGTTTTAAAATCTTTTTAACTTGTTTAGTTAGCTTTGAAACTTTCCGTTTGATCAAAGATATATGCACAAACACAATATATATAACATGCAAGTAAAGGAAAGAAACGATCAAACCACAACACGAGTATTTATCGTGGTTCGGCTACAAGGACTCTTTTTCCTTGCCCTACGTCCACGGCCCGAGTATCCAACTCGAGAGTTTCTTTCACTAGTCAACAAGCTCCTTTCACCGGCAGAGAAAACCTTACACGTCGCTTATACTTTTACCGACACAAAGCTAAATGTCGAGTTCTTTTACAAGGGCACAACCACTCCCGTTTAGTTGTTTTACTAGGGTACAACAACTCCCAACACTCTTTGTATTTTGAGGACTAAAATACTAACCACTCACTTCAGAATATACACAAATAAATGACGCGTAAACAACACGAGTTTACACAATACTAAGCTACCAAGACTTGCAACGTTGTGTTGGAAACTTGTAACTTTAGACGACCTTGTGAGCTTCTTTACTACAAAAGGAAACTTCACATTTACAATGTTAAGAGGTTAGAAGAAAAGGATCAGTGTGTGTGTAAAATATGTGCTCAAGAGGTTGGCCAAAAATCAAGTTATGGCTTGGTATTTATAGCACAACAAACTGTGTGCTCGGCGGATCAGGCGGAACCTTCAAATGGGTTCCGCCCGTGTACCCCCAGGGTACCGCCGGGTCTGCAGTAGGTTTTTGCAATTACTCTTCAAACCAAACAAGGTCTTGTCACATAACTTCTATCAACCAAACAATGTCACATCACTTAAAGTAAGTCAAACATGATACTTGCAAGCAACATGAAAGCAAGTCAAACACATAACTTGCCATAAATACATAATGACAAAACTTGCCATAAATGTGATGTGACTATTTCTAATTTAAGAAATAAACTTGTGTTATGTTTTATGAAATGTAAAATGTAGCAAAAGTCTTGTTTATGCAAGTCTTAAAAACTAAGAATATGTTTTGCTTAAAACTAAAGTTTACATTTTGTCGTTAACAAAACTTAGCGAAGATCGTAAAATATAAATAACGTTTTTAGGCGATATTTGTATTAACAATCTCCCCCTTTTTGTTGATGACAAAACATAAACTTTGTTTTTAAGTAACACACAAAATCTTGGTTTTTAAGACTTAAAAAAAAATTATATTAACCTTGTTTTACTTAAGAGATGAAAAGCACATCAAGTATTGAAGGTATAATATATTTCTCCCCCTTTTTGTCGAAACAAAAAGTAGAGTAGCGAAGCGGAATAATTGCCATGCTCCCCCTTGGTCGATACTCCCCCTAAATGGAGTACCAATATGGGAAACATGGATTTTGAGACCTACAAAAAATTGTTAGTTGGTGATATATATAGTTAAGCTTGTAGTTACCACACACAATGCAACCACTATGATAACACAACATTGATCAACCAACAATGCACAAAAGTAAGTAAAAAGAAATTTTATTCCAAGTAAAATTTTGACTTATAAAAGTCAAAAGACAAGAAATGCTAACTATTCTTCTACTTAGTAACCAAAAACTAAAAAAAATAACCAAGAAAATAAAAAAAATCCTACATTCCTAAGTTGGGGCAAACGGCCTCCAAGGGTTGTTTAGGATTTGTTGGGGTGGGAAAGTGCATCCAAACGTTCAATGACATGTTGGAATGCAAACCGGGTTTCATTTTGGAATTGGTGAAGCAAGGTTTTTATGCTTTCACCCATTTGCTCACAATTTGAGCAAACATGGGGATGATTGGGTGAATATGGGTTGGTTTTGGTTTCTTGGTTTAGGGGTTGGTTTGGTTTTGGTTCTTGGGTGGAGGATGGATTTGGTATTGATTCAAGCAAGGTGGTTTGAAATTCCATTGCTTGATGAAGGTGGTTTTCAACCATGCTTTGTATTTCCTCATAAGAAGGAAAGAAAGACTCATAGGTTTGGGGTTGAGAAGGTGGTGGAGTTGGGTGATCATGGTGTTCAAAATTTGGTTCTCCATAAAGAGGACCATGGATTTCACGGTAGATTGGGTGAAATAACAACGGTTTGGGTGGTTGGTACACTTGTTGTGGTGGTTGGTTAAGTTCAAGATCATCATCAAGATCAAGAATTGACCTTGGTGATTGGTTTGCAAAAGGTGGTGGTTGATTATGTCTTGGTGGAAGATCATTTAAATCTTGGACATATGGGTGTGGTGATGTTGGAGGAGACCCAAAAAGTTCCATAGGTTCAATTTTGGTAATGGTGATGGTGATGAAGTCTTTGATGGTTGAGTTTGAGCACTTGGTGGAGTTGGGTCAATAGGTGATTTAGTAGGTGGTGGAGTGTGCTCATTTGGTTGTTTGGGTGATGGAGATGGAGATGCAAGATTCAAAAAGTGTTCATTTTTGATGGGTGATGTGAATTCATCCGAGGATGAGGAGCTAAGGTTGATGGATTGGTTTGACCATAGTGGTTTGACACTTATCCGGGCGGTTCTACGGATGGGTCGTGATGGTTGAGATGTGTTTGTTGACTTGGTCATTGTTTAAAATGGTTTAAAGTTTCAGAATTTGTGATGAAGAAGGTGTGGTTTGAGAGTGTTTAGGATGGTTTAATTTATAGTGATGAAGATTTGTGGGAAGGAGTGTTTGGATTTGATGTTAGTCCATACAAAAATGGTGGTTCCTAATGATTTGGAAAACTTAATTGTGGGTTGTCAAGTCATGGAAGTCAATCCAATGAAAATGGTGAAGTAAGAAGACAAGTTTTGCACTAAATGCTTAGTGGTTTTGGTGAATTTGTTTGATGGAAAAATCTCAGGGATTTCAAGGATCCCTTAGAAGGGTTCCTTCCTTTATGTTTGAGGGGTCCTTGAGGTTGTCATGGTTAAGTTTGAATTTCGGCGGGAATTGGTTTTGGTTAAGTTCATGGAAGAAGGAGTATCCTATTATGCTAAACACATTGCAAGTAATGGGTTTCTACCTAAAAGGATTGGATTTTGTTGTTTCAATGTTGAATTGGCGAAAAAGAAAATAAAAATTCTGCAGTCAACTGGCGGCACCCTGGAAATACACAGGCGGAACCCAAATTAGGGTGCCGCCTGGTCCGTTGGGCCAAACCTGGGTTACCCAGATTTTGCACTGGCGGAACCCAAATTTGGGATCCGCCGGATCCGCCAGGCCTGAAAAACTTCACAGTCCGCGTTTTTGACCCGCGAAACGATTTTCAAAATTTTCGAAAAGTCCTAAAACCAAAAATATAATTCATATCTGGTTAGGAAATGCAAAAATTAGACATGTAGACACTCATATCATAAGACTTTGACCGGGGGCGAGCGAAATTCACTAAACTTAGTGAAAATTTGATAATCATGAAAATTTGACAACTTGCCAAAAGTTGTCTTCCTGCAACATTGTTAGTTAAAACATGTTCCATAGTGTATCAAACATTGTACTAACACACAAATACATCACAAATATTGTTTAAACTACCAAATTGTTCCAAAAGCACCTTGTGCCAAACACTCCTAACACACCCGCACTCATTGACGGTCCATTTTCTTCTTCATCTTCCCGAGGAATCTCCCGATGTTTTTGAACATCCCCTTTGTTTGCTTGAACTCCTCCGACTCATTTGGAATATCCGGAAGTTGGGAAAGGTATTCTAGAGGTGGGAGCCTAGAGTTTGGCAAATTGTCATCTTCACTCATTGAGGAAGATGAGGAGGAGGTAGGGGGATGATGACGTTTTCCTTGGGCTCTATACATTCTCTTATCACTTAGAGGGACAAATGTATGTGGAATGAGAGAGTAGTCAAGTTGAAGACGGTTAGGAGTTGGAGGAATGGGTGCAATAGTTCATTAAGTTCCATTCCATATGGATCTTTATCAACCTCATTACCCGTTCGGGTTCTCCTAGTAGTGGTTGTCCTAACAAAGAGGTGGTTACGGAGTACATCTTTTGACACAAGTGGGGTATCATAAGTATGGTAACGATCATCTAGGGTGTCAAGGGTTGAGAGGGAGTGCAAATCGGAGTAGATACAAGTACCTTGGTTTGGAATTCCTAGGATTTGAGCAAACTCCTCAAGAGTGAAGGAGTATTGATTGCCACTAACCCTAAAGTTGACGGATAAATAATCATAATCACCCGTGGATAGAGTGACGGATGCATAGAACTCAAGAATGAATCTAGGACAAATAGGCTCGTCTAAAGTCAAAAGACACTCAAAGTTGATTGTGGCAAATTCGGCATAAAGGTTTGTGCCTTCTAGGAAAGACGGGTCAATAGTTCTACCCTCATGGACATAGCGTTTTTCTAGGGCTTTGAAAATGTTGACTTGGTTTGGGGTAAGGCCTTTGGTTTTGTGGTGTTTTGGGAGGTACTTAATTGTGTCCTTATGGTCGTAATGGGTTAGAGGAGGCATGATGATACCTAGAACAACAAAAATTTCACATTTTAGTTTAAGTAAACTACTATTTTAATGTGGATGTTCTAGTGTGTGCCTATATGAAAACAATGTGGAGGTGCGGTTATCTTGACTCATTTTGATGTATCAAAAATGTTTTATAATGCAAGTATTGTTATAAAAACAAAAGATAACCCAAACACTCCTAGGTCAATGTAGCTTCGTTTGAATGTACCCGAAAATACATATTGGTTATGTATTCCCTTTAGCATTCAAGAGACATTATGCAAGTGATGTTTTGAACATAACGTTTTGATTTTGTATTCTCAATGTGAGACGAAAAAGTATTTGTCCTACTTGTGAGAAATTTTTGCAAGAATTTGACATGGGGTGGTTTAGCAAACATGTTTACACCAAGTAAGAATGCAATTCCTAACTATGGGGAACATGATTAGTTTTGTTAAACACCTAAATTTTATGCATGAATTTTACAAGTTTAATGCATAACCCCAAGTTTTTGTTTTTGTGCAAAAATAGAATTCCTAGACTCAGATCAGGATTGTAATCAAGTTAGAATACTTACAATGATGATGGATTAGTAATGTGATTGAATGGAATACCAGAATTTCGTGGGTATGGTTGAGAGGAATGGTGAATAGTAACAGTTTTGGAAGTGGTGGTGTGAAATAATGGGTGTTTGGTTTAATATAAACTAATGAATTGATTCTGCAGGTCGACGGACACGGCGGATCCCAAATTTGGGTTCCGTCCGTTATGGCTTAGGGTTCCGCCGACCCTGCTGAGAAAAATTGTTATGGATTTGTTTTGATTTTTGTGATTTTTGTCTAATGTCCAGAACTACAATGTAGGTTCCATGAGTCCTAAGCCTAGCCTAAGAAGGTTAAAAGGTTCACGTTTAAGAGGTTTGGCGAGGATGTCGGCTATGTTGTCTTCGGAAGAAACTTTCTCAATTGAGATATTTCCTTTTTGAACGTTGTCACGAAGGAAATGATGACGGATTTCAATATGTTTGGTACGAGCATGTTGAACCGGGTTTTTGCTGAGATCAATGGCACCTTTGTTGTCACAACGAATTGTGATGTCGTTGAGTTGAATTCCGTAGTCGACAAGAGCTTGCTTCATCCAAAGAGCTTGTTGACATGCTTTTCCGGCCGAAACGTACTCGGCTTCCGTTGTTGAGATAGCAAGAGCCGTTTGCTTCTTTGAGAACCATGAGGTGAGACAATGTCCAACAAAAGTACAAGTACCACTTGTGCTTTTTCTATCGACATAGTCACCGGCATGATCCGAGTCGGCATACACTATGGTGTCTATTCCCGTTCCTTTGGGATACCATAAACCTAAATGTGTAGTCCCCTTAATATACCTAAATATCCTTTTAACGGCTTCGAGGTGTGTAGTCTTAGGATCTTCTTGAAAGCGAGCATATAGACAAACACTAAACATAATGTCGGGTCTACTAGCCGTTAGGTAAAGTAGACTACCAATCATACCTCTATATTTAGTGCTATCTACGGATTCACTTTCCTCATCCTTGGTGAGTTTAGTTTCCGTGGACATGGGAGTTTTGATAGGTTTCGAATCTTCTAATCCAAATTTCTTAAGCATGTCCTTAATGTATTTAGATTGGTTAAAGAAGATACCATCTTCAAGTTGTTTAATTTGGAGTCCTAGGAAAAAGTTGAGTTCTCCCATCATACTCATTTCAAACTCGTCATGCATGATTTTTGAGAAGTCCACACATAATTCTTGACAAGTTGATCCGAATATAATGTCATCAACATAGATTTGGACTATGATAATATGTGAATCTTTCTTCTTAGTGAAGAGAGTATTATCAACTAAGCCCATGGTGTACTTATGGTCAACTAGGAAGGTTTTAAGTCGATCATACCATGCTTTTGGAGCTTGCTTGAGTCCGTAAAGAGCCTTTTTAAGTTTGTAAACATAATTAGGTTTTTCAAAATCGATGAAGCCCGGTGGTTGAGCAACATACACTTCTTCATTAATGACTCCGTTTAGAAATGCACTTTTGACGTCCATTTGAAAGAGTTTAAAATTATGTGCACACACATAAGCAAGTAAGATTCTAATTGACTCGAGCCTAGCTACCAGAGCATAAGTTTCATCGTAGTCGATGCCTTCTTGTTGATTATATCCTTGTGCTACTAGCCTAGCTTTGTTTCTAGACACAATTCCATTTTCATCCATTTTATTACGAAATACCCATTTCGTTCCAATTATTGTTTGACTCTTTGGTTGAGGAACTAATGTCCATACATCATTCCTAACAAATTGGTTTAATTCTTCTTGCATTGCAATTACCCAAGATTCATCCTTAATGGCTTCATTAATATTTTTAGGTTCAATGGTTGACACGAAACAAAAATAATTACTTTCATTTTGGACTTTTGATCTTAGTGTTATTTCATTAATGTTGCCTATGACGCTATCTAATGGATGACTTTTAGATTCTTTGACATTAACAAGTTCCTTGTTTAATAGTTCATCTTCCTTGTCATTATCTAAGATTTCTTGACTTTCAATTGCTTGGCTTTCAACTAAGTCATCATCTACCAAAGGTGATGTCTTAGAGGGAGGTGGACTTTCGTCAAATGTTACGTTTAACGATTCCTCGACTCTTAAGGTTTCTTTGTTTAAAACAATGTAAGCTTTACTACTTTGTGAATATCCAAGAAATACACCTTCGTAAGACTTTGGGTCAAATTTGGTGAGATAATCCTTGGTGTTAAGAATGAAACATTTACTACCAAACATTCTAAAGTATCCTAATGTAGGCTTTTTACCTTTGTAAAGTTCATAAGGAGTTTTATTCAAAAATGGTCTAATTAGGACTCGATTTAGAATGTACGTTGATGTGTCTACGGCATTACACCAAAACTTTTGTGGAATATTTTGTTCATTAAGCATTGTTCTACTCATCTCTTGTAATGTCCAATTTTTACGTTCTACTACACCATTAGATTGAGGAGTACGTGGAGCCGAAAAGTTATGAGTAATTCCATTATTATCACAAAATTTTCCAAATTGAAATTCATTATCAAATTCACGACCGTGATCCGTTCTAATAGACATAATATTAGATCCTACTTGATTTTGAATTTTCTTACTTAGAATCTCAAATTTATCAAAAGCTTCATTTTTACTTTTCAAAAATTTTGTCCAAGTATAACGTGAGTAATCATCTACTATGACCAAAGTGTAGAAGTTACCTCCATAACTTTGTATAGCGGATGGACCAAATAAATCCATATGTAAAAGTTCTAGACACCTAGATGTAGAAACCAAGTTTTTAGCCTTATGGCTACTATGGACTTGTTTACCGACTTTGCAAGCATCACAAAAGTGTTGGTCATATTTCAACTTGGGTAGATTTCGAACTAAGTCTTTGGAGGAGAGGTTTTGGATAAGTCTCATGTTAGCATGTCCTAAACGTCTATGCCATAAAGTTAAAGATTCATCTAATGAGGTAAGACAAAGTTTGTCTCTAGATGTAGAATCCAACTTCATGACGTATACGTTGTTCTTAAGGACACCTTTGGCTATGGTTATACCATCTTTAAGTATTTTACTACCGTTCTCACTAAAAAGAACATTATACTTATTACGACAAAGTTGACTAATACTAAGGAGATTAAATCCTAAGTTATCAACATGAGCAACATCATCTATAGAAAGGGAGTCATGAGAGATTATACCTTTTCCGATGATTTTGCTCCTAGCATTACTACCAAACGTAACATTACCTCCATCACATTTGTGATATGTAGAGAAGAGGCTTTTATTACCCGTCATGTGCCTTGAACAACCGCTATCTTTGATCCATTCATCCGGACCCAAACAAACTTTGAGGTACACCTATTTTATGAAAAACACTCAAACATTTGGTCCCCAATTTCTCATGGGTCCATTTTGGTTAAGCATACCATTAATTTGTCCCAAATATGAAAATAGAGCATAAGGGTTCCATGGCATGTAATTTGAGGTTTGGTAATGTCCAGGAGTGTTTTGGTTCCAAACATGTTGGCAGTTTGGTCGAGCATTGAAGTTGCTCTTTGGAAAGGGGCGTTTGGGAATTGGAGTCTTAGGTCTTGGTTGAGTAGTCTTAGCTCTAAATTCATTTTTACTAAGTCCTACTCCAGTTTTAAAGGCAGGTTTGGTTCCATTTTTATATGTAACTTTAACAAATTTAGAACGATCCGATGTGGATGGAGTTATTGCTGCAGCAGTCCTGGCGGAACCCTCGGGGCCAACGGGCGGAACCCTATTTTGGGTTCCGTCTGGTCAGCGGGCTGCTGTAGCATTTTTGTTTGTTTCATGTGTGTTCTTTTCTTGTTTCGTTTGTTCCTTATCGGTTTCTACTTTCCTGAAACCTAGACATGTTTTATCAAACGGTGACTTTTGAAGTTTCATTATTTCATCCGCACATGAAATGCTCTTATCGAACTTTTTGAACTTTGTGGTTTGTTTGATTAGATCATTTTGAGTAATTTTAAGTTTTTCAACTTCAAGTTTAAGTTCTTCACATGATTTGCATGCGGTGTCAATACCTTTGCTCTTTTCTAATCTCTTAGCTTTTTCTTTTAATTCATAAACTTCATTTTCTAAAAACTCCTTTTTAGTTTTCAAAAATTTGTTTTTGTTTATGATTTTTAAGCTTAGTTCACAAAGTTTGTTATATTCATTTTGTAAAGTATCATCATCTATAGAGGAGTAAGATGAGTCGGAGAGTACCTCATTTGAGTTGTGAGCCATGAGAGCAATATCATCATTCTTTGGCTCATCATCATCTTCTTCATAGTCACTCCAAGCACCGCCCACAAAAGCTTGTTGAGGCTTGCTCTTGGGTGGTTTTGGACATTCTCCTACAAGATGACTTGTGTCTCCACACCTATAACATTTTCGTTCAACTTTTCCTTTTCGATCATCACGATCTTTTCGGAAGGTTTTCTTGTCATCTTTAGGTTGTCTTACAAACTTCCCTCGCCTACGAAAGAACTTCTTGAAGTCTCTCACGGCCATAGCATATTCCTCATCATCACTATCCGAAGTAGATTCTTCATCATCACTTGATTGGACTCTAGCTTTCAAGGCAATGGACTTAACTTTTTCTTTCCTGCCTCTAACTAGTTCCAAATCTTTTTCCATCACCATTTCATGAACTTTGAGGTTTCCAATTAGCTCATCAAGTGACATGCTTGAATGATCTTTGGATTCTTCAATTGCCGTCACTTTTGCTCTCCACTTCGGATGGAGTGCTCTAAGAAATTTCCTGACAAAGTTCTTACTACAAAAAGATTCATCAAGTGCTTTAAGTGAAGTAATAATAGTGTTAAACCTAGCAAAAGCATTATCAATAATCTCATCTTCGGAAATAACAAATTGTTCATATTGTTGAACAAGAAGATCAATTTTGTTATCTTTAACTTGTGAGTTTCCTTGATGAGTGACAATTAAAGATTGCCAAATATCTTTGGCGGTTTTACACAAAAAGACTCTTTTATATTCTTTCTTAGGCAAAGCGTTGTAAAGCATCATTTTAGCTTCATTATTTTTACCTATCAATTTCTTTTGATCATCATCTTTAATGTTAGTAACTATATTATCACCATCAACAATTATATACCATAAATCTATATCTTTAGATTTCATGTAAGTTTCAAAACGGTTTTTCCAATATATAAAACCATTTGCTTCAAAGAGTGGTGGTCTTTGCATAGATTTCCCTTCTTTGTAATTTTCAAAATCCATGGATCGTTTCAAGTTTTAAAACACAATATATTTTAAAAGCTTGAGTAACGTAGCTCTTGATGCCAATTGTGGAAAACTAGAAGGGGGTTGAATAGTTTTAGCGTTTTAAAATCTTTTTAACTTGTTTAGTTAGCTTTGAAACTTTCCGTTTGATCAAATATATATGCACAAACACAATATATATAACATGCAAGTAAAGGAAAGAAACGATCAAACCACAACACGAGTATTTATCGTGGTTCGGCTACAAGGACTCTTTTTCCATGCCCTACGTCCACGCCCCGAGTATCCAACTCGAGAGTTTCTTTCACTAGTCAACAAGCTCCTTTCACCGGCGGAGAAAACCTTACACGTCGCTTATACTTTTACCGACACAAAGCTAAATGTCGAGTTCTTTTACAAGGGCACAACCACTCCCGTTTAGTTCTTTTACTAGGGTACAACAACTCCCAACACTCTTTGTATTTTGAGGACTAAAATACTAACCACTCACTTCAGAATATACACAAATAAATGACGTGTAAACAACACGAGTTTACACAATACTAAGCTACCAAGTCTTGCAACGTTCTGTTGGAAACTTGTAACTTTAGACGACCTTGTGAGCTTCTTTGCTACAAAAGGAAACTTCACATTTACAATGTTAAGAGGTTAGAAGAAAAGGATCAGTGTGTGTGTAAAATATGTGCTCAAGAGGTTGGCCAAAAATCAAGTCATGGCTTGGTATTTATAGCACAACAAACTGTGTGCTCGGCGGATCAGGCGGAACCTTCAAATGGGTTTCGCCCGTGTACCCCAGGGTACCGCTGGGTCTGCAGTAGGTTTTTGCAATTACTCTTCAAACCAAACAAGGTCTTGTCACATAACTTCTATCAACCAAACAATGTCACATCACTTAAAGTAAATCAAACATGATACTTGCAAGCAACATGAAAGCAAGTCAAACATATAACTTGCCATAAATACATAATGACAAAACTTGCCATAAATGTGATGTGACTATTTCTAATTTAAGAAATAAACTTGTGTTATGTTGTTTATGCAAGTCTTAAAAACTAAGAATATGTTTCGCTTAAAACTAAAGTTTACATTTTGTCGTTAACAAAACTTAGCGAATATCGTAAAATATAAATAACGTTTTTAGGCGATATTTGTATTAACATGTTTCAATATTTGTATCCACTTCAATCATACGTTACTTCCGTGGGAATGAGTATAGTTGTTATTGTACATTCCTCTACTTTGACAGGTGTGGTTTTCGTCGAATCTTTTTCCATGAAAATAACGTCTCCAAAGTTTTTTCTACCTTTGTTATATAATAGAATTAAAATTCTAAACAGTTATATGTAAAATATTAAAAATAATATATCCATATAAAAACTACTAGTATATATTTATAGTTGAACTAGCCTAAAAGAGCAGCTAGCCAACCCAACTAGAAAAAAAATATACGTATTTAAACACAAGTTGCATGGTAAGGAAGGTTTCTTAAAAAAAGACATGGAAAAGAAAGAACAAAGAAGTTCAGCCATGGAAAAACCAGGAACTAATTTATTGTTAGCTTTTTGTTTGTTTTGATTCTAATTTCTATGTAGGTAATTAGTATCTTTCTTATATGAACTACGTAAAACTAAAACGAGAAACGGGGACACAAGAAATGAAGAGCTTAAGTTGACATAGCCACAAAGCATGAACCTATGCACCTCGTTATTATCATGGATTATAGTCACCACACCAAAAACCACTTTTGGTCAACAGAGACTACGGACCTTTTAGACCCTCACATTTAGATTTTTTGCAGAATACATAAGTAGGGATGAGCATGGGTTTGGAACCGGTGGATCCGAGAACCAAATTTTGTGAAAAGTAGGAACCGAGAACCGAATCGAATATAGTTTTTGGTTACGGTTCTAGTTCCGGTTCCGGTTCTTTTAGATCTACCCAATGGGAACCGCTTTTATGAATAAAAAATAAATAACCTCATGTATCAGTGAATTAAGCTAATAAAAAAACATGAAAAATTTAAACTTAAAAAAAAAAATTAACTTGACGTTTAACAATTATTTGTCTATATTTGTCTAGTTGAATATGTGGCTACGTGATGATCACATATAATAGACAAAGTATCAATAAAAGTGCTAACAAATTTTACCAAGATCAACATGCAAAAGCTAATCGAATGCAAATAAAAACTTCCATTGTTTTGATAGTGACGATAGTTGTAAATGTGAGTTTTGAATGTTGAATGATTTTCGCTCCTATTAGGTTTAGATTAATTATTGATTTGTAGATATTTCAATGAATTAAAGATTAGGGTTTAAAGTGTTTGACTTGAATTTTCTGAAAGTAGGCGACTAGGGTTTTTTTTAATGCTACGTAAGATTTGATATTTTTTTATAAGAAGTAAAAAAAAACATATTTTTATAAATATTGGTTCCTTGGTCCCGGAACCGAGAACCGGTGGAACCGAACCGAACCGATCGAAGAACAAAAAAATCTCAAAGTCGAGAACTGGAACTGGAACCTTTGGTTCTGATTCCAGTTCGGTTCTTTATGGTTCCGGTCCAATCCGGTTCTTTTGTTCTTTTGCTCATCCCTAGACACAAGTCTAGATAAAATTTTCTACCCGCTCAATCATTTGTAGACTAGTGATTATGGTTAAAGCCGCTCAATCATTTTCTTACCAAATGGATTGATTCGTTGTAATGTATGGTTGTATGAAACAATTCAGCCTATCGTTCCAAATGTATATTTAGTATTATTATTTTTTATTATTATTTTTTTCTTTTTGAAAGTATAAGCATGATTATTCATGTGATTGGGATTCTGTAGGTGTGTTCACATGGGCAGATTGATAAATTACAAAAGGGAGATGATTTGCATACTTTTCAAATTGATTTGCACACTCTAAGTTAGAGTGCGTTGACAATTATACCCTCATATTAATTTACACATTTTCATTCTCTTTGGGTATAAATGTCAACACACTCTAATTTAGAGTGTGCCAATCAATTATGAGAGTATGCAAATTACCTCTCATTACAAAATGGTTGATAAAAACCCTTACAAGATCTGTAAAATTCGTCCACCTAAGTGTTCACAAGATACCTCTCCAAAATGTTACATTGATGAGAAAAATACAAAAAATATATATAGTGCATTTTGAGCAAAAACTCGCTCTTTTCTGACTTTTGTTTCCCAAGTACCTAAAACATGAAAAGAAACAATTTAGAGCAAATGATTTAAACAAGAAGTTTTAATAAATAATAAGGTCAAAAGTGAAACATTAGTATTTTTAATTGAATGAATATTGTCGCATTATATTTAGTGCATTTTGAGCATTACTATCTATTGGGGTAAAATAATACGATTAAAGATTTAGTACTTACATTGGAGAGATTTTATTTATTTCTTGCATTATTTTACTCAAAAAAGTACGTTTAATGCATACATCGAAGAAGTTCTTAAAATTAGATTTGGGAAAGTGTTACTAGAAAGTACTCCATATCTTTTATGTAATCGATCTTCAAACAAAAATTTCACAGCCCCAATGGTTTATAATTTCATTATACAGGAGCTCGTGTGATAAAGCGTTTGACCACTCCTGTCTCGGCGTTAAACCATCCATTGTTTATGTGTGTTTTGTGAGAATTGACAATCGGTTTTTGTGAGAATGGGACGTTAGTTGATGTGTTTTGTGAGAATTGCTATTGGTTCGGTATATATAAGTAAAAAATTGGCGGGAGTAAGGATAATAATTAGGCGGGAATATAATCCCGTCGACATGTCGACGGGAACAAAAAGCGGGAAAAAAAATCCCGCCATACTATTGACCAGTATTTACAATAATTATTGTGGCTAAACTTGACGGGACGATTAGAGTAAACACAGTAATTAACGTTAATCTAACGTTAAATACGCTTTTATTATTTATTAATACGCTCCCGTCGACATTTCGACGGGAGTATATTGGCGGGTAAAATTCCCGCTCAAGTTTTGGCAATTATTGAGGTTGAAAAGCTTGACCAATATGGTCTCGTCGACATGTCGACGGGAGCATATTAGCCCAAAAAAATCAACGCGTTTGGCCTCGGTCAATTGTTTTTTTTGTCGTTTTCTTCATTGTCCTGACGACAATGTGTCGACGGGATCGTTTCGTCGCCCGTTCTCCTGTTTCTTGTACTAAGTTGATGGTTGCTATCCGGAAAAAGTCTCTTCGGAATTCGGATTTGAAGATGGGAAAGATAAAAATCGAAGAACAAAAGCATATTTTAGTTAAATCACTTAAAAAGTTATTCATTTTGTTTTGAATTTAAATGTATACTAGTGTTGGTAGCCGGAAAAAAGTCGATGGAATGCAGGATTGAATATGAGAAAGATGAAGATTGAAGAATAAAAGGGTATTTTAGTTAAATCATTTAAAAAATTATTTATTTTGTTTTAAATTTAAAAGTATACTAGTTATACTAGACCCTTTTAAAGTTCATTATAAATTTCGATACATCTTAATAAGTCCATTAGTTTTCTTTGACATTTTCCCTTGGTTTTGCTTACAATTTTATATACGAAAGTCCCAGTGCCTATTATTTTATCCGTGACATATAACATCAAAGGCCTATAATCTTAATATCAAACCAAGTTATTACCAAAAGTAATTGATGTATGGTTCCATTTCAATGAAAGTACCATTGAGAAATATACGATGGAATATCATAAACGGTAAACATATATTGCCGTTGAACTTTCTAAACAAGCTACACAAAGGATTAAAACAATAAGTTTTAATAAATAATAAGGTCAAAAGCCAAAAAAATTAGTACGGAGTATTTTTAACTGAATGAATATGATCGCATTATATGTGGTGTATTTTGAGCATTACTATTTATTGCACCAAAATAATACGAGTAAAAAGATTTAGTACTTACGTTGGATAGGTTTTTATTTATTTTTTGCATTATTTTACTGAAAAAGAACGTTTAATGCATACATCGAAGAAGTTCTTAAAATTAGATTTAATTTGGGAAAGTGTTGCTAGAAAATATACTCCACATCTTTTATGTAATTAAATCGATCTTCAAACAAAAATATAGTCAGTTTTCTTTATAACTACGGTAGTTTACAATGAAAAGTTTGTTGACAAATTTAGTTTTTCGAATAGAGTTTTAGTTGTAAATTTACCCTTTAACCTATTTTTAGTCTAAAGTTTTAAACTCAAAAAGCACATTAGACTTTACAGAAGTAACTAAATAAAGTTGTACATGCATAAAATTCGAGGTAAACAACAATACAGTAATAATTTTATATCACATAAATCAAACCTTATATCGAGATCAACATACATTATGAAGGAAATATGAAATACACACAGCTGAAACAAGTAGACTCACACATGTCTTTATTATTACAATACATAGGTTTTACGTAGTATGAAAGTAGAATGAATGCATGTACTCATCCGACTCTCTTTAAACAGGGTCCGGTTATAAATTTTACCAGAATTATAATCATAATGACATGTTGATCCTGTAAGTGATCATTCTTAGCCGCCACATTTGTTGCAGTCGAGCTTTTCACGTGTATAATATTTTACAGCGCATAAGAATGCATTACACTTATTGGGTTCGCAGTGGAAGTGAGCAGTACAAAATTTATTATATTTGGCATATGTTTTCCCAGACTTCTTCTTCTCCATTTGGTTCTTATATTGTTGATATGCTTCTTGCGAGAGATCCAGATACTTCTTTGCTAGACTAATAGATTTAGTCATACTAAAAATTATGGCGCGCTCCTCCCTCCTGCATATATTTGTACACATGTATATATGATTCTCGATCGTGCATTATATTCTAATATTTGTTTTAACGCTATTTTATACTAGTAAGAATAAGAAATAATAACAAAGATTTATATGTCTGTACCCTGCTGGAGAGAGGTGATCATCTGCAAAGGAAGAACAAATAAGAAGAATGATTGCGAAGATAAATAGCACTGATTTCTTATTAAGGATTGCCATTTTTCTTTTTGGTGTGAGGGATGCTAGCTTATGGTCTTATCTTATATAGGCAACTATCTTTAGCTTTGGTCCCATGACTAATGATAGTTTTGGTCAAAAACGATACTAGTATTTTATTTTACTTTTCCACGTGCATGCATCTTGCATGGAATGGATTTTAAAATTCTTCTTATGCAATAAAAAAAAAAAAAAAAAAAAAAAATCTAGTGATTTTACGTTTTTTTTTCTTGTAACATGTTATTATTCTTCAAAGAAAATTTTCAAAAATCATCTATACTATATTATAATGCATTTGAGACTATTTTATAATTAGAAAGGATTAAAATTCAGACTTTTTTTCTTGCTTATTATGAAAATATTTCAAAATTAATTCGTTAGGAAGCAGGTTGGTTAGGAAGTTTGTTTGGAAGCAGTTGGTTGTTCAAATTAAATTATTTGGCTTAACTATCTCTAATATCTCTACTTATAAAGCATGAAGACAACTAAACATGTAACCAAATAACGCAAAATATAATCACACGGTACCTGCCGCCGCATTGCACGGGTACCGTTCTAGTATGATTTAAAGTTTAAATTAAAGAGTGAATTTCCCACGGTTATATCGGTTAGAGTTGAATCCAGAATGCCTTATTTGTGATCGAGCTCCTCATAGACATACCATTGGCTTAAGCAGTGTCGCCTCACCTACTGTTGGTGTTCCCTCCTTTACGCAAGGTCATCTGGTCTCACACCCTGCCATTTCCACACGCGTGCAAACCCCTTCAAGCCCTCCTGGTCTCTTATATCAGTGGGCCTGGTCAAGGCACCTTGGACCTCAGGAGAACAACAAGAACTAACCGAATTAATGACCCTCCTCTCAAACCTTTGCTTAACCGACAATAATGACTCATGGGAGTGCACCATCAGCAACAGTAGGGTTTTTTCAGTCAAAGATATGCGATCACACATCTCCAACCATGTTTATACCTCAAACCCGCAACCTTATAGGTGGAATAATGTCATCCCGATCAAAATCAACATATCCTCTTGGCGTATCATTCATGAAAGACTCCCAACTAGGTCAAACTTAGATCAAAGAGGTATTGATCTCCATTCTATCCTATGCCCCGTGTGTGACAATGACATCGAAACTGAGGAACATCTTTTCGTTTCCTGTGAAGTAGCAAAAGAGATATGGTCGAAAGTGTTAACATGGTGGAAGATCCAAAACGTATCTATAACATGCCTTCATGATGCTGTCAATCTTGCGGATAGAGTCAACATACCAAATCATCTTGTGGCTTTTTTTGATGCTGTTGTTCAATCAACCATATGGTTCCTATGGAGATTTCGGAATGACATGTCTTTCTCCCTTAAACGTCCCTCAAAGGATCTCATCCTCAATGACATCAAGCTTGCCTCCTACAATTGGATTTCATCTAGAGTGAGAACTGTTACGCTTAATTGGTTTGAATGGTTTGATAATCCGTGTAATACTCGTTGTAACTGAACATTGTTCCAAATGCTTCTAGCTTCTTGCTAAGTTGCTCTTTTGTTTATATATATAATACTTTTCTGCTGTTCAAAAAAAAAAAAAAAAACTCATACAAGTGTGTGCGAGAAGTTTTCTCAAAAAATGGTTGTATATAAGCATACTCCAACTAGGAAATATATGTCATACATTTTGTGCGAGACCTCATGCATGTTCTTTTTGGTGCGTTTTATTTGGTGTCCATGAATGTTGAGAGGGTGCAAAATATTAATCGGAAGCTAAAAAGAAAAAGTTTAATGGTAATTGCAATATGCACTACAACAAAATAGTAACATGCTCACACTTATTAGAGCATGGCGCCACACTTTAAAGTGTGAAGAATTAAAAAGTTCACACTAGCATGTGTGTGAACCAATTGGGTGTAGCAAATATTGTCACACTTTTAAGTGTGAGGGTTTTAAAACAATTCTTCACACTTTTTAGTGTGATGATTTTGATTTTGAAATAATTCTTCACACTTTTAAGTGTGATGCTTTTGATTTTAAAATAATTCTTCACACTTTTAAGTGTGAGATTGAAATTATTCACACTTTTTAAGTGTGAAGATTTTGAAACAATTATTCACACCGTTAAGTGTGAATACCTTTAAGAAAAAGTTCACACTTTATAAAGTGCGAAGAAAAAAGCGTGTAAAAATGACAAATTTGTTGTAGTGATGTTTCAATTTTTTTGTATACTACTTCCATCATACGCTAAGCTGCTTCAGTGGGAATGAGAGTATGGTTTTCGTTGAATCTTTTTTCAAGAAATAACGCCTCCAATGTTCTTTCTAGCCTAAAGAGCTGCCAGCCAAACCCAATATTAAAAATAAATATATATACAAGTTGCTTACAAAAAGACATGAAAAGAAAGAACGAAGAATTCAGCTGAGGAAAGACTACAGCGGATTTTGTTCGTAAAACCAGCACATGATTTTCCCCTTTTTAGAATGTATTGTTAGGTTTTTGTTTGTTTTAATTCTAAAACGAGAAACCGGGACACAACACGTCAAAACAAAATTAGGCCCGGCACGAAAAGGAAAAAAAGTGCCCCCATAATGGGTATAAAGGGTTGGGCCGCCTAGTACATATAATGGGTATAAAAAGTATCTTTATAATAGGTTGGGCCTAGTACATATAATAGGTATAAAAAATTTTAGTGCCCCTTAGTGGGTTGGGCCAGGCTCGGTTGCTGATGCTGCGCCGGCCCAAAACCGCCCATGGAAATGAAGAGCTTAAGTTGACATAGCTACAAAGCATGAACCTATGCACCTCGTTATGATCATTGATTATATAGTGATCACTACACCAAAACCACTTTCGGTCACGGGACACTACTACAAAACGGACCTTTTAGACCTTTTGCAAAATACACAAGTCTAGATAAAAGTTTCTACTCGCTAAATCATTTTTAGACCCGTGATTATGGTTAAGGCCGGTCTACATATGAACAAATTAAAAAAATAAAAATAAAAATAAATAAAAAAATAGACCAGTTTGATATGTTGATGGTTGGCATGTTGTGTTTATGAACTTCACTTATGCTATAATATATATATATATATATTTTTTTGGGTAATATAGATGTGAATTCATCTAGAAAGACGGGAAGCATAAGAAAGAAGGAAATGCTTATTACAAGCTTAATTTGCGATACAAATGCAATGTTAATGCGTTTGAGGACTTTGAAAGGCTGTTTCTGTGTATTTAGACATGAATTTAGTTCCTAATGAATTATGGGTGATGAAAGAATAAAATATGAAGCAGTCAAAATCTATATGGATGGCATTGTTCATAGCTTCAGATTAATGAAGCATCACGTTCCAAATAAAAAACCACCTTGTCATGATATGCGGTTTGGCCATATTCTTATGCTTTCGGAGGTGTGTTCATATGTTGACTGTTCTATATTTGTATCCCCCCCATTTTCGCAAGAGACAGAAAAGAAAGAGGCAGGAAATGAGTACTATTAAGAGTCCGAAGGTGTGTTCATATGTTGACTGTTCTATATTTGTAAACAAGCCAATTCATCTCTGTAGACTGTAGTATAATCTTTGTTAGATGGAACATGGAAGTTAGCTGAGCTGGTTCATATGCTACACTATACCTACATATTGTAAACTTTTATTTTAATTGTCGCGTTTACTCCAATGGTAACTGTGGATCTTTATGACCCTTAGCTTTCTAGTTTGTTGCATATCTCTAGTCTTGCAAAATATATTTTTCTTTAAAACCCTTAGGATGTGAATTAAGTCTCTTCATAGACGTCATTGTATCAGTTGGTTGGCTGTTCTGTATCAGTCGGTTGTTTAAATATTTCTGAGTCGGGAATGTGTTCTGTCTACGAAGTATAGGAGCTTAACTGCGTAACTTGCAAAGTTCCTCGAAACCATTAACTTTGAAGCTGTAGAAGCTGTCAACTTTGAAGGATAACAGTCCAGAAATAAGAATAGAAATGAACACAAAAGAGATGAAGTAGTTGGGATTTAATAACATGTTAACCATTAACTCTAAGAGTACGCAGCGGAATATGGATCTAGTTTAGACACCCACAAATGAAACAAATAGTGATTAAAACAATCACCTCTACGGTTGCTCACACTACACGTCAAACGAATACGCCAAGTATGCTAGTCTTTTACTTCACGAATAAAATAACGGAACACGATGTTCTTGTTTTTTAATCTAGCCGTCACACGATCGAATCCCACAAGGGAATTAATTGCCGATCGAATATATACTGATAAAAGGAATAAAATCAATAGACGCAATATTGCATGTATGTGGACATTATCATGCATGTATACAAAAGTATAACCTATGCAGCATTCGGTATATATTATGTTTTCCTTCCTGTTGGTCAAACACACAAGATCCAAAAAAACGTAATGAGGGTTAAGAGATATAATGTGTCATTCGGTTTATATTGTTTCTATATCATATATCTTTGACCGAAGGAAACTAGATATATAATATATGTTTTATTGTGTCGTGTATATATTTTGTATCCGTGTGTCGAAGGACATCTTTCGAAAGTAAGAATAAGGGGTGTTTAAATACCCACTAATCTTCTTATCCAAGCTTTAGTCTCCACCTCCTTAACTTTCACAAAGTCGACACTCTCCTCCCCTCCAAGAACCTTCCCATAACTGGCCACATTGGAAAGAGGTCCGTGAGTTTCGTTTTCCGACATCCAAGTCCCTCATTTTATATTTAACGTATATTAAAATTAGTTAAAGCGTCTAACGATTTAAAATAATAACCGTTAAATTATTTCGTGAAACATATTAAACACTTAATAAATATAACAAGTATATATATATTAGTTATTTAATAAACGTACTCTTCGTGTATTAATGTGTGTGACCCAATAGGCTCACACATTTCTAGTTTTATAATGGCTAATCTAACTATCATAACCCAACAGCTCCCACTTGGGAGTTGGAGTAGCAGATACCACATATACCAACGACGGAAACGTCTAGCAACACTCACATTCGTTATTGAACTAGAAATGTCTGAGATAAAGTTTCATAAAATATTCTCAGTAGCACGGTTATTTATTTCTTGCTTTTATCATCCTTTGTTATAGATACCATTAAACCATGGATATGGATCCTAACTCATTCCATATAGTTTAACCATTTAGATTCTCGTTATAGAATTTAATTCAGATATACCAAATGTAATAAAGAATCATCTTGCATTACCCTTTGAGTTTGGTCAAACAATTATCTGATTAATTATGGAGATGGCCCATGGTATCTTTCTGCACATATCAAGTGGAGTAACAAATCCTTTGTTGACTACAAGTGTTGTGGATGCTGCTTCACATCACTCCGAAAAATAGCTTTTATAACTACCTTATTCAGGACAGCGTTTGACATATAATTACAAAAGTGATATCCACACATAACAGAACTTGCTTGTATCTCAAGTCTAAGGATGACTTTATTAACCATTTTCAACATCTTACTCATGACAAGGATCCAAAAGTAAATGTTCGAAAGTTGGGGTATCCAATATGCATCCCTTGTGAATACATATGAGTTTGGCAGGAACAATCCACATTCTCATAGAATATAACCAACACTCACATTTGCCTTGCATAACAATATTCCCATATTGTTAACCGATAATGGACATATTTAGAATGATAAAATCATTCAAGGATTAAACATGCAAATATAGGATAACAATTATTATATGCATGAATAACAAATACCAAGTATCTTTATTCATCATAAAGTAAAAATTGTCTTACAATCCTAATTATCCAAATACTAATTAAACAGATATGCATGAAACTAATTAGTAAGTTGAAATCTAATGTTTTCAACATTCTCAACTTTTCTTTACAAGAAAACTAAATAGTCATCTGAGTAAACTTTCTGAATACTAGTTTCAAATTTCACATATAGTGAGGGATTTGAAATATAAGATGAGTGTCTTATCTCATATGCTCATACTATTGCAAGTATCATAGTATGGAGATGTTGCCCTACCTTGCATAAGGTATTAGAAGTCAGTGACATACTGACAATCATCTTTACAGTTTCATAAAATGCAAAGTATTCTTATTCCTTAATGTGTAATGCAACAATGCTCTTCATTGAGCATATCTAGCATCATTGTACGTACACAACACTATGCTTTATAATTCGTAAATATCTGTATTAACAATAATCTAAATACTCTCAATTAGACTTTATAAATTCGTCCGATTCCTTATCAGGAACAGTGCTAAGATGCTCATCCCCCATGTTAAGAGAGTGAGTGTGAAATTCGGGTGTGATATCAGACTGAGGGAGTTGAGAAGGACTAGTAGACATGGGTTTTATAAATTTTATTTGTTCTTCTGCTAGTAATTCTATCATAGTTTTCTCTCCCTGATTTTCCGAGGAAGGAATCACAACTGATGAATTTGATGAACCCTTACAAAATTGAGAAATATCAAGGGTAACTTCATCATCATCATCATCATCGTCGAGAAGAGCAGCATTGCGAAATATGGCACGTGTTTTAGCTGCTTGTTCTAAGACTAGCAATTCTTCCATGTTCAATTCGTTTCTAGCATCTTGTTCTTCAGCAAGTAATTCTGTCATAGATTTCTCACGAGAGTTTTGAAACGATGTAGTAGCCAACTCCTCCTTAAGTTCTTTCAATATCTCAAGAGCCTCTAGTAAAAGGTCTTGCTCAGTATCATGACGAGTTGCTTGGTACTGTGGAGTTTGGTCTTGATACGAATAGTCGTAATTGTTACAGGGAAATGGATTCCTTGTTTGACAATCCGAGCTAGAGTGTGGAGCTCCACAGTAATCACAACAGTAAAACTGATGTGGCTGTGAGTCGTATGTGCTAGAGTTATAATCGTTATCAGGAAACTGCTCATAAACAAGCGTGTTTCCCAATTGACAATCAGAACTGTAGTGTGAACCACCACAGTACTCACAACAGTAAAACTGCTGAGCATCATGGTGTGGTAGCTGGTGGAATAAATCAGTCGTGTCATGGTAGGAATAGGGATCTTGGTTATAGACAGACCCATTTCCTGACTCTACCATGCCACAACTTGGGCAATTACCACCATTATAAGAACTACCACACCACTGGCAAATCAGAAGGTATGGATGAGACATAGAAAGAATCAAAAGGTTTGGGAGGGTAAGGAATGAAGAGTCAAAGATGTGAGAGGGTAAAGGTGAATATTTTTGGTGTTTTTGGAAAACATTTTGTACAAATGAGAAAGAAAATCTTTTCGGGTTTTTTTTTTTTTTTTTTTTTTTTTTTTTTTTTTTTGTGTTGAAAACTGAGTTTAAAATGTTTTTGGGAACACTTTTGTTTTTATAATAAGAAAATATGAACAAAGGATGGTAAATATACAATGGATGTATATCCAGGTTCACTAATACGCAAAACCGTTTAGAATAGCGCGCACACCTCCCCGGCAGCGGCGCCAAAAATTGATTGGTTCCGAACGGTCAACTTAAATTGACCAGGGAATGGTCAACCAAGTCAAACGGCCTAGAATCAATCTCCGTGGAAGTATAGGGGTTTCCCCCGGTCGTTATGTCCCGACGAGGTGTGATGGATATCAAAACGGGTTTGTGATCGGGTGAATTTGGACAGAAAGGGGTTATGAATGATTACCCTGCGAGATGAGGAATGAAAATATCTTAGAAACACTATATTAACATTTACTGATAATCAGATACACTAAAAACGTAAGTTAAACCTAAAACGCGTACATTTAATTTAAAATTACGTAGACGTACGAAATAAAACGCGACTTTTGGAGAAATAAAATACCTACGGATGTGAAAATTACATTTTTACAATCCTAATGATAAAAGAAAATTTTTAGAAAAAGAAAAATAATTTTTACACTATTTAATTAATTACTATTAATTAATTACTATTTAATTACTAATTAATAATATTTAAATTACACTAATTATGAAATTAAGCTAGAAAAATGAAAATTTAATTCTAAAAATTCTAAAATAATATAAAAGTAATTTTGAAACTAAAAATATATTTTTCCTAGTTTTTCTCCATTTATTATTAATTAATTACTATTCATTAATTACTTTAAACTAATTAAAATTAAGAAAAATAGAAAATGAATAGTGAAAATTATTAAAAATTTCCTAAAATTATTTTAGGATATATAAAACCTAGGAAAAATATAAAAAAGTATTGTTGTTAAATAAAAATTAATAAACCTATTTAATTAACTAATATTACTTAATTATTATTAAACTAATATTAATTATAATTAATACTAAATGAAAGGATAAAAATCTGAAAAAATTCCTACAATTACTTTAATATACTAGGAATTTAAGAAAAATATAAAAACAAATAAGTACTTGACAAAAATTTAAAAAGAAAAATTAAAAAGCTAAATTATATTAAATGGAAGCTATCACTTGAATTAATTTTGTCTTTTCTTGAATTTTCTTTTACAAAACCATTTTATTGCTGCAAATGATGAACTTTTATAAAAACAAACTTTTTGGAAATAAGGAATAAGCCCTATGTGAGCTTATTAGCTTAACAATCGAAGCTATCAAGCTCACAAGGAAGTACAAGCTCAGAATAAGCTTACAATATGCTACCAGGAAGGAATTAAGGGCAACTAAGGGTACAAACAGTTAAGATGTACAGAGAATAAGCTAGAACACAAAGAAATCCTATTGAATAAGCCAATGTTTTTGAATAAGCAACTCTAAACTCCCCCGAGAACCAAACAGGCCCAGAGCTGATTTTAAGCCAATCCACAAGCCATTCCCCAATAAGCTCAACCATAAAAGGCACTCAAATATGTGACTAAGCTGACAAAGAAGCTATGAAAACAAGTCTTATGCATTTTGGACATTGTATGAGCCTAAAATGGAAGCTGATGTAAGGGTTGTTTACCCTGATGCACAGTTCTGGGGGGGGGGGGGGGGTGTATTGCAGCCCACTCACAAGCCATCATTAAGTTTCTAGGACAGAGATAAGCTGCAACTTAGGAGTGCCCTACTACAAACTCAAAATAAAAACCATAATCTAAGCCTAAGCCTAATTCTAACCTAACTAGAAATTGGATCAAAGAGGGCAATAAGCTGCTGAAGCAGCAGACCTGATGCAACAGTTGGATGAGTAGGTCACAACTAAGCTCAATTGACATTGATGAAAAGATTTAAAGTAGGCTTATGCAAACTAGTAAACTACACAGCAACAACAACCAAAATGTGAGCCCACAACAATCAAGCTCAACTGTTATAGCCTATAGGCTCAAATAAACTACCACAATTACCTAACAAAGTAACAACAACTTCAAATACCTACTTAACCATCAACAAAAAAGGACTGAAATCAAAAGCAAATGAGAACTAGTATTGACAGGTGAAACACACTTGAGCAACATTTGAACCACAAAAGAAAATAATCTTAAACTGACCCAATTCCCAAAACAGACATGAGGAGGATCAAAATAAGCTATGAAGCAGTAAGCAAAGGTATCAAAAGCTAAATCACCTGAGCACAAGTCACCAAGGATTTAAGAAAATGACCCAGATTGGACCAAGTTAGGGTCAAATGAAATCTGACCCAAACCTAGGTCTGATATGAGCAAGGCAGTCTATGTGCCAAAAGGGTCACTTCATGATTGATTTTCAATGAGCCAATGGGTTTCTAAATCTAAATTTCTTCATGATTTAGATAGACAAGCAACCAAAGATTGTAAAACAACAAAGTTTATCTGTTTCCAAATAAAATTAAGCTCTACAAAAGCTTTTGAAATCTGTCCCTTCCCAACAGTGATGAACTTTGACTTTTTTTCAATTTTTGTGAGAGTTGACCAAAGTGAGTTTTAAATCTTCCTAGACTACTGGATATGTTGTATAATACTAACATGAAACTACATTTAACTATATTAACACATTTCAAACCTGATATGAGGAATTGGGGTCCAACAACACTAACAATGCACTGTATTGGGAGAGCATGAAGGATTATTGACTTTTGGTTACATGAGACCTGAATTTCATGGTTCCTTTGACATAAAATAACTTCATGGAATATAGTACAAACAATTTCTACAACAGAAACACACAAGGGCATAGGCAAATGAGCATATCCAAACACCTCTTCAGGAGGGTGCCTGATGAAATTTTTACAACTTAACCAAGGATTTAAGCTAAAGTTAGGATATATACTTGCACATTAGGCTAAACTAAATTTAAATAAGCAATAATAAATCAAACAATAAGCAGTGGACAATAAGCATAATTAGATAAGCAGTTATTAACCTAATGAGCAGGGTAATAAGCTGAGTATTTTTTTTGATGAAATAAGACTTTTATTTAATTTAAAAACAAAGGTTTACAACTGAGATTCAAAGCAAACAACACTTTAACTAAAATTAATTTTAAACTAAATTACACTATTTCCTAATGCCTTATAATGGCTACAACTTTTTTATTTATACCAAGACTCAATTTAGGGTTTCCATCTTGTCTCCTGTTCTTCCTGTGACTTCCCACTTTAATTTGGGACCTTTGGATTGCTTGGAGCTAATCTGAGCCGTTTGCTCCATTTTGGCGGGAAATCAATTTACAAGCAAGTAGGAGTTGTTTACTTGTAGCAGGGGAGTTAATTTGGACTGAAGTGGAGGAAAGTGAGGGGTAGGGGTGGCTTGTGGGAGTAGTGGTGATGATGAGGTTGGCTATGGCAGAGAAGTAGCAGGGGGGGTGGTCACGGGTTTGTGTTGGGAGAGGGTAAGGTGGAGTTGGGGTTGACTGGGTTTGACCCAATGTAATATCAAAAGGGAGTTGGGTTTGGTTTGAGGTTTGGGCTAGGGGTGAGATTGGCCCAGGAATAAAAGGGTTAAGTGTTGGATTGGATTTGTTATTGGATATTAAGGGATAATAATACATATGGTCCGTTTGGTAGTAGTTATGACAAGGACCAATTTTGTAGTTTTCCAAAATATGAGGGACCTGAGATGCAACTTTCCATAAATAGGGACCAACTTTGCCAAAGTAAGTAAACAAAAGACCATATTTGATAAATTCCAAATTTCAGATCTAGGGACTATTTTTGCCAATTTAGAAACTACAGGGACCTAATTTGTAATTTTCTCAAACTTTTTACCCAAGGATCAAATTTGATAACTTTTGACTTTTAAATGCCTTAGGTTGACTTTTCTTTCATTTTAAACCTTCAGGGACTAGTTTTGTCAATTTTTGAAACTTGAGGGACTGAAACTGCCAATTATGCAAACTTTGTTCGTTTTTCATTTGTTTTTAAACATTTTGCATCTAAAACATATAAAACACACTTTTGGGATAATTTCTGTATTTTGATGCATTTCTGAGTGTTTTTGGATGTTTTGGCAGTTCATATACGATAAAAATGATGAGTATTTACACACTCATCAATATACATCTACAATGGTGACAGCGTCACCTTTTGATGGTTGACGCCGTCATCTCGCCGCGGCTAGGGTTTTTTGTCGCCAAATCCAACTTCTTGACACCGTCACTTTATAAGGTATCTGGGCCATCACATTTTAAGTTACACGTGATGGCCTACTTCTGGTAGAGGGTGACGCCGTCACTATTTATGTTCTGATTTCTGTTCTGGCACGTAAAGTGTAAAAGTAACTTCCACCTCTTGTCACATATGCTGACGTCTTCCCTTAGGAAGAAGTGACGCTGTCAGGCGCAATTTCCAGCTTGGATTCTTGACTTTGTCATTTTCTTCACTTTTCGCTCCAAAAATGTCCAGAATGGTATGTTTTCCAGAATTCTTCTCAAAAGTACCTAAAATGACAAAAGGAACGATTTAGGGTAATAATTGATCATATTATCATGACTTAAGGCTTAAAAGACCCCTTAAAAGTGTAACAAATTTTACTTCATCAAATACACTTACATTTGAGATTTGCTTGTCCTCAAGCGAATGGGCTTTTATTCTAATCAAAATTCAAGTTAGGGTTCATTTAACATTAATATAAAAGTAATTACAACACATGATCGTTCCACCTTAATCAAAACAAGCATGGAGTTTATATACTAGCACCTCACAAATAGTATTTGGATACTCTCATCTCTCGGGTCTCATAAACTAAAATATAACTAATGGAAATGGAAAAATATCACTCACTACCTGTCATAGTAAATAGATTACAATAGGCTTGGGAAATGATCAAAAACTTCCACCACTTGATGTAAGCACCTTGGAAAACTATCAAAGAAGTCTTTTTAAAGGGTTATAACGTTAGGTGTAGGGATATGGAAAACATGGTTTGTTGGATAAAGAGATATTTTACTCGTGGCAAGTCAATTGTCTTAGTTAATTACATGTACAATGCGGCGTTGCTAAGCCAAGACTTGACTCAAATCAACTTAGGCTAATAAACAAATAACATAAACTCAAATGAAAACAAAAGGAAATGGGATGGTAGTTCGTATGTTTTTCTCTTTTTCTTTTTTCTATTTTTTTTTCATTTTTCTTTATTTTATCGATTTTTTTTTCCATACATTCTTTCCCTACCATCCAAAATAATACATCAAGGGGGCTCGGTTTTCCCTTTACACTTGAGCTTTTACATACTTTACCTGTAACTAATCTAATTACTCGAATTAAGATAATCAAAACACTTGGAGTAATTTAAAATAATAGCGCACATATGGGGGTAATAAATGATTTCTTCCCCATTACTCCATAACAATAGTACTTTACCCATGAGTCCCAATCATCCCAAAATAATATGTACAAGATATGACTCGACTTAGCAACCATGTAATCAATTAGACAATTAACAAAAGGGTAAAAAACAAATGTTGTAACAATAATACACTAAAGATGAGTGTATACAAGGAAGGCTAAGGCAATTTGGGTGTACATTTGGGGGTGGATTGTAAAAAATTCTTCCTTTAAGTAAAATGCTTAAAGTTAGAAACGAAAAAGATAGGCTCTGAGGGGTGTACTAGGGGTATCGTGTACTAAAAGTAAGTACATTGCAAAGTTGTGGGAAAATTACTTGACCAATGAAGTCAATGTAATTACAAAAAGAAACAGGCTTAAAAACATGGGTTATCCTATGCCTCTTATCATGTAGTAATTCCAACTACACAAATGTAGTCTCACATGTGGTCTTGAAATGAATCACTAACGCAAGTTCTAGAATCTAAATACTGCGGGTACACACATAAGCACTAAGGCTTTTGTTAGGTCACTATTTAGTGATTACACAAGTTATTCAATGAGATAAATGAGATGAGGAGAAGAGATGGTTGATTATAACAATATGAGAAATGTAAGTGCAAGAGTTTCCTTAAGATAATGAAATAACCAACAAGTTTACATGAGACCTAAGCATGGTATTTATAGAGAGGAAGTAGGGCAACACTCCCTCATCCCTCATTCTTCTAGATCGTGGGCTTTGAGGCCCATGGACATGATATCTTAAGCCTAGTAAACTTAACATAATACATAAATAAAGTAAATAAAAACTTAAGCAACCTAATGTTTATTACAAATGACCGAGACTTGATAAAATAGTAAAACTTTGATCCCAACAATCTCCCCTTAAGGGTCAGTCATCACGGTTGCTTGACGTCTTTGTCATATATTCATTTTTGACTTTCATAGCTTTAGACGTCTTCCAAAAAATCTTGAGATAAAATCATTCATCGTTCTTTATTCCTTATTCATTGTTGTTATGTTAGTGATCAAGTTATGAAGTTGTCTGCCAATTCGTCACTTCCGCGTCTGTGGTGGTAGTCCGCCATTCCAGCATTCTCATACATCTTTGAACTTTTGACTTATACATTGTAAGGATTTATTGAAGTCAGTATTTAGATACTGCTAAAGGATTCTGCTGATAGGTTCCTTCGGATATATTTAATAGATTCTGCTGAATACTGGTTCCTGCTGATATTAGCATCCTGCGGATATAGTTAATCCGTGGATAGAAATTATTTATTTTAGGACAAGATATGTAGAATATCTTTTATTAGCTTAATGTTATTTGTTTCGTGTAAGAAAGGTTAGGGTTTCCATTAGTATATAAGGATCCCAAGGTCATTGTATTATCTACGAGTTTCAGAACAATCATTAGTGAATAATATCGATCTATAGAGGATCAAAGTTTAGCATACAGTTTATATTTATATTCTGCAATAAGTATAAGCTAACAGAGATTGTCTATTTAGTTTTCTATTGATTACATTAGTAGACTAATGATCTATTGGCTCGAGATCTATCAAGTTTAGATCCTACAAGTGGTATCAGAGCCGCAAGATGATCTCTGTCATCTAACTCACACTCTAATACCTTTTTGATTCAGTAACAATGGTTGATGGAGATGCTACTGATGTCACTCTCACAAACACCAACGCCCTCACTCAACAACTCCAACAGGTTGCCTTCTCCAACAGCAACGCCAAGTTTCCCTATCTCAGGAAGGATGAGTATGAGATATGGGCCATGAAGATGCAGAACTGGATTGCCAGTGTTGATTTCAACCTATGGAATGTGGTATTAACTGGGTGCAGTCCTAAGAAGCAAGGAAAAGATTCACAGGGTAATGTGACAACTTTGCCTCCAACATCTGCTGAAGAGATCCTTGCTGTACAAAGGGAGTTCAAAGCAAGAACTATCATGCTTCAAGCAATTCCTGATGATCATTGATGAGGCGAAAAATGAACCACTTTTAGGGGGTCATTTAAGCCCGGAATTGAATTTATTTGATCAAATATTGCTCTAAATCGTTCCTTTTGTGATTTTAGGTACTTTGGGAGTGAAATCTGGAAAAGGAAGCAATTCGGACGTTTTTGGAGCATAAAAGTGAAGAAAACGCCAAAGACTTAATTTTCCAAGCTGGGAACAGTAGGTGACGGCGTCAAGAGTACCAATTTGACGGCGTCAAGAGTAATTTTCATGACGACCCAATACAGAAATGAAGGCGTCACAAGGAAGAGCGTCAAGTGTAAAATACGTGACGGCCTGGAAAAAGCTAATACATGACGGCGTCAGATGTAGATCAAGGCAGTCCGAGAATTCTTTTGGCGGCGAGATGACGGCGTTACCTATTTGGTCTTGATGCCGTCAGCCTCAATTTCCTATATATAGTTTTCTAATTTTCATTCATTAAAAAGAGAAGTTTTGGAGAAACCCTAAGGCCGAACATATTACGAATTTTACAGGTTTTTCAAGGGTTTTCAGCCCTTGAACCCTTTCATGTGTAATTGAGATAAGTGTTCTTCTAATTCAATCAATATGTCTATGTGTTGGTTGTCTATATCTTGTACTTGTCTTAATTCCATCATGCTAGGCTAGATCTATCTTGTGTTTGCTTAGATCTAATGAAACCTAGATGTTGATTATGTGTTGATTACTTGTTTATGGTTGTATTGGATGAATGATTTTGATGTTAGGCTTAAGAAAACTGGCAGATCTCCAAATGGTAACATGCTTGAACGTCTTAGGAAACATGAACTGACGTGCACTAGGTTTTATTGGTTGTATTTAATGCATGAGTAAATTCTAATGATCCCATGTTAAGAGCTTCTTAGCCGGCTCGACATAGGAGTGAAGTAGGCACTCATAGGATTGGGGAATTAAGTGCGCCACCCCATGAATGGTATTAAGGAATACAATCCGTCATCCACGCAACTATAACAAGTAATTAACGTGTAAAAGATATCTAGGGAGTAGTGAAATCTAAGTAAACACAATTTCTCCACTTATTGCTCACAACCTTAGTTTAATTTAGTTTTATTTTCATTTCTAGTATTTTATTCTGATTGCATCTTTAGTATTGGGTTAGTTGACTAGCAACTAATTCCGCCCCTCCTTCCAATACCCGAGATTTTTACCTACTTTTCATAAAAAATATAAAAACACTAAAAGAATCATCCTTCACCTTTAGACCTAGTTAGATCAATTTCAATCCTAACGACACTATTCCTGAGTTGAACGTTCAATCCCCCGGTACTTGTCACTATACTATACTACAACGATCAGGTACGCTGCCTGGTGGGGGTTGTAAGCTTCTCGAGATCCCTCGAGAGGTAAAGCCTGGTGCAATTCCCACGCATCAAGTTTTTGGCGCCGCAGCCCAGGGAATAGTTATTGTTTAGGTTGAATTTGATTTTTATTAGGTCTACTCATTAGATTCCTATCAAGTGAGATTTTTTTTTCTTTTTATTTTGTAGCTTTATCGTAGTCTATCTTTTCTTTGTGATTTTGTTTGTAATTTGCTTCAAATGGACTTTACACTTAGACTTCTAAGATTACAAGATAGGGTTGAGCGGCTAACACACCAAAGAGTTCAAAATACCTCATTTAGAGACACCTATGAATCATATGAGCCTTCACCTAGGATAGATTCTTATGAACAAACTCCATGTTTAAGATCTAGTTTTAGTGAGGCCAATAGGAAATGCGACTTAGTTTGCCAAGGAATTATGGAGAGAGCCATTGCAACAAATCATAAGTTGGATGAAGCACTAGGTTTTCTATTATCACTACCTAAGAAAACAATTGAGGAGGATTTAGCCGAGCATGATCACATTGATCAAAAAGACCTAGGTTTTATGATCGATGATGATGAATCTCAAGAAACAAATGATGAATCTCTTGGGAAATTTGTATATAGCAGTCAGAATATTGAGGATGATCCTTATGATTCGGACATAGAAGTTGAGATGCCTAGAGAAGCACATGAGATACTTGGGAGAATGTTAGGGCTAGATTATAATAAAACACACGTTGAGGATATAGGTGATATTAACACATGGATTGATGAGGTAAATGACATAAGCCCACAAAATACTCAACCATCATTTGAGGCACACACACCGCCCGTGACTTACCCGGAAGAAGTAGAAGAAACTTTAGGAATTCCGATGGAGGTAGAACCCTTGGACCAGGCACCATTAGAGGATATAGGTTTGAATACTTGTAGTGATAACCTTACTCCTAGTTCTAGGGAATTTCCTAATGTTGATAAACCAGAACCTCAACCTTTACACAACTTTCCATCCTTAGATATACATCTAGGAGACAAAAGAGGAACCGACCCACCCATCAACCAATATTATCCGGGTAGTTTTAGGAGAAAGGAAGCCATTCACTCACCCCCTTCACCTCACGTGGCATATTTACACCCTAAGGGTGTGTATCGCTACTTTCACCCGCACTTAATCCTAAGTGTAGGGAAAACCTCCCCTATTTCTGTTAAATAAGGGTAGAGTCAGGCTCGTGACTCGAACAAAAACAAGCGCTTATTGGGAGGCAACCGAATCTTTATTTATTTATTTGTTTGTTTGTTTGATTTTATTTGTTTCCGTATGCATGCTTTATTTTTATTGTTTGTGGCTCATGTTTCAAAGTAAATTGTGAAAATGCTTTATTTTGTTTTTAACTTCGTCTTAATTGCATATAAAGGTATTTTGCAAAAGATAAGTGTAAGGGGAAACCCCAAATATGTTTTTAAGAAACAAACCGATCATGATTCTCCACAATATTAAGTGAACATGTATATTCGTATTTGTTAGAGTCAAATGCTTGTATTGAGTCATAATGAAGTTTTGCTGGATTTTCTAGGAAGTAGGACCAAGTTTTTCCAGAAATTTTCTGGAAACTTAACATAAGAATTTCTGCAGGTCACTTCTGACGGCGTCATGAGCTTGCTCTTGACGGCGTCACGTGTAAAAATCTGGAAATTTTACCGGTTTTGTTTTTCTAATGGAGTCTTAAAGTTTTTGTGAATTATTAAGTTTTATAATCTCCAGGAAATCTGCAAACTTCATTCCACAAGCATTATATCTTATTTTGTTTTCTAGGATTTAGTAACTTATATAGATTGCCGCCAATTTTATGCGAGGTTGTCTTATTTGTTTTCTCAGGATTTACAGGTTATGTTTGACAAGAAGATGATTTATATTCTGGAAGGGAAGCTTTGATTGTTCATTTTCTTGGAGGAAGATTTAACCTAGCCACCTAATTATCCATACCGAGCGAATCAGTGAAGTATTTTATTTCATTCTTTTTAGTTTTTCACTTTTACATTCTTTACTTGCACATTGGGGACAATGTTCATCTTAAGTGTAAGGGGAGGGTAAAACGATGATACCTTACATATACACTTTCGCTTGAGTTTGTTTGTTTGATGGTAGATGTGTAATAAAACTATGAGAAACACTTGTTAGTATAATTTTAGCGCCAAATTTAAAATTTTTTACAACATTTAGGAGTGAAACTTTAGCCATAGCAAGCGTCTCATGGATAGGAGATTGTATGACTAGCACATAACCGTACTATTCAGAAAAATTTTCCACCCAAATATGTGAGGTTCGCCTTTAGATTTGATAGGAAAAGCATTTACTATTAGTGCTTATGAGTGTACCGGTAGCATTTAGATTCTAGAACTTGCGTTAGTGATGCATCCCGAGACCGCTAGTGAGACTACATTCGTGTAGTAGGATTTACTACATGATAAGAGGCATTAGGATCACCCTTGTGTTAAACCCGTATCATAATTACTTAACCATTTAAGTCATATTACTTGGCTAGTTAAGTCAACTAATTTTTCCCACACCCTTAGCGTTGTACTCATTTTTAGTACACGAAACCTCTAGTACACCCCTCCGAGCCTATCTTTTCATTTCTAACTTTAAGCATTTTACTTAAAGGAAGAATTTTTTACACCCCACTTAAATGTACACCCAAATCGCCTTAGCCTTCCGTGTATGCACTCATCTTTAGTGCATTATTTTTATTTGTTAAACCCTAAGTTAACTATCTAATTGATTACATGGTTGCTAAGTCGAGTCATATCCTTGTACATATTGTTTTGGGACGATTGGGACTCATGGGTAAAGTACTTATTTTGTGGAGTAATGGGGAAGAATATCATTTATTACCCCCGTATGTGCGTTAATCTTAAAAGTACTCCAAGTGTTTTGATTTTCTTGATTCGAGTCACTAGATTAGTTTATTGTAAAGTATGTAAAAATTCAAGTGTAAGGGGAATTTTCATTCCCTATGATGTATTATTTTGGATGGTAGGGTAAGAGTGTATGCCAAAAAAAAAAAAATGGAAAAAAATAAAGAAAAAGAAAAAAAATAGAAAAAGAAAAGAGAAAAAATATACGGACTACCATCCCGTTTCATTCTATGTTTATTTTATGTTTTTGTTATTTTTCATTTATTAGCTTAAGTCGAGTCTAGTCTTGGCTTAGCAACGCCACATTGTACATGTAATTAACCAAGATTGTTAACTCGCCACCAGTAAAGACTGCCTATATCCAACAAAACCGTGTATTTCATATCCCTACACCTAACGTTACAACCCTTTTAAAAGACCTCTTTGATAGTTTATCCTAGGTGCTTACTCCATGTGGTGGAGGTTTGATCCTTTCCCAAGCCTATGGTAATCTATTTTGCTATGACAGGTAGTGAGAGATGTTTTCCATTTCCATATTGTGATATTACTTTATTACACCTGAGAGATGTGAGTATCTAAACACTATTTGTGAGGTGCTAGTATATGACCTCCGTGCTTGTCTTTGGTCTTTAGTGAAACGATTATTTGTTGTAATTACTTTTATATTAGTGTTAAATGACCCCTAACTTGTATTTTGATTAGAATAAAAGCGCATTTGCTTGAGGACAAGCAAATCTCAAGTGTAAGGGTATATGATGAGGCGAAAAATGAACCACTTTTAGGGGGTCATTTAAGCCCGGAATTGAATTTATTTGATCAAATATTGCCCTAAATCGTTCCTTTTGTGATTTTAGGTACTTTGGGAGTGAAATATGGAAAAGGAAGCAATTCGGACGTTTTTGGAGCATAAAAGTGAAGAAAACGCCAAAGACTTAATTTTCCAAGCTGGGAAGAGTAGGTGACGGCATCAAGAGTACCAATTTGATGGCGTCAAGAGTAATTTTCATGACGACCCAGTACAGAAATGAAGGCGTCACAAAGAAGAGCGTCAAGTGTAAAATACGTGACGGCCTGGAAAAAGCTAATACATGACGGCGTCAGATGTAGATCAAGGCAGTCCGAGAATTCTTTTGGCGGCGAGATGACGGCGTCACCTATTTGGTCTTGACGCCGTCAGCCTCAATTTCCTATATATAGTTTTCTAATTTTCATTAATTAAAAAGAGAAGTTTTGGAGAAACCCTAAGGCCGAACATATTACGAATTTTACAGGTTTTTCAAGGGTTTTCAGCCCTTGAACTCTTTCATGTGTAATTGAGATAAGTGTTCTTCTAATTCAATCAACATGTCTATGTGTTGGTTGTCTATATCTTGTACTAGTCTTAATTCCATCATGCTAGGCTAGATCTATCTTGTGTTTGCTTAGATCTAATGAAACCTAGATGTTGATTATATGTTGATTACTTGTTTATGGTTGTATTGGATGAATGATTTCGATGTTAGGCTTAAGAAAACTGGCAGATCTCCAAATGGTAACATGCTTGAACGTCTTAGGAAATATGAACTGACGTGCACTAGGTTTTATTGGTTGTATTTAATGCATGAGTAAATTCTAATGATCCCATGTTAGGAGCTTCTTAGCCGGCTCGACATAGGAGTGAAGTAGGCACTCATAGGATTGGGGAATTAAGTGCGCCACCCCATGAATGGTATTAAGGAATACAATCCGTCATCCACGCAACTATAACAAGTAATTAACGTGTAAAAGATATCTAGGGAGTAGTGAAATCTAAGTAAACACAATTTCTCCACTTATTGCTCACAACCTTAGTTTAATTTAGTTTTATTTTCATTTCTAGTATTTTATTTTGATTGCATCTTTAGTATTGGGTTAGTTGACTAGCAACTAATTCCGCCCCTCCTTCCAATACCCGAGATTTTTACCTGCTTTTCATAAAAAATATAAAAACACTAAAAGAATCATCCTTCACCTTTAGACCTAGTTAGATCAATTTCAATCCTAACGACACTATTCCTGAGTTGAACGATCAATCCCCCGGTACTTGTCACTATACTATACTACAACGATCAGGTACACTGCCTGGTGGGGGTCGTAAGCTTCTTGAGATCCCTCGAGAGGTAAAGCCTGGTGCAATTCCCACGCATCAATCACATGGGAGATTTTCATCACCTGACTGATCCCAAAGAACTCTGGATAGCAATCAAAAATAGATTCGGGGGAATGAAGAATCTAAAAGGATGAGAAAGTCTATGTTGAAGCAAGAATTTCAGGAATTCAGAATAACTGATGAGGAGGGCATTCACAAAGGCTATGATCGGTTTCAGAAGATTCTAAGTCAGTTGAATCAGCTTCTAGCCAGACCTGACAATGAGGAGGTTAACTCTAGGTTTCTTAGAGCCTTACCTCCCTCATGGTCTCAGGTCAGCATATCTTTGAAAACCAAAGGAGGCTTGGATTATCTCTCGTTTGATGACTTGTACAACAAGCTCATAGCCTTAGAACTTGACATCAAGGGTCACTCCTCTTATGCAGCACCTCCTTCACACTCTGCATTCATCAGCACTAATTCAAACTACATGCCACACTCTCCCAGTCCTTCCATTAATTCAAACTATATGCCAAGTCCTTCCACTACAACATTGTCTTTCACAAATGCTAGTCCAAAGAATCATCCAAAGGTTAGCAATGTGATGGAAGATGTTCTTCACTCATTTGTTGCTGAAGTTGATCAACAGAAACAAATAGCTTATGAGGACTTTGAGCAGATTGATGAACTTGCAATGGAAGAATTGGACTTAAAGTGGCAAATGGCAATGCTGTCTCTTAAAGTTAGAAGATTTGAGCAAAAGGCTGGTAGAAAACTCCATTTTAATGGAAGAGATGCAGCTCATTTTGACAGAAGAAAAGTGAAGTGCTATGCATGTGGAGAGATTGACCATTTTGCAAGAGAATGCAAGACCAAGAAGAGTGAAGATAGTACCAGATATTCTGCTTACAAGAAGAAGGAAGTGGAGGCTGGAGAATCAAGGGCTTTGGTCACTGCTGTAGACGCTTGTATTGACTGGAATGAGCATGAATCTGAAGATGCAACAAGCAGCTCCTCTCAACAAATCTCCTGTGTGGCTAGCTGTGATGCTGACTTTGCCTTCATGGGAATATCTCCATAGGTATCTGATTGTATTTTTGGGTGTGATATTAAATATAAAACTCTTAAAGAAGCCCATGATGAAATGGAATCAAAATATAATGATAGTTTTATTGATGCTCAAGCTTATAAAGAATCTATGAAAACTTTAGAAAAACAGAAAGTGTGGTTTCAACAAAATCAGTTAGCTTATGAGGAAAAGATAAGAGTATTACAAAGTGATTTAGAGGTAACTACCAATGAGTTAAAATTTACTGAAAAAGAAAAGGCTAGAATTGAATCTGAGAAAGATGTTTTGCAAGATAAGTTGGATAAAGAAGTTACTAGACATAAAGAATGGCTAATTTCAGGTGATAAGTTAGCTAGTTTTCTATATAGAAGTTAGTCTGTAACATCTGAGCTTGGTTTAGGTTTTCAGAAATATATAGGTGTAGAGGCTAACCATCATTTGGATAAGAAAAGTACAAATAACTCTTCACCTGTAAAATTCTTAAAGGAAGGAGAGATGCATGTTGTACCAGGAACAATTAGAGGTGAATTCATGCCTACCTCCAAAACCTCTGACTTTGATGGTTCACACCATTTGTATGGCAAAAAGTCTGTTGACTTGTCAAACCTTACTTGTAAAACTAATAACTCTTACTCTTCCACTACCATAGTAACTCCTAAGCCCACATCCTATAATTTGGACTTGCCTAAATCACAGACTCAAACTGGCATTAGGATCAGTGACTCCCCTGACTCTAGAAGTACCTCTAGTGATGATTCTAATGAATGTGTCTCTTGTTCTTTCAGGGACAAAAGCTCAGAGACCTCTAGTTATGCCAGCTGTGAATCCAAGACCAAGTCTGACTCACCCAAGTCCTCAAAGTTATCTTACAAGTCTGTGGACTCTGAAGTTGCTACTGATAAAGTGATTTCAAAGACAACCTCTTCTGAAGACTTCCTATTTACTTCTTTTAAAAACAATTCCTTTAAGTCTTTGCAAAACAATTCTATTTCTGATGGTTGTTTAAACAATTTTGTGCTTAATAAGAAATCTTTTGGTTTTAATAAATCTTCTAGAAAGAAGAAGTGTTTTGTTTGTGGTAGTAAATTACATTTGATTAAGGATTGTGATTTTCATGAAAAGAGGATGGGTGTTTCTGCTGTTCATAATAGATCTAGACCAAAGTGGACCAATGCTTATTCCAAACCCTCTTGTAGTCCACAAGCACCTCATACCACTAGCAGAACCAATTCAGTTTCTACTGAAAGGACTGTTCCTGCTGGTGGATCTGTTTCTGCTAATAGATATGTATCTTCTGATAGGAATAGATATATAACTAGACCATTTTCTGGATTTAATCAAACTTGTTTTCATAATGGTCATTGGCCTGGATATTATGACCCAATGTTTTTAGGAAGGGCAAATTGGGATTCTGCTGAAAAGTCCTCAGCAGATTGTTCTTGGAAATTTGCAAGACCATATGTATACAGGGGTTTCAGGAACAGTGGTGGATCTTATTCATCTACATGGCTTCATAATAAAGATCCACAAGGCAGGCTCAAGTCTTTCAAGCCTTGAGTCTATCAATGTACTTATATTGTTGTATAAATTTTTTGTTGTTGTAGGGACATCCTCTATTGAATAAAGACTTTGGTATTTTAGATAGTGGTTGTTCAAGAAGCATGTCTGGGAATCAAGAGAAGCTACATAATTTTGTGCCTTTTAATGGAGGCATAGTGAGATTTGGAAGTGTAGTAGGAAGAATAACTGGCAAAGGAACCATTAGAACTCCAAAGGTTGATTTTGAGAATGTCTACTATGTGAAGGAATTACAAGGTTTCAATTTGTTCTCAGTTTCACAAATCTGTGACAAAAAAATCCCTGTGCTTTTCACTGATGAGGACTGTCTCATTCTTTCACCTGACTTCAAAATACCTGATGAAAGTCATGTATTGCTAAAGGTTCCAAGAAATCATAATCTTTACACATTCAATTTGAATGATGTCAAGCCAGAAGGTGATCTAGCATGCTTGGTGGCTAAAGCATCCTTGGATGAATCTACAAAATGGCACAGAAGGATGGCACATGTTAACTTCAAAGTAGTCAACAAGCTTGCTAAAGATGGACTTGTTCCTGGACTTCCTTCCAAGATATTCACCAATGAACACAACCGTGTTGCATGTAACAAAGGAAAGCAACACAAAGCTTCTTATAAGGCTATTACTGCTGTGAGCACAATCTCAGAACCTTTGCAGCTGCTTCATATGGATCTTTTTGGTCCAACATCCATCAGGAGTATTGACCATAAGTACTTCTGTTTGGTGATCACTGATGCTTTTAGTAGGTTTAGTTGGACATTCTTTTTGGTGACTAAATACCAAACCTTTCAGACACTTAAAGAATTTATGGCCCTCATTGAGAACTAAATTAACAGGAGCATCAAAGGTATAAGGTGTGACAATGGGACAGAGTTCAAAAATGCCAATCTTATTGAACTTTGTGGGTTAAAGGGTATAAAAAGAGACTATAGCAATCCTAGGACTCCACAACAGAATGGAGTTGCAGAGAGGAAGAATAGAACCCTGATAGAGGCTGCAAGATCTATGCTTGCTGACTCTAAACTTCCCACTATGTTCTGGACTGAAGCAGGTGGTACTGCTTGTTATGTACATAATAGGGTGTTGATTACTAAACCACACAATAAGACACCTTATGAGCTCTTGACAGGGAAGAAACCTACCATTGACTACTTGAAACCTTTTGGATGTCAAGTGACTATTCTGAATACAAGTGATCACATAGGCAAATTTGAAGAAAAAGTTGCTGAAGGGTACATTGCTGGTTACTCAGCTCATAGCAAGGCTTACAGGGTATATAATTTGGCTGCAAAGAAGATTGAAGAAACTTTTAACCTGAGATTTCTGGAGGACAATGAAAATCCTCATGGTAAAGGTCATGAATGGTATTTTGACCTTGATTACTTGACAGATTATTTGGGTTATACTAGGAATAAAACTAACCCTTCTGCAGGTACACAAGAGTCACCTACTAACATTGCAAGTACCCTTGATGATGACTCAGACAGTGATTCAGACTGTGATGAACCCACTATTGTTGTATCTTCTCTCCCTATTCATGTTGCAGGTACTACTAACACAGAAGCCTTTGATGCCCAAACTGCTGATGATGTGGAAAACTCAACCTATATAGAAGATCTTGCTAGACTCAAAAAGCAAGAGCATGCAGCTGCTGAGGAAGCTAAAAGGCTTGGTCTTGAATTTGCTCAAGATACTGAAGCACTCTTGAAACAAGCTGCTATTGATGTCAGCAGAAACTCTATTCCTGCTGATGTATCTGCTGATGCAGCTGCTGCTGATTCTCCTGAAGGCATTTATGTTGCAACACCTGTTTCCACTGCTACATCAACTAACTTAAAAGAACCGTTTGGCAGGTTCCCCATTCCCTCAAATCTTGGCAACCATGAACAAAGTGCTGGCATTTTTTAATCAGCTTCTTATGATGAAGACTTTGCTCCAACTTTGACTAATCTTGAAACCTCTGTTGATGTCAATCCTGTTCCCACTAAGAGGATCAACACCATTCATCCTCAAGAGAATATCCTTGGTGATCCTAATGCTATGGTTCTCACCAGAAGTGCTCTAAAGCAGACACAGTTTGGTCAATGTGCCTTTTTCACATATGTGTCTAATCAGAAGAGAGACAATCACACAGATCAGAAGCATTGTCTGTTTGCTTGCTTCTTATCACAAGTAGATCCAACAAGCATTAAACAAGCTTTAAGTGAACCTAGTTGGGTTGAAGCTATGCAGGAAGAGATGCAACAATTCAAGAATCAAGATGTTTGGGTCCTTGTTGATCTACCTGCAGGTAAAATTGCTATTGGAACAAACTGGATATTAAAGTGCAAGAGGGATGCAAGAGGTATTGTTGTAAGAAATAAAGCAAGAATGGTAGCTCAAGGTTTCAGACAAGAAGAAGGGATTGATTATACTCAAGTTTTTGCACCTGTTGCTAGAGTGGAGGCAATTAGGTTATTTTTGGCCTTTGCCTCTTATATGGGATTTGTGGTATATCAGATGGATGTCAAAAGTGCCTTCCTCTATGGCAAGATTGAGGAGGAAGTCTATGTCACTCAACCACAAGGCTTTGAAGACCCACAACATCCCAAGAAGGTGTATAAGGTTGTCAAGGCACTCTATGGCCTTCATCAAGCACCAAGAGCCTGGTATGCTAGGCTATCTACTTTTCTTTTAGAACATGGATTCAGAAGAGGAGCAATTGACAAGACTCTCTTCATCAAGAAAAACTCCAGGGATATCATTCTGGTACAAGTCTATGTGGATGATATCATTTTTGGTTCCACAAAGGAAGCATGGTGCAGGGAATTTGAAGATTTAATGAAAAGTGAATTTCAAATGAGTGTAATGGGGGAATTAACATTTTTCTTGGGGCTACAAGTTAAACAACAAAAGGAAGGAATCTTTATTCATCAAGAGAAATATGTTCATGATATTTTGAAAAAGTTTGACTTTGAACTTCTGAGGACTCCAACTACTCCCTATGAACCTCCCAAGCTTAGAAATCCAAATGAACAAGATGAAGCTGTTAATGTGCATTTATATAGATCCATGATTGGATCACTCATGTATCTCACAGCTTCAAGACCTGACATCACCTTTGCTGTCAGTGCGTGCTCAAGACATCAAGTCACTCCTTTGACTTCCCATCTAAATGTTGTGAAGAAGAGTTTCAAGTATCTAAAAGGCCAACCCAAGTTAGGTCTTTGGTACCCAAGGGATTCACCATTTGTGTTGGAAGCATACAGTGATAGTGACTATGCTGGAGCTAATTTGGATAGGAAATCCACAACAGGAGGTTGTCAATTTCTTGGTAGAAGATTGATTTCTTGGCAATGCAAGAAGTAAACCATTGTGGCCACCTCTTCTACTGAAGCAGAATATGTTGTTGCTGCTAATTGTTGTGGTCAGGTACTTTGGATACAAAATCAAATGCTGGACTATGGGTTCAATTTTATGAACACTAAAATCTTTATTGATAATCAAAGTACCATTTCCATTGTTAAAAATCTAGTTTTTCATCAAAGGACTAAACATATTGAAATTAGGCACCATTTTATAAGAGATGCAAATGAGAAACATTTGATACAGGTGCTTAAGATTCATACTGATGATAATGTGGCTGATTTATTAACAAAAGCTTTTGATGGACCTAGGTTTAACCAGTTAGTTGTCCACATTGGGATGGTTAACCCTTAATAGCAATGTCTAAGGGGAGGCATAAGCCTGAGGGGAGGCATATGCTTTTGGGGAGGATAGTACTTGATGTTGTATATCATGTATAGTTTAATTACCAAATTTTAACTAATTTCTACTAACCATTTTCTGTCTAGATTGGCCTGTGTTTCTTTGATGTGTATGTTTTGCAGCTGTGTTTCTTCTGGTGTACATATCAGCAGGAATGATAAAGAGTGAGTCTTGTGTGTCTGCTGGTATCTTTGATCTGTATTGCTACTGATCTCAAGAAATTGGTCAGCAGAAGAGCTTGTTTTGGGGTTCTGTTTTCAATCTTCTTGCTGATGCACTTATCAGCAGCCTTGCAAAGAGTTGATCTGTGTTTCTACTGATGGTAAATTCAGCAGTATTTATATCAAGTGAATTTGGGAATAAACAAGGATCATGGGTCTCATACATTTGACTTGCAATGAGTGTAAACAGAAATCATGAAGTACAACAAGAAAGACATGTTTTAATTCATTCATATCAAAGATCACATCAGGATGAAATTACATAGTTTTGAGAAAACATAAGACACCTACCCAACAACCCACATCTATTTAACCTTCTACTCCATCATTTTCTTTTCTTTTCCCAGATCTTTGGAGTCATGCATACTGTTGTTGACCCCTCTGGCTTGCAAATCTTTGCCCCATCTCTTGGGACAAGCAAGACCAAGGACAACCTTCAATGGTTCCTTGTACTTCTAAGAAGGTTGAGGCATCATAGGGATTGAGATTTGGTTCATATCAGCACAAACCCTTTCCATCTCTTTGGTTTGAAACTTAGTGACAGGGGTAAATTCTGGAACATTGGACTTGCGATTCATGATTGTTGAGTGGGAAAGATTTTGATATGGCTGATCTTGGGGTAAAAGTGATTTGGGTAGATTGTTACTAGAAGGCCTCTTTATAGAGAATTGATATTAAGTTAATGTGTATTAATGGGAATTAATGGGAAGTAGTTGAGACTGGGTGAAGTACAAAGTTTGCAAGTTGACCATAAAGTGGATTCTACGGATGAAGTGTCTTATTGTTTGACCCATTGCTGCTGAAAGTTCATATGTGTTCCTGCTGAATGTTTCAACTTAGTTTATGTGCATCAGTGGAATGTATATATCTCAGGAACAAGACAATCAAGTAATGAAAGACAAAAGCAAATAAATTTTTATTCAGATGAATCCATATTACAAACAGGAGAAAGATTGAAAGTTTCATACATACAAACTAGCTTATCAATCCTAATTCTCCTATTCTACTTTTCCTTTGCCCTTGCCCTTCACATCAACCATTTTCTCCTTGCCCTTTTTGTTGGTGAAGAATCCTTGCTGTTGGGGACAAGGAAACCCAATCACCACTTCCCTTGTCTTTGACAATGGTGGATTTGAATTTCTTTTTGATGATCGCCTTGGACGGGATGATTGGGGCCTTTCAGGTGTTGAAGGAGAATTGTTGGCTGTTTCATCTACATCTTCATCTGCAGAAGTCCAGATGACGGGAGAGGTGAGCTCACGAGGAGGTGGCTGAATTGGGTTGAAAGGATTGGCCCTCTCATGTGCCCTCCATTATTCTTCTAACTCCCTTGCAGCATCAGAATCATACACATACGGAGGTATGAATGCCAGATGTTCTGATGGTGAAGGACTAGGAGACCTTACATCATGAGTTCTCTTCTTGGCCTGTTCTTTTGTGAGGCCTCTTGGTCTGGTTGGAAGGTTTAATGGTGGTGGGGAGGTGAGTGATTCAGAGGAATCAGAGGAATCGGAGGAGATGTTGATTATACTTGGGTCGGTTTTCATAATTGCTGCTGATCGTAGGTGAATAAAGAATAATTAGGGATTTGATTTGTGGTGAATGTGATTTGGGGATTTTTACCCCTACTTATAAGCCGGTTCAAGCTTTGTTTTCAATAGAATAATTAATGGTAATTAATGACCGGTTGGTATTTGGGAAGTTTGACAAAATAAACTAAAGTTACTGAAGTATGGTTTCCTCTGATGACGTGTTTCTGCTATCTCATTGCTGCTGATGGATGGAATGGTTGACCGTAGTCAACATTAAGTTGGATTCTGAGGTTTGACCAATTGGTTCCTGCTGATTGACTTGGTTCTTACGGATGGGTCAGTTTACTTGGGGGTTTATAATAATTAAATATTGGTCAAAGATTGTTTCCACAATTCTCGCCAATTACACTCCATGTTTGGATACTTACACCATTTAACCTAGACGTGTAAATCCCATGTCTAAATAACTGATTCCCTTTACTTATAAAATTCAAAAACACCAATTCAACCTCTCTCAGCATTCGAAACCCTATTTGCTATTCTCAATCAATGGCAGAATTACCATTCAAAGGTGATCATAACAAGCAAGCATTCTTAGGTCGTGGCAAAGGAGATGGTCACTATGTACTAATGATAGAGTTTCTCAAAATATCAAAGATTCATTATGCTCTAACACAATACCCTGTCATTATTCATGAATCTTTGGTTACACAATTTTGGGAAACAGCTCAAGTGAGGTCTATTGATGAAGGTCCAATAGAGATCGTTGCCACGATAGATGGAGGAGAATATATTGTTACAGAATCTTTGGTTAGGGCTCAATTGCAGCTTGATGATGAAGGTGGTGTGTTTGAGGCTACTAAGGAAGAAATTCTTGAGGGGATTAGGGCTGCTGGATATCGTGGAGATGGAAAGGTCTGGTATAAAAAGTTTTTCTGTCCAAAATGGAGGTTCTTGGTGCACACTCTGCTCCAATGTATGAGCTCTAAGTCTGGAGGATGGGATCAATTCTCCACTGAAGTTGCTTTGGCTATTGTGTGTCTATCTCAGGGAAGAACTTTTAATTTTTCTAATTATATATTTGATGAAATGGTTCAAAATGTAAAGGATACCAAACTTAAGTATCTTATGTATCCTAGTTTGTTTAAATCATATTAGGAATACAGACCAATGACCCCACTCATATGCCTGTTAAGAGTTTGTCTAGTAAGTTATTTGCCTCTATGCAAACAAATTATAATGGGGTGCACAGACCTTTATTACCTGCTATGTTACCTGGCGGTAATGTAGCTGCTGATGCAGCTGCTGATAGTCAAGATCCTTCTGATGCTTGGGGGTCAAGATCCTTCCAAATCAATCTTGTCAGAGCTTGCATCCTCTTCAGAAACATCCTCAGCATCCTCTTCAGGATCAACACCATTCATCCTCAAGAGAATATCCTTGGTGATCCTAATGCTATGGTTCTCACCAGAAGTGCTCTAAAGCAGACACAGTTTGGTCAATGTGCCTTTTTCACATATGTGTCTAATCAGAAGAGAGACAATCACACAGATCAGAAGCATTGTCTGTTTGCTTGCTTCTTATCACAAGTAGAGCCAACAAGCATTAAACAAGCTTTAAGTGAACCTAGTTGGGTTGAAGCTATGCAGGAAGAGATGCAACAATTCAAGAATCAGGATGTTTGGGTCCTTGTTGATCTACCTGCAGGTAAAATTGCTATTGGAACAAACTGGATATTAAAGTGCAAGAGGGATGCAAGAGGTATTGTGGTAAGAAATAAAGCAAGAATGGTAGCTCCAGGTTTCAGACAAGAAGAAGGGATTGAATATACTGAAGTTTTTGCACCTGTTGCTAGAGTAGAGGCAATTAGGTTATTTTTGGCCTTTGCCTCTTATATGGGATTTGTGGTATATCAGATGGATGTCAAAAGTGCCTTCCTCTATGGCAAGATTGAGGAGGAAGTTTATGTCACTCAACCACAAGGCTTTGAAGACCCACAACATCCCAAGAAGGTGTATAAGGTTGTCAAGGCACTCTATGGCCTTCATCAAGCACCAAGAGCCTGGTATGCTAGGCTATCTACTTTTCTTTTTGAACATGGATACAGAAGAGGAGCAATTGACAAAACTCTCTTCATCAAGAAAAACTCCAGGGATATCATTCTGGTACAAGTCTATGTGGATGATATCATTTTTGGTTCCACAAAGGAAGCATGGTGCAGGGAATTTGAAGATTTAATGAAAAGTGAATTTCAAATGAGTGCAATGGGGGAATTGACATTTTTCTTGGGGCTACAAGTCAAACAACAAAAGGAAGGAATCTTTATTCATCAAGAGAAATATGTTCATGATATTTTGAAAAAGTTTGACTTTGAACTTCTGAGGACTCCAACTACTCCCTATGAACCTCCCAAGCTTAGAAATCCAAATGAACAAGATGAAGCTGTTAATGTGCATTTATATAGATCCATGATTGGATCACTCATGTATCTCACAGCTTCAAGACCTGACATTACCTTTGCTGTCAGTGCGTGCTCAAGACATCAAGTCACTCCTTTGACTTCACATCTAAATGTTGTGAAGAAGAGTTTCAAGTATCTAAAAGGCCAACCCAAGTTAGGTCTTTGGTACCCAAGGGATTCACCATTTGTGTTGGAAGCATACAGTGATAGTGACTATGCTGGAGCTAATTTGGATAGGAAATCCACAACAGGAGGTTGTCAATTTCTTGGTAGAAGATTGATTTCTTGGCAATGCAAGAAGTAAACCATTGTGGCCACCTCTTCTACTGAAGCAGAATATGTTGTTGCTGCTAATTGTTGTGGTCAGGTACTTTGGATACAAAATCAAATGCTGGACTATGGGTTCAATTTTATGAACACTAAAATCTTTATTGATAATCAAAGTACCATTTCCATTGTTAAAAATCTAGTTTTTCATCAAAGGACTAAACATATTGAAATTAGGCACCATTTTATAAGAGATGCAAATGAGAAACATTTGATACAGGTGCTTAAGATTCATACTGATGATAATGTGGCTGATTTATTAACAAAAGCTTTTGATGGACCTAGGTTTAACCAGTTAGTTGTCCACATTGGGATGGTTAACCCTTAATAGCAATGTCTAAGGGGAGGCATAAGCCTGAGGGGAGGCATATGCTTTTGGGGAGGATAATACTTGATGTTGTATATCATGTATAGTTTAATTACCAAATTTTAACTAATTTCTACTAACCATTTTCTGTCTAGATTGGCCTGTGTTTCTTTGATGTGTATGTTTTGCAGCTGTGTTTCTTCTGGTGTACATATCAGCAGGAATGATAAAGAGTGAGTCTTGTGTGTCTGCTGGTATCTTTGATCTGTATTGCTACTGATCTCAAGAAATTGGTCAGCAGAAGAGCTTGTTTTGGGGTTCTGTTTTCAATCTTCCTGCTGATGTACTTATCAGCAGCCTTGCAAGGAGTTGATCTGTGTTTCTACTGATGGTAAATTCAGCAATATTTATATCAAGTGAATTTGGGAATAAACAAGGATCATGGGTCTCATACATTTGACTTGCAATGAGTGTAAACAGAAATCATGAAGTACAACAAGAAAGACATGTTTTTATTCATTCATATCAAAGATCACATCAGGATGAAATTACATAGTTTTGACAAAACATAAGACACCTACCCAACAACCCACATCTATTTAACCTTCTACTCCATCATTTTCTTTTCTTTTCCCAGATCATTGGAGTCATGCATCCTGTTGTTGACCCCTCTGGCTTGCAAATCTTTGCCCCATCTCTTGGGACAAGCAAGACCAAGGACAACCTTCAATGGTTCCTTGTACTTCTAAGAAGGTTGAGGCATCATAGGGATTGAGATTTGGTTCATATCAGCACAAACCCTTTCCATCTCTTTGGTTTGAAACTTAGTGACAGGGGTAAATTCTGGAACATTGGAATTGCGATTCATGATTGTTGGGTGGGAAAGATTTTGATATGGCTGATCTTGGGGTAAAAGTAATTTGGGTAGATTGTTACTAGAAGGCCTCTTTATAGAGAATTGATATTAAGTTAATGTGTATTAATGGGAATTAATGGGAAGTAGTTGAGACTGGGTGAAGTACAAAGTTTGCAAGTTGACCATAAAGTGGATTCTACGGATGAAGTGTCTTATTGTTTGACCCATTGCTGCTGAAAGTTCATATGTGTTCCTGCTGAATGTTTCAACTTAGTTTATGTGCATCAGTGGAATGTATATATCTCAGGAACAAGACAATCAAGTAATGAAAGACAAAAGCAAATAAATTTTTATTCAGATGAATCCATATTACAAACAGGAGAAAGATTGAAAGTTTCATACATACAAACTAGCTTATCAATCCTAATTCTCCTATTCTACTTTTCCTTTACCCTTGCCCTTCACATCAACCATTTTCTCCTTGCCCTTTTTGTTGGTGAAGAGTCCTTGCTGTTGGGGACAAGGCAACCCAATCACCACTTCCCTTGTCTTTGACAATGGTGGATTTGACTTTCTTTTTGATGATCGCCTTGGACGGGATGATTGGGGCCTTTCAGGTGTTGAAGGAGAATTGTTGGCTGTTTCATCTACATCTTCATCTGCAGAAGTCCAGATGACGGGAGAGGTGAGCTCACAAGGAGGTGGCTGAATTGGGTTGAAAGGATTGGCCCTCTCATGTGCCCTCCATTATTCTTCTAACTCCCTTGCAGCATCAGAATCATACACATACGGAGGTATGAATGCCAGATGTTCTGATGGTGAAGGACTAGGAGACCTTACATCATGAGTTCTCTTCTTGGCCTGTTCTTTTGTGAGGCCTCTTGGTCTGGTTGGAAGGTTTAATGGTGGTGGGGAGGTGAGTGATTCAGAGGAATCAGAGGAATCGGAGGAGATGTTGATTATACTTGGGTCGGTTTTCATAATTGCTGCTGATCGTAGGTGAATAAAGAATAATTAGGGATTTGATTTGTGGTGAATGTGATTTGGGGATTTTTACCCCTACTTATAAGCCGGTTCAAGCTTTGTTTTCAATAGAATAATTAATGGTAATTAATGACCGGTTGGTATTTGGGAAGTTTGACAAAATAAACTAAAGTTTCTGAAGTATGGTTTCCTCTGATGACGTGTTTCTGCTATCTCATTGCTGCTGATGGATGGAATGGTTGACCGTAGTCAACATTAAGTTGGATTCTAAGGTTTGACCAATTGGTTCCTGCTGATTGACTTGGTTCTTACGGATGGGTCAGTTTACTTGGGGGTTTATAATAATTAAATATTGGTCAAAGATTGTTTCCACAATTCTCACCAATTACACTCCATGTTTGGAAACTTACACCATTTAACCTAGACGTGTAAATCCCATGTCTAAATAACTGATTCCCTCTACTTATAAAATTCAAAAACACCAATTCAACCTCTCTCAACATTCGAAACCCTATTTGCTCTTCTCAATCAATGGCAGAATTACCATTCAAAGGTGATCATAAGATTCATATCATGAGGTTCAAATCAATTATTCTTAATAACAAAAGGGTTCATAGCAAAGGTTCAAAATTTGAAGTTAAATAATTAAAGATGTTAAAGAAAATCACGACAAATTTTAGAAAATAAAACAGATTAGGGACTTTTGAAAATTATTTAAAACCTTTTTATCGTAAAAGTATTACTTTTAAAACACATTTTATAAAAGTCATTAAAATCTTCATATAAAACTGGCATCGTATCATAATTACATAAATCATTTCAAAAATAGTTTCTCTCAAAAGGCATCAAGTTATATTTTTAAAAGGGTCTTCATACGAAATCATACCATCAAATGAAGCAAGGATATCAAGCGTATAAAGATCAAAAATCATAATAGTCGTAATGAAACGGTTCATGAGTCATAAGAAACCTTACTGAAAGGTTAGAATATCTGTACCTTAACCGCAAGTGCAAACACATCATAAAGATCGGAAATTACTCCTTCTTCGGCGAATCTACACGAATTAATGATCGGCTTATTATTAATAACCTATTTTAAATCAGATTACTCGTTTTAGTCGGCTTTCCATTTTTAGTAACTCGGCATGTATATTAGCTTTCCAAAAATAGTAACTTTCAATTTTTAGTAAGTTTCTCGATATAAGTAAGTTTTATAATTTTGGGTTACAAATGGCAATTAATTAAACTTAAAGATTTACTATGATTTAATATCATAGTTTAGGGTTTAACACTACAACTTATTATAGTTTAGAGTTTACATGTCAACATAGCAAAGTTTAGGGTCTAAATTTTAATTCATTTTTTTTATTAGTAGTCTTCTTAAATGCGTATTCCATGTACATGCATGCATTACTCACAATTCTCCAAACCAAAATGTAGCGTATTTAGTATGTTTCAAATTCTTATCGAGCCCGGACAACGTAACGTAGTCGAACCACGAAACCATACCGAGACCAAGCTAACAAAACCCATTCTCGGTGTACATTTAGTAAGACAAAAAGAGTTCACAACATCCCAAGTTTAACCAAACCGACACCATGGCTTCAGTTCATATTATCCATTTCGAAATCATTTTTTTGACATCTATTAACCAACCGATATCACACTCGAATGTAAATGACTTGCCATTTAAAACCCTTTGAACCAACACATATATTACGAGATACCCATATTAAAACGTGAAATCTTAACTATCAAAATCCCATGCATGCGTATGTTTATATCTTTTATAGTTTCAAGTTTAACATGTTTAACACTTTCATATGATTTGATCTTATAGTATGCATGATTGGTTATCAATATTTTAAATAAAATTTCCTACCTGCTGCGTTACTCTTGTAGAATAAATATTTCAAAGATTTCGAAAACCGACTCATCGATACTTAAAGATGGTCATATTACATGAACCTCGATAACAGTTAAGTGACATATTTGCCGGTTTGAATAATTTATGTACGGCAATATCGAGCTTAAGTATTCATTCGAGCATGAGTTTCGACGGTTTACCTTCTAACCAAACGAGGGACGAACGAGACCGAAATCGAACGAGTACAACACCGATCTGGTATAATCCCTATGACCACACGAGACTTAAACCCAAAAGCGATATCGACTGCCATCGAACAACTAACCGAATCGACCCATTAGACTTCCAAAACTTAAACAAACAGAAACCTTTAAGTGAACATGAACCAATCGATATAAACTGAGAAAGGCTCCAGGTTCGATCGTATGTAGCCTAACCGAACCCGAACCCGAATTGAGCAATACCAACGTAAATCTTTTTGTGCAGCCACATCTATGATTAAATATGGAACTTGTTTAGTGATTTTGTGAGATTATGAAAAGAGTAAATGTGGCTGATGATATAGAAGCGTATCTCAAATTAACTTTTCGAAAAAGAAGGATTTGAGGGAGTGTGTAGATGGCTAAGCTAAGTCAAAAGCGTGTTTGTGTTTTCTAAGTTTTGTTCATGTGTGAGAGTAAACCATTAAAAGAAAAGAAAAAAAAAAAATAAGTGAGGGGATTTTATCAAAATGGAAGGTCGTATAAATGGGGATGCTATTGGGGTAAATAGGGACACAATTTATGGTGATTAGCCGAAATAGGAGAGTGGTTACCGAAAATTTGGTGGTGATTAAAGAGATTTGTTTGACAAAATACTTACCATGTTTTACAAAACCAAAACCATGCGTGTACAAATAAATAATTATCATTCGGTCATATGTGTCTTATATAACGTGTGACATATTTTTAGATGTTAAATTGTATAGACTTTAAGTTATCATAAATTATATAAATTTTAGTAACGTGTATATTGTTCAAATATTAAAGATTTAAATACTTTTGTTATGATCGTAATTAATGTTTTAGATTATTAAACGCCTTTTCAAAAGTTTAAAATTTAGAGGGGTATTTTCGGTATTTCACATGTTTCAAAAGTTCGGGTTTTACAACTCTTCCCCTCTAAAAAAAATTTCGTCCTCGAAAATTGAAGTCGCAAAAATTAGACGAAGACATAACAAATTACAAAAGGACGACATAATTAATCTTACACTCGGAGAAGTCCTTCAAACAAAATCTTCACAAACAGAAAATTTCTCATTCCGGGCTTTCCATATAAAACAATTCTAATCCAACGAATACGAAATAAACATGATGATAGTCGAAATCTCACAAGAGATACAGGAACATCAGATGAATATGGACTAAATACAGAAGTGATACTGGGGGTAGAAAATTTAACGAATCAAATCGGGTTCTGAACATACTAAGGGACTTGCAAAAAGGAGTCAGAGAACCGTATATAAAATTTTCAGACATACCAAAAGTCTCCTAAAGAGGTTGGTGACCTATTCGTACTGACGATTAACTAAGCACAAATCGAAATATCGAATCGTATCAAAAAGTATACTGGGATAGGAAAGGATAACAGCACGGAGAAGAATGATTCTAAGGACTAATGTAACACGAACCAAATCTTCCTTAATGCCAATATGCCTAACTCTTCCGTACGGAAACATCATATGGAACACACAATTTCCTGTCCAAAATTTCAAACTTCCTCTTCTACAAGGTCAGTAAATCCATCAGTCATTGTAACCAGCTCCAAACATTTAATGAGCAACTTCTGGACTTAATTCAACCTGAAGGTGTTCTACATCTCCGTTCGTACTCTATCTGAAAGGACAACTTGTCACTTGCCTGCCATCGATCTTAATGAGCAACCACAATCAGACCACACACTTGTCAACTTCCTGCTCAACACTTCTTCCAAGTCCGAGTAGTTGTTCTGCTTATCCATCAGCCTGTAGGTAAGAGCATTACTATACTTGAGTCTGGCCGCTCAGACCTTCAGTAGTTCTCCTTGGGATGGTGAAGCAAAAACGCAAATCTCTGACATGATCACTGCAAGTGTGCTAAGTAACTGAAGAATCTTCTGCCGAAGGTTTGATGCCAAACTTTCTAACTTAATACACCTTCTAAGAGGTAAAATGAACTGACTAACTCAAATGATCTACCATAACTCGAATTATGTCATTCTTCTTAAGTGTACGCGGAGATTTCGTTCCAAGGTTCATGAAAATTCAAATCCTGCTTTATGCCCCTGATATATCTTAGTACAACTAAGAGGGATAGAGAAGGTATAACTGTGCATCAGTCATAACGATTTCTTTCCAGCCTCCTAAAACCAGGTCATAGTATGTTATCTTGCTCCTGAGCTTCCTAATGCCTGTAATTGGATTCCATCTTCATGTAATATATGTCTTCAATTCATGAGATCAAACATCACTGCCGCCAAGTCCAAGTTACGCATTGAACAATTCTCCTCAAACGATTCTAGTTGTCTTGATGCATAAGCAATAACTTCTCCGTGTTGCATAAGGCATAGCCAAGTCTCTTCGCAAAACGTCTCAAAATTGATACTCAACTGAAAGTATGGAAGCTAATTTCTATTTCAGCTTTTCCAAAACTCAATTCTCATCCAAGCTAAGTTTTTCTTTCTTATCCATAAAATTCATCAACGGTAACGCAAGTCATGAACATCTTCCAACCAATGTCATGCCTCCCGAATATACGAATGATCTTCATATTTCCAACATAATATGAAAATAATTCTCATGTTTCCTCTTCATCTCTGAATGTACTAAGATGTCATACTATGACAACTTGTCTAAGTACTCACGAAAGATACGATTCATCATGTCCATAAAACAGTCAAAGCATCAGCTAATACTATTAGCGTCCCTAACAGTCATAAGGGTTGCTATGAATACAAAAGGCAATTACAGAAATAACTTCAAGCCATAACTCCATCTAAAGAAAACTCCGCGTACTAAGGCAAATCAAATACATCGTCGATTCGAGGTAGGGGATGATGGTTCCTAAAAGAAATACGATTCAGCTTCCAGTAGTCAATACAAGTCTCCTGCTCTTATCCTTCTTCATTGCGAAAGAAACTGAAACACTCCAAAGAGATACACTAAGACAAACAAGTTATTCCAAAGCTTTTGGTTGCTGCTCCTCCAGTTCTCTCAATTTGACTGGTGCTGTTTAATACGGAGTTTCAAAATTAGGCAAAACGTCGCTCTATACGGATAGGGTCCTATCTCATCAAACTTTACTGTTCTTTCTCAGGCACTTCTCAAAGACATCCTATGATCCCCATAAGTTCAAGTTATATGATGTAATTATTATCACGTTAGCCAGGCGTCATAATACTTGCATCATATAAACATGCCTTTATGGAAATCATATTCAACCTCGAGTCGTGACTAAACAATCTCTCAGTGCTAGGTCAAAGCAAATTCACAATATGGTGTAAATCTTGGTGCTTCGTTTAGAGATTATATCAGAAAATCTTAGATTGCAAAATGACTCTCAAGGTGAGATTCATCCCACAGGAACAAGAATAGATGCTAGGAAAAATTTACAACCGCGAAAACAACTTACAAGTTTCCAGGTTATCAAGGATAACAAAAATTTAACAATCAGAATTCATGATAGAAGTAAATCAGAGTGGTTCAAAATGTCAAAGGAGAGACATAGTATGACAGTAGTTAGCATCTTGATGCTCAGTCAACCAATCCATACCGGAATAATATCGAATTTAACATTCCAAGGAAGGACAGATCAGCATAGCAAACCTTATCATTCAAAAGTGAGGGAGACATTCCTATACTCGTGATTAATTACCACAAGATTTCTCATAGGAATTGAAATGAATAGGGCAATATCTAATAGTGTAGGGAGACTTGGATAAGCTTACCAAAAGTAAGAGAAATCACAGAATGTGTCAAACACATCATGGTCATACGAATTCCCAGAATGCTCGAAGAGGCATCTAAATGGTTAACAAATGAATCAGAGGTTGAAATCAAACGGGAATGGAGTTTATTAAATGTCAAACATTACTACAGAATTCTCAACGCGTTCTAAACTTACTTAGTCGCTAATCTCATGTTGTGCAGAATCATAAGTTCAAACCTCCGGGAGGATAAATCTAAAATGGACTTAACTAAAAGCAAAGCATGATTCAGAGTGATGCGGAAGCAACAATACTTAAATAAATGCCCTATAGTCTACCCAAACCTCACCAGTCATAACTTAAGTTTCTGACTAGAAATCCTACATCAACTTTTCAAAGGTTGTTTCATAACTCCTATGGTATAAAACTTAAAAGCCTAATATACACAGGTCATAGCCTAAGCTCTACGGGTTTTGAATCCACCAATCAAACTTGTCTATGATACCATAATTGTAACACCCCAACTCAAAAAGGGCTAAAGTGTAATATTATGGGGTCAAATCAGAACATAAGCAAGCGGAATACATTAGTAATACAAGGTTCACAAAACAGTTCTAATGAAAAGATAAAGGACTAATTCTAAACATTACAACTTCTAAACTAATTACAACCTAAGAACTAAAAGGAAATTGCTAAGTCCATGAGAAGCTATCAACAGTGTAGTCCACTAAGAGCTCCTAAGCACTCTTCACCCAACCCAGCTTCCTTCTAAAACCTGTCGCAGGAAAAAAATTCGGCTGAGCTTAAAAAGCCCAGTGAACAGATATAAACAAACAAAGGCTAATAACAAAATGGAAACGAAAGTGAATCCAAAATGAATCCAAGCAACCTGTTGACACGAATATCAAAGAATATGGAACATATGATAAAATCAACAGAACATGATCAAAGGGAATACGTATAAGGAATATCAAATGAATCAAAGGAAAATGAAATGAATCATAAGTGTAAGCAAATGAACTAAGGAAAGCATAAGTCAAAAACAATAAAGAAGTTAGAATAACAAGAATCACATATATAGTAGAAGTAACAAAAATGCCCAACAATCATATATGAAATTGTACATAGAGTATCTAGCTCGATGTACCAAATGTGAAATGGAGTGTATTGCACACACATACCCATTCACCAAATTCAAAATGAAACAAAGTACCTAGGATGCATCCATACGCTCCCTGCAAAAACAAATATATATGCACAAAGCTCTAGGCTAAGTAAACATATACAATAATAAATATAGGCCTGAATAGCTAGCTTAAAGGGAATGCTGTGGACTAAAACCCACCTCTACAGATAGTGTCAATACCACTAGTGCATCAGTGGCAAGGCCATGGACTACCCATGACTGGCTACAAATTAATCAAATAATGGGCAACAAATAGAGCATAGTAATGCTATAAGAATAAGAACTATAACATGCAACAAATATCAAGAAAATAATAACAGAAATGGATCGATCGAATATGGATCATACAAAGGGATCATAGCAATGGTTCAAGTCAAACGTCCAAATCAAAGATTCATATCATGAGGTTCAAATCAATTATTCATAATAACAAAAGGGTTCATAGCAAAGGTTCAAAATTTGAAGTTAAATAATTAAAGATGTTAAAGAAAATCATGAGAAATTTTAGAAAATAAAACAGATTAGGGACTTTTGAAAATTATTTAAAACATTTTTATAGTAAAAGTATTACTTTAAAAACACATTTCATAAAAGTCATTAAAATCTTCATATAAAACTGGCATCGTATCATAATTACATAAATCATTCCAAAAATAGTTTCTCTCAAAAGGCATCAAGTTATATTTTTAAAAGGGTCTTCATACGAAATCATACCATCAAATGAACCAAGGGTGTCAAGCGTATAAAGATCAAAAATCATAATAGTCGTAATGGAACGGATCATGAGTCATAAGAAACCTTACTGAAAGGTTATAATATCTGTACCTTAACCGCAAGTGCAAACATATCATAAAGATCGGAAATTACTCCTTCTTCGGCGAATCTACACGAATTATTGATCGGCTTATTATTAATAACCTATCTTAAATCAGATTACTCATTTTAGTCGGCTTTCCATTTTTAGTAACTCGCCATGTATAGTAGCTTTCCAAAAATAGTAACTTTCAATTTTTAGTAAGTTTCTCGATATAAGTAAGCTTTATAATTTAGGGTTACAAATGGCAATTAGTTAAACTTAAAGATTTACTATGATTTAATATCATAGTTTAGGGTTTAACACTACAACTTATTATAGTTTAGAGTTTACATGTCAACATAGCAAAGTTTAGGGTCTAAATTTTAATTCATTTTTTTATTAGTAGTCTTCTTAAATGCGTATTCCATGTACATGCATGCATTACTCACAATTCTCCAAACCAAAATGTAGCGTATTTAGTATGTTTCAAATTCTTATCGAACCCGGACAACGTAACGTAGTCGAACCACGAAACCATACCGAGACCAAACTAAGAAAACCCATTCTCGGTGTACATTTAGTAAGACAAAACGAGTTCACAACATCCCAAGTTTAACCAAACCGACACCATGGCTTCAGTTCATATTATCCATTTTGAAATCATTTTTTTGACATCTATTAACCAACCGATATCACACTCGAATGTAAATGACTTGCCATTTAAAACCCTTTGAACCAACACATATATTACGAGATACCCATATTAAAACATGAAATATTAAGAATCAAAATCCCATGCATGCGTATGTTTATATCTTTTATAGTTTCAAGTTTAACATGTTTAACACATTCATATGATTTGATCTTACAGTATGCATGATTGGTTATCAATATTTTAAATAAAATTTCCTACCTAATGCGTTACTCTTGTAGAATAAATATTTCAAATATTTCGAAAACCGACTCATCGATACTTAAAGATGGTCATATTACATGAACCTCGATAACAGTTAAGTGACATATTTGCCAGTTTGAATAATTTATGTACGGCAATATCGAGCTTAAGTATTCATTTGAGCATGAGTTTCGAGGGTTTACCTTCTAACCAAACGAGGGCCGAACGAGACCGAAATCGAACGAGTACAACACCGATCTGGTATAATCCCTATGACCTCACGAGACTTAAACCCAAAAGCGAAATCGACTGCCATCGAACAACTAACCGAATCGACCCATTAGACATCCAAAACTTAAATAAACAGAAACCTTTAAGTGAACATGAACCAATCGATATAAACTGAGAAAGGCTCCAGGTTCGATCGTATGTAGCCCAACCGAACCCGAACCCGAATTGAGCAATACCAACGTAAATCTTTTTGTGCAGCCACATCTATGATTTAATATGGAACTTGTTTAGTGATTTTGTGAGATTATGAAAAAAGTAAATGTGGCTGATGATATAGAAGCGTATCTCAAATTAACTTTTCGAAAAAGAAGGATTTGAGGGAGTGTGTAGATGGCTAAGCTAAGTCAAAAGCGTGTTTTTGTTTTCTAAGTTTTGTTCATGTTTGAGAGTAAACCATTAAAAGAAAAGAAAAAAAAAACGAGTGAGGGGATTTAACAAAATGGAAGGTCGTATAAATGGGGATGCGATTGGGGTAAATAGGGACACAATTTATGGTGATTAGCCGAATTAGGAGAGTGGTTACCGAAAATTTGGTGGTGATTAAAGAGATTTATTTGACAAAATACTTACCATGTTTTATAGAACCAAAACCATGCGTGTACAAATAAATAATTATCATTCGGTCATATGTGTCTTATATAACGTGTGACATATTTTTAGATGTTAAATTGTATAGACTTTAAGTTATCATAAGTTATATGAATTTTAGTAACGTGTATATTGTTCAAATATTAAAGATTTAAATACTTTTGTTATGATCGTAATTAATGTTTTAGATTATTAAACGCCTTTTCAAAAGTTTAAAATTTAGAGGGGTATTTTGGGTATTTCACATGTTTCAAAAGTTCGGGTTTTACAATGGAGGAGGAGGTGACTAACCTCGTGGTTCATAGGGTGGCTTTGGAGTAGGTATTTCAGATGATGGGCACCGAGTTGGAGGAGACCATGGATACTGTTACGGAGATGGGTCACAGGCTGGACGTTCAGAGCCATGAGATGCAGGATCAAAGAGAGATTTCAGTGATTACGCAGCAGATGCTGGAGCATCAGACACAGGAGTTAGCTGCTACTACTGCTACAGTCCATGCACTCAGAGTATCCCTTGAGGAGGTGCGAGCCCGAGAGTGAGCGAGAGATGCAGAGATGTTGGGGATGATTCTGATCATTCTAGACTTGGAGAGGAGGTTGGGAGGCGCACCTGGAGCCCCATAGATCTATGACATATCACTGCATGCAGAGACATCTAGCTTGCCTTATGCGGCATTAATAATGTTGTATCTTGTTATTTTGAACAATGTATCAAATTATTAAAACCTCGTGTTGGTTATGATTGTATTGTATGGATATTGATTTACGTTGTTCTAGTATTTGATCTTATGTTATGATACTCTCATGTACCACCATGTTCTGACTCATTATGAATGTCATGTATGTTGTGAAATTCTATTTTTTTTCAAGCATGTCGTGATACTTATTATGATTGATATGGTTGTGTTGGTGATGATGTACTCATTGTATGATTGAATAGCATTATAACCTCGATTATTATGGGATTGATTGTAATAATTCATTATATTGTGTTGATCTTGGTAACAAAAATTCTCAAGTGTGTATTGTGACTTTCTTTTTAGAAGGATGGCTCCTCGTAAGAAGGCAACAACAACAACCCCCACAACCCCTATGACTCCAGCTGCTATTCAAAAGTTGATTGCTGACAGTATTGCGACCGCATTAGGAGAACAAGCTACGGCTATGGCGCGTTCCAGCAGTACGAACAGGCCAAATGGAGAGGGCGAGACATCTGGGACACGCAAGTGCACTTACAAGGATTTCATGGCTTGCAAACCTACTTACTTCAAGGGGACTGAAGGAGTATTTGAACTTGCTCGTTGGTTTGAGCGCTCTGAAACAATATTCTCAAGGAGCGGATACTCTAATGACTGCAGGGTCTCATTTGCTACTTGTACGCTACTAGAAGATGCCTTGTCCTGGTGGAACACTACTGCACAGAACATGGGCATAGAGGAAGCTTACCAAATCACTTGGGCTGACTTCAAGCAAAGGATGCTAAGGAAGTACTGCACCCGCACTGAAATCAGGAAACTGGAAGATGAGTTTGATCGCTTAGTGGTAAAAGGAGTGGATATTAAGACTTATGATCGAAGGTTTCAGGAACTAGCCGTGCTATGCCCCACCAAGGTGCCAGACCTTGAGAAAACACTGGAAAAGTATGTGGAAGGTCTGCCTAGGAGCATAGAAGGGGACGTCACTGCATCAAAATCTCAGACGCTAGAAGAGGCTATGGAAATTGCACAGAGACTATTGGAAAGAGAGATCAAGTACAATCAAACCCATGGCAACAACAATCAAAAACAGAAATTTGATGACCGAAGAAACAACCACAACTCCCACAACAATAACTCTCCCCATAACAACAACAACAATAACAACTACAACCGCTACAACAACCAGAACTATCAACAAAACCGAAACCATCACCACAACCAACAGAATCGCCGACAGGAAGCCGCCAGGGCTTATGTTGCCGCACCCACTAGAGCTAGAGGCTATGCTGGGCTCGCTCCTGTGTGTAACCGGCGCAAACTGCATCACAATGGACCATGTTACATTAAGTGTGGAAAATGTCAGAGAATCGGGCACCAGACTCGAGACTGTAGGGCCACTGGCGCCAATTTGCAACCAGTGGCCGTGGTATGCCATGGATGTGGCGAGAAGGGACACTACAAGAACCGGTGTCCGAAACTGACTGCCAACCAGAACAACAATGCTCGTGGACAAGTTTATGTAATGGGAGAAGGGAATGACCAGCAAGGTCCAGATATAGTCACTGGTACGTTTCCACTCAATAACCACCTTGCTAAAGTTTTATTTGATTCTGGAGCTGATAGAAGTTTCGTTTCCACTGCATTTGTATCTTTACTTAACCGCGCCCCAACCAAGTTAGACACCACTTACGAAATCGAATTAGCCAACGGGGAACTCGAAAGCACTAACACCATAGTACGAGGTTGTACCTTACTCTTACTTGACCAGCCCTTCGAAATCGATCTTATGCCTATTAAGCTGGGTAGTTTCGACGTCGTCATAGGAATGGATTGGTTATCCAAAAACCTTGCTAGGATCATTTGTGATGAGAAGGCCGTTCACATTCCGTTTCAAGGTAACACCCTAATCGTTCGTAGCGAACATAGTAAGACTCGACTCAGCGTCATATCGTTCATCAAGACAGTGAAATATATCGATAGAGGATGTCACGCCTTCTTGGCACAGGTGACAGAAAAGAAGGCGGAAGAAAAACACCCTGAAGATGTGCCGGTAGTAAGGGATTTTCTTGAGGTGTTTCCCGAGGAGTTGCCTGGTCTCCCACCATTTCGCCAGGTAGAATTCTAGATTGACTTAGTACCAGGAGCCGCGCCCGTGGCAAGAGCACCATATAGGTTGGCGCCATCGGAAATGAAAGAGTTATCTGAACAATTGCAAGAGTTGTTGGAGAAAGGGTTCATTCGCCCAAGTTCTTCACCTTGGGGAGCTCCAGTGTTGTTCGTTAAGAAGAAAGATGGATCTTTTCAGATGTGTATTGGCTATCGTGAGTTGAATAAACTTACTATGAAGAATCGATATCCATTACCCAGGATCGACGACTTGTTTGACAAGCTGCAAGGATCGAGCGTTTACTCGAAGATTGATCTAAGGTCGGGGTATCATCAACTGAGAGTTAGGGAAGAAGATATTCCCAAGACAGCTTTCAGGACACGATATGGTCACTACGAATTCCGAGTGATGCCCTTCGGTTTAACTAATGCACCAGCGGTGTTTATGGACCTAATGAACTGAGTGTGCAAACCCTACTTGGACAAGTTTCTAATTGTATTCATTGATGATATCCTCATTTACTCCCGAATTAAAGAAGAGCACGCGAAGCATTTGAAGACCCTTCTGGGGTTGCTCAAAGAGGAGAAGTTGTATGCAAAATTTTCCAAGTGTGACTTTTGGATTGAGAAAATACAATTTCTGGGACACGTAATCGACAGCAAAGGTATTCATGTAGACCCCGCAAAGGTGGAAGCTGTTAGGAATTGGTCATCTCCTACAAGTCCTACGGAGATCCGTCAATTCTTAGGTCTTGCTGGTTACTACCGGAGATTTATCGAAGGTTTCTCAAAGATTGCCAAACCCTTGACAGAACTAACTCAAAAGAAGAAAAAGTTTGACTAGGGAGAAAAACAAGAGTTGTCATTCCAACTCTTGAAACAAAAACTTTGTGAAGCTCCAATCTTAACACTACCGGAGGGAAGTGAAGACTTCGTAGTGTACTATGATGCATCGTACCAAGGCTTAGGCGCCGTGTTGATGCAAAGGAGTAAAGTGATCGCGTATGCTTCCCGACAGCTCAAAACTCACGAGAAGAACTACACCACCCATGATCTTGAACTAGGAGCAGTGGTATTTGCTCTTAAAATGTGAGACATTACTTGTATGGCACCAAGTGCACGGTATATACAGATCACAAGAGTCTCCAACATATTCTAGATCAGAAGGAATTGAACATGAGACAACGCTGATGGTTGGAGTTACTTAGTGATTACGATTGTGAAATTCGCTATCACCCCGGGAAGGCAAATGTCGTAGCTGATGCCTTGAGTCGAAAGGAACGAATTAGACCTCTTAGAGTCCGATCCTTGGGGATGACAATTAGGTCACCATTACCATCAAAAATCCTTGAAGCTCAGGCTGAAGCCCTCAAGGAAGAAAACAGGCCCAAGGAGAAGATCTATGGTATGCCAGAGAGTGATAATGGTTTCGTGAAGAAATCAGATGGGAATTTGTGCTTCAAGGACCGAACTTGGATTCCACTCTATGGAGGGATTCGTGACCTCATCATGCATGAATCCCACAAGTCCAAATACTCCATTCACCGGGGTTCTGACAAGATGTACCAGGATCTCAAGAAGCTTTATTGGTGGCCTAACATAAAGGCTCACATCGCCAAATATGTCGGGAAATGTCTGACGTGCTCGAGGGTAAAGGCTGAGCACAACATCCACTTTTATTCCTCTTAAAATTACCACCGATCTACAGGGGAGACGCCACACCTAACAAAAATCACACAAAGGTTTATTGGTGGTTCCAGCTTGGATTCGCTTTGGTGGATCTGCTTGTCTAATTTGTGTCATCTTGGATCGATTCTCGTTGTAAGGTCTTCATTCAATTCTTGCACTCTTTGTTATATCTTGTATATTGTTATTCATAAATTATTGGACCGAGTTTTAGTAATGAATTGGATGAGTTATGTTGTTTACAACCTTGTGTTTGTGGTGTGTTATGTTTGACAAACCAAAATGATATTGGCTCGATATGGATGTGGGTTACTCTTTGCGTAAATCTTGAACTCTAGTTGCTTTTCTTGTTAACTGTTGCGTAGTATGAAGCGGACCCGTGGTTTGGTCGTCCTTAGTCAACAAAGACCCACTTGGGGTGTGCTACTTACTTGTCTTGAATTTGATTTTTGGGTCTGATTACTCTTTCTAAAGTCCTCGTTAAATTCTTGAACCTGGTTAGAGTTGTGTTTTAGAAATTCTAATCATATGGCTTTAGTTTTTGACTCTAAAATTTTATGTGCTAAACTAGTCTCGCTAGGTCCCATTCTAGGACCTAAACGCTTAGCCTTGATAGGACTAGTACGCCTTCTTCAATCGTAACGACTATTACTCAAGGGGAGGCCTCGTGTCCATGACTTATCTCGGCTCCACAACTCGCTCGGAGTACGTCCTGATGCAAGTGATATTCGGCAAAAATGTTTCCAGAATAGGAGCCTAAAAATATAACACTAGATAGTTTGGTTGTTGGGTTATGTACTTAGCTTGGGCCTTAGCGCTCACAGGCCCACACCACTAAAAACCAGCCCATGATACAAGGAGTCCAGTTGCGTTTGTTTGTAACGAGAGAACACGATGCGTGATGTTACCGACTTGTTTTAAGGGAATCGATCTCCTTGTACTCGAGCAACACCACGATTTAATGACCGACTCGCTCCCTTCACTCGACCACAATATTCGTAACACTATATATATATAAATATATAAATACTTAGTTATGTACAAAAATCCGTTTTACATAAACTTCAAATATGGGAACAAATAAAATAAAATAACGTTGCTCAAAACTAAATTACTTAAACCATTAGACGAGATTTAATTTGACATTTAGTCACAACATATAATAAAAACTTATACTTAAGTCTTGCCCAAATTTTTTTAAAATTGTTATAGTATAAAAATAATTTTAAATGCAAATGTATTTAGTAAAACTATTATATCAACCAATACATATACTTTTGTTTTCATTACACATATACATTAAAATAACGTCTCCTAATTCAACTTCACTTATCACCACTTTTCGTCCATCTCGTCTTCCATTGTCGTGCCAAATTTGTCTATGCCTTTGCTATTCGTCTTTCGACTATTTTGTACGTGTACTCTTCCGTGAGCCAATATTTAAAAGACTATTTTCAAACTAAATCCACGCCACACAAAACAACCATATTGTTTTGAACTTATGAATTGTAAACTAAATATGTCGTACTAATTTAGGTTACGCGTTGGAGCTATCACCTACTATTTAACTACATTGCATTTCGGATTACTACTACTTGCTGAGGTGAGTTCATAGTCCCACATTTTACTATGTTTTCAATTCCCGTGGGGAGATACACGCTATAAAACTGAACACAAGTGTTTTTCTGTATGCTATCCTGATTGATATTGCCTAAGTTACCGCTTTTGCCAAAAGCCCCTCATATCATGAACCATTAATCACTTGCGAGTGAACGCGAATATAGTGAATAGATCTATTGGCAGTTGACGCCTCATTTGAAGTTAGCCTGGAATGGTAACCGAATGCACTATATTTGAATAACAATAGGAACTGGCAAACTCCTAGTATCTGAGGGCACTATTACCTGCATCATATTATTATGTGTAGGCTTCTATCCCATAAGATTTTATATATCTCTTATGGCAGCATAACAATGTTAAGGTTTGCATGTCATGAGGCTTAGTGCAATATCCTACGTTACGATGTTACCGTTTTATTACTATTTGGCTTGTGTTCAAATTATTATTACCTAAACACTGTGGATTCACTCAACCTTTGTGTTGACCTTTTTAGCATGTTTTATCTCAGGTAACTAGATTGCAACTGTGGCACGGAGTGGAAATCATGGCACCCTTTTGGATTTTTCTTAAAAATGTTATCATTCGATTTTATTCAAGACATTTCTATTATGTATTTCTAAACTCACCAAACCCTTTGTGGCTACTCTGATTTAATGTTGAATGAATGATAACAAATTTCCTCAAAAAGATTCTTTATTGTCGTTTTCTATGATTATGGCAATGTATCTATGAAGTAATACCCCGTTTAGTCTTCCACTACTTCAGTTCGATTTTTGGGGTGTTACAAATGGGATGACATGTACTTGCACACAGAGAAAATGCATCAAGCACAAAGAAGTATGCAGATGAATCAAAAACTCATTCAAAATCTTTCTAAGTGCTCAGAATTCTCAGATTAACACACAAGATCACAGATTAATTCATTCTTTCACTCGAAATTTCCTAATTATTATCATGGTTTGGAGTTATGATTTGAGACTTAGCACGCATGTTAGCATCATAATGCAAGAATATTGTACAAACAAGCGCCCTAGTAGTAGCAGCAAAGACACCGACATCTTAAACCCTAAATCACATGATATCAAACCTATGTTGTTTCTAATCGAGCAAAAACACCAATCGAGCATTCTTTAGTGTTCTCTAAAGTTATATGAAATAATTAAATAGACTAAACACATAAAAAAGGAACGCCCCGATCGATAATTACATGAACCCTAGTTTCTGATTATGCCTTTTTGACCGTTGAAAACATTTGAAACATTTAGGGAACGATTAGACAACAACAAAGAAGAAATTAGAAACTCACAATCATGGAAACAATCGAGGATAAAAAAAAATCATTAGCCTGAATCGTTGAGATTTTTAATTATGTGTGAAACTTTTGAGAATATTCGTGAAAACATTGATTAGAGCCCTGTTTTATTTTCCATGCAAGGTCCTTTCACCTAAGTTTAAGACTTTTGTGAACTTTACTCATTAAAGGTTAATTACTTTTCCATTTGAAGTCTAAACATGGTTAATTTGGGATCGTTGCAGAAAAAATATCTTTTCTTCCCCTCGAATTAGCATTTATTTTGTGAAACATTTTTGCACATTTTAATTCAAGAGATCATAGAACCTTTTGAAAATGAATTTTTAATTCGAATGATGAAGAAACATTTTATCCTTGAAGAATAATGATTAGGTGTGCAAACTTTATGATTTTGTGAAAAATTTTCTCCCCCTCAAAACATGTTCCATTTTGATAATGTGAAGCAAAATTTGTTTTAATAGAGGAACATAGTTTTGAAGATACGAAGTTTGCACATAGAGAAAGATGTTTTTTTTTTTGATAAAATATTTACAAAAACGAGTTTGATGTTCGACTCTCTTAGTTTTTAAGAAAGTTTTGCAAATCATCTGGAGTCAAACACCATATACCAATTTGGTGAACTAAATCAACAAACCTTGATGGAGGTAATGCCTTTGTAAATAAGTCCGCCAACTAGTATTCAGTACCTACAAAAACTAATTCAATTGTACCCTTCTCGATATGCTCTTTGATGAAATGGTAGCGGAGAGCATTTTGTTTGGCTTTGGAATGATGAATGGTGTTGCATGAGATTGCAAAAGCATACTTTGAGTCGCAGTACATTGAGATCTAGTCAAGTACATAGCCGTAGTCCGTGAGCTAAGTTCTCATCCAAATGACTTGACCACAGAAAGCAGACATGGCTACATACTAAGCTTTTGTTGATGACAGTGATGTACAATCATGCTTCATTGACTGTATCCCTTTGTAACTAAACAAGATTTGTTGCGAATCACTGTGCCTTCTGCGTCCAGCTTGTTTTCCAAATCCATTTAAGTCCAATGATGTGTCAAAGGGTGATGTTGGTAGAACTTATACCTATTAGACAGATCCAAATTGCGAGAAGACGAATCCATTATATCAGGTATTGTTGGAGTCGTTGCAGACGGGTTAAGGAATGCAGACGGTCATACTTTGCGGATTGTGGAACTGATGATGGTGAAGGATCTTCTGCTGATTGTCGTGAGTTGGAAGCAGTTCGTCCAGATGTTGTTGGAGATGCAATTGGAGGACCGTCTTTCTCAACAGTTATTGTTGTTTGTTGAGGTGAAACAGGTACTTGAATATTTTCAGGTTGTGCAGCGGAAATGGGTGTGACCTCAGAAGGACAGTTTTCAAATGTATCATCGAACATTGGAGCAAACAAGGTTTCAAATTCTTTACGATTGAGAGACAATGGTTCAGCCGAAGAATCCGGAAAGTTTAGACGGTTCATATCGGGTCCTAAGCTGTTTTGCTCAGAAACCATTTGTGTGAGTTCATCAAAATTAGCATGAATTGTTTCTTGAATTTCACGATTGCGACGATTCCATATCCGAGAGCCTTTTGAATTTTCACAGTATCCAACGAACACTCCAATGTCAGCCTTTGCTTTAAGTTTGCCTAAATCATCACGATCATTTACTGGATAGCAAAGTGCTCCAAATACGTGAAAGTAATTGATGTTCGGTTTCCTTTTGTGAACAATGTGATAAGGGGTTTTGTGATGGCGTTTTGTGATCATACAACGGTTTTGAGTATAGCATGTAGTAGAAACAGCTTCCGCGCATAAGTAATCTGGTAATTGAGCATTGATTAACATCATTCGTGCAGCTTCCACTAACGTTCTGTTGCGTCTTTTGACCACTCCATTCTGTTCTGGTGTTCTTGGAATAGACGTTTGATGTTCAATTCGCACTTTCTCAAAATATGACCTTAAAGTCTGATTCTTAAATTCTGTTCCATTGTCAGTTCTAACCATTCTGACCGTGTTGCGTAACTGAACTTGAATTTTTGTGAGAAAGGTGATGATCTTTTGAGGATCTTGATCTTTACTTCGAAGAAAATAAACCCAAGTCCAACATGAGCAATCATCAACAATTACTAATATGTAGCGGTTACCGTTGATACTTTGAACACGCATCGGACCACACAAATCCATATGAAGTAATTGTAACACATGATTAGTATTGTGTTCAGGCTTAGAAGGGAAATGAGCACGAGTACTTTTTCCTTGTTCACAAGCAGGGCATAAGTGACCATTGGCATAACAGAATCTTGGAAAGCCATCAACAAGTTTGTGACGAGCAAGGTCAGTCATCGTTTTGAAATTCAAGTGCGAAAGATGTTTGTGCCATAACCACGATTTAGTCATTTCAGCTTTAGAGAGAAGACAAATTGGAGAAGAAGCAATCATGTCAGACATTGAAATTGTGTAGAGATTAGTACCATGCTTTCCTGACATTAGATCATTTCCTTGTAGATCACGAACGAAACAGGTTTTCTCTCGAAATGCTACTTCCAAATCCCCATAACTAAATTGACCGACAGAAAAGAGGTTGTGACCTAAGACTTCAACATAATAAACTCTGCTAATTTCGATGTTCCCATTTACATAGTCCCCGTATCCCATAATTAAAGCGTACTGATCATTCTCGAATCTGACAGTGCCAATGAACTTTGAAACAAAGTTAACTAACAGTTTGAGATTGCCTGTCATATGTCGGGTGCAGCTGCTATCAACAATCCAGAGAACAATTTGAACCACCTGCATCACAAGAAGACGACGAAGATGGAACAAGAGTAAGGGTGGAACCCGAAGAAGTAGTGGGTTCCTGTTGGTTAGATGCACACAATGTTAAGATTTTAGGAATCCATTTAATGTTTTGTTTGTATTGTAACCAACGTTGCCAGTTCCAAGTAGTTTGAGCTTTCTTTTTGGTGAATTCAGTGACTTTAGGCTTGTTCCTAGACTTGTTAATTTCAACTATGGGGGTGACATCAACTTTGTTTGAAACAATGTTAGGCTTTCCTAATATTAACTTAGAGGTAGTAGTGGGCCTAGAAGGATTGCCTGATCTACGTTTCTTTCGACGATTTAAGAGAGAATTAGCTGGACAGTTAGTATGATAACCAGATAATACACTTTCTCGACAAAACACACAAGATGCATTAACTTTCAAAACATTCATAGGTTCATCATTCGTTACACTGAGATTTTGATTATAATTTGCCAGATTAGAATCTAATTCAGATGCAACATGATTTTTATTTAGATTCCTAAGTTGATCTTCTACTTCTTGGGCTTCTAGTGATCCTCTCTTACGTTGCAAGATCCTATTCTTCTTCTTGCGTTTTCCTTGTGGTCTGCTAACAGTACTAGTGGAGACTAGTCCTATAGAAGTCGAAGGATTAACATTAGTATTCTAAGCAGTATTATCCCTATGAGTTCTATTTATTTGATACAATCCTGGTGCTATGACAGTGGTGTCAACAAACTTTCCTTTCTCAAGAAGCCTAATTTTCTCTTTTAGATCAATGATGATGTGTTTTTATCCTGAATATCAGACTCGAGTTTTCCGTTGCAATAAGCAATGTCATCACGGTTTTGTTGCCATTCGGCGTTTTCAAATTTTAATTCCGCAATTTCCTTTTCATATTGACGACATTGATTTTTGATAAAAACCTTTTTATTTTGTAATTGCAATTCGCGTTGAATAGTTTGAGCCTGACACCATTCAAGTCGTTGTTTGAGTTGAAAATTTTCTTTCGAAAATTTTATTTGCACATCATCATTGTGTTTCCTCATTTGTCCATTTTCTTGTGTTAATGCCTCAATTTGTGTTTTCAGCAAATCCTTATCAGCGCGGTAATCCTCAAAAAGTAAATAATCGCCAGCTTTGTAAATATCATTCATATATACAGACAAAATGTCAACATTGAGAACTTGTTCCAAGAGTCGATCAACTTCATATTGTAAATCGTTGTTCTTTTGTTTTCAACCAAAATGTCATGTGTATTTTCTTCGAAAATATTTTCCAACAATTTGACCTCTTTTTGGAGTTCCTGTTCCAACCGTTGAGCACAATAACGCAAATGTTGAACGGTTGGTAAAAATTGTTTTTGAAAGATTTCTCTTTTTTCTCGCTCGTAAGCTAATTGAAAAGTGGCAATTTTTATTTCAGAATTGCGTTCAATTGCATTTTCTAAGATTTTGATGTCTTGCATAAAAGTTTTGAAGTAATCACGTATGCGACAACGTTTTGGCAAAGGGGTAATTTCACCACAAGATGGTGAAGAAGCATTTATTTGTGCTACAGTTTGAACAGGAGCTCCATTGGAGGATGAAGCAACAGATTTTGACTTATCAGGAGTTTTGGAATAATCATTTGGTATGCAATATTGTACTTGACTCATTTTTTATCGACTCTCTTCTTCAAGCTCTTCCTCTTCCTCAGTATCATGAATAACAACCCGCACAACAGAATTATCAAGAATTTGATTCATGTTGTATAGTTTAGGGTTTGCCTTGAGTGCCTTATGAAGAAAACTGAATGTGTGGTCGCCAAGGGCAAAGCCTACAGAAGGTTTTGGCTTCAGTTTATGTTTTTGAATTGTTGTGACTGAGCCCCCGGTTTTATAAACAACAGTTTGAAATTCTTTTATTTGGCTTGTAAGGTCTGAAATTTCATCGAGATAAGACTGTTCCTTTTTTCTTTTCGCAACTTTGTGTTCATAAAATTGAGTTTTACAAGTTGTCAACTCTGTTTCAGTTTTTGAAAGTTCCTTTTTGAGTTGGGCAACTTGTTGTTTGAGTTCATTTTTGTCATTTTCCATTTTAGAAACCGTTTTTCCATGAGACTCAATTAACTCCCGCATTTTATGTTGAAGATCTTTTTCTTTATTATGATATTCGTGAAACGCCTTTTCAAAACCTTTTTCTATTTGTATTCTTTTTTCATAATTCGAAAGTTGTGATTTTAGGCACTCAAGATCCCTTGTCCAAGATGCATTATGTTTATATAACTTTCTATTATGCTCATTCGTATTCTGATTTAATAAAATTTGAGCCTGTAATTGTTTGGCCAGATTTTGGGCAAGATCTGGATCGGAAGAAGGCTCATTTTGTTCAATATGATCATGTTTGTCATTGTCACAACCCCAGAATCGGGTCCAGCGGAAGCATACATGCAGCTGGGGTGTAACTCGATTGGTATCACAACACAAGTACAAAAATGGTTTTCACTTCAATCATTTAGAATAGAGTAGTTAAATCAAAATGTTGAATTTACATTGTAAAAAGTAGTGCAGAAGTAGGCCCTTAAAATAGTTTAAAACGGTCCCCATATGAATAATCAGAGTCTTCTATGACCATGCCATGCTCTGCCAAAACCTCCAGTAGCGTGCCATTGCCTAATACCTGAAAATACGTGCTAAAGTGTCAACACGAGGTTGGTGAGTTCATAGAGTCTTGTGAAAAAGAATGTAATGCATATGAATGAAGATTTCCCCAGCAAAGGCCTCGTAAATCCACTCAGTTCCAAGTCCCGCCATAAGAGACTTGTAACCTGTGTGTTTACGACCCACTGCCAAATATGATTTGGTTTACATGAACAAAAGCAATATGTGGACCAATAATCAAAATAAGTGTAGTTCGACTAATACATTCGGTTACATGACCAATTCATTCAGTTATATTACCCGTACATTCGGATATGTTACTCGTACATTCGGATATGTTACCTTTACATTCAGTCATGTATGTACATAGTGATGAAGCCGGTTCATTCGGTTAAGTATGTATAATAATGGAAAAGTATTGGGTCCAAAGGTAAAAAGAATTAAGTGTGATGCAAATGAATATACACTACATTCGATTGAGTAACGAATTCATAACTGGAACAAATAAATGTTTGAATAAACATGTAGCATAATCAATTAAATCAAGTATACATTTAGATGAAAACGAGCATGTATTCTCCCCCAAAACAGTTATAAAACAAGATAAAATAGTAGGGGCTATGACTCACCTGGTGCGATAGCTACGATGAAAAAAAAGTGGATACACAGAGATGAGGTTCGATCTCTAGCCGCAACCTAATATGAATGATATGATCTAATGTAAGAAATGAAATGATGCTACACATGTAATTACGTATGTTATCGATACCACTCGTGTAATTTGAAAATAACGTTTATCGTCGAAAAATACATTTTTGACGTCTCGTTAAGTTAATAAACACTTTTCATGTAAATACGTTGAAACAGTACTCCACGATCCTCGTTTGGTGTTCTATCGGCAAATATAAGGTTTTCGACGTAAAATGACACTTTTCATAACTTGAAAATATGACCAAAATGGTCTCGCAAAACTAGTCGCGAAATAGTGAATATTAAGAGTTAGGAAAGAAGCTCAGTAGTTTTAGGAATATTTTCACCTTATCTAAAAAGTCATAGAATTAAATTTTGTCCATACGGGTCTCGATCATAAAGAAAAATAGCCGTCAAGTGAGGTGTTTGGGCTGTTTTGGTAGATTCTGGGTAGTTTTTGAGAATGTTTGAAAGACCATAAGTTATTCGTTATAAATCCTTTTGACAAACGGTTGGATGTTTTGAAAACTAGGCTGGGTGAACTAACTTTTTGTCAACGATGTAAAATCGTCTAAAATTTTCTAAGTGTTTGGCTGAAGGGAAATATTAAAATCGTCTAAAATTCAAACGCTTGTATCTTGGTCGTTATAAGCTCGTTTTCTACGTTCTTTATATCCCCGGAATCGTGTTAATATATAATAATATATTTTCAGTAGGTCGGCCCCTATAGATTACGTCTAACGCCTCTTTTTGTCCGTCGAAATTCGTCCAACAGCAAGTACATTTTCAGAAAATAGTTTTCGTCGTCAAACTTGCAAAAATCATATCTCCTTCGTTATAAACTCGTTTTAATCCGTTCTTTCGCCCACGGCTTCGTTTTTGAAATTATTTTCAAAATGAGAAAACCAAAATTCATCACAGCCCACCGATTTTTCTGGAAATTACAAAAATGGACAGATCCTTTCATATAGTCTCGAAAAATGAAATTTTCTAGTTTACTACTTGTCCAAATCCACTCCAATCAACTTCAAACAACTCTTAATCTACCATACACTTTCTTATGGTGTCATGGGGTCCTAGTATTCACAAAAATTAGTAGGATTCTAGGGAATGTTCATAGGATTGCTTTAAACTCATAATAATCAAAAATACTTGAAAAGTGGTATGACAACTTGAGTATATATGCATGTTTTTAATTATTAGACAATAAAATACATCAAGTAACAATTTAAAAGAGTGGTAAAAATTATGAAAAGCTTATTTGGAGTGGTGATGAGTTTTTAGATTAGAAAACCTAACTAATCTATAGATTTTTATTTCAAAATCTTGTAATAGATTACTAAAGCAACTAGATAATCACTTGCCCATGAAAATTAATGGATTATTCTTCTTCTTCTTTCAAGGTTGGCCGAACCACATAGAAGGTAGAGAGGATTTTGCTAGCTTTTGGATATTATGGAATGATTAAAATAATGTATACTTGATCTAGATAGAAATATCTTTCATTTTAGGGTAAAATGGTAAATAAAGTGTTAAATGAAAGTATCTAGGATATGTACACATATATGTATGTCGACATATGTGTATATGTTAGGATATTTGTAGTTTGCTTGGTATTTTTTTTTTATATCTTTAGTTATTTAGTGTATGTAGTGTGTGATGTTATAAGTTTTGGGTACCGGGTTAACTAAAAATAAATCATGACGAGTTGAAATAAAATATGACAAAGTTGTAAAAATCATGAAATTACATTCCTGATGAGATTCGGGTGTTAAAATAATTATCGGGTTAAAATATCGCAAACCGACGGAGTTATAAGTTCCTAACGTAAATGTAGCAATTAATTTGAAAACACCGTGTAAATTAATAATATAATTTTTATATCATTATAATGAGTACGAAAATGTGTTAGGATCATAGTCGGGAGTATTGGGTATACGTTAGTAGTAAAAACTGAGTGGTAACGTTAATTACAAATTAAGCATACGTAAATGGAAATAATGAATATCCGTGCATGATCTAAAGTGCTGATGATGTTACTGATGATACGTAGACTACTCTAGTCTATATGACGTGTCCCTACTGATGATGCATGAATTCGCAGCTAAACCAATCTGGTTACGCGAATTTGAATACCCGTAAACTAAATTTACGATGAAATGAGCAATGCACATGAATAGTGTTTTCTTTCTGGAAATAAATAGTGTTACATGAATAGTAAAATTTTTGAACGTTTCTCAAAATCTCAAACTGACTCTGAAAACGATGAATAGTGAAATGATGAATAGTGATTGGTGAATAGTAACTGATGAATAGTAAATTGTCGAAGTTTGGAAAATGACCTGAAATTACGAGTTGTGACATTCTTCTCCTCTATAAGGAACTTCGTCCCGAAGTTCAGTTTGTGTTGGTCTCTGAAGTGGTATTGGTGAAAAGATGATAATGATATTTGAGTCGCATTGCGGTGATAAAAGATAGAACATTCATTAGATCGGAATTCGTTAATAGTACATGAAACTTATACGATAGAACGTAGAATAAAACACAAAAGAAATACAACACTAGAGAGTTTAGGTTTCCATTTATATACAAGGCAGGAGTTCTCTTTTTAAACATTGACATCGTTGTTGTTGTCCTGACGAGCTTCGCATTTCAATGAACTCTTCCTCCATTCTGGTTTCTCAACTCTGGGCATTCACTCTTGAAGTGTCCAATTACTCCACACTCATGGCAGGTTACCGTGACTTTCTCATGTATTTCGAGGGTGGGAGCCTTGCAATCCTTGGCTTTGTGTCCGACCTTTTGGCAGTTTCCACATTGAGTGGGGCAAGGTCCCTTGTGATGAAACCGACACTTGCTGCACTTAGGTAGAGTACCTGCATATCCTTTCTTTTCACTTGGCTCCGCAACGTAGGCCCTATCCACCTCATGTTGTTTGTTTGGCTGCCATACTTGATCGTCTCCTTGGTTGTCATCCCTTTTCCTCTTGTTTTCGTTGTTGTTGTTGACAGTAGTTTCTTGCTTCATCACTTGAGCCATAAGCTTTTGAGACATTCTGATAGCTTCCTCCAGCGTGTGTAGTTTAGAAGCAATTACGTTTCCACTGATGTTGTGCGGTAGTCCATCGATGAAATTTTCTAGCAGCTTTTCATTATCTGGAACCATAGTTGGACATAGCACAACCAACTCCTGAAACTTTCGGATATATGCCTCTATATCATTACCTGCTGTCACTAACTCATAAAATTCTGTTTCCAACTTCTTCACCTCGGTACGAGGGCAAAACTTCTTAGTCATCAATTTCTTGAATTACTCCCAGGTTAGCTTATAGGCATTTTCCATACCAATAAGTTGAGCATAAGAATTCCACCATGACATAGCTTCATCCAAAAGCATACCATTAGCGAATTTTACCTTGCTGACATCAGGACAGTTGCACATGAGGAACACATTCTCAGTCTTTTCGAACCTGCGAATCAAAGCAACCGCTCCTTCAGTGCCCTTAAACTTGATGGGATCACCAATCTTAAAAATTTTCCATGTACATTCACGCCTATTATCGGATTGTCCATCTGTCCCTGTCTGTAAAGCGGTTTCAGCAGCCCTTGTAGCTATCTCAGCTCTCTCGATCTCTAGAGCTTTGGCTATACTATCCTTAACAAGTTCCCGAATAGCAGCATGTGTCATAGTTAGAGTAGCTTTAGCTTTCCTTGGCCGCATAGCTCTTCAAAACAAGAAAAGAAGGGTGAAACATAAATAAGACATTTCCTAGGGAGGTCATTGACTATATCCAATTATTAATATTGGGAGTAGTGAGTGATGAGTGACCTCAGAATCCATAGAGTGTTAGCTAATTCCTTATACATATGGGGATGGGGAAAGGAAATGATAGTGACGGTGAGAAGGGAAAAGATTGTGACAACTGTGACAAAATGAGATTGTGATAAAGAAAATACTGTGATATAAGTGTATTGTGCATAAAGGTGAAGATTCATGAGATGAAATGACCAGTTGACGTGCTTCCAATCGGTGGTTCACGAAGTGATGAAAAGTATGAATATTCTGACAACGAGAGTATACACACACATAAATGAAACATTTAGAAATCGAGTAAAGGATTCAATCCAGACAAAATATCATTATAACCATTCTCAGTGTTGCAAAATTCATTTCTGAGTCGGATATAGGTGGTCAGCCTATGTCCTACTATCCCGGGTCGAATATAAATGACCAGTCTATATTCTACCAAGGTTCCATGAATTTTGAAATACTCAGCTCAGATATAGTAATACCATGTCCTTCACAAATACCAAGACGTTCTGAAAGACAAAAACAAGTGACCAAAACTCGAGGTCGAATGATGAAACTATGCAAGAAAAAACGTAACACGGTGACATATATGATACATGAGCATGCTTATATAAAAGACAATTATAGTAATCAACTAGATTAAATGAATACAATACACCAGATAATGAGATACAAATCTCATCACCTATGTCAGCAAAAAACCACAAATGAGGCTTCAGCTTGGCAGGCAGGCACGTGACGGTCATGGAGTTAAGTTTTCTTGAAAGTAGCTATAGTCTAGGTTTTAAAAAACACTTAGTTCACTATAGCCAAAGCTCTGATACCAATCTATCACAACCCCAGAATCGGGTCCAGCGGAAGCATACATGCAGCTGAGGTGTAACTCAATTGATATCACAACACAAGTACAAAAATGGTTTTCACTTCAATCATTTTGAATAAAGTAGTTAAATCAAAATGTTGAATTTACATTGTATAAAGAAGTGCGGAAGTAGGCCCTTAAAATAGTTTAAAACGGTCCTCATATGAATAATCAGAGTCTTCTATGACCATGCCATGCCCTGCCAAAGCCTCCAGTAGCGTGCCATTGCCTAATACCTCAAAATACATGCTAAAGTGTAAACACAAGGTTGGTGAGTTCATAAAGTCTTGTGAAAAAGAATGCAATGCATATGAATGAAGATTTCCCCAGCAAAGGCCTCGTAAATCCACTCAGTTCCAAGTCCCGCCATAAGAGACTTGTAACCTGTGTGTTTACGACCCACTGCCAAATATGATTTGGTTTACATGAACAAAAGTAATATGTGGACCAATAATCAAAATAAGTGTAGTTCGACCAATACATTCGGTTACATGACCAATTCATTCAGTTATATTACCCGTACATTCGGATATGTTACCCGTACATTCGGATATGTTACCTTTACATTCAGTCATGTATGTACATAGTGATGAAGCCGGTTCATTCGGTTAAGTATGTATAATAATGGAAAAGGATTGGGTCCAAAGGTAAAAAGAATTAAGTGTGATGCAAATGAATATACACTACATTCGATTGAGTACCGAATTCATAACTGGAACAAATAAATGTTTGACTAAACATGTAGCATAATCAAATAAATCAAGTATACATTTAGATGAAAACGAGCATGTATTCTCCCTCAAAACAGTTATAAAACGAGTTAAAATAGTAGGGGCTATGATTCACCTGGTGCGATAGCTACAATGAAAAAAAAAGTGGATACACAGAGATGAGGTTCGATCTCTAACCGCAACCTAATATGAATGATATGATCTAATGTAAGAAATGAAATGATGCTACACATGCAATTACGTATGTTATCGATACCACTCGTGTAATTTGAAAATAACGTTTATCGTCGAAAAATACATTTTTGACGTCTCGTTAAGTTAATAAACACTTTTCATGTAAATACGTTGAAACAGTACTCCACGATCCTCGTTTGGTGTTCTATCGGCAAATATAAGGTTTTCGACGTAAAATGACACTTTTCATAACTTGAAAATATGACCAAAATGGTCTCGCAAAACTAGTCGCGAAATAGTGAATATTAAGAGTTATGAAAGAAGCTCAGTAGTTTTAGGAAGATTTTCACCTTATCTAAAAAGTCATAGAATTGAATTTTGTCTATACGGGTCTCGATCATAAAGAAAAATAGCCGTCAAGTGAGGTGTTTGGGCTGTTTTGGCAGATTCTGGGCAGTTTTCGGGAATGTTTGGAAGACCATAAGTTATTTGTTATAAATCCTTTTGACAAACGGTTGGATGTTTTGAAAACTAGGCTGGGTGAACTAACTTTTTGTCAACGATGTAAAGTTTCTAGAAATGAGTTTATCAATGAGCAAAATGGCTCTCAACCTGGTCATTTGGCGAAACCGTTAATACTTGAAAATTTTCTAAGTGTTTGGCTGAAGGGAAATATTAAAATCGTCTAAAATTCAAACGCTTGTATCTTGGTCGTCATAAGCTCGTTTTCTACGTTCTTTATATTCCCGGAATCGTATTAATATATACTAATATATTTTCAGTAGGTCGGCTCCTATAGATTACGTCTAACACCTCTTTTTGTCCGTCGAAATTCGTCCAACAGCAAGTACATTTTCAGAAAATAGTTTTCGTCGTTAAACTTGCAAAAATTATATCTCCTTCGTTATAAACTCGTTTTCTAAATATGAAAACCAAAATTCGTCACAGCCCACTGATTTTTCTGGAAATTACAAAAATGGACAGATCCTTTCATATAGTCTCGAAAAATGAATTTTTCTAGTTTACTACTTTTCCAAATCCACTCCAATCAACTTCAAACAACTCTTAATCTACCATACACTTTCTTAGGGTGTCATGGGGTCCTAGTATTCACAAAAATTAGTAGGATTCTAGGGAATGTTCATAGGATTGCTTTAAACTCATAATAATCAAAAATACTTGAAAAGTGGTATGACAACTTGTGTATATATGCATGTTTTTAATTATTAGACAATAAAATACATCAAGTAACAATTTAAAAGAGTGGTAAAAATTATGAAATACTTACTTGGGGTGGTGATGAGTTTTTAGATTAGAAAACCTAACTAATCTATAGATTTTTGTTTCAAAATCTTGTAATAGATTACTAAAGCAACTAGATAATCACTTGCTCATGAAAATTAATGGATTATTCTTATTCTTCTTTCAAGGTTGGCCGAACCACATAGAAGGTAGAGAGGATTTTGCTAGCTTTTGGATATTATGGAATGATTAAAATAATGTATACTTGATCTAGATAGAAATATCTTTTATTTTAGGGTAAAATGGTAAATAAAGTGTTAAATGAAAGTATCTAGGATATGTACATATATATGTATGTCCACATATGTGTATATGTTAGGATATTTGTAGTTTGCTTGGTATTTTTTTTATATCTTTAGTTATTTAGTGTATGTAATGTGTGATGTTATAAGTTTTGGGTACCGGGTTAACTAAAAATAAATCGTGACGAGTTGAAATAAAATATGACGAAGTTGTAAAAATCATGAAATTACATTTCTGATGAGATTCTGGTGTTGAAATAATTATCGGGTTGAAATATCGCAAACCGACGGAGTTATAAGTTCCTAACGTAAATGTAGCAATTAATTTGAAAACACCGTGTAAATTAATAATATAATTTTTATATCATTATAATGAGTACGAAAATGTGTTAGGATCATAGTCGGGAGTATTGGGTATACGTTATTAGTAAAAACTGAGTGGTAACGTTAATTACAAATTAAGCATACATAAATGGAAATAATGCATATCCGTGCATGATCTAAAGTGCTGATGATGTTACTCATGATATGTAGACTACTCTAGTCTATATGACGTGTCCCTACTGATGATGCATGAATTCGCAGCTAAACCAATCCGGTTACGTGAATTTGAATACCCGTAAACTAAATTTACGATGAAATGAGCAATGCACATGAATAGTGTTACATGAATAGTAAAATTTTTGAACGTTTCTCGAAATCTCAAACTGACTCCGAAAACGATGAATAGTGAAATGATGAATAGTGATCATTGAATAGTAATGGATGAATAGTAAATTGTCGATGTTTGGAAAATGACCTGAAATTATGAGTTGTGACAGTCATCCTCAATAGGATCATCAAATGTAACAACTGTGTCATCATCAAAGAAAACAACTGTGTTCATTTGTTCATTTTCTTGAGAAGATAAAGATGAGTCATATGGAACAACTTGCGCCTTATCTGATTCAGAAGTAGAGGGTGATTCAATTTCATGTTTTAGGCATGTATTAACTTCATGTACCAGAGACAAGCGGTCAGTGTCATACACTGGGCCTGAATCGCTCATTTGAAGTTGCTGCATATTTGCCATAAGCATCACAGCGGCATTGGCTTCCAAATCTTCCATATCATCATCATTGAAGGTGTTGGCGATGAAGCTATTTTCTTGTTCAGTGAATGTTCCGCCTCCTTCGTCTTTAAGAGCCATAAGTATTGCCTGTTTGTGAAACTTACTACCTCGAGTTGTTGGTAGTGGACATGCAGTAGCAATGTGACCTTTTCCATTACAGTTATAACACCATACTTCATTTCCAGATGATGAATTGCCCGTCTCAACAGTTCCGGCCTTTTTCTGAGTAGCAACAGCATTGTTTCTGAATCCTCCAGTGTTGTTAGACCTTTGTCCATAACCAGAATTCCCCATATATCCTCCTGAGCCTGATCTTCCTGAGCTGCGATTTTGTATTTCAACCCTTCCATCTTGCACAACAGCTTGATTCCTAGTATTTGAAGAAGAACGAAGACGGTTGTTTGTCTTGTTAGAGAATTTACTGAATGCACGTGCAATGAGAGCAAGTCCTTGATTCAGAGTATTGACATCATCATCATCATCTTCATAAACATTGGAGTAGTGCATCGAATCACTGTTGTCATATGGAGCAGGATGATTTGTTGCCAATTGTGGTGAAGAATCATGGGAGATCATTTGATTAGAAGGTGTGGCTTGTGGATGGCTGAAAAAATTTTGATCTTGAACATAAGCATGATCAGACATTGGAGGTGGAAAGTTGTGAGATTGAGCAACCAATGCCAAAGGATTTGCTGTTGGTGGTGGTGTGTAGCCTCCTCGCATAGCTCGATCTCTTTCCACTTCAGATTCATGGTGCTTCAGATAATCGTACAACAACCCATATGAAGCATTATGAAGATTCTTTTCTTGTCCCACAAATGTCACGTACTTTTGCCAATCGTTACCCAAACTACTGATGAACTTCGTATTGACTGCGATTCTTGGTAAGGTCACTTCATGTCTTTCTAAATCATTGACTACATTGGTGAAACGATGAAAATATGATTCAAGAGACTCCCCTGGTTCAATCATGAAGTTTGTGTATTCCAAGTAAAGTTTTGATTCCATATCTTCTTTGTTAAGTTCCGTGCCTTCCATTAGTAGATGAACTTGTTCCCACATTGCCTTTGCAGTTTTTTGAGCATCAACACTTCTGAATATTGCATTAGGAATTCCTTGTAGTATGTAAATCATAGCATACTCATCCGCTTCACGATGAAGTTGTTGTTCAGGAGTGAGTTGAGTCTCAGGAATTGGTATTGCGGTGGGAGCACGTGGAGGGTCAGCAGCTGGATCACCTCCGTCAAGATTGGTTGGCCATTGAAATGGTCCTTCAAGAATTACTTGTTTCAAGAATCTTCCATGAGGTTTCTTGAGTTCAAGAAAGCGTAAGAATCGACTTGACCATTGAACATAGTTACCAGGTGTCAGCATCGGGGGTGTGTCAATAGATCCTGCCTCACATCTGGATTGTTGAGTAGTTATCACTTCACACATTCTGTCGAACCAGTGAAGTTGTTTGGGTGGATTTTGACTTGCTTGTACATACATTTGATATGGATGTTGTTGTGGATATGATTGTTGTTGAGGAATGATTTGGTGTTGTTGCATTAAAAGATGATGTTGTGGGTAAGACGGTTGTTGATGTCGATACTGTTGCTGCTGATGATATTGCTGATACTGCTGATTTTGCTGAGTTTGATTGAAGTTGTAATACAGAGGTTGAGACATTTTGAACACTTGTGTGATAATGGATCTTGTAGAAGGTATAGATTGAGCTAAATTCTTGAAAACTGGTACAAAATGTGATTTTAAAACTTTGTAGGAAAGCAGTTCTTGAAACTTTTGAGATTTCGAAACTTTTTGTAATTTTGAAACTGTGTTTTCGAAAGTTTGTGATTTCGAAGCTTTGGTGATTTCGAAAAAATGTTTTCTCGAAACTTTTGTTAATTGCGAAACCTAAGAAGCAGTTTTCGAAAAGAATAACAAACTTTCGAGATCCTTGAACTTTTTGCGAAAAAGAGTGTTTTTGCAAAATTTCAACTTTTCGAAAATACCAACTTTACTAAGAAAATTTCGAGATTATACAATTTCGAAATTTAGCCAAAAGTCGAAGTATTTTCTTTTTTACACAAAAGAGAAAATACCGAGTATCCAATTGTGAACACGAAGAGAGCCGCTTGTAGTATTCTCGAAACTTGGTATTTGTGTGTTCTCGAAACTTAGCTAGTTTTTTGTTTTGAGAGAAAGCTTACCAAAAATACGTTTTTACTTAATAGTTCTTGTACTTCTAGCTATCAAATGAAGAAAACTTAAATAAAGTAGTAAACTTGACTAACGTTTTTCAAAAATGAAGTGTTTTCGAAAAATGGTACAAGTTTACACGAATCTAAATTTTGCAATAAAAGATTAAACCTTTTTGTTTGTATTGATTTAGAGCACAAATTTGTAAGCAAAAATGTGATAGAAATCAAAAACAAACAAAGAACTACAAAAAAAATACCGAGTAAAAACAAGGTTTTTGGTTCGAGTTCTAGGAAAACAAAACACTACACCTTTTTCCGGCGAATGATACCACTTTTTAGGTAACCATTTAGTGATTACACAAGTTATTCAATGAGAGAAATGAGATGAGGAGAAGAGATGGTTGATTATAACATTACGAGAAATGTAAATGCAAGAGTTTCCTTAAGATAATGAAATAACCAACTATAACATCCCGTAAATTTTCCCCATAATTAATACATTATTACAACATAAATTAACCATTTTTACCCATAACAAAATTTTATTTATACTTTGCCTATTACAACGTTATTCACTCTTACCTTAAAACGACGTTTACACCTGAACCTTAATAACCTAGATACCATACATGACTTAAAACGTTGATACTTAATAATTATACGTTTCAATAATTACCAAATACAATTTATATAAATCCCGAGCCTACAAAAATTCCCATGTGTACTCACTAATAATAATGGACCGCTAAGAACCAAAAGGCTATAACCGCTCAATCATCAACCAAACGGACTCTTTATTCTTGTCTCCCTTCCTTTGGACCTGATTCACTAACGAGCTCACTTCTAACTATTATTTTTACAAGTCACAAGTACATATTTGCTTTAGCTCAGTTGATCATAACTTTTACACACGACGTATCTCTTTTATTTCACAACTCTAGTTTCCACGCTTTTATGAACCATGACCGACTATTGTTATCAACTTTCAAATATAATTACTATACTAGAATGTTGATCAAGTTAAGACACCTTACACGTTTCATCTCAAATTAACACAAATAGTAATGACACTTCGTATAAATTCTAATAAACCACCAACTTTGTGTAACGAATTTAAATCCTAATTTTAAGGCTCTTCTGCTCCGAACCAGGAAAAGTGTAAAACACAAAAGTTGTCCGAAATAATGTTTTACGTCTAGACTCGCGAGATTTTAAACCAAAAACGAAATTCAAGGCTGTTTCCTGTAAACATACGACCTGGACTCCAGCTTGAATACTGTCACAACTCGTAATTTCCGGTCATTTTCCAAACTTCAATAATCTACTATTCATCAGTTACTATTTGCCGATTACTATTCATCAGTTACTATTCATTGATTACTATTCATCGTTTTTGGGGTCAATTTGATATTCTGAGAAGCGTTCAGAAATTTTACTATTCACGTGACACTATTCATTACCGGAAGAAAACCACTATTCACGGGCATTACTCATGTCATCGTAAATTTAGTTTACGAGTATTCAAATTCGCGTAACCGTATTGGTTCAGGAGCGAATTCATGCATTATCATTTGGACATTTTGTACGGACTAGAAATAGTCTGCATATCATCATTATGGCACTTGCATACTATTCCACTCGTAGGATATTTAAATTAGTACTTTTCGTATAATTAACTTCTACGTTTAATTAATTCTAAATAAACATTAACACGCGACCAATAATGTGACTAACACGTCCGACACTCCCGACTATGATCCCAATATATTTTTATATTCATTTTAATAATATAAAAATTATAATATTAATTTACCCATTGTTTTCAAATCAATTTCTACATTTTACGGTCGGAGCTTATAACTCCGTCGGTTTGCGTTATTTCAACCCGATAAATATTTTAACACCCAATTCTCATCAGGAATCTAAATTTATAATTTTTACAACGTCATCACATTTTATTTGGTACAGTTAAAATTTATTTCTAGTTAACTTGGTACCCGGTATCACCTAAAACTAATAAAATCTACCTAAATAACACCTAAAAGTCAAAAATTACTTACATACTCATCCACTCCTTCACCAAACCCACGCCCCTACCTTACCAATCTCTTACAAATTGAGAAAACCACACAAGCCTCATTATTACATGTACTAACTTCATCACATAATAATACATAAAAGGATAAATCTTACACTCATTTCTCTCATTTTACACTAGCTAGAAAAATCTCATTCTCTCTTTCTCTCTTACTCATCTCACGGCAACAACAAGGGGAGGAGCAAGACCAAAAAGTTTTCCAAGTTCAAGTGTTTATCTAGTTTATTTAGGTTATTCTTGTAAGGTTTTGAAATACAAACTTAAGAATACTAAGGTTTTCATCATCTAATCACACCATCTTTCAAGTAAGTTTACAAAATTTATTTTCATTAACTCTTCAAGTATTTATATTGATCATATGGTTTTCATACAAGATCTTATGCATATGTTAGCTCATACCACTTTATTTTATAAACTTTTAACTTTTGAGCCATAGAAAGTGATTATAGTTAGATCCTTGTTAGATCCACTTGATTTATAATGTTTAGGAACCCATGACACCCTAAGAAGGTGTATGGTAGGATTGGGTACTTGTGGAGTTGATTTGAAGTAGTTTGGTTAAGATTTGAACAAGTTAGTAACTAGGAAACCAAGTTTTGAACAATATATGTACCTACTGTCACTATTTTGGAAACGTGGGAAACTTAGTAGGTGATGGGTAATTTTTGACCAAAGATTTAGAAAATACTTTCAAAAATGAAGCTTTTAGCGAAAGAACGGATTAAAACGAGCTTATATCGAAGGAGATATGATTTTTGTAAAGTTAACGACGAAAACTATTTTTCTGAAAATTCTTTGCTGATGAACAGTTGTCACGACTGTTTCGAGGCGTAAAACTAAATCTAGCCATCCCGACTTATCAAAAATATGTTAGTATTTTGTTCCACGATTCCGGGGATATAAAGAACGAGTAAAACGGACTTAAAACGACAAAGTTATACGCGTTTTAAAATCGTCAAAACTATATAAATATTTAGTCACTACTAGAAAATAATATAACTACGTACTAATTGAGATATTTTTTAGATTTCTTATTCAAGGAGTTTATTTTAACTAACGAAGTACGTACGACTCAAGGTTTATTACGCGACTACTAGACATTATTTTAAGGTTTTCTAAACGAAGAATATAACACTAACATTTTATATACGATATATTACGACAAGTTTTTATAACTTATTTGGGCTTATTTTTCCTAAGTATGGAAACTATTTTACTATGACAATAACAAGTATTTCCAAGTCGCGAGTGGTATAGGTATCATGTGCATGTGCATTCATTACATCACGTCATGATCTAAAGTAGATCGTTATTACTCATATTAGGTTGCGGTTAGAGATCGTGCCTCATTTCAGTGTATCCACTTTGTCATCATAGCTATCGCTCCAGGTGAGTCATAGCCCCTACTATTTTAACTTGTTTTATAACGGTTTTGGGGGAGAATACATGCTCGTTTCCATCTAAACGTATACTTGATTTAATTGGGTTTTGCTACATGCTTAGTCAAACATTTACTTGCTCCACTTATGAATTTCTTACTCATTCGAATGTAGTGTATATTCATTTGCATCACACTTAATCTTTTATCTTCGGACCCAAGTCTTTTCCATTACGATGCACACTTAACCAAATGAACTAGTTTCACCACTATGTACATACATATCCGAATGTACGGGTCACTTAACCGAATGAACGGGTCACATATCCGAATGTACGGGTATCTTAACCAAATGTATTGGTCAAACTACACTTATCTTTGATTATTGGTCCACATATTACTTTTGTTTCCGTATACTATAACATATTTGGCAGTGGGTTGTGAACACACAGGTTACAAGTCTCTTATGGCGGGACTTGGAACTGAGTGGATTTAGAATGCCTTTGCTGGGCGATCATTTCTCTATAGGCATTATTTGTTAAACAAACTCTATGAACTCACCAACCTCGTGTTGACACTTTAGCATGTATTTTCAGGTTTTAAGCATATGGCACGTTACTGGAGGTTTTGGCAGGGCATGGCATGGTCATAGAAGACTCTGATTATTCATATGGGGACCGTTTTAAACTATTTTAAGGGCCTACTTCCGCACTACTTTTAATGTTGTAAATTCAACATTTTTGATTAAACGATTTTATTCTAAATTATTAAAGTGAAAACCATTTTGTACTTGTGTTGTGATACCGATTGAGTTACACCCCAGCAACATGTATGCTTCCGCTGGACCCGATTTTGGGGGTGTGACAGATTGGCATCAGAGCTTTGGCTATAGCGAACTAAATGTTTTTAAAACCTAGACTATAGCTACTTTTACGAAAAACTTAACCCTATGACCGTCACGTGCCTGCCTGCCAAGCTGAAGCCTCATTCGTGGTTTGTTGCTGACATATGTGATGAGATTTGTATCTCATTATCTGGTATATTATATTCACTTGTTATAGTTGATTACTATAATTGTCTTTCATTTAAGCATGCTCATGTATCATATGTATCACCACGTTATGTTATTCCTTGCATAGTTTCATCATTTGACCTCGAGTTTGGTCACCTGCCTTAGTCTTTCTGAACGTCTTGGTGTTTGTGAAGGACATAGTATTAGTATAACTAAGCTGAGTATTTCAAAATTCATGGAACCTCGGTGGAAGATAGACTGGTCATCTATATTCGACCCGGGATAGTGAGATATAGGCTGACCACCTATGTCTGACTCAGAGATAAATTTTACAACACTGAGAATGGTTATAATAAAAAATTTTCTGGATTGAATTCTCTACCCAATTTCCAAATGTTTCATTTTACATCACAGTATTCACTTTCATCACAATCTCATTATGTCGCAGCTGTCACAGTCTTTTCCCTTCTCACCATCATTATTATTTCTTTTCCCCATGAAATATATATAAGGAATTAGGTGACACTATATAGTTTCCTATGTCACTCATCACTCACTACTCCATATATTGATAAGTGGATATTATCAATGACCTCCCTAGGAAAGACTTTCCATACCATATATAAGGAAGGATCCCTAGGTACATTATGACCATTTAAAACTCAACAGAAATCTCAGGATATCACAAAACCACTCGAGCCACGTCAACTCGTCATATCGCAACATCAACCTTTCATTCTATGATAATCCATTCTCGAACATCTACTACTAGGAAACGTCTTAATTATGTCTCACCCTTCTTTTCTCGTTTTGAAGAGCTATGCCGCCAAGGAAAGTTAAAGCTACTCCAACTATCACACCTGTTGCTATTCGGAAATTGGTTAAGGATAGTATCGCCGAAGCTCTAGAGATCGAGAGAGCTGAGGTAGCTGCAAGGGCTGCTGAGGCCGCTTTACAGACAGGGACAGATGGACAATCCGATAATAAGCGCAAATGTACTTGGAAGAATTTTAAGGTTAGTGATCCCATCAAGTTTAAGGGCACTGAAAGAGCGGTTGCTTTGATTCGCTGGTTCGAAAAGACTGAGAATGTGTTCCTCATGTGCAACTGTCCTGATGGCAGCAAGGTAAAATTTGCTACTGGTATGCTTTTGGATGAAGCTATGTCATGGTGGAATTCTTATGCTCAATCGATGGGTATGGAAAATGCCTACAAGCTCACCTGGGAGCAATTCAAGAAATTGATGACTGATAAGTTTCGCCCTCGTACTGAGGTGCAGAAGTTGGAAACAGAGTTTTATAAGCTAGTGACAGCAGGTAATGATATCGAGGCATATATCCGAAGGTTTCAGGAGTTGGCTGTGCTATGTCCAACTATGGTTCCAGATAAAGATAAGCTGCTAGAAAATTTCATCGGTGGACTACCGTGCAACATCAGTGGGAACGTAATTGCTTCTAAATCAGACACGCTGGAGGAAGCTATCAGAATGTCTCAAAAGCTTATGGCTCAAGTGATGAAGCAAGAAACTACTGTCAACAACAACAACGAAAACAAGAGGAAAAGGGATGACAACCAAGGAGACAATCAAGTATGGCAGCCAAGCAAACAACATGAAGTGGTTAGGGCCTACGTTGCGGAGCCAAGTGAAAAGAAAGGATATGCAGGTACTTTACCTAAGTGCAACAAGTGTCAGTTTCATCACAAAGGACCTTGCCCCACTCAATGTGGAAACTGCCAAAAGGTCGGACACAAAGCCAAGGATTGCAAGACTCCCACCCTCGTAATGCATCAGAAAGTCACGGTAACCTGCCATGAGTGTGGAGTAATTGGACACTTCAAGAGTGAATGCCCAGAGTTCAGGAACCAGAATGTAGGAAGAGTTCGTTGAAATGCGAAGCTCGTCAGGAAAACAACAACAATGTCAATGTTAAAAAGAGAACTCCTGCCTTGTATATAAATAAAGCCTAAACTCTCTAGTGTTGTGTTTCTTTTGTGTTTAATTCTACGTTCTATCGTATAAGTTTCATGTACTATTAACGAATTCCGATCTAATGAATATTCTATCTTTTATCACCGCAAACTCCTAACGATTTCATTTAGATTCCTTTGGAACTACACCACCTATCATCTGCAGACCAATGGTCAGGATTAGAGAACGATTCAAAGATAGGGAGATATGCTCAGAGCATGAGTGATTGACTCTAGAAATGGTTGGACTAACCATTTGCCATAAATCAGATTCCTTTATAACCATAGTTACCACACGAGCTTAGAGACTACACCATTTGAAGCACTCTATGGTCGAAGTGCCCATATCCATTGACGAATTGAAATTGGAAAAATCCTAACTCACTAGTCTAGTAGGCATTCATGAAATAACAAGAAAATTTCTTACGAGTCAAGAATCAGTTACAAGTTCAATAAGTTGTAAACCCTTAGAACTTCAAGTTAATGGCAGGATTATGTTGAAAGTTCTGCCTAGGAAAGGCATGTTACCATTAAGAAAAATTTGGGAAGATAAACCCGGGATTCAGACAGTATGGGCTTAGTGGCCTACAGACTTGAACTCCCATTAGAGCTCAGTAGCTTACACGATAAATATCATCATCTTTTCACCAATACCACTCTAGAGACCAACACAAACTTAACTCCGGGACGAAGTTCCTGTTAGAGGGGAAGACTATCACAACTCGTAATTTACGGTCATTTTCCAAACTTCAACAATCTACTATTCATCAATTACTATTCACCAATTACTATTCATCAGTTACTATTCATCGATTACTATTCATCATTTTACTATTTATCGTTTTTGGGGTCAATTTGATATTCTGAGAAGCGTTCAGAAATTTTACTATTCACGTTACACTATTCATTACCAGAAGAAAACCACTATTCATGGGCATTACTTATGTCATCGTAAATTTAGTTTATGAGTATTCAAATTCGCGTAACCGTATTGGTTCAGGAGCGAATTCATGCATTATCATTTGGGACATTTCGTACGGACTAGAAATAGTCTGCATATCATCATTATGGCACTTGCATACTATTCCACTCGTAGGATATTTAAATTAGTACTTTTCATATAATTAACTTCTACGTTTAATTAATTCTAAATAAACATTAACACGCGACCAATAATGTGACTAACACGTCCGACACTCCCGACTATGATCCCAATATATTTTTATATTCATCTTAATAATATAAAAATTATAATATCAATTTACCCGGTGTTTTCAAATCAATTTCTACATTTTACGGTCGGAGCTTATAACTCCGTCGGTTTGCGTTATTTCAACCCGATAAATATTTTAACACCCAATTCTCATCAGGAATGTAAATTTATAATTTTTACAATGTCATCACATTTTATTTGGTACAGTTAAAATTTATTTCTAGTTAACTTGGTACCCGGTATCACCTAAAACTAATAAAATCTACCTAAATAACACCTAAAAGTCAAAAATTACTTACATACTCATCCACTCCATCACCAAACCCACGCCCCTACCTTACCAATCTCTTACAAATTGAGAAAACCACACAAGCCTCATTATTACATGTACTAACTTCATCACATAATAATACATAAAAGGATAAATCTTACACTCATTTCTCTCATTTTACACTAGCTAGAAAAATCTCATTCTCTCTTTCTCTCTTACTCATCTCACGGCAACAACAAGGGGAGGAGCAAGACCAAAAATTTTTCCAAGTTCAAGTGTTTATCTAGTTTATTTAGGTTATTCTTGTAAGGTTTTGAAATACAAACTTAAGAATACTAAGGTTTTCATCATCTAATCACACCATCTTTCAAGTAAGTTTACAAAATTTATTTTCATTAATTCTTCAAGTATTTATATTGATCATATGGTTTTCATACAAGATCTTATGCATATGTTAGCTCATACCACTTTATTTTATAAACTTTTAACTTTTGAGCCATAGAAAGTGATTATAGTTAGATCGTTGTTAGATCCACTTGATTTATAATGTTTAGGAACCCATGACACCCTAAGAAGGTGTATGGTAGGATTGGGTACTTGTGGAGTTGATTTGAAGTAGTTTGGTTAAGATTTGAACAAGTTAGTAACTAGGAAACCAAGTTTTGAACAATATATGTACCTACTGTCACTATTTTGGAAAAGTGGGAAACTCAGTAGGTGATGGGTAATTTTTGACCAAAGATTTAGAAAATAATTTCAAAAATGAAGCTTTTGGCGAAAGAACGGATTAAAACGAGCTTATAACGAAGGAGATATGATTTTTTTAAAGTTAACGACGAAAACTATTTTTCTGAAAATTCTTTGCTGATGAACAGTTGTCACGACTGTTTCGAGGCGTAAAACTAAATCTAGCCATCCTGACTTATCAAAAATATGTTAGTATTTTGTCCCACGATTCCGGGGATATAAAGAACGAGTAAAACGGACTTAAAACGACAAAGTTATACGCGTTTTAAAATCGTCAAAACTATATAAATATTTAGTCACTACTAAAAAATAATATAACTACGTACTAAATGAGATATTTTCTAGATTTCTTATTCAAGGAGTTTATTTTAACTAACGAAGTACGTACGACTCAAGGTTTATTATGCGACTACTAGACATTATTTTAAGGTTTTCTAAACGAAGAATATAACACTAACATTTTATATACGATATATTACGACAAGTTTTTATAACTTATTTGGGCTTATTTTTCCTAAGTATGGAAACTATTTTACTATGACAATAACAAGTATTTTTAAGTCACGAGTGGTATAGGTATCATGTGCATGTGCATTCATTACATCACGTCATGATCTAAAGTAGATCGTTATTACTCATATTAGGTTGCGGTTAGAGATCGTGCCTCATTTCAGTGTATCCACTTTGTCATCATAGCTATCGCTCCAGGTGAGTCATAGCCCCTACTATTTTAACTTGTTTTATAACGGTTTTGGGGGAGAATACATGCTCGTTTCCATCTAAACGTATACTTGATTTACTTGGGTTTTGCTACATGCTTAGTCAAACATTTACTTGCTCCACTTATGAATTTCTTACTCATTCGAATGTAGTGTATATTCATTTGCATCACACTTAATCTTTTATCTTCGGACCCATGTCTTTTCCATTACGATGCACACTTAACCAAATGAACTAGTTTCACCACTATGTACATACATATCCGAATGTACGGGTCACTTAACCGAATGAACGGGTCACATATCCGAATGTACGGGTTTCTTAACCGAATGAACGGGTCACATATCCGAATGTACGGGTAACATAACCAAATGTATTGGTCAAACTACACTTATCTTTGATTATTGGTCCACATATTACTTTTGTTTCCGTATACTATAACATATTTGGCAGTGGGTTGTGAACACACAGGTTACAAGTCTCTTATGGCGGGACTTGGAACTGAGTGGAATTACAATGCCTTTGCTGGGCGATCATTTCTCTATAGGCATTTTTTGTTAAATAAACTCTATGAACTCACCAACCTCGTGTTGACACTTTAGCATGTATTTTCAGGTTTTAAGCATATGGCACGTTACTGGAGGTTTTAGCAGGGCATGGCATGGTCATAGAAGACTCTGATTATTCATATGGGGACCATTTTAAAATATTTTAAGGGCCTACTTCCGCACTACTTTTAATGATGTAAATTCAACATTTTTGATTAAACGATTTTATTCTAAATTATTAAAGTGAAAACCATTTTGTACTTGTGTTGTGATACCGATTGAGTTACACCCCAGCAACATGTATGCTTCCGCTGGACCCGATTTTGGGGGTGTGACAAATACTACTTCCTCAAATATAACCTAAGCAACATGTCACAAACTTTCTACCTGCCTCCTTTGCTCCCAATCGATGACGATGTGTTTTGTAAAGATTCCTCAACTCAGCCAACACTTGTTCAACTCTCACGCCACCTCCAATATGGTCCAATCCAGAAACATGCGAACATTCCATCACTTATCACGTTCGAGTATATAAAGGCTACATGTTGATCGACATTCTCTCTACAACTCACATCACAATCATTCATACTAGTTCTGTCGAGCCAGGGTGGAAGAGAAGCAAGGTTGTGGAAACTTGGGACTGGTCTTGGTTCATGATTGAGCCCTAACCAAGCTGTACACCATCACTCTTCCACATCCCTCACGGTCCTTGAGCCAAGCTTAAACTTAAACTGTTACTCTTATTGATTCCTGTCGTGAAACGAAGAAGAAGAAACTATGTACGCAAACATTTCACTTTTGTTGTTCTTGTTGAACGAGAAGGAGGGGAAGAGAACAAGAGGTTCAAGTCAAGCCTAGGAGCTTTGAAGCTTTACTCATGACTCATAGGTTTCCTTTTTGCTATACTCGTCACCATCAACTTTCCTTTGCCGCTGTGAGTCTCGATGCACTTTTGCTCATTTACCATCTTATCTCTTCTCAACTCATACATGCTAGACTTTGCTTTGTGACTCATGTACATGTGTGGTATGTCTTGTTTATCAAAAACTACTTGTTCGAGACGAATACAATCTTACACATACACATTTACATACTTGTGAGTTTACAAGTTTGGTTTGGAAAACTTGTGTGGAAATATAACTAAGAAGATATAAACCCATAAACCTTAACGTGACACAAAACACTTGAACGAATAATATTAATAAAGGTTTTTAACTCATTTTCAACTTTCATGTAAATATTAAGTCTTGGGTTGGTTTTGTCCAAGAAGCTGGTATGGCACCTTGTTAAAATAGCTAGCTCGATTGAAATAAATGAATACCTAGATTCATCAGTCGACCTATCCTTATATGTCGAGCTAGTAAAGAACTTTGAACTCACAAATGAACTACGAATTAACGTAAAGTAAGTTTTTGAAAACAAATGATGGGTACTTAGACGTAACCATACACACATGAATGAAAGCAAATAAAACTTATCGTGTTTAACATTCTTGTGTTTCCTTGAGTCGCGAGGAAACACTAATCAAGTGAAACATAAAGAAAGACAACTACTTGAACTTGGGTAATCACAAGCTCAGTTTTGGTTCTAAAGATGAAACGCGAACGGTGTTACAAAACATATACAAACCCACTATAACAAGGTCTTATATAGAGTCTAATGAGAAGGTAAACCAAAACACATGCACATACAAGCTCGGTATACTGAAGCGTAATAACCAAACATATGGCACAACATCAAGAAACTATATAATTAAAACAATAAGTAACTAAACACAATAAGTAGCTTAGCATAGTTGGTTGGGGCGCTGGGTTAACAAACGTGAGGTCTTGAGTTCAAACCCTTCACATAGCAGTATTATTTTTATTTTGTTAATTTACAAACTTCAACATGATGACAACTTTAGCCCCTATACTTTGCACCCTTGCTATTTCCTAAAAGACTTTTATAAGCTTAACACTAATATAAATACTATACACTCTCAACCTTTAAATTTAGAGACATATATTATTTTCCTAAAAGCTTTTATATTTATTTTGGGCTAAATACGGAAATCATTTAAAAGAGTAATGCTGGCATAGCTTAAACTTATATAACAACTTGATTTCAATTGACAAATTTATATTTTATGACTATATCGTAAAAACATATAACGAGACCTATATTTTTAAACGATAATGAAGTGTTAATTACGAATAACTATATATTTCTGAATATATATAATTTATAACATAAATTATATAACTTGACGTTATTATTGGTTAACTTGAACACACGTTAAGAAATGATTATTCCTACAATAAAACTCGTCGGTTCACTTAACCAGGCGTAAACTTGCAATTACTCTAATTTATCATATCATTTATTTATAACGAGAAATATATAAATAATAAACGATACTTATATATAAAGAGAAGTTATATAGTATATAACTTGCTCTTGAACTATTAAGCGTTTTGCCACGCAAGCCACCTCTGCCACAAATCATTCTGTCATCTAACACTATTCGAATCATGATTCTCGATAAGTCGAAATTATCTTGGACTTCCATATCACTCAGGTTATCTTTGAAGTCATTTCCATTCTACCTCTGACATTACGTTATCTATGCCTATCATAACTCTCAGGTGAGTCATAGCCCCTACTTTTACTTGTTTTATAATGGTTTATAAACGTTTTTGGGGAGATACATGTTTAACTACTGTTTTTACTTTTACAAGTATTCATTAACTAAATACATGACCGTATTTCATATAAACTCTACTAGTTTACACATTTTTATATCCCATAAGGAGATAGCTGCTATAGACATGATTACAAGTGATTTTTTGACGATATGCTATGGTTGATTTCTATTGCCTAAGTACCTATTACCAAAAGTCCCTCGTTCATGCACCTTAATCACTCGTAGGGTGAGCGTAAGTAGTTGTGGATAGATCTACTAGGGATTGACAATCCCCATTTGGTCGCTAGAGGAAAGCCACCAAATGCACGCTATTTGATTTTCATAGGTTATTGGTAAATACCTATCCTGAGGGACACCGTTTCACATCATTATTATGGATAATTTTGATGTTTGTTAATCGTTGAGTGTCATGAGCTTAGAGTAATAGAACGGTAGTACTGTAGTCATGATACAGTACTACAATGACTGATGTTTGGGGTGTACAATGTTGTAGCCCACTGATTTATTAAACTATGAGATTGTGCTCACTATATAGCAGGAAAAACTACTAATAATTGGCAAACGAACTACTATTTTGGTGTTGACCCGGTTAGGTCAAACAAACTAATATTTTGGTCTTGTCCCAGTTAGGACAAATAAACTACTATTTTGGTGTTGACCCGATGAAGGGCAAACCAACAGACTATTTTTGAATTAATAAGGAAATCACTCATTTTCTGATTTTGATAAATCAACGATTTAAGCTATGAACATTATGGATTTACTCACACTTTAATTTGATAATCAACTATTATTATAACTACTGTGGAATCATAAACTCTTTGATTTTGGAAATCGATATTCGAAACTATAAACTCTATGAACTCACCAACCTTTGTGTTGACACTATTAGTATGTGTTTATCTCAGGTCCATAATGAGCAAGGATGGCACGGAGGAGCACGGATACTTATAAAGGCTATAAATTTGCCTATCATTTGAAAACTGATTTAATAAACTTTGGGACAAATGGGGACCTCTTTTAAAACTCTGGTGTTTATATTCGAATGATAGATCTTTAAAATGACTAAAATGACAATCATTTTCTACTAATAAACTGTGCGCTATGAAGTAACACCCAATCTAATTTCCGCTGCATGTTTTCAAAACTAGGGGTGTTACAGAGTGGTACCAGAGCCTTGGTTATAGCGAAACAGGTCTAAGTTAGATCCGAACTATAACCGTTTTTACAAAACAAAACATTTTATAGGCTTACGCTCTCCGTGCTTTCTATCCGCCAGACGATTATGTGACTTCTAGATAGTTATGCTACCCCAACACTCTAATATATTGATATATATGCTTACCAACTATTCTGAATACTATACCAATCCTCTTTAATTATCTCACTCTCATCAGTATAGATGCGTATGACATACTATTTTCGTACTCTCAGAAAACCCGCATGAATTATTTTGTCTATTAGTATGGATGTTAAGTCAGAATCTTAAAATGAGTTACAACGTCTTAATTTGAATGGATTGGGACACCCTTTTATTCAGATCAAGAAATTGTAAATCATTGAACCATAAGTCTATATTTCCTTAGTTACAAGGTTTGGGACGCTTCTCTATGTAAATAACAAAATATAGATAGATAGGTTTAATTATTTCTGAGATAACAAACATATGAAACCAAGAATCACTAAAATTCATTAGAAACCACGAATATTAATACACAACGATATAACTAGCATCGGTAATGCTAATGTTACAAAGATCATTAAGTAAACCTTAACATCACTAAATGGTTGATCCATCAAGCTAATGAAGAATGCCACCACTCCTATGAGTGCAAGAACCACGACTGGATGTAATACATCGAATACTTTGTACAACAAAACCACACAATGAAACGTTAATGCCTAATGCATGATGATACCAGTTCAAAACAACACTTCTATTATAAATGATATCTTTTACCCCCATATTTCATCCACGCTAACGGCAAAAACCACGATTAGCATGAGAAGTGCTATGATCCAATCCAAGGACTCCAGATCTTCTTTTGGGAAGAGAGTTGTAGAAACATACAAAATTTCAAGAACAGTATAGGTGTAAGACATCTTAAAATGAACGATAAAGAGGAAAATCAGGGCGTATATATAGGAAAGTAGCCATAAATCACTATTCTAGCCACGTGCATTCATTTTTCCCCAAACTAAATTCTATCCACAAGAGCTGATAATTCAAAGAACTTTCTCTACACTCTTCTCTCTATGAAAATCTGTATCAACAAAACTCTTTTGTTTAACGGGTAGGTTACCCGCACAGATTTTTGTAATTGTAAATCATGAAGAATATCTAAACGTAACAGAATAAATAAATTCTCATCCTCATTGTGCTCACAAGGAATTTTGATTTAAACATTCAAACAACAGATTATTAAAAACAGACTTGACCGAAATACATAAAAACATTACAAACAATGCTGAATTAAACATCACGCTTCAATGGTAGTCTGGGCGATCCCAAGTTTGAAAATTGTTGGAATCATATCCATCATCATAAGGGTCAAAACTCGCCAACCTCTCTTCTTCTATTTGAGCCTCCAACCTACTTAGCTCCCGCTCCATGTCAGAAGTACAACCACCATCGTCGACTACTACATTTTCCTCAAAACTTGGCTGGAATTGATCCAGATGAGGCAACTGTTTTTGTTGCACAACCACGCTTGGTGCAGAGGAACTTGATGCACCTTATTGTAGTAGTGGTTACTGTTGCTGTTGTTGTGGTGGTGGTGGTGGATTTTGTTGTTGTTGTTGTTGTTGTTCTTGTTCAACCCTAGCAGCCTCAACATTCTCTTCAAAACTCCAACGGATCTTTTTGGAAATCTGGTCCTCTATCTGATGAACACAAGCCCATAGCGATTCAATAATAGCCGCATCCTTACAATATCCGTCATACAAGAAAGTATCGATCACATAATTTCGATCATCCGATATGTCAGTACACTCTACATAGCGTTCTCTAAGTTGTTGCTTCAGTTGTTTCGCCACCTCAAACTCCAGGATGACCTTCACAATAGCATTTTGACGATCCACATCACTATTTTTGGCTTCTGCTTTGATAAATTGTTGAATTTGTTCAGCGGTATGTGGTAGTTTGCAAGCCATTGATTACATTTTTATGTGTGTGTCGATAACCCGACACATACCAATGGTATTTATAAGGGATTGAAAAATATTTTTCAATTAATTTATTAAATATAACCGTTTGTATTCAAACGGTAAAACATTCAAAGTCTGTATCTATTAAAACTAGCAAATAAATTTTTGGGATACATGATAAAATTTTATCTTGGCTTTCGCATTTCAACACAAGCGGCAGGAATAGATCGTGTAACAACCGTGGTTTTAGCAGGTCAGTTTGACTGATAGTCTTGACTCGGTTGACGTTAGTTTGGTGTGTCCTAGGTGATTTAAGTGATATATAAGTGATATAGGTGAGTTTTAGCACTAAATCCCTTTGCGTAAATGGTTTTATTGTGATTTGGAAAGTTTGGAATTTGGGAAAGTTCATTTTGATCACCTTTGTGGTGTAGAAATGACTTGCGAAGTTTTGGTGCTTTTATGTTTTTGCGTAACGAGTCTTCGTTCAAGTGTTTGAGCGTTAGCGGGTTACGAGGAGTTTGTTTTTATGAGTTATGTTTCAAAAGAGTGTGGAATTCTATTTTTGGAAACTTTATTTTTGAAAATGATATTTTTCCTGTTTTGTCGTAAAACTGAGGTTTATCGTGTAAGACGTTAGGATTAGCTACGAGTGTTTAAAAAATGTGAAAACTATGAGGTTTTGAGTGTAATAAATTAGTTTAAAGAAAAAAATAAAAAATATATATATATGGTATAAAAATCGGCTAGAGAAAAAAAAAAGGAAAAGGAAATCAAATTTGAGTCCAATTACAACTCCTAACTAAAAGGGTTATCTAGAATTATATTAGGATAGTATATATACAAAACCAAAAATCCCCAAAACCCCTTTTCTCAGGTTTTGGTCGTTCATGGGAGGCAAGGGAAGAATAAAATTAGGGTTTATAGTTCTGAAGCTAAAAATCGAAAATCAAGGTAAAATCTTTAAACCCTATGTTCAATTAATTGATTAATTAATATAATTCATCTAATAATTATACAATGGATTATGGTTTCTGTTAACTTCTGTAAATTAATGTTATTAAACATGTTGGGATCAATTAATGATAATAGTATGGTGATTGGTTAAGGGAATTGAGCGTAAAACATGCTAGTTATTGAGTTAGGGTTATGACAGATTTGTAAGGCTGTAAAGATGTGAGTGTAAATAACAGATGATAAAGAGTTAAGTCACGAATTTTATGTCTAAATTGAAGTTTAATGAAAGAGCTTTCCAGAAAGTCCAGCCACGATCGATTTTAAGGTAGGGAAGTCGGTCTTTTGATTTTTCTTTGTTAAGGTGTCAAAGCTGTCAAACCGGGACAGATTTTGGGAAAAAGTTTGAGGGTGTCATGTGGTTGTAATAGAGGTATTTTGACTAGTCCTTTTGGAATAGTTAAGTATTAGGTATATTAGACTACCACGAAAAGGATTCGCGATAAAAAGTTGTGGAAGTATTTATTTAAAATCAAAACTTTTTGGTGTGCGTTCAGATCCGAATTTGAGTAGTTGACAAGTTTGAATTTCTTATGAGTATTTGTGTGTGCAATTGGTCCATGGCCTTCTGGGTTTAGCTTCTATGCTTATGAGAGACCATGGTGAATTTTTGGTGTGAGTTTTTGAGCTTTATTTCTCATGATTTTATGTGGGCGAATGTAACAAAAAATTCTGCATTTTCTGATTTTAAGAGTGCAAGGGATTTAGTGAGTGTTAGGTTATGGTAATGGTTAGTATGGTGTCTAGGAGATCCATGGTGGGTCATATGAGTCTTAGACATCCATCATATGTGTATTACATGGGTTGTAGCTTTTAGCTTGACCTTGTTTAATATGGATTATTTTTGTGTGCTATAGATTGCGAGTTGTTTTTGTGGAAGCTGCAGAGTTTAAGGTGAGTTCATAGTCCCATATTTTTACCTTGTTTTAAACTTGGGATGGGAATGATGCTTGTCTTAAATGATTTGAATTACTGTGATTATGTGTATGTGTGCTAAAGAGCACGGACTTTTAATGCTATCGTATTTATGCTATATGTGAACGGTAATGATATGATGTGTGATTCTGTGGGGTCCAATTGGGAGGGTGCTTACCTTGTTGCTCGTGCATACGACCTAATTGGAGAGTAGCAGCCCTACTCACTTTTATTCTGTGTGGTCCGATCGTAAGGTATTAATTTACCCATTTTTTTGGGAGCGGGGGTCACGTTCCGGCCCGGTATGTTGTGAATTTTGATCGGTGGGCACGTTCTGCCCGATGGTTGCCTTATGTGTGATGTTGCCTAGTAATATATGTATCTTATATGATAACTATAATTATTTGTCCAGCTATATTTTATAATCACAGTGATTTTGGTTGCCTAGTGTGTTTGAGTCTTAAACCTATGAATCTCACCAACATAATGTTGACATTTTAAGCATAATTTTCAGGTGAGCTTTCTAAGGATAAGATAGAAGGATGTGGATAGTCGAGACCTTAGTTGCATTGGAAGTGGTTTATCATCTATGTTTTGATTTATGTTTTGTTTTGGTTATTTTTTTTGGGGTATTGTTACAACACTTTATGTTTGTACATTGCTCTATTTATGTGTATGTAGTTGTTCTCTATGTAGACACCAGGTGTTGTGATGATATCCATGAAGTTACACCCGCACGTTTCCGCCGTGGCGGGGTTTGACAGATTGGTATCAGAGCCTTGGTTATAGAGAATTAGGTGGTTGAACCTAGACTATAACCTAGGAGTCCTTCATATAGTTGCATTTAGGATCTATGTGTAAGTATAGTATTTTATATGTCTATTTTTCTATATTTATGAGATGTTTTATTGAGTTTCGGACGTCTATTTTATTCCCTATACGTAGTATTATATATACCATCTTCCGCGCGTAAGATGCTTCGTTGGACAACAGTTGTCGCTATCGGATGCAAGAGAAGTGGTAGGATGAAGCGGACTAACCGCAGAATCCGAGTTCTCGATAGCGTGTATCCATGTTCGGACAAGGAGATGACGTTTATGAGAAACGTTGGTGGGAAGGAAGTGGAGTGGTTTGGAACCACAATGACTTCTAGAGATGGAGCCATTACCAAATACCCTTGGTAGTGTCCTCACTTCACATAGGAAGGATATGTGGTTTAGTCTAAACCTCGTGATTTGTATGCGCTTGTGAATCATGTGGAATTGGAAGAATAGAATAGAGATGGTTTTACATGTTGTCGACTACCTCAACATGTAGGAAACATGAATGGGTGGTTGAGTAAAGATGAAAGGGAGTTAGGATGGAATGGTGTGGATTCGGATCTAGAGTCCACAGCGAGTAGTAAGTTGAATTGATCTAAGTGGGGAAATAAATGCGAGAGTGGAGTTGAGCCGTTATGCGACGTCTTTTGTTTTGTATTATGTTTTGGAATTTGTATATGTCTTTTGCCGTCTGGAGCCATGTTGGAGCGTGATTACTCTTGGATATTGGATCGACCTTATCCAAGTAATTTTTATTATAGAGTTTACGTGATCGCTGGAATTGTTCCATGCGAGATGATTGTTTGTGATGTCTTTTGTTTTTGTTTACATGATTGTTTGCATGATGTGTTGTCATAGGAGGGAGTACACTTGTGAAAGGGGGCATAGATAATTATGGTGGCCAACATAATTATACATGCATCACAACACAAGTGGACTTGCAAGTATGATCGCATGGATTGCATGGTGTATTAGGTGCTATGTGGTATATGTGCATTATCATTGAGATGTGTGGTTTTAGAAGTAAGTATGCGTGTGGAATAAGCTTATAACTATGGTCGCGAACATATTTATAAGGGTATCACACACGTGGACTTGTGACCATTATTGCATTGATTAATGTCTGTTGTTATATGTTGTGGTAGATGGTATGTGATATCATGTTGGTGATGGCTGTATGGTTAGAGAAGTATTCTCTTAACCGTTTGGGCAGTCATTATATGTTGGGGTGTGTGGGTGGTAAAATTCCATCCTACCTATCATATGTTGATACCTCAATTATTGATGGGTACTTATGTTGTGGTATTTAAGTTGATTAGTTTGCTAGACGCTCCGTTTGTATACCAAATTTTTTTTGGCATTCCAATTTGTACCTTGATGGTACATACGCCATATTATTTCTATTCGATGTCGTGATAGGTGTTGGGAAATCGAATTCGTTTTTGTTGGATATTGGTTCGTTTCTTTGGTAATTCCATACATTCATTCCTCGGATGAATGTTATGCTATTCTTCACGTATTGTTGGTTCGTGACGAGTTGGTGTGGATATTTGATCCCTCACTTGCACACCAACTGGATTTTGTGACATGTTTTGTGACCTGTTAGTATCGATGTTTTTCTATGATTTTGGTTTGATTGTTGTACGAATGAGTCTTTGCGTTCTTCGCTTGGTTTTCAATGTATTTGCATGAGTGTTCACTGGTATGAGTTCGTTTGATGATTATTTTTATTACGTGATTCCTCCATGTCTTTCGCATTCGTAAAAGAGGTTGAGTTAAGGTCTTTATGGTATTCTAAAATTCGTTTTGGGTATTTCAAGGTCATTTGTTGGAAACTATTATTTTTATGGTGAAAATAAAGTGTGGAAAAAAATGGTTATGTTGATGTCTTACATAAAATGGTTTATATATTTTATAAAATGTATAAGTTTAAGATATGCCTTGTGAAAAACGGTGTTCATTTGTTTTTGGGAAGGTCGAGTACAGGAATAAGAACTGTCTATGGTTCTCATTTACCAAACTTGTTATGTATTTGGTTTATCGAGTGTTTTTTTTCGTTGAGGTACGCTTGTGGATGTTTTATGGGTACGTGTATTTTATATTTTCTTTGTATGGGTTTTCATGAATATTTTATCCGTTTCTACTTTTATTGGGAAAATTTCTCATTGTGTTTTTCTAGCTTTGATTTTGATATTCGTTACTTCGTTAGTCGATAATTCTTACCCCTTTTGAGTTCGTTGATATACGTTTTAGTTCGACCGGTTTCATGGTTCACGTCGTTTACTTAGGATAGATTGTCGTTTTGATTATCAATTTGTTCGTTGAACAAGAAGAGGATGTTGTCAAGTGTCCAAGTGAGAGGTGTAGCTTTGAGTTGTACGTTCTTCAGGAAGGTGGTCAACGATAGCGAGTGTTTGTGGACACTAGTAAGATAAAAGTGGTAAAGAGTAGAAAGTATCTAAGACACCATCTGAGAGACGATTGTCCTTAGAAATGGCAAGTACTATTGGCGATTCATTTCTATCTTCTATAGATTGCGTAGGCATCGCGGAGGTGGAAGATCCATGAGAGGAACTATGTGATACATGATTTAAAGTTGGGGAGTAGAACTTGGAAATGATATTTTATGGAGCAAAGAGTGTGGTCTACCCAGATCATAAGAATCTTTAGCATATATTTGACAAGAGGTTAATATATGTTGAAGAGAAGTTGGGTGTGGAATTTCTCAGTGACTACGATTGTCTGATTCACTATCGTCAAGTAAGGGCGGACATCGTGGTAAGGGCGCTGAGCGGGAGTGAACGAGTGAAACTTAGATGTTGAGAGCAATGGTTATGATAATTCGGTTCGGAGTTAAGAGGATGATATTGACAGCCTAGAGAGAGAGGTTCAAGGATGAGAACATGTAAGAAGAATGATTACTTGGTTTAGACCAGTAAATGGAAAGGAACGAAGATGGAGGAATGTGTTTTGTGGACCAGCTATTGATTTCATTGAGAGGAAGCGTAAGGACATCGATCATGCAAGGTATTTGATACATCCGAGAATGGATAAGACGTATTATTACCTTAGCAAGAGATGTATGGAGGAGTGGGTATGAAGGAGAATACTGATACTTTAGCAAGTGTTTGAAATGCTCGAGGGTAAAGGTTGTAGTCAATGATTATTAGGATGTTGCAACAGCCAGAGGTACCTGGAGGTTTTTATTAAGAAGGAGTTGGCGAGAATTTTCGCTCGGTGAGTTGGTAATGAGCCATGGGGTGTCGCGTTGATCATCAAGAAACATGATGAAATACTTACTTCGCGATAGTGGTAAACGTGTTATGGAGTCTTGAGAACGCGTATGTAGATGAGTACGACTTATCATTCTCTAATGAGTGAACTAAGTGAGCGTACAAATCAGGCGTTAGGTGGTGAGCTGAGAGCATGGGTGTGTTTGATGTTGGAGGAAGCCGGGGTTTACATATACCCTTAGCTGAGTTCTCCTATATCAACAGTTATCATTCTTGTATTGAGTATGTGTCGTGTGAAAAGTTGTATGGAAGGTAATGTAGGTCACCTGTTCTATGGGCAAAGGTTGGAACAAGCCAACAATTGGTCCTGAACTAGAACGAGAGATTACGAGTAAGGTTTTCCGATTAAGGAAAGACTTAAGGCAGCAAGAGAACGCCAAAAGAGTTATGCGAATTATTGCTGTAAGCCCTTAGAGTTTGGTGTTGGTGATATTGTGAGATTAAAAGTATCTCCTTGGAAGGGTGTTGTGCATTGCGGTAAGAAAGGCAAGCTAGCACCGAGATACGTAGGACCATTTGAGATTTACGGAAAGGATTGGATTTGAGACATATCGGTTGAATTTGCCTAAGGAGTGAAGTAGGGTGCATGATACGTTTCACGTATCTAATGGAAAGAAGTGGTTGGCGGATGCTAGTCTGCATGCGCCATTAGATGAATGTAAGGTTGACAAGACTCTTCGTTTTGTCGAGAAACCTGTTGAGATTATGGATCGAGATGTTAAGGGTTTCAAGTGTGGTGAGATAGCGTTGTTAAAGGTATGGTGGGATTCTAAGCGTGGTCCTGAGTTTACTTGGGAACGTGAGAATCAGATGATATTTAAGTACTCAAATTTGTTTGCGGATGTGGTTGCAGAGAATATCGTTTGTAGGTGGATTTAGGTCATGGAAGTTAGATGCGGGATATTCATAAATGTTTGTTTTATGGGTATTTATTATTTGTGAGTGCGTCTTGCGATTACCATTCGGGTTTTCATTTGGTTCGAGGGTATCGTACCTACCTGTGAGAAGTCGTTTGGATCATTGGTGTTATTGATTGGTGTAGTGTATTTATTTTCGTGTATCGTTGGAGTGTCGGAGTGTTTTCTATTGTGTGAATTCGGGTAATTAGTCGGTTCACATTTTTGCGATTCTTTCTCTGTGATTTTATGGTGTGGTATTTTTCCGCTTAAAAATCCATAAATTTCCTTTTGTTGTTGTGAGTGGTGACTATAGTAGTTGAAATCTCAGGACGCGATTTCCCTAAGTGGGGGATGATGTAACAACCGTGGTTTTAGCAGGTCAGTTTGACTGATAGTCTTGACTCGGTTGACGTTAGTTTGGTGTGTCCTAGGTGATTTAAGTGATATATAAGTGATATAGGTGAGTTTTAGCACTAAAGCCTTTTGCGTAAATGGTTTTATTGTGATTTGGAAAGTTTGGAATTTGGGAAAGTTCATTTTGATCACCTTTGTGGTGTAGAAATGACTTGTGAAGTTTTGGTGCTTTTGTGTTTTTGCGTACCGAGTCTTCATTCAAGTGTTTGAGCGTTAGCGGGTTACGAGGAGTTTGTTTTTATGCGTTATGTTTCAAAAGAGTGTGGAATTCTATTTTTGGAAACTTTATTTTTGAAAATGATATTTTTCCGGTTTGTCGTAAAACTGAGGTTTATCGTGTAAGACGTTAGGATTAGCTACGAGTGTTTATAAAATATGAAAAGTATAAGGTTTTGAGTGTAATAAATTAGTTTAAAGAAAAAAATTAAAATATATATATATATATATATATATATATATATATATATATATATATATATATATATATATATATGGTATAAAAATCGGCTAGGGAAAAAAAAGAAGGAAAAGGAAACCAAATTTGAGTCCAATTACAACTCCTAACTAAAAGGGTTATCTAGAATTATATTAGGATAATATATATACAAAACCAAAACACCCCAAAACCCCTTTTCTATGGTTTTGGTCGTTCATAGGAGGCAAGGGAAGAATAAAATTAGGGTTTATAGTTTTGAAGCTAAAAATCGAGAATCAAGGTAAAATCTTTAAACCCTATGTTCAATTAATTGATTAATTAATATAATTCATGTAATAGTTATATGATGGATTAGGGTTTGTGTTAACTTCTGTAAATTAATGTTATTAAACATGTTGGGATCAGTTAATGATAATAGTATGGTGATTGGTTAAGGGAATTGAGCGTAAAACATGCTAGTTATTGAGTTAGGGTTATGACAGATTTGTAAGGCTGTAAAGATGTGAGTGTAAATAACAGATGGTAAAGAGTTAAGTCACGAATTTTAAGTCTAAATTGAAGTTCAATGAAAGAGCTTTCCAAAAAGTCCAGCCACGATCGATTTTAAGGTCGGTAAGTCGGTCTTTTGATTTTTCTTTGTTAAGGTATCAAATCAGTCCAACCAGGACAGATTTTGGGAAAAAGTTTGAGGGTGTCATGTGGTTGTAAAAGTGGTATTTTGACTAGACCTTCTGTAATAGTTAAGTATTAGGTTATAATAGACTACCACGAAATGGATTCGCGATAAAAACTTGTGGAAGTATTTATTTAAAATCAAAACTTTTTGGTGTGCGTTCAGATCCGAATTTGAGTAGTTGACAAGTTTGAATTTCTTATGAGTATTTGTGTGTGTTATTAGTCCATGGCCTTCTGGTATTAGCTTCTATGCTTATGAGAGACCATGGTGAATTTTTGGTGTGAGTTGTTGAGCTTTATTTGTCGTGCTTTTATGTGGGCGAATGTAACAAAAAATTCTGCATTTTCTGATTTTAAGAGTGCAAGGGATTTAGTGAGTGTTAGGTTATGGTAATGGTTAGTATGGTGTCTAGGAGATCCATGGTGGGTCATATGAGTCTTAGACATCCATCATATGTGTATTACATGGGTTGTAGCTTTTAGCTTGACCTTGTGTAATGTGGATTATTTTTGTGTGCTATAGATTGTGAGTTGTTTTTGTGGAAGCTGCGGAGTTTAAGGTGAGTTCATAGTCCCATATTACCTTGTTTTAAACTTGGGATGGGATGGGAATGATGTTTGTCTTAAATGATTTGAATTACAGTGATTATGTGTATGTGTGTTAAAGAGCTCGGACTTTTAATGTTATCGTATTTATGCTATATGTGAACGGTAATGATATGATGTGTGATTCTGTGTGGTCTAATTGGGAGGGTGCTTACCCTGTTGCTCGTGCATACGACCTAATTGGAGAGTAGCAGCCCTACTCACTTTTATTCTGTGTGGTCCGATCGGAGGGTATTAATTTACCCATTTTTTTGGGAGCGGGGGTCACGTTCCGGCCCGGTATGTTGTGAATTTGCATCGGTGGGCACGTTCCGCCCGATGGTTGCCTTATGTGTGATGTTGCCTAGTAATATATGTTGCTTTTATGATTACTATAATTATTTGTCCAGCTATATTTTTTAATCACAGTAATTTTGGTTGCCTAGTGTGTTTGAGTCTTAAACCTATGAATCTCACCAACGTAATGTTGACATTTTAAGCATCATTTTCAGGTGAGCTTTCTAAGGATAAGATAGAAGGATGTGGATAGTCGAGACCTTAGTTGCATTGGAAGTGGTTTATCATCTATGTTTGGATTTATGTTTTGTTTTGGTTATTTTATTTTGGGGTATTGTTACAACACTTTGTGTTTGTACATTGCTCTATTTATGTGCATGTAGTTGTTCTCTATGTAGACACTAGGTGTTGTGATGATATCCATGAAGTTACACCCGCGCGTTTCTGCCATGGCGGGGTGTGACAGATCGCGTTAAACACATAACACCATAACTTAAATCATGAACACGCCATGTATAAATAATACACTCTCCCACGATTTGACCCCTCAGTCTCTGAGAAATTGTGAACTCCTCAATGATCTTTCCAAACTCTCAAACATTATACGATATTTCAACAAATCTCAGATCAACTCGTAACCCCATATATCTTAGAATAGTAAAATACGTATCGATAAACACTTCATACTCGCTTAAACCAAATACACCCTCTTAATTGGGCCTTAACCCACTGCTTTTATGCGTCGACACACATTTGGGCCTCAAGATTTCAGTAACTCAACGCACCGTTGTATTGTCATTGGACTTGATCAACAACTTGAGCCCAATATTGCTTAAACCTGGAACTTAATATACTCCCAACCAACTCATGCCCAATAGTTTCGAACCATTTTTCTGTGACATTTTCTTAACACCCTATCAATATTTTTGTGCATCTCGATTTATCATGTACCTAAGAATGAAGTATGATGAATCTCTTTCAATTAATCGATCATTCGATGGTCAAATTATCATCAAAGCTCAATCGAGTAGTACTTTCTTCAAATTATTCAACCATACCAAAAATCATATATATCTAAATGTTCGGTTTCACGCAAAGACAAACAAAGTTCCATATATAGTTTCGGTTATAATTCATTAAAACCCCCATATAAACTCAACCACAATCAAACCAACCAACTCTAAAACGTTTTGACACATAATGACTTTCTATATACTAAATCTAACATAAGTAGTAAATACAAGCGAAAAATTAACATAAGCCATGGCGTCAGAAAACGAAGAAAATTTTATTCATACACTAGGAGTTACATGGAAACACAACGAACCTTTATTTCAATATTTCTACCACTACACTACGATACTATTCTTCACTTCCAGAACTTATCAATGATGATCGATAAAACCACGAGTGGTACAAGAAACATTAAGATTCCAGCCAACATAGCACGATCGTCTCTCGGAACAAACGCCAGATGAATAGCAGCAACAATGGCATACAAGATTTCAAGAATGGTGATGAAGTGCGGCATGTCGACAGAAAATGATAAAATGAGAAAGACAATTTAGGTAAAAAGGGTTATACTAGTGGGTTATTTAAAGGGAAAAAGAATTGGGTACTGTACACCACTGTGGTAAAACACTATTTACACCTTGAAACTACATTTAGTATTGCCACGTAAGATTTATAATTTGGACCAAAGTTCCCCAAGTTTTCTTTAAAAATCATATTAAGATCCGTCATCATCAAGGAAAAAGCTAATGTAGTAGTAGATACGTTAAGCTGGAAAGAACAATTAAAAAGAAGAAGCTAATGTAGCAGTAGATACGTTAAGCTGAAAAGAACAATTAAAACCACTCAGGAGTTAGATCGTTAGGAATGACTATTTGTTCACCCCTTCCACTCACCTTTACAACTACCTTATCTTGGAATCCAGGGACGGGATTCAGTTTAACGGGTAGGTAATATAACATCCCGTAAATTTTCCCCATAATTAATACATTATTACAACATAAATTAACCATTTTTACCCATAACAATTTTTTTTTATAATTTGTCTATTACAACGTTATTCACTCTTACCTTAAAACGACGTTTACACCTGAACCTTAATAACCTAGATAGCATACATGACTTAAAATGTTGATACTTAAAACTTATACGTTTCAATAATTACCAAATACAATTTATATAAATCCCGAGCCTACAAACACTACTAGAAAAAGGTCTATCCTTGACTCGCATTTTATGACGCACACAATATAATGACTCGCATTTTTGTGTGTCATAATATTCGTGTCATATGTCAAAAATTTTAAAAAACACGGACCACTTGGCGGTTTAATTTTTGATTGAACTAATAAAAATAAAACCCTAAACCTAAACTTCATTTTTCATTATCATCTTCACCATATCTCTCCCTCTTTTGTCTAGCCGCCGGCCACCCTCACGCCACCACACCGCCGCCACCTCGACTTCACAACCACCACTAAAACACTCAAAATCACTTCCTCTTTCACCTTCTGTAACTCACGCGCTCCAAAAACGACCCCTAACCACTTGTTTTGTCATCACCGCTGTCCTATATCATCACCATCACCATATCTTAAGCTCTATTTAATCGATCTACAAAGAAAAGGTAAGAAAAGGTATTTTTCGTATGGGTTGACTCACGTACGAGTCAAACCCCACGTTTTTCTTCATCTTGGGTACAAAATATTGATGGGTTTAATGATTTTAATACATATGGTCACGTTTGGTATCAATTTTAAGGGTGTTTATCTGTAATTCGTGGTCAAACCGTGGGTCAAACCCACGATTTGAGGGTGTTGGTTGTTTTCTTGACCTCTAGTGTGTTGGGTTCTTGATTTGGTTAAAGTTTGATTGATTTTGGTTGATTCTTGACCTCGTTTGAATGTTATGAATATGTTTTGGTGCAAGATTGATGCATTTCGGGTGTGTTTGGTTGTGTAGCCGAGATCCCAAGGCCCCGGGCCGTGGGTTTTGGTTCGTTGGCAGCCAAGTCGAGACCAAGGGTCTCGACAATTGGTTCTTGTGGTTGTTTGTGTACTCGCTTACTTGTTTTGTTATCGTTTTGGTCGCATTTGTTATGGTTTATTTAAGTTTGGTTACATGGATTATTTAGATCTGATGTTTATTAGTAGCTACTCTCTTTGTTTTTTTTTTTTTTTTTTTTTTGTTTTTTTTGTTTTTTTGTTTTTTTTTTTTTTTTTTTTTTTTTTGTTGATTTTCAATGTTGTTAAGTTATTGTTGTTGCTGTTACAGGTTGTTGTTGTCGTTGTTACTTGGCCGAGAGAAAGGAGAGCCGAGATGTAAAGTTATTGTTGTTGCTGTTACAGGTTGTTGTCGTTGTTACTTGGCCGAGAGAAAGGAGAGCCGATACGTAAAGTTATTGTTGTTGTCGTTGTTATAAGTTGTTGTTGTCGTTAGCTACTCTCTTTGTTGTTTTTTTTTTGTTGATTGTTAATGTTTTTAAAGTTATTGTTGTTAAGTTATTGTTGTTGCTGTTACAGCTTGACTTGATGTCGAGATTATATTTTATGTTACTACTTTGTATTATCAGGTTTTTAATTGTCATTTAATAGAAAATTAGGAACTGGAAGAAATTAATTTAAAAAAAAAAATTAAGTTATGACTCGCAAAAAGGAGTCATAAAACGTGGTCATAAATGCGCGTATAGAGGGATGACGCACAAATGCAAGTCGTGAAGCTTTATGACGGGTCTTTCCTTGACTCGAATTTGCGCGTCATAAAGCCTCTTCTTGACTCGCATTTGGAGTCAAGAATAGCCCTTTTTCTAGTAGTGAAAAATTCCCATGTGTACTCACTAATAATAATGGACTGCTAAGAACCAAAAGGCTATAACCCCTCACTCATCAACCAAACGGACTCTTTATTCTTGTCTCCCTTCCTTTGGACCTGATTCACTAACGAGCTCACCTCTAACTATTATTTTTACAAGTCACAAGTACATATTTGCTTTAGCTCAGTTGATCATAACTTTTACACACGACATATCCCTTTTATTTCACAACTCCAGTTTCCATGCTTCTAAGAACCATGACCGACAATTGTTATTAACTTTCAAATATAATTACTATACTAGAATATTGATCAAGTTAAGGCACCTTACACGTTTCATCTCAAATTAACACAAATAGTAATGACACTTCGTATAAATTCTAATAAACCTCCAAATTTCTGTAACGAATTTAAATCCTAATTTTAAGGCTCTTCTACTCCGAACCAGGAAAAGTGTAAAACACAAAAGTTGTCTGAAATAATGTTTTACGTCTAGACGCGTAAGATTTTAAACCAAAAACAAAATTCAAGGCTGTTTACTGTAAACATACGACCTGGACTCCAACTTGAATACTACTTCCTCAAATACAACCTAATCAACATGTCACAAACTTTCTACCTGCCTTCTTTGCTCCCAATCGATGAAGATGTGTTGTGTAAAGATTCCTCAACTTAGCCAACACTTGTTCAACTCTCACGCCACCTCCAATATGGTCCAATCCAGAAACATGCAAACATTTCATCACTTATCACGTTCGAGTATATAAAGGCTACATGTTGATCGACATTCTTTCTACAACTCACATCACAATCATTCATACTAGTTCTGTCGAGCCATGGTGGAAGAGAAGCAAGGTTGTGGAAATTTGGGACTGGTCTTGGTTCATGATTGAGCCCTAACCAAGCTGTACACCATCACTCTTCCACATCCCTCACGGTCCTTGAACCAAGCTTAAACTTAAACTGTTACTCTCATTGATTCCTGTCATGAAACGAAGAAGAAGAAACTATGCACGCAAAAATTTCACTTTTGTTATTCTTGTTGAAGGAGAAGGAGGGGAAGAGAACAAGAGGTTCAAGTCAAGCGTAGGAGCTTTGAAGTTTTACTCATGATTCATAGGTTTCCTTTTTGTTATACTCGACACCATCAACTTTCCTTTGCCACTGTGAGTCTCGATGCACTTTTGCTCATTTACCATCTTATCTCTTCTCAACTCATACATGCTAGACTTTGCTTTGTGACTCATGTACATGTGTGGTATGTCTTGTTTATCGAAAACTACTTGTTCGATACAAATACAATCTTACACATACACATTTACATACTTGTGAGTTTACAAGTTTGGTTTGGGAAACTTGTGTGGCAATATAACTAAGAAGATATAAACCCATAAACCTTAACGTGACACAAAACACTGGAACGAATAATATTAATAAAGGTTTTAAACTCATTTTAAACTTTCATGTAAATATTAAGTCATGGTTTGGTTTTGTCCAAGAAGCTGGTATGGCACCTTGTTAAAATAGCTAGCTCGACAGAAATAAATGAATACCTTGATTCATCATTCGACCTATCCTTATATGTCGAGCTAGTAAAGAACTTTGAACTCACAAATGAACTACGAATTAACGTAAAGAAAGTTTTTAAAAACAAATGGCGGGTACTTAGACGTAACCATACACACATGAATGAAATTTAATAAAACTTATCGTGTTTAACATTCTTGTGTTTCCTTGACTCGCGAGGAAACACTAATCAAATGAAACATAAAGAAAGACAACTACTTGAACTTGGGTAATCACAAGCTCAGTTTTGGTTTTTAAGATGAAACACGAACAGTTTTAGAAAACATATACAAACCCACTGTAACAAGGTCTTATATTGAGTCTAATGAGAAGGTAAACCAAAACACATGCACATACAAGCTCGGTATACTGAAGCGTAATAACCAAACATATGGCACAGCGTCAAGAAACTATATAATTAAAACAATAAGTAACTAAACACAATAAGTAGCTTAGCACAGTTGGTTGGGGTGCTGGGTTAACAAACGAGAGGTCTTGAGTTCAAACCCTTCACATAGCAATATTATTTTTATTTTTTTAATTTACAAACTTTAACATGATGACAACTTTAGCCCCTCTACTTTGCACCCTTGCTATTTCCTAAAAGACTTTTATAAGCTTAACACTAATATAAATACTATACACTCTCAACCTTTAAATTTAGAGACATATATTATTTTCTTAAAAGCTTTTATATTTATTTTGGGCTAAATACGGAAATCATTTAAAAGAGTAACGCTGGCATAGCTTAAAAGTTATATAACAACTTGATTTCAATTGACAAATTTATATTTTATCACTATATCATAAAAACATATAACGAGACCTATATTTTTTAACGATAATGAATTGTTAATTACGAATAACTATATATTTCTGAACATATATAATTTATAACGTAAATTATATAACTTGACGTTATTATTGGTTAACTTGAACACACGTTAAGAAATGATTATTCCTCCAACAAAACTCATCGGTTCACTTAACCAGGCGTAAACATGCAATTACTATAATTTATCATATCATTTATTTATAACGAGAAATATATAAATAATAAACGATACTTATACATAAAGACAAGTTATATAGTATATAACTTGCTCTCGAACTATTAAGCGTTTTGCCACGCAAGCCATCTCTACCACAAATCATTCTGTCATCTAACACTATTCGAATCACGATTCTCGATAAGTGGAACTTATCTTGGACTTCCATATCATTCAGGTTATCTTTGAAGTCATAGCCCCTACTTTTACTTGTTTTATAATGGTTTATAAACGTTTTGGGGGAGATACACGCTTAACTACTGTTTTTACTTTTACAAGTATTCATTAACTAAATACATGACTGTATTTCATATAAACTCTACTAGTTTACACATTCTTATATCTCATAAGGAGATACCTGCTATAGACATGATTACAAGTGATTTTTTGACGATATGCTATACTTGATTTTTATTGCCTAAGTACCTATTACCAAAAGTCCCTCGTTCATGCACCTTAATCACTCATAGGGTGAGCGTAAGTAGTTGTGGATAGATCTATTAGGGATTGACAATCCCCATTTGGTCGCTAGAGGAAAGCCACCAAATGCACGCTATTTGATTTTCATAGGTTATTGGTAAATACCTATCCTGAGGGCCACTGTTTCACATCATTATTGTGGTTAATTTTGATGTCTGTTAATCATTGAGTGTCATGAGCTTAGAGCAATAGAACGGTAGTACTGTAGTCATGATACAGTACTACAATGACTGATGTTTGGGGTGTACAATGCTGTAGCCCACTGATTTATTAAACTATGAGATTGTGCTCACTATATAGCAGGAAAAACTACTAATAATTGGCAAATGAACTACTATTTTGGTGTTGACCCGGTTACGTCAAACAAACTAATATTTTGGTGTTGTCCCAGTTAGGACAAACAAACTACTATTTTGGTGTTGACCCGATGAAGGGCAAACCAACGGACTATTTTTGAATTAATAAGGAAATCACTCATTTTCTGATTTTGATAAATCAACGATTTAAGCTATAAACATTATGGATTTACTCACACTTTAATTTGATAATCAACTGCTATTATAACTACTGTGGAATCATAAACTCTTTGATTTTGAAAATCGATATTCGAAACTATAAACTCTATGAACTCACCAACCTTTGTGTTGACACTATTAGCATGTGTTTATCTCAGGTCCATAATGAGCAAGGATGGCACGGAGGAGCACGGATACTTATAAAGGCTATAAATTTTCCTATCATTCAAAAACTGATTTAATAAACTTTGGGACAAATGTGGACCTCTTTTAAAACTCTGGTGTTTATATTCGAATGATAGCTCTTTAAAATGACTAAAATGACAATCATTTTCAACTAATAAATGTAAATGCAAGAGTTTCCTTGAGATAATGAAATAACCAACAAGTTTACATGAGACCTAAGCATTGTATTTATAGAGAGGAAGTAGGGCAACACTCCCTCTTCCCTCATTCTTCTAGATCGTAGGCATTGAGGCCCATGGACATGATATCTTAAGCCTAGTAAACTTAACATACACATAAATAAAGTTAATAATAACTTAAGCAACGTAAAATTTATTACAAATGACCGAGACTTGATAAAATAGTAAAACTTTGATCCCAACAGCTTTTCCTATCAAATCTAGGGGCGAACCTCACATATTTGGGGTGGAAATTTTTGAGTGGTACGGTTTTTGTACTAGTCATATAACTCCTATCCATGAGAGGCTTATTAAGACTAAAGTTTCACTCCTACATGTCGCAAAAAAATTTAAATTTGGTGCTAAAATTATCCTAACAAGTGTTTATCTCAGTTTTATTACACATCTACTATTGGACAAGACAAGAAATCAAGTGCAAATTTAATCTCTAAGGAATCTTCATTTACCCCCCCCCCCTTACACTTAAGCTGAAAGTTGTCCCCAATGTTCAATTGAAAGAAAGTAAAAGTAAGGAAAATGAAGGAATGAGACAAATACTCCTTTGATTCGTTCGATGTGGGTGATGTAGTAACATAGTTAAATCCTGCTCCATGAAAATGTGAAAACTTCAAGATTAAAGCAGCTCCAGAAGCTTGATTCTCCATGTACATCTTCTTGTCTAATATAACCTATTAATTATTTGAGAAAACAAACAAGAAAACCTCACATAAAATCGGCGGTAAATCTACATAAAATTAAATCCTAGAAAGTAAGTAAAGATATAATGCTTATGGAATGGTTGTTTGCAGATTCCTAGAGGTTACAAAATACAGATTTTATGAAACTTTACAATTCCGGCAAAAAAATAAAACCTGTAAAATTTCCAGAAAATTATACCTGACGCCGTCAGAATTGAATTTACGAAATTCTTTTATTTTGTTTCCAGAAAATTTCTGGAAAAACCTATGTTCTAATTCCCGAAATCCTGCAAAACAATCCTTATGATTCGATACAAGCATTTGACTGAAACAAGTACTAATATGTATGTTTATATCTCAGTGTTATCGTTCATGCTCAATCTGTTCTTAAAAACAAATTTTGATTTCCCTTACACTTATCATTTGCAAAATACCTTTATATGTAATCAAGTCGAAGTTAAAAACAAAATAAAGCATTTTCACAAAATGTTTGATATATGAAAAATGAACAATAAGATACAACATATATATATGAAATAAAATAAAAGCAAACAAACAATTAAAAGCTTGGGTTGCCTCCCAAGAAGCGCTTGTTTTTGTTCGAGTCATGAGCCTGACTCTACCCTTATTTAACGGAAATAAGGGAGCTTTTCCCTACACTTAGGATTAAGTGCGGGAGAAAGTAGTGATACACACCCTTAGGGTGGAAATATGCCACGTGAGGTGAAGGAGGTGAGTGAATGGCTTCCTTCATCCTAAAACTACCCGGATAATATTGGTTGATGGGTGGGTCGGTTCCTCTTTTGTCTCCTAGATGTAAATCTAAGGATGGAAAGTTTTGTAAAGGTTGAGGTTTCGATTCATCAACACTAGGAAATTCCCTAGAACTAAGAGTAAGGCTGTGACTACAAGTATTCAAACCTATATCCTCTAGTGGTGCTTGTTCCAAGGGTTCTACCTCCATTGGGATTTCTAAAGTCTCTTCTACTTCTTCCAGGTAAGTCACAGGTGGTGTGTGTGCCTCAAATGATGGTAGGACTTGTGGGGTACTTTGGGGGCTTGGATTATCCACTTCATCCTCCATTGTATCTAGATTACCTATGTGTTTGTTTTGTACTATGATATTACACGACATCCACTGAGGTATCCTTGAATTGTCATCCCTAGACAAACTTCCTGTTTGCTCTTTCAAACTTGTTATTAATTGATCTGTAATGTTGTTTGTTAGGTTGTCTACTCTATAATAATATTGACACACTCTTCTATGGGATCCCATGCTTCTTCAGCATTTAATTCCATAAGGTCCCCATTGGCAAAATCGTCAATGTACCTTTGGTCATATCGGTTGACATGATCGTAAAAGATTTTAGCTAGGGACCATAAATCAAAACTATGATGAGGGACTATTTGGAGTAAAATTTTAAAACAAGTACATGCATCATGTATGGGTTCATCTCGATATTCTTTGAACATCAAGATGTCATTAGGGGTGAATGGATTTCATGGTCGATAGTATGGTGAATTCGCGTTCTCCATATTGGTGAATGGAAGAGTCAATGGAAAGGATTTTATGAACAAATACATAAAGAAATGATAGACTACGAGAAAGCTAATAAAAAGAAAATAAAATCTGACTAGATAGCAATCTAACGAGTATACCTAATAAAAATAAAATTCAACCTAAGCAATAACTATTCCCCGACAACGGCGCCAAAAACTTTGATGTGCGGATTGTGGTCTACACAAAAGTTTTACTTCTCAAGGTAGTGTACCTAACCGATGTAGTACAGTGAAGCGGCAAGTACCGGGGATTGATCGTTCTCCACACGGAATAGTGTTTGTTAGGATTGAAACTAGTCTAACTAGTTCTAGAGGTGAGGGATGATTCTTTTTATATTTTTTATATTTTCTAAAAAGCAAGTAAAATCTCGGGTATTTAGAACAAGGGCCGAATTAGTTGCTAGCCAACTAACCCAAATAACTACTAATGCAATAAAAATAAAATAACAATATAATAAAATGTGAAACTATATATGGAGAAAACGTGTTTACTTAGACTTCATTACTCCCTAGTTATCTTTTATTGATTGATAAGCTTGTTACAATTGCGTGGGTGACGGGTTGCATTCCTTAATACCATTTGTGGGGCCGTGTACGATCTTCCCCAACTCTATAAGCTTCTATCTCTTCCTATGGCGACACGTTAAGTATCCTTACCATGACCTCCTTAATAGTTACTTATGCATTAAATACAACAATTAAAATCATAGTACACATCCGATTCATATTTCTTAAGACGTTCAAGCAAGTTACCGAATAGGTGATTAGTCAGTTTTCTTAAGCCTAACATCGATTAACAATCACCCAACAACAATTAATAACAAACCATCAATCAATAATCAATAACTAGGTTTCATTACATCCAAGCAAACACAAATAAACCTAGCCTAGCATGTTAACATAAAGACAAGCGTAAGATAGAATCAAACAAGACATAGACATATTGAATGATTGATGGATTACTTATCTTTAATTAAACATGGAAGAGACAAGGGTATGAAACCTTTAAAACTTCTGAATTTCGAACTAGGGTTTGTGTGACAAATTTCCTCTCCAAAGTTGCACACTAATGAATGAAAAATCAAAAACTATATATAGATTTACAAGGGTGACAGGGTCACCTTTTGATGGTTGACACCGTCATCTTGCCGCGGCTAGGGTTTCTTATCGCCCAATCCAACTTCTTGACACCGTCACTTTATAAGGGTTCTGGGCCATCACGCTTTAAAGTTACACGTGATGGCCTACGTCTGGTAAAGGGTGACGCTGTCACTCTTTAAGTTCTGATTTCTGTTCTGGCGCATCATGTGTAAAAGTAACTTCTACCTCTTGTCACATAGGCTGACGCCGTCCCTTAGGAATAGGTGACGCCGTCAGGTCCAATTTCCAGCTTGGATTCTTAACTTTGTCGTTTTCTTTACTTTTTGCTCTAAAACTGTCCAAAATGCTATGTTTTCCAGAATTCTTCTCAAAAGTACCTAAAATGACAAAAGGAACGATTTAGGATAATAATTGATCATATTATCACGACTTAAGGCTTAAATGACCCCTTAAAAGCGTAACAAATTTTGCCTCATTAGGGTTTAACTTTTAACATTTGTAAACTTGAAGGATCGAATAGTAATATTGTTAACTTATGAATTATTTGTATCAAATATGGAAAATGTAATACTTACACTTTAGACCCTGAACTTTGGAATAATTACATATTAAACCCTAAACTTTTGAAAGTTGACAAGTTTTACCCTAAACTATAATTATTTGTTATAATGAAACCGTAATTCCATGATAATGATTTACCTAAAGTTTAAACCTACTTTAATAATCTTTCTAATTATGGAAACTTACTAATTTGGAAAACCTACTAAATATGGGAAGTTTCTAAAGATGGAAAGATGATTAAAAGGAGGAATTTGAATTAAGATAAGTTATTAATAATAAAATGATCATAATTCAGGTAGATAAGTTGAAGAAGAAGTGAACTCTCCCCTTTCGTGATTCTTTCTTTTGATCTCATTACTTTGCTAATGTACGGATATTCTGACCTTACTTTTAAGGTTTCCTTTGTGATATGAACTCTCTGTTTTGAACCTTTTGCTATGAACCTTCTGTTATGAACCTTTGACATGAAAACTTTGTTATCTGAAACTTTTGTTATGACAACTATGTTTGACCTTTTATTATGAACCTTTTGTTACCTGAGCTTCACTAGGCATGGGGGTTCCATGTCCGTGTCAGGGATGCACCTCTGACATGACTTTAGCGTAGTAGAGTGATGTTCTACCACGTCCCTTGATTGGTGTGCGTATATATTTGTTATATGTTTCGGTAGGGGCGTATGGATGCATCCTAGATCTATTTCTGTTATGATATGATATGATATTGTCTGGTGAATATGGCTGTGTGTGCAATACACGTCCTTCACATTTCTGGGAGCTAGCTACTCCATTTATCTGATGAGGACACCCCTCATATTTTCTGATTATCTGAGAGGTCTCCCCTCTATATGATTATGAAGATATGTGATTATGATATGATATGATATGTTTCTGAGCTCATGGTATTTCTGATTCTGTTTATACAAGTGATTGTATAAATTCCTTACATAACCTATACACCACATTTACCAAATATTCGTTATACCTAAATTATGTTTCCCAAATTATAACACTTGTACTTCAGCATTTATATTTCATTTCATTTTGTTACATATCTGTTCACTGGGCGTCTTAAGCTCAGCCGCATATCTTTTCACCGTGGCGGGTATTCAAGATAGCTTTTGGGATAGCTTTCGGGGATTGAGAGTAGAGCTGCCTTGAAGATTTTGACCATCGTCATTTAGAGTAAGTTATTTATGTAATACTTCCGCTTTTGATCTATTCTGTTTGTTTTGATGTAACACCATATTATTGTGACACTGGTACAAAAATTGCTATTGGTCATGCCAAAAATGTGTGATGATATGCATATAGTCACACACGTTTTTTTCATTGTGTGTCACCAAAGGTCCCGCCACCGTAGGTGGCATATGGTCACATTGTTGAGTTCGTGGCATTTTCCATCAAAAAAGAGTAACCACAACCCGAAGATGTGTGACAAATTAGGCACAAGTTTTGTTGGATTAATCATTTTTGTGTGACCGTAAACACTTTATAGTCACATGAATATATAATAAATGTGACATTCGGGATGATTTAGTCACACAACGTGTGTTGTTTTTTTGGAGTTAGTCACATACAACTTAAAAAACAGTGGCCAAAAGAGTGAATAAGTGTGACCATATGCTGTTTAATATGAAAAAATGTGTATTTTGTATGACTATTGTTCATCCAATGGTCACTTGAATTTTACGTTTGTGTGGCCTATAGTAATATTTAGTCACACAAAACATGTTTGTTTTGGGTATTTAGTCACATATAATTAAGCAAAAAGTGGGCAAAAGTGTTAATAAGTATGACCATATGCTGTTTAAAGTGAAGAAATTTGTATTTTGTATGACTATTGATCATCCAATTGCCACATGATTTTTTTTTGTGTGGCCTTTTGTAATATTTAGTCATACAACGAATTAAGCAAACAATGACCAAAAGTGTTAATAAGTGTGACTATATACATCTTTTAGTCACGTTTAAGAAATCAATATATATCAAAACAAATTCAAATATATATAAAAACAAATTCAAATACAATAAAATTGGAATGTATATAACTGAACCACTAATACATATCATATAAGCAGTACTAACTATATGAACCAACAATACTAACTTATAACTAACAGTTGTAACTAATACACTAGCAGTACTAACAGTTGTAACTAATACACTAGCAGTTTCAACGAGGGCTTCATGTTCTTCGTCCAACCTTTTTATCTTTTCTCTAATTCATGAAAGTAACTGAAGTTATTTGCAGAATGGGAAGTAACCATTTTTTTTTTTTTTTTTCTGAAAATTTTGCTCGTGTTGCCCATGCTCATCTCTGATTCATGAAACTTACTGAAGTTATTTGCAGAATAATTTCAATTACACATTTGATTGAGGAGCTGCTATCCTCATCAGATGAAGATTCTTATTTCTTGGCATTCTTCTTTGAAGTCTTGGTCTCAGGTAATGACAGTTATGGTTTGATGCCATTTTATGCACTCACAGTCCTGCAGAATAGTCAAAGAACGGATAGAAATAAAATCACATGAAAGGCCATACCTCTTTGTGAAACTCTGCAGCTTTGAGAAATCACTTGATAAAAACATACACAGTCGGGTACGAGAAATTGAATTGAAGTGTATTCACCATTTCCTTTTTCTGTAAACATCGAGGTGAAAACACATACAAGTCAGTACCAGATTATAATCTAAATTGAGAAAAGCATAAAATCTATCAAATCTTGTCTTTTTAGTTATACCATCATCTGAAATTCATCTCTAGTGTATGCCTTGTCAGATATGAGACTAAAACCTCTTCGTCTCACTACATCTGAACGGTGAGCTAGAACCCCTTGGTCTCACTAAGCTTTTTTCTGTTTTGTCTGATAACGGTGCTTCAGATCCAGACTTTGATGCATCTATCTTAATCACATTAACCATTGCTTCCAAGGACTTGTACTGTACAAATGTATTATATCAGTCACCATGCATATAACAACAATTATGTACAAGTCTGCCTAAAGATTGACAATATGAATATCTAGAAGTATTTAATCATCTTAAATACAATTTATATTATAGGCTATGTTCTTTTCTATATGAGAAAGTAATTACGTTCCACCTTATAACATTTTAGAGAATATAATCTTTGAACACAATAATCAGAATAAAACATTTATTGACGTATGTTTTTAGAGAATATAATCTTGAACATAAAGACAATTGTGGGTTAAGGAATGCTAAATATGTCATATTCAATATATAGACCAGTTGTTACTGTTTATAAATCTAGACGCTCTGCAATAAGTACTACGAGAAAATAAGTTGCTTTGGTACCTTCTGTTGATACTGAACAACTTGAGCTTTTGCATGGATTACAAGTTCAGAAATGTACTCTTTACACTGCTTGATCTGCAAGAGTGTTCCAATAATTGTGTTAAACGAGATAAGAATTAAAACTCTTTCAAGGGATATGTGATGATTGAATGTGTGAAACTAATCCTCAGAAACTAACCCTTTTCTCCAATACAATTATCGTAGACTCGAGCTCCTCAACAGAATTTTCTAGAATCTTAACCTCCTCTTCCTTTTGTTCAGCATATATTTTGCTTGCCTGTGACTCCTGAAATTGGTAAAAGAGGCGTAAGCAAACAAAACATCTCTGAAGATTAAATTACATGAAGAATTTTTGTAGTTGTTACCTGACTTGCTTCTACGGCAATAGCTTCATTTTCATCAGCTATGACATAGGCCATCTCAAGTCTATCTTGCAAATAATTAATTTAGATCTATGAAAGATTACTTCTCACAACCAAATATAAGTAGTAATTTCATGTCACTTATTCAAAACAGCTAGTTTGACCCACAAATAATCAGATAATTAAGTAGTTCAATATCAGATCATACAAAACAACTTACTTAAGCCTCAAATAATCATATAACCAGTTTTGATAAACTTGCTCAAAATGACATTCTTCACATAATAAAGTAATCACATAACTAATAAACAGATCCAAACCAACCATTTTACCCAAAAATAACCAGCAATATGATCAAAATCTACATTTTTGAATATTTCTCAAAAGCCATAAAAACTACCATATCAGGTCTATCAAAAGCGCAATAAGCCAACAAACTATGAACAAAAAATAAAAAAACTTATACCAGCAGGATAGGTAGAAGTCTTATCCCAAATAGATTTACACATAGTAACAACATAGCGACAACCCAACAAACCATCAACAACCATCTTCCTACTAATCTCACCTGTTGGGAACGTAGTTTTACTATTTATCAAGTCTCGGTCATTTGTAATAAACATTAGGTTGCTTAGTTATAGTTAAATTTTATTTATGTAATGTTTCAAGTTACTAGCTTAAGTATTATTGTCCATGGGCCTTATAAGCCCATCCATTAAGCATGGAAGGATCTACAAGTGTTGCCCTAGCATCCTCTCCTATAAATAGGACTCATATGTAACTCTTACAATTGTTGGTTATTTCATTACATTAAGGAAACTCTTGCATTTCTATTTCTCATATTGTTATAATCAACCATCTCTTCTCCTCATCTCATTTCTTTCATAACATATCTTGTGTAATCACTAAATGGTGACCTAACAAGTGGTATCATTCGCCAGAAGTAGGTATAGTGTTTTGTTTTTCATTGAATTCGACCCAAAATACCATTTTATACTCGTTATTTTTGTACTTCATTGTTTGTTCTTTGATTTTTATCACACTTTTGCTTACAAATTTGTGCTACAAATCATTACAAACAAAAAGTTTCAAATTTTTTCTTAAAAATTTTATCTTTCATATTTTTGTACAACTTTTCGAGAATACTCATACTTTTGAAAACTTTGTCAAGTTTACAACTTTCTTTAAGATTTCATCATTTTATTGATAGAAGTACAAGAATCTTTGAGTAAAAACTTGTTTTTGGTAAGCTTTCCTTAAAAACAAAAAACTGCCAAGTTTCGAGAACCTCCTTGTACCTTTTTTCGAGAACACCTAAAGTCACAATTTCGAGAATCCTCTTCGTTGCTCCTTAAGTGCTACCGATTGATTACTCAGTGTTTTCTCTCTTGTATAAGAAAGAAAACACTTCGACTTGGGGAATATTTTCGAAATTGTATAATTTCAAAAATTTTGAGTGTTGCATTCTCGAAAAAATTGGAAATTTTTGACAACATAGTACATTTTCGAAAAAGTCACAATTTTTCAAAAATCCTCTCTGCATTCTCAATACTTAACAAAGTTTCGAGTACACATATTTTCGAGAACACAATTTCTAGAATCTACAAAGTTTTGAAAACCTTCAAACTTTCGAGAACACTAGAATTTTTTTCGAGAACACTAAAATTTTCGAGAATTTTCTAAGCACAAAGTTTCGAGAATTCATTTGGTGCATATTTTCAAGAATTGGCTTTAACATCTACACCTTCTACAAGTTCCATTGTTACACAAGTGTTCAACATGTCTCAACCACCATATTATAACTTCAATCAACCTCAGCAACATCAGCAGTATCATCAACAGTAATATAATCAGTATCAACAGTATCAACATCAACAACCGTTACACCCACAACATCATCTTTTAATGCAACAACATCAGATCATCCATCAACAACAACAATATCAAATGTCTGTACAACTAACTTAGAATCCACCCAAACAACCTCTCTGGTTTGATAGAATGTGTGAAGTGATAACTACTCAACAATCCAGACATGAGGCAGGATCTATTGACAAACCCCCGATGTTTACACCTGGTAATTATGTTCAGTGGGCAAGTCGATTCTTACCAAGAAACCTCATGGAAGATTCATGAAACAAGTAATCATGGAAGGACCATTTCAGTGGCCAACCAAACTTGACGGAGGTGATCCAGCTGCCGATCCTCCACGTGCTCCCTTTGAAATACTGGTTTCGGAGACTCAACTCACTGCTGAACAACAACTTCATCGTGAAGCAGATGAGTATGCTATGATATACATACTTCAAGGAATTCCAAATGCAATATTCAGAAGTGTTGATGCTCAGAAAACTGCTAAGGCAATGTTGGAACACGTTCATCTACTCATGGAAGGCACGGAACTAAACAAAGAAGATATGGAGTCAAAACTTTACATGGAATACACAAACTTCATGATTGAACTAGGGGAGTCTCTTGAATCATACTATCATCGTTTTACCAATATCGACAATGATTTGGAAAGACATGAAGTAATCTTACCAAGAATTCCAATCAATATGAAGTTCATCAGTAGTTTGGGTTATGATTGGCAAAAGTACGTGACATTTGTGAGACAAGCTAAGAATCTTCATAATGCTCCATATGGGTTGTTGTACGATTATCTGAAGTACCATGAATCTGAAGTGGAAAAAGATCGAGCTGTCTGAGGAGGTTACTCACCACCACCAACACCAAATTCTTTGGCATTGGTTGTTCAATCTCATCACTTTCCACCTCCAATGTCTAATCATGCTTACGTTCAAGAACATAATTTCTTCAGTCATCCACAACCTGCAACCTCTAATCAATGGAACTCATATGATTCTTTACAGCAATTTGCAACAAATCATCCTGCTCCGTATAACAACAGTGATACAATGCACTACTCAAATGTTTATGAAGATGATGATGATGATGTCAAAACTCTGAATCAAGGACTCGCACCCATTGCCCGTGCATTCAGTAAATTCTCTAACAAGACAAACAACCGTCTTCGTTCTTCTTCTAACACTAGGAATCAAGCTGTTGTGCAAGACGGAAGGGTTGAAATACAGAATTGCAGCTCAGGAAGATCAGGCTCAGGAAGATATGTGGGGAATTCTGGTTATGGACAAAGGATTAACAACACTGGAGGATTCAGAAACAATGCTGCTGCTAGTCAAAAAAGGGGTGAAATTTTTGAAACGGGTAATTTAGAATCTGGGAATGAAGTGTAGTGTTACAACTGTAATGGAAAAGGTCACATTGCTACTGCATGTCCAAAACCGAGAACTCGGGGAAGTATGTTTCACAAACAGGCATTACTCTTAGCTCTCAAGGACGAAGGAGCGGAACTTTCACAGAATAGGAAAACAGCTTCATCGCCAATGCCTACAACGATGATGATATGGAAGATCTGGAAGCTAATGCCGCTTTGATGCTTATGGCCAACATGCAGGAACTTCAACTGAATGATTCAGGCCCAGTGTATGACACTGATGGTTTGTCTCAGGTACATGAAGTTAATACATGCCTAATACATGAAATTGCATCACCCTCTACTTCTGAATCAGATAAGGCGCAAGTTGTTCCATATGACTCATCTTTATCTTCTCAAGAAGATGAACAAATGAACACAGTGGTTTTCTTTGATGATGACACAGTTGTTTCATTTGATGATCCTATTGAGAATGACAAACATGATCAGAGGGATTGCACCAGGCTTTACCTCTCGAGGGATCTCGAGAAGCTTACAACCCCCACCTGGCAGTGTACCTGATCGTTGTAGTATAGTATAGTGACAAGTACCGGGGGATTGATCGTTCAGCAGTGTCGCTAGGATTAGAAAACCTAAATACTAGTTCTAAAGATGAGAGATGATTATTTTTTGTATTTTTATATTTTTTAGAAAGCAAATAAAAATCTCGGGGTTTGAAGGATTTGGGCAGAATTAGTTGCTAGTCAACTAACCCAATACTAAAGATGCAATCAAAATAAAATACTAGAAATGAAAATAAAACTAAATTAAACTAAGGTTGTGAGAAATAAGTGGAGAAATTGTGTTTACTTAGATTTCACTACTCCCTAGATATCTTTTACACGTTAATTACTTGTTATAGTTGCGTGGATGACGGGTTGTATTCCTTAATACCATTCATGGGGTGGCGCACTTAACTCCCCAATCCTATGAGTGCCTACTTCACTCCTATGTCGAGCCGGCTAAGAACCTCCTAACATGGGATCATTAGAATTTACTCATGCATTAAATACAACCAATAAAACCTAGTGCACGTCTGTTCATCTTTCCTAAGACGTTCAAGCATGTTACCATTTGGAGATCTGCCAGTTTTCTTAAGCCTAACATCAAAATCATTCATCCAATACAACTATAAACAAGTAATCAACACATAATTAACATCTAGGTTTCATTAGATCTAAGCAAACACAAGATAGATCTAGCCTAGCATGATGGAATTAAGACAAGCACAAGATATAGACAACCAACACATAGACATATTGATTGAATTAGAAGAACACTTATCTTAATTACACATGAAAGGGTTCAAGGGCTGAAAACCCTTGAAAAACCTGTAAAATTCGTAATAGGTTCGGCCTTAGGGTTTCTCCCAAAACTTCTCCTCTCTTGTGAATGAAAATTAGAAAACTATATATAGGAAATTGAGTCTGACGGCGTCAAGACCAAATAGGTGACGTCGTCATCTCGCCGCCAAAATAATTCTCGGACTGCCTTGATCTACATCTGATGCCGTCATGCATTAGCTTTTTCCAGGCCGTTACGTATTTTACACTTGACTCCGTCAAATTGGTACTCTTGACGCCATCGCCTGCTGTTCCCAGCTTGGAAAATTAAGTCTTTGGCATTTTCTTCACTTTTATGCTCCAAAAACGTCCTAATTGCTTCATTTTCCAGATTTCACTCCCAAAGTACCTAAAATTACAAAAGGAACGATTTAGGGCAATATTTGATCAAATAAATTCAATTCTGGGCTTAAATTACCCCCTAAAAGTGGTTTATTTTTCGCCTCATCATATACCCTTACACTTGAGATTTGCTTGTCCTCAAGCAAATGCGCTTTTATTCTAGTCAAAATACAAGTTAGGGGTCATTTAACACTAATATAAAAGTAATTACAACAAATAATCATTCCACTAAAGACCAATAGACAAGCACGGAGGTCATATACTAGCACCTCACAAATAGTGTTTAGATACTCACATCTCTCGGGTGTAATAAAGTATAAATTACAATATGGAAACGGAAGATATCTCTCACTACCTGTCATAGCAAAATAGATTACCATAGGCTTGGGAAAGGATCAAACCTCCATCACATGGCGTAAGCACCTAGGATAAACTATCAAAGAGGTCTTTTAAAGGGTTGTAACGTTAGGTGTAGGGATATGAAATACACGGTTTTGTTGGATATAGGCAGTCTTTACTGGTGGCGAGTTAACAATCTTGGTTAATTACATGTACAATGTGGCGTTGCTAAGCCAAGACTAGACTCGACTTAAGCTAATATATGAAAAATAACAAAAACATAAAATGAACATAGAATAAAAAGGGATGGTAGTCGGTATGTTTTTTTTTTCTTTTTTTTTTCTATTATTTTTTTTTTCTTCTTTTTCATGATTTTTTCGATCTTTTTTTCTTTTTTTTTTTTTTTTTTTTTTTTTTTTTTTGGCATACACTCTTACCCTACCATCCAAAATAATACATCATAGGGAATGAAAATTCCCCTTACACTTGAATTTTTACATACTTTAAAATAAACTAATCTAGTGACTCGAATTAAGAAAATCAAAACACTTGGAGTACTTTTAAGATTAACGTACATATGGGGGTAATAAATGAGGTTCTTCCCCATTACTCCATAAAATAAGTTTTTTGCCCATGAGTGCCAATCGTCCCAAAACAATATGTACAAGGATATGACTCGACTTAGCAACTATGTAATCAATTAGATAGTTAACTTAGGGTTTAACAAATAACAATAATGCACTAAAGATGAGCGCATACACGGAAGGCTAAGACGATTTGGATGTATATTTAAGTGGGGTGTAACAAATTCTTCCTTTAAGTAAGATGCTTAAAGTTAGAAACGAAAAGATAGGCTCGGAGGGGTGTACTAGGGGTTTCGTGTACTAAAAATGAGTACAACGCTAAGGGTGTGGGAAAAATTAGTTGACTTAACTAGCCAAGTAATATGACTTAAATGGTCAAGTAATTATAATACGGGTTTAACACAAGGGTGATCCTAATGTCTCTTATCATGTAGTAAATCCTACTACACGAATGTAGGCTCACTAGCTGTCTCGGGATGCATCACTAACGCAAGTTCTAGAATCTAAATGCTACCGGTACACTCATAAGCATTAATAGTAAATGCTTTTCCTATCAAATCTAAAGGTGAACCTCACATATTTGGGTGGAAAATTTTTTTGAATGATACGGTTATGTGATAGTCATACAATCTCCTATCCATGAGACGCTTGCTATGGCTAAAGTTTCACTCCTAAATATTGTAAAAAATTTTAAATTTGGCGCTAAAATTACACTAACAAGTATTTCTCATAGTTTTATTACACATCTACTATCAAACAAACAAACTCAAGCGAAAGTGTATTTGTAAGGTATCATCATTTTACCCTCCCCTTACACTTAAGATGAACATTGTCCCCAATGTTCAAGTAAAGAATGTAAAAGTGAAAAAGTAAAAAGAATGAAATCAAATACTCCCCTGATTCGCTCGGTATGGATAATTAGGTGGCCAGGTTAAATCTTCCTCCAAGAAAATGAACAATCAAAGCTTCCCTTCCAGAATATAAATCATTTTCTTGTCATACATAACCTGTAAATCCTGAGAAAACAAACAAAGCAACCTCGCATAAAATCGGCGGCATCCTATATAAGTTACTAAATCCTAGAAAACAAAATAAGATATAATGCTTGTGGAATGAAGTTTGCAGATTTCCTGGGGATTATAAAACTTAATAATTCACAAAAACTTTAAAACTCCATTAGAAAAACAAAACAGGTAAAATTTCCAGATTTTTACACGTGACGCCGTCAAGAGCAAGCTCATGACGCCGTCAGAAGTGACCTGCAGAAATTCTTATGTTAAGTTTCCGGAAAATTTCTGGAAAAACTTGGTCCTACTTTCTGGAAAATCCTGCAAAACTTCATTATGACTCAATACAAGCATTTGACTCTAACAAATACGAGTATACATGTTCACTTAATATTGTGGAGAATCATGATCGGTTTGTTTCTTAAAAACATATTTGGGGTTTCCCCTTATACTTATCTTTTGCAAAAATACCTTTAGGTGGAGTTAAGACTAGGCCAAAACAACAAAGTAAAGTATTTCCACTTTTTAGTTAGAAACATGATCTACCAACAATAAAAATAAAGCATGCATACGGAAGCAAATAACAAACAAACAAAATAAAATCCCACAAAGCATGTGATGAGTGTGTAAATACTCATCATTTTTGTCTTATATGAACTGCCAAAACGTCCAAAAACACTCAGTAATGCATCAAAATACTAAAAATATTCCAAAATTGTGTTTTATACGTTTTATATGCAAAATGTTTAAAAACAAATGAAAAACGAACAAAGTTTGCATAATTGGCAGTTTCAGTCCCTCAAGTTTCAAAAATTGACAAAACTAGTCCTTGAAGGTTTTAAACGAAAGAAAAGTCAACCCAAGGCATGAAAAAGTCAAAAGTTATAAAAAATGATCCTTGGGTAAAAATTTTGAGAAAATTACACATTTGGTCCCTCAAAATCCAAAATTGGCAAAACAGGTCCCTGGAGTTTGTGAAATTGGCAGATTTGGTCCCTGAGGTTTAAAATAATACTTGTGGTCCTTGTGCTAATGTTTAAATGCAGGTTTGGTCCTTATGTGAATTTTGGGAAAAGTTTCATGATTGGTCCCTGGAATTACAAGGTTTGGCAGAAATAGTCCCTGGAAGGGTAAAATTGGAAAAAAATCATTTGGAACCCTCACACTATTCAACTTTGGCATTATACACCCTTTGAAGTACTTCAAGAACATGCCAAATCCAGTCCCCAAACTTTACCAAAATTACAAAACTAGTCCTTCTGTTACACATAAACCAAACCGGATCCTATCTAAAAATAACTAAACCAAATCCATAAGCCTAAGCCTGGTCAAGATCCAGTCCACTACTTGGGCCCAAAAGTCACTCAGCCCAGTCCACTCCCTATCTTTGACCCGGGTCCATTTTGACCTCGGTCAACGCCTCCAAAAACAAAACCACCCCGAATAGCTTTTCCCTCCCAAACCACCACCACCACTCAGACCCAAAACCACCTGGTTTTGCTACCACCACCCCCCACTTGCACCTCAATCATCACCACCCCACCCCCTACACCTACCCCTCACCTCGACAATTAATGCTCCTCCTCAAATACACGCTGTCAGAGACAATTTGAAGAAACTAGTTTTGGCGCCAAATCCACGTGTAAACTCATTAGTGGACCAAATTGATCAGAACATGGTGGGTTTTGCTCAGAATGATGGGGGGAACCCTAATTTTCAGCTATAAAAGGAGGAGAGTGCAAGAAGAAAGAGTGTAGTTTTAATTTTAGTTTTATGTATGTCGAATTAATGAAATTTCAAATTCTAGTCTAAATTAAATTGTCTAAGCAGTGTACTAAGTTATTTTCATGTATTGTAACTCTTTTTGAATAATTAATTTCAAGTTTCATTAGCGGTTTCAACTTATGCAGTTTATTCTTAATTTCAAAATAATGATTAAGCTAAATGGTTGTTATTGTGTAATGTAGTGGATTCTTAGGCTCATATAAGTTCCATCAAGCTCATTGAAGCTATTAGAGACCCTAAAATCCAGTACTAGTAGAAGAAAATCAAAAAGTTAAAAAAGTCAACACTAGTCAACTGTTGCATGTTTGATGTTTGTTTCAGGTATTGAGCATCATTGGGGAGCTGAATTGAGTTGGAGACTGCCTATCTAAAGATAGGCTACAAAGGAAAATCCCTTGTTCATGCTAGGGATAATCTTGTAAGTGTTGCTAATTTCAATTTTCCATTCAAAAATATTAGTTCTGAGTAATTTTTGATTTCTAGTGTTAATCTGTGCTTGTTTGATTTAGTTGAATATTGTTTGAGTAGATTTACAGCTTGATAATCAATTTTAGTTATTAGAATCTTTAGTTAACTCCTAATCTTATATTTAACTGTCATTAAGTAGCATTAGTAGTGTATTTGTGTTATACATGTTACATATTATTTCTGAATGCTTAATCTATGCTACTGAGTCACAATTAAAAGTTAGGAATCAAGTTTATATGCCTTAATCACCTTATGCTTTGAAAATCATCAAAACCTAAACATAAGGGTGTGTTTGGATAAACTGTGTTCATTGTGCTCAAGGGTGAATTGGTAGTAATTTCTGGTTCAGTCAAGTCACATTAGGTCTAAGTTAGTTAAGTAAGTCACAAAATTGGGTTAGTATAGAGCAAAAAGTCAAAATCATACTCTAATTCCCCACACAGTCAACTGTGTAGGAATTTGGATCCCATAAGCTCATAATCTGATAAGAAGTTGTTAATCTAGCTTTTAGTAATCTTATTTTAGCTTAACACATTATAATCAGTAGTTTAGATCACTTAGAATCTCAATTAAGTCAAAATTTCAAGTTCTTGTCAAAAGTCAAAAGTTACCTTCTCAGATTTTCACCAAATTTCCAACTTTAATTGAGAATTGTGTAATGGATATTAAGTCTTGAAATTTTGTGTGGTTAAAGTCTATCAGCTAATCTATCAGCTTAATTTTTTGCTTAATTTGTTTAGAAGTTTAAGTGGGTCCCACAGACCATCAAAGTGACCTGCAGGGCAAGGTTGTGCCCTGCTCACCCAGACACCCAGTCACCACCACCACTTTGGTGGTGATTTGTGGCCACCACAGTGGTCCCCACTCCTAGATTTTAGGTTTTTCCAACCCCCCTCCTAGTAGACTCTTAGGTTTGACCATTTGTTTGACCTTGGGACAAGTGGACCCCACCTGGAAATAGGCTTAAAGTTTGTCCCCAAACCTGGTTCAGTTTGATATTGCAAGTGCTTATTTATTCTCTTAACAGCTTATTTGTGCTTATTGTTTGTTGTTCCTAGCTTATTTGAGCTTGTTAAACTTGTTTGTATCTGTTTTCACCATTGTGGACCCCACCCAAGGCCATTTGACCTTATTTGACCAAACAGTCAACCAAAGTCAACTGATAAGCTAAAAGGGGTGTGCACAGCTTATTTTTAAGTTTTAAAATAGTTGTTTTCACAAAAAGTCTTTGTTTTTAGGTGTAAATTAAGTTTGTAAAAGAAAATTCCAAAAAAAAGTTTGTTTTAAATTAAGTGATAGTTTCTATTTAATTCAAGTTAATTTTAATTTTCATTTTTATATTTTAATTAAGTCACTAGTGTTTATATATTTTTATTAAATACCTTATATAGTAAAGTAATTTTAATAAATTTTTCAGATTTTTATTTTGTCATTTAGTATTTCTTAGATTTAATTTTAGTTTTATTAATTATTAATTAATATCAAATATTAAATAGCTTAATTAGTTTTTATAAGGTTAAATCTATTTTTTATAATTTTCCTAGTTCTAATATAATATAATAAGTTTTTAGAAAATAAATTTTGAGATTCTACTGTTCATTTTCTATTTTTCTTATTTTATTTGTTTAAAATAGACTTAAGTTAATTAAAAGGTAAATAATTAGTTGTTTAATCTTAAAACATAATTTTTAGAGTTTTTATAATTCTGTAGGATTCCAGTGATGGTTAAGTGATTTTACAAATTCTATCTTAATTTTCTAAGTTAATTTAGTATTAATATAAATTAAAAGTAGTTTAATTAGTTTAATTAAGTTAAATAGTTTTTAATTAATTACAAAACCACAAAAAGACAAAAATATTATTTTTAATTTTTTATACTTTCTTCAAGTTCTAATTTAGGTTTAGAAAATATTTTTGTTAATTTTTAGTATAATTTAAATCATTTATCATTTTTAGTTTATTTAAATTAGGTTTTAATTAAGATTTTAAATAGTTTAATTAATTAAATAATAGTTTAATATTATTTTAATCACTTTTATAATTTCTTTTTCATTTTTAATTTTAAGTTTTGAAAAGTGTCAAAAGCACCCCCTGTAGTTTGATAATTACCAAAAACCCACTTTTCCAGTCCGATACGTGGTCTTAATTGTGAATTTGTGCATATATCTGATATCTGATTATTGTAAATATTATATCTGTTTGCCAATACCAAAATAACAGTAGCAATATCATCTCCACATCATCTGGCTACTGTCCTCAGTGCCACTTTCTCATAATCGATTTCCAAAGCACCATTTCAATCTCGCTGGGACTTTTTACGACCCGGGGAAACACTACACTATCACCGGAGTATTGATTCTAGGCTATCTTTGACTTGTTGACCTTGGTCAATAATAATTAGACGGTTTAGGCTCAATCAAAATTTGGCGCCGCTGCCGGGGAGGTTGTTGCGTGTTTTAAAATCGTTTTAAGTTTAGTGGTTTTCAAAACCCTCCCTGTAAAAAGTTTTGTAAAAACATAATCATATCAAAAACGTTCATTAACACTTTTCCTAAAGTGTTAAAAACACCAAAAAAATCAAAAACAACAAAACAAACTGTGAAGTTAAATTACTTCGTTTTCTTTAAGATTACTCGCAGGCTGGCGGGAGGAAGTAAATAGGTTTCCTCTTCAGTTCGCAATTTAATGTCAGAACTTACCTTAAACCAACTGGTGGTCAATAATAATTAGACGGTTTAGGCTCAATCAAAATTTGGCGCCGCTGCCGGGGAGGTTGTTGCGTGTTTTAAAATCGTTTTAAGTTTAGTGGTTTTCAAAACCCTCCCTGTAAAAAGTTTTGTAAAAACATAATCATATCAAAAACGTTCATTAACACTTTTCCTAAAGTGTTAAAAACACCAAAAAAATCAAAAACAACAAAACAAACTGTGAAGTTAAATTACTTCGTTTTCTTTAAGATTACAACCTGAAACAGTTGGTTTAAGGTAAGTTCTGACATTAAATTGCGAACTGAAGAGGAAACCTATTTACTTCCTCCCGCCAGCCTGCGAGTAATCTTAAAAGAACGATTTCGGTTAACGAATCAGTTCCAAAAATAATTTCCAAGTTTTCTGCACACACACCCGTAAGCCTAAAGCAGATTTTTCAAAAGTAATAAATACATAAAATCTTACCACCGCAAACCAAGGCTGAACACCTACCAACTGGGGGTGTGAACATAATAAGTTCCCAAACTTAAGATTTAAAACTTGCCTTTGTATCCCTGTGAGTAGTGTACCTTTTTCAAAGAAGCTACTCACTTGTGATTATTGGTTTAAGTTCACTGTGGATTTGCCTCGAATTTGTGTTGAAAAATTGTTTTTAGTGCATGCGCACTCGGTCTCAAGCAAAAAATAAAAAACAGAAAGACGTACCCGAGCTACGTTCTAACACAGAAACCGAAATGGCCGCTGGCCTACCACCACCATTACCACCCCCTGACCCTAATAGGGATGAGCCAGCTCCCGATCTCCGAACTATGGAGGAGCTGTGCCAACCTACCATGCAAGGGCGGGGTGGGCCTATTGCACCACTCACTATTGGGGCTGCGGACTTTGGCCTCAAGCATCACATGATCCAACAAGTCCAGAATTCGTGTCAATTTCACGGATTACCGGGTGACGATGCCAACAAGCATCTTGACAAATATCTTACGGTCACCCAAAGCATGAAACAGCATGGTGTCACCGATGATGCCCTTCGGCTGTACCTCTTCCCCTATTCTCTCGCTCATCATGCCACTGCATGGTTTGACCGACTCCCAAAGAATTCTATTCGAACCTTTGATGAAATGGTAACCAAGTTTCTAGCAAAATATTTTCCACCATCCATGGTTACCAAGTTACGTAATGATATCAGCAACTTCCGGCAACTTCCCGATGAGTCTCTTTTTGAGGCTTGGGAACGTTATAAGCTAGCCATTGATCGGTGCCCTAACCACAATATGTTACAAGTTACCATCATAGATACCTTCTATAATGGTCTGACATTGAGGCACCGAGACATTCTCAATGCTGCTGCTGGTGGGACCTTTATGAAAAGGCGTCCCGAGGAGTGCTATGACTTAATCGAGAACATGACTGCCCATCATAACTTTTGGGATTCCTCTGCGGAGAGGGAAGCGTCATGTCATTCTGTTACTCCCTCATCATCATCTCCTGAAATAATCGCTCTTACCAAAAAGATGGATGATATTTCTACGGCTGTGTTGAGAATGAACCAAACGATACAACATCAGGTTCAAAATCAACAAGTGAAAGCCGTGACCCGAAGTTGTGAAACTTGTGGGGGCCCACATCTGTATTCCGAGTGTCCAGCTACTGCTGAATTTTCTCAAGAGAACGTTTATGCTGCTAACGGTTCCTACAACACGGGGGGTAATTCTTACCAACCGCAAGGGGACCGTAATCTCTTAAGCTATCGTTCCAACAATTTTCTCGGACCTCCCGGTTTTAACCAAAATCAAAACCGTAACACGAATCAGAATTTCAACCAAGGTCAAAACTCAAATTTCCAAAACCTGAACCAAAATCAAGGCCAGTTTAATCAAAACAATTTTCAAAATGGCAATCAAAACCAAGGTTTTCAAGGAAATTTTCAAAGAAACCAAAATCAAGGGAATTACAATCAGGGTAATTTCAATCAGAGAAACACTTTTCAGGGTAACAACAATCAAAATCAAGGGAATTTTCAAAACAACCGTGTTCAAAATCCCCCTATTCAAAATCAAAACGTTGTTCCACCTCCGTCTTCCTCAGATGCTGAAATTAAACAATTCATGAAAGCACAAGAGGAAACAAATCGGTTATTGATCAAGACTATCTCTGAACTTCAGAAGTCTTTAAATGATCGACCCTCGGGCCCGGGTACATTACCGAGCAACACGATCGCTAACCCGAGGGGCGATGTCAAGGCGATCACTACCCGAAGTGGGGTATCATACAATGGACCCTCGATTCCCTCTAACTCATCTTCTCCTCCTAAGGTAGCGGAACGTGAACCTGAGGTCACTACGGACAAGGTATTTCCTACTAATAACGGAGGTACCAACAACGTCCAACCTCAAGTTGTCCCGATCTCAGCTCGTAAGCCGAAAGTAGTATTTGATCCTCCTGTGTGTCCTGATGAAATCTCAAAGAATAACCCTAAGCCGTCAATTCCATATCCTTCACGAGTGACTGAACAAAAGAACCGCGAAAAAGCTAACCATCAGATGGAAAAAATTTATCAAATTTTCCAAGAATTACACTTTGATATTAGCTTCGCGGACGCTCTTCTTCTCATGCCTAAGTTTGCTTCAACAATCAAAAATCTGATAAGCAACAAAGAAAAACTTTGTGAGATGGCAAAAACTCCTCTTAACGAGCATTGCTCAGCAGTGCTCTTGAAAAAGCTTCCCGAAAAGCTTGGAGATCCCGGGAAATTTCTCATTCCATGTATTTTCCCTGGGATGGTTGAATGCTTTGCCTTGGCCGATCTTGGTGCAAGCATTAACCTGATGCCTTACTCAGTCTGGAAAAGGCTCTCTCTTCCTACTCTCACTCCGACCTGCATGACACTCGAGCTTGCAGACCGTACCATATCCCGTCCTCTCGGCATTGCCGAAGATATCTTTGTGAAAGTAGGAAAGTTCCACTTTCCGGCAGATTTCATGATTGTTGATTTCGATGCTGACCCACGAGTCCCTCTCATTCTCGGGAGAGGATTCTTAAGAACGGGTCGTGCTTTGATCGATGTATTCGAAGAAGAAATCACTCTACGTGTTGGTGGCGAAGCCATCACATTCAATCTTGATCAGACCTCGAGATACTCCTCCAACTATGACGCTGAAACGGTTAACCGTATTGATATCATTGATGTTGCGTTTGAGGAGTATTCTCAAGAGGTCCTTGGTTTCTCATCCAGTGGCAGTCTTTCTACTGACCCTATCATTTCCGACTCTTCCCCCTCCCTCACTCCGTTTGAGGGAGGTGACTTCCTTTTGGAAGAGCTCGAGGCTTTTCTTGCTCAAGATAGCTCAATTCCCGATGGAGTTGATGAAAACTATCTTGACCCGGAGGGGGACATTCTTCTCCTTGAAAGATTGTTAAATGACGATCCTTCACCCTCTCCGTCTCCACAAATACTTCATAAAGCGGAAGTCAAAAATGTTGAAATAACTGAAGACTTTCCCGAGGTTGAGCTCAAGGACTTGCCTCCTCATCTAGAATATGCATTTCTGGAGGGTGATAATAAATTACCCGTCATTATTGCCAAAGACTTAAAAGATGAGGAAAAGGCTGCACTCCTAAAGGTTCTTAAGTCAAACAAGCAAGCAATTGCTTGGAAACTCTCCGACATTAAGGGCATAAGCCCGAACTTTTGTACTCATAAAATCTTAATGGAGGATGACTTTAAACCAGCTGTGCAACATCAGAGAAGGGTAAATCCCAAAATCCACGAAGTTATCAAACAAGAAGTTCTTAAACTTCTTGATGCGGGATTGATTTACCCTATATCTGACAGTCCTTGGGTTAGCCCAATTCATTGTGTTCCCAAAAAGGGTGGCATTACCGTTGTCACCAACGAGGATAATGAGTTGATTCCAACTCGTTTGGTCATGGGTTGGCGGGTTTGTATTGACTATCGAAAGTTGAATGAAGCCACCCGTAAAGACCATTTTCCTCTCCCTTTTATGGACCAAATGCTCGAAAGACTTGCGGGGAATGAATACTACTGCTTCCTCGATGGCTTCTCGGGTTACTTCCAAATCCCCATTGATCCCCAGGATCAAGAGAAGACTACCTTCACATGCCCCTACGGAACTTTTGCCTACAGACGTATGCCTTTCGGCTTATGTAATGCACCAGGCACGTTTCAGAGGTGCATGATGTCTATTTTTTCCGACATGATCGGGAAAACTATGGAGGTATTCATGGATGACTTTTCGGTCATCGGGGATTCATTTCAGACTTGCCTCTCCCACTTGGAACAGATGCTTAAACGTTGCAAAGAAACGAATCTAAGTCTCAACTGGGAGAAGAGCCACTTTATGGTCAAGGAGGGCATTGTCCTCGGCCATAAGATTTCAAAAAACGGGATCGAGGTTGACAGAGCTAAAATCGATGTCATTGCCAAATTACCTCATCCCACCACCGTAAAAGGTGTTAGGAGCTTTTTGGGTCATGTCGGCTTCTACCGTAGGTTTATCCAAGATTTTTCTAAGATTGCCCGGCCTATGACCCATCTCCTCGAGAAGGATGCTCTTTTCATCTTCTCTCCTGAGTGCATCGAAGCTTTTGAAACATTAAAGAAAAAGCTTACCGAGGCACCGATTCTTGTTGCCCCCGATTGGGACCAACCTTTTGAGCTTATGTGCGATGCTAGTGATTTTGCCATAGGTGCGATCTTGGGGTAACGAAAAGCAAAATACTTTCAGCCCATACACTACGCAAGCAAAACTATGACTGAGGCTCAAGGTCATTACACCACCACTGAAAAAGAACTCCTAGCTGTGGTGTATGCCTTCGAGAAATTCCGGTCATACCTAATCTTGACTAAATGCGTAGTGTACACAGATCACTCGGCTTTGAAATACCTATTTGCAAAACAAGATGCAAAGCCGAGGCTTCTTCGTTGGGTTCTCCTCCTTCAGGAATTTGATATCATTATCCGTGATAAAAAAGGAGCCGAGAACCTTGCTGCTGATCATCTCTCACGATTAGAGAACCCTCATCAAGATGTGTCCGAGAAAAAGGAAATAAATGAAACATTTCCTCTCGAGACACTCAATGCGGTTGCTTTTCGTGGTGACTCTACTACCCCATGGTTTGCCGACTTTGCAAATTACCATGCGGGTAACTTCATAGTGAAGGGGTTGACGTCCCAACAAAAGAAAAAATTCTTCAAAGACGTTAAACATTACTTCTGGGACGACCCCTTCCTCTTCAAAATCTGTGCCGATCAAGTCATCCGGCGATGTGTATACGGACAGGAAGCCACTGATATTCTCAAGGCTTGCCATGCTGGACCCACTGGGGGCTACCATAGTCCTAACTACACCACCAAAAAGGTGTTTGATTCCGGTTTCTATTGGCCCACAATCTATAAGGATGCCCACGAATTAGTCAAAGCCTGTGATGCTTGTCAGCGTCACGGGAATATTTCACAAAAGAACGAAATGCCGCAAAATGCTATTCAAGTTTGTGAAATCTTTGACGTTTGGGGCATTGACTTTATGGGGCCATTCCCATCTTCTCGTGGAAACAAATACATACTCGTGGCTGTTGACTACTTGTCAAAATGGGTTGAGGCTAAGGCCTTACCCACTAACGATGCCTGAGTAGTTGTAAAATTCTTGAAATCCCTCTTTGCTCGTTTTGGAACCCCACGTGCCATCATTAGTGATCGCGGTACTCACTTTTGCAATGATCAATTTGCAAAAGTCATGCTGAAATACGGTGTTACTCATCGTCTTTCCACCGCATATCACCCCCAAACAAGTGGGTAGGTGGAGGTTTCCAACCGTGGTATTAAACGGATTCTTGAGAGGACAGTAGGTGAAAACCGTGCTTCCTGGTCTGATAAACTAGATGATGCACTCTGGGCCTTCCGTACAGCTTACAAAACACCCATCGGGTGCACTCCATACAAGCTTGTATACGGGAAGGCGTGTCATTTACCGATCGAGCTCGAGCACAAAGCCTACTGGGCCTTGAAACATGCTAACTACGACCTTCATAAAGCGGGTGATCACCGTAAGGTTCAAATCAATGAATTAAACGAACTTCGTGATCAAGCCTACGAGAACTCTTTGATCTACAAAGAAAAGACAAAGAAGATTCACGACTCTAAGATTAAGAACCGAGTTTTCAACGTCGGTGACAGAGTCCTTCTTTTCAATTCAAGATTAAAGATCTTCTCGGGGAAATTAAAAACCCGATGGACCGGACCATTCACCATTGCTAAAGTTTACCCATACGGGACTGTTGAGTTATCTCAACCCGAAGGTCCCAACTTCAAAGTGAATGGTCACAGATTGAAACATTATTTTGGAGAGGACACACCACCCATGGTTGTCCCGGATCTCCAAACTTTCCCCATGGACCAATGAATTCGGGGATCGAGTCAAGCTAGTGACTCGGTGAACAAAAATTAGCAGCATATATGGGTTTTCACCTGTATTTCTGACTTCTTTCTACTTTCTACCACCCTAGTGTGGGGGAGTGGCCATCCCCCACCGTTTCAAAAGTAAATATTTTTCAAAATTCAATAAACATGTTTTGTATGTATATTATGTCATTCAACTCCCGGGCTGTCAGGGCAAATTTACTACAGTTAATCATTCACAAGTGATTAGCTAGCGTGGTAAACCTGACACAAGCCTGGGAAGTGTATGTATATTATATACTTTATTATTCATCTTCCAGGCTATCAGGGCAGATTTATTACAGTTAATCATTCACAAGTGATTAGCTAGCGTGATAAACCTGACACAAACCTGGAAGGTGTATGTATATTATAAACTTTATCATTCAACTCGCGGGCTGTTAGGGCAAATTTATTACAGTTAATCATTCACAAGTGATTAGCTTGCGTGGTAAACCTAACACAAGCCTGGGAGGTAGTGAGCCAAAACCAAAAAAAAAAAAAAAAAAAAAAAAAAAAAAAAAAAAAAAGATTGTATGTACAGATAAAATAAAGTGAAAAATAGAAATTTCCACAGTTAGAATCGAATATTAGCTTTTCCATTCAGAGATTCGGCATAATAGCCGGGACTTTGAATATTGAGGACAATATTCAGTTCTAGTGTGGGGGGGGGGGGGGGGGGGGGGAATTCTTACGAATTTTATCACAAAACTTTCCAAGTACCCCCATTTTAGGCCAAAATTTTTCAAAATTTTTCACTTTATTCCAAAATTTTTGTGGTTATCAATCTGCCAAAGTCTAAATGACAAAGGGATTGGCTAGTCCAGGAGCAAACGGCTCTTGGTAAAGACATCTCAAACCCGTTGATGGCTGGCAGTTTGCCAAAAATTGCATGGTTCCTCAGCTCCCCCGCATCCTCATAAGCAAATGAGTTGGCTAGCCCACAAGATTATGGCTTGTGGTAAAGGCAGTGGAAAATCCATAATTGGTATTCAGCTCACCAAGATGTTGACTTAGTCCATCAAGAAGCTGGCTAGTCCAGAAGCAAACGGCTTTTGGTAAAGACTACTCAAATCCGTTGACAGCTGGTGGTTTGCTCAAAATCACACGGTTATCAGGTGTGCCACAGTTCTTACACCTGGCTACTCCAGAAGTGATGGCTTTTGGTAAAGAGTTTCAAATCCATTAATTTTTCTCAAAAGATTGCTAGGGACTAGCAATAGTTTAGTGTGGGGGATTGATGAGTGTGTAAATACTCATCATTTTTGTCTTATATGAACTGCCAAAACGTCCAAAAACACTCAGTAATGCATCAAAATACTAAAAATATTCCAAAATTGTGTTTTATACGTTTTATATGCAAAATGTTTAAAAACAAATGAAAAACGAACAAAGTTTGCATAATTGGCAGTTTCAGTCCCTCAAGTTTCAAAATTTGACAAAACTAGTCCCTGAAGGTTTTAAACGAAAGAAAAGTCAACCCAAGGCATGAAAAAGTCAAAAGTTATAAAAAATGATCCTTGGGTAAAAAGTTTGAGAAAATTACACATTTGGTCCCTCAAAATCCAAAATTGGCAAAACAGGTCCCTGGAGTTTGTGAAATTGGCAGATTTGGTCCCTGAGGTTTAAAATAATACTTGTGGTCCTTGTGCTAATGTTTAAATGCAGGTTTGGTCCTTATGTGAATTTTGGGAAAAGTTTCATGATTGGTCCCTGGAATTACAAGGTTTGGCAGAAATAGTCCCTGGAAGGGTAAAATTGGAAAAAAATCATTTGGAACCCTCACACTATTCAACTTTGGCATTATACACCCTTTGAAGTACTTCAAGAACATGCCAAATCCAGTCCCCAAACTTTACCAAAATTACAAAACTAGTCCTTGTGTTACACATAAACCAAACCGGATCCTATCTAAAAATAACTAAACCAAATCCATAAGCCTAAGCCTGGTCAAGATCCAGTCCACTACTTGGGCCCAAAAGTCACTCAGCCCAGTCCACTCCCTATCTTTGACCCGGGTCCATTTTGACCTCGGTCAACGCCTCCAAAAACAAAACCACCCCGAATAGCTTTTCCCTCCCAAACCACCACCACCACTCAGACCCAAAACCACCTGGTTTTGCTACCACCACCCCCCACTTGCACCTCAATCATCACCACCCCACCCCCTACACCTGTAACAATTCACATTTTTCAGGATAATTACCATTCCCGGAAAATTTCACTATTCACTTTTACTATTCATTTTTCCCGAAACTTTCCCGAAAGTTGATTTTTATTTGATTTTATCGAGTGATAAATCATTTCCATGGCAAATTAAAAGTTTGACATTCATAAGCTCATTTTCGTGAAAGTTATTAAGGAATTACACGTTTTAGGGTAAAACGTCAATCAGAAATTCTACGCACAACGAAATTCCACCCCGTCAGGTGACCCCACATCGGAAAAATGTTTGACACACTCATGATTTATTTGAGAATTAATCGTGACTGAGAAAAATATGACCAAAAACTTCCCAGCAGGTCACCCATGCCTGTACTACTCTCGCATGAGCACGCTTAACCATTTGGGCGATTAACCGTGAGACCACAAAACGCGTTTCTAAGACTTTTTGAGTTTTCAACTTATTAGAAAAAGTCAACATATTCTTTCCTTCCTCCATTGACCAAAAATGACCCCTTGATGTTATAAGTCATTTCGTGATTTTTAGGCTTACGGTTTGATGTCTAAAAGACATTTAATACCAACCGACACTAGACTGAGCCCAGTCTAGACATTATAAGTCATTTTAAATCATTTTTATCACATTAGAAAAGTAACATTTTACTTTTCTCAATTTTACGCAATATTCAGCGTTTTACGCGAATTACGCGTTTTAGACCCGTGTTTCCAGTTTTTAGCAGGGTTTACCACCCAAATGGAACCTACCACTCATTTTATATTTTATTATGGGACATATGGACATGTTTATCAATACTTTAAAGTTTCATAATTTTACGACACCCGGTTTTACGTTTTGAGGCGTAACAACTTACGGTTTGCATTTCCCGGGGTCAAGTTTCATCCAATATCTAGGATAATACCAAGCAAAAGCCAAAGCTTGCCCTCCAAGCTCAAGGAACCGGCCTAGGAGGGGGGGAGTCACCCCATGTGGCTTCCTCTCATGAATATACCCCTAGATCACCATTATATTACAACTTGGTCACCAAGTTTTAGTAATTTCCTAACACTTTCCTAACCTCCTCATTTTTGGACTATAAATAGCCCTCTCCCTCCCTTTTGTGCCGTGCACTTCCACACACACAAACACTCTCATCTTAGCTTAATTCCTTCCAAGTTTCATGCAAGATTCAAGTGCTAGTTCAAGGTACAAACCCTAGATAGGTTATCATTCATCAAACACTTCCATAACCTCATATACTTGGTGATTTCTCTTGAGTTTGAATCCACTCAAGTCACCTAAACCTTCATCATCCATCTTTCAAGAATACCAAGGGTAGAAAGATTGCATGAAGTGAAAAAGGGTTGAAGCAAGTCTATCAATGTCCTATCCTTACATGTTAACTTCCTTTCATCTTTGAAAGCCAAAAGTTGTGAGCCAAACCCTAACTTGATTCTTGTTAAATATTCATGTTCATGTTATTTACATATTATTTGTGCTATATATTGTCTTGTTATCATGTCCATGATGTATAAAAATGACCAAAACAAGTTATTGTTATTGATTGTTACAACAAGTTACTAAAACAAGTAAACTAGTGACTTTCTTGGAAAACCACGACCAAAATGGTAAAATTATGATATTGGATCATTACAAATTGTAGTAGAGGACTTAACAAGGAAACCATAGCAATTTGAACCACCCAAAACGAGTATACGAGTCAAAAGTTATGGCGATTTGAAATTACCAAAGATTTCCGGCAAAACTGCCAAATAGCTTCCTGATCAAATTTGGGTTTTGAAAGTCATACTTCTGGTCCGATTCATCAAAAAGTTAAAACACGAAAGTTTTCCGAAACGACGTTTTCGTTCAGGAACAAAGAAGCTCGAGACCTAAAAACACTTTCCGAGTGATAAAATTCTTCAAATTCTAAACAGCCCATTTTTAGGCGAAAGTCACAAGATTATGGTTATACTTTGAAAGGAACAAGAGGTCTTATGACCTATAATCAAGACCACAACCATGGCTAGAGCCAAGGTTGTGTCTCATGACCTTGAAACAAGGACCAAAGGTCATGGCTAGGCCATGACGAAATGACCATAACAACTCACATAGGCGTAAACATGAAACAATGAGTTAGGCGATAACTTGAACAAGCAATTTGGATCTACTTCACTTAAAAGGAAACCATGAGATTTTACCAAGAGAACATGGTCATTTAAGGCTTATGAAGCTACCCCTAATAACAATCTTCATGTACAAATAAACTTTCCTAAGTTTATTCAAGTATCGGACATATAACTTTTCGGATCAAAACTTATATCTATATATTTCATCAACTACTACAATAGTAGGGAGCCTCATGTGAGGAGTTCATTATGTAAGCCGTCGAGTTGAGTTGTGGATTTACGAGTTAAAGTGTCCTGGCTCCTCGAACGCTTACTAACATGACTTCTGAATTATGTCGGCCCGAACGGTAGTAAACGATATACAAAACATACATGTTTCATGAATCTTTTCTTTCAAGGACTTACAATATACATCATACCACATCATGGACTATAATGCAAGATATATATATAGGCACTACTTCATATTCCGTACTTCGATCCTAAGTCGCGACATTCTATTATAGGTTGCTCGTAGAAACCTTCACGATTCAACCGTTACATTCATTACTTGCTATCTTACTTAAGGTGAGTTCATAGCCCCACTTTCCATTACTTAATTGTTTTACAATTCCTTGGGGGGAATACATGCTATTTCTAAATCGAACACTATGCTTTCTACTGTATGCTATTCGACTATGTTTTATTATCACTAAGTAACATCCTTGCCAAACCAAGATCCCTTAGTATGAACCATTTAATCACTTGCGAGGGTTACTTGTAAGTGAGCGCGAATATTGTGAATAGGCCTATTGGGATTGACGAATCCCATTTGTTTTGATTAGTTCAAACAAATGCATTAATATTTGAGACATTAGGTATGACGGCAAAGTACCTACCGGGATAATCTGCCGATCGATATTGGTACACGTTAACGTTTTGGTTTCATAAGCTTAGTGTATAATACATGTTCCGGGCGTATAACAACGTAGCCTACCTGTTTTGTTTTCCAAACATTGGTGTGAGTCTACAGCTCACACTACGATTATTGTGTTCAAACGATTTACCTACAAACACTACGATTATTGTGTTCAAACGATTTACCTACAAACACTACGATTATTGTGTTCAAACAATTTACCTACAAACACTACGATTATTGTGTTCAAACGATTTACCTACAAACACTACGATTATTGTGTTCAAACGATTTACCTACAAACACTACGATTATTGTGTTCAAACGATTTACCTACAAACACTACGATTATTGTGTTCAAACAATTTACCTACAAACACTACGATTATTGTGTTCAAACGATTTAACAAACTCTATGAATATCACTCAACCTTTGTGTTGACCTCTCAAGCATGTATTTCAGGTTCATGACGATCAAGGATGGCACGGAAGGACACGGATACTCAAGAGGGCTATAAATTTTATTATCATTCAAAACTCATTTATTATACATTGTAAACATGGAACCAATTGGGACCTCATTTTGAAATCTCTGATATTTATATAATTTGAATGATACATCTTTTAAAACGACTCAATTGGAGTTCGTTTTCTATCATTGTGACTATTGTGCCGTCGAGTAACACCCAGTTTGAATTCCGCTGCATCCATGAATTGGGGGTGTTACAGATTGGTACCAGAGCCATGGTTATAGAGAAACGGGTCTAATTGAGACCTAAACTATAACCACATGTACAAGCAAAAACATTTTATAGCCTTCCGCTCTCCGTGTCTTCCATCCTCCAGACGATTATGGACTTAGTAAGCATGTTATGGTACACAAACATATTTGTATATTCATATATACCCATTTTGAGCATTTCCCCGTAGACATTTTTGTGCTACACAAACATAATAGTATATTGATATATACACACTAAGCATTTTATGCTACATGAACACATATAAGTATATTGATATATACACACTAGGCATTTTATGCTACATGAACATATTAGTATATTGATATATAAACTCGGTTTATTTTCAATCATTTTATCTAAACATATCTGTGTATGCCTATTCTAAGGCATTTCGGCACAGCCACACTCTCCCAATCATGTTCCTACTCCAACATTATATGTCCAAGACATTGTAACTGATTACAATGGTCTCATTCATTTTCCAAGACATTGTGAGATACAATGGTCTCATTCATTTTTCAGACATTGTGAGATACAATGGTCTCATTCATTTTCCAAGACATTGTGAGATACAATGGTCTCATTCATTTTTCAGACATTGTGAGATACAATGGCCTCATTCATTTGCCAAGACATTGTAAGATACAATGGTCTCATTCATTTTCCAAGACATTGTATGATACAATGGTCTTAATCATTTCTCAAATGTTTTGAGTCACCTAATGGTTTAACCTACTTCCCAGACATTGTGAATTACACAATGGTCTAACCTACTTCCGAGACATTGTGATTTGTGCAATGGTCTCTGGAATTATTTCACGACCTCATCAATATCATTTCTTGTGATATCAAAAATCCATCAAAATCTAACGATTTCCAAACAAGAAATATGAGATTTCTAAAGGACAAACTAATCTATCATCGACAAAAGCTGAACTTTCTCTACATTCATCAAAGTTTTCTTATGAAACCTTCATTATTAAAAGTTCGTGATCCTGGCCAAGTATGTTCTATTTTAGAACTACTTAAAACTTCCTTTCCATACGTATCTACCCTTACTACCTTCTATGCAATGGAATATGAAAACATACGTTACAAGTCTTGTATGGACGGGACTTGCAACTTAAGGGTTTGACATCGCCATTGTTTAGTGGACAGTTTCCCGAAAGCAACGGACATATCAAAAGTATACCTAATTTAGGTATTTGAAAATTTTATCGAACCTTGGCTAAATATAGACTAGTCACCTATATTTAACCTAGGGACAGTGGAATATAGTCTGACTAACTATATTCGACTTAGAATTTTCAAATACTGAGAGTAGTTGTACTAGGGTTATGTTTAGGTTGATTTCCTACATGAAACACGATAAACCACCAGAATACATTAAAACAATCTAGAGACACGATAATGTCTTACCACTCAGCGAAATCTTAACACCTTATTTGTGTTACCTAATTTCATTCTTGAAATTTTTCATTTATGAGATAATCCGAACTACTATCTTGGGATAGTTATCAATTATTCTCTTCATCCTGTAGAAGTACCATCCTGTTTAGGATACCATTCCATCATAAACTTTTAAAATCTCTTAAGATTTTTAAAGCAAACTCAACATCGATACCTAAGAGTATTAATGTTAAGCATACACTACACACTTTTGTTCATCAACATATCATAACATTATCTTCACAACCGTTGGAACCACAAGCTCGTTAACAGATCTTGATGCACTTTTAAAGCTCAAATCATCCTTAGTTACACCACAAGTACCCTCATCAGCTTTACAAGTTTGAATATTCATCTTGTACTTTTGGAACACCAGTATCATCTCGTAATACACTACCTTGTAACTCACCGGCTAAGTATAAATGTTGTGTCGGGAATTCTTGAGTAGGATGATTTATAATGTCCTTATTTGAATGGATTGGGATGCCTTTTCATTTAAACAAAGAAATTATAAATCATCGAACCATACGTTTATATTCCTTTAGTTACATTGTTTGGGATGCCTCTCTATGTAAATAAAGAATTATAAACAAGTGGGCTTAATTATATCCGAAATAACATAAGTATGAAGTCAACCTACATTACATTGCTCGGGTATGGCTTGATACCTACATTACATTGCTCGGGTATGGCTTGATACCTACATTACATTGCTCGGGTATGGCATGATACCTACATTTTATTCACCACAAGAAATCCTATCTTTTCACCGACATCGCTTCAAACCATGACATAAACCCAGGTACAACAACCGATTACCTACTAGGCTATGATTGCAACGACTATCCCAATTTCCATTAGTACGAGGTTTACACTTTGGTTTTCATAATGATAGTGCAATAACAAACAAACTCGTTGCGAGGCCATGTAACCATATGCATGTGCAGTCGTACCAAACTCATTACGGGGCCATGTAGCCATATGCATGGGCAGTCATACCAAACTTATTGTGAAGCCATGTAGCCATATGCATGGGCAGCCGTACAATTCAAACAGGACTTGGTCCAACCGCATGTTCAACGCTTATTCCATGATTCGATTCTTATATCAATTTCCATTTATTGGATTCCTATGTAAATTGCTATTGTTGTTCAACTGTTATATCAATTGCTATTGATACTTGACAACTATATCAATTTCCATTTTGATATTTAACTATATCAAGTTCTATTTGATATTCAACTACTATATCGATTCCTATTAATATTCGACTGCTATATCAATTTCCTTTGATATTCGACTATTACCATACCTTTCCTACATAAAAGGAAGCCTCATCCTACACCATACACTGAAATGACAAATCAAATTACATTACCGGAAATCCCAGACTTTGGTCCTCATAAGTAACCACACATCTTTATCGACACCACTCCAACATATGACACACATAGAACTTCGGGACGAAGTTCCCCGTAAGGGGTAGAGACTGTAACAATTCACATTTTTCAGGATAATTACCATTCCCGGAAAATTTCACTATTCACTTTTACTATTCATTTTTCCCGAAACTTTCCCGAAAGTTGATTTTTATTTGATTTTATCGAGTGATAAATCATTTCCATGGCAAATTAAAAGTTTGACATTCATAAGCTCATTTTCGTGAAAGTTATTAAGGAATTACACGTTTTAGGGTAAAACGTCAATCAGAAATTCTACGCACAACGAAATTCCACCCCGTCAGGTGACCCCACATCGGAAAAATGTTTGACACACTCATGATTTATTTGAGAATTAATCGTGACTGAGAAAAATATGACCAAAAACTTCCCAGCAGGTCACCCATGCCTGTACTACTCTCGCATGAGCACGCTTAACCATTTGGGCGATTAACCGTGAGACCACAAAACGCGTTTCTAAGACTTTTTGAGTTTTCAACTTATTAGAAAAAGTCAACATATTCTTTCCCTCCTCCATTGACCAAAAATGACCCCTTGATGTTATAAGTCATTTCGTGATTTTTAGGCTTACGGTTTGATGTCTAAAAGACATTTAATACCAACCGACACTAGACTGAGCCCAGTCTAGACATTATAAGTCATTTTAAATCATTTTTATCACATTAGAAAAGTAACATTTTACTTTTCTCAATTTTACGCAATATTCAGCGTTTTACGCGAATTACGCGTTTTAGACCCGTGTTTCCAGTTTTTAGCAGGGTTTACCACCCAAATGGAACCTACCACTCATTTTATATTTTATTATGGGACATATGGACATGTTTATCAATACTTTAAAGTTTCATAATTTTACGACACCCGGTTTTACGTTTTGAGGCGTAACAACTTACGGTTTGCATTTCCCGGAGTCAAGTTTCATCCAATATCTAGGATAATACCAAGCAAAAGCCAAAGCTTGCCCTCCAAGCTCAAGGAACCGGCCTAGGAGGGGGGGAGTCACCCCATGTGGCTTCCTCTCATGAATATACCCCTAGATCACCATTATATTACAACTTGGTCACCAAGTTTTAGTAATTTCCTAACACTTTCCTAACCTCCTCATTTTTGGACTATAAATAGCCCTCTCCCTCCCTTTTGTGCCGTGCACTTCCACACACACAAACACTCTCATCTTAGCTTAATTCCTTCCAAGTTTCATGCAAGATTCAAGTGCTAGTTCAAGGTAGAAACCCTAGATAGGTTATCATTCATCAAACACTTCCATAACCTCATATACTTGGTGATTTCTCTTGAGTTTGAATCCACTCAAGTCACCTAAACCTTCATCATCCATCTTTCAAGAATACCAAGGGTAGAAAGATTGCATGAAGTGAAAAAGGGTTGAAGCAAGTCTATCAATGTCCTATCCTTACATGTTAACTTCCTTTCATCTTTGAAAGCCAAAAGTTGTGAGCCAAACCCTAACTTGATTCTTGTTAAATATTCATGTTCATGTTATTTACATATTATTTGTGCTATATATTGTCTTGTTATCATGTCCATGATGTATAAAAATGACCAAAACAAGTTATTGTTATTGATTGTTACAACAAGTTACTAAAACAAGTAAACTAGTGACTTTCTTGGAAAACCACGACCAAAATGGTAAAATTATGATATTGGATCATTACAAATTGTAGTAGAGGACTTAACAAGGAAACCATAGCAATTTGAACCACCCAAAACGAGTATACGAGTCAAAAGTTATGGCGATTTGAAATTACCAAAGATTTCCGGCAAAACTGCCAAATAGCTTCCTGATCAAATTTGGGTTTTGAAAGTCATACTTCTGGTCCGATTCATCAAAAAGTTAAAACACGAAAGTTGTCCGAAACGACGTTTTCGTTCAGGACCAAAGAAGCTCGAGACCTAAAAACACTTTCCGAGTGATAAAATTCTTCAAATTCTAAACAGCCCATTTTTAGGCGAAAGTCACAAGATTATGGTTATACTTTGAAAGGAACAAGAGGTCTTATGACCTATAATCAAGACCACAACCATGGCTAGAGCCAAGGTTGTGTCTCATGACCTTGAAACAAGGACCAAAGGTCATGGCTAGGCCATGACGAAATGACCATAACAACTCACATAGGCGTAAACATGAAACAATGAGTTAGGCGATAACTTGAACAAGCAATTTGGATCTACTTCACTTAAAAGGAAACCATGAGATTTTACCAAGAGAACATGGTCATTTAAGGCTTATGAAGCTACCCCTAATAACAATCTTCATGTACAAATAAACTTTCCTAAGTTTATTCAAGTATCGGACATATAACTTTTCGGATCAAAACTTATATCTATATATTTCATCAACTACTACAATAGTAGGGAGCCTCATGTGAGGAGTTCATTATGTAAGCCGTCGAGTTGAGTTGTGGATTTACGAGTTAAAGTGTCCTGGCTCCTCGAACGCTTACTAACATGACTTCTGAATTATGTCGGCCCGAACGGTAGTAAACGATATACAAAACATACATGTTTCATGAATCTTTTCTTTCAAGGACTTACAATATACATCATACCACATCATGGACTATAATGCAAGATATATATATAGGCACTACTTCATAATCCGTACTTCGATCCTAAGTCGCGACATTCTATTATAGGTTGCTCGTAGAAACCTTCACGATTCAACCGTTACATTCATTACTTGCTATCTTACTTAAGGTGAGTTCATAGCCCCACTTTCCATTACTTAATTGTTTTACAATTCCTTGGGGGGAATACATGCTATTTCTAAATCGAACACTATGCTTTCTACTGTATGCTATTCGACTATGTTTTATTATCACTAAGTAACATCCTTGCCAAACCAAGATCCCTTAGTATGAACCATTTAATCACTTGCGAGGGTTACTTGTAAGTGAGCGCGAATATTGTGAATAGGCCTATTGGGATTGACGAATCCCATTTGTTTTGATTAGTTCAAACAAATGCATTAATATTTGAGACATTAGGTATGACGGCAAAGTACCTACCGGGATAATCTGCCGATCGATATTGGTACACGTTAACGTTTTGGTTTCATAAGCTTAGTGTATAATACATGTTCCGGGCGTATAACAACGTAGCCTACCTGTTTTGTTTTCCAAACATTGGTGTGAGTCTACAGCTCACACTACGATTATTGTGTTCAAACGATTTACCTACAAACACTACGATTATTGTGTTCAAACGATTTACCTACAAACACTACGATTATTGTGTTCAAACAATTTACCTACAAACACTACGATTATTGTGTTCAAACGATTTACCTACAAACACTACGATTATTGTGTTCAAACGATTTACCTACAAACACTACGATTATTGTGTTCAAACAATTTACCTACAAACACTACGATTATTGTGTTCAAACGATTTAACAAACTCTATGAATATCACTCAACCTTTGTGTTGACCTCTCAAGCATGTATTTCAGGTTCATGACGATCAAGGATGGCACGGAAGGACAACGATACTCAAGAGGGCTATAAATTTTATTATCATTCAAAACTCATTTATTATACATTGTAAACATGGAACCAATTGGGACCTCATTTTGAAATCTCTGATATTTATATAATTTGAATGATACATCTTTTAAAACGACTCAATTGGAGTTCGTTTTCTATCATTGTGACTATTGTGCCGTCGAGTAACACCCAGTTTGAATTCCGCTGCATCCATGAATTGGGGGTGTTACAACACCTACCCCTCACCTCCACAATTAATGCTCCTCCTCAAATACACGCTGTTAGAGACAATTTGAAGAAACTAGTTTTGGCACCAAATCCACGTGTAAACTCATTAGTGGACCAAATTGATCAGAACATGGTGGGTTTTGCTCAGAATGATGGGGGGAACCCTAATTTTTAGCTATAAAAGGAGGAGAGTGCAAGAAGAAAGAGTGTAGTTTTAATTTTAGTTTTATGTATGTCGAATTAATGAAATTTCAAATTCTAGTCTAAATTAAATTGTCTAAGCAGTGTACTAAGTTATTTTCATGTATTGTAACTCTTTTTGAATAATTAATTTCAAGTTTCATTAGCTGTTTCAACTTATGCAGTTTATTCTTAATTTCAAAATAATGATTAAGCTAAATGGTTGTTATTGTGTAATGTAGTGGATTCTTAGGCTCATATAAGTTCCATCAAGCTCATTGAAGCTATTAGAGACCCTAAAATCCAGTACTAGTAGAAGAAAATCAAAAAGTTAAAAAAGTCAACACTAGTCAACTGTTGCATGTTTGATGTTTGTTTCAGGTATTGAGCATCATTGGGGAGCTGAATTGAGTTGGACACTGCCTATCTAAAGATAGGCTACAAAGGAAAATCCCTTGTTCATGCTAGGGATAATCTTGTAAGTGTTGCTAATTTCAATTTTCCATTCAAAAATATTAGTTCTGAGTAATTTTTGATTTCTAGTGTTAATCTGTGCTTGTTTGATTTAGTTGAATATTGTTTGAGTAGATTTACAGCTTGATAATCAATTTTAGTTATTAGAATCTTTAGTTAACTCCTAATCTTATATTTAACTGTCATTAAGTAGCATTAGTAGTGTATTTGTGTTATACATGTTACATATTGTTTCTGAATGCTTAATCTATGCTATTGAGTCACAATTAAAGGTTAGGAATCAAGTTTATATGCCTTAATCACCTTATGCTTTGAAAATCATCAAAACCTAAACATAAGGGTGTGTTTGGATAAACTGTGTTCATTGTGCTCAAGGGTGAATTGGTAGTAATTTCTGGTTCAGTCAAGTCACATTAGGTCTAAGTTAGTTAAGTAAGTCACAAAATTGGGTTAGTATAGAGCAAAAAGTCAAAATCATACTCTAATTCCCCACACAGTCAACTGTGTAGGAATTTGGATCCCATAAGCTCATAATCTGATAAGAAGTTGTTAATCTAGCTTTTAGTAATCTTATTTTAGCTTAACACATTATAATCAGTAGTTTAGATCACTTAGAATCTCAATTAAGTCAAAATTTCAAGTTCTTGTCAAAAGTCAAAAGTTACCTTCTCAGATTTTCACCAAATTTCCAACTTTAATTGAGAATTGTGTAATGGATATTAAGTCTTGAAATTTTGTGTGGTTAAAGTCTATCAGCTAATCTATCAGCTTAAATTTTTGCTTAATTTGTTTAGAAGTTTAAGTAGGTCCCACAGACCATCAAAGTGACCTGCAGGGCAAGGTTGTGCCCTGCTCACCCAGACACCCAGTCACCACCACCACTTTGGTGGTGATTTGTGGCCACCACAGTGGTCCCCACTCCTAGATTTTAGGTTTTTCCAACCCCCCTCCTAGTAGACTCTTAGGTTTGACCATTTGTTTGACCTTGGGACAAGTGGACCCCACCTGGAAATAGGCTTAAAGTTTGTCCCCAAACCTGGTTCAGTTTGATATTGCAAGTGCTTATTTATTCTCTTAACAGCTTATTTGTGCTTATTGTTTGTTGTTCCTAGCTTATTTGAGCTTGTTAAACTTGTTTGTATCTGTTTTCACCATTGTGGACCCCACCCAAGGCCATTTGACCTTATTTGACCAAACAGTCAACCAAAGTCAACTGATAAGCTGAAAGGGGTGTGCACAACTTATTTTTAAGTTTTAAAATAGTTGTTTTCACAAAAAGTCTTTGTTTTTAGGTGTAAATTAAGTTTGTAAAAGAAAATTCCAAAAAAAAGTTAGTTTTAAATTAAGTGATAGTTTCTATTTAATTCAAGTTAATTTTAATTTTCATTTTTATATTTTAATTAAGTCACTAGTGTTTTTATATTTTTATTAAATACCTTATATAGTAAAGTAATTTTAATAAATTTTTCAGATTTTTATTTTGTCATTTAGTATTTCTTAGATTTAATTTTAGTTTTATTAATTATTAATTAATATCAAATATTAAATAGCTTAATTAGTTTTTATAAGGTTAAATCTAGTTTTTATAATTTTCCTAGTTCTAATATAGTATAATAAGTTTTTAGAAAATAAATTTTGAGATTCTACTGTTCATTTTCTATTTTTCTTATTTTATTTGTTTAAAATAGACTTAAGTTAATTAAAAGGTAAATAATTAGTTGTTTAATCTTAAAACATAATTTTTAGAGTTTTTATAATTCTGTAGGATTCCAGTGATGGTTAAGTGATTTTATAAATTCTATCTTAATTTTCTAAGTTAATTTAGTATTAATATAAATTAAAAGTAGTTTAATTAGTTTAATTAAGTTAAATAGTTTTTAATTAATTACAAAACCACAAAAAGACAAAAATATTATTTTTAATTTTTTATACTTTCTTCAAGTTCTAATTAAGGTTTATAAAATATTTTTGTTAATTTTTACTATAATTTAAATCATTTATCATTTTTAGTTTATTTAAATTAGGTTTTAATTAAGATTTTAAATAGTTTAATTAATTAAATAATAGTTTAATATTATTTTAATCACTTTTATAATTTCTTTTTCATTTTTAATTTTAAGTTTTGAAAAGTGTCAAAAGCACCCCCTGTAGTTTGATAATTACCAAAAACCCACTTTTCCAGTCCGATACGTGGTCTTAATTGTGAATTTGTGCATATATCTGATATCTGATTATTGTAAATATTATATCTGTTTGCCAATACCAAAATAACAGTAGCAATATCATCTCCACATCATCTGGCTACTGTCCTCAGTGCCACTTTCTCATAATCGATTTCCAAAGCACCATTTCAATCTCGCAGGGACTTTTTACGACCCGGGGAAACACTACACTATCACCGGAGTATTGATTCTAGGCTATCTTTGACTTGTTGACCTTGGTCAATAATAATTAGACGGTTTAGGCTCAATCAGCATGGTTGCCTCCCAAGAAGCGCTTTTCTTTATTTACGAGTCTTGTAGCTAGACTCAAGGTCATGGGTTACTACGTGATACGGGTGAGTTCCTCATTGAGGACATCTTTGAGATCAAACTTAGGTTTCAACTTCCTATCGGTTTCCTTAGTATGGTATGACCTTTCAAACTTTTCTCCATCTGGATCATACAAAGTCATCCTCATATGCCATGATCCGTCACCTTCTTTAGGTGGCTTGTCCCACCTCCATTTACACTTGTCTCCCTCTCTTTTCCACTTATTCATCTCTATATTAATATGCATTACGCTCAAGAACTCAATCATCTTCCTAAAGACTAAGGGGTCCTCAAAGGGATCTAGCTCTTCATCTCAAGCTATGAGTTGTTCTACCGAATGTGTCTTTTCAAAGAAATCTTTTTCTAGATAGAATGGGCATTGAGGTCCTATAAAGTTCCTTTCTATCCAAGGTCCATATCTAGATGGTCTCCTATTCATCTCTACCCAATGCGGTGTCGGTTCATCATCACAATCATAACTATGCTTCTTAACATCGTACACCGACCAAGTATCGCCTTCACCTACCGCTATCTTAGACTCCTTGCAATCTATCATGGCGCTAGCGGTTGCTAAAAATCCTCTTCCTACCAATAATGGGCATGCAGTGTCACTAGCCATGTCTAGGACGTGAAAATCCGCTAAGATAATTAACTTTCCTACGTGAACAACTACATCCTTAATCATTCCAACCGGGTGGGCAATACTTCCATCCGCTAGACCTATCAACACCTCCGTTTCCTCTAACTTTCCTAGCTTAAGAGTGGTGAATAGGGATAAGGGGATCAAGTTGAGACTTGACCCTAAATCGGCTAGTGTGTCGAAAGCTTCAGATCTTCCTATATTACTAGGCAAAACAAATATACCCGGATCATCAAGCTTTTTAGGCAACTTGTTTTGAACGAAGGCGGTCCCATTTTTACCTAGCTTAAACTTCTCATATTTTTCTAGGAGGGCACTATAGTAAGGAGCACGGGCTAAGACATCAATGACGGGGTGTTCAAGGTGAAGTTCCGTGAATTCATCGTCAAGGTCTTGCGTAGGAGGTGTTTCAACTATACTTTTGACCGGTTCTATGTTGGGTGTCTTAATTGGTTGGTCCTTTTGAAGAATTGGGTTTTGTTTGAAACACGTGCTCGTTGATTTAACCGAGTAGTATTGTGGACACGAAGTGGGTGATGAAACTGAAGATATGGAATTAACGTTTAGTTTCGGATTCTTGACCGTGTCGCTTGGGAGTGCTCCTATTTCTCGGTCATTGAGAACTTTCAACAATGCGTCAATTTTGGTGGTCATCTCGATTTGCTTTTGTTTGAAATTGGCTTCAAACCTAGATATGCGAGCTTCTTGAGATGCCATGAATTTAGACATCAATCCTTCAAGATTGTTAGTACTACCATAGTTGTTAGAAGGATTGTTGTTGAAAGTACGGTTGGAAGGTGGACCGTTTGGTTGATAACGATTAGGCGGATTGGAAGAATTGGGTTGATTTTGTTTCCACCTAAGGTTTGGGTGATTTTTCCAAGAGGGGTTGTATGAATCACCGTAAGGGTTTGGCTCGGGTTTAAAAGTGTACCACTTATCTCCCGCTTCGTCGGTACGCGAGGATGCGTAGTCCGCAAAAGCTGTTCCGGGGAGTTCCACACAATCACCAGTGTCATGGAGACCACTACATAATTCGCATGAAGAAGTGATTTTGTTCACTTGGCTTGAAGGCTTAGGAGCTTCGTAGGATTTCATGAGAAACTTGACTTGGTCCTCAAGTTCAATGATCCTATGGTCGGGAGTGCTGGAGTTGTTCAAAGGCAAACATATTGCCTTGACCGTTTTGTTCAAGTCACGGGGATCATTCCAACTTTCGTTGTCATAGAGAGCAAGATCTTCTATGAGTTCCCATGATTGTTCCACACTTAGATCACGTAGCTTACCACCGGCCGATTGGTCAATGGCTCGCCTCGTGGAGACATCGATATGGTCATAAAAGATTTGGACTTGGAGCCAAAGATCTATGCCATGATGAGGGACTTTTTGGAGTAAGTCCTTGGAACGAGTCCATGCTTCATAAAGAGATTCATTTTGACGTTGTTGGAACATCAAGATGTCATTTCTAAGCTTAGTAGTTCTCCCCGGTGGGAAAAATTGAGCAAGGAAACGAGTGGTGAGATCATCCCATGTGGTGATGGATCCTGCGGGTAAACGCTCAAGCCATTGACTAGCTTGATCCCGTAGAGAGAATTGGAATAGGCGTAATCAGGTTGTCTCTCTAGTTTCAACACCTAGGTCTACGGAATCTACGATTTTAAGGAAGTCCTTAAGATGTTGATTTGGATCTTCGGAACGAAGTCCATGGAATGCACATCCGCTTTGCACCAACCGGATGGTGTCGGATCGCAAGGGGGTCACATTGGCTCCGGTGAGCTCAATGGTGTTTCGGTAGCCTTGGTGGCTAGGTCGGGAATACTCTCCTAACGTTCGGGGCCTAGGAGGTTCTAGTGGTGGGTTTTGTTGTGGTGGGAGGACGGGTTCAAAGATGTTCCCATCGTCCATGATGTCGGGTGGTGAAAAGTTACGAACAAACACACAAAGAAATAAGATAGACTAAAGAAAACCTAAAAATAAAAATAAAATCTTACTAGAAAGGAATCTAGCAAGTAGACCTAAAGGGATCTCGAGAAGCTTACAACCCTCACCAGGCAGTGTACCTGATCGTTGTAGTATAGTATAGTGACAAGTACCATGGGATTGATCGTTCAGCTAGGAATAGTGTCGCTAGGATTAGAAAACCTAAATACTAGTTCTAAAGATGAGAGATGATTACTTTTTGTATTTTTTTATTTTTTAGAAAGCAAAAAAAATCTCGGGGTTTGAAGGATTTGGGCGGAATTAGTTGCTAGTCAACTAACCCAATACTAAAGATGCAATCAAAATAAAACACTAGAAATGAAAATAAAACTAAATTAAACTAAGGTTGTGAGCAATAAGTGGAGAAATTGTGTTTACTTAGATTTCACTACTCCCTAGATATCTTTTACACGTTAATTACTTGTTATAGTTCCGTGGATGACGGGTTGTATTCCTTAATACCATTCATGGGGTGGCGCAGTTAACTCCCCAATCCTATGAGTGCCTACTTCACTCCTATGTCGAGCCGGCTAAGAAGCTCCTAACATGGGATCATTAGAATTTACTCATGCATTAAATACAACCAATAAAACCTAGTGCACGTCAGTTCATGTTTCCTAAGACGTTCAAGCATGTTACCATTTGGAGATCTGCCAGTTTTCTTAAGCCTAACATCGAAATCATTCATCCAATACAACCATAAACAAGTAATCAACACATAATTAACATCTAGGTTTCATTAAATCTAAGCAAACACAAGATAGATCTAGCCTAGCATGATGGAATTAAGACAAGCACAAGATATAGACAACCAACACATAGACATATTGATTGAATTAGAAGAACACTTATCTTAATTACACATGAAAGGGTTCAAGGGCTGAAAACCCTTGAAAAACCTGTAAAATTCATAATAGGTTCGGCCTTAGGGTTTCTCCCAAAACTTCTCCTCTCTTATGAATGAAAATTAGAAAACTATATATAGGAAATTGAGTCTGACGGCGTCAAGACCAAATAGGTGACGCCGTCATCTCGCCGCCAAAATAATTCTCGGACTGCCTTGATCTACATCTGACGCCGTCATGCATTAGCTTTTTCCAGGCCGTCACGTATTTTACTCTTGACTCCATTAAATTGGTACTCTTGACGCCGTCACCTACTGTTCCCAGCTTGGAAAATTAAGTCTTTGGCGTTTTCTTTACTTTTATGCTCCAAAAATGTCCGAATTGCTTCCTTTTCCAGATTTCACTCCCAAAGTACCTAAAATCACAAAAGGAATTATTTAGGGCAATATTTGATCAAATAAATTCAATTCCGGGCTTAAATGACCCCCTAAAAGTGGTGCATTTTTCGCCTCATCATTAATGGCCAAACAAATACAGGCTCAAATTTTACTAATTCAGAAAAAGAATGTGCAAAATAAAACGTTAAAAGATGAAAATACATCTTTGAATAGGGATCTTGAGTGCCTAAAAACAAAACTGTTAAATCTTGAAAACAAAGAAAAATGAGAAATAGGTTTTGAAAAGGCGTATCACGAATATTATAATAAAGAACAAGATCTTCAACATAAAATGCGGGAATTAATTGAGTCTCATGGAAAAGTGGTTTCTAAATTGGAAAATGACAAAAATGAACTCAAACAACAAGTTGAACAACTCAAAAAAGAACTTTCAAAAACAGAAAAAGAGTTGACAACTTGTAAACCTGAATTTTATGAACATAAAGTCCGGAAAAGGAAAAGAAAAGAGTCTTTACTCGATGATATTGTAAATCTTGAACGCCAACTAAAAGAATTTCAAAATGTTGTTTACAAAACCGGGGGCTCAGTCACAACAATTCAAAAATATAAAATGAAGCCAAAACCTAAATGAGGCTTTGCTCTTGGTGACCACACATTCTGTTTTCTTCATAAGGCACTCAAGGAAAACCCTAAAATATACAGTATGAATCAAATGTTGGATAATTCAGTTGTGCGTATTGTTGTACATGATACTGAGGAAGAAGAAGAGATTGAAGAAGAGAGTCGATCAAAAATGAGTCAAGTACAATATTGCAAACCAAATGATTATTCAAAAGCTCCTGATAATTCAAAATCTGTTGTTTCTCCAAAAGAAATACCTGGGAAATCATGGTATGTGATCGAGTCAGATGTCTCATCCTCCAATGGAGCTCCTGTTCAAACTGTAGCACAAATAAATGGTTCTTTACCATCTTCTGGTGAAATTACCCCCTTGCCTAATCGTTGTCGCATACTTGAGTATTACAAAACTTTTATGGAAGACATCAAAATTTTCAAAAATGCAATTGAACGTAATTCAGAAATAAAAATTGCTACTTTTTAATCAGCTTACGAGCGAGAAAAGAGAGAAATTTTTCAAAAATAATTTTTAACAATCGTTCAACATTTGCGTCTTTGTGCTCAACGGTGGGAACATGAACTCCAAAAAGAGGTCAAATTAATGAGGAATATTTTCAAATATAATGAAAATGAATTTTTGGTTCAAAAACAAAAGAACAGAGCTTTAGAATATGAAGTTGATCGACTCTTGGAACAAATTCTCGATGCTGATATTGTGTCTGTAATTATGAGTGATATTTATAAATCAGGTCATGCTATGCTTTTTGAAGATTACTGCGCTGATAATGATTTGCTAACACTGAAATTGAGGCATTAAAACAAGAAAATGAAAAGATGAGGAAAAACAATGATGATGTGCAAATGAAATTTTTGAAAGAAAATTTTCAACTCAAACAACGACTTGAATGGTGTCAGGCTCAAAGGATTGAACGCGAATTGCAACTACAGAGTCCAAATGTTTCAAAATCTTGTCAGATTTGCAATAACAACGAGTTTTTCAAAAATAAATGTCTTACATATGAAAAGGAAATTGCGGAATTGAAAATTGAAAATGTTTAATGGCAACAAAACCGCGATGATTTTGCTCATTGGAATAGATTACTTGAGTCCCAAATCCAAGACAAAAATCACATCATCATCGATTTAAAAGAGAAAGTTAAGCTACTTGAGAAAGGAAAGTTTGTTGACACCACTGTCATAGCACCAAGATTGTATCAAATAGACAAAACTAATAGGGATAATACTGATCAGAATACTAATGTTAATCCTTCGACTTCTACAGGACTAGTCTCCACTAATAGCGTTAGCAGACCAAAGCGAAAAAGTAAGAAGAAGAATAGGATCTTGCAACGTAAAAGAGGATCACTAGAAGCCCAAGAAGTAGAAGATCAACTTAGGAATCTGAATAAAACTCATGTTGCATCTGAGTTAGATTCTAATCTAGCAAATTGTAATCAAAATCTCAGTGTAACGAATGATGAACCTATGAATGTTTTGAATGTTAATGCATCTTGTGTGTTTTGTCATAAAAGTGTATTATCTGGTGGTCATGCAAAATACGTAGCTAATTCTCTCTTAAATCGTCATAAGAAACGTAGGTCAGGCACTCCTTCTAGGCTCACTATTGCCTCTAAGTCCATCTTAGGAAAACCGCCTATTACTGTTTCAAACAAAGTTGATGTCACCCCATAGTTGAAACAAAAAAAGTCTAGGAACAAGCCCAAAATTAGTGAATTCACCAAAAAGAAAGCGCAAGCTAGTTGGAACAGGAAACCTTGGTTACAATATAAACCAAACTTTAAATGGATTCCAAAAATCTTGACAATGTGTGCATCTAACCAACAGGAACCCACTACTTCTTCGGGTTCCACCCTTACTCTTGTTCCATCTTCGTCGTCTTCTTGTGATGCAGGTGGTTTAAATTGTTCTCTGGATTGTTGATAGCTGATGCACCCGACATATGACAGGCAATCTAAAACTCTTAGTAAACTTTATATCAAAGTTCATTGGCACTGTCAGATTCAGGAATGATCATTACGCTCTAATTATGGGATACGATGACTACGTGAATGGGAACATTGAAATTAGCAGAGTTTATTATGTTGAAGGCTTGGGTCACAACCTCTTTTCTGTTGATCAATTTTGTGATGAGGATTTAGAAGTAGCATTTCTAGAGAAAACCTGTTTTGTTCGTGATCTACAAGGAAATGATCTAATGTGAGGCACGCGCGACACTAATCTCTACACAATTTCAATGTCTAACATGATTGCTTCTTCTCCAATTTGTCTTCTCTCCAAAGCTGAAACGACTAAATTGTGGTTATGGCACAAACGTCTTTCGCACTTGAATTTCAAAATGATGATTGAACTTGCTCGTCATAAACTTGTTGATGGCTTTCCAAGATTCTGTTATGCCAAAGATCACTTATGCCCTGCTTGCGAACAAGGAAAAAGTACTCGTGCTCATTTCCCTTCAAAACCTGACCACAGTACTAATCACGTGTTACAATTGCTTCATATGGATTTGTGTGATCCGATGCGTGTTCAAAGTATCAATGGTAAATGTTACATATTAGTAATTGTTGATGATTACTCACGTTGGACATGGGTTTATTTTCTTTGAAGTAAAGATCAAGCTCCTTCAATGATTATCACCTTTCTCACAAAAATTCAAGTTCAGTTACGCAACACGGTCAGAATCGTTAGAACTGACAATGGAACAGAATTTAAGAATCAGAATTTAAGGTCATATTTTGAGAAAGTGGGAATTGAACATCAAACATCTATCGCAAGAGCACCTGAACAGAATGGAGTAGTCGAAAGACGCAACAGAACGTTAGTTGAAGCTGCAAGAACGATGTTAATCAATGCTCAATTACCAGATTACTTATGGGCGGAAGCGGTTTCTACTGCATGTTACACTCAAAACCGTTGTATGATCGCAAAACGCCATCACAAAACCCCTTATCAAACTGTTCACAAAAGAAAACCGAACATCAATTACTTTCATGTATTTGGAGCTCTGTGCTATTCAGTAAATGATCGTGATGATCTAGGAAAACTTAAAGCAAAGGCTGACATAGGAGTGTTCGTTGGATACTATGAAAATTCCAAAGGCTTTCGGATATGGAATCGTCGCACTCGAGAAATTCAAGAGACTATTCATGCTAATTTTGATGAACTCACACAAATGGCTTCTGAGCAAAACAGCTTGGAAACCTTGTTTGCTCCACTGTTCGATGATACAATTGAAAACCGTCCTTCTGAGGTCTCATCCATTTCCGCTACACAACCTGAAAATAATTATGTACCTAATTTACCTCAACAAACAACAACAATTGTTGAGAAAGACGGCCCTCCAATTGCATCTCCAACAACAGCAGTACAAACCGCTTCCAACTCACGACAATCAACAGAAGATCCTTCACCACCATCAGTTCCACAATCCGCAGAGTATGACCCAAATGCATTCTTTAACCTGTTTGCACCGGCTCCAATAATTCCTGATATTGTTGAGTTGTCCACACGCAATTTGGATCCTGCTAACATGCGAGATAACTATCAACTACACCCTTCGACACACAAATGGACAAGAGATCACCCCTTAGTTCAAATTATTAGCCATCCAGATGCACCAATTATGACAAGACAACGACTCCACACAGACGGTGAAACTTGCATCTACGCACTCATAGTTTGTAAAACCAAACCTAAGAACATCAAAGAAGCAATGACTTACGACAACTGGATTGAATATAAGCAAGAGGAACTTCAATCATTTGAAAGATTACAAGTCTGGGAGTTAGTTGAAAAACCTGAAGGAATCAATGTCATTCGATTAAAATGGATCTAGAAAAACAAGTTGGATGCAGAAGGCACTGTCATACGAAACAAATCACGCTTGGTGGTGATGAGTTCATAAAAACTCATCATTTCTGTCAAATCTGAACAACAAAAACATTTAAAAACACTCAGAAACACCACAAAATACTGTAAATATCCTTAGAAGGTGTTTTTATATGTTTTAGATAAAAAAGAACTGAAAACAGGGAAAAACGGGTAAAGTTTACCAAATTGTCAAAATCAGTCCCTGAACTTTCAAGAAATGTCAGAAATGGTCCCTGGGTGAATTATTTTAAAGAAAAGTCAATAACAGTCCCCAGGAATCAAGGAATAACAATTTTTACCCTTGATAGTTCAACATACCAAAATTGGCAAAACAGGTCCCTGTAGTTTCAAATATTGACAGAAAATACCCCCAGTGTCTAAAAATGGTATTTTATCATCATAGGGTCCCTGGTAATTCACAAGTTGCCAAGTTTGACCCCTAGATGATAAATTCAAGAAATTTACAAAACTAGTCCCTGCACTTTCAAAGTTGGCAGAAAAGGTCCCTAATGTTTAAAAAATGGAATTTATCATCAAAGGGTCCTTGGTAATTCACAAGTTGCCAAGTTTGACCCCTAGATGATAAATTCAATGAATTTACCAAAAAAAGGTCCTTAAACTTTTAAAATTGGCAAAATTGGTCCCCGGTTATTTTAAATTTGGAAAAATACAAAAAAGGTCCTTATAATATTTTTAAATGGCAACAAAGGTAGTTTTTAACAAAATTTGGAAAAGTTACAAGTATGATCCTTGAAAATTCAGAAATTACATTAAAAGTCCTTGGGCTTTTAACCTTACAACCAAACGGATCCAATAAATAATCCATATTCCAAATCCATAATAAACATAAGCCTGCTCCAATTTTATATCAAAAGCCCAACACCACAAAGCCCATTCCCTTTAAAAATAAATCCCTGCCTTTGACTTTCCTTGACCCGTCTCCCACCCCCTTCTTCAACCTTCCAACCTTGTCACCTGCTTCACCACTATCCATCATGCCACCCCCCTCCATGTGCCTTACTTTCCACCTCAACCATACGTGTCATCCTCTCCAAGAGTACCCAAAGCTTAGTATTGCTCCAGGATAGAACACGTACTACTCCCACCATCCCTGCATCACCTCAACATGCCATACTACTCCACCATCACCCCTTACACCTCATTTGGTTCCCTTAACCCTCCATTGTCACATCAGAAGCATTTAATGCCTAGAAAATGGCTGCAAGTTACCTCTAGATATTTTGGCGCCAAAATATCTTTTGAACAGGTGTGTTCAATTTAGATACGTGTCATGATTGAAGAATGGTGGGATTTCCCTGAGAAGACACCTGGAACATTGAGGCCTATAAAAGGAGGAAGAAGATGAAGAATAGAGTAGTTAATTTTGTAGTTAGTTTCCATTTCAAATCGTATTAGTTGTAAACCTAGTCTCTCAGTTTAAATTTAAGTTCTTAAGCATTGCAATACTGTTGTAACATTGTAAGAAACCTTTGTTCAAGTTTTAATATAAGTTAATGTTCTAATTCAGTTCATGAATCCTTGTTTTGAATTCAAAAATCTTTACAAGCTTTCTAGTTATTAATTGTTGTTGTTTCCAATCCTTAAGCTCATATAAGTTAATAATTTAGCTTATTAGAGTTATTAGAAACCCTCAATTCCAGTATTACTTGAAAAAGAAAAAAATAGAAAAAAATCAAGAAAAATAGCTTTTAAATTAAAAATTTGCAGGTTTGAATCATCAAGAAGGAGCAGGGTTCATTTTGGATGGCCTTTGGTATTAGAAGCCTTGTGGAAGGCTTATAGGAAAGAATTTGGATCCTTGTTCTCAGTTTTAGCTGGATTGCAATTTATTTCACATCTCGTTGGGAATAACGACCCGAGGATACATTGTACTCTGCGGAGCATTAGTCTAAGCTATTTTTGACTTATTGACCTTGGTCAATAATATCTGATTGTTTAGCACTGATCAATTTTTGGCGCCGTTGCCGGGGAGGTGTGCTGCGTACAACGAATTTGGAAGCATACGTGGTTCTGAATATCACTCACTGTACAAATACCATCAGTGTGTAAATTTTTTTTTGTAAATCAAAATCATAACTGAAAAAGTTCATTAACACTTTTCCTAAAGTGTTAAAAACACCAAAAAAATTAAATAAACAACCAAATTAATCGTGAAGTTAAATTACTTCGTTTTATTTAAAATCACAACCTATACAGTTGGTTCCAGGTAAGTTCTGACATTAAATTACGAACTGAAGAGAGATCCATTCTTCTCTCCCGCCAGCCTACGAGTGATTTTAAAAGAACGATTTCGGTTAACGAATCGATTTAAAAAAAATATTTTCCAAGTTTTTCACCCATACACATAAACCCAAAACATTTTCTTTTATTGTGAATAAATTACAATTAAATAACTTTCAAAATAAGTTCCTAAATATAAGATAAAAACTTGACATAATATCCCTGGGAGTGGTGTACCTTTTATAAAGAAGCCATTTACCCGTGATTATTGGGTTAAGTTAACTGTGGTTTTGCCTCAATCTTGTTTTGAAAATTTTGTTTTTAGTACATGCACACACGTTCTTCTAGGTCTACAAGTCCTCACCGCGAGCTTGTCAGCATTCCTCGAAAACGTACACAATCTGCCCCGAAAATTGAATCTCAAATACAGACTGAACCTAAACCTTCAGTCATTATGGCAGAAGACCTCCCAATGTCCGAGCTTCTCCAGGCACCCATCGAGGGTTTTGGGACGATCCTCATTCGCATATACGATGGTTTAACAAGATTACATCTACCATCAAGTATAAGAATGTCCCGCAGGAGGCTATTAAACTACTTCTTTTTCCATTTTCCCTGGAGGGGGCAGCCAGAGTCTGGCTGGAGAAACAACCCCCTCGTTCCATAGAAACATGGGAAGATTTAGTTAAGGAATTTGTGAATGAATTCTATCCACCATCCAAAACTGCCTATCTTAGAAATGAGATCACCAAGTTTTCACAAAGACCTGGTGAATCATTCAGTGAAGCATGGGATAGATTCAAAGAGTTGCTTCGCAAATGCCCCCACCATGGATTTTTTGAGTTAATGCAACTCGACACATTTTATAACGGAGTAAGCCAAGCAGACCAAGATTCCCTTAATGCCTCAGCAGGAGGGAATTTTTAGAGTCGTACTGTCAAGGAAGCTTTAGCTATAATTGAAAATAAGTCCAAGGTTCGAACCATACAAAACAAACAAGTCGATCCTTCTTCTTCTACCGTGAATCAGTCTAGCACCGATGCTAAGATTGATAAACTCACGGATGCTATACAAGCTTTGGTTCACTCCAACCAAAAGAAAGTCTCCTTCCCACAGAATCCTTCACATGCTGAAGTGAAGAAAGTGGATGTTTGTGTTACTTGCGGTGGTCCTCACGCATATTATAATTGTACTGCCACCGACAGTAACACGTTTAAAACAAACGTGATTGCCGGTAATTCTAATCCAGGAGGCAATCAATATCGTCCTCCTGCTGAACCACCATGGCGTCCGAACACTTACTCTGTACCACCTGGTTTTAACCAGAATATACAAAACCGTCCTCAGAATCAGAATAGAAGTAACCAAGGTTTTTCTAACCAAGGTAACTTTAATCAAAGTCATTCCTAAAATTTTCAAAATTAGGGGAATAGAAATCAGGGACAGAGTAACTTTAATCCTGGCTACTTTCATGGAAACCCAAATCAGGGGCAATTCCAACATCAAGGGTTTCACCTAAACACTCGAGGGCAAACCCCTCCTGTCCAAACACCAGCTATTGTTCCAAACCCTACTCCTTCTGATGAATTGTTAAAGCAATTCATGAAAGCCCAGGAAGAAACCAACCGGTTGTTGATTAGCCAGATTTCTGACATCAAGAAATCTTTAAATGAAAGACCCTCGGGCTCAGGTAAATTACCTAGCACCACGATCGCGAATCCGAGGGGCGATGCTAAAACGATCACAACTAGGAGTGGAGCTTCATACAAAGGACCCAAAACTCCATCTACCTCTTTCTCTTCTCCTGAGGTATTGGAAAAAGAAGCTGAGGTTACAACGGACACGATACCTCCTATTCATAAAGGAAGTACCGACGACGTCCCATCTCCAGTTATTCAGGTCCCAGCTACTAAAGACAAAGTAGTTCCTGAAACTCCACAGATTCCCGTAGAAAATCCAAAAACCACCCCTAAATCTTCAATCCCATACCCATCACGATTAAGTGATCAAAAGCTTCACGAGAAAACTAGTCATCAAATGGATAAATTCTTCCAAATATTTCAAGAATTACATTTTGACATTAGCTTCGCGGACACTATCATTTTAATGCCCAAGTTTGCATCAACGATTAAACATTTGTTGAGTAATAAGGAAAAGCTGTTTGAGATGGCTAAAACTCCGTTAAATGAGAACTGCTCTGCAGTTCTTTTAAAGAAGCTTCCTGAGATGCTCGGAGATCCTAGAAAATTTTTAATACCTTGCGTATTTCCAGGAATGGTTGACTGCTATGCCTTGGCCGATCTTGGTGCCAGCATCAACCTTATGCCACATTCAGTCTGGAAGAAACTATCTCTTCCAGGGCTTACACCTACTTGCATGACTTTAGAGCTTGCAGACAGATCAATATCACGTCCTCTTGGCATTGCTAAGGACGTATTTGTAAAAGTAGGGAAGTTTCATTTTCCAGCCGACTTTGTCGTTGTTGAATTTGATGCAGATCAAATGGTTCCTCTCATCGTTGGAAGAGGATTCCTTAAAACGGGTCGTGCTCTCATAGATGTTTTTGAACATGAGATCACATTGCGTGTGGGTACAGAGGCAATCACATTTAACCTTGATCAGACTTCGAGGTACTCTTCAAACTACGACTCTAATTCGGTTAACCGAATAGACGTCATCGACGTTGCTTGTGAAGAGTACTCTCAGGAATTCCTTGGTTATTCAGATGATTACCTGAGTGGTAGTACCACTCCATCTTCTACTCCTATAATTCATAATTCTGATCCTTCCCTCACTCCGTTTGAGGGAAGAGACTTCGTCCTCGAGGAAATAGAGGCCTTTCTTAAGAATGATTCAATTCCATCTGAAATTGATCATCAAAAGATTGACCCGGAGGGGGATATCATGCTACTTGAGCAATTGTTAAACAAAGATCCCTCCCATCCTCCTATTCTACCACTAGAACTTCATAATTAGGAAATCAAACATGTTGAAGAAACTGATGATTTTCCTGAGGTTGAGCTCAAAGACTTACCAGCTCATCTGGAATACGCATATTTGGCAGGTAACGATAAGTTACCCGTCATTATAGCAAAAGATTTAAATGATGAGGAGAGAACTGCTCTCATAAAGGTCTTAAAATCACACAAGCAAGCAATTGCTTGGAAATTATCTGATATTAAGGGTATCAACCCTGAATTTTGTACTCATAAAATTCTTATGGAAAATGATTTTAAGCCTGCGGTTCAACATCAGAGACGAGTTAATCCTAAAATACATGATGTAATCAAACAAGAAGTTCTTAAACTTCTTGATGCTGGATTAATATACCCGATCTCTGATAGTCCTTGGGTTAGTCCCATCTACTGTGTCCCAAAGAAGGGTGGCATAACTGTTGTCACAAATGAGGAAAACGAGTTGATTCCAACTCGTTTGGTTACTGGGTGGCGTGTGTGCATCGACTATAGGAAACTTAACGATGCCACCCGAAAAGATGATGCGTGGGAATCGCACCTTGCTTTACCTCTCGAGGGATCTCGCGAGGCTTACAACCCCCACCAGGCAGTGTACCTGATCGTTGTAGTATAGTATAGTGACAAGTACCGGGGGATTGATCGTTCAGCTTAGGAATAGTGTCGCTAGGATTAGAAAGCCTAATTAATAGTTCTAAGGATGAAAGATGATTATTTTTGTGTTTTTATATTTTTATGAAATCAAGTAAAATCTCGGGTTTTGGAAGAGTGGGCGGAATTAGTTGTTATTCAACTAACCCAAAAACTACTTTATAACTAATTAAGCTAATGAAAATGAAATTAAACTAATATTAAACTAAGGTTGTGAGCAGTATTTGGAGAAATTGTGTTTACTTAGACTTCATTACTCCCTAGATATCTTTTACATGTCAATTACTTGTTACACTTGTATGGATGATGGATTGTATTCCTTAATACCATTCGTGGGGTGGCATACATAATTCCCCAACTCCATGAGCTCTTATCTCCTCCTACACCATGACCCAGCACAACTATAGGGATTGTAAACAGTGGCTCATGCATTAAATACAACCAATAAAGACCTAGTACGCCTCGGTTCATGTTTCTTAAGACGTTCAAGCATGTTACCATTTGGAGATCTGCCAGTTTTCTTAAGCCTAACATATAATATCATTCATCCAAGAACAAGAATAGACAAGTAATTAACACATAATCAACATCTAGGTTTCATTAGATCTAAGCAAACACAAAGGAAATCTAGCCTAGCATAGTAGAATTAAGATAAGAACAAAAGATAAACAACCAACACATAGACATATTGATTGAATTAAGAGTATACTTATCTCAATTACAATGCAAGGTATCAAGGGTTTGGAACCCTTGAAAAACCTGTAAAAGAGGCACCAAAATCGTCTTTAGGGTTTCACCAAAACTTCTTCTCTTTTTAATGAAAAAACTAGAAAACTATATATAGGAAAATCGTCCTGACGGCGTCAAGAGTTAATTCTGACGCCGTCAGCCAGCCGCCAATAACTTCCTCGGACGCCCTAGATCCAATTGTGACGGCCTTGGTGACGCCGTCACCACCTACGGTAAATTAATCTTGGCCACTTTGACGCCGTCATCTCTCCATCTGACGCCGTCACCAGCTACGGTAAAATATTCATCCTTTCTGACGCCGTCAAGAGTAATATCTTGACGCCGTCACCTTGTAATTCCAGCTTGGATTTGGTACTTTGTCGTTTTCTTCACTTTATGCTCCAAAAACGTCCAAAATAGCCTCTTTTCCAGAATTCACTCTCCAAACACCTAAAATCACAAAAGGAACGATTTAGGGCAATATTTGATCAAATAAAGTCGGATTCGGGCTTAAATGACCCCCTAAAAACGGATCATTTTTCGCCTCATCATATACCCTTACACTTGAGATTTGCTTGTCCTCAAGCAAATGAGCTTTTATTCTACTCAAAAGACAAGTTAGGGGTCATTTAACACTAATATAAAAGTAATTACAACAAATAATCGTTCCACTAAAGACCAATAGACAAGCACGGAGGTCATACACAAGCACCTCACAAATAGTGTTTAGATACTCACATCTCTCGGGTGTAATAAAGTAATATAACATTATGGAAATGGAAGATATCTCTCACTACCTGTCATAACAAAATAGATTACCATAGGCTTGGGAAAGGATCAAACCTCCACCACATGGCGTAAGCACCTAGGATAAACTATCAAAGAGGTCTTTTAAAGGGTTATAACGTTAGGTGTAGGGATATGAATTACACGGTTTTGTTGGATAAAGGGAATTTTACTGGTGGCGAGTTAACAATCTTAGTAAATTACATGTACAAGATGGCGTTGCTAAGCCAAGACTAGACTCGACTTAAGCTAACAAATGAAAAATAACAAAAATATAAAATGAACATAGAATGAAAACGGGATGGTAGTCCGTATGTTTTTTTCTCTTTTTTCTTTTTTCTTTTTTTTTCTATATATATATATATATTTTTTTTTTCTTTTTCTTGATTTTTTTTTTTTCATACACTCTTACCCTACCATCCAAAATAATACATCATAGGGGTTTGAGCAATCTCCTTACACTTGAATCTTTACATACTTTACATTAAACTATTCTAATGACTCGAATTAAGAAAATCAAAACACTTGGAGTACTTTTAAGATTAACGTACATATGGGGGTAATATTGTGATGTTCTTCCCCATTACTCCATAAAATAAGTACTTACCCATGAGTCCCAATCGTCCCAAAACAATATGTACAAAGATATGACTCGACTTAGCAACCATGTAATCAATTAGAAAGTTAGCTTAGGGTTTAACAAATAACAATAATGCACTAAAAATGAGCGCATACACGGAAGGCTGAAGCGATTTGGGTGTACATTTAAGTGGGGTGTAACAAATTCTTCCTTTAAGTAAAATGCTTAAAGTTAGAAACGAAAAGATAGGCTCGGAGGGGTGTACTAGGGGTATCGTGTACTAAAAATGAGTACAACGCAAAGGGTGTGGGAAAAATTAGTTGACTTAACTAGCCAAGTAATATGACTTAAATGGTCAAGTAATTATAATACGGGTTTAACACAAGGGTGATCCTAATGCCTCTTATCATGTAGTAAATCCTACCACACGAATGTAGTCTCACTAGCGGTCTCGGGATGCATCACTAACGCAAGTTCTAGAATCTAAATGCTACCGGTACACTCATAAGCACCAATAATAAATGCTTTTCCTATCAAATCTAAAGGCGAACCTCACATTTTTGGGTGGAAAATTTTTCCGAATATACGGTTATGTGCTAGTCATACAACCTCCTATCCATGAGACGCTTGCTATGGCTAAAGTTTCACTCCTAAATGTTGTAAAAAATTTTAAATTTGGCGCTAAAATTACACTAACAAGTATTTCTCATAGTTTTATTACTCATCTACTATCAAACAAAACAAACTCAAGCGAAAGTGCATATGTAAGGTATCATCTTTTTACCCTCCCCTTACACTTAGGATGAACATTGTCCCCAATGTTCAAGTAAAGAATGTAAAAGTTAAGAAGTAAAGAGAATGAAATCAAATACTCCTCTGATTCGCTCGGTATGGATTATAGGTTGGCCAGGTTAAATCTTCCTTCAAGAAAATGAACAATCAAAGCTTCCCTTCCAGAATATAAATCATCTTCTTGTCTTAAATAACCTGTAAATCCTGACAACAATAGACAAGGCAACCTCGCGTAAAATCGGCGGCATCCTATATAAGTTACTAAATCCTAGAAAACAAAGTAAGATATAATGCTTGTGGAATGAAGTTTACAGATTTCCTGGAGATTATAAAACTTAATAATTCACAAAAACCATAAGACTCCGTTAGAAAAACAAAACCGGTAAAATTTCCAGATTTTTACTCCTGACGCCGTCAAGAGCAATTGCCTGACGCCGTCAGAATGGACCTGCAGAAATCTTTATGTTAAGTTTCCGGAAAATTTCTGGAAAAACCTTGTCCTACTTCCTGGAAAATCCTGCAAAACTTCATTATGACTCGATACAAGCATTTGACTCTAACAAATACGAATATACATGTTCATTAAATATTGTGGGGAATCATGATCGGTTTGTTTCTTAAAAACATATTTGGGGTTTCCCCTTACACTTATCTTTTGCAAAAATACCTTTAGGTTGAAGTTAAGACTAGGCAAAACAACATAATAAAGTATTTCACATTTTAATTGAGAAACATGATCAACCAACAATAAAAATAAAACATGCATACAGAAGCAAATAACAATCAAACAATTAAAATCACACAAAACATGGGTTGCCTCCCAAGAAGCGCTTTTCTTTATTTACGAGTCTTGTAGCTAGACTCAAAGTCGTGGGTTACTACGTGATTTCATCATCAAACATTACATCCTCCTCATTAATCATTTCATTGTTATTTTCTTGGTAATGTTTTACACGTTGTATGTTAACCGTGAATTCCCTACCCTCATCATCAACTAGCACTACTGCTCCAAATTTAGAGGAATTCTTCACCGTGAACGGCCCGTACCATCTAGACTTAAGTTTTCCTGGAAATAATCTCAACCGAGAATTGTATAATAGGACCTTGTCTCCATCCGAAAATTCCTTGGGTTTCTTAATTCTTTGATCATGCCATCTTTTAGCTCTCTCTTTATAAGTGATGGATAATTCGTAGGCTTCTAATCTAAGCTCATCAAGCTCGTGTAATTGCAAAAACCTATTATTCCCTGCAGTTGTGTAATCTAAGTTGCATGCCTTAAGCGCCCAATAAGCCTTGTGTTCTAATTCTACCGGTAAATGACATGCCTTACCATACACCATGCGAAACGGGGTCGTTCCAATAGGTGTTTTGTAGGCAGTTCGGAATGCCCATAAGGCTTTGTCGAGTTTGAATGACCAGTCTTTTCTGTTTTGACTAACCGTTTTTTCAAGTATTCTTTTAATAGCTCTATTGGTGTTTTCGACTTGGCCATTGGTTTGTAGATGATAAGCGGTGGAGAATCGGTGGGGTACTCCATACCTCTTCATTACCTTTTCCATTTGTGCGTTGCAAAAATGTGTCCCCCTATCGCTGATGAGAGCTTTCGGAATCCCGAATCTTGCGAAAAGCTTTTTCAGGAAATGAATGACCACTCTAGCATCATTAGTCCTAAGGGCTTGTGCTTCAACCCATTTCGAAACATAGTCAATGGCGACTAAGATGTACTCGTTCCCCCCTGAGGACGGAAAGGGTCCCATAAAGTCAATTCCCCAAACATCAAATACCTCACAAACTTGTATAAAGTTCTGAGGCGCCTCATCCCTACGTGATATATTTCCAGCCCGTTGACAAGCATCACACGCCTGCACCATATCTTTTACATCACGGAAAATCGTGGGCCAATAGAAACCTGCATCGAGAATCTTTCGGGCAGTAACATTTATCCCATGATGCCCTCCAGAGGGACCGGAGTGACACTCCTTCATGATTTTTACCGCCTCATTCTCTGAAACACAACGCCTTACGATGTGGTCAGGACACCTTCGGAATAAAAATGGTTCATCCCAGAAGTAGTATTTTAGCTAGGAAAAGAACTTCTTCCTCTCGTATTTAGTCAGGTGTTCAGGAACGAGCCTACATCTACTTGCGAAGTAATTGGCAAAGTCGGCGTACCATGGTTCCGAATCGAGGATAGACATTAGTTGTTCGTCAGGAAACGAATCTTTAATCTCACTTCTATCGTGCTCATCCAGGGGGTTTTCAAGACGAGATAGATGATCAGCGGCTAGATTCTCTGCCCCCCTCTTATCGCGAATTTCAACATCAAATTCTTGCAGCAACAAGATCCACCGAATCAGTCGTGGCTTGGCGTCCTGCTTCGCAAACAGATATCTAAGAGCTGAGTGGTCAGTGAAAACGACTGTCTTTGAAAGGACAAGATATTGTCGGAATTTGTCGAATGCAAACACTACGGCTAGTAATTCTTTTTCGGTGGTGGAGTAGTTCTCTTGGGCGGGATTCATGGTTTTGCTAGCGTAGTAAATAGGTTGGAAAAGCTTGTCATGTCGCTTACCTAATACAGCCCCGACAGCGAAGTCGCTGGCGTCACACATTATTTCAAATGGTAACTCCCAGTTGGGTGTGATCATGATTGGAGCTTGAGTGAGCTCCCTTTTTAGGAGGTCGAAGGCATCTTTGCATTCTTGGGAAAAATCGAATGGAGCATCCTTTACAAGCAATTGAGTCATTGGCCGGGCAATTTTGGAGAAGTCCTTGATGAATCTTCGATAAAATCCGGCGTGCCCCAAAAAGCTGCGTATTGCCTTAACAGTCGTGGGGTATGGTAACTTAGATATAGCTTCAACTTTAGCTTGGTCCACCTCTATCCCGTTTCCTGAAATCTTATGCCCCAACACAATCCCTTCTTTTACCATGAAATGACACTTTTCCCAGTTTAACACCAAGTTGGTTTCCTCACAACGTTTAAGCATCTTCTCTAAATTAGCAAGACAACGGTCGAAGGAGTTTCCGAAGACTGAAAAGTCATCCATGAATACCTCCATGCTGTCTTCCATTAGTTCGTGAAAGATTGCAGTCATGCAACGTTGGAAAGTGGCGGGGGCATTACATAGCCCAAAAGGCATCCTTTTGTAAGCAAACGTTCCATAAGGGCAAGTGAACGTGGTCTTTTCTTGGTCCTCAGGTGCTATGGGGATTTGAAAATATCCTGAAAATCCATCTAAGAAGCAATAGTACTCGTGTCCAGATAATCTCTCTAACATCTGATCAATGAATGGTAAGGGAAAGTGATCTTTCCTCGTGGCATCGTTGAGCTTCCGATAGTCAATGCATACCCGCCATCCAGTGACAGTCCTCTGGGGCACCATCTCACCCTTGTCATTTTTTACTACAGTCATTCCACCCTTTTTAGGTACAACCTGCACAGGACTGACCCATGGGCTATCCGAGATTAGGTAAATCAGTCCTGCATCCAAGAGTTTGATCACTTCTTTCTTCACTACTTCCTTAATGTTGGGGTTCACTCGCCGCTGGGGTTGCACAGTTGGCTTATAATCTTCCTCCATAAGAATTTTATGTGTGCAAAAAGTTGAGTCAATCCCCTTTATGTCGGCCACACTCCATGCGAGTACCCCCTTGTATTTCTTCAGGACCTCTAAGAGTTTAATTTTTTGTTCCTTTTCCAAGGAAGAGTTTATGATTACCGGGAGTTGGTTCTCTCCCTGAAGAAAGGCATATTCCAAATGATTAGGGAGCTCTTTAAGATCCACGTCCGGGGGCTCGATAATAGAATGTTTGAGCTTATTCTCGGGCTTTCGGAGCTCGAGGTGCTCCGTTGCTTCTTGCCTGGGATAGAAGGAGACCGCATTAACCTCCTCTGTCTTCTCCACCTCTAGCAAAGGCAGAAAACTCTCGTCCCGTAGCCAGCCTTCACCGATTTGTTCATCGATGCAATCATCAATGACATCTGTAAGCTCATCTACTTCCCCAATAAAGTAGAGCCGGTTGGATGCCTCGAGGGAGAGGTCCATAGAATCCTTAATGTCGAAGGTTGTGCTATCGTCTCCTACTCGCAAGGTCAATTTTCCATCGTAGACATCGATGACTGCACGAGCGGTAGCAAGAAATGGTCTACCTAAAATGATAGGTACCACGTCGTCCTCCTCCATATCTAGGATTACGAAGTCGACCGGGAATTTGAATTTCCCAACCTTAACTAGCACGTTCTCACATATCCCTTCGGGGTATTTAACTGATCTATCGGCTAGTTGGATGTTCATACGGGTAGGCTTCAATCCGGAATATCCTAGTTTACGGAACATAGAGAGAGGCATGAGATTGATACTTGCTCCCAAATCGGCAAGAGCGTTCTTGATTGATAGAGGTCCTATGGAGCATGGCAGGGTGAAGCTACCTGGATCATCTACCTTCTTTGGTAGCCCTCGATGGGTCACCACTGAGCATTCTTCCCCCAGGGTTACAAGACCCTCGAGCTTCTTCCTGTTAGCGAGCAGCTTTTTGAAGTATGTGCTATACTTCGGCATGTGATAGCAAGCATCCAGGAGAGGTATGGTGACAACTGAGTCTTTTAGGTATGACAAGAACCTCTTGTTATCATTCTCAGTTTTCTGGTTCCTTAGTCGGGATGGGTATGGTATTCTCACCGGTGGGTTAGGAATGGCTGATGGGGAGGAGGTTGTTACGGGTGGTTGGTCCGGAGTGCCAATGCCGACATCCTGCTCCTCTTCCCCAGGTTTTTCTGAATCGAGTGTAACGGGGGACGAGTTTGGGTAAGGAGGGTCCTTGGTTGTCGTTCCGGCCCGTGTGGTTATCGCGAGCATGGGGTCCTTTCTTCTTTCAAACGGTGGTTGGAGGTTATCTAGGGCTGAGTTAAGCTTCCTTAAAAATTCTCCGACATCCTCCTGCTGGTCGTCGAAAAGCTCGTTAAGCCCTTTCATTTGCAAGTCTTTTACATGAGTGAAGTGACCAAGGTCATCTTCGAAATTGCTCCTGATTTTGAATTCAGGGCCTCCCTCCCCTTCTCTTTTCCTCACCAGGTTCCCCCAGAGGGTATAATCATCATTCTGGTAGAAAGGTAAAAGGGAGGGATCAGCATAAATGTCTCCTCCTGACAAGCATGCATGTTTAGTTGTGGCTGCTCCTCCGCATTCCTCCACCTCATGCGGACCTCCACAGTAATCGCAGATCAAGTAAGGGTTTGACAGCATTTTAGGTGGTTGCGATCCAGCTAGGCAATCCATTCTTTTGTGAACTTTGCTTAATCGATCCGGGATGGTTTCAGAAATGCCGTCAGTCGACTCAGGTTCATCCCAAGTGTCATCCTGGTCTTGGGCATATTCTTCAATTCTGTCCCACCCTTCCTCGGCACTAAGATTGGCCAATCTTCCTTTCCTAGATTGGTTGATTCCGTTTCGGTCATTAGAGGAGATATTTTCGTAGAAGATTTGGACCAAGAGCCAAAGTTCAATACCATGGTGTGGAACTTGTCTTATTAAATCTTTGAATCTGGTCCACGCTTTATGGAAGGGTTCATCCTTCCCCTTTCAGAAACGAAGGATCCTATCCCTAAATGCTGAGGTTTTTCCAGGTGGAAAGAACTTCTCATAGAACTTGGATATGAGTTGCTCCCATGTGAAAATAGATTCGGAAGGGAGTTTGTTATACCAGTCTTGGGCTTTTTCGTATAAGGTGAAAGGGAAGAATCGTAGTCGGGATGTGTTTCTAGTGGCCCCACCCGTATCGATAGTGTCCACTATTTTTAGGAAGTCCTTGATGTGTTGGATTGGATTTTCCTCATCAAGTCCGTGAAACTTACACACATTTTTGACGAGCCAAATATCATTTGCATGCAAGACCTCGTTGGTATGTTCGTTTGGATAAACAATGGCATTGGAAAACCCACGAGGAGTTGGGGAAGAGTAATCCTTGAGACGCTTAGGAGGAGGTGTTATAGGAGTATTTGTCTCATTGTGGGAGCTTGGGGTTGTGACGTGATTTTCTGAATTTTCTTCAGAGAGAGGTGCATCAAAGTCGATAGCAATGCTAGATGGTTCAGGTGTTGAGTGAGTTCGTCGTAGCCTACACATTTCCCTTTCGGGTTCTGCATAAGGCAAGACAAGATCTTTAGTGGTGCTACGACTCCTAGTGATCCTAAGGTTAGAGAATTCGTTGGTTGCCATGATGGTGAAGGGTGAAGAGTTACGAACACAGGCACGAAGAAATAAGATAGACTAAAGAAGTCCTAAAAATAAAAATAAAAAATCTTACTAGAAAGGAATCTAGCAAGTAGACTTAATAAAAAGAAATCCTAACCTAGACAATAACTATTCCCCTGCAGCGGCGCCAAAAACTTGATGCGTGGGAATCGCACCTTGCTTTACCTCTCGAGGGATCTCGCGAGGCTTACAACCCCCACCAGGCAGTGTACCTGATCGTTGTAGTATAGTATAGTGACAAGTACCGGGGGATTGATCGTTCAGCTTAGGAATAGTGTCGCTAGGATTAGAAAGCCTAATTAATAGTTCTAAGGATGAAAGATGATTATTTTTGTGTTTTTATATTTTTATGAAAGCAAGTAAAATCTCGGGTTTTGGAAGAGTGGGCGGAATTAGTTGTTATTCAACTAACCCAAAAACTACTTTATAACTAATTAAGCTAATGAAAATGAAATTAAACTAATATTAAACTAAGGTTGTGAGCAGTATTTGGAGAAATTGTGTTTACTTAGACTTCATTACTCCCTAGATATCTTTTACATGTCAATTACTTGTTACACTTGTATGGATGATGGATTGTATTCCTTAATACCATTCGTGGGGTGGCATACATAACTCCCCAACTCTATGAGCTCTTATCTCCTCCTACACCATGACCCAGCACAACTATAGGGATTGTAAACAGTGGCTCATGCATTAAATACAACCAATAAAGACCTAGTACGCCTCGGTTCATGTTTCTTAAGACGTTCAAGCATGTTACCATTTGGAGATCTGCCAGTTTTCTTAAGCCTAACATATAATATCATTCACCCAAGAACAAGAATAGACAAGTAATTAACACATAATCAACATCTAGGTTTCATTAGATCTAAGCAAACACAAAGGAAATCTAGCCTAGCATAGTAGAATTAAGATAAGAACAAAAGATAAACAACCAACACATAGACATATTGATTGAATTAAGAGTATACTTATCTCAATTACAATGCAAGGTATCAAGGGTTTGGAACCCTTGAAAAACCTGTAAAAGAGGCACCAAAATCGTCTTTAGGGTTTCACCGAAACTTCTTCTCTTTTTAATGAAAAAACTAGAAAACTATATATAGGAAAATCGTCCTGACGGCGTCAAGAGTTAATTCTGACGCCGTCAGCCAGCCGCCAATAACTTCCTCGGACGCCCTAGATCCAATTGTGACGGCCTAGGTGACGCCGTCACCACCTACGGTAAATTAATCTTGGCCACTTTGACGCCGTCATCTCTCCATCTGACGCCGTCACCAGCTACGGTAAAATATTCATCCTTTCTGACGCCGTCAAGAGTAATATCTTGACGCCGTCACCTTGTAATTCCAGCTTGGATTTGGTACTTTGTCGTTTTCTTCACTTTATGCTCCAAAAACGTCCAAAATAGCCTCTTTTCCAGAATTCACTCTCCAAACACCTAAAATCACAAAAGGAATGATTTAGGGCAATATTTGATCAAATAAAGTCGGATTCGGGCTTAAATGACCCCCTAAAAACGGATCATTTTTCGCCTCATCAAAAGACCACTTTCCTCTACCTTTTATGGACCAGATGCTCGAGAGGTTGGCAGGAAATGAGTACTATTGTATCATGGATGGTTTCTCGGGATACTTTCAAATCCCCATTGATCCACAGGATCAAGAAAAAACTACCTTCACATGCCCATATGGAACATTTGCCTATCGACGTATGCCATTTGGCTTATGCAACGCACCAGGTACGTTCCAACGGTGCATGATGGCTATATTTTCCGATACCATCGGGAAAACTATGGAGGTATTTATGGATGACTTTTCAGTCATCGGGGATTCTTTTCAGGCTTGTCTCACCAATCTGGAAATCATGCTTAAACGCTGTGAAGACACAAACTTGTGTCTGAATTGGGAGAAGAGCTACTTTATGGTCAAGGAGGGCATTGTCCTCGGCCATAAAATTTCAAAAAATGGGATAGAGGTAGACAGAGCAAAGGTTGATGTAATCGCTAAACTACCTCCTCCCACTACTGTCAAAGGTGTGAGAAGTTTCCTGGGTCATGCAGGATTTTACCGGAGATTTATACAAGATTTTTCAAAAATCTCTAGGCCTATGACCCATCTCTTAGAGAAGGATGCTCCTTTCATCTTCTCACCTGAGTGCTTAGAAGCGTTTCAAATCTTGAAACAAAAGCTTACTGAAGCACCCATTCTTGTTGCCCCCGACTGGGACTTGCCATTCGAATTAATGTGCGATGCAAGTGACTTTGCAATCGGTGCAGTCCTGGGGCAACGTTTAAGTAAACACTTTCAGCCAATACACTACGCTAGTAAGACCATGACAGAAGCTCAAACACGTTATACCACCACAGGAAAAGAACTATTAGCTGTGGTATACGCCTTTGAGAAATTCAGGCCTTACTTAATCCTAACAAAATGCGTGGTGTATACGGACCACTCGGCCTTAAAATACCTGTTTGCTAAACAGGACGCTAAGCCGAGGTTGCTCCGATGGGTTCTACTCCTTCAAGAGTTTGACATTATCATACGTTATAAGAAAGGAGCAGAAAACCTTGCGGTTGATCACTTATCCCGTCTAGAGAATCCTCATCAGGATGATCTCGAGAGAAAGGAAATTAATGAAACCTTTCCTTTGGAGACACTAAATTTAATCTCTAGTCGGGATGATACCTCTACCCCATGGTTTGCAGATTTTGCAAATTATCATGCGGGTAATTTCGTAGTGAAAGGGATGATGTCCCAGCAGAAGAAAAAATTCTTCAAAGACGTCAAACACTATTTCTGGGATGACCCTTACCTCTTTAAGATATGCGCGGATCAAGTCATCCGGCGGTGTGTCCATGGTACTGAAGCCATGGAAATCCTCAAAGCTCGTCATGATGGACCCACTTGGGACATCACAGCTCGAATTACACCGCCAAAAAGGTGTTTGATTCTGGCTTTTACTGGCCCACCATCTATAAAGATGCCCAAGATCTTGTCAAAACCTGTGATGCTTGTCAACATCACGGAAATGTTTCTAAGAAGGATGAAATGCCTCAAAACATAATCCAAGTCTGTGAAATATTTGATATCTGGGGCATTGATTTCCTGGGCCCATTTCCATCTTCAAGAGGTAACAAATATATACTCGTGGCTGTAGACTATTTATCTAAATGGGTTGAGGCGAAAGCTTTACCCACTAATGATGCCCGAGTTGTTGTGAAATTTCTGAAGTCTCTCTTTGCCCGATTTGGGACTCCTCGTGCCATTATCAGTGATCGTGGTACACACTTTTGCAATGATCAATTTGCAAGAGTGATGCTGAAATATGGTGTAACTCACCGTCTTTCTACTGCATATCACCCCCAAACTAGTGGGCAGGTGGAGGTCTCAAATCGAGGCATCAAGAGAATTCTGGAGAGGACGGTAGGAGAAAACCATGCCTCTTGGTCGGACAAACTGGACGACGCACTGTGGGCTTTTCGTACAGCTTATAAAACACCCATTGGGTGTACTCCTTACAAGTTGGTGTACGGAAAGACATGTCATCTTCCGATCGATATAGAGCACAAAGCCTACTGGCTTTGAAACATGCAAACTTTGACATTCAGACAGCGGGTGATCACAGAAAGGTTCAGCTAAATGAGCTATATGAACAACGTGATCAAGCTTACGAAAATTCTTTAATCTATAAAGAAAAGACTAAAAAGATACATGACTCTAAAATAAAAAACCGCGTTTTCAACGTTGGTGATAAAGTTCTTCTTTTCAATTCTATATTGAAAATTTTCTCGGGTAAGCTAAAAACCCGCTGGTCTGGACCATTTACTGTAGCAAAAGTATACCCATACGGAACTGTTGAGTTATTGCAACCTGACGGTCCCAATTTTAAAGTAAATGGACATCGTTTGAAGCACTACTTTGGAGGGGACATACCACAAGTGGTTGTCCCAGATCTCCAAACTTTCCCCACGGACTAATCAATACGGGGTCGAGTCTAGCTAGTGACTCGGTAAATAAAAACTTTAGCAAAACATGGGTCCTACCCATGTTTCTGACTTCTTTCTCTGTTCTACCACCCAAGTGTAGGGGAGTTGCCCCTACTGTAAATAAAGTACATAAAATAAAAATGAAAAATAAAAAAATAAAATAAATGTTGTTCCTACATTTAGTTAATAAATGTTGCCTTTTTACGTTCAAAGAGTCGGCATAATAGCCGGGACATTGAATATTGAAGACAATATTCATTTCTAAGTGTAGGGGGGAAATTCTAGCGAATTTTATCACATTATACTTCTAGTACCCCCGTTTTTTGCCAAACATTTTAAAAAAAAATTTCAAAATTTTCACTTAAATGAAGTACTTGGCATTAACATAACAAATGGTAATCAGTCCACCATGTCTAATCCACATAAGGACTGGCTAATCCAGGAGCAAACAGCTCTTGGTAAAGATATCTCAAATCCGTTACGGCTGACAATTTGCCAAAAATTGTATGGTACTCAACTCACCATATCCTTAAAAGTGAAGAGTTGACTAGCCCGCAAGGTTATGGCTTGTGGTAAAGGCAGTGGAAAACCATAATTGGTAATCAACTCACCAAGATGATGACTGAATTCCATCAAGAGTTGGCTAGTCCAAAAGCAAACGGCTTTTGGTAAAGACAAATCAAATCCGTTGACAGCTGATGCTTTTCTTAAAATCATATGGTTATCAGTGTACCATAGTTCTTACTTGAACTGAAACACTTGGCTACTCCAGAAGTAATGGCTTTTGGTAAAGAGACATTAAAACCATTAAATTTTAAAAAAATGGGTTTTTAGTAGATGCTAGATTGCTAGGGACTAGCAATAGTTAAGTGTAGGGGATTGATGAGTTCATAAAAACTCATCATTTCTGTCAAATCTGAACAACAAAAACATTTAAAAACACTCAGAAACACCACAAAATACTGTAAATATCGTTAGAAGGTGTTTTTATATGTTTTAGATAAAAAAGAACTGAAAACAGGGAAAAACGGGTAAAGTTTACCAAATTGTCAAAATCAGTCCCTGAACTTTCAAGAAATGTCAGAAATGGTCCCTGGGTGAATTATTTTAAAGAAAAGTCAATAACAGTCCCCAGGAATCAAGGAATAACAATTTTTACCCTTGATAGTTCAAAATACCAAAATTGGCAAAACAGGTCCCTGTAGTTTCAAATATTGACAGAAAATACCCCAGTGTCTAAAAATGGTATTTTATCATCAAAGGGTTCCTGGTAATTCACAAGTTGCCAAGTTTGAACCCTAGATGATAAATTCAAGAAATTTACAAAACTAGTCCTTGCACTTTCAAAGTTGGCAGAAAAGGTCCCTAATGTTTAAAAAATGGAATTTATCATCAAAGGGTCCTTGGTAATTCACAAGTTGCCAAGTTTGACCCCTAGATGATAAATTCAATGAATTTACAAAAAAAAGGTCCTTAAACTTTTAAAATTGGCAAAATTAGTCCCCAGTTATTTTAAATTTGGAAAAATACAAAAAAGGTCCTTATAATATTTTTAAATGTCAACAAAGGTCCTTTTTAACAAAATTTTGGAAAGTTACAAGTATGGTCCTTGGAAATTCAGAAATTACATTAAAAGTCCTTGGGCTTTTAACCTTACAACCAAACGGATCCAATAAATAATCCATATTCCAAATCCATAATAAACATAAGCCTGCTCCAATTTTATATCAAAAGCCCAACACCACAAAGCCCATTCCCTTTAAAAATAAATCCCTGCCTTTGACTTTCGTTGACCCGTCTCCCACCCCCTTCTTCAACCTTCCAACCTTGTCACCTGCTTCACCACTATCCACCATGCCACCCCCCTCCATGTGCCTTACTTTCCACCTCAACCATACATGTCATCCTCTCCAAGAGTACCCAAAGCTTAGTATTGCTCCAGGATTGAACACGTACTACTCCCACCATCCCTGCATCACCTCAACATGCCATACTACTCAACCATCACCCCTTACACCTCATTTGGTTCCCTTAACCCTCCATTGTCACATCAGAAGCATTTAATGCCTAGAAAACGGCTGCAAGTTACCTCTAGATATTTTGGTGCCAAAATATCTTATGAACAGGTGTGTTCAATTTAGATACGTGTCATGATTGAAGAATGGCGGGATTTCCCTGAGAAGACACCTGGAACATTGAGGCCTATAAAAGGAGGAAGAAGATGAAGAGTAGAGTAGTTAATTTTGTAGTTAGTTTCCATTTCAAATCGTATTAGTTGTAAACCTAGTCTCTCAGTTTAAATTTAAGTTCTTAAGCATTGCAATACTGTTGTAACATTGTAAGAAACCTTTGTTCAAGTTTTAATATAAGTTAATGTTCTAATTTAGTTCATGAATCCTTGTTTTGAATTCAAAAATCTTTACAAGCTTTCTAGTTATTAATTGTTGTTGTTTCCAATCCTTAAGCTCATATAAGTTAATAATTTAGCTTATTAGAGTTATTAGAAACCCTCAATTCCAGTATTACTTGAAAAAGAAAAAAATATAAAAAATCAAGAAAAATAGCTTTTAAATTAAAAATTTGCAGGTTTGAATCATCAAGAAGGAGCAGGGTTCATTTTGGATGGCCTTTGGTATTAGAAGCCTTGTGGAAGGCTTATAGGAAAGAATTTGGATCCTTGTTCTCAGTTTTAGCTGGATTGCAATTTATTTCACATCTCGTTGGGAATAACGACCCGAGGATACATTGTACTCCGCGGAGCATTAGTCTAAGCTATTTTTGACTTATTGACCTTGGTCAATAATATCTGATTGTTTAGCACTGATCAATTTTTGGCGCCGTTGCCGGGGAGGTGTGCTGCGTACAACGAATTTGGAAGCACTGATCAGGTGGCAAAAGGATATTTTCAAGAAGAGGGAATCGATTTTGAAGAGTCTTTTCCTCCAGTGGCTAGACTTGAAGCCTTACGGATTTTTCTAGCATATGCTGCTCACCAGAATATGGTTGTTTATCAAATGGATATGAAAACGGCATTTCTAAAAGGTCAACTCCGTGAAGTGGTTTATGCCAGTCAACCAGATGGCTTTATTGATCCTGAACGTCCTAATCACGTCTACAAACTCAAAAAGTCTCTCTACGGACTCAAGCAAGCCCCAAGGGCGTGGTATGACAAGTTATCTACATTCTTACTGGCTAATAACTTTTCTAATTGCTCGGTGGATCTAACACTATTTACAAAAACATACGGGGTGGACTTATTAATTGTTCAAATCTGTAACACCCCCATTTTTCACTGATCGCAATGGATAAAGTGTTTGGGGTATTACCCATGAAAACAAAGACAAGATAATAGAAAACGACTCGAAAAAGAGACATTTTTGAAAAAGGTGTTATCATTCATTTATTCATCAGAGTTTTTATAGAAAAAGATGTACTTTTACCAAAAGAGAGGTCCCTAAGATACGTTTTATGACACAAAACTTGATGAATGATAACTATTCTGGACGTCCTCATGTCCAGTGGTTCTCTATGCCAGGGTTCCTATATTGCCTAATTACCTAAGGTAACATGCTTAAAAGTCAACACGTATGTTGAGTGAGAGTCATAGGTTTAAAAAGTTAAAGTGTAAATACAAGTTCCACAGGGTTCAGCTTAAACCCTATGTGTGGAAAGGTTTTGTGTTAGAAGGAATATTGCACTAAGCTCATGAACCACACGTTAACAATCCAGGTCATGGGGTCTGCAGACCAATCCATGAGGGGATGGGAGGGCTAACTTGCCAAAGTTAAACCTTCAGTGGGTTCAAATATAGTACTTATTGGTACCACCTAGTGGGGTGTTAATACCAACGAGAGTTGTCAAAGTCCAATAGATCTATCAACTATATTCGCGTTTGCGTGGGTAAAATATCCCAAACGATTAGATTCATGAATTTTGGTTATGTAATGATGGCTGTTAGTTTACTCGTGCAATAACCAGAGAAAAGACTTGTATTTAGTTTTAAAGCATGTATCCCCCTCACAGGGCTTGTAAAACATTTAGAAAGCATTTAAAAGGGTGTGAGGCTATGAAAACTCACCTGTGTCTCTAGGTAATTAAAGTAGGGGTTTAGAAAACTCACTCACGTATCCTGGGGTAGTGCGGGTGTGCGTATGTCAAGTCTTAGTCTAGGCTTTCTTAACTAATTACTATTTATGTTTTTATATATAACATAACACCGTTCAGGCCATTGTAATTCAGAAGTATACGACTCCTCACATGAAGCTCCCTACTATTTTATTATGTGATCAGCATAATACCGTTCGGGCCATCATAATTCAGAAGTTAATACTCCTCACACAAAGCTCCCTATTACTGAGTTATGTTGTTATTAAGTTTTAGTTAAAACATAACACCGTTCAGGCCATCATATCTCAGAAGTATATGCAATAATCGTTCGAGGAGTCAGGGCACTTTAATTTGTAAACCCAACAAACTCGTCAAAACGAAATATCCACATAGTACTCCTCGCATGAAGCTCTCTAGTATTGTGTTATGCTTCTAACTTAAATAGGTTTTTATAGTTTATGAAAATAGTCCATTTTTTTTCTCCTGTATATATATATATATATATATACATATATATATATATATATATATACATATATATACATATATATATATATATATATATATATATATATATATATATATATATATATATATATATATATATATATATATATATAGTGTGAGGTTATTTTCAGAACCAAATAAATTGCGAGAACCATTTTTAGCCCTTGATCAAAATAATCTATGGCTGAAAGCAAAATGGCATTATTTTAAAAATATTCAAGTTAAAGTGATGTAATTTATGAGTCTGAAGGGCAATTACGGAATTCCAATAATAATCAATCACCTAAATATAAGGGGCGGTTTAATTTTATTTTCAAGATCTGACACATCCAGCCTCTCTTCTCTATCATTTCTTCCAGATCTGATGAAACATGAACCTCTCTCATTTGTCAATACACGAGATACCGCACACATTCTTCATTTGCACTCACTCACTTCGTCGGAAAAAATAAAGATGAGTGATGTTGAAGGTGGTTTTGTGAACGGTAATGATGGGTTTGAAGATGAAGAGGCTGTTGTAATTTTGAGTCGAGTCACAAAACAGGTAACCTCTTTATGTTTTTGATTTTGATGCACATGTTTATCGTATGTGATTACTACGTTGTACGTTATTGTTGATGTGTGTGATTGTATATGTATAACTGTATTAGGATTGGTACATATGGAATGCATTTTAAATAATATATTGCTAGTTTGCACATCTCATATGGGTATAAGTTTATAAGAAATATTGTTTAGATCCTTGATGTACTGATAGGTAACCGAGCCTGGTATATCATTTAGAAAGAAGATGAAATGTACTTATTAAGCCCTTGAAGTAGTCTTCACAACAACAGTTAGAAAAAAGAAAAGAAAAAAGGCAAACAAGATATTAATAAAATAGTATGATATATAAAACTAATCTTAGCAAAATCTATTTTATTAAATGGGAAAAAAGTAGTTTTAAGTAATGGGACATACGTGTTTATGACGGGTAAAAAATCAATTAAAATGGTGCATATGTGTTTTATGCCTGAAAAGTGTATGCATATGTGTTTTTCAAGGTTAATTTAAAATTAGTGTAATGATGCATATTTGTTTCAAGGTTAATATAAAATTAGTGTAATGATGCATATGTGTTTTTATTGTTGGTATAAAATTTCTGAAAGAGTGTGCATATGTGTTTTATGACTGTTGGCACAGACTTGTATCAGTTAATATGAGCGAGACAATAAAAACACATGTGCACAAAGATTTAAAACACATGGGCAGATTTCATGAGTTCTTGAACCAGACGATGAATACATGTGCACGCATAAAAGATGAACCATATGGTTCCAATTGTAGCGTAATGGATTGGGTGGGCAAAAAATTCAAATATGTCATGCTGTGTGTATAGTTGTCTGGCCCAGTAGCATGAACTAATTTTCTTTTTTAAGATACTGGCTAATTTTCTTTTTTAACTTATCACGTTTTTTTAAGATCATATGTTTATTTTTTTTTAAAGAATTAAAATGCAAATGTGTTTTTACAGTTTTGGGTAAATTTGATGCCTTATGTTCATATGTGTTTTTAGTTATGATATAAAGATTTTTGTGTTTAGTTTTGATTTAATGGTGCACTTGTGTTTTGTGCTTTAAGATTATACTTATTTCTCAAAAAAGTCAAGTCTAAAATACATTGTGCATATGTGTTTTGTTACTTGTTATGATTGAATAATTTGTTTATTAATTGTTGTCGTTACAGGTACGAGTATGATAAGCAAGGTGAAAAGTGCACATGTGAAGAATGCACATGTGTTTATGTCATGAACACGACGAAAATGAACTCGATGATGAAATTGGTGCACATGAGCACATTAACAAACATGAACGTACATGAGCTACCTACAATATTGCAAAAAGACGTTCATAATTCAAGAAAATGATATACATATATGGATGTCTAATGGATTTTTTCTTTCTTTCTTGATTTTAGAGATGTGTATTTAAATAGCATAGTCATGTATCATATCAAATCTTGTGTATGTTTTCATTATGAAAATTATCAATAAATCATAAATGTTTCAAAGAATATACCTGATGCCTCTTTGGTGCACATGTATTTCGTAGTGTTTATACATGTATTTTCTTTTTTGACTTTGGTGCACATGTGTTTTGTAAGTGTTCATATTTTATTATTTAAAAGATACTTTCAAGAAAATATAAAAAAAATGTTACATAATCTGAAAATGTACATGTGTATTTTGTTTTTATAAATTTCCACGTACTTTTTTTTCTTTCAAACAAAATATTTGGAACTGCCATAAATGAAAATAGATTTTCCTAAAATTGAAAATTTGTAGTTTACTATTTTACCCTTTTGATTTAAATAAAAATTAAGAAAAAATAATAAAAGATGATTGGTCTAAATTGGTTCTCGCAGTTCTCGCAATTTATTTGGTTCTGAAAATAACCTTACCCTATATATATATATATATATATATATATATATATATATATATATATACATATATATATATATATATATATATATATTCAACCCTAAACTTATAAACTTATAACAAATAGGCATATAACTTTCTAACTAATGCATATTTAGTCCCTAAACTAACATATTTTAAAGAAATGACACATATAGTTCCTAGATTATACTAATTTCTATTATTTACTCTATTTACCCTTATATTTATAATATTTGCAGTTTTAGCCCTTTTAGTTTTATATTTGTTTTAATAATTTATTTTAAGGTTTAATATATGGAAAATCTAGTCCTTACACTATTATCTTCTAGGAAATGTCAAAAAAATTCCTTAGACTTTATAGTTTTAGGAATTTACAATATATACCCCTATGCACGAAATACTTTGCAAAACTAGTCCTAAGTGTATATAATTCTAATTCTAGCATGGCAATCTAGTTTCTAAGCTTATAGCTAACTTATATAAGTTCAAATAAGCCACATAATGCAAATTATATCTAGTAAGAAAGCTATTTAACATATAAGCATGCAATTCGACTTATAACTAGGGCTAGGAAAGAAAACATCCATGCATGGCAACCTAATAGCTATCTAAGTCTTATACTAAGTATCTAAGTCTATTCTAAAACTATTTATACATAAATTAAGGGTTACCTAGGTCGGGGGAGGGCTTAACTAAAGTTTCTAAGGTTTCTAAGGTTTCTTATCGCTCGCTCGACTTTAAACCACAACACAATGCAAACAAGGCCTAGCTACTCTGTTGACATAAATAATGTATGAAAACGTTATTTATATTTTTCGATATCTCTATATTTTGACGATCACAAAATGTAAACTCGTCAATCGTTTGATTACTATGTAAACAAGTATTAAGCTAGTCTATATCATTATATCCAACTTAATCACTTAAGGTATGGATAAACAAGTGCTTAATACATCTCATGATCAAAGGGGTATTCAATTAACTAATACAAAGTTTATTTAATTATATAATCTTATTATATATTTTTGAAAAACACTTTTGGTAATAAGGAAAAATGTTTTAATCATACTAAATATATGATTTCAAATATTTAACCAAAATCAGTTAGTTTTTCACCAAATAAACTTTCCCCACTAAAAGACAGGTTTTCTGGCCGTTACAGTTGGGCGGCCCCCTTAATTATAAGGGGCGGTCCCCTTAATTTTAAGGGGGCCGGCCATGCTTTAAGGGGACCGGCCAGGCTCCCCTGTCAGAAACTGTCAGATTTCTTCCCCTATAAATACCACCTTAATTCTGGAATTTTTCCTCACCTTTTGCACGAAATTTTCAGATCTACAATCATCTAAAACCCATCAAAAACCCTTTGATCATTTGTATATTAATCCTTGTTTCAAGTGATTCAATCCCTCATCATCCATTCTCATTCTAAGTGCAAAAGAAGAACTCTCTACAACCAAGTTCAAGAAGTGTTGAAGAGTTGTTGTGTATAGTGTATATATATTCATTTGTGAATATTGTGTTGTGCTTGTTATTACTTGTTTAGAAGATATAGAAGGTGTGTAGATAGTTAGTAGTGAAGAAAATTGGTGTGTAGAAGATTGGTGTGTAGAAGAAGGTGTGTAGAAGATTGGTGTGTAGAAGATTGGTGTGTAGAAGAAGGTGTGTAGAAGATTGGGGTGTAGATTGGTGTGAAGTTGGTGTGTAGATTGGTGTGTAGATTGGTGTGTAGATTGGTGTGTAGATTGGTGTGTAAATTGGTGTGTATATTGGTGTGTACGGTTTTCTCCGCCATAAGGGAGTTTGTTGACATAGTGAAGAAAACTCTCGAGTAGGTGACTCGAGGAGTGGAGTAGGAACAAGGAAGGTGTCCTTGTAGCCGAACCACTATAAATCCTTGTGTTGTGGTTTGATCTTTCTAACTCTTCTCATTACTTATTTATTTATCTTTACTATATTAGTTTTGTTAGTTAGTTATTATACAATTGTTCATATAGTGCAAGTATTGAATTCACATAAACTAGAATCGAAGTTTTTAAAACAAACTTGTGCTTATAAATTTTAAAAAGACGTAAAACTATTCAACCCCCCCCCCTTCTAGTTTTCCACAATTGGTATCAGAGCCACGTCTAGCAAGAATTTTAAAATATAGTGTATTTTAAAACTTGTAACGATCTATGGAATCTGAAAAATATTTAGAAGGGCAATCTATGCAAAGACCACCACTATTTGAAAGTGATGGATTTTTATATTAGAAAAATCGATTCGAAACTTATGTGAAATCAAAAGATCTAGATCTTTGGCATATTATTACCAATAGTGATTTTTTACCTATTCAAAATAACCCCGAAACTAAGAAAGATGAAATCGTACCTTTTGAAAAACAAAATGATGATTTAAAAAGAAAACTTGCTAAAAATAATGAAGCTAAAATGGTAATTTATAATGCGCTACCACGTAAAGAGTACGAAAGGATCTTTATGTGTGAAACCGCAAAAGAAATTTGGAACTCTTTATTAATAACTCACCAAGGTAATAATCAAGTCAAAGATAACAAAATAGATCTACTTGTTCAACAATATGAACAATTCACGATTCCGGAAGAGGAATCAATTGATAATGCTTTTGCTAGATTTAACACTATCATCACAAGTTTAAAAGCACTTGATGAGAATTTCTCTAGTAAGAATTTTGTTAGGAAATTTCTTAGAGCTCTTCACCCAAAATGGCGAGCTAAAGTGACGGCTATTGAAGAATCAAAGAATTTGTCAACACTACAACTTGATGAATTAATTGGAAACCTGAAAGTCTACGAAGCAATTATAAAGAAGGACTCTGAAATGGTTAAAGGAAAACGTGAGCAAAGCAAGTCAATCGCCTTGAAAGCTAGAAAGGAATCCAACAACGAAGATAGCTCATCTTCCGAAAGCGATGACGAAGAATATGCCATGGCCGTAAGAGACTTAAAGAAATTCTTCAAAAGGCGAGGAAGATTCGTTAGACAACCACACGATGAAAGAAGAACATCTCAAAAGAATAATGATGACAAGTATAGCAAGAATGAGAGAAAGTGTTTCAAGTGTGGTGATCCGAATCACCTCATTGGAAAATGTCCAATGATGACAAGAGATCAAAATCAAAGAGCATTCGTTGGAGGTGCTTGGAGTGATAGTGATGAAGATGAGAATGAAACAACAAAGGATGAAAAGTGTCTCATGGCCAAATCATCAAGTGAGGTACGTTCCGAATCCGAATACTTTAGTGATGAAAATCTATCATTAGATGAAAAAGATTTAGATAGTGAATACAGTAGATTATGTAAAATAGGACAACTAGTTATGGCTAAAAATAAATCACTAAAATACATAAACAACCAACTAGAAAATGAAGTGCTTGAACTAAAAATTAAAATACGTCAACTTGAAAAAGGAAAAGAAATTGTTGAAGAATGTAAAACATGTCAAGAGCTTAAAAGTGAAAACAACATACTTAAGGATGAAATTTGCAAACTTGATAAATTTGAAAATAGTAGTAACTCACTTAGTAAAATTATAAGTATTCAAAGAATATCAGGAGATAAAACCGGACTAGGATTTAACTCAACTGAATCTTCAACAAGTGGAGCTAAAAACGTTAAATTTGAAAATGAACCAAAACCTTCAATACTTAATCCCAAACATTTACTCATAAGAAATAAAATAATACCTATCGCTAGTAATGAAGAAATAAAACCATTCTATAAACCATCTTTAAAAACCGAAGTTGGATTATCTAAATCTAAAACAAAATCTAAAACTCCACCACCTAGGAAACCAAATAATTCATATCCTAGACCTAAAACACCTCAACCAAGAACAAACCATAATAGACGAAACTTTAACTATAATCAACAAATGTGGAACTTCAATCCGTGGGGAATGTTTCCACCTTATATGCATCCGAGTCAAATACAAAACATGTTCGGACCAAATAACTTTGGACAAATGAAACAATGGGCACCAACGTAAATAATATTCGCCATCCAAACATGGAACTTTTCATTGTCACCTCTTGTCCGATTTACTTCTTGAAGACCTTGAAGATTAACGCATTAAAGACAAAAGGTACGCATTTCCTTTTAAGTTCCTTGTCTAGAAATGCATGCTTAGTTTAGTGTGTTATATTTATGAGATTTTACTTGACTTATTAATCTCTATTTTTTTTTATATCTAAATATACATATATATATATATATATATATATATGTATATATATATATATATATATATATATTTATATACTTAGCTATATTTAGGATCTTATAACCTAGAAAATTCATTTGTTGATTTTCTAGAACTAGAGATTGTTCGTTTACGAACATCTCTTTTCCCCATTTGCCTTATTGAACTTTAATGTTCAATCAACACTCATGCTGATGAAGTGAGATGAGTCGAAAAATCTATGGATGAAACAAACTCCCGGATTTCGTTGCATACGTCTCCCTCCTATGTTCTCGTCTTATAAGCCCATACTAATAAAATATATATATATATATATATATATATATATATATATATATATATATATATATATATATATATACTTATGAACTTTCCACAACGTTCTCGTGTACTTGACAACTTGATAAATTTTATCCGAAATGATCAAGAAAATTTAATCGGCAAATTGTCAATTAAAAGTATCAAGTAATTCCTTTCGTGCGAATACCCTCCAACGTATTTTTGATTAAATATAAATCTAATACATACATATGAATAAATATTTTTTTTTTGTTGCTCTTTCCAGAAACCAAAATCACAAAAATCGAATTTTGGAGGGCGGCCCCCTTAATGTTTAAGGGGACCGGCAGCCAAATGTAGGGCGGCCCCCTTAATGTTTAAGGGGACCGGCCATCTGATTGTTCAAATCCGTTTTTCTCCTTTTTTTTTTTTCCTTTTGCCAAACACTCCACTTTTTCATACTCCCCTTCCACTGCTTCTGCTGTGACGAAAACCAAAACCCAGAAACCTCTCAAATCACTTCCAAATCACATAATTCGGATTAATTCGCAAAGGGCAAATTCATCTAACACAATCACCATTACTTATTGTAAGTTTTTCATAACACATTTCATCTAATTTCATCTTATTTGATCATACTTATGATTATGCATGTTTTATAAAATTCGTCAAATTTCATAATTTCTTTCGAATTAAGCCTTAAAACTCCATAACCAAATGCTTCCCCTAGGATTAGGATGATTAATCAACACTAGAAACTAGTTATTATAAACTATCATGTCGAAAATTTTTGAAAAATTTCATACACTCCTTTTCAAAAATTTTAGTAAACTCATTGTTGAATAATGATTTGAAAACGTGTTAAAACTAATCACATTATACTTTTGTAACTTGTAAAACTTGAAATTACATTTTTCGACTAAGAAAAATTATATTGGTTCACAATATAGGGGTGTTTGGATTATGTCCAAATAATATCAAAACATAGTCATTATAATTTTTATAAAACTTTGTTATAATTATAAATCTTAAAATTGTTTATCGAACTCGTCAAGATATATAATTCATATGTATATTGACGCACTTGAGTTATAAGTCACTAGTTAAGGGAGCGTTTGGTTTATTACTAAAAATGACATTTTTAAGTAAAAATACAAACCATCTTTTTCAAAAACAAATCACATGCATATGAAACTCGCAAGAAATAGCTAGTTTTACAATCTAATGTAAATCTAGTAAATTTCATGATATATTAAGATGTTTAAAGGGGCGTTTGGATTTGTCCATACTACTAATTAAACATCGTAAAGTATATCTAGAACGAGTTAAAAACAATATTAAGGAACATGGTAATCTACTTCTTAGGATTAGTAACAAAGTATGTTTACGTTCCAACATAAGCCTTGACAATAAACATATATTTTTTTTTCTTTCTTTATATTTATTTTGGTCTTTTTGAATTGTTGATGTGTTTAGGTGAAAATGCCCAAAGCAACTACCGAAGATCTTTCTCACACTAAAAACTACATTCCCAAAGTTTCTCAACTCCCTACCACATCTCCTTCCATTGGACTTATCTATCGTCAAATTGAAGATAGAAATATTCATGAGGGACGTGTAGTAGATCTTGCTTTTGCTCAATCCGACTACATAAATCGCGTGTTTACAAGCATCAACTTCAATTGTCTTTATGAAATAATGAACCTATCATTCCTCGTTTCATAATGGATTTCTATAGCCAAGTCACCGTCCAAACCAATGATCTTGGTTTCATCACCATCTCTTTCATGATTCAAAATGAATTTATCACCCTCACTCTCGAACAATTTGGTCATATCCTCCAAATTCCTTTTAGAGGTCAAGCCGTTTTCACAAACGAGTGGGACCTCGAATCTCTTGATCGCTATCGACCAACCTTCGGCCCATATCTCGACGAAATTCCTCATCCCGACGAAATTCGTCAAATCCTTGGTATAGATCGTGCCACCACAAGTCGAAAAATAAAATCCAAAAACGTTCAAATTTCTCCATATCAACTTCTCCTCAAAGAATTAAGCCCACACATGAAGCGTTGGGAAGAACTCATTCGTGAGAATGCGTTTGGTACTGGAGGTCACCGGGACCATCTCCCGGCTAGCCTTGCTCACATGTTGTATTGTATAGCTGTCGAAAAGCCGTACAATTTGGCCTACTTCTTTATCAAACGGATTGAGTGTGCTAGAAAAACTCCCAAAGCCAACCTTCCATATGGAATGTTCCTTACTCGTATCTATCGTCATGTTATCGAGTACTACCCCGATCTTGACAATAGTATTTATGAGTCCATCTACCCCACTCTACGTACTCTCGCTCTAAAACAAGCTCGACGAACTCGAAGTGACAAGGGTAAACCTCGTCGTCATAGCTTTCATGGATCATCCTCAAGGCAAGATGATGACGATGAGGAGGAAAACATCGATGATGCTAGTACCCCTTCGTTTTCTGAGTTCGTTGACAATTTAGAGGATCTTGACTATCCCAACTATTCTACTCCATCTCCAAGTGATCAAACTGAAGAAGTGCTTCATGAACGAACTACCGAGATGCTTAGAAGACAAAAGAGCTTGCACGAAGAAGTTAGAGGTGGCTTCAAATCTATTGGGAAGACTTTGAAGGGGATCTTCAGGAAGAAAAAGAAATGATGTGATCGGATTATGTTTGTTTAACAATGTTTTATTTTTATGTCTTGTGTGTTATTTGTCCGAAGTTTATTCGGAAATACTTGTCATTTGAATATGTGTTTAGGATGATAACTTGATATTTTTATGCATGTTGCTCTTGATCTATATATATGTTTGCATGATTAGTTAATGGTTATATAACTATATGACATGTATGCTTTCTAATAAACCAAGACAAATGTGAAATGTCCAAATTGAGCTTGCTGCACATTCAAACCAGAACATAACATCTTTCCAGAAAATTTTTGAAAATTTTTGGTTTCTGGGTCGTCAGATGGGCGGCCCCCTTAAATCATAAAGGGCGGCCCCCTTAAAATTAAGGGGACCGGCCATCTGAAACAGTTTTTACACTGTTTTCTTTTGCATCATGTGATCCCTTTTGCTAGTCCCAGCTACCATTACTCTTAAAAACCAAACTAATTTTGGAATATAACATTACAATTTCAAAATAATTCCACTTCTAAACATGTTTTCCCACTATATAACCCCCATGCATGTTTAATTCATAATTCATCATCCTCATCACTCATAAACCATCATCATGTCATCACCAAGAACCACCCACTCTAACAATGCCAAGAAACAAAAACTTGTCATTATACCACCCATACAACTCTTCATTGATCTTACAAATGAAGACAACACCACTCCATCTCCACCACCTCAATGTTCATCTCCTAGTGCACCAAATGCACCCTCAAAAACACCTTCAACAAATGGAAACTCCACTTCCTCCATACCATCCACTTCATCCATAAATGACTACATCAACACCCACTTATCCCCTCCAACAATTGATCAACCATCACAACCTACCAATGAGAACACATCTCTTGCACTCACTCTCTCATTATCACCATTAACACCTCTTGATGCACATTTCTCATCATCTCCTATCAACCCACCAACCTATAACCCCGTCCCATGGAGCTTACTTGAAGCTCATGGAGACACTTGCCTTTGTTGCATTCACAACCGAACAATTGTGTTCGGATTAAGAGATGAGATCCAATACATGTTTTCTCATATTGAAAACATGTTGCATCAACCACCAACAACAAACACAACACCTCCACCACCATCAACAAACTCACCTCCACCATCACCATCTCCATGTTCACCATCCATTCCTCCCAATTAAACATGTATGGTGATTCACAAATAAAATTGTGTTAAACCCTTTTGGATGGCAAGCTCTAGAGAGGACTCTCATGTTTGAGACTTGGTTTATTATTTCTATGATGATTGTAAGCCTTTAAGGCTTTTGTTATGTTTGTTGTAACTTTCTTTTATATCATTAATATTATGGTTATGTTTTTACTCTTGCATGCTATATCCATATATATATGTTGCTTGCCACTAAATATTTTTGCAAGATATCCATATCCCAATTCCTTTTGGCCTCAAAATGAGGGGGAGTATACTTCAAGGGGGAGCTTCCATCAACTTGGGAAAACCTTTTTGATGCTAACAAAAAGGGGGAGAAGTGATATAAACTCACTCTAATACTTGTATATAGACTAATTTTCGACTAATGAGTTTAAATTTTGTAATCATCAAAAAGGGGGAGATTGTTGACATAAATAATGTATGAAAACGTTATTTATATTTTTCGATATCTCTATATTTTGACGATCACAAAATGTAAACTCGTCAATCGTTTGATTACTACGTAAACAAGTATTAAGCTAGTCTATATCATTATATCCAACTTAATCACTTAAGGTATGGATAAACAAGTGCTTAATACATCTCATGATCAAAGGGGTATTTAATTAACTAATACAAAGTTTATTTAATTATATAATCTTATTATATATTTTTGAAAAACACTTTTGGTAATAAGGAAAAATGTTTTAATCATACTAAATATATGATTTCAAATATTTAACCAAAATCAGTTAGTTTTTCACCAAATAAACTTTCCCCACTAAAAGACAGGTTTTCTGGCCGTTACAGTTGGGCGGCCCCCTTAATTATAAGGGGCGGTCCCCTTAATTTTAAGGGGGCCGGCCATGCTTTAAGGGGACCGGCCAGGCTCCCCTGTCAGAAACTGTCAGATTTCTTCCCCTATAAATACCACCTTAATTCTGGAATTTTTCCTCACCTTTTGCATGAAATTTTCAGATCTACAATCATCTAAAACCCATCAAAAACCCTTTGATCATTTGTATATTAATCCTTATTTCAAGTGATTCAATCCCTCATCATCCATTCTCATTCTAAGTGCAAAAGAAGAACTCTCTACAACCAAGTTCAAGAAGTGTTGAAGAGTTGTTGTGTATAGTTTATATATATTCATTTGTGAATATTGTGTTGTGCTTGTTATTACTTGTTTAGAAGATATAGAAGGTGTGTAGATAGTTAGTAGTGAAGAAAATTGGTGTGTAGAAGATTGGTGTGTAGAAGAAGGTGTGTAGAAGATTGGTGTGTAGAAGATTGGTGTGTAGAAGAAGGTGTGTAGAAGATTGGTGTGTAGATTGGTGTGAAGATTGGTGTGTAGATTGGTGTGTAGATTGGTGTGTAGATTGGTGTATAAATTGGTGTGTATATTGGTGTGTACGGTTTTCTCCGCCATAAGGGAGTTTGTTGACATAGTGAAGAAAACTCTCGAGTAGGTGACTCGAGGAGTGGAGTAGGAACAAGGAAGGTGTCCTTGTAGCCGAACCACTATAAATCCTTGTGTTGTGGTTTGATCTTTCTAACTCTTCTCATTACTTATTTATTTATCTTTACTATATTAGTTTTGTTAGTTAGTTATTATACAATTGTTCATATAGTGCAAGTATTGAATTCACATAAACTAGAATCGAAGTTTTTAAAACAAACTTGTGCTTATAAATTTTAAAAAGACGTAAAACTATTCAACCCCCCCCCCTTCTAGTTTTCCACATACTCATTTCCTATGGCTTCTAACAACTTAGTACTACAGAAATATGAGGTAGAGAGGGAAAAGAGAGGTGTGAAGAAGAAATGAGAGGAGGAGAGGGTATTTATAGGCTCGATGAGGCAGTTAAGGGTGGTACAGGGTGTTTAGGTATCACGGAGGGGGAGGGGTGAACAAGAAATGCTAGAGGGTGATGTGGTGAGGCTAGGAGGTGATGAGGACGAGCTAGGAGCAGCTAGGGGGCTGCCTAGGCCGGTTGTGGTGGAGGAGAAGCCGTGGGAGGCGGTTAGGGTTTAGTTGCTTACAAGGAGGTGATGCACCACCTAGCTTGGGTGCTTGGAGGTGCTAGGGTGCTAGGTTAGTCATATAGAGGAGCTAGGATGGTTGCTTGTTCATATTAAGGTGCTTAAGTAACATGGTTTAGGTGTTTAAGTCTAATTTTAATCTAGTTTTTTTTAATAAGTGTTTAAGGTTTTATCTATGTTTTAGTGTCTTAATTAAGGTACTAATGATGTTTAGTAACTATTAGTAGCTTATACTAAGTGATGGTAGCTTACGGTAAAGTTTTAACCTAATTTAGACCTAGTTTTGGGTAGTTATGACCTAATTAAGGTTTTTTGCTTATATGACTTGTACCTAGGTTTCTAAGGGTTGTACTATGTCCTAAGGGTACTAATATATCCTAAGGAAACTATCTTAACTTATATCTAAGTCCTAAGCACTTTAAATGTAAGTTCAGATAAGCATTTAGGGTTTTAAAAATAACCGGAAACACATAGGTGCATTTAGGGTTTTCTAGCAAGTATAGGGTATTATAGTACTAGTTTTCCTAGTGAAAATATGTTTATTACCTTGACTTGACATACCGGGATGTTTACATCAAGTAAACATAGTAGTGATTGGCATAGGTGGATTCGTGAGCTTGTCTAGAGGTTAGTTAGGTTATAATATTATATTAAAGCAAAAATTTAACTCGGGAAAATCCTATTGGCATTTCTAATCCTAGTGTGCTCTAATAAGTGCCTAAGTTAAGTTAATAAGGCATTTCTAACCTTAGGGTGCTAGTAAGTGCCTAAGTTAAGTTAATAAGGCATTTCTAACCTAAGGGAAAGTTAGTAGTTTGTGACAGTCTCCCATTCTGAAAGAAAATCTCGTCCCGAGATTTAACTACGGTTAGTGTGTGATGGTGAGAATAAATGGGGATATTTAGTACGGATTTGATCCTCTTGTTCCCAAGTATACTCTGGTCCTCTTTGGGAGTCCCAGCGTACCTTAACGATAGGAATCCGGTGATGTTTTAGATTTTTGACCTCTCGGTCCATAATTTCCACTAGTTCTTCAGTGGAATTGAGCTTATCATCTAATTGAAGCTCGTTAATAGAAACAATGAGTGACTTGTCCGATAAACACTTCTTAAGATTTGATACGTGAAACGCATCGTGTATATTACTTACTTCATCCGGTAATTCAAGTCGGTATGCCACTGGACCAATTCGTTCTAAAACCTTAAAAGGTCCAATGTATCTCGGACTAAGCTTTCCTTGCTTTCCGAAACAAAAGACACCTTTCCTAGGTGAAACTTTCAACATAACCCTATCTCCGACTTGAAATTCTAAAGGCTTACGTCTTATATCGACATAACTCTTTTACCAATCTCTTGCAGCTTGCAAGCGTTGTCATATTTGAACTATTTTCTCATTCATCTCATGGATTATCTCCGGACCCGTGAGTTGTACTTCTCCAACTTCAGCCCAGCAGACCGGAGATCTACACTTTCTCCCATAAAGTGCCTCATACGATGCTGCTTTTATGCTAGCGTGATAACTATTGTTATACGAGAATTCTTCCAATGGTAAGTGTTTCTCCCATCCTTTTCCAAAATCTATCACACACGCTCGGAGCATATCCTCGAGTATTTGGATAGTTCTTTCACTTTGACCATCGGTTTGCGGATGATATGTTGTACTCACGTTTATCTGAGTACCCAAGGCCTTTTGCATAGATTTCCAAAATCTTGACGTGAAACGAGAATCACGATCTGATATAATAGATATTGGCACTCCATGTCGGGAAACTATTTCCTTGAGGTACAACCTAGCAAGGGTTTCCATATCATCTGTTTCTCGTATAGGAATGAAGTGTGCTGATTTCGTAAGGCGATCAACTATTACCCAAATAGCATCATGCACGTTGAATGTTCTAGGTAGTTTAGTGATAAAATCCATCGTAACTCTTTCCAACTTCCAAATGGGAATTTCAGGCTGTTCCAATAAACCGGATGGCTTTTGACATTCAGCCTTTACTCTAGAACATGTTAAACACCTGCCCACATATCTGGAAATGGATGCTTTCATGTCAGGCCACCAATAGTGTTTCTTCAGATCCTGATACATCTTGTCAGGTCCTGGGTGAATGGAGTACTTAGATTTGTGGGACTCGTGCATTATTACGTTCCTTAAGTTACCATGATAAGGTAACCATTTTAGTCCCTTAATACAACGAGTTCCGTCTGAACTTATCTCAAAAGCCTTATCCATCCCTCGTAAATTCTCAAGTTTACGATCCTTCATTTCGAGGGCTTCATTCTGAGCTTTGAGTATTTGAGAAGGTAGATTTGATTAAAGAGTCATTACTAACTACCTAACTCTAAGTGGTTTGATTCGTTCCTTTCGGCTCAAAGCATCTGCTACTACGTTACATTTGCCAGGATGATAACGAATCTCACAATCATAGTCAGCAAGCAGTTCTAACCATCGACGTTGTCTCATGTTCAACTCTTTCTGATTAAGAATATGCTGCAGGCTTTTGTGATCGGTGAAGACCGTATACTTAGTGCCATACAGATAATGTCTCCATATTCTTAGAGCGAACACTACTGCTCCCAATTCTAAATCATGTGTAGTGTAGTTTTCTTTATGTGTTGTGAGTTGTCGTGATGCATAAGCGATTACTTTATCCTTTTGCATTAACACAGCTCCAAGACCTCTACGAGAAGCATCACAGTAAACGATAAAATCATCGTTTCCTTCTGGTAATGCTAAGATCGGAGCTTCACACAACTTTCTCTTCAAACGTTGGAAAGCTATCTCTTGATATTTTTCCTAGTCAAACTTCCTGTTTTTCTGGGTTAGCTCTGTCAAAGGTTTAGCTATTTTTGAAAATCCCTTAATAAACCTTCGATAGGAGCCCGTAATTCCTAAGAATTGGCGTATCTCAGTAGGATTATTAGGTTGTGACCAATCCTTAATGGATTTGATTTTTGTTGGATCGACACGAAGTCCTTGTTTATCTAACATGTGTCCGAGAAATTGCACAACACTAATCCAGAATTCACACTTAGAGAACTTTGCATAAAGTTTCTCCGTCTTAAGCAGTTCTAGGATTATTCTCAAGTGTTTAGCGTGCTCTTCCTCATTACATGAATAGATAAGGATATCATCTATGAACACTGTAACAAATTTATCCAAGTATGGTTTACACACCCGATTCATGAGGTCCATGAAAACCGCTGGTGCGTTTGTCAAACCAAATGGCATAACTTGAAATTCATAGTGCCCATATCTTGTTCTGAAAGCGGTCTTAGGGATATCTTCTTCCCTCACTCTCAGTTGATGATAGCATGATCGTAAGTCGATTTTTGAGTATACGCTCGAACCTTGTAGTTGATCAAACAAGTCATCAATCCAAGGTAATGGGTATCGATTTTCGATAGTTAGTTTATTTAATCCACGATATTCGATACACATCCTCATAGATTCGTCTTTCTTCTTCACGAAGAGGACAGGAGCTCCCCAGGGTGATGTACTTGGACGTATAAAACCTCGTTAAGTTAATTCCTGGAGTTGTTCAGAGAGTTCCTTCATCTCTGAAGGGGCTAACCTATAGGGTGCTTGGGCTGTAGGTGCTGCTCCGGGAATTAAGTCGATTTGAAATTCAATTTGACGAATCGGAGGTAAGCCAGGTAAATCCTTGGGAAAAACTTCTGGGAATTCCCTGACTATAGGGATCTCCTCCAGTCATTTTTCATCTGGCTTAGTCTCCGTTACTTGAACCACAAAAACTTGACAACCTCGCGACATGCATCGTTTTGCTTTGATACATGAAATGAAATTGAGTCTAGTTCTACTTTGATCTCCTCGGATAGTTAAAGTCTCACGGTTGATAGGTACATGGATGATTTTCTCGCCACAAAAAATCTTTGCTTGATTCTTTTACAACCAATCCATTCTCACAACAACGTAAAAACTACCGACTCTAATTGGTATGAGATCAATCTCAAAGCGGTGGTTAACTAAAGTTAGGGTTCAACCCTTAATGACTGTGTTAGTACTAACTAAGTTTCCGTCGGCCATTTCTATCTCGTAATAATTATCAAAAGCTATGGGTTTAATCCTAAGTCTAGAGGCTAAGGGTGTGGATACGAAACTTCTATCTGCTCCAGAATCAAATAATATTTTAACTAAATGATTATTTAAGAGAAACTTACCCGTGACTACGCTGGGATCTTGTGGATCATTCCTGTTCCTCAACATATATGCTCTACCCTGGGCACCATCAGTATTTTTCTATGGGCATTTATTCATATAATGACCCTTTTCTCTGCAAGTATGACAAATGACTGTTGTTGGTGGTGGATTTCCTCCACCAACTGGTCTTTTTTTCCTGCAATCCATTCGGTAATAGCCCACCTTGTTACATATCTTACATTTAATGAAACAAGGCCCTGTGTGATGCCAGTTGCATCTCCTACACAGAGGGGCACATCCAACATACCCACTTTTATCATTTAAAGTGGTGGCATAAGCTCTTGCATTATCTTGCCTTGGTTGAGGATAGGGATTTGTATGATTACCACTGGTGTTATTACGGTTGTTACCGAAATCTCTCCCATCGTGGAACTTTTGTTTATTATCGTAGGGCACTGGCACAGGGTTGTGCTTTGTTACTTGGTCCATTAACCTTAAGATTATGTTAATGGCCTCCTCTAACGTTTGAGGTTTAGAGGCTGTATCATTCCCTTCGATACTTCGGGGCAAACCTCTGATGAAAACTTCTATCGTCTTTTCAATAGTCGGTACCATTGTAGGACACAAAGTAGCCAACTCTTGAAATCTCCTAATATAAGTTTTAACATCGTTCCCCTTCACAGTCAAGTTATAAAATTCATCCTCCATTTTCTTGACTTCTGTCCGAGGGCAGTATTTCTTAATCATATGTTTCTTAAACTCAACCCAAGATAACTTTTATGCCTCTTCTATTCCCATTGGTTGGGCATACGAGTTCCACCAAGATAACGCTTCCTCGGTAAGTGTTCCCGTTGCAAACTTAACCCTACAATCCACTGTATAATTACTACGGGAAAATACCGATTCACATCTCTCAAACCAATGTATTAATCCTATGGCCCCTTCTGTCCCCTTGAAATTGAAGGGCTGACAGCTTATAAATTCCTTGTAGTTACTCTTCTTTATTACAGGGATTTCGGGGTTTCTAGCCATGCTTGCATCCCTAGCTCCTAGTGCTGCAGTTACACTATCAGTCACTAGTCGTTGGATATCTTCCAGAGTCATGGCGGAAGTAGTGGGAGTAACATGTGTGGTAGTTCTTGTACGTGCCATTCTAAAGGTAAAATGTGGTAAGAATTTTGTTATAGTTTATGTCTTAAGTGCTGAAAGCACTTCTCTGATACCGGATGGGTATTAAAAAGAGCAAGTTCCTAGCAAGAATCATTACGGTTCACCGAAAATAGTTTCCCCCTCTGTCTTAGGGCATAGTGATTCTAAGGGATCCTAAGTTTTACTATTCCTAGGTATGTCTACTTGTTTTAAAATTTTCCTATTTGTTTTAGTTTTTAAATCCTAAGTTGATCTATGTGTGTTCTAAGGCAATGGAGAATCCTAATACGGGATACGAGTTTTATTAAAAACTTTTTTTTAAGTAAAAACCTAGCAAGTACCCGTTTAACTAAGTTATCAACCTATAGCCTATATTATCTAAACCTATATCCTTATTTTTGTTCTAGGTTACTTTTAAGATCTTGAATGGCCTCCAAGAGTTCATCTGTGTCAGACCTTTGATTATCCCTAAGATCCTCAATAATCATTTCGATGGTGGAAAGTCTAACATGTGCGGTGCTTACATCGTCAGAGTGTGCTTCATATTTTTTTTGTAACCTAAAAATTTGATTGCGAGTTTTCTCTAATTCATTTTCTAACCTATTTTTACCTATTCCTAATTCCCTAATCCTAATTTCTACTTCTTCCATTCTTTCTAAAGATAGTTTATCTAGATTACTAAGTATTTCATCTATTTGTTCATCATGCCTTTCTAAAGGTGTTTTTTTTGGGTAAAAGGGAACTTCCACCCTGGTAAAATTTCTAAAGGTGTTTTATATTAACTACTACCTATATTAGACCTAGGGAGAGGTGATGGTGGTATAAAACGTATTCTCTTAATGGGAGGTGAATCTATTTCGGGAACATAACGATCTTGACTAGTATAGTGGGGTTTAGGTGGGGTAGGGGTTATAGTAGGTACAGTAGGAATGTTTTCACCATATGCTTGCATATACCCATTATATGCTTGCATATAGGGATCATTCGAAGAAAGTTCAAATCCTAGGTTAGTTAAGAAATTATGGGCTAATTCTTCCGGAGAATTAGAACCAGTAGATGAGTGAATAGGAGTAGCCGGAGCATACTCATCACCATCGGATGAGGTATCCATCTCATCGGTATCCAACACGATGATAGAATTGTTAAAGGACGACATATCTAACTGAAATTCCCGAAGGAATATCTTAGCATATTTCTAACCTAAATAAGCATTTTAAAGGCAATTCTAATAGTGGGGATTCTATCCTAAGGGCAATAGTGAGATATCTAATCCTAATGGCAATTCGGGGTTTCTAATCTAAAGGCAAGTTAGAGATTCTAATCCTAAAGGCAGTTGGCGATTCTAATCTAAAGGCAAGTTAGGGATTCTAATCCTAAAGGCAGTTGGGGATTCTAATCTAAAGGTAGTTGGGGATTCTACTGGCACGGAGGACCTTTTTGAAAAAGTGGTTATAGTTTTAGGAAAAATCCTTTTGTTCTCTATAACCAAGGCTCTGATGCCAATCTGTAACACCCCCATTTTTCACTGATCGTAGCGGATAAAGTGTTTGGGGTATTACTCATGGAAACAAAGACAAGATAATAGAAAATGACTCAAAAAAGAGACATTTTTTAAAAAGGTGTTATCATTAATTTATTCATCAGAGTTTTTACAGTAAAAGATGTACTTTTACCAAAAGAGAGGTCCCTAAGATACGTTTTATGACACAAAACTTGATGAATGATAACTATTCTGGACGTCCTCATGTCCAGTGGTTCTCCGTGCCAGGGTTCCAATAGTGCCTAATTACCTAAAATAACATGCTTAAAAGTCAACACGTATGTTGATTGAGAGTCATAGGTTTAAAAAGTTAAAACCCTATGTTTGAAAAGGTTTTGTGTTAGAAGGAATATTGCACTAAGCTCATGAACCACACGTTAACAATCCAGGTCATGGGGTCTGCAGACCAAACCATGAGGGGATGGGAAGGATAACTTGCCAATGTTAAACCTTCAGTGGGTTCAAATATAGTACTTATTGGTACCACCTAGTGGGGTATTAATACCAACGGGAGTTGTCAAACTCTAATAGATCTATCAACTATATTCGGGTTCGCGTGTGTAAAATATCCCAAACGATTAGATTCATGAATTTTGGTTATGTAATGATGGCTGTTAGTTTACTCGTGCAATAACCAGAGAAAAGACTTGTATTTAGTTTTAAAGCATGTATCCCCCTCACTGGGTTTGTAAAACATTTAGAAAGCATTTGAAAGGGTGTGAGGCTATGAAAACTCACCTGAGTCTCTAGCTAATTAAAGTAGGGGTTTAGACAACTAACTCACCTATCCTGGGGTAGTGCGGGTGTGCATATGTCAAGTCTTAGTCTAGGTTTTCTTAACTAATTACTATTTAGGTTTTTATATATAACATAACACCATTCAGGCCATTGTAATTCAGAAGTATATGACTCCTCACATGAAGCTCCCTACTATTGTATTATGTGATCAGCATAATACCGTTCGGGCCATCATAATTCAGAAGTTAATACTCCTCACACAAAGCTCCCTATTATTGAGTTACATTGTTATTAAATTTTAGTTATAACATAACACTGTTTAGGCCATCATATCTTAGAAGTATATGCAATAATCGTTCGAGGAGTCAGGGCACTTTAATTCGTAAACCCAACAAACTCGTCAAAATGAAATATCCACATAGTACTCCTCGCATAAAGCTCCCTAGTATTGTGTTATGCTTCTAACTTAAATAGGTTTTTATATTTTATCAAAATAGTCCATTTTTTACCATATATATATATATATATATATATATATATATATATATATATATATATATATATATATATATATATACATTTTCTACCCTAAACTTATAAACCTATAACAAATAGGCATATAACTTTCTAACTAATGCATATTTAGTCCTTAAACTAAAATATTTTTAAGAAATGACACATATAGTTCCTAGAATATACTAATTTCTATTATTTACTCTATTTACCCTTATATTTATAATATTTTCAGTTTTAGTCCTTTTAGTTTTATATTTGTTTTAATAATTTATTTTAAGGTTTAATATATTGAAAATCTAGTCCTTACACTATTATCTTCTAGGAAATGGCAAAAACAGTCCCTAGACTTTATAGTTTCCGGCATTTACAATATATACCCCTATGCATGTAATATTTTGCAAAACTAATCCTAAGTGTATATAATTCTAATTCTAGCATGGCAATCTAATTTCTAAGCATATATCTAACTCATATAAGTTCAAATAAGCCACATAATGCAAATTATATAAAGTAGGTTAGCTATTTAACATATAAGCATGCAATTCGACTTATAACTCGGGCTAGGAAAGAAAACATGCATGGCAATCTAATAGCTATCTAAGTCTTATACTAAGTATCTAAGTCTATTCTAAAACTATTTATACGTAAATTAAGGGTTACATAGGTCGGGGGAGGGCTGAACTAAAGTTTCTAGGGTTTCTAGGGTTTTATATGGCTCGCTAGACTTCAAACCACAACACAATGCAACCAAGGCCTAGCTACTCATTTCCTACAGCTTCTAACAACTTAGTACTACAGAAATATGAGGTAGAGAGGGAAAGGAGAGGTGTGAACGAGAAATGAGAGGAGGAGAGGGTATTTATAGGCTTGATGAGGCGGTTAAGGGTGGTACAGGGTGTTTAGGTGTCACGGAGGGGGAGGGGTGAGAAGCAAGGCTAAAGGGTGATGTGGTGAGGCTAGGAGGTGATCAGGATGAGCTAGGGGGCTACCTAGGCCGGTTGTGGTAGAGGAGAAGCTGTGGGAGGCGGTTAGGGTTTAGTTGCTTACAAGGAGGTGATGAACCTCCTAGCTTGGGTGCTTGGAGGTGCTAGGGTGCTAGGTTAGTCATATAGAGGAGCCAGGATGGTTGCTTGTTCATATTAAGGTGCTTAAGTAACATGGTTTAGGTGTTTAAGTATAATTATAATCTAGTTTTGTTTACTAAGTGTTTAAGGTTTTATATATGTTTTAGTGTCTTAATTAATGTCCTAATGATGTTTAGTAACTATTAGTAGCTTATACTAAGTGATGGTAGCTTATGGTAAAGTTTTAACCTAGTTTAGACTTAGTTTCGGGTAGTTATGACCTAATTAAGGTTTTGTGCTTATATAACTTGTACCTAGGTTTCTAGGGGTTTTACTATGTCCTAAGGGTTCTAATATATCATAAGGTAAGTATTTTGACTTATATCTAAGTCCTAAGCACTTTGCATGTAAGTTCAGATAAGCATTTAGGGTTTTAAAACTAACCGGAAACACATAGGTGCATTTAGGGTTTTCTAGCAAGTATATGGTATTATAGTACTAGTTTTCTTAGTGAAAATATGTTTATTACCTTGACTTGACATACCGAGATGTTTACATCAAGTAAACATAGTAGTGATTGGCGTAGGTGGATACGTGAGCTTGTCTAGAGGTTAGTTAGGTTATAATATTATATTAAAGCAAAAATTTAACTCGGGAAAATCCTATACGCATTTCTAATCCTAGTGTGCTCTAATAAGGGCCTAAGTTAAGTTAATAAGACATTTCTAATCCTAGGGTGCTAGTAAGGGCCTAAGTTAAGTTAATAAGGCATTTCTAACCTAAGGGAAAGTCAGTGGTTTGTGACAAAATTAATGTCGATGATATTATTTTTGCATCAACAAACAAAAGATACTCAAATGATTTTGCTAAATTAATGAAAGATATTTTCGAAATGTTCATGATGGGTGAACTTTCATTCTTTTTAGGACTACAAGTTCATCAATCACCCCGTGGAATTTTTCTAAACAAGTCAAAATACGCTCTTGAAATTTTAAAGAATCATGGCATGACAAGTTGTGATATTATGAATACACCAATGGCCAATTCCACAAAACTAAATGCTGACATACATGGGACTCGTGTTGACCCTACCAAATACCGAAGTATTATTGGGTCACTCATGTAACTCACAGCTAGTAGACCTGATATTGTTTTTGTTGTCTATATGTGTTTGCGTTATCAGTCAATACCAACTGAATGACACCTCAATGAGGTAAAAAGAATCCTTCGATACATAAAGGGAACCATTCACTTGGGAATCTGGTATCCGAAGGATTTTGGTTTTGAACTAATTGCCTTTTCAGATGCTGATTATGCAGGATGTTTAGACACACGCAAAAGCACATCAGGAGGTTTACAGTTTCTTGGAGATAAGTTAGTGTCTTGGCAATCTAAGAAGCAGGACTGCACTTCACTGTCGTCAACCGAATCTGAATATGTAGCTATGTCCGCATGTTGTGCTCAAGTCATTTGGATGAGATCACAACTGATGGACTATGGCTACTTATTCAATAAGATTCCGATCTACAGCGACTCCAAAAGTGCAATAGCAATTTCCTGCAACACCGTTCAACACTGCTAATCCAAACACATTGATCTCCGATATCATTTCATCAAGGAGCATGTCGAAAAGGGTACAATTGAATTATACTTTATGGGTACTGAATACCAATTGGCAGACTTGCTTACCAAAGCATTACCTCCAACAAGGTTTGCTGATCTTGTCCACCAAATTGGTACGAGATGTTTGACTCCAGAAGATATGGAAAAGTTTTTAAAATTCAAATGATAAGTCAAACATCAAAATTATCTTTGTAAATAATTTTTCAAAAAAAAATGCAAGTATATCGCTTTCTTTCAACACTTTCTTTTTTTTTTTCTTACTATTTTACAAGTGTTGAGGGGGAGATTCGCTTAAAATTTTTTTATTTTGCTTAAAATTGGTATACTTGCATATTTCCAAAAGATGCGTTGTTTCATAAATGGTGGAATTTTAGTGATCTATCCTTCGTCTCATCCTGATAAAAGTTTCATATAAGATATCGTAGGGAGTATATATAAGATTATTGCCATTGGTCATTAACTAAAATCAAGATTAGAGGACTAGTAATGCAAAGAAAGAAGTTAGAGGACCAAAATTGTCAAGCTCTTAAAAATTCACAATATATAAACTCAAACAAACAAACCACACACAATTTTCAGAATATTTCAAACAACCAAACACCCCCATAGCATCGTTCTAAGGCTCAAATTTAACAAGGCAATCCGTCTTGCAAATCTTTAAACCGTAAGTTTCTATATGATCTTTAGGTCATTTTAAGAAGTGGTTTTGTTTAATTGCAATTTCAACAGTTAGATTTTGTGCAATTTTGATTTATAAAACTAGGGTTTCAAGAATTTCGAAAACTATCAAATCGAGCTTGTTTGTGTAATTTTTCATGGGGATTTTGTTCTTAAACATGTTCTTATCATGCCTATAACATTTAATCACAACCAGAAACTCGTTTGAATGGTTCCTGAAATCTAGGGTTTATGGCCGATTTGGGTGTTTTTGATTATGTGATTTTTTGGTTAAAATTCTTGGTGGGATATGTTGTTTTGTGTGCAAGAATCATTATGAAACACTTCAATTGGTTCCATTTCATCTGTGCATAATTTTTCGATAACTAGGGTTTATGTTCAATTAGGTTTTTCTTGTTGCTTGTTCTTGTGTTCAATTAATTGAGTTAAACATGCTTTAATGAATGATAATTGAAGTATAAAACAGTAACATGGTATGTTATAACATGTAATGGTGATTCTCGATAAGTGGTAGAACATAAGTTTCGAAATTTCTTGAGTATGTGGAATTTCTGTGTATTAATTGTTGTTTCTCTATTTATACCACATGAAATAACCTTTGGAAACTCAAAGTTGCAAAGAAACGTACGTCTACATAAATTTTGAGATTCTTGTATAATAATTTTTTCGAGAACGTGTTATCAAGAACACATGATATTGGTGGAAACTTTCGAGAATACACCTGATGAGTATTTTCTAAAAAATTTCTAAAGTCTTGTATTTTCGAAGATATATTTTTTCGAGAATACACTTTGAAAATTTTCGAGAATGCTAGTTAATTGTGTTTTCAAAATTTCACTATTATCATGTCTTTCGAGAATACATTTGGTGGAAAGTTTCGAGAATGCACATCATGAGTGTTTGCGAAAAAAATTTCAATGTCAATATTCTTGATAACATATTTATCGAGAACACATTTGGTGAAATTTTCGAAAACATTCATATTGTGTATTTGCGAAATTTTTAAAGGCTCATATTATCAAAAAACTATTTTCGAGAATACCCTTAGAGAAACTTTCGAGAATGTCAATATGTGTATTTGCGAAAATTATCCAATATTCAAAGTTTTGAGATTCTTGTTGTGGTGTATTTTCGAAATCATTGTATTTGTGCTTTTATTGTCACTTGAATTGAAATGTGTTGTAATTATGTAATTAGGACAACTTTTGATGTAATTGTGCTTATGTGTATGTCTTGTACTTTGTGCTTGATTTCATGTTTCACTTAGATCACATCATACGTCTCATTTACAAATGCCTATCAATTGAACCATATGTGCTTACATGTCCTAGGTGTTTATCTGCTAATCAAACTTGTCGTTCTGCTAACACGTAACAAATCTGGATGTTTGGTTTTATGATAATAACTTTACAGATAATAATGGCTGAACACAACGAGAATGTCCCTGAACAAACTCTTCCATTGCTTACACTCAATGACATTGTCCCTGCTGATTACCGCATCACCATTGGCAGAAACAATCCTCGAGTTGATTTCGACAAACTGAGAATTCCTGAGGACTCGTGTAAGATTGTCAAAGATATACTCCTGGCTCATCCATGCAAGCATTTGCTTGATAAATCCGCTTCAGTTCCAACATTCTACCTTCATCAGTTCTGGCTTACAGCAAAGGTTAACTTGGATGATGAGTCTTTTACTGTCACTATGGACCGACAAGTCTATATCGTAGATCTGGAAGTCCTTCGCACAGTTCTACTTCTACCCAGACCTGAGACTGAATATTTTCCAATGTTGCCTGAATTGGATATCCTGGATTATCTCATTGATCTGGGATACGATGTTCAAGATGACTTACCACTGATTAAGCATTCAAGGTTCAATACCAAGTACATGCCTCAGCCGTGGAGAACCTTCTATATGTTGGTTGTTCGATCAATATCAGGAAGAAAAAGTGGTCATGAACATCCCAGACTTGAGCATTTACAAGTATTTTGGGGAATGGTCAGCATGCTACCGATTGACTTTGCAAGATCTATAATGAGCGACATAGTCTACAACATTCAAACTGATCGTGAAAAGTCAATGATCACGTTTGTAAGATTCACAAAGTTAATCATCGAGCACTTTTGTAAAGATCAACCAGACTTCATCAAAAGAATGGAAGACCCTAATGAACCTAAAAACCTCTTCGAGGATTATTTCACCATTGCTTTTGTCAAAATGACCATGTTCTCCACTAAGCAACAAGGAAAGAGGCTTCCTGATTATTTCCTCGATGATAAGATCAGGAAAACCATGAGCTATGAACTTTATGATAAAGCTTATCAAGGGAGAAAGGTGGGATTCAAAGAGGAGACTAAGATGCAGACTCATAGTAAAAGAGGTGGGCAGGGAGTACAAGTAGCACCACAGGTTCACTACAATCAAAACCTACTCCCAAACCAAAACCTACACCCAAAACAAAGAAAGAAGATCACACCTAAACTCATGCTTCAAGATGAACCTACACCACCACCTTCAAAAAGTGATTCAGAATTCGATACTGAAACTGATGAAGAGGATTTTCATCAAAGTGAAACAGTAGATGAAGAGGACTTTCCAGAAATTGAATTAGCAAAGCAAAAAAGCTTGGAAACTCTTGAAACGGATGAAAGGAAAAGACGGGGGATTGTCATCACTGAAATGAATGTAGGGGCTAATGATGATGAAGAAGACGAACCAATAGTTGAAAAATTGGTCGATAAAAGAAAATTGAAAAGTATAGTTGTCGATACACGGGCCGAAGAGAAGAAATTCCTCAATGATCAGCGGGAAGCATCACTCCTCAGCCGACTCCATCCTCATCCTTCACCACAACCAGTCAATCAACCAGAGCATGAAGGAGATACTAGTAGCACTGTTCCTTCCATTGTGTCTTCCACTTCAGAACCGGTTATTCCTCCCAGTGACAGAGAAGAAGATAAAGATGAAGAAGGGAACACTATTATGAAGGAAGCTACAACCATTGATGAGAAAGTTACAGAACAGGAGAACATTGCCACTGATCAGGAATTTGATCCATTTATCACTCCTGAGTATCTAGCACAGGAAGAAGAGGAACGTAGAAAAAAAGAAAGTGAAGATAAAGAAGTCAATGATCAAGAACAAACATTCGACACTGACATATTTCTTCAATCACCTTCACACTCTCTTCTACATCTATCGTCATCTTTAAAGAAGACACCTCCAGAGAGACCTCCACTTCCTAAAGGCTTACCTCCAAAGGATCCTACACCTCCAGGATGTTCTTCTTCGAGCTCCCACAACGAGTCTTCTTCAGAATCATCACTTGAACATTCATCTCCTCCACCATCTGAAACCGCATCAAAACAACAATCAATCAATGAACCCGTAAATCCAGTTGATCTTCAGGAGCAAGTGAAAAGTTTAACTACCATGGTCACTAATCTGGCCAAACAAGTTGAAGACTTTCAGGAGGCAAAACAACAGATTGATAAGTTTATGAAAGCGGATTTGGAAGGAATGATCAAGACTTTCACCTACGATTATCTCACAGATAATCTTGTTGGAATTGTCACCCCTCAAGTAACAAGTCTTGTAGAACCAATTAAAGACAACTTGGAGCACAGGATCAGAAGTGTCATGAGAAAGATGTTGTCAACAACACCATTCACTCTTCAACCTGCAAAAGCTTCAACTACAACTCCAACCACTAAAGAACCATCAGTCGAAGACTTGCTTGCTCAACTCTACGACAAAGTTTCTTACAAGACTGATTTAACCCCTAAAGAAACAGCTCTTATTGATGCCATTGCAGCTAACTTGTCAACAGAGTCTTGCAAAGAAGCTATTGGGTCCTTGAAAAGGCCAAGGAAAGATGATGACCCTGATCCTAATTCAAAAGGAAAGAAACACAAGTCTGCAACCGGTCCATCATCTTCACAAAAACCACCAAAGGTTTCAGCACCTCCTACCAAACATCAACATACTTCAGCTTCTAGATTAGGTCCGACAAACAAGGCAGAAAAATTCATCCACAATGTAGAAGATTACCAGGGACAACCCGATACAGACTTTCGTGCATCTCCAATCACCGACTCCAGACCAGGACCATCAACAACCGCTAAAGCTCAAGACAAGGGTGAAGCTATAAAGTCTAAGAAGTCTAGAAAAGGTAAACGTCACTCCTGGATTGACAATGATGACACACCAGAAGGTGATTGGTTGACTGAATTGATCAAGGCTGAACCTCCTCTTGAAGATGAAGAGCCACTACTGGGTAACACCTTGTAATACACTCAAAGCATCATGGCTAGTCTTCAGATTGAAATGTTAACAAAGGCTGCATTGAGAAGAATCAATCGGGATGCACTTGAATTTCTCAAGTCAAGATTTGAAAACAAGATGGAACTCGAATTTCACATGCAGAACACTGCTAGTGCTATGTCTGGCAAGTTTGACTGGCTAAACCCAGAGGCGAATTTCGACATCCACTCAGGAAAACCCAATAAACCATACTTCATAGACTGGACCAAACCATTACCGTTGCAAGGATTCCCAGAAAAGCCTAAGATACCTTACCGTTTCTTCTTCAACAAAGATCTTCGATACCTTTAACTCATTCAAGAGAAATCCAAAGAAAGATATGCTTCCTCATTGACGATCTCAGTCCCCCTTGCAAGGTACGATATACCGGAAATCGAAGAGTCGACTCCTATCTTCAGCAACTCCATCGTAGCCTACGACAGAGACGCTCTACTAGGAATTCAGCATTGGCCTGAACGTCATCGCCTCGGGTACACTCACAGATTAGATATCAAGTCAATTGAGAAAGTGAAGCAGAAATCAAAAATCATTGCCATCTTGGAAATCCATGAGTCAAAAAGGTTCAGCTACACTTTCATGAGCGAGATTGTCGTCAAAAGACAAGATGAAAAGAAGTACAAATTCTCGGAAGCTGATTTTCCCGAACTTTGTCTAAATGACATTGAAGACATGTATTTAGAAAAGGTTCAAGGAAGAATGCGCAGATTTCCAACTGAAACACAATACAACTTCATTTCATCTCAACTCCTCTACATCAGACGACTGATAGTTCAAGAAAGAGTGGAAAACCTACAGCTTGGAGTTGAAAGTTATCAGCAGAAGATCAATCTGACTAAACCACAACTCTCATTTCCTGGTATAGATCAGATGTCAGAGTATATGCTCATCCAAAAACAGTCATTTGGTTTCACCTACCACAACAACAAAAAGACACTAAGTTTCATGAGGCTCGATAAGTTACATAAGTTCTGTGATACCATGCTCAAAACCGTTCGCGATGGTTTAGTCAAAAGGTTGCAAGATGATAAGAGGAAGTATTCTAAGGGTGAATCTCCTAGGTGGAAATCTAGCTCCAGAAGACAAGTCCGCAACTTTGTCTTGAAAATTGAAGAAAGGTTATTTCATCGGGAACAGATCAGACGATTGGAAAGCTACATTGGTGTCAGACCTACATTTCCCGTCAGAATCTTCCAAAGACCTAATCCTCAGTTCACAGACTCTGATGCTCCAATTGTTGATGAATCGTAAGCTGGTTTACACGGGTACTAATATTTCCATTACAATTCTTTCATTGATTGTTTTGTAATCATTATGGCTTGTGCACACATAACAGTGTACAACCCGTTCTTGTATAGAAAGGACCTTGAGGTACACATCAGTGCCTCAATCCTGACATAAGGAGCGAAGGCTTCTTACTTTTGAGTAGAATCAATCAAACGATTTATGATTTTCATAATTCTGCTCAAAAGACAAGTATTTCACCTCAATAAGTATTCACTTGCTGAGGGGGAGCACTTGAAAACTCATCGTTCTTAAACCAAAAGTTCTTGTTAATATCTCCCCATAAGACTCAAAAAGGCATATTTTAATCAAAAAGTTTATCAATGATGAGGCGAAAAATGAACCACTTTTAGGGGGTCATTTAAGCCCGGAATTGAATTTATTTGATCAAATATTTCCCTAAATCGTTCCTTTTGTGATTTTAGGTACTTTGGGAGTGAAATCTGGAAAAAGAAGCAATTCGGACGTTTTTGGAGCATAAAAGTGAAGAAAACGCCAAAGTCTTAATTTTCCTTGCTGGGAACAGTGTGTGACGGCGTCAAGAGTACCATCCCGACGGCGTCAAGAGTAAATTGTATGACGGCCCAGTGCAAACATGAAGGCGTCACAAGGAGAGCGTCAAGAGTTAAACACGTGACGGCCTGGAAGAACCTAATACATGACGGCGTCAGATGTAGATCAAGGCAGTCCGAGAATTATTTTGGCGGCGAGATGACGGCGTCACCTAATTGGTCTTGACGTCGTCAGCCTCAATTTCCTATATATAGTTTTCTAATTTTCATTCATAAAAAAAGAAGAAGTTTGGAGAAACCCTAAGGCCGAACCTATTACGAATTTTACAGGTTTTTCAAGGGTTTTCAGCCCTTGAACACTTACATGGGTAATTGAGATAAGTGTTCTTCTAATTCAATCAATATGTCTATGTGTTGGTTGTCTATATCTTGTGCTTGTCTTAATTCCATCATGCTAGGCTAGATTTATCTTGTGTTTGCTTAAATCTAATGAAACCTAGATGTTGATTATGTGTTGATTACTTGTTTATGGTTGTATTGGATGAATGATTTCGATGTTAGGCTTAAGAAAACTGGCAGATCTCCAAATGGTAACATGCTTGAACGTCTTAGGAAACATGAACCGATGTGCACTAGGTTTTATTGGTTGTATTTAATGCATGAGTAAATTCTAATGATCCCATGTTAGGAGCTTCTTAGCCGGCTCGACATAGGAGTGAAGTAGGCACTCATAGGATTGGGGAGTTAAGTGCGCCACCCCATGAATGGTATTAAGGAATACAATCCGTCATCCACGCAACTATAACATGTAATTAACGTGTAAAAGATATCTAGGGAGTAGTGAAATCTAAGTAAACATAATTTCTCCACTTATTGCTCACAGCCTTAGTTTAATTTAGTTTTATTTTTCATTTCTAGTATTTTATTTTGATTGCATCTTTAGTATTGGGTTAGTTGACTAGCAACTAATTCCGCCCAAATCCTTTAAACCCGAGATTTTTACTTGCTTTCTAAAAAAATATAAAAATACAAAAATAATCATCCCTCACCTTTAGAACTAGTATTTAGGTTTTCTAATCCTAGCGACACTATTCCTAGCTGAACGATCAATCCCCCGGTACTTGTCACTATACTATACTACAACGATCAGGTACACTGCCTGGTGGGGGTTGTAAGCTTCTCGAGATCCCTTGAGAGGTAAAGCCTGGTGCAATCCCTACGCATCAATCAAAAACACCATCTTAAATGCTATTTTTGAGGGGGAGAAAAATGAAAGTGATTAAAATATGAAAGTTCAAAGAATCTTAAAGTTGAATATCATGCGAGCTAGACTCAGAATTGACCCAAGAATTGACGAAACTACAAAAGTTAGTATTCGAAAAGACTTGTCCTCGACGGGTAATAATTTCAAGTTGGTTACTAGAGCTAGTTGTCACCAAAAAACTGACAATGCATCTCTTTAACTAGCGACGTAAATGTGTCAGGAACAGGACTTGTCAAAGTAGAAAGTACCGTTTCGAGAAGCTCTTCTTAGATGTATACTTTGACAGGTCTAACTTCCTTTTTAAGGAATGTTAACAACTTCAAGTTAGTTACTAGGGCTAGTTGTCACCTAAAAGATGATAATGCATCCCTTTAACTAGCGATGTAAACGTGTCCCTCGGGAATATGTCTATTAAGAATGGATCAATTCAAAAAGTGCTTACTCCTTCTGCATGTGCAAATTTCTTAAATATTCATGAGCACATGTGACGGGGGAGTCCTTCAAAAGAAAATCAAAACTCTCAAAGTGTGAACAAAATTTTTCGTGCAATAATAAACACTTTGAGAGATTTTCTATAAATGGTTCCAATGGCAATTATAGGATAGTTAAGGAGTTATAAGGTGACTAAGGTTAGGAAAAACCGTCCTATGATCCGCCAGAGCTGGAGGGATCTGCCCAAGGACATCACCAATAGTTAGAATTAGAAGTCCTTAGGTATGATACGAAAAAAGGAGTAAAGAATGAAAGGAGAAATAAGGGGTTGAAGAATTAAAAAGAAAAGTAAAGTAAAGGGAGAAAAGAAATAGCCCTCCATATGTTCAATCTTAGGGCAGACACCGGGTACAATTCGTATGCTACTGGATGTTGCTAAGGCGACACCGGTATTGAAGATAAAGACGTCATGGACCCAGTGATGCACTGAACTTAACCTTCTAACCACTCAAGTTCTCTTAAAGGAGCTTGTTTCATTCTCACGAGGAACCGGTGTAATCTATCGCCTTATCTCTTAGAGATGGTTGATATTGAAGCAGGAGACCCCTCCCTAGTCTCTGCATAGGAAACCAAATTGTGCACTTATCGAGTCTAGAGCCATGAGATACATCAAAGATCTCTTAGGAACACTTAATATTTCTACAACTGGTGTTCTGCATCAATGGGCACCAGCTGTAAATTATCGAGTCCTTCGCAGATCCTAGCAATCTGCCGAGAACGTTTATGAGAGAATGTACATAAGTATTTCTCAATGATTGAACGAAAATCCTGCCAGGGTCAACATCAAACAGCCCCGACAGCAGGTCACTTCGGTAACTCCTTGTGGGTTACGCTTAGTGTTCGTGGTGGTTCCAAAATGGTCTATAGTCGTGGAGTGATCCCCAGTGACTCACCCATTCATCGAGCTACTTAGTAGGTCTCGTAAGCTCCCTCGGGAGTATCCGAAATGGGAACGGCCTTGGTAAGGGTTAGAAGGAGTCTTCACACTATGCTGTTGATGATCTCTAACTCCTTACCTGTAAGTACCGGTTGTTTATTGCTAACTGTTTACCTGCAGCTTCACATCACCTCCATGACGACGGATTCGACATGCTCATACATACATCTTGAAGTCATTGAAAGCTCCCTCAAAGATCAAAGCAACATAAAGTTCAAAGAAAGATTCTACGCCAAAAAGAACAATCTACAAAATAAAAAGACTAAAGATCTAAGTGAATGAAAGGGAACTACGTGCATGTGAAAGTCAAAATCCAAAGATGTATGAGCATGTTGGAATGGCGGACAACCACCACAGACGCAGAAGTGACGAAAGGCAGACAACTTCATAATATGATCACTATCACAACAACAATGAACAAAGCACAAAGAACGATGAATGATCTTATCTAATGATTTTTTTGAAGACGTCTAAAGCTGTGAAAGTCAAACATGAAGCCAGGACAAGACATCAAGCAACCGTGATGACCGACCCTTAGGGGGAGATTGTTGGGAACGTAGTTTTACTATTTATCAAGTCTCTGTCATTTGTAATAAACGTTAGGTTGCTTAGTTATAGTTTACTTTTATTTATGTAATGTTTCAAGTTACTAGCTTAAGTATTATTGTCCATGGGCCTTATAAGCCCATCCATTAAGCATGGAAGGATCTAGGAGTGTCGCCCAAGCATCCTTTCCTATAAATAGGACTCATATGTAACTCTTACAATTGTTGGTTATTTCATTAAATTAAGGAAACTCTTTCATTTCTATTTCTCATATTGTTATAATCAACCATCTCTTCTCCTCATCTAATTTCTTTCATAACGTATCTTATGTAATCACTAAATGGTGACCTAACATCATGTTTCCTCTTATTCTTATACACTACAAGAATCAGGAGAACAGGCGACGAGGACAATGCCGACGACTTAATGTCGTCGGCACCATACGCTAAACGACAAAAAATTGGCTTGACCCAGACAAGGCTGCATTGAATTTTTAATCTAGAATTATACCGACGTCATGTCGTCGGTATAATAACAACATGTATGACTATTGGTAAACCTGGTGAAAAAAAAGGCGGGAATTTGACCGCCAAAAAACGTGCCGACGTCATGTCGTCGGTGATATATAAATACACAAATAATTGTGGTTAGCGTAGGATTAACCAATGATTAATAATTAACAGCGTCTAGTTTAAAAACGCCGACGACAGGACGTCGGCAACAATTTGAGTCAAAATTTTGATTTTTCCCTTTAGTGAATTATAGCGAATAATTGGGCGGGGTTTTTTCCCGCCTTAACGACGCCGACGACATGACGTCGGCACTTATTTTAACCGCGTGTACATTATAACCAATAATTGGGCGGGAATTTTCCCGCGTTTTTTCCCCGTCGACATGTCGACGGGAATATCTCTCCCAAAATTCAGGCTATATATAACCTAACAAATATATTCCCGTCTCATTTTTTACCTATATACATTCTCACAAAATCATTTCCGTCTCATTTTACACATCTACATATACATTTTCACAAAATTATTTCCATCTCATTTTACACATCTCACAAATAATTCAATCGTCAATTCTTACAAGACACACATGACTTGGCGTGGTTGCACAGTTGAAGAGGAGTACTCAAAAATCTTGTCACACGAGCTCCTCTTTAATGAAGTTATGTTAACTTTTGGTCATTCAGTTTATGAGGAATATGGTGATTTTAAGGATGCTGAACCGTGGATGAGAGACAAGATTATCGAATGGTGTAGGAAAAAGCCGTACTATAAAGAGTACATGGACGAGCTAGATGCTGCTGAAGCTCAAGTCGTTGCTGTTGGAGGTGACGACGAAGCTGAAAGTACGTTGGAAACAAAAGTTGATAATCTGGGAAATAGGATCACAAATCTTGAAGCTACGTTTGCACATATCAAGGAAATGAGAGCAAGGAAGGGAAAAGATTGTGCGAGTTCGAGTAAAGCGGGAAGTAGCCGCAAAAAAAAAAATAAACGGGTTGTTTCGTTTGATATGTTGTTTTAGTTGTCGAGTTGTTTAGTTTGAGTTGTTTCGTTTGGTTGTCGAGTTGTTTAGTTTGAGTTGTTTCGTTTGGTTGTCGAGTTGTTTAGTTTGAGTTGTTTCGTTTGGTTGTCGAGTTGTTTAGTTTGAGTTGTTTCCTTTGGTTGTTGAGTTGTTTAGTTTGGTTGTCGAGTTGTTTAGTTTGAGTCTGTATAAAAATGCATGTGGTTAAGAACTCTTGCTTGTTTTAAATAAACAGTTTGCCTTTGTGTTTGATAATTATTGCTCGTCAACAACAACATTTTATTAAACAAAAACATTTTATTAAACAACAACAACAACAATAACAACAACATTTTATTAAACATCAAAAACATCAACAACAACAGCAAACAACAGCAAGAACAACGATAACAGTACTACATATGAAATTTATCCATGTCACCTACAAGGTCACGGAGTATTGCATCCGACTGACATGCGTGGTCGTGGTTGGGATACGTTGCCATGTCAAGTTTTGCCTCCAGCACCCTTAATTTTGTCTCTAGTACCTGTTTTTGTGCCTCCAACACCTGTTTTTGTGCCTCCAGCAAGTTTATTCTAAGATTTTTTTTCATGACAGTTTGAGCACCTTTTTGGAGCAGATCCAGAACCGCTTGATGTTGAAGCTCCCAGAGAACCGATCATCATTTTGGCGAGTCGTTCCTCCTTCCATAAAAAAAAATTACATCCATGGTCTTCTGTCCCAGGCTGTTAAAGAGTATAAACTATTATTTTTAACAACTAATTAACCAAATTATTTAAAGAAAAAATATGTAATTGTTCACCTGCGAGAAAGGACACGCATAGTATAGTTTACCACGGGAGTAAGATTTACACGATTCTCGCAGAATCACGTCTCCTCGTTCACAAGGACAAGGAAAAGCTTCAAATTCTGCCATCTTCTTCACCATGATAATAGTGTATGTTTGTGGTTGTGAGGTTGAGTGGTTGTGAGTGGTGGAATCGTGACCGGGGTGGCCCGATCTACAAGTTGAGGTGATAAAAGGTGGTGGCCGGGAAAAGATTCCGACGGCCGGAAACTGATGGTGTCGCCGGAAAACGAAAACTGCTAGAGTGTGTGAGAGAGAGATAGTAAGATGAGTGTGTGTGTGTGTGTGTGTGTGTGTGTGTGTGTGTGTGTGTGTGTGTGTGTGTTTATATTATGAGGATGAGTTGTTAGGTAGGGAAAACCATGCTCGTTCGTTTAACATCTCGTGTACAACCATTGCATCTTGACTCGTTCGTTTAACATCTCTTGTATAACCATAGTCGTTCGTTTAACATCTCGTGTCAAAAAGAAAAACAACAAAAAACCAAATTTAAAATTAGTCATAGCTTCTATTTAATAGATTCTATTTTTTTTTTTTTTCCTTTTAGCTTATTAATAAGCAATTTCATCATTTTCATAATTTTCTTAATTTCCTGTCACCTTAAAGTATTTTCAATAATTTTCTTATATCAATAATATCTTACGGTTTATCCCCAATCACATCTCGAATCGTTCGTTTAACATCTCATGTAGAACCATAGAATCTCGACTCGTCTGTCTAACATCTCGTGTATAACCATAACATCTCGGCTCATTTGTTAAACATCTCGTGTATAACCATAACATCTCGGCTCGTTCGTTAAACATCTCGTGTATAACCATAACATCTCGGCTCGTTCGTTAATCATCTCGTGTATAACCATAACATCTCGTGTACAACCATAACATCTCGGCTTGTTCGTTAAACATCTCGTGTATAACCATAACATCTCGTGTACAACCATAACATCTCGGCTTGTTCGTTAAACATCTCGTGTAAAACCATAACATCTCGTGTACAACCATAACATCTCGACTTGTTCATTAAACATCTCGTGTAAAACCATAACATCTCGGATCATTCGTTTAACATCTCGTGTACAACCATAACATCTCGGCTTGTTCGTTAAACATCTCGTGTAAAACCATAACATCTCGTGTACAACCATAACATCTCGACTTGTTCGTTAAACATCTCGTGTAAAACCATAACATCTCGGATCATTCGTTTAACATCTCGTGTACAACCATAACATCTCGGCTCGTTCGTTAAACATCTCGTGTATAACCATAACATCTCGGCTCGTTCGTTAATCATCTCGTGTATAACCATAACATCTCGTGTACAACCATAACATCTCGGGTTGTTCGTTAAACATCTCGTGTATAACCATAACATCTCGTGTACAACCATAACATCTCGGCTTGTTCGTTAAACATCTCGTGTAAAACCATAACATCTCGTGTACAACCATAACATCTCGACTTGTTCGTTAAACATCTCGTGTAGAACCATAACATCTCGGATCATTCGTTTAACATCTCGTGTACAACCATAACATCTCGGCTCGTTCGTTAAACATCTAGTGTAGAACCGTAACATCTCGGCTCGTTCGTTAATCAGCTAGTGTAGAACCATAACATCTCGGCTCGTTCGTTAAACATCTCGTGTATAACCATAACATCTCGGCTCGTTCGTTAAACATCTAGTGTATAACCATAAAAAATTTAACTACTTATTTTTTAATTTTATAAAACTATTTTTAATTTTTTTTTTAATTTTATAAAAGTATTTATAATAAATAAAAAATTTAACTACTTATTTTTTAATTTTATAAAACTATTTTTATTTTATTTTTTTAATTTTATAAAAGTATTTATAATAAATAAAAAATTTAACTACTTATTTTTTATTTTATAAAACTATTTTTATTTTTATTTTAATTTTATAAAAGTATTTTTAATAAATAAAAAATTTAACTACTTATTTTTTATTTTATAAAACTATTTTTATTTTTATTTTAATTTTATACAAGAATTTATAATAAATAAAAAATTTAACTACTTATTTTTTATTTTATAAAACTATTTTTATTTTTATTTTAATTTTATAAAAGTATTTATAATAAATAAAAAATTTAACTACTTATTTTTTATTTTATAAAACTATTTCTTATAATTCTATAAAAGTATTTATAACATTACCGTCGACGTGTCGTCGGTAATATAACCGCCAAAAATTTACCAAAATTTCATACATCCCGCGAAAACACGTGCCGACAAAATTCTTTACAGTACCGACGACATGACGTCGGGAACATTAAAAGATATAACAAAAATAGATATGGTCAACACTTAGAAAAAAAAAAACGTATAACTTTTTCTTCTCAATAATTGAAGACACGCCGGCGATTCACTACCTCCGACACCACTACCACTACTCCACCACTACCACAGCTCCACCATCACTACACCCCACCACCTCCGACACCACAGCTCCACCTCCGACACCACCGCAGCTCCACCACAGCTCCACTCAACCCCTCCTCATCCTCCTCTCATGTTTAATTCACTCCTCAACCCCTCATTTGTTTAATTCTTCTTCTTCCCCACTTCTTCTTCTTCTACAAAACAGCCGAGACACCACAGCAGGTAATTTTGATTTTTATTAGTTTTGTTTTTTGTTAATTTTGTTTAATCGTAGAGGTAATTTTGATTTTTATTAATTTTGTTTTTTGTTAATTTTGTTGTCCCTTTTTTTTTTTTTTAAACTTTTGGTATCCCGACGACATGTCACCGACAACAGTTTTTTTAATAACTTTTTATATATTAATATGCTCTCTTTTAATATAGCCCGAGCCCGAGCCCGAGACCACAGCCAGGAGCCCGAGACTGCAGCCCGAGACCACAGCCAAGAGCCCGAGACTGCCGAGACAGTATGTTGTTATATATGTTTGTGTTAAATGTTGCGTGAAATGTTTGTGAAATGTTGTGTTTAAAAATCAGTTGGTGTAGGATAGAAGTAGGGCGCGTTAGCTGCTAAATGTTTGTGAAATGTTGCGTTTAAAAATCAGTTGGTGTAGGATAGAAGTAGGGCGCGTTAGCTGCTAAATGTTTGTGAAATGTTGTGTGAAATGTTCCGCTTATTCTTGCTAAATATGTTGATTAGGTAATAGAAACATAAATATACATTCTATTTAGAATGTCCTATTTGAATTTCATGTAAACGTGAAAATCATTTATAAATCTATTGCAATAGAGTCTGATTTTTCGTTAAAGAATTGAATGCTCTTGTTTTAGGATTTTAGTGATTAATTTCGGAAAGTCCCCGTCCGAAGTTAATCATCCTATAGAAAACCCGTCCGGAATTAATTTATTAGAAATTAATTTCGGAAAGTCCCCTGTTTGGGACTGCTTTTTGAATGTTTTGTCTCATTTAGGATATGGATGCGTATAACTGATTTACTATTTGAGATTATTTCGACAGTGTTTCTCCTTTACTCCTACGAATATGTCCTTAATGCACATATTTGGGGAGTTGAGGGGAAATGCTGCCGAAATTTTCTCAAATAGTAAATCAGTTATACGCATTCATATATGGGACGAATCATTCAAAGAGTGGGTTAGGATTGCCTTCCATAGTTGCGCTAGGTGAACAAAACAACTCGTAATCATTAATTAAGTGCATATAATAACCGATTGCATCATAAAAATGCATTTATGATAATTGATAAGAGTTCGACCCGTATAGATCATCGTGGTTCAAAAGAATTTCTTAATGGTCTTGCCGCCTTCCTCCATCATTGCAAACCGTTATTGAATAATTCCGGAAAAATAAAATGTCCGTGTCGTCGTTATTGTAATGTTCCATGGGTATCTCTCGAAGGTCTTAAAAACCACATAGGTCAAAATGGGTGGGACCCAACTTATACACAATGGAAGGATCACGGTGAACCGGATCCTCCGAGTAATGATCAAAATGTTATTCTTGATAACACAACACAACGTGAGATGAGTGACATGGGTGCGTGCCTAAATGATATTCTTGATATTCCTCCGAATAATGATCAAAATGCTATTCTTGATATTCCTTCGAATAATGAGCCGACTCACGGAAATATTGGCGAGACAAGTAACGAGCCTACTCAAGCAGCGACACCTCCTCTGCGTAACGAGTATGAAGAGTTACTTGCAAGTTCCAACCAGCCTCTATACCCGGGTTGTGACTTTATGACAACATTGGATTTTATGGCAAAGTTTACACATCTCAAGGTCAGCGGTAAATGGAGTGATACTTCATTTAACAAAACGCTAAAATTTCTCCAGGAGGTATTTCCGCCCAGGTTAGGTTACAATCTCCCACCGTCATACTATTATATAAAGAAGACATTTAAAAAGGTCGGGTTAGGGTACGAGTCGATACATGCTTGTGAAAATGATTGCTTTCTATATCGGGGGGTTGATTACGATGATTTGGAGTATTGTCCGGTTTGCAAAACGAGTAGATGGAAAGACAATAAAACAACGGGGAAGAAAGTTCCTAACAAGGTGTTGCGTTACTTTCCTATCATTCCTAGACTACAACATTTGTACAAGTCTATTCACACTGCAAAACATATGACTTGGCATGCTACTGGAAAGTCTACGGACGGTAAGATGCAACACCCGGTTGATGGTGAAGCATGGCAGAAGTTTGACAATAAATATTCAGATTTTGCTATAGAACCACAAAACGTTCGATTAGGGTTGGCTGCTGATGGTTTCAATCCGTTCGGAAACCTTAGTCAGACTTACAGCATGTGGCCGGTTATATTAACAACATACAACTTGCCTCCGTGGTTATGCATGAAAGAGACTTCTTTGATGTTGACGTTGTTGATTCCTGGCCCTAAATCACCGGCGAAGGACATCGATGTTTACTTGAGGCCCTTGATTGATGACCTTGTGAAATTATGGAAAAAACCAGGTATCTTGACTATGGACGTTGCTACAGGCACTCAATTCCACATGAGAGCGATGCTTTTATGGACCATCAATGATTTTCCTGCTCGAAGTAGTTTGTCTGGGTGGCAAGGGCAAGGTTACTTCGCTTGCCCTACATGCAAAGTAGACACTCCGGCTACGCGTGTGATAAGCAAAACAGCTTATGTTGGTCATAGAAGATTCTTAAAAAAAAACCATAAATGGAGGAGGGACGATACTACATTCAGTGGTGAACCCGATCATAGAGAGCCTCCTAGAAAAGATACCAGAGTTGATATCTTGACTCAACTTGCGAAATTGCCCACACGTGTGCCGGGGAAACATCCGGATTATGGGGGTGGGAAGATAAAACGTAATCATGACGACGAGCTGAACTGGACTAAACGGTCTATCTTCTACGATCTTAAATATTGGTCTTTTCTTTCTCTACCACACAATTTAGATGTCATGCATATCGAAAAAAAATGTGTTGGAGAGTATCTTGAACACCTTGTTAATGAATGACAAATCTAAAGACACCGCGAAGGCAACACAAGATTTGGAAGCTCTGGGCATTCGACAGGAGTTGTGGCTCGGAAACAAAAAAAACGGGAAGTGCTCGAAGCCTCATGCAAAGTACTCCTTCACACCCGATAAAAGAAAATTCTTCTGTCAATACATCAAAACAGTTAAGCTACCAGATGGGTTCGGATCCAAGTTCAAGTCAAAAGTGACCAAAGATGATAACAATATAACGGGCATGAAGTCTCATGACTGTCATATAATGATGCAACGGTTACTTCCTTATGGACTTCAGCAATACTTGGACGCACAGACTTATACACCATTGATCGAGCTTTGTTTCTTCTTTAAGCAAATTTGCACCCGAACTTTGATGGTGAAAGACATGGAGAAAGCTAAAGACCAGTTGATCAGTATTTTGTGCAGTCTCGAGCAAATATGTCCTCCTGCTTTTTTTGACATTATGATTCACTTGGTTATGCATTTACCTGAAGAGGATATTCAAGGCAGTCCTGTTTCATTCCGGTGGATGTATCCATTTGAAAGATACATGAAGAAGCTTAAAAACTATGTCCGAAATAAAGCTAAGCCGGAGGGTTCAATAGCGGAGGGTTATATTGCAGATGAAGCATTAACTTTCTGTTCTCGTTATTTTCATGGTGTTGGGACAAAATTTAATCATTCGCTGCATCTCAGGACCGTCCTTGCCCAACCAGTGATTTCCAGGTGTTCCGATCACTATGTACTAATTCTGGTAAAGAGACATTGATTAAGTTAGGTCTCCCAGAAATGAAGAGATTGATATGGTATGTACTTCACAACAGTCCTGAGATCGACAAGTACATGGACGAGTTCGAGAGGTATGCGTTTATATTTTGAAATTTCTGTTTCCCAAGTTATCTTTTCGATTTATTCTAATATCATGAACATTTTCAGCGAATTTCCTAATATCGACATGCAACAAGCATTTCCGAGCTGGTTTGAGACGAAGGTAAACTTATTGTATGTATTTCCATGTATAAATAACGACTATTACTCATCTCTATCTATTCTTATCTTTTTTCATAGATCCGTAAACTTTACATAGCCGATGACCCAAGCTGTACTCCCGACTTATTCGTTTTGGCTTGTGGACCATCACCGACCCCAATCTCAGTCAACTCTTGCGTAGTCAACAGTGTGAGGTTTGTCGTACACAGCCGCGATATAAAACGTACAACTCAGAACAGCGGAATTTGTTCACCTGGTGAGAAGGAGGGAGAAATGTATTATGGTCAACTAGAAGAAATTCTGGAGTTCGCATATTCCCAGTTCAAAGTTGTGTTGTTTCGAGTTAAGTGGTTCGACTTAAGCAACAAAAACCGTAGAGTCCAATGTTTTACCACTAGAAACAACATGACACAAATTTTGGCATGTAGCTATGCGTTCGAAGATCAACCTTACATTCTCGCAACACAAGCAAAACAAGTCTTCTACCTTGAAGATCCTGCCAGACGACCACTCCATTGGAAGGTCGTCCAAGAAGTAAATCACAACACAATCTGGGATGTCATCGTGGTAGAAGACGATGATGATGTTATACATGGCAACAACTCATCCGATCTCCAACTGTATGCTAATTTGAATGATTTGGAACCTGGAACCTTAAATATCGATGGTGAATCAACGTTAGTTGAGGCACCACCACCACCAATCATTCCTGTTGATGACGACGATGATTTTATTGATAATGAAGACGACGATCCTTATGATTTAGCATATTCTGATAATGAAGTCGCAAACAATTCTGATGATGAAGTTGAAGTTGCGACTAATGTTGTTTATGATAGTGATTTTGATTGTGCAAATTGATCTTAAAATGTAACTTGTAAAACGACACTTATTTTAATGAAATTGTTATGGATTGTTTAAAAGTGTATATTTCTTTTGAATGTGTATGTATTTGAATGTGTGCATGCTTATGTTAATTTGTTCCCGAATTTCTATATGTTACTCATCTTGTACTTTTACAGATGGCAACAGCAGTTGCACGGAGTCATGGTGGTGACGGTGCCGATGATCCACCACCTTCCCCTACCCGTCAGATTGAGGGCGGGCACCGTGCTAGTGGTAAGAATTTCTAGATTACATATATATATATATATATATATATATATATATATATATATATATATATATATATATATATATATATATATATATATATATATATATATATATATATATATATGTGTGTGTGTATATATATATACACATATTATGTATATATATAGATATATGTGTATATATATATATATATATATATACATATATCTATATAAGTTACTTTATGACGTTTTCACTCACTCCAATTGCAGGATCAGGGCGACCCCGCCGAGGAGGTCGGGCCAGGGGGGGAGGCAGGGGTAGGGGAGGTCAGAATGGCGGTAGGCAACGACCACGCGAAGAAAATAAGAATGTGAAGCTCAAGGCTGCCGTGAGACTTCGTGGCCTACAGTTTATTGAGTTTGAGATTGGTGATAAGGGGACTTACACTCATGTGGGCCCGAACCAAGCATGGTTTGGCAATTACGTCGGCGAGCTCATTCGATAGCTGCCGCTACACTATGACTCCTGGTACCATATAGAACCGAAGCTGACGGCTAACTTCCTTCCAAGCGTCAGGGTCAGTTATTTTGTTTTCCTTTTATATATATTGTTATGTTACCGTGTTTATTTATTTAAATGTGCATATTTATTTAAATTTGTTTATTTATTTATATCTCTATATTTAATTATTTGAATGTGTACATTTATTAACATTTTTTTTATTTATATCTTTATATTAATTTTAACTATATTTGATTGCAGCGTATGTTCAATTTGGAGCGCCACAGGACCAGACCGGAGTGGGAGACCATTCTGTCGGCGCTCACAGCATATTTCGCCACCCGATACCGTGACAATAAACATGATCTGAAACGCCATTACTTTACGAGAAAGGGTGGGGCAAAAAAAGTGGACGAGATCAGAAGAAATCCTCCTCCGAACTTGGAGCCGGCTGAGTGGAACAAGTATGTCAACCAGTACATGACGGAGAAGGCCCAGACACGATCGGCTGTGAACAAAGAGAATAGAAAGAAGAACAAGATTCTCAGCCGCCACGGTTCGAAATCATTTGCCGCATCTCGACACGAATATGTAAGACACATTTTATTTTTATAAGATTATTTAATTTTAATAATATATTAATTAAAAGTATTTATACTAAATAAAATATATATGGTGTTTGACTAGTCATTTTAATTTGTTTCATCCTATATGCATGTGTATATATTTATACAGTTCGTGAATAGCGAGGACCACCGGTATCCGTCCATGTTCGATACCTATCTTGACACCCACTTCAAGAATGGTGTTTGGTTGCAGGACGAGGCTCGTGCTCGGTTTGTAAGTATCGTTATTTATTTATTTATTTATTTTTTCCAAACACGCACTTAGTGATTTATTGAAACATAATCTAGTAATTAAACCGACTAATATATTAATTTTCTCATTTTTTTTCAACTACACAGGAAGAGATGGTCCGACTACGGGAGCCTAGATCCGATATGCCGGCAGACGAGCCGTGCCTCACGGAGGAGGAGATATTTGCTCGGGTAATCGGGGGCAAGCAGCGTGGCCATATACCCGGCATCGGCAAGGTGGTACCCTTCTTGAAGAGGCCACGGGTAGACTTGCCGCCTCCAGCTCCACCAGGTATTTAAAGTTGGATAATCTTATGTATTGAAATGACCGTTTTTAAATTTTGATTATTTCGTTTATAGGTATTTAAAGTTGGATAATCTTATGTATTCAAATGACCGTTTTTAAATTTTGATTATTTCGTTTATAGGTACGTCCGAGCTTGACAGGAAGCTTGCTGAAGCTCAGGAGAAGATTGATGAATTTAAAACGATAGTGGATGAAGCTAAGAAAGAGAAGGAGAAAGAAAGAAAGAAAGAAAGGCAAGAAAACTGAGAAGCAGCTTGAGTTGTTGACACGTTTTGTCTCGAAAAACCCAACATGGGAGGCGTTTATTAGCCAGAGTGGTTCTCGTCATGCAGCTGGAGGCGGCACAGGCGCTCCCGCGAAGGGCTCAGGCGGCGAGAGTGGCTCTGGCAGCGAGAGTGGATCTGGCAGCGGGAGTGGCTCTCGCAGCGGGAGTGGCTCTCGCAGCGGGAGTTCTGATGATGATCAGGATGACGACGAGGGGTTGTATGACGACGATGGGCTGTAGAGGTATTATTTTGTGTTGTTTTGTCTTTGGAACTATGTCCGGACGACCCCAATCTTATTATCTTTGAACACTTAGGATATTGCAACATTTGTAGATATAGTAGCTACGTTTAGCGATTATAACACCCGTTTTGTAAACTTTATGATGTATTTTGAGGGTGTTATAAAGTTTATGGCCGTTTTGTAAAGTTTATTAATTGTTTAGTGGTTATATATAACCGTTTTAGCCGTTATAAACTTTATAGTCGTTTTAGCCATTGTTTTATATTGGAATGTGTTGTTATGAGAGCAGGACATGAAACTGGAATTGGTAGATTTTTGCTGAACAATTTTGCGGCAAAAATCTGGGCAGGGCAGCTGCGCAGGCTGCTGTGCAGCTGCAGCATAACTTCTTGCCGACTACATGTCGTCGGAAATATAATACACATATTAACTATTTTCAAACGCTGCCGACTACAGATCGTCGGCATAATAACGCACATGGTAACTAATTTCAAACGGTACCGACTATATGTCGTCAGAAATATAATACACATATTTACTATTTTCAAACCGTGCCGACTACCAGTCGTCGGCATAATAACGCACGTGTTGACTAAAGTCAAACGCTACCGGCTATATGTCGTCGGCACCATTTACAAAAAAATTTAACTTTCGTTGACTAAATTAAGTTAATCTAATTAATGCGCTAAATAATTATTACATTCCCGACGACCTGACGTCGGTAACAAAAATGTCGGACCCCCCGTTCGTTTGACCAAAAATCATGTGGGTCCCACACTGTCGTCGGCGTTATTCGTCGGTAGGGACGTTACCGACGCGGCTCTGTCGACTAGTTTCTGCCGACGACATGACGTCGAGAGGGTATGTTGCCGACGTCATGACGTCGGCACGGTTAAAAAAAAGTCAACGCCGAAGCCATCGATTGTGCTAGTGATCAAACACCATTTTCGCAACATCCGCAAACAAATTCCTCTCAAATACACTTTCACACACCACCAAACTCTACAAACCAAACACATAAATCAACACATCAATCTTACAATCATATCCCAATGGAGGTGTTTGACCAACATAACCAAATTTACCTGTTTCCTTTTTAATTGACTCTTTTACTCCAGTTAAACCCAAATTGACCCATTCGCATACAAATAGAATAAAGATGATTAATAAAGGTAGTGATTAATAAAGATGATAAATCGTGATAGAGGTGTTACCATGAGCATAATTGGAGCCATATGGCTGAGGAGGATAAGTTGACGCCTGAGGAGGGTACGGGGATGGTGGATAAACACCTGCATTAGGTGGGTATGGGGCTGGTAAATAAGTACTTGAATTTGGTGTACATGAGTATATTTGGTGCGAGTGTGGTGGAAGAAGAAGACTAGATCTATGTGAAAAATTGCGGGATATTTGGGATGGTTAATGAAATATTTGGGAATTTGGGAAGGACAGTTTGATTTTTGGGAAAAATTCAGACGGGCATGTGAAAAATTGAGAAGAGAGAAATTTTATTTTGGGAAAAATTAAGTGCAGCATATTTAGTCACTTTTAAATAATCTGTGACAAATTTAACTATATGATTTAGTCACTTTTAAATAATGTGTGACAAACTTGAGTATATGATTTAGCCACATACACAATTACTTCATGTGACCATATATGGATTTTGGTCACACTATTCAATTGTGTGACATATATTTGTCACATATGTATATATACAGTGTGACTAATGTTTCAAACTTATTTGTATCCATCACACGTCTCAAATTATATGTGACTAAATAATCAAAAAAAATTACAAGATACCTCTAGTCATGAAAATATTCAAATGTGTGACTGTAGCCTCAGTTGGAAAGACGAAATGGTCACACAAGTCGGATCAAGTGTGGCTGTTTCTTTTATTCTGGTTCATTTAGTCCAAGGTTATAAATAGCGTGAGGCGTGACGTGGCGGCGAAGCCAAGCCTCAAGCTATACGAGCTATAGTGAAGCTATAGCGTTTTTTGAGGCGTGACCAAGGTGGCATAATTTTTTATAAATTTATGTATTTATATCATATTTCATATATATATAATACATCAAGTTTACAAAACGCGTTATACATAAGAAATAAACCCAAAAAGCTAAACTATTATTGCATTTTTCGTCATTTCTTTAAATAAAACCTTCTTTGTGAGAGTAAACTGCTAAAAGATAAAATGTAAAAACCTAAAAACTACGGTATAAAACATCACATTCACATATTCACTTGTTATATTATCTTTTAGCATTTGATTTATAAAGTTAGCCCAAGCCAAAGTTCCTTCTAGCCCAATAATAGTAAATCACTAAATCCTACAAAAGCTTCAAAATAAAGCGCCACGCTTCACGCTATAGCACGCCTTACCACGCTTTTTCGCGCTTCATAACACGCTACGTCTTAAGAAGACGCCTTGGCCTGTTTCGTAACGTGGAGGCCACGCCTCGCGCTATGGCGCCGCTATAGCGCCGTTATGGCGCGCTATTTAGAACCCTGATTTAGTCATATATAAAAATTACTGTGTGGCCGTTCAAAAAACAATATGTGTGACCAAATCCCATTTTTGTACTAGTGTGACATCTTTACCCTTGTTGGGTTGGGGTGTTACAATTATATATCACCGACGACATGACGTCGGCACGTTTTTTGGCGGTCAAATTCCCGCCTTTTTTTCACCAGGTTTACCAATAGTCAAACATGTTGTTATTATACCGACGACATGACGTCGGTATAATTCTAGATTAAAAATTCAACGCAGCCTTGTCTGGGTCAAGCCAATTTTTTGTCGTTTAGCGTACGGTGCCGACGACATTAAGTCGTCGGCATTGTCCTCGTCGCCTGTTCTCCGGATTCTTGTAGTGTTATCAAACACCATTTTCGCAACATCCGCAAACAAATTCCTCTCAAATACACTTTCACACACCACCAAACTCTACAAACCAAACACATAAATCAACACATCAATCTTACAAAAATCATATCCCAATGGAGGTGTTTGACCAACATAACCAAATTTACCTGTTTCCTTTTTAATTGACTCTTTTACTCCAGTTAAACCCAAATTGACCCATTTGCATACAAATAGAATAAAGATGATTAATAAAGGTGGTGATTAATAAAGATGATAAATCGTGATAGAGGTGTTACCATGAGCATAATTGGAGCCATATGGCTGAGGAGGATAAGTTGACGCCTGAGGAGGGTACGGGGATGGTGGATAAACACCTGCATTAGGTGGGTATGGGGCTGGTAAATAAGTACTTGAATTTGGTGTACATGAGTATATTTGGTGCGAGTGTGGTGGAAGAAGAAGACTAGATCTATGTGAAAAATTGAGGGATATTTGGGATGGTTAATGAAATATTTGAGAATTTGGGAAGGACAGTTTGATTTTTGGGAAAAATTCAGACGGGCATGTGAAAAATTGAGAAGAGGGAAATTTTATTTTGGGAAAAATTAAGTGCAGCATATTTAGTCACTTTTAAATAATCTGTGACAAATTTAACTATATGATTTAGTCACTTTTAAATAATGTGTGACAAACTTGAGTATATGATTTAGCCACATACACAATTACTTCATGTGACCATATATGGATTTTGGTCACACTATTCAATTGTGTGACATATATTTGTCACATATGTATATATACAGTGTGACTAATGTTTCAAACTTATTTGTATCCGTCACACGTCTCAAATTATATGTGACTAAATAATAAAAAAAAATTACAAGATACCTCTAGTCATGAAAATATTCAAATGTGTGACTGTAGCCTCTGTTGGAAAGACGAAATGGTCACACAAGTCGGATCAAGTGTGGCTGTTTCTTTTATTCTGGTTCATTTAGTCATATAAAAAAATTACTGTGTGGCCGTTCAAAAAACAATATGTGTGACCAAATCCCATTTTTGTACTAGTGTGACATCTTTACCCTTGTTGGGTTGGGGTGTTACAATTATCCTATTTAAAAGTTTAATATATGCGTACACATGTTTAAATATTAAATACGGCTAAATTATTATTAACGGTAATGTAAATATCAAATTGTAAGTAGAAGTTGCTGTGATATGAAAATTAATATAGGCGATTCATGTAATTATTATATAAAGTTTATATACGGATATCCGGAAAAATACTTTTAAAAAACTTTACGGATCGAGTATTTTTTAACTTCATCAATACTCATTGTGTGCTACTAAACTCACACATTTTGTACAACAGATATCAATAGTTAAAGTTAAACAACAACATCTACTACTACACAAGTGAGCTAATGCTACGGAAATTTCCAACGGAATATTTCCGTAGCAAAAATGCAACGGGTTTGTAACAGATTTGCAACGGATTAGCAACCCCACAAAAACCCGTTACAGATCCGTTGCAAAAACTTAACTAATTCATTTTTTTATTTATTTTTAAGTATTCCATTGCAAATCCATAAAAATCATTCAAAATTTGTTATGGATTTGGAACGGAAATATTAAAAATAAATATAAAAGATACTTTTATTAGTTTCTGTTGGAAATCCATTGCAAATTTTCAAATAATTGCAATGGATTTGTGACGGAAAATAATAATAATTTAATTTCTATTTATTTTTAATATTCCGTTACAAATCCGTTGCAAAATCGTTACAAAAATTGCAACGAATATTAAAAGGAAAATTTAAAGAAACTATTATTAAATGTTGTTGCAAAACTGTGACAAAATTGTCGTTACAAAATTGAAGGAGACGCTTTCACCACTTTGGCGATGGCCCAAAAATATATTTAGTCAAATACGTGAAAATAGAAGTCAAGATCGGATAAGAAGTTGTTGCCATTTGGCCAAGAACATTCCAGCGAGCCTAAAAAGTGTGACGACACATACTATTAGATAATAGGGCAACACCAACGGATTTAATGATAGAGACCAATCCGTTAGCGGTTATTGAAGGATTACCGACAGAGAGTGTTGCTGACGGATTTCTGTCAAATTTACCGATGCTTTAAATTCCATCAGGAATCTACCACTAAACATCGACGGACCTATGACGGACTACCGATAGATAGGGATGACATCTGTGGGTAATGGGTTTGGGTACCTCTAACCCGTCACCCGCACCCACGACTTTTTCCATGCCCGTTATATGCCTAAGTCAAACAAACCATGTAGTGTGTGTGGTACTATGTCAAATAGTATGTTCAAGTGTAAAGAGAATTCTGAGAGAATCGAGAGAGTCTCAAACGTGAGAAATGCCTTCTATTTATAAAGAGACATTTACGGTTTAAGCATTAACCACACAAGGATGATCAAACGAGTATATGACATGCTACGTGTTGATCGTCTGGTGTATAGACAAGAATAATAGGTGGCAACTCCTCTTTGGTTTGTACCAGGTCGTGTCCGACTCCCCCATTCTTGTTGGTGCGTCTCCCATTGTCATATGTCAAATAGTACATCTTAACCGCTAGGGACAATTGAGATACAGTTGTCTCACATGTGTCTACCACACATCCTGAGAGGCTTTGCTAGGCTACGTGTAGCATGGAGATGTAATCGGTCCTATCAGTTATTGATAATGGGCCTTTCTAAGTGTTTGTGATGGGCTTGAATTATGCATATAGTTTAATGGGCTTATGCCATTAATATTGATACACCATCAAGTCCCCCCAAACTAGTATTATAACATGCGCTAATGGTATGATGATGGAATTATGATAGAATTCCTCAGGCTGGTAATACGAATTACCAAGATAGGAACGAAGTCCCCCAGGCAAAATGTATCCAGGACGCGATGGGTCAGGCTAAGACTAGGTCTAATTTGCGTTTATTATGATTTTGATTTGCTTATCTCTAGCATTAAATGTTTGCTTGGGAAAGGCAAACATAATCTTTTTGGCAGAGGTTAGTCTCAATTTTGTGCCTTTGGTGCAAAGAGAACTTTTTACTTTCTTGTTTTGATTTTTACTTGTTGCCGCTTGACACAGTGTATTGTGGTGAGAGCGCTATGCTTCAAGATAGGCTTCGCTATCGTAAAAAACATGATTTCGTATCTATGTATGAATGACCTTTGTAGTTTGTGTTCTCATGGCCCTAGGCTAATCAAGAGTCTTTGTTTACTTTCTAGTGTTGGATTTTGAGATTGTTACGCATGATGGACAACTAACTGACATTTGGTAGTTCGGTTAACAACCATACCAACGCACTGGGCTATCACTTTGTAGGGTGTATAGGATTGAACAATAGAAATTGTCACTAAAATCGAACGTTCACTATATCCATCAACAAGAGCGTGGCATAATCAAGAAGTTAAGTATTACGATATTAGTTAGGTGCAGTGCACCTTATGTACGTAAATAGTTTGTCCCATTATTGTTTCATGACTTGTACTCGAACAAGAGACCTGTCTGTTCAAGCTTGTCTGTTCAAGCTTATATGTGATTCAGTTTTTCAATGGAATACAAACAATTGAACGCATAAGAAGCCCATTTGTGTTTGTTGGTGTTAAATCCACATGAGCGATACTGCGATATCCAAGCAACAAGACTTCTTCGATTATACCTGAAATTTGACTAGAGTATGATCATGCAAATGGGATGTGGAATAGAATCTCAAATGATTAGTGGAACCACAACATAGTGATTGATAAACCGTAATATCGCATACCGTTATCTCAAAAGCTCTTTGATTATAAGAGAAACTTTAATGTTACGAACTTTACCGCGCCTACATGTCTGCCATGTAATATTTTATTTTGTCAAATGAGACAAAATATTTTATCGAAATTAGTTTATGTAATCCAATTAGGGGTGTCATTCGGGTTGACTCGGTCGGGTTCGGGTCAACTCGGGGTCAAGCTACTAAAAAACACATCCGAACCCGACCCTGTTTAGAATTCGGGTTCGGGGTCAACCCGAGTATTTTTACATTGTAAAGTGTTAGTTTAGTCGGGTCAACTCGTGTTCGGGTTAGGTCAAGGCTAAAAAAACATACCCAAACCCAACCTTGTTTAGAACTCGGGTCAATTCGGGTTGACCCAAATATAATTTTTGACCCGAACCCGGTCGGGTTCGAGCCGGGTTTTATGACACCCCTAAATCCAATTTGTTAAATATATTTAAGGTTTAGAATTTAATTGTTTTATAGTCAATTTTATTAATTGATTTTGACAATTATTCTAAAATTTGATATTTCCCTCTCACATGTTTTCGGTACTCCCCGCCCAAAATTTTCCCCAAAATCAAAATGCCATTTTCTTATCCCTCCATTTATTTCCTAGGCCACACAAACACAAGCCACACTTATCCACTTTATCTCAGCTTTCAGATCTTCTCACTTCTATGCTGCCAACGATAACCCGCCGTCGTTATTCTTTCATGATTCTCGCTAGTCACCTCCCACCAGAAGTCAGTCGCATCCTTGCCAACTATCCTCACTCTTGAATTTCAGCCTATTTATCCCCCAATAAGGTACTTTTATTGTGTAATTTGTTAAATTTAGTTATCAATTTCAAGCGATTATTGGTGAATTTCCTGTTTTGGTGATTTTAGGAATTAGGGTTCATGTAAACTGTATAAACGTGGCACATGCTTGCTGCTGAAATCCATTCTCTTTACAAAGTAGTTTCCTATAATATATTCTCATTACGTGTTTAATTTATAGTATTACATGTTTTTGTTACAAGAATCTTGATAGCTCGTTTGTTTTAAGGTTTAAAAGTGCTAGTTAGTAAATTTTTTGAAGCTTGTATTGATTCAATTTTCTAATAAGGTGATTAGTAATCTGTTGATTGTGTAAGTACTTCATTAAGAAAATTTGTATTGGAAAACATGGGTCTGGCTGGAACAATGTGTGTTTTGCTTGGATTAGATTTAACGATTATGTGTTATAAGCTAAGTGGTACTCATGACTCATGATATTTATTTGAGAGTTATATCTGAATTTATCTAAACATTTGGTTTACTTGTTCATTTCTTTCTATATAATTAAGAACCTGGTATTCTAGCTAGTTTGAAAGCTGAAATAGCTATCTTTAATGAACTTTGGCACTACTGGAGCCAAGTAGCCAATATGATATCGTTATTCAAAACCTTTGAGAATGTCAATATTGGGTGCAATGGGTTGAAATGAATCAAAATGGTTTCAATTACGTATTACATGTATATTTCTAAATGCTGTTAATATTTATATTTGCAGGTAGTGCAAGAAATGCTGAGGAGCACTAAGCCTTGTGTTTGTTTCAGAATCCATATATTATGCTTATAAGTAAGAGTTGAAATTGATCGTACTTGTTGAAATGAGTTATATTATGTTGAAGCATGTCACAAGGGGTCTGAATGTGTTTGAGTTTAAGGTGTGTAAGTGCTTACTTCAAGATATAGATATCCATCTATGTTTTAATTTTTTTGACTTAAAATCATTTTCATTTCAATGTGTTTCAGTTCAAGTCATGCAGCCAATACATGGGATGTTAGTGTCTAAAAAAGTATGTTACCCTCCTTTTTCTTTGATGTTATTGTCACTGTTATTTTTTTACTAGTAAATTGTTTTCATTCTTTATTTTTACTTTTGGACAGAGGGGTTTGGGTGATATTTTAGTGGAGCCAATTGTACGTTTATAACATAATCTCTTATTGTTTTATAGATTACTGTGATTGTCAAAGACAAGATTAAAGTGCATAAGAAATATACGAAAATCATCAATGTCCATGATTAAATATTTGAGGAGCAATGACCTGATGGTGCTTTTTTTTTCTATGTACCTGAGTAAGTTTCTCATGTTTGTATCTTAAATGTTTTAGTGCATGCATTATATATACTTGTTGTACTAGCTAGACTATTTATGCATTAAATTGAGTTGTAATTGGTTTGAGTATGGTGTTTCACAGGTTGAATGGAGCAAGCGAGGGAGAATGATAAAGACCTTTTTGAGGAATCTATAGAAAGAATAAAGAATGCTTAATGAAGATACACTAAAGACATTTAAGCAAGATATAAAGAAAGAATCAAATGAGAAGATTGTCAAGATGTTTACACAAATTGAATGAGCAACCTCTCACTCCGCCTCTTGCATAAGCGTTCATTGCTTATCGAATTATGGTACACTTTGTGTTTCATGCACACATTCTGTTTAGAAGTAGTACATTTGGGTAGATTTGGTATACCCGGTGGATTATTTCGTTAAGAAGTGGTGCGTTTTGTAGAGTTTGGTTCAATACACTTTGTGCATAATACACTTTTGGTTTAGAAGTGATTCGATAATGTAATATGATGTTCGGATGTTCGTATAATTATTAATTGCGGTTACATTGGTAGATCGTTGCATATCTGTTACAATTGTATACCCGTTGCAAAATCTGTTGATTGTTTAAAGTCGTTGCAATTCCATAGCAAACTTATTCCATTGCAATCCTGCGCACAATTTTATTCCGTTGCAATTCCCTTGTAATAACTACTGTAGCAAAAGCGTAGCAAAAATGTTGGAATTTGATCCGTTGCAAAAATGGTTGCTCATTTACAACGAATTTTCGTTCGTTAGAAAACAGTTGCAATTTTTTTTCCTACGTTAGAAATCCGTTGCAAATTTTTTTTCCATGGATCATTTATGCTACGGTAGTAATCTGTTGGAAATCCGTTGCAAATGGTCAGTTGCAACGGATTTCCAATAGATTCGTACCGTAGCATTAGGCCAGTTGTGTTGTAGACTCAACATCTATATCAGCTAAACAAAGTTAAATCTTTAATCAAATAATTTTCTTTATAAAATATTAATAAATATTAATACATAATGAAAAACTCATGAATATTTATTAGTTGTATTTATATCACAATTTTCACGAGTAAATTCTTGTATGTCCATATAGTAAACTAAAATTTTAAAACAAATTCGATTTATTTGTAAACTCCGTGTGTGCACAGGACTTATGCCTAGTTAGAATTTACAGAAGTAATTAACTAAATAAAGCTGTACATGCAGAAAATTCGAGGTAAACAACAATAATAATAATTTTATATCACATTTAATCAAACCTTAAATCGAGATAACGTACATAAGGAAATATCAAATACACACGTACAGCTAAAACAACAGCTAAAACAAGTCGTCTCACACACATGTCTTTATTATTACAATACATAGATTATATGTAGTATGAAAGTGGAATGACATGTGGATCAAAGTTTGTTGCCACATGTTTCGCAGTCGAGGGTTTTGTTGCTCACAATATTAGCAGCACATACGTATCCCTTACACCTACTGCTGGATGGGCAGCTGTAGTATCCATTACAAATAATACTTAAAGCCTTTTCTATTTGCTCCGCCAAATCCTTAGTCAGGTTCATATATTGTTTATAATCAGAACTACGATAACCGTGATTACGTTTTACAATCTTATTAAAGCCTTTTGTAAATTTGGTAAATACCCCATTACACGAGCTGATATCGATCAAGGCGCGCTCCTCCCTCCTGCATATATTTGAACGTATATATATATATGATTCACGATCGTGCATTCTAATATTTTTTGAACGATAATTTATACTAGTAAGAATAACAAAGATTTATATGTCCATACCCTGTTGAAGAGAGGTCATCATCTGCATAGGAAGAGCAAATAAGAAGAATGGTTGCTAAGATAAATAGCATTGATTTCTTATTAAGGATTGCCATTTTTCTTTTTCTTATTGGTGTGAGAGATACTAGTCTAGCTTATGGTCTTGTCTTATATAGGCAACTATTTTTTAGCTTCAGTCCCTGGACTATTCCGGTCAATTGTTCGCACAGAGGCCAAATGATAACGATATTTTTTTGGCCAAAAACGATACATGTATTTTTTTCCCTCCACATGCATGCATCAATGATGGAATGAATTTTTAAATTCCTCTAATGCAAAAATAGTTATAAATAGTTATTTATAAGTATAAATACCCACAGGAACCGAAAACCAAAACTGAACCGAACCGAAAAAATCAAACAGAATTTGTAACCAAACTGAAAACTGAATATGGTTTAGATGTGGTTTTGGCAATCTAAACCGAAAACTGAACCAAAAACCGAATTCATGTCCCCAAAGTTTTTTCTACCTTTATTATATATAATAGATTTAAAATTCTAAACCCTATTATATGTGAAATATTAAAAATAATATATCTATACAAAAACTATTATATGTAAATACTTGAACTAGCCTAAAGAGCCGCCAGCCAACCAAAAATAAAATAAAATAAAATGTGTGTTACATGCAAAGGAAGGTTTCTAACAAAAAGACATGGAAAAGAAAGAACAAAGAAGTTCAGCCTAGGAAAACCAGGACATGGTTTTTCCTTACCGGAATTTATTTTTTAGGTTTTGCGTGTTTTGATTCTAATTTCTATGTAAGTAATTAGTATCTTTCTTATATGAACTATGTACGTAAAACTAAAACGAGAAACGGGACACAAGAAATGAAGAGCTTAAGTTGACATAGCCACAAAGCACGAACCTATGCACCTCGTTATTATCTAGGATTATAGTCACTACACCAAGTCTAGATAAAATTATTGAGTCTATACTTTCTCATTTATGGATAATGGCTGTGACAAATTTTTCTACACATATAAGTGTGAAGATATTATCCAAAATTTTACAGTTAAAAGTGTAGAAGTATTTTTTGAATGTCCACACCAAAAAGTGTGGCAAAATTGCAAAAAATGTTTATAATGAAAAGTGTGGAAACATTGGCTATACATTTAAGTATAGCTTTATTATAATTGTATACACTTATATATGTGGATTATTTTTTTAAATATTTGTGACATTTATAAATATACTAGCAAAATTATTATCCATATATAAAAAAAATCCACAGTTGATCATACCGTGGCAAAATAAGTGTGAAGAATAACACTATTTTTTGTAGTGACTGTTCGTGTGTATTTAGACATGAATTACTTCCTAATGAATTATGGGTAATGAAAGAATACAATATGAAGCAGTCATGGGAAATCAAGATGGATGGCATTGTTCATAGCTTAAGATTAATGAAGCATTACGTTCTGCTAAGAGATATAGTATTGATTTCTTATTAAGGATTGCCATTTTTCTTTTTCTTCTTGGTGTCAGGGATACTAGCTTATTGTCTTATCTTATATAGCCAATTGTTCACACAGAAGCTAAATGACAACGATATTTTTTGGCCAAAAATGATACTCGTATTTTTTCTCTCCCTCTAATGCAAAAATGGTTGTAAATAATTATTTACACGTATAAATACCCATAGGAACCGAAAATCAAAATTGAACCGAACCGAAAAAAATCAAACATTATTTGTAACCAAGCCCGAATTTGTCAAAACCGAAAAGAAACCAAATTAAATATTCGATTTTTGGTTAAGATATATGTGGTTTTAGCATTCTAAACCGAAAACTGAACAAAAAACCGAATTCACATAATTTTTATTTTATATATTTATACACATAAAATTACCATTAAAACTCTTTTATAGTAAAAATATAACAATTTTTAAGATGCAATCTTTTATATTTAAATTTATATAAATAAATAAATAATTAAAATTAATTAATTGAGGTTAATTGGTTCAGTTTTTGGTTACTCGGGTTGGTGTAATCAAATTTGAATTCGGTTCGGTTCGGTTATCGATATTACCAAAAAAAAATTAACCGAGTTAACCGAACTTAATAAACTAAACTACCCATTAATCAAACCGATGAACACCTCTAACTTTTTTTCTTTCCACATGGATGAATCAATCATGGAATGAATTTTTAAATGTCTTCTAATTCAAAAAATTCTAGTGATCTCACATTTTTTTCTCTTGTAACATGTTACTTCAAAGGAAAATTTCATAAATCATATGATTTAAAGTTGCAGCTAAAGATTGAATTATAACTCACACCAGTGTGTGAGAAATTTTCTCAAAAAAATTGTTGTAAATAAGCATTAATTCCATCTAGGATATATATGTCATACATTTTGTGTCTTTTTGGTGCGTTTTATTTAGTGTACATTCCTCAACTTTGACAGGTGTGGTTTTCTTCGAATCTTTTCATGAGATAACGTCTCCAAAGTTTTTTCTACCTATGTTATATAATAGATTTAAAATTCTAAACACTGTTATATGTGAAATATTAAAAATAATATATCTATATAAAAACTATTATATGTAAATACTTGAACTAGCCTAAAGACCGCCAGCCAACCCAACTAAAAAAAAATAATAATAAAAAAAAAATCTGAACACAAGTTGCATGTAAAGGAAGGTTTCTTACAAAAAGACATGGAAAAGAAAGAACAAAGAAGTTCAGCCGAGGAAAAACCAGGACATGCAAGGTTTTTTAACGCAACTAGAAAAAAAATATACGTATTTAAACACAAGTTGCATGGTAAGGAAGGTTTACAAAAAGACATGGAAAAGAAAGAACAAAGAAGTTCAGCCGTTTTTCCCAACCGGAATTTATTTTTTAGGTTTTGCTTGATTGGATTCTAATTTCTATTTAAGTAATTAGTATCTTTCTTATATGAACTAAGTAAAACTAAAACGAGAAACGGGGACACAAGAAATGAAGAGCTTAAGTTGGCATAGCCACAAAGCACGAACCTATGCACCTCGTTGTTATCATGGATTATAGTCACTACACCAAGTCTAGATAAAAGTTTCTAGCAGCTCAATCATTTTTAGACCCATTATGGTTAAAGCCGCTCAATCATTTTCTTACCAAATGGATTGATTCGTTGTAAAGTATGATTGTATGAAACAGTTCAGCCTATCGTTCCAAATGTATATTTAGTAGTTTTTCTTTTCGAAAGTATAAGCATGATTAGTCATGTGATTGGGATTCTGTCAGTGTGTTTGCTAGGGTACGTACGTAGTTTGATATATTACAATACGGTTGCTCTGTTGTGTTTATGAACTTCACTTATGCAGTTATGCTATAATGGTTTTAGGGTAATATAGATGTGAATTCATCTAGAAAGATAGTTTATTGCCTTTTTGGGCTGAGGGGAAGCATAAGAAAGAAGGGAATGCTTATTGCAAACTTAATTTTAGTGGCCAAATTGCGTTTTAGTGGCCAAAAAACTAGTTGAATTCTCCACATTTTAGTGGCCAAATTGCCACGTTTAAAAACGTGTAAAATTATTGAGTCCACACTTTCTCATGTGTGGATAATGGCTGTGACAAATTTTTCTACACATATAAGTATGGAGATATTATCCAAATTTTTATAGTTAAAAGTGTGGAAGTATTTTTTGAATGTCCACACCTAAAAAAATGTTTATAATGAAAAGTGTGGAAACATTCGCTACACGTTTAAATATAGCTTTGTTATAATTGTACACACTTATATATGTGGGTTATTTTTTTAAATATTTGTGACACTTATAAATATACTCCCTCCGTCCCAAAATTATTGTCCCCTATTAGCTTTTTCGGTCTTTCTTTCTCAATTTTGACTATAAATACTTTTGATTATATTATACAAAAATACTTAAGGTCAAAGTTTGAAAGTAAAGACCATAAAAGTCAATATGGGACAATAATTTTGGGACGGAGGAAGTAGCAAAATTATTATCCATATATAAAAAATATCAACAGTTGATCATACCTTGGCAAAATAAGTGTGAAGAATAACACTATTTTTTGTAGTGACTGTTTGTATGTATTTAGACATGAATTACTTCCTAATGAATTATGGGTAATGAAAGAATAAAATATGAAGCAGTCATGGGAAATCTAGATGGATGGCATTGTTCATAGCTTAAGATTAATGAAGCATTACGTTCTGCTAAGAGAAATAGCATTGATTTCTTATTAAGGGTTGCCATTTTTCTTTTTCTTTTTGGTGTGAGGGATACTAGCTTATTGTCTTATCTTATATAGCCAATTGTTCACACAGAGGCCAAATGACAACGATATTTTTTGGCCAAAAATGATACTTGTATTTTTTTCTCTCCACATGCATGCATCAATGATGGAATGAATTTTCAAATCCCTCTAATGCAAAAATGGTTGTAAATAAGTATTTATATGTATAAATACCCATAGGAACCGAAAATCAAAACTGAACCGAACCAAAAAAAATCAAACATTATTTATAACCAAGCCCGAATTTGTCAAAACCGAACAGAAACCAAATTAAATATTCGGTTTTTGGTTAAGATATATGTGGTTTTAGCATTCTAAACCGAAAACCGAACCAAAAACCAAATTCACATAATTTTTATTTTATATATTTATACACATAAAATGACCATTAAAACTCTTTTATAGTAAAAATTTAACAATTTTTAAGATGCAATATTTTATTTTTAAGTTTATATAAATAAATAAATAAATAATTAAAATTAATTAATTCAGGTTAATTGGTTCAGTTTTTGGTTATTCGGGTTGGTGTAATCAAATTTGAATTCGGTTCAGTTCGGTTATCGATATTACCAAACAAAATTAACCGAATTAACCGAACCGAATAAACGGAACTACCCAATAACCAAACCGATGAACACCTCTAATTTTTTTTGTTTCTTTCCACCCAATAACCAAACCGAATTAAATAGGAAGTATCTTGTTATGTAAGCTGTTTGCCTATGTAATGGGCTGAGATATGGGATTTCACCCATATCCATTGTATTTAAACGTTTTGGTTAATATATTTATCAGGGTGCAGGATTACTCCCCTTCACGAAAAAAAAAAAAAAAAAAAAAAAAAAAAAAAAAGACATGGAAAAGAAAGAACGGAGAATTCAGCTGAGGAAAGACTATAGGGGATTTTGTTCGCAAAACTAAAACGAGAAACGGGGACACAAGACTGAAAAGCTTAAGTCGACATAGCCACAAAGCACGAACCTATGCACCTCGTTATTATCATGGATTATAGTCACTACACCAAGTCAAGATAAAAGTTTATAGCAGCCCACTCATTTTTAAACCCATGATTATGGTTAAAGCCGATCAATCATTATCTTACCAAAGGGATTGATTCGTTGTGTATGAAACAATTCAGCCTATCGTTCCAAATGTATATTTAGTAGTTTTTCTTTTCGAAAGTATAAGCATGATTAGTCATGTGATTGGGATTCTGTCAGTGTGTTTGCCAGGGTACATAGTTTGATATATTACAAAATGGTTGCCCTGTTGTGTTTATGAACATCACTTATGCAATTATGCTATATTTTTTTAGGGTAATATAAATGTAAATTTGTCTAGAAAGATAGTTTATTACGTTTTCGGGCTGAGGGGAAGTATAAGAAATAAGGGAACGCTTATTACAAGCTTAATTTGCGGTACCAGTGAAATGTTGCTCAAGACTCGTCAATGCGTTTGGGGACTTTGAAAGACTGTTTGTGTGTATTTAGACATGAATTACTCCCTAATGAATTATGGGTAATGAAAGAATACAATATGAAGTAGTCATGGGAAATCTAGATGGATGGCATGGTTCATAGCTTAAGATTAATGAAGCATTACGCTCTGCTAAGAGAAATAGCATTGATTTCTTATTAAGGATTGCCATTTTTCTTTTTCTTTTTGGTGTGAGGAATGCTAGATTATGGTCTTATCTTATATCGGCAACTATATTTAGCTTTGGTCCCGTGACTAATCCGGCCAATTGTTCACAGACGCCAAAACAATGATATATTTGGGCATAAACCGACGCTAGTAGTTTTTTTTTTCCAAGTGCATGCATCTTGCATGGAATGGATTTTCAAATGAGATAATTCCCAAAAACGGACAAAATCTCAAACTTTTTCAAAATCTAGTACAAAGTTAAGGCTCTTTCCCAAAACGGACATGTGCTAACATGCGATTCCATTACTTTCTTGACACGTGTCCAGACAATAAGGTCAATACCAATCATTTATAAGTACAAGCACTATCAATTGTCCCTCACGTGTAGTTTGTCTTTTATATATAAATGTGCGAACTGTGAATGTGCGAACGACGGCTACCCCATGTAAGTACAAGCACTATCAATTGTCCCCCGTGTGTAGTTTGTCTTTTATATACAAATGTGCGAACTGTGAATGTTCGAATGTGCGAACGACGGCTACCCCATGTGCCACCTTTATTAGGAAAGAATCAAGAATCAGAATAAAATCTTACCTTTTTGTACTTTCTAGTACTACTTTTATTATTATTAAAAGATCAATACTTTTATATCTAAACTTATTTTATTAAAATACACCAAAAAAGACCTTTATACTAAAACCGATCATTCATTCCCCCTTCCTCTTCATTGTTACTGATAAAAAAGAAACACCTAAAAACACACACACACAGTATGGAATGAGTCTTGAAATCAAGCGATCTTCCCCCTAAATCACAAGGTGTTAGTGGATCTGTGTTTCGTTTGTTGTGCAATGGTTCCTAGAATTCACATAAGTTCTATTTCGATTATATTTGATTTTTTGATTAGGGTTTAGTGCAAAAATTTAGTGCTATCTTTAACAATAGTTAGTGTTATTTTAAAAAGGCTTATTTTATTATGGTTTACTTAAAGAAGCCGTTGGAAGCAAAACTGATTAGGGTTTATATAAATTTTCAGGGTTTTTATTGCATTCGAATCATAAATTATGATTTTAAAAGCCGGGTTTTTGTTACAAAATGATATAAGAAGCAAAATGACTAAAATGAGACTTGACCAAACGGTATAATCGAACTTGGTTTTTTTATATGGATTAAGGGTGTTTGGGATTGCTTATTGCTTTATTTGATTGGTAATTGGTACAGAAGTAGCCATCTTACTGCATATATCAGAAAATTTGCTTAAAAAATTTGCTTTTAAAATTGCAAATTTGCTAATAAAATCGGGTTTTTTGATTGGTACTTTAGTTTGTTTTATATTCGTGATGCTGATTTTGATATATGTTCCTCAGTTTAGGTGTTATAAGATGGTTTATGTGTGCATTATTACTGTTGTTTATTGTAGTAGTTCAAAGGATTGTTTGGATGGTAGTTATGTTTTGTAACTTGATGTTCAAAAGTTTTTTTAGGTTATAAAGATTTAAATTGATGTTCAAAAAATAAAAATAAATATTTAGGGATTGCTTATTGCTTTATTTGTTGTTAGTTGAGTTTTGTAACTTATTGTCTCATCGTACAGGATGCTTTACTATGGTTTATTTCATAATCTTAATTTTTTTTATATTATGTTTTTGTTTTTTCACGTTGTTAATGCGAGGGTAACAATCAGAAGTAGATTGTACCTACTTACAAGGATTCGTGATCGTCTAGCGAAAAGAGGGGAAAAATCTTATAATTTGTTTAGAAGTAGTGTTTTCGGTCCATGGCTAAACATTAGAACGGATAATCATGATAACCATCTTTTGAATTTCATTCTTTTTCACCAAAGGAATGTTACTGACCCAAGTTATGATAACCCCTTTATTTTTGATGTTGGCCAACACACAATTGAGATGGGGAGGAAAGAGTTTTGTGTTATAACAGGATTTTGATTTGGGAAAATCTCGTTAAACTGTTTCAATAATGTTAAGTCTAGTTTTATGAAGCGTGTGTTCCCGGGCCCTAGTTATTTGAAGGGTGACAACCTTTTACGCATGCTTGAGAGTCAAGATTTTGAGCACATATCGACTGAGGATGCTGTCCGTGTTTGCCTTCTACTAGCGACTGATTATGTGTTTATGGGTCAAGAGATGAGACATGTGATGGTCAATGAGATTGTTGTTCTAGTTGATAATTTGGATCCATGGAATGCTTTTCCTTGGGGGGAGCATATGGGGCAGGAATTTCAAGACAGGGTATACATGTCGGTGTCAACAAAAAGGAGTATATGGAAGGGTATGCAAGAAAGGGCAAGGCATACCAGGCCATCTATAACTTATACGGATTTGCTTTCGCACTGAAGGTAAGTATACTTTCACATTTTATTGACTGATTCACATAAGTGAATTCATAAGTTATAGTTTATAAACTCATAACTTGTATAATTTATTTAACAGTTTGGATATGTAAAGATGTAAGATTTTCAAGTCATGGCTGATTCACATAAGCGAATTCATAAGTTATAGTTTATAAAGTCATATGTTCTATAATTTATTTGACAATTTGGATAAGTAAAGATGTATGCTTTTTAAGTTGACTCAAACCCATTGTCTTTAACTTGATCTCTTTGTCTAGAACGTTCTTTACTTGAGCTTGTTGAGGATGAACTTCATAAGTATGAGTATGTGGAGGTGATGATGTTGATGCATATGATATGATGGTGTATAGTCTTTCTTCAACGGGACTTTCATCAGTACCTGCATAAATATGTTAGTTGAAATCGCCAATCGATCATCGTGGACTTTTCTTAGAGAAATTCTTCTGCAGAATTATGTCAACACAATTCATTCCTAAGTAGAATAGAACCATCCAACATAAATGCTGCTTTAGCTGATCATGACTGGATTGTTTCTATGCAAGAAGAAATAAACCAATTTACAAGACATGGCACACTTTAAAATGGATTCTGAAGAACAAGATTGATGAAGATGGTGATGTACTTCGAAACAAAGCTCGTATTGTGGCTCGAGGATACAATCAAGAAGAAGGGAATGACTTTGATGAATCATTTACACCAGTCGCCAGGATCGAAGCAATACGTTTATTCTTGTTTTATGCAACTCATAAATCCTTCACCGTATACCAAATGGATGTGAAAATGGTCTTTTTGTATGGGGAGTTGGAAGAAGAGGTGTATGTAAGTCAACTTGAAGGCTTCATTAATCCAGATTAACCTGACGATGTTTACATTCTTGACAAAGCAGTTTATGGACTCAAGCAAGCACCTCGGACATGGTACAAAGTGTTATCAAAATATCTGCTTAAACACAAGTTCGTCAAAGGTTCAATCGATCCAACTTTATTTATTAAAAGGAAAGGTGATGACATCACGCTAATCTAAATTTAAGTTTTAAGTGTGTATATGGAAGGGTATGAAAGAAAGGGCAAGGCATACCAGGCCGCCTATAACTTATACGGATTTGCTTTCGCACTGAAGGTTAGTATACTTTCACATTTTATTGACTGATTCACATAAGTGAAATCATAAGTTATAGTTTATAAACTCATAAGTTGTATCATTTATTTGACAGTTTGGATATGTAATGATGTAAGCTTTTTAAGTCATGGCTAATTCACATAAGCGTATTCATACGTTATAGTTTATAAATTCATAGGTTCTATAATTTATTTGACAGTTTGGATATGTAAAGATGTATGCTTTTTAAGTCGTGGCTGATTCGCATAAGCGAATTCATAAGTTATAGTTTATAAAGTCATATGTTCTATAATTTATTTGACAGTTTGGATATGTAAAGATATATGCTTTTTAAATCGTGGCTGATTGACATAAGCGAATTCTTAAGTTATAGTTTATAAACTCATATGTTCTATAATTTATTTTATAGTTTGGATATGTAAAGATGAATACTTTTTAAGTCGTGGCTGATTCACATAAGCGAATTCATAAGTTATATTGTGTTTGTATGAAGAGAAATCATAGATGAATGAAATAAGGATTTCACTAGTGGTGAAAGAAAATAGTAGAGAGGTATCTTACGTAGAGGAACCTGAGCAAATGTGTTTGAAACACATAGAATTTTTTGTTCAAATTTAAAAGTTTTAAGTGTTAAAAAATATTTCAACAAGCTTATTTTGATCTAAGTTATATCATACCCTAAGAGGCTTACCATGGGTTTTGTCTAATGGGCTTGGTTTACATTTCTAATAAAGACTTACATGACATACTAATAAGTACCAAGTCCATAGCCCAATAATTGTAACTATTACACACGACACAAAGTTCTATTAAAGAGAATGACCATCACTTCTTTTTATATATTTTTTAATGCTAACAATCTCCCCCTAAGGGGTGGTCATTCAAATGATGCTCCACGTTATTAGGTCTTCTGTCTTCTTTGGCTTGAACTTTGTGTGTCGTCATAGAATAGTCTTGACTCTTTGTTCCTTCATGCTTTGTGATATTTGAAGTAACGTCTTTTGATCTTTCTTGCCTTTGATCAACATCTTCACATGTTTGCAGTGTCGTCTTTTCCAACATACGCATACTTCTTGGTAAGAACGTTCTTTGACTTAACTCATTGTGTTTAACTTGATCTCTTTGTCTAGAATGTTCTTTACTTGAGTTTGTTGAGGATGAACTTCATAAGTATGAGTATGTGGAGGTGATGATGTTGATGCATATGATATGATGGTGTATAGTCTTTCTTCAAGGGGACTTTCATTAGTACCTGCGTAAATATGTTAGTTGAAATCACCAATCGATCATCGTTGACTTTTCTTAGAGAAGTTCTTCTGCAGAATTATGTCAACACAATTCATTCCCAAGTAGAATAGAACCAGCCAACATAAATGCTGCATTAGTTTATCCTGACTGGATTGTTGCTATGCAAGAAGAAATAAACCAATTTACAAGACATGGCATTTGGCTAAGGGTTCTGCGTTCTCTTGGGAAACTCATATTCACTTTAAAATGGATTCTGAAGAACAAGCTTGTTGAAGATGGTGATGTACATCGAAACAAAGCTCGTCTTGTGGCTCGAGGTTTGACTTTGATGAACCATTTACACTAGTTGCCAGGATCGAAGCAATACGTTTTTTTCTTGGCTTATGCAGCTCATAAATCATTCACCGTATACCAAATGGATGTGAAAATGGCCTTTTTGTATGGGGAGTTGGAAGAAGAGGTGTATGTAAGTCAACCTGAAGGCTTCGTTGATCCAGATTACGCTTACGATGTTTACATTCTTGACAAGGCAGTTTATGGACTCAAGCAAGCACCTCGGGCATGGTACGAAGTGTTATCAGAATATCTGCTTAAGCACATGTTCATCAAAGGTTCAATCGATCCAACTTTATTTATTAAAAGTAAAGGTGATGACATCATGCTAATCCAAATTTAAGTTTTAAGTGAGTATATGGAAGGGTATGAAAGAAAGGGCAAGGCATACCAAGCCGTCTATAACTTATACGGATTTGCTTTCGCACTGAAGGTTAGTATACTTTCACATTTTATTGACTGATTCACATAAGTGAATTCATAAGTTATAGTTTATAAACTCATAAGTTGTATAATTTATTTAACAGTTTGGATATGTAAAGATGTATGCTTTTTATGTCGTGGCTGATTCACATAAGTGAATTCATAAGTTATAGTTTATAAATTCATATGTTCTATAATTTATTTGACAGTTTGGATAGGTATAGATGTATGCTTTTTAAGTCGTGGCTGATTCAAATAAGCGAATTAATAAGTTATTGTTTATAAGTGATATTTTCTATAATTTATTTGACAGCTTGGATATGTAAAGATGTATGCTTTTTAAGTCGTGGCTGATTGACATATGCAAATTCATAAGTTATAGTTTATAAGCTCATATGTTCTATAATTTATTTTATAGTTTGGATATGTAAAGATGTATACTTTTTAAGTCGTGGCTGATTCACATAAGCGAATTCATAAGTTATATTGTGTTTGTATGAAGAGAAATCATAGATGAATAAAATAAGGATTTCACTAGTGGTGAAAGAAAATAGTAGCGAGGAATCTTACGTAGAGGAACACGAGCGAATGTGTTTGAAACACATAGAAGTTTTTGTTCAAATTTAAAAGTTTTAAGTGTTAAAAAATATTTCAACAAGCTTATTTTGATCTAAGTTACATCATGCCCTAAAAGGCTTACCATGGGCTTTGTCTAATGGGATTGGTTTACATTTCTAATAAAGACTTACATGATATACTAATAAGTACCAAGTCCATAGCCCAATAATCGTAACTATTACACACGACACAAAGTTCTAATAATGAGAATGACCATCACTTCTTTTTATATATTTTTTAATGCTAACAATCTCCCCCTAAGGGGTGGTCATTCAAATGATGCTCCACGTTATTAGGTCTTCTGTCTTCTTTGGCTTGAACTTTGTGTGTCGTCATAGAATAGTCTTGATTCTTTGTTCCTTCATGCTTTTTGATATTTGAAGTAACGTCTTTTGATCTTTCTTGCCTTTGATCAACATCTTCACATGTTTGCAGTGTCATCTTTTCCAACATACTCATACTTCTTGGTAAAAACGTTCTATGAGTTAACTTATTGTCTTTAACTTGATCTCTATGTCTAGAACGTTCTTTACTTGAGCTTGTTGAGGATGAACTTCATAAGCATGAGTATGTGGAGGTGATGATGTTGACGCATATTATATGATGGTGTATAGTCTTTCATCAAGGGAACTTTCATCAGTACCTGCATAAATATGTTAAATGAAATCACTAATCGATCATCGTGGAGTTTTCTTAGAAAAGTTCTTCTGCAGAATTATGTCAACACAATTCATTCCTAAGTAGAATAGAACCAGCCAACGTAAATGCTGCATTAGTTGATCCTGACTGGATTGTTGCTATGCAAGAAGAAATAAACCAATTTACAAGACATGGCATTTGGCTAAGGGTTCTGCGTTCTCTTGGGAAACTCATATTCACTTTAAAATGGATTCTGAAGAACAAGCTTGTTAAAGATGGTGATGTACATCGAAACAAAGGTCGTCTTGTGGCTCGAGGTTACAATCAAGAAGAAGGGAATGACTTTGATGAACCATTTACACTAGTTGCCAGGATTGAAGCAATACGTTTTTTTCTTGGCTTATGCAGCTCATAAATCATTCACCGTAAACAAAATGGATGTGAAAATGGCCTTTTTGTATGGGGATTTGGAAAAAGAGGTGTATGTAAGTCAACCTGAAGGCTTCGTTGATCCAGATTAACCTGACGATGTTTACATTCTTGACAAAGCAGTTTATGGACTCAAGCAAGCACCTCGGGCGTGGTACGAAGTGTTATCAGAATATCTGCTTAAACACAATTTCGTCAAAGGTTCAATTGATCCAACTTTATTTATTACAAGGAAAGGTGATGACATCATGCTAATCTAAATTTAAGTTTTAAGTGAGTATATGGAAGGGTATGAAAGAAAGGGCAAGGCATACCAGGCCGTCTATAACTTATACGGATTTGCTTTCGCACTGAAGGTTAGTATACTTTCACATTTTATTGACTGATTCACATAAGTGAATTCATAAGTAATAGATTATAAACTCATAAGTTGTATAATATATTTGACAGTTTGGATATGTAAAGATGTATGCTTTTTGATGTCGTGGCTGATTCACATAAGTGAATTCATAAGTTATAGTTTATAAATTCGTATGTTCTATAATTTATTTGACAGTTTGGATGCTTTTTAAGTCGTGGCTGATTCAAATAAGCGAATTCATAAGTTATAGTTTATAAGTCATATTTTCTATAATTTATTTGACAGTTTGGATATGTAAAGATGTATGCTTTTTAAGTCGTGGCTGATTGACATATGCGAATTCCTAAGTTATAGTTTATGAGCTCATATGTTCTATAATTTATTCTATAGTTTGGATATGTAAAGATGTATACTTTTTAAGTCGTGGCTGATTCACATAAGCGAATTCATAAGTTATATTGTGTTTGTATGAAGAGAAATCATAGATGAATAAAATAAGGATTTCACTAGTGGTGAAAGAAAATAGTAGCGAGGAATCTTACGTAGAGGAACCCGAGCAAATGTGTTTGAAACACATAGTAGTTTTTGTTCAAATTTAAAAGTTTTAAGTGTTAAAAAACATTTCAACAAGCTTATTTTGATCTAAGTTACATCATGCCCTAAAAGGCTTACCATTGTCTAATGGGATTGGTTTACATTTCTAATAAAGACTTACATGATATACTAATAAGTACCAAGTCAATAGCCCAACAATCGTAACTATTACACACGACACAAAGTTCTAATAATGAGAATGACCATCACTTCTTTTTATATATTTTTTAATGCTAACAATCTCCCCCTAAGGGGTGGTCATTCAAATGATGCTCCACGTTATTAGGTCTTCTGTCTTCTTTGGCTTGAACTTTGTGTGACGTCATAGAATAGTCTTGATTCTTTGTTCCTTCATGCTTTGTGATATTTTAAGTAACGTCTTTTGATTTTTCTTGCCTTTGATCAACATCTTCACATGTTTGCAGTGTCATCTTTTCCAACATACTCATACTTCTTGGTAAGAATGTTCTTTGACTTAACTTATTGTCTTTAACTAGATCTCTATGTCTAGAATGTTCTTTACTTGAGCTTGTTGAGGATGAACTTCATAAGCATGAGTATGTGGAGGTGATGATATAGACGCATATTATATGATGGTGTATAGTCTTTCATCAAGGGAACTTTCATCAGTACCTGCATAAATATGTTAAATGAAATCACTAATCGATCATCGTGGACTTTTCTTAGAAAAGTTCTTCTGCAAAATTATGTCAACACAATTCGTTCCCAAGTAGAATAGAACCAGCCAACGTAAATGCTGCATTAGTTGATCCTGACTGGATTGTTGCTATGCAAGAAGAAATAAACCAATTTACAAGACATGGCATTTGGCGAAGGGTTCTGCGTTCTCCTGGGAAACTCACATTCACTTTAAAATGGATTCTGAAGAACAAGCTTGATGAAGATGGTGATGTACATCGAAACAAAGCTCGTCTTGTGGCTCGAGGTTACAATTAAGAAGAAGGGAATGACTTTGATGAACCATTTACATTAGTTGCCAGGATCGAAGCAATACGTTTTTTTCTTGGCTTATGCAGCTCATAAATCATTCACCGTATACCAAATGGATGTGAAAATTGCCTTTTTGTATGGGGATTTGGAAAAAGAGGTGTATGTAAGTCAACCTGAAGGCTTCGTTGATCCAGATTAACCTGACGATGTTTACATTCTTGACAAAGCTGTTTATGGACTCAAGCAAGCACCTCGGGCATGGTACAAAGTGTTATCAGAATATCTACTTAAACACAATTTCGTCAAAGGTTCAATTGATCCAACTTTATTTATTACAAGGAAAGGTGATGACATCATGCTAATCTAAATTTAAGTTTTAAGTGAGTATATGGAAGGGTATGCAAGAAAGGGCAGGGCAAACCAGGCCGTCTATAACTTATACGGATTTGCTTTCGTACTGAAGGTTAGTATACTTTCACATTTTATTGACTGATTCACATAAGTGAATTCATAAGTTATAGATTATACACTCATAAGTTGTATAATTTATTTGACAGTTTGGATATGTAAAGATGTATGCTTTTTAAGTCGTGGCTGATTTACATCAGCGAATTCATAAGTTATAGTTTATAAATTAATATGTTCTATAATTTATTTGCCTATTTGGATATGTAAAGATGTTTGCTTTTTAAGTCGTGGATGATTCACATAAGCGAATTCATAAGTTATAGTTTATAAAGTCATATGTTCTATAATTTATTTGACAGTGTGGATATGTAAAGATGTATGCTTTTTAAGTCGTGGCTGACTGACATAAGCGAATTCATAAGTTATAGTTTATAAGCTCATATGTTCTATAATTTATTTTATAGTTTGGATATGTAAAGATGTATACTTTTTAAGTCGTGGCTGATTCACATAAGCGAATTCATAAGTTATATGGTGTATGTATGAAGAGAAATCATAGATGAATTAAATAAGGATTTCACTAGTGGTGAAAGAAAATGGTAGAGAGGAATCTTACGTAGAGGAACCCGAGCAAATGTGTATGAAACACATAGAAGTTTTTGTTCAAATTTAAAAGTTTAAAGTGTTAAAAAATATTTCAACAAGCTTATTTTGATCTAAGTTACATCATGCCCTAAAAGGCTTACCATGGGCTTTGTCTAACGGGCTTGGTTTACATTTCTAATAATGACTTACATGATATACTAATAAGTACCAAGTCTATAGCCCAATAATCGTAACTGTTACACACGAAACAAAGTTATAATAATGAGAAAGACCATCACTTCTTTTTATATATTTTTTAATGCTGACAATCTCCCCCAAAGGGGAGGTCATTCAAATGATGCTCCACGTTATTAGGTCTTCTGTCTTCTTTGGTTTGAACTTTGTGTGTCGTCATAGAATAGTCTTGATTCTTTGTTCCTTCATGCTTTGTGATATTTGAAGTAACGTCTTTTGATCTTTCTTGCCTTTGATCAACATCTTCACATCTTTGCAGTGTCGTCTTTTCCAACATACTCATACTTCTTGGTAAGACTTTGAACTTCATACGTATGTCTTCCTCACTTGATACTTGAACTTGTTCTTTAACATTCTTGATTAGCTCTTTGACTTTGACTTAACTCATTGTCTTTAACTTGATCTCTTTGTCTTGAACGTTCTTTACTTGAGCTTGTTGAGGATGAACTTCATAAGTATGAGTATGTGGAGGTGATGATGTTGATGCATATGATATGATGGTGTATAGTCTTTCTTCAAGGGGACTTTCATCAGTACCTCCATAAATATGTTAGTTGAAATCACCAATCGATCATCGTGGACTTTTCTTAGAGAAGTTCTTCTACAGAATTATGTCAACACAATTCATTCCTAAGTAGAATAGAACCAGCCAACGTAAATGCTGCATTAGCTGATCCTGACTGGATTGTTTCTATGCAAGAAGAAATAAACCAATTTACAAGACATGGCATTTGGCGAAGGGTTCCGCGTCCTCTCTGGAAACTCATATTCACTTTAAAATGGATTCTGAAGAACAAGCTTGATGAAGATGGTGATGTACTTCGAAACAAAGCTCGTCTTGTGGTTTGAGGTTACAATCAAGAAGAAGGGAATAACTTTGATGAATCATTTACACCAGTCACCAGGATTGAAGCAATACATTTATTCTTGGCTTATGCAGCTCATAAATCCTTCTCCGTATATCAAATGGATGTGAAAACGGCCTTTTTGTATGGGGAGTTGGAAGAAGAGGTGTATGTAAGTCAACCTGAATGCTTCATTGATCTAGATTACCCTGACGATGATTATATTCTTGACAAAGCAGTTTATGGACTCAAGCAAGCACCTCGAGCATGGTACAAAGTGTTATCAGAATATCTGCTTAAACACAAGTTCGTAAAAGGTTCAATAGATCAAACTGTATTTATTGAAAGGAAAGGTGATGACATCATGCTAATCCAAATTTACGTCGATGATATCATTTTTGGATGAACAAATCCTAATTATTGCAAAAAATTTGAAAATATCATGATGGGTGATTTAAAATTCTTTTTGGGTCTACAAATCAAACAAACCCCTCGTGGTATCTTTATGCATCAAAACAAATACACGATGGTAATTTTGAAAAAATTTGGAATGGATAAATCTGACTCCATGAGTACACCTATGTTGCATAAACCCAAACTAGATGAAGATAGAAATGGTAAACCAGTAGATACTACTAAATGTCCTAGTATGATTGGTTCACTAATGTATCTTACAACTAGTCAGCCTGATATTCAATTTGCTGTTTGCATGTGTGCCCTTTACCAATCTTGGCCAACGGAAAAGCACCTTACTGCTACAAAACAGATCTCTTTGTTTAGAACCAAACAAGATGAAGATAAACCCAAACTAGATGAAGATAGAAATGGTAAACCAGTAGATACTACTAAATACTGTAGTATGATTGGATCACTAATGTATCTTACAGCTAGTCGGCCTGATATTCAATTTGTTGTTTGCATGTGTGCCCATTACCAATCTTTGCCAACGGAAAAGCACCTTACTGATTCAAAATCGATCTTTCAGTACCTCAAAGGAACACCTCACATGGGCCTTGTGTATCCGAAAGATACCGGTTTTGGACTAACTGCCTACTTAGATGCAGATTATATAGGTTGCCAAATTGATTGCAAAAGTACTTCTGGATCTGCTCAATTATTATGGGAGAAGTTAATCAGTTGGACTTCAAAGAAACAAAATCATACTGCACTATCAACTGCAGAAGCTGAATACATCGCCCTCTCCGGATGCTGTGCACAAGTATTATGGATGAAAATGCAATTGATGGATTATGGCTTCATTTACAACAAAATCCCAATCTATTGTGATTCACAATGTACCATTTCCATCTCCTGTAATACTGTACAGCACTCAAAGACCAAGCACATAGCAATCAGATACCATTTCATCAAGGAATATGTAGAGAAATAGACAGTGGGATTGTACTTTGTGAATATTGATTACCAAATTGCCGACTTCTTCACAAAAGATTTGCCACAAGAAAGATTCGAATGCCTACGACAACATTTAGGAATGGCAAGCATTCGTGATGAACATGACAATCAAGAGGTCAAAGAAGTTAACAAAGTAACAGACATCACAAGTACATCTGGTAAAACAACTCGGTAATTATTTCTATCATTATGGCTGTTGATTAAATCACAGAACAACATCCATTTTTCAAAATAAAGGACCCTGTATGTACGCTTTAGTGTGTCAATCCTTTAGAAAAGAAGAGAAATCTTCTTAATTATCACGAGCAAAATAATACAAGATTTTTCAAAAGTTTATTACAAAACCTTTTCAAAAATGTTTTGCTCATGATAATAAAATCTTGAGCACGTTTTTCCGATTATTAATATAATCTTTTTTAGCTCAAGTAAGAATAAAATGTCAAAAACAATGCTACCCTGCTCAATATAGATCAAAAACAGTTTAAAACATTAAGCTATTTTTTAGGGGGAGAAATTGAGAAGTTTGTTTTTGAAATAAATCAATAAGTCGCATTTGTCGGTAGCAATTTAAAATATCTTGTTGAAAATACAAAAAGATAAAAAGTTGTTAAAAAGTTGGGAAATATACCATCACTTCAAGGGGGAGTGATAGTTTCTTAAAGTTTAAACAAATTTTGATATAACACAAATGTTAACTTATTTGAACCAAAATACTTTCAAAATCATTGTTAAATTTTAAAATGATAATAAAAAGTGTTTGTGTAAAGAATGCATAAGTCAAGGGGGAGTTTTACATAAAGTCACAAAACTGTTTTGAACCCTCCCCTAGCTCAAAATCTCACGCAGACCCGGGTTCAAATACAAAAGGTCAAAAAGTCAATCGAGTCAATAACCCCCTTAGGGAACGCGAGAAAAACACACACAAATCACTATGACATAAATCCCTCTCTCTCTCTCTAGAACCAAAATACTCGCATCACAAAACTCTCACCATTTCAAGATTTACTTGCCTATTAAAATAATTTCGTGTAAAAAGTAAGCTTTCAAATCTTGTTATATAATGATTTTGCACATGTGTCTTGAATTATAGCCCTTGGTTTTCATGTTTAAGATCATATTTGCATAATTAGGGTTGCGTACAAATGTCAAGTATAAAAAAATATTGAGTTTGCGATCTAGAGTGTTTTAAATCAATTCTTATGGTTAGATGACTAAGATAAGATATTTAGATCATGTTTTGCAAAGAAAATGGGAGTTTAAATGGATTGATTTGATGTAAAAATGGTCGATTTTGGGAAGAAGATGAATAGTTAGGGTTGCGTTGGAATACAAGACTTTAGGATAGAGCCAAAAATATGCATTTAATACTAATTTAAATTCTACGAGACTTTTGGCTACGATGGGAAGTAAACTCTCGCATCGCAGTTGATTTCTCTGCGATGCAAGGCTTTCTAAAATCCCGCGACGGCTTGCCATCACATAACTACTTTGCGAAAGTTTCTTTACGAGACTTTATGCGATAGTCTTTTTCATCACAAATTTTGCCTGCGATGCTTGTATCATTTTCTCTGATTGACTATGTTTGACCATGAATGCAATACCAAATCCGCGATGCTAGCCATTGCGTAATTTTTGTCACCCACCTTTTTCAAACGTTACTCCGCCAAAATATTTTAAAAATCTTTGCAAAATTTTTATAAGTTTTATGCTTTTATAAAATTTAACAAACATATTAACAAATTTTGACTAAGTAATCATCATGTTCAAACATATGTATCTATCAAAATTCAATTTTTCTTGAATTTTTTTTTTCAATAACATAAACAATGAAAAAATGAGCAAATTTTTTCAGAGATCCAAAGTGTTTTGTCCTTTTTTAAAATCAACTCAAAAAGAAAAAAAAATTCTCTACAAGTAGATTTTTAAGATTTTGAAACACAAAATTGCATGCGTATAGTTTAACAAGTATAATTAGACTAGGATTGTATCACTATATTAACGTTAAGTCGTGATGCATATGTTTAATTAGAACATGTAGACTATTCTATGATTGCAATATGATGAACAATATATGATTTTATGCTTGGAATTGATGAATAATTTTTTCAAACATGTTCTTGGTTCCCAATGCTATGAATTTTCAAGTTTCAAAACTATTCATGCAACCTTGTAACAAATTTTTTTTACTCTGAATTTTTTCTACAAATGGTTTTGATACGACTTATAACTATCATAACTGAGAATATCTCATCTTCAAGGTGGTTATTAGGGCTAGTTATCAATTAAAAACTAATAATGTATCCATTTAGCTACTCAACGTAATAGAGTATTCAAAGTTTGACAAGTGTGCGGAATTCTCACTCTTATGCTGCAAAAGCTCTTTTGAGACAAAATTACTTAGGATATAACTTAAAACTTCTCATCTTCAAGATAGTTATTAGGAATAGTTATCACATAAAAGCTGATAATGGACTCCTTTAACTAGGCAACATAATAGAGAGTTTAAAGTATTATCTTCTGTAAAAAAATCTCACACTCGTGCAATTAAATTTTCATTATAAAGTTTTTGATCCTAAATACAAGTTTTCTAGTTTCATAACTAGATTACTTAAGTTTGACCAAAATGTTGATATTTTTTCCCAAAACTTCATAAAGGTCAGATAAACATTTATTTTAAAGCATGAGCAATATAAAATGATGTTTTATCAATACCTATATATCTTTTGAAAAAGTATCACAAGCAAAACAAACTTTTGGTGAGGAAAAAAAAATAAAAAGATAAAATTAAATCGCATGTGAAAAGAAAAGAGCATGCGCTTATGCTATAAAAGCAAGAAAGCATAAGAAAAGAAAAGAAAAAGAAATATGCTCGAAAAAGAAATGCCAGAGCATATAAAAATAGACAGAGTGAAAAATAAAATGTTGATATTATTCATATATTTAGCAATTTCATATCATTTCAGAATCAATGACAAAATTGGCTCAAGAACAAGCTCATCAATCACCACAAAACATTCAAGAGGATGATCCAGCTATGCGTATCCCATCAAATGAAGAACTTGTGCCCACAGCTGAATACATACAAATTGGTGAATGCATGATTGGTCCTAAACCGTCTAATTATTATTGACCAAGGTCAATAAGTCAAAGATAGCCTAGAATCAATACTCCGGTGATAGTGTAGTGTTTCCCCGGGTCGTGAAAGTCCCAGCGAGATTGAAATGGTGCTTTTGGAATCGTTTATGAGTGAGTGGGACTGAGGACAGTAGCCCAGATGATATGGAATTGATTTTGCTACTGTTATTTTGGTATTGACAAACAGATATAATATTCACAATAATCAGATGCCAGATATATGCACAAATTGACAATTAAGATCACGTATCGGACTGGAAAAGTGGGTTTTGGTATTTAACAAACTACAGGGGGTGCTTTTGACACTTTTTCAAACTTGAAAATTAAAAATGAAAAAGAAATTATAAAAGTGATTAAAATAATATTAAACTATTATTTAATTAATTAAACTATTTAAAATCTAAATTAAAATCTAACTTAATTAAACTAAAAATGACAAATGATTTAAATTATACTAAAAATTAACAAAAATATTTTCTAAACCTAAATTAGAACTTGAAGAAAGTATAAAAAATTAAAAATAATATTTTTGTCTTTTTGTGGTTTTGTAACTAATTAAAAACTATTTAACTTAATTAAACTAATTAAACTACTTTTAATTTATATTAATACTAAATTAACTTAGAAAATTAAGATAAAATTTATAAAATTACTTAACCATCACTGGAATCCTACAAAATTATAAAAACTCTAAAAATTATGTTTTAAGATTAAACAACTAATTATTTATCTATTAATTAACTTAAATCTATTTTAAACAAATAAAATAAGGAAAATAGAAAATGAACAGTAGAATCTCAAAATTTATTTTCTAAAAACTTATTATACTATATTAGAACTAGGAAAATTATAAGAACTAGATTTAACCTTATAAAAACTAATTAAGCTATTTAATATTTGATATTAATTAATAATAAAGAAAATTAAAATTAAATCTAATTAACACTAAATGACAAAATAAAAATCTGAAAAAAAATTATCAAAATTACTTTACTATCTAAGGTATTTAATAAAAATATAAAAACACTAGTGACTTAATTAAAATATAAAAATGAAAATTAAAATTAACTTGAATTAAATAGAAACTATCACTTGTTTTAAATTGGTTTTTTCTTGGATTTTCTTTTACAAACTAACTTAACTAATGAAAATGAGAAACTTTTGTAAAAACACTTTTAAAATTAGCTTATAAATAAGCTATGACACCCCCTTGTCTCAAACAGTTGACTTTGGTTGACTGTTTGGTCAATCTGGGTCAAATGGCCTTGGGTGGGGTCCACAATGGTGAAAACAGATACAAACAAGTTACACAAGCTTAAACAAACAGAAAATAGCAAATAAAAAGCTCAAATAAGCTGAACACAAGCAAATAAGCACTTTACAAAATCAAACTGAACCAGGTTTGGGGACAAACTTGATGAGCTAAACTAGGTGGGGTCCACTGAGTTTCAGGTCAATCCTATGGTCAAACTAGAAGCCCTGGTAGGAGGAGGGTTGGGAGAACCCAAGTTATGGGTCTGGGACCCACTAGGATGGCCACAAACCACCACCAAAGTGGTGGTGGTGTGGTGGTGTACTACTGATACAGAACAAGCAGTTGCCCTGCAGCCCTCTTTGGAGGGTTGTGGGGCCCACTAAAAAAAATCACAAAATTGAGATCAAAGTGGGAATCAATAGATGAGGTGGTAGAGTACAAACCCTCAAAATCTCATGGCCTGAATCACCCTACAAAATTCTATAAAAATCCTTGGATTTTTGAAAAAAATCTGAAATGGTAAGTTTTGACTTTTTGAAATTAGCTCACAAATTGACTTTCTTGGATTTAGAACTTGCTTCACTGATTAGTTATGCTATATTATTCTAATATGAGATGATTTTAAACTAATGTAACAACTAATGGACCTAAAATGAGTACTTATGGGTCTTAAAACCAAACAGTGAACAGATTGGTGAGATTAAACTTAAGTTTTGACTTTTGGTCACTTGAAACCAACATCTAAGAACTGAAATGAACTAAGACAACCTATTGTGAGTTAATGACAGGTTTAATGACAACCAAAACACCCTAGGGACCCTTGATACAGCCAATGCCAAACACCCCTGAATCTTTGACTGTTTTAAGTTTTCAAAGCATATGACTATTTTAAACCATGGAACTGACTTCTAATACTTGATTATGATGAATTAAGATCAGATAAACACTATTACACAGTAATTAACAACTATAACCTATGAATCACTACTAAGCTAATTTTGACTGAAAATATGAAACAATTAGCAACTATGATTTTTAACTAACAACCTACTAATTTTACTTTATATTATCACTAACTAACAACAACTAAGCATAAAACAAGAAAGATTAATTTAAAATAAGAACTAATACAGTAAGATGCTAAAAATAATGAAAATGCTTACAATTTGGAAATGAGATGAACACACAGAACCAAGAACCTTTCCTAACATCCCCCATGGGATTCTAACCCAAGGCCTTCCATGATACACCCTGCTCCAGCCATGAATTTCAAGAACTTGTCGTGTTGACTTTTGTTGACCATTTGTTGTTTTTGAGTTTTTTATCACTAGATTGATTTTAATTGTTACTAATAGCTTAAATAAGCTATAAGGGAGCTTATGTGAGCCTAGGAATCCAGTACATTACACAATAACAATAATTAAGCTTAATGATGATATAAAATTTGAAATAAAATTGCATAAGATGAAATAATAAAGGAAGCTTGAAATTAATAACTGAAATTAAGTTACAATACAATAAAGAGAAGGTTACCACTGCTTAAGAGCTTGGGTGTACCCTAGAATTGAAAATTTCAATTAAACGACATAAACTAAAAATAAAATTAACTACTACTTCTCTTCCTTGCATTCATCTTCTATTTATAAGCACCCATTAGGGTTCCCACAAGCTTCTGATCAAATCCCACCTTTCTCTTCAAGCTTTGGTCCATTAACACACTGCCACGTATTTTTGGCGGGAAAGAACCAATTTGCAAATTGGTCTGATACACGCAAAGGAGGAGGGGGCATTAATTGTGGTGTGAAAGGGTAGGTGTAGGGGGGTGGTGGCATTAATTGTGGGGGGTCATTGCTTGTGATTGGTGGAGAGGGGAGGCTGAGCAAGTGGTGGTATTGTGAGGAGGGAAGGCTGGGAAGAAGGGCGGTTTAGGGGGCGTTTGACTGGTATTGACCAGGTCAAAGGTTGACCTGGGTTAAGGGTGCAATGGGCTCAGGGTGTGGATTGGGTATGTTTGGGCCCAAAAATGGATTAAGGTATAGGTTTAGTGGATTGGTTTTGGTAGTTACTAGTGGATCCGGATTTGATTTTTTAAAAACACAAGGACCTTTTTTGTAATTAGCCGAAAGTTGAGGGTTGGTTGTTGGCATCTTTTTAATTTATTTCCAAGGGTATGAATTGCCATATCATGAATAGTACAAGGTCCCTTGTTGATTTTTCCAATTTTATTTTCATCAGGGACTGAAACCGTCAAACTTTCAAACTTCAGGGACCATTTGTGTAAATATCACCAAACTTTCCACCAAGGACCAATCCTGTCATAAAAGGTTAGTGCAAGGACAAAATTTGTTTTTCTCAAAGTTTTCATATCCCAGGGACTATTTTTGACAATTTCCAGATTTCAGGGACTAAACTTGACATTTTGTGAAACTTTTCACCAAAGGACTAATTATGTAACTTTTTGATTTCTAAGAGCCTTTGGTGACTTTTTCAAGTTTTTAGGATGACCAGGGACTAGACTTGACAACTTTTGAAAGTTGGGGGACTGAAACTGCCAATTATGCAAACTTTATGTGTTTTTCATCTGTTTTTGGTATTTTTGCATTTGAAACATGTAAAACACTTTCCTGGGATATTTTCACTATTTTGATTCATTATTGAGTGTTTTTGGATGTTTTGGCAGTTCAGAATTGGTAAAAATGATGAGTATTTACACACTCATCAATCCCCCACACTAAAACATTGCTAGTCCCTAGCAATCTTTTGAGAAAAACTTAATGGATTTGAAACTCTTTACCAAAAGCCATCACTTCTGGAGTAGCCAGGTGTAAGAACTGTGGCACACCTGATAACCGTGTGATTTTGAGCAAACCACCAGCTGTCAACGGATTTGATTTGTCTTTACCAAAAGCCGTTTGTTTCTGGACTAGCCAGCTTCTTGATGGACTAAGTCAACATCTTGGTGAGCTGAATACCAATTATGGATTTTCCACTGCCTTTACCACAAGCCATAATCTTGTGGGCTAGCCAACTCATTTGCTTATGAGGATGCGGGGGAGCTGAGGAACCATGCAATTTTTGGCAAACTGCCAACCATCAACGGGTTTGAGATGTCTTTACCAAGAGCCGTTTGCTCCTGGACTAGCCAATCCCTTTGTCACTTAGACTTTGGCGGATTGATAACCACAAAAATTTTGAAATAAAGTGAAAAATTTTGAAAAATTTTGGCCGAAAATGGGGGTACTTGGAAAGTTTTGTGATAAAATTCGTAAGAATTTCCCCCCCCCCCCCACACTAGAACTGAATATTGTCCTCAATATTCAAAGTCCCGGCTATTATGTCGAATCTCTGAATGGAAAAGCTAATATTCGATTCTAACTGTGGAAATTTCTATTTTTCACTTTATTTTATCTGTACATACAATTTTTTTTTTTTTTTTTTTTTTTGGTTCACTACCTCCCAGGCTTGTGTTAGGTTTACCACGCAAGCTAATCACTTGTGAATGATTAACTGTAATAAATTCGTCCTAATAGCCCGGGAGTTGAATGATAAAGTTTATAATATACATACACCTTCCAGGTTTGTGTCAGGTTTACCACGCTAGCTAATCACTTGTGAATGATTAACTGTAGTAAATCTGCCCTGACAGCCTGGAAGATGAATAATAAAGTATATAATATACATACACTTCCCAGGCTTGTGTCAAGTTTACCACGCTAGCTAATCACTTGTGAATGATTAACTGTAGTAAATTTGTCCTGACAGCCCGGGAGTTTGAATGACATAATATACATACAAAACATGTTTATTGAATTTTGAAAAATATTTACTTTTGAAACGGTGGTGGATGGCCATTCCCCCACACTAGGGTGGTAGAAAGTAGAAAGAAGTCAGAAATACGGGTGAAAACCCATATATGCTGCTAATTTTTGTTCACCGAGTCACTAGCTTGACTCGATCCCCGAATTCATTGGTCCATGGGGAAAGTTTGGAGATCCGGGACAACCATGGGTGGTGTGTCCTCTCCAAAATAATGTTTCAATCTGTGACCATTCACTTTGAAGTTGGGACCTTCGGGTTGAGATAACTCAACAGTCCCGTATGGGTAAACTTTAGCAATGGTGAATGGTCCAGTCCATCGGGTTTTTAATTTCCCCGAGAAGATCTTTAATCTTGAATTGAAAAGAAGGACTCTGTCACCGACGTTGAAAACTCGGTTCTTAATCTTAGAGTCGTGAATCTTCTTTGTCTTTTCTTTGTAGATCAAAGAGTTCTCGTAGGCCTGATCACGAAGTTCATTTAATTCATTGATTTGAACCTTACGGTGATCACCCGCTTTATGAAGGTCGTAGTTAGCATGTTTCAAGGCCCAGTAGGCTTTGTGCTCGAGCTCGATCGGTAAATGACACGCCTTCCCGTATACAAGCTTATATGGAGTGCACCCAATGGGTGTTTTGTAAGCTGTACGGAAGGCCCAGAGTGCATCATCTAGTTTATCCGACCAGGAAGCACGGTTTTCACCTACTGTCCTCTCAAGAATCCGTTTAATACCACGGTTGGAAACCTCCAACTGCCCACTTGTTTGGGGGTGATATGCGGTGGAAAGACGATGAGTAACACCGTATTTCAGCATGACTTTTGCAAATTGATCATTGCAAAAGTGAGTACCGCGATCACTAATGATGGCACGTGGGGTTCCAAAACGAGCAAAGAGGGATTTCAAGAACTTCACAACTACTCGGGCATCGTTAGTGGGTAAGGCTTTAGCCTCAACCCATTTTGACAAGTAGTCAACAGCCACGAGTATGTATTTGTTTCCACGAGAAGATGGGAATGGCCCCATAAAGTCAATGCCCCAGACGTCAAAGATTTCACAAACTTGAATAGCATTTTGCGGCATTTTGTTCTTTTGTGAAATATTCCCGTGACGCTGACAAGCATCACAGGCTTTGACTAACTCGTGGGCATCCTTATAGATTGTGGGCCAATAGAAACCGGAATCAAACACCTTTTTGGCGGTGTAGTTAGGACTATGGTGGCCCCCGGTGGGTCCAGCATGGCAAGCCTTGAGAATATCAGTGGCTTCCTGTCCGTATACACATCGCCTGATGACTTGATCGGCACAGATTTTGAAGAGGAAGGGGTCGTCCCAGAAGTAATGTTTAACGTCTTTGAAGAATTTTTTCTTTTGTTGGGACGTTAACCCCTTCACTATGAAGTTACCCGCATGGTAATTTGCAAAGTCGGCAAACCATGGGGTAGTAGAGTCACCACGAAAAGCAACCGCATTGAGTGTCTCGAGAGGAAATGTTTCATTTATTTCCTTTTTCTCGGACACATCTTGATGAGGGTTCTCTAATCGTGAGAGATGATCAGCAGCAAGGTTCTCGGCTCCTTTTTTATCACGGATAATGATATCAAATTCCTGAAGGAGGAGAACCCAACGAAGAAGCCTCGGCTTTGCATCTTGTTTTGCAAATAGGTATTTCAAAGCCGAGTGATCTGTGTACACTACGCATTTAGTCAAGATTAGGTATGACCGGAATTTCTCGAAGGCATACACCACAGCTAGGAGTTCTTTTTCAGTGGTGGTGTAATGACCTTGAGCCTCAGTCATAGTTTTGCTTGCGTAGTGTATGGGCTGAAAGTATTTTGCTTTTCGTTGCCCCAAGACCGCACCTATGGCAAAATCACTAGCATCGCACATAAGCTCAAAAGGTTGGTCCCAATCGGGGGCAACAAGAATAGGTGCCTCGGTAAGCTTTTTCTTTAGTGTTTCAAAAGCTTCGATGCACTCAGGAGAGAAGATGAAAGGAGCATCCTTCTCGAGGAGATGGGTCATAGGCCGGGCAATCTTAGAAAAATCTTGGATAAACCTACGGTAGAAGCCGGCATGACCCAAAAAGCTCCGAACACCTTTTATGGTGGTGGGATGAGGTAATTTGGCAATGACATCGATTTTAGCTCTGTCAACCTCGATCCCGTTTTTTGAAATCTTATGGCCGAGGACAATGCCCTCCTTGACCATAAAGTGGCTCTTCTCCCAGTTGAGACTTAGATTCGTTTCTTTGCAACGTTTAAGCATCTGTTCCAAGTGGGAGAGGCAAGTCTGAAATGAATCCCCGATGACCGAAAAGTCATCCATGAATACCTCCATAGTTTTCCCGATCATGTCGGAAAAAATAGACATCATGCACCTCTGGAACGTTCCTGGTGCATTACATAAGCCGAAAGGCATACGTCTGTAAGCAAAAGTTCCATAGGGGCATGTGAAGGTAGTCTTCTCTTGATCCTGGGGATCAATGGGGATTTGGAAGTAACCCGAGAAGCCATCGAGGAAGCAGTAGTATTCATTCCCCGCAAGTCTTTCGAGCATTTGGTCCATAAAAGGGAGAGGAAAATGGTCTTTACGGGTGGCTTCATTTAACTTTCGATAGTCAATACAAACCCGCCAACCCGTGACCAAACGAGTTGGAATCAACTCGTTATCCTCGTTGGTGACAACGGTGATGCCTCCCTTTTTGGGAACACAATGAATTGGGCTAACCCAAGGACTGTCAGATATAGGGTAAATCAATCCCGCATCAAGAAGTTTAAGAACTTCTTGTTTGATAACTTCGTGGATTTTGGGATTTACCCTTCTCTGATGTTGCACAGTTGGCTTAAAGTCATCCTCCATTAAGCTTTTATGAGTACAAAAGTTCGGGCTTATGCCCTTAATGTCGGAGAGTTTCCAAGCAATTGCTTGCTTGTTTGACTTAAGAACCTTTAGGAGTGCAGCCTTTTCCTCATCTTTTAAGTCTTTGGCAATAATGACGGGTAATTTATTATCACCCTCCAGAAATGCATATTCTAGATGAGGAGGCAAGTCCTTGAGCTCAACCTCAGGGAAGTCTTCAGTTATTTCAACATTTTTGACTTCCGCTTTATGAAGTATTTGTGGAGACGGAGAGGGTGAAGGATCGTCATTTAACAATCTTTCAAGGAGAAGAATGTCCCCCTCCGGGTCAAGATAGTTTTCATCAACTCCATCGGGAATTGAGCTATCTTGAGCAAGAAAAGCCTCGAGCTCTTCCAAAAGGAAGTCACCTCCCTCAAACGGAGTGAGGGAGGGGGAAGAGTCGGAAATGATAGGGTCAGTAGAAAGACTGCCACTGGATGAGAAACCAAGGACTTCTTGGAATGATTCCTCCGACGCAACATCAATGATATCAATACGGTTAACCGTTTCAGCGTCATAATTGGAGGAATATCTGGAAGTCTGATCAAGATTGAATGTTATGGCTTCGCCACCAACACGTAGAGTGATTTCTTCTTCGAATACATCGATCAAAGCATGACCCGTTCTTAAGAATCCTCTCCCGAGAATGAGAGGGACTCGTGGGTCAGCATCGAAATCAACAATCACGAAATCTGCCGGAAAGTGGAACTTTCCTACTTTCACAAAGATATCTTCGGCAATGCCGAGAGGACGGGATATGGTACGGTCTGCAAGCTCGAGTGTCATGCAGGTCGGAGTGAGAGTAGGAAGTGAGAGTCTCTTCCAGACTGTGTAAGGCATCAGGTTAATGCTTGCGCCAAGATCGGCCAAGGCAAAGCATTCAACCATCCCAGGGAAAATACATGGAATGAGAAATTTCCCGGGATCTCCAAGCTTTTCGGGAAGCTTTTTCAAGAGCACTGCTGAACAATGCTCGTTAAGAGGAGTTTTTGCCATCTCACAAAGTTTTTCTTTGTTGCTTATCAGATTTTTGATTGTTGAAGCAAACTTAGGCATGAGAAGAAGAGCGTCCGCGAAGCTAATATCAAAGTGTAATTCTTGGAAAATTTGATAAAATTTTTCCATCTGATGGTTAGCTTTCTCGCGGTTCTTTTGTTCAGTCACTCGTGAAGGATATGGAATTGACGGCTTAGGGTTGTTCTTTGAGATTTCATCAGGACACACAGGAGGATCAAATACAACTTTCGGCTTACGAGCCGGGACCGGGACAACTTGAGGTTGGACGTTGTTGGTACCTCCGTTATTAGTAGGAAGTACCTTGTCCGTAGTGACCTCAGGTTCACGTTCCGCTACCTTAGGAGGAGAAGAAGAGGTAGAGGGAATCGAGGGTCCATTGTATGATACCCCACTTCGGGTAGTGATCGCCTTGACATCGCCCCTCGGGTTAGCGATCGTGTTGCTCGGTAATGTACCAGAGCCCGAGGGTCGATCATTTAAAGACTTCTGAAGTTCAGAGATAGTCTTGATCAATAACCGATTTGTTTCCTCTTGTGCTTTCATGAATTGTTTAATTTCAGCATCTGAGGAAGACGGGGGTGGAACAACGTTTTGATTTTGAACAGGGGGATTTTGAACACGGTTGTTTTGAAAATTCCCTTGGTTTTGATTGTTGTTACCCTGAAAGGTGTTTCTCTGATTGAAATTACCCTGATTGTAATTCCCTGGATTTTGGTTTCTTTGAAAATTTCCTTGAAAACCTTGGTTTTGATTGCCATTTTGAAAATTGTTTTGATTAAACTGGCCTTGATTTTGGTTCGGGTTTTGGAAATTTGAGTTTTGACCTTGGTTAAAATTCTGATTCGTGTTACGGTTTTGATTTTGGTTAAAACCGGGAGGTCCGAGAAAATTGTTGGAACGATAGCTTAAGAGATTACGGTCCCCTTGCGGTTGGTAAGAATTACCCCCCGTGTTGTAGGAACCGTTAGCAGCATAAACGTTCTCTTGAGAAAATTCAGCAGTAGCTGGACACTCGGAATACAGATGTGGTCCCCCACAAGTTTCACAACTTCGGGCCACGGCTTTCACTTGTTGATTTTGAGCCTGATGTTGTATCGTTTGGTTCATTCTCAACACAGCCGTAGAAATATCATCCATCTTTTTGGTAAGAGCGATTATTTCAGGAGATGATGATGATGAGGGAGTAACGGAATGACATGACGCTTCCCTCTCCGCAGAGGAATCCCAAAAGTTATGATGGGCAGTCATGTTCTCGATTAAGTCATAACACTCCTCGGGACGCCTTTTCATAAAGGTCCCACCAGCAGCAGCATTGAGAATGTCTCGGTGCCTCAATGTTAGACCATTATAGAAGGTATCTATTATGGTAACTTGTAACATATTGTGGTTAGGGCACCGATCAATGGCTAGCTTATAACGCTCCCAAGCCTCAAAAAGAGACTCATCGGGAAGTTGCCGGAAGTTGCTGATATCATTACGTAACTTGGAAACCATGGATGGTGGAAAATATTTTGCTAAAAACTTGGTTACCATTTCATCAAAGGTTCGAATAGAATTCTTTGGAAGTCGGTCAAACCATGCAGTGGCATGATGAGCGAGAGAATAGGGGAAGAGGTACAGCCGAAGGGCATCATCGGTGACACCATGCTGTTTCATGCTTTGGGTGACCGTGAGATATTTGTCAAGATGCTTGTTGGCATCGTCACCCGGTAATCCGTGAAATTGACACGAATTCTGGACTTGTTGGATCATGTGATGCTTGAGGCCAAAGTCCGCAGCCCCAATAGTGAGTGGTGCAATAGGCCCACCCCGCCCTTGCATGGTAGGTTGGCACAGCTCCTCCATAGTTCGGAGATCGGGAGCTGGCTCAACCCTATTAGGGTCAGGGGGTGGTAAAAGTGGTGGTGGTGGCCCAGCGGCCATTTCGGTTTCTGTGTTAGAACGTAGCTCGGGAACGTCTTTCTGTTTTTTATTCTTTGTTTGAGACCGAGTGCGCATGCACTAAAAACAATTTTTCAACACAAATTTCGAGGCAAATCCACAGTGAACTTAAACCAATAATCACAAGTGAGTAGCTTCTTTGAAAAAGGTACACTACTCACAGGGATACAAAGGCAAGTTTTAAATCTTAAGTTTGGGAACTTATTATGTTCACACCCCCAGTTGGTAGGTGTTCAGCCTTGGTTTGCGGTAGTAAGATTTTATGTATTTATTACTTTTGAAAAATCTGCTTTAGGCTTACGGGTGTGTGTGCAGAAAACTTGGAAATTTATTTTTGGAACTGATTCGTTAACCGAAATCGTCCCTTTAAGATTACTCGCAGGCTGGCGGGAGGAAGTAAATAGGTTTCCTCTTCAGTTCGCAATTTAATGTCAGAACTTACCTTAAACCAACTGTTTCAGGTTGTAATCTTAAAGAACACGAATTAATTTAACTTCACAGTTTGTTTTGTTGTTTTTGATTTTTTTGGTGTTTTTAACACTTTAGGAAAAGTGTTAATGAACGTTTTTGATATGATTTTGTTTTTACAAAACTTTTTACAGGGAGGGTTTTGAAAACCACTAAACTTAAAACGATTTTAAAATACGCAACAACCTCCCCGGTAGCGGCGCCAAATTTTGATTGGTCCTAAACCGTCTAATTATTATTGACCAAGGTCAATAAGTCAAAGATAGCCTAGAATCAATACTCCGGTGATAGTGTAGTGTTTCCCCGGGTCGTGAAAGTCCCAGCGAGATTGAAATGGTGCTTTTGGAATCGTTTATGAGTGAGTGGGACTGAGGACAGTAGCCCAGATGATATGGAATTGATTTTGCTACTGTTATTTTGGTATTGACAAACAGATATAATATTCACAATAATCAGATGCCAGATATATGCACAAATTGACAATTAAGATCACGTATCGGACTGGAAAAGTGGGTTTTGGTATTTAACAAACTACAGGGGGTGCTTTTGACACTTTTTCAAACTTGAAAATTAAAAATGAAAAAGAAATTATAAAAGTGATTAAAATAATATTAAACTATTATTTAATTAATTAAACTATTTAAAATCTAAATTAAAATCTAACTTAAATAAACTAAAAATGACAAATGATTTAAATTATACTAAAAATTAACAAAAATATTTTCTAAACCTAAATTAGAACTTGAAGAAAGTATAAAAAATTAAAAATAATATTTTTGTCTTTTTGTGGTTTTGTAACTAATTAAAAACTATTTAACTTAATTAAACTAATTAAACTACTTTTAATTTATATTAATACTAAATTAACTTAGAAAATTAAGATAAAATTTATAAAATTACTTAACCATCACTGGAATCCTACAAAATTATAAAAACTCTAAAAATTATGTTTTAAGATTAAACAACTAATTATTTATCTATTAATTAACTTAAATCTATTTTAAACAAATAAAATAAGGAAAATAGAAAATGAACAGTAGAATCTCAAAATTTATTTTCTAAAAACTTATTATACTATATTAGAACTAGGAAAATTATAAGAACTAGATTTAACCTTATAAAAACTAATTAAGCTATTTAATATTTGATATTAATTAATAATAAAGAAAATTAAAATTAAATCTAATTAACACTAAATGACAAAATAAAAATCTGAAAAAAATTATCAAAATTACTTTACTATCTAAGGTATTTAATAAAAATATAAAAACACTAGTGACTTAATTAAAATATAAAAATTAAAATTAAAATTAACTTGAATTAAATAGAAACTATCACTTGTTTTAAATTGGTTTTTTCTTGGATTTTCTTTTACAAACTAACTTAACTAATGAAAATGAGAAACTTTTGTAAAAACACTTTTAAAATTAGCTTATAAATAAGCTGTGACACCCCCTTGTCTCAAACAGTTGACTTTGGTTGACTGTTTGGTCAATCTGGGTCAAATGGCCTTGGGTGGGGTCCACAATGGTGAAAACAGATACAAACAAGTTACACAAGCTTAAACAAACA